>OZ053298.1:43795596-46195596 GCA_964056655.1 Arabis hirsuta
AAAATTAAAAAAACCCCGTTAAAAATATATTAATGGAGGTGATCTTAGATGGAGATGAGTATTTGCCTATTCGCAAACAGACACAATGAATAAAAGAACTATTTTCAAATCCCAACAAGACATTATTTTCATTTCACAAGAACAAGCACAACTTAGAAAAAGGTTTAACAGGTAACAACTCTTCTAAACAAAAAACACCAAACAAGAACTTAAAAAGTAATCCGGAAATGATGCAAGTAAAAAGCCAAAGATCCTTAAGGCTTCATCCTCATCATCATCAGTACTTGTAGTCCTTAACGTGAAGGCTCTCTGCTGCACCTTCACCGAGCTGAGCATCACCTTTGTAAGCACCAAGTGTGGCCTCAGAGTTAGCCTTGCATCTAACCAAGAAAGCGTCTTGGGCCTTCTTCACATTCTCCTCCTTTCCCTCCCCATGTCTTGAGTGTGCTCTGTTGCAACGCCCTTCCAAACGAAAACGACAGCGACCAAGGCTTCTTCGTCTTCAACTGGTTCATCGCATTCAGGTTTCTTGTCGCCTCTTCCTCGCTCTGTCCACCGACAAAAACACTATAGCCGGAACAGCAGCCGGGACGGTTCTCTGAAGGACACGGACCGTGTGCTCTGCAATCACCTCTGGCGCAACCTTTGCGCTCTCTGATCCTGGAGTCACCATGTTCGGTTTCAAGAGCGTTCCTTCGAGCAAGACATGGGTGATCGCTCAAGGCTTTTGTAGCAAGCTGCAAGGACACGCTCTGTCACCGCTGCACACTTGTGGATGTCGTGAGAACGTCAACAAGAATCTCAGGCTCCACGATGGGTACAAGACCGTTCTCTTGGCAAATAACTGCGTATCTAGCTAATCCATAAGCGTTCTCGTGGATAGCTAGCTCCGAGGGCTCGTTCTGAGCAATCTTAAGAACAGCACGCCATTTCGCGAAACGAGCACCAGCCTCGTAGTACTTCTTGCAACGCTCACCGAGTCCATCAAGACCTTGAGTGGTCGTCTCACCATTGGTTCCAGCGAGCTCAACCGTACCCTTGTCAACCTTAATACCAGGCAAAACTCCTCCTTCCTTCAATATATCCACAAAAGGAGTCCCTGTAAACAAGAAACAACTAAGCAAACGAGCGAAGAAACGCATTCGGATTCGGGGATATTTATGTACCATTAGAGCTCTTCTGGTGGAGAGTTTCTTCGAAGAGGATAACGCCACTGAGACAAGGAAGAGCACCAGGAGCAGTGAAGAGAAGCTCACGGAGAGCACGTCTGTTCGATTCGACGTTCTCGACGTTGATGCTAGAGAGACGCTTTCCGATGGTACCGGTTGATTCATCAGCCGCTAAGATACCTTTTCCAGGTGTGCCGATGTAAGCAGCGTTAGCGATCAGCTCATCTGCAAACAACGATGATTATCGAAATTCAATCAAAATCTTAAACGACAAAACAAGATTCGTATACACAGATCGCTCAAACAACGAACGAATCAAGCAGATTTTGAATAAACCTCAAAACGTTAAACCCTCACAAAAACCATCATCACAAACTATGTAACTAGATCTAGACCGCTTTGAAATTAAACATCAAAAGCAGAACACAAATGAATCATGAAAACGGAATAAAGGAGATAGAGATTTGAGGTTTTACCAGCGAATTTGGTGGTGAAGGCAGACATTGTTGGAAGAAGAGAATCGATCGATAAAGAGAGAATTGGGGTTTATTTTTTGGTTTTATAGGAAGGAGCGATGATAGTAATGGTAGGTTCCAGAAAGGTTGATTTTTTTTTTGAGGAGGTGAGATATTTTGGCCTCTTCTCCAAGTAAATATTTTTCAGCCGTTGGATTGTTTCCGCCGGCGGTTTTTACCGCTTGCAGTTTATTGTTTGGTTTTAACCCTTCTACGACATTCTATTTTAAAGGCCTGGTTTCACGGCCTTATGGCCCAGGTACGGCCCATTACATTACTCATGTTCTCTTTGTAGTGGTCACTCTTGTTCTAGATACCGGCATGTAGCCTCTAATCTTTTTAGGATACATCTATATTATTATCCGAAAGTAGAACTAGAGGAATTTATCTTCGGATAAAGCGTCCACGCCTCTTATAGACCATGTCCAGAACTACTAAGATATCCTTAATAATTTTTAAATATTAAACTAAGTTAAGAACCCATTATTATTTTACAAAATTTTTTCTCCTCCATTGGTTAAAAGTTAAAACCCCTGAAAGGTTTCTTAAAAATTAAAAATTAATCTTTTTGAAATTATTTTATTTTACATATAATTAATTTTGGTAAAGTTCCAACCTTTGAAGATGGAAACATTAAGCTCTTCGGTATGAACATCTTTGCACGTCATCTTTAGTCGAATCTGATTATAACAATATGAAGAAAAAAAATCACTAACATGAGTCTCATGTTTCTTTTTGTGCATAATCAAGTGCTATTACTCAATACACTCACAAAACACACAAGAAGAGACAAACAAATAAATCAAACACATTTCTGAATAAAGTACTTAAACATAATAATTTAATTTAGGTGAAAACGGAAGAAGCAGAAGAGAAGGGGTTGTTACCTAGAGGAGATGTCAGAGAGGATCTGAGAAGCTTAGAGACTCGAATAGCCAGTGAGTTCATCTTCAAGCAAAAGACTCTTCTTTACTTTGACTTCGACACTAGAGCATCCAACCACCTTCCTCACATTGCCCTCTGAATCAATCTTGCATAGCTGCAACCACATTCAATATTATGACACCACAACATCTTTTCTCATTTACCTCAAGAGTAGAACGAGAAGACTACTTAGACATGCCCATTCGAAATAAGCATTTAAACCCATGAGCCAATAATTTGCAAAAGCCTCAAGCTTGCCAAAATAAAAATTTGCAAAAGCCTCAGCAATCATCTATGCAGTCCAAAGGCTCTCTTCAAATCAGAAGAGTAAACCTAAGACATCTTAATTAGGTTCCTTTGGTAAACTCTCAGCAACCTTTTTCAAAGGCATTATCATCATCATTCAAAGGTTACAACAATAATCAAAATACAGACTGTTGAAAGTTTAATGACACATACTGTTGTCTTCCTGCATCGTTTAACTCAACATTCAAATGACCCTGCAACAAAACCAATTAGCCAGAATTCTTCATCTTCAACCAAGATTTCCCAAAACCTAGAGAAATTACAAGTACTAATCATAACTCATACAATATGTAGATTTCCAAAATTCTTATATCAAGAACAAATTTGGGAATAAAGATACAACTACAAACCATGCATGTTATCTACTGAACTGAAATTACCTGAATTTTTCTCTCATAATTCCAAGATGTTTCTCCTTAACAAACAACAACAATCTCGAATCGAATCGAATCAAAAAGAGGAAAGATCGAATCGAATTAACCCTAAAAACACAGACCTGAACAAAAGCTGCGATTGGTGGCGGGATCATCGTTGGCTAAGAAGAGAATGAAATTGATCTTGTTCCGATTTGTTTCATCGGATTTCAATTCTTCTAAGACAAAGAGAAGCCGGAATCGGCTTCAGAGAGAAAGAGAGTCGCGACGAGAAAGAAGAAAAGTTTTTTTTTTCTTTTTTGGCCATCATATTTTTTTTTTAAAGCCCAACCAATCACGTGCTGCCACGTAAGGGTCCTTAAGAAGTTCTAAGAGTATCCCCATGAGATGATAGTATAGTATACATATTAGTATTTGTAATATAATTTATATACATAATTAAATTTTAAAAAGTTAAAAGAAATTAACTCAATTATATATAGGCACTAAATGGTAACTCCAATTCTCCAAATTCTCCAGATTCAGCAAATTCTACAGTTACCATTTAAGTTGACATATTATTCAGCAAATTCTCCAATTCAGCAAATTCTACAATTCAGCAGAAATTCAGCAAATTCTGCAATTCATCAGAAATTATGCGATTACCATTTACACACAGAAGGTTTAAAATTTTAAGATTTAGACTCTAAAAATTATAATTAGTGACATTTTTACAAATGAACAATCCATAGTGATATTTTTGCAAATGTAACTAAAAGTGGTATTTTTGCAATTGTCTTCTAGATATATATGTAGTGTGATTAAATCTTACTAAATTTGCTTGACAATTCTAAAATAATATTGTAATATTTTAAAAATTAGGTTTACTAAAAAATAATTCAATCAATAGCAAAATATTATATCATAAATTATGTATGTAAATTTGTTTTATCAATCTATTAATTTATTTAAGAGGCAATTGCAAATTGTTTAAGGGGCAATTGCAAAATGTTTGTGATTTTTTAATTCCTTTTATAGTAAGATATTTGTTTTTTAAAATATCATTCAAAATTTTTGTAAATAATTTTTACAAATTGGTTTTTCTGTTTTTTTTATTATTATTTTTGGATATGGATCCGACCTAGTCCTAATTACAAGATATATATTTCAAAATATAAGATGTTTTGGATGTTTTTTCAAAATATAAGATGCTTTGATAATATTAGGTACTTTTTTAACTTTATCAAATATTTAATGAACACTAGTATTTTGCAATTTTTTTGTGATTGGTCAATAATAATTAACCATTTAAGTTTGAAAAAAAAATTAATTACTTTTTTAAAAACTAATTACTTTTTCAAAATCAATTACTTTTTTTGAAAAATTCAGCAAATTTAGCAAATTCTGCTATTACCATTTAAGTTTGATATTATTCAGCAAATTCTACAAAAAATCAACAGTAATTCTGCAAATTCAGCAATTCAACAGTAATTCTGCAAAAATTATGCGGTTACCATTTAAATTTGATATTATTCAGCAAATTATACAAAAAAATCAACAGTAATTCTGCAAATTCAGCAATTCAACAGTAATTCTGCAAAAATTCTGCGGTTACCATTTAGACCCATAGACACATGTAAATCATATTTGTAATGATTGTTTAAAAGTTTTTGGTAGAGACACCCACCTCATTATCTCTTTTCTACTTTATTAATTTTATTATTTTTTAATTATAAAACACCCATAAAAAACTGATCAATAGAGATGGTCTAAAAATCCTTAAATAAAAATTGGTTCTAGACTATTTTTACATTTCTCATTTTTTTTTTGGACTTTCCAGGATCTAAACTTTTGTTTAAAACTACCAATGGACATGCTATTGGTCGACGTGACAATTCTTTAGTGGTCAGTGTAAAATGACTCCTATTAGGATATCTTGCATATCACGCTCAATCACAAGATATTAGGAATGTGATCTCAATCACACATTGAAGAGTTGATTTCCTCTTAATTGTACAAATTCGTTTCTTTAAAAAACTCTCTGTGTTATATATGTATGTGCTTCATTATTGGTAAACACAATAACAATTCATCGATTATCTCTGTCTCTATATTTGTTCAACTCCCAACAAAAGATTTTGATAATTATGGAAAACGGATTTTTTTTATTTGTTTATTTTTGTATTGATTGAATTTAATCATCAACAATGTTAGATGTATGATATTTTACAAGAAGCAAAAGTTTATTAAAGAAAAAACACATTTTCTCCTTAGAGTGTTTCTTAGTACGTAGTACTATTATACCATGCTTGTCTTTTTAAGGGAATCACCCTAACTAATAATATTCGATTGGTAAATTACATTGTTGCTTTTTGAGAAAATTGTTGCTTATGGTTTGAATATTGTGTTATAAAATGAAAAGATTCTAGAAAGTAATGAAGACTTTCGTAGATACAAAATTTTGACTTGGAGATTTTCAAACAAAAAAATTAGATTTGATATTTATGTGAGACTGTGAGTAGTCCATTAAAGGAAAACTACGACTCTTTCGGACAATGATTTATACAATTCTTTGCATCAATTCTTTTTTAGTATTTTTAAGAATTTTCAACTTCTAGTGTGTTTTTTTTTCTGGCTGCCTTTTTACTCCCTTAGTTGCCCTTTCCATATTTATTTTTTTTGTTTAATTTATTTTTAAATTCCCTTTCCATTTTTGTTTTTCAAAATATCGAAAAAGGTCACTATCATCATTGTCATAAAAATTATTATCATGTAATAATTTTAGAAGATGCCGTATTAGTAAATTCATATGTTAATTATGAGGATTTAACTTTTCCTTATTACAAAAATAGAAATTTGTATGTACAATATTATGAATTAAGTTGAATTTTCTTTCTTAAAAAAGGAGAGAATATTATTTCCTTAAGCAATAAGCATGAAGGGATATGCTTCACCTAACCCCCAAACCGTGAAAAGAAAGCAAATTACATATGGAAAAATTTAGGCTATCAAAATAAGGTATGTTTATTTAATTATTTATAGAGATTTTTTTTTCTTTTTTTATATACATTTTCATCTTATGCGTGATTCGTCTTCTACGGTTTAGATTTTAGAATATAAATTCAATTTTGATGACGTGATCATGAAGGCAAGCTTCGACGATATCAAACCCAACCCATAGATTGTGACAATTCTATAGGTAGATTAATTAGTCTTTTTTTCTTCAATATAGAAAAGAGAGGACTATTACATGTATCCCGTGAAAAGAAATGGTAGATTCATGAGACCCTCGAGTCCTCGTGAGAAAGCCAAATAAAAAAGAAGGAAAAGTATCAACAATGTAAATTTAACATTTGTTTGGACTGGGTTTTATCATTTTCTTTGGTGGGATCTACATTGTTTAGGCACCAAGCTTGTGATTTTTTGGGGTGTTCCAATCGCTCATGCTGACGTTATGGACCTTGTGGTTCGTCGACTAGGAGGTCATTGAAACTCGGGCGAAGGCATACACAGTGGTTGGTCCTGACCTCGAGATAAATTGAAGTTTGGGGATATCTCTAACCGCGTGTTGTGTATGGCCGGTCTATTTTCACTTGGTAGAAAGGTGATAAGTGTGGTCGTCGGAGATGACTCAAATGAGTATCAATCCAGTCAGATGTTCTTGTACATGCTAGATATATATACATGACATAATTATCTACAATACTTAGTAGTTGGTTTGCATATATATTTTTTTCGTCACCACAAATTTTTTGGACGTATGTCCATGATACGTCCACATAATTTTTTCGGGCCAGGAAGTAGAACAAATTAAATTACGCCTTCTTTGTGTTGGCTAGTATGGCCAAGTGATATGCCTAGGAGTGTCAAACTGAGCTAGTTCGCTCGGCTCAGCTCAGCTCATGACTAGTTAGAGTATTTTACGGTTCAGTTCGGCTCAGCTCATTTATTATACAAGCTTAAGAACATAAGTTCGAATTCATATCATTTAGATCATGATATAAATGAGCTAACTTGCGAACTCTTAAGAAATAAATGTAAGAATAAAATAATTAAAAGTTAAACTATTATAAAATAAAAATTTATCTTTAAATGTTATAAATATTTTTAAAAAATCCAAATACTATTGTTATTGAATGCTAAATCAAAACCAATCCAATGCCGCATACGCTAAGACAATGACAATTAACAAGTGAATACAAATATATTACCATTCTTATCGGTTATAAAACCAAATAACCAAGATCGAGTGTATAGTAGAGACTGGACGTGTTTAGGATGAAGACGAGTTCGATATTTGTTTAATGGATTTTTCTATTTTTGCTTTAGTTAAAAGGGAACAAGAATATATATTTTAGTTGCTAAATATAATATATATTTACAACATATCAATATATTATTTTAAAGTGTTAAAAAACAATTTGTTCGTGAGCTAGCTCACAGCTCATCTGATTTGGCTCGCATAACTCATCAACTCATTTAAGCTCGACCACTTAACTCGTTTATTAAATGAGCCTAAAAACATAGCTCGCGATTGTCAAAATCCGAACTAAGTTGAGCCAGCTCATGAGCTGATGACTCGTTTGACATCCCTAGATATGCCGGTTAAATTACGGACTTTGTATTAGTTGATTTGGATAACAGCAAATCCGAATCTAATTCATCGAATAATTCTATCTAGGTTGGCCAAAATTTTGGGATTAGTCTCTAATACTTGACACAATCTATTTGAGTTATACCGGTGTTGCGAAATTGCATGAAAAAAAAAAAACGAAGGGTTACGTTAAATTTAAGCAAACCATCAATGCAAAAAAAAAAAACAGAGTTTAAAGCATTTTACTTTTTAGAGGAACAAATGATAAGAGAAAACGAATGTTTAGCTTCTCTTAATCCAATCTTCTTCTTATTCTCTTCTTCGTCTTCCTCAAGCCATAATCTACTGTCTAATCCACTCCTCCTCCTGAACATAAACACAGCACAAGGAGGAGAAGACGACGAAGAAGAAGACGACGAGGACGACGTCGTTTTAGACGATGAAGAAGTCGAAGAAGACGACGCCATTTCTTTGAAGAACCAGTCGTGTAAATCCCACATCATATCGATCAACATTCCATCGAAGAACATCGTTTGATTCCCTCTAAAATTCCATTTGAGATTCTTCACTTGAAACACTTTCCTCTTATCAACCAAAATCGACATCGTTTCAGGACTTTTAAATTTCCATAAATACCCTTCCTCTCCTCCTCCACCTCCTCCGCATTGGATCTGAATCTCGTGTTTACTTCCGGTGTCGGAGAATTGAGCTTTCGTCGAGAGCCAGCAAGTTCCAGAGAATCTCTCCGTTCGCGAGACTCGCCACAACGACGTCGTATCTCGCCGGAGACTCTCGTGGTGGCCATCAAAGTTGCCAATCCGGAGGGTAATCTCGGAATTCACCACGACGGCGACGGAGAATGCTCTGGTTGGCTCCGGTCCGCCGTTTTCGTACTCTGCTTCCGAGAGATCCCAGAGGATCTCGGCGTTGAGTGAACCGGAGGAAGAAGTCAACTTTCTTGAACCTTTTGACTTTCTGAGAGAAACAGAGTATGATTTAGGTGGCGTTGAGATCAAGACGGTGAGATTATCCGACCAGGTGAGTGAAACAGAGACGGGTTTGTCTGAAGAAGGGAGATAAGAATTATAAGTGGTAGTTACTGTGTCGGGGATTGAAGGAGGTAATGTCGGAGATAGGTAAGAATGATTTGATGAAGGACCTGAACAATATGCATCTGATACTTTAATGGCGTGTTCACTGTAACAAGCCGCAAGACCTCTCATATTGAGAAAAGAAGAAGAAAGCTTTTGACTTTCGAGAGAAAACGCGAAGAAAAATGAGATTTTTTCCTTTCTTTTTCTGGTGAATGTGAGAAAGTGGAAAGAAGGAAACTTTAGTTACAGATGGAAATATGAAAATGAAGAAGAAGGGTTTTGATTTTAGGGTTTTTGGTAGGGAATCAGTTGCAGAGAAGAAATGGAGAAGGGAAAGAGAGGAATTGTTCTTTGCCTTTGTGTGTTGGATATGTGTTTCATTCGGCCATGTGAAGATGTCTCTTCTGACTTTTTTTTTGAGTTTTCGTCTGGTCTCTTAAATATTTAATTTTATACTCTAGTTGATATAAAATTTAAAAGAAATCTAATCATTAAATGTAAGTTAGATATGAGAAAAATATAAGCAAACGACAAGAGATCGAGAAAAATAATATTTATATTTTTTTGTACATGTTCCTTGCATTATCAACATGTAGCTTCGCTTGATTATGGTAAATTTATAATTCCAATGACTAATAAGTATCTAACTAAAAGTATTTGTTGGATTAATAATTAATTGTTTGAAACCAGAAAATAACTAACCACGGCTCAAACAATTGATTGCTTGGTACTTAACCCTTGGCGGACCAGCTTGGTTACACGATTTGATTGCTCGGAAAATTAGACGATAACATCTTTTTGACCCTTGTCTTTGGGTGTTGATGTTCTATGTTTTTTTTGGCTTTGTTATCTATAGCCTTATGGCTCAAGCATTACTTTGTGCTTTTGTTTCTTATCTCCATATGTCAGACGTTAAAAAAAAAAATTGATAATAATTTATACTAAAATACATTCATCTATTCGATATTTTGATCTCTTGCAAAGAAATTGAACCCAAATAAAAGCGGATTTCAATATTCATTTATTTCAAATTTTCAATCTGTATTGTAAAAAAGAAAATTCTATTGGGTCGTAATATAACAACGTCTTTATGAATTTTGAAGGAACGGACCTTGGATAGAGCTCTTTCATTATACAATTATCTTATTCAGTTCACAAAAAAAAAAAGTTAATTTATGGTTGCCGCCAAAAACAAAAATTAATATATAGTTTGTTGCAAGAAAAACAAATTAATTTGACCTGATTTGTACAGCATAGGTTGTAATAAGATGTGTGTGTTTGTTATTTTATATTCTTAAATCTAAGAAAAAATACAAAATAGTATGCCAATGACGTCTTCGAAGCCATATAAAATTATGCAATGGTACAAAATAGAACACGAGGGAGGGCAAGACCTTATTTCATACAAAAATCCAAAACTTCTATTGAATTTATATGAAGACATTTTCAATATTCACGTAAAACTCTTAGGTTGTAAAATTTAAACATAAAGAGAAACTAGATTGGCTAGTTATAAAAATTATCAAAAATAAGTGATTAGAAAGAAAAGAAAAAAAACTCAAAAAGAGTCAATTTAGGCGTATGTTTTCTCTTGAAGAGAGGAAACGAGACATGATAAATGAACAAGGAACAAGGAACAAGGAACAAGGAACAAGGAACAAGTCCACATCTTGGACTTGCATTTTTTCAGTCTTGATAATATTTGAGAAATATCATCATGAGTTATCAAAAACGTCATGAAAACGAATTGAGTCTATTTAAAACAAGAACACAATCGGATAAGCTCATTAAAGATTTAAAGCTTACTAGTCAATTAATCATCCTACCTACATGACTACATCAACAATAATATTTAAATCTCCTTTTCCACACTTTATAAGTTATTCAAAAAAACCAAGTTAATGCGGCTTTTGAGTTAACCACATTTTGGAACATGGATATTTTTTTTTAGAGAAAACTAATGTTCTTTTTATATGTATATGTAAACCATTTTCTCATTAAGTCCTTTTAATTCCAAATATTGACCATTTCCGTTAGTAACCACTAACTACATTGAGTTTCTCAAAGGCTTGCTTTTGAAAACTAAGACTAGTTGCATTTACGTACACTCAAACCCTTAGTTTATCCTTGACGATAAAGAAGAGAGAAAAAAAAAGAGAAGTCTATCCGATTCCACGAGTACCTTATAAGACATTAATTTTGATAAGCTCTTATTCACGTGAAAATTGGGTATTTTCTTTCCCAAAAGGAACAGCGAAGAGAGAAAGAGAGGTTTTCTCTGTTTTTTTAGCTCTCTCCCCACCTACAACTCTCTGATTAACTCTCACACCCTTTTTTGCATCTCTCTCTTTCTCTCTCCAATAAATGGTTACTTTGCTCTTATCCCAATCTGCAAGCAAGTAAAGGGCTTATGATAAAAGGCAACTTCAATTCCATGAGGAATCACATGATAACCACAACTACACTCAAAATGAGACGTTGACAAAACAATCTTTCAACAGAAATAGTAATTGCTAAGGAACATACATGGCCTTGCTGTTGCTTTGGATGTTCAAGATACGTAAACTGACACAAATCTGTATTTCCTAAGAAACCCGAGTGTCCCGGATATTCTTTTGTGACACATGAAAGAAAGGAATATAGAATATGGAATGTGCAATATTGGGAAAGCCTAAAACACTCTTTGCTCTTTTGTATATGTATAGAATGAAAGAGAGAGACAAAGCATACTTCAACAAAAATACTGCACATCTTTTTTTCCTCAACTCAAAGCATGATACTTTTCTACAAAACTAGCATCATGAGCACTCAAAGGAATCACAAACCTGTATCCTCTGTGATGCCCATTGTTTCCTCCAGCATAGGTTTTCTTGGCATTCATATGGAGGCTACTCAATAATCTCCTGGAAGAATGAAGCAAAACAAGAAAGAAACACGTAAAGGTGGATTCATGCAAGATTAAAGAATGGTGATTCAGATCAGAGAGCACTAGAATGACCATAGGATGCAGATTGACTAGAGCAACAAGTTACCTGCTTTATTGCATTTCCAACTTCCAAGCTCCGCAACAAACTCATGGTCAAACAACCTGCATGGACGATTGGACCATTAGCCTCACTGTTGGCTAGAGGAATGGTCAGGTAAGAAGCTCCCTTAAACATCCACTGAGCCGTTTCTTGACTGAAATAGTCCTCAAATATCTCTCCACATAATATACATGCGCATTGATTCTCATCCGCAGCAATGGCTGGGCCATCCTCATTAGCACTCTCAGGTTCACTCAGAATTTCCTCAGGTTCAGGTTCTAGGTCTCCAGCTTTTGCTGCTATCCAGTCATCAGCCTTTGGAAACCAATCCCTACATTTACTGTTTGTGCCGCTTAACTCAAGCTTCTTCTTATCGTGCAGCTCCATGTGCCTGTCAAGTTCTTCCTTTTGTTTAAGGCGAACGCCACAGGAGGTGCAGAGATGTGGAAGGTCATCGAAGAGACTACTAATCACTGAGGGGTGAAGTTCACGGATTTTGTCGGCCCTAAACTTCAATCCTATGAGGTTTTCGGGTTCCGATTTTGTTGTTCCAAGTGGTGCAGCTAAAACTTTTACCATAGGTGAAGTGGATGTACCCTGCTTCCTCAAAACCAATGCATCTGATGGGACCACAGATGCAGACACAGAGCTACTGGTAGAATGATCAGGACTATGGTCCTGTGTTGTGGAAGGAGCTGCACTTTGTACAAGAGATGGCAGCTCTGTCTTTGAAGCAGATATCAAGCCCTTCGAAACTAAGGAGCTCAAGAGGAACGAAAGGGGATCCGAGGCCTTACCATTATCTTTTGATGTCTCTGCTGATGTGACGCCAGGAAGAGAAACTGCACATGAAACAAGTGGTGCGGAGGATTGCTCAACTTTCAAACGAGCTAATAAATTGTCACTAGCCAATGAAACTGGCAAAGTCTTAGGCTTAGAGGCTGCTGACAGGGGTTTTGCCCTTGACTTAACCTCCTCCTGAGAATTTTCCTCTTTAATCGCACCACAAGTTGAATTATTAGAAAGGATTCCACTCTTCCTGACAGCTTCCAGCAAATCACTCATGTTGGGTTGTCCCGTAGCTTCTGAGGCAATAGTAAGGCCTGGAGGATTTTCAGCTGTTGACTTGTAGTCAAAGTTTTCCACTTCAGATGCATCCGGTGGTACAAGCGTATTTGTGTTTTTAAACTGACTACTTTGAGATTTCGCTGGAAACCGGGAAGCCCTAGGATCGCGTTGAGGGAGAGAGTGAGCTCTTCTAAAATCTTGCTTGGTCATATTTTGTTTAGAAGTTGAATCATGTAAAGGTGATTGTCTATCTGAACCAGATCCTGAGTTTGGCAAAATTCCAGAGGCAGCAACCCTAGCTTGAGGCTGAATTCCCTTTCTAGCTGCAGTCGAGGTTGCACCAACAGAAGAAAAAACTTCGGAATCATGCAAAGACTTAGGAGAAGACGTCCAGCGGCCATAAACACTTGGATCTTTTTGCTCGCTGGAATATATATCTGTTGTATTTGCTGGAGTGAACCTTGGATCGACAAGTGGAAACCTTGGTCTTTTTAGGAGGTGATTTTCAGATTCCTAAAATATGGAAAAAGGTTAGAAGTAAAAGAATTAAATGAGATCCATCATAATAAAAGGTAATGAAAATTAGTATCATAGCTAACCAATCCCTCTGTATCATCTGTTGCCCGAAGCTCATTCGTTGGGTTGATAGTGGCTACATCAGTTTCAGATAACCTTGAGTGCATGTCCCACATAAACTCTTCTTCCTCAGAGTTTTTCCAACTATCATAATGCACACCTATATTTTTACTGGGGCCACTTGATTCAGAATTTTCTAGTCTCGCAGTAGCATAACTGTTGGAGATTCTGTTTTTGGTTTGTAACCCATCCTTCGGATCAGAAAATAGATCAGGACCCCTGCTCATAGCTTCATACCACTGTTTCTCACATCCGTCATCAGTAACCCTTGAACCAATTTTCTTCATCACCGATCTGGAATTATGCGGAAGATCGGAAGCATAATCATATTCCCCTGCTATTGACGTGATATCTTTTTCATAGAGGGGTTCACTAAGTGAATCTCTCTGAGGTCGCCGAATGGTCTGTATTCAACACAAAATCAGTAGATAGCACTTACCATAAATAACTGTAACCATGCCAAGGAAAAATCATCTTACATTTACTTTAGCTGGACCCACCCATGAGCCTCCAGATGCTATGCTTGAAACTCTCTCCAGTCCATCTGAATCCCTAGTCAAATCCGGTGCGATCGCAGGGGCATCAGTAACCATTCCTTTTGGCTGCAAAAGAACCAAGAAATATTCAGGACACTAATAACAGAGAGTATCCCTAATGTTTCTAAAGGTTAGGGTGTGTAGGCACTAATAACTTTCAGTGTCCACAAAGTTTACTTTGCTTACCTTCCCTCCTGACTGTTCAAGGCGTTGCCTTTCCAGATACTTGGGATTGACATGGATGCTATGAGGTGGGCGCTGAGATTGCGGTTCAGCTCTACCTGTGGTAACAACAGCTGCTGAACCATCAGTTCTCGCATTAAAGCCAAGTTCTTTCTCAATAAGCTGAAGTGTTTGCGGATGAAAGACTCCTTTCCAGGTCCCGAAGAGATGCCGCATGTTAGAATGCATAGGAGGGTCAACTTGTCTGTAGGCCTTAACAAATACCTGCATAGAAGTAAAAAGACGGCGATCAGAGATGAAATTGCTAGGAAAGAGAATTATATAACCATGACTATCAACAAACCAAACCTCAGGCAGCCTGGCAGCAAAGTACTTAATGTAATCCCTTCCAATGTTCTTCACAATGCTATCCAACAGGTACAATGTTGGCAGCTTCTGATCACTTGGTACCTGCATAATATTCTTCAAATCAGATACCCAGGAAAAAGGGGCCAACTTATACATAGAACGTTACATCAAGGATCTACACACTTAAGATCCCTAAAGAAACTGAAGTACAAATCATGATGACATTCAAGCTACTACTACTAACATATATCCTGACAATAGACACAGAAAGTCATTAAACAATGTTAATGAAATCTAAATGCCCCAAATTGGCAGAGTAACACTATGCAAAGTGTTAATTTCTAAGCTGAAGTGAGAAACAGTGAAATAGTTCTTCCCATTGACTTGATTGAACAGGCTCCATGCCACTCTGCTATCCAAAGATGAATCAAAGTTGTTTTGGCTTTCTGGAGGGCATTCGGTAAGCAGAAGCCGCTAACAGAAAGTCCAACTTTACTATAAACAGAGCTTATGAGAGTTCTTGCCAAATGGTAAAGTGAGATACATTTGCACAACTCCTATAAAGCCAAACTCAGTACAATGACATGAGGAGCTGAAATATGCATTCTTAGTAAATGAACATAGATTGATGTCAGAAAATGAACATAGACAAAACGGTTGCATGGGCAACAGCTAACTCGAGATAGTCAACAACAACACAGTGTCGGGAAGTAGATGCTTGTGTAAGTGACAATTTTGCAAAATGGGATACAAAAGATGATGAAGACTGAATTTTGTTCCACAAGAAAGATCTGCGACTTGATGAAAGACACTAGGGTTGCTTCAAAAACTCAGAATTTCTCATTGAACCTCATATACAGATCACAATCTCAAACCACCACCTTTTTTACCTTATTTCCCTTATAAAGTACAATTATCCAAACAAGAAATTTGAGTTAAACAATGGGCATGAAAACTGGGTGTTCACCTCGAGGATGTTGTTGCAAATGGTGGCTACTACGGCCTTAGCAGCATGGACATTCTCACCAGCAATTATCGTAAGGTTCGTTATTATTGGCTTGGAGTTGAAAGTGAGCTCAGAAAGTGCAGACTTGTACTGATTCACTAGCTCGTAATGTGGATGAACAGGTTGTGGCTGGTAAGCCTCACGGCTCGGATCACTCTCCGTTTCTCTGCCACCAACTCGAAATCTCGACGTCGCCGGAGGTGGTAACGCCGCCACGGCCGTACCAAGCGTTCTCTGCGACGAAAACTGCCGTGTATTCGAATTCACAGGCCGGATTGATTCCTCGTTAAGCCTGGGTTTCTTCATCGGACCTGGATCTCTGGATCTATCAAAGGGTCGACGCGAATTCTCCATTTTTGTAAGAACTATACAACACAGAAACTCAAAAAATTGCCCTAAATTTTTTAACCTAATCGGCAAAATCGATTGCAATAATAACAACAAATCTCCGTTTGAGGGAACAAGAGCATTACAGCAATCAGTAGCTTGAAATAGAAAATAAATAGAAAAAACCCTAAGTTACAATTAAAGACTGAGATTCATAAACGCTAGAGTCTGAAGGGAGAAACGGAGAGGATAGGAATGCTTCGAGTTCGGCAAAAATGGCAGAGATTTGGACAGACTCCGTTCAATTAGGGTTGAGAATTGGGGATTTTAAAGAGAAGGGACAAAAGTTAAGATCCGAGAGATAGTACCAAGATTATTTGGCCCATTAATGGCTCATGAACAACGTAAAATAGGCCCATTATCAGTATTATTAAGCTTACCTTCTATTAATTGAGGAGACAAATCATATGTATCGGTGAAAGAACGTTTTAAGGGACAAATTATTTAAATTGATTAATCGAAATATTTTAATTAAAATAATATGTTATAATCAAAATCTTTACATATTTTATTAATTTTATAACATAAATTTATTGATATGTATTTTACATATCTAAGTCTAACTAAAGTAATATTATACTTACCAACTTTTAATAAAAATCTAGAGAAAATCATAGTTTCTCTCCCAAATACAATTCCCAAGACTCAGCCGCCGCTTCCGAGAAGATGATTTCCAGTCATCGGCGTTTCGGACCCGACCCCTCTCTTCCTAATCGTCGTCCTCCTTCATCTGCTCTCGAGCCAGCAAGCGATCCAGACGACCCACTTCCGTCGTCTCTCTTGCTGCCGGCGAGATCTCTTAGGAAAATTCCTCATGGCTTATGAAGCTCTCCATTCTGTGGCTGTTTCGAAGCTCGTTCTCTCAACCGCACCTCCAGATCCGATGATCCTGACTCCGGCGATGAGATCTGGAGTGGTGTTAATTATTTCTCAGGCGCCGGAACCACTGGTCCACCCACCAGATCTATCGGCTGCATCACCATCCCAGCTTTCTTCCCCGCTCTGTCACGAAGATTGCTCGTCTCCCTTGCCGGTGAAGAAAATCCGATCGTTTTGGTCGCCGGTGAAGAAAATCCGGCAACCCTTGTCTCTGCATCTGGTCCACTCAGAGTTTGCATCTATGGGATTTGCCCAGTTTGTGTGTCAAAGTTCCAAAATCGTTACAACAAGAGAGCCAAGTTCGAGTATAAATCCGCCGTGCATCTCGTCTCCGGCGGTGGCTCGAAAACTCGCAGACGGTCTTACCGGAAAGTCTCCTCCGCTACTCCAATCCGTAAGCTCCTCTCCTTTAGGTGGCTTATTGGGGTTGGTTTTGGAGGAAAATATCGAGGGATTTGCCCATGGTGTCTCCTTAGGGGATTTTAAATCCATGATCAAGTTAAGTTGTGTAAGGTCTTTAGTTCCCATTGTTTTAATGTCATTGATAGTGGCAATATTGATGTTTAGTGGCAAGGTTTGGCAATTTAGGAATGAGTGTAAAACCAAGAATTTAGAAACATTGGTGACTCGAACCGAAACTAGTGCGACTTTGTCACCGGCTTTGGAAGATTGCATAAGGACAACGGTAAAATCCGAATCCTTACAAGTGGTTTGAGCCATAGCGTTAGGCTCGAAAGTTTTCAAATTATATGGTTTAGTCCATGACTCTTCATGTCTTTCCAAAATATGTGGATCTATCTTCTTTAGTGTCTTCAATTCTCGCAAAAACGCAGTTTATGCCATTGTAACCGAGTCAATGCCTGATATGCTTCTCCTGGGTTTGTCAAATGCCCATATACTCTCTTTAGAACTGACCAATTTATTTTGTAATTTTTAAATCCAAAAATCAATAAAATGACCAAAAACCAAACAAGTAATTACATAATTACGAACCCAACCACGGTTACCCACCTGACGGTAAAAACGTTACCGGATCGAAGGAGATAAATTCCCAAATTGATGAAATCTGACAAAATCTCTAACATTTTTACGTTATTTTTCAAACCCAAAATCAGTTTTCATCTCTCGATCTCCCTCCACACTTCAAAACCGTAGAACAGGAAGATAACTAGATTAACTACGAGATAAATCCAACAAGGATACTCATTTGAAGATGGTATAGACATCCATTGGACGCCCTCGGAGACAGAAGAAGAAGACGAAGTCAAAGACGGTTTTGCGATCCTCCACCGGAAGTGATGGAGGCAAGAATCGAAGAACCCAAACCAGTCCCACCGAAAGAAAGAGTCGAAGAAGAAGAAGCAAGAATCGAGAAAGAAGAAGCAATAGTCGATGAAATTGGTCACGGAGTTTCTCGAAATAGAGAAGAAGAAGAAGAAATTGTGCATGGCGGTTCTGGAAATAATGGAGAGGAAGAAGAAGAAATTGGGCATGGCGGTTCTGGAAATAATGGAGAGGAAGAAGAAGCAATCGGCGGTTTTGGAAATAATGGAGAGGAAGAAGAAGCAATCGGCGGTTCTAGAAATGCAGAGGTATGTACATCGAAACAGTAATCTTGAGAGTTTGAGTTTAGGATTTTAATGAAATTGAAGTGAATTGTGATTGTGATTCGAATTGTAGGATAATGAGATAAAAACTGAACCAATGGTGCCTTTCGAGATGTGTTTCCCTAAGAGTGAGTACGGCAAGTCTGTAAAAATCATAACCAGTTGTTATATTGAGAACACCGTTGCGAATATCACAGCTACACTTGAACCGGAGGAGCTGGAATGGTTCCTTGATCACCCTCAGTTTAGTCATTTCTTTCACATGCCAAAAGACAAAAACCACATGATGATGGGAATGTGGATGCTCCTTCTCCGTAAGGTGAAGACAAATGGGAGAAAAAAGCTTGGTTTGTGGTGAATGGGGTTCCAGTACGATACTCCATGAATGAACATGCACTTTTGTGTGGTTTAAACTGTCTACAATATCCAACAAATTATAAAAAGTTTGGGAATGTGAAGTTTGTTGAAAAGGTCTTCAAGAAAGTCAAACCAACCTATGCAGCCGTTGAGAAGAAGTTGCTGTCAATGAGACGTTCTCATGATAGATTGAAGGTGGCATTACTGTACTTTTTATCAAGCATCATCATTGGAAATGCTAAGACAGGAGCCGATGCACCTACAGTAGAAGAGTTTTTTCAGAGAGCCGTTACTGATCTTGAGTGGTGCAGAACGTTTCCATGGGGTCGACTGTATTTTGATCACACTATGGAGAGGTTAAATCATACTGTGGACAAAGCCAAAAAAGTGTCCAAACCATATTGGACCTTTCCAATGTTCATAACTCCTTTGGAGGTAAGTATGTGTATGCGTTTTTGATTAAGTGTTTAGTGTATGCATTTTTGCTTATGTGAGTATTTGGTTATGTTAAAATGTGTAGATTTTAGTGTTTGAGATGATCCCTTATATGATGAAGCAATTCAGAGACCCAATTATACCTCCATCGCCTGCGTATCCTAGGATGTGCAAAAGTGCTTTCAAATCAACTAACTTGAAAGGTTATCCACTTTCGGAGCTTAATGATGCACTTGGCAACACAAAGGTTAGTGTAATTACGTTAGATTCTGTTACATATTGATTCAGTAGGATGATAGAAAAATTTATTGGACTTTTTATGACAGGACATTCATAGTATCATGGTACATACCATGGAGGAGATTCCTCTTTTGGAGGAAATAATTGATGGCATTGAGGATAGAAGTTGTGATGTAGTTTTTGATGGTTGGATGAGAGTTCTGAGTCAGAACAAGAAGATATGGTTTGAAAAGTTGTACAATGATGATGTTGAAGGTAGGAACATGGAAAATAAGGTTGTTGGTACTGCTACTGGTAAGCAGAAGAGAAAAGGGAAAGAGAAAGAGACTGAGAGTGATGATGGAGGTTTTGAGAGCTTAAAGAACCTAATGGAAGCTGGATTGAAGGACCTTAATGAGAATATGACAAACATGGAAACAAAAGTGTCTGAGAAGCTTGCTGTATTGGAGAAGAAAGTGAATTATGTTATGAGATTTGTTCCTCCGATGGAGGAATATTTGTCTAAGGAGGAGGAGAATGCCGTGGGTACTGGTATGGAGGAAGAGAAGGAAGCGTCTAGGGAGGAGGATGTCATGGGTACTGGTATGGAGAACACCTCTACTTCCCGTAAGAACACAAAGCGTTCTCGCTAGAACACCTCTACTTCCCGCAAGAACATAAAGCGTTCCCGCAAGAACGCTTAAACTTGTCATCTTGTTTTGGTTTAGAGTTTATGCACTTGGTTTTCATTTTGATGTTTATGCATTTGGTTTTTGTTTTGGTATTCATGCACTTGGTTTTCGTTTGGATGTTTTAAGCTATTAGTAATACTTGGTTTTCATTTTGATGTTTATGCACTTGGTTTTTGTTTTGGTATTCATGCACTTGGTTTTTGTTTTGGTATTCATGCACTTGGTTTTCGTTTGGATGTTTTAAGCTATTAGTAATACTTTGGTATGATAAACTACTACTTCAAACAACAACCATTACAAGAGAGTAAAACTATAACAGTACAAGCTACGAAATTACAAGTTGTTCATTAAAAACAAACAAGTTGTTCAAACAAGTACGAAATTACAAACCAAATTTTAGGTCTTAAGGTAAACCAAATTGCAGTTCTTCATAGTTCTAGAATTTGCACAAGAGCATCAACCGTGGTCTTAAGGTCAGCCACAATTTTCTTGAGTTCAGTGATTTCCTTAGTAACTGTCTTGACTTTAGCTTCTTGATCACCCAACTTGGTCTTCACAGCGTCAAGCTCCTCGACGATTGCTTCGTCGCACAGTTTCCAAATGTGGCACTGGTTGTCCTAATCAAAACCAATCACAAAAAGTACAAGACTGAAAAGTACAATTCCAATCACAAAAAAGTACAATTCCAATGAGAAAGAAGAATTATTTCTTGTATTGCTTACATTGTTATCTTCCGCAGAACTGTAGAATTTCTGGTGGGGGAAGACACCAAGCGTGTGATGCAAAACAACGACTTTGCCTCCACAGTGACAACAAGTCGAAATTCCTTTGTCAGTTGGATGTCATTCTCTTGGTGGGGTGTTCGTGTATTCTAAGAAGGTATCTCCAAAGTATGGCATATCATCTTCCGAAGATGTCTCTCCATAGTAGCTCCTGTTGGAGCCAGTATCGAACTCGCCAAGGATTGATATGTTTTTCCACTTTCCCATGTTCCCAATTCGACGAACCCTAAATCCCCAATTCGATTCGATGAACCCAAATCCCCAAATCGATGAACCCTAAACAATAGAGATAGAACTGAGACACGAAGAAGACCAAACGGAGCAGCGCCGGAGTGAGAAGAAGTGAGTGAAGAATGAAGAAGAAGAAATGAGAAAAAGAAAGAAAAAGAAGAAATGAGAAATGAGCAGAAGAAGAAGGAAGAAATGAGAAAAAAAGGAAAAGAAAATGAAATAAGAATGTTTAAAACGTGTTAAATATGTTTATCATTTTGTTTTACTTTTTTTACACGTAGTTGAATCTAATTTTTGGTTGTCCAAGCCGTCAAACCAGTTGTGTTTTTCCACATTTTCAACTTTTTGTAGTTACACAAATGACAATCTTTGATTTTTCAGTTGTACTCATCACATATTGCTATTTTAGGTTTGCCCCAAGGTTTTTATGTTTTGGTATGTGCAAAAACATATCGTATACATTTCTATGTTAGTATAAGGGTAATGATCAACAAAGTGATCGTAATGGTTACTTGCTTTTGTATGTCAAATGTGATCAACAAAGTGATCGTAATGGTTTCCTGCTTTTGTATGTCATATGTTCTTAAACACCATGATTCAATATGACTGGTTTGTATTACATGTTTTAAAATCATGATTCAATAGTATTGTTAAACCTAATAATTAAAAATCCTGGATTGAAATTAAAAGTACAATAATACATAGTTTTACCAGTTTTCAGAGTTATCTAGGTAAAGAGTTTGCAAACATAAATAAACCAAACACAAGGAACAATAATACATAGTTTTACCAGTTTTCAGAGTTAACTAGGCAGAGAGTTTGCAAACATAAATAGACCAAACACAACGAACAATAATACATAGTTTTACCAGTTCGTATTATACATTCGCGACACTATCCATTCAGCTAGACTTCTTCCTGAGACATACTTGTTATTCGTCTTCCTCTTCTTCCTACGAAATTCTCCAGGATGAGTAAACCTGTTTTCTCGACATCTTCCACTTTTTTTCGGATACAACGAGGGTAATGACACCTTCGCAAGTACGTCTGCAGGAATTACCCATTGACACTCGTGTGGGACAGTATAAATTGTCTCGGAATACGCCAACGCCCACGAGGTCTGAAACGACCGGACCCAAAAATTTAAATTTTTTCTAATTTAAAAACCCGGATTATCATTATCACAAATGATAATCCTCAACGGTCCAATCTCAACATGCGGAAAACAACAATAATCAATCAACAACAACTTCCAATTCAATAAATCTCATACTTTATTAAATTACTAATCCAGTTCAAACCATAACAAGTCAACATTCCAACAAGTTTCAAAACTACTAACAACCTAACAATTCCATAAAACAATAACACAACGAGTCCCTAAATCATCTCTCCTTCCTGGCCATGATCCACGATCACATTTTCTCTTTACCTGCAACACATGGCAAAAAGAGTTGCGTGAGTATTATCACAAATACTCAGCGACGCGGTCATCCTGTTTACAGGCTATTTAAATACATACATAAACAAGAGATACAATACCAGGATGTGCATACAATCAAGCATACATGAAACAACCAATCACGAACCAGTACTGAAGCACTGTATCGATCGACACAACCACTAAGTGTCGATCGACAGACTTTCCCGTGTCGATCGATACACCACCCTGGTGTCGATTGACACGACATCGCAAAACCCAAAAAACGAGCCTATCCTCTCATGGCTCGAATTCCAAAGCGATACGTCGAATTCCTGCATGAATCCAAGCACCAAATACACAGAATCCAATCCAAACAACAGAAACAATTGCATTCCATCTAATCCTTATGCCTATACGAACCTACGGTCACGCACTCACCTCGAAAGGATTGAAAAGGATGGAGAAACCCGAAGAACGCGAAGAACAACACGAACAATCCTCCTTGCTCACAAGTCTCAAGAACGAGCCTCAATCGATCAATCTTCACAAGAATCCCCAAAAACTCACTCGAACCTTCTGATTCTGATAATCTCCCAATTCTCTCTGATAATACGGCCAAAAAAGAGAAAACGTGTTTGTTCCAACCTCTATATACGAACCCTAGGTTCCCTAAACCGCCCCACCAAACCGGGTAATTAAACCGAACTTGTCGGTCTAATTTTAGCTCGTGTCGATCGACACACACCACCTGTGTCGATCGACACACCACCAAGAATCCGACTTCTCCTAAGTCAAACACCCGTGTCGATCGACACACACACCTGTGTCGGTCGACACACCCAACCAAAATCCACTTTTTGGTTCACAGGCGTTACAAGGTCACCGTAAAATAATATGAGCACAAATCATAAACATTAATGTCTACTGTTCTATCTGCCATTTTCCCGTACACAAGCACAGACCCTACATCGTGCACATAAGGGTACTTATCTACATCCAAACATTTGCAGCTACAACTTAAGCTCCTCAAGTCAACATTGTACGCTTTCCCGTCTTCACCAATTACACAGAAGAGACGCATAAATGAGTTCAACACAGTCACCTTCAACTTGTTTCCTGTCTTACAATTAGGGTGAAATTCATTCTCCACAAAGGGGACCATTTTCTGGGTAGTCGATATACTACCAACCACTTTCTTGTGCTTGTTAAACCACTCAGAAAATTTTCCAACAATCGCGTCAATCATAGGCAGTAAAGCATACATCCTTGCTTTCTTGAAAACATTATTCATAGATTCTGACATGTTAGTAGTTTCGATGTTGTACTTTGCTCCTTTGGAATAACACATTGCCCATTTGTCAACAGTTACACTCTTAGCCAAATATTCTCCCACTTTTGGAAACATTCTCTTGAAATCAGCATAACCCTTCTCGAATTCTGCCTCCGTGTAAATTCCCGCAAGTTCTCTGAATTTTTTTCCAACATAGTCTTTACTCTCGCTAGGAGCTCTTTCTTTCACATTCTGCGACAAATGAAACGTACAAAATCCATGGTACACTTCTTGTACACCGTAGCAATTGCCTTTATGAGGCTAGCATTCCTGTCCGAAACAAAAACTAATTCTTCTGTATCTGGTACAACTTTTAGCAGCTCCCTGAAAAACTAGTCCCAACTAACATCATTCTCATCATCTAGAACCCCAAATGCTACTGGATAATGGTGACGGTTAGGATCTTGAGCCATAGCAAACACTAGAACACCACCATACTTTATGAAAATTGCATCCACACTTATAGCTTTCCTCATCACCTTATACCTTCTGATGCAAGCACCCAACGCAATGAATAAGTACTTGAATCTATCTTCTTTATCCAACAACAAACTGGTTTTAGTACCATCATTGGTCTTCTCTAATACGTGCAAATAAGCAGGCAGTTTTTGGTAACTATCTTCTGGACCACCACGTATAATTGATGTAGCTAGATGTCTCCCTCGTCTTGAGGTTTCATATGACAACAAAACTCCATCTTTGGAGTGAACCAAATCCACCAGAATTTTAGGAGGCGGCGTTTCCATTGAACCTGGAAATTCTTCATGTATAATATCAGCAACTAGTTGTGGAGTCCCTTTCTTTTTACTGCTACTTGAACTCGCAGTTGCACGAGAGCATGTATGCAGCTTCGTGTATGTTTTAAGTGACCAAATCTCATTCACTGAAAATTGAGGTCTTGACACTCGTAAATATCAATCACATTCTTCAGCACTACATCTAACCACGTATCTCCAACTATCAGAGTTTAAAATGACATAATCATAACACTCCTTAAGTGCAGCTCTCAACAATAAGTTTTGAACTTCTTCTTTTGCCACAAATTCTTGCCCTATTTCCAGTCCAGTACCATCTTCCCATGCCTCTACAAATTGCTGTCCTTGATGTCCTTCTTCATCAGGAAGCTCACTATATAGTACAAGATCCTACAATGTTCCATTACAGCGTCATTGTTATCTGCTTCACCAGGACGATCCTCAATCTCCGCTTCAACATTCCCCTCCCTCCGTACTTCATTTCTCTCTTTCTCTGCTTCATCATTTTTCTCTACTTCTCCAACCGAACTCTCTTGTGTTATAACTTTCTCCTTTGATTTAATTAGTTCCACATTCAGAGAGCTCCTACACTGCTTTTTATCCGTAGCCCATAAGTATCCATCAACATCATCATCATCTACAATTAAACAAATTATTGGCGGTTTCAATATCAATGGTATATAACTCATGATCTACGCCAATCTTCTTGCATATCCTACCCATTAATATCTCAATTGTTATCTCCTCTTTAAACGATAAAACTCACACGATAGCTTCTCTTGAATCCCATCTAATCCTATCCTATTTCCCCACGTATTGCCCTCCGTATTTAGCATGTATCACTGTTTTGTTCATTGTACCTGCACAAAATCAAATTGAAGACAATGCTTAACTAACAACACACCCAATCTGAAACTTTAATCCAATCCGAAGCTTTAATTCAATACAAAACTCGCTTACACACACACCCAAATCCACCAATCCCCAAATTATCAAAATCCTATTAGCTACAAAACTGTTTAATCTTTAATCGAATTACATTTCAATATCAAAATCTCAAATCCATTTAATCTTAATTGAATCGACCTACAACTCACCTCAATCACGAAGCTTAAAGCTTCAACTGCCAGCTCCAAAACCGTCAATTGCAACCTCTGGGGATCGCCAATGTCCAGGTCCAGAAATCAAATGTCGACCTTGCCGGAGCTTTGCCGCTCGATGGAGCTCCTACCTTCTACGATCTCGACGACGACGAAGCCAAAGCTAAACACGATTTAGATTTTGGGATTCGAACGACGAGTCAACGAGTTCTGACCTGTCCCAATCCCTGTTTTCGAGTGTTTTCCGAGCCACTCCCGTTTTCAGATGACTTCATTAAGGATAGTTTTGGTTTTTACCACATCTTTAGGTGTTAGGAGTAGTTTAGTGTGTAAGGGAGTATAGTAGATGGGAGTACACCCATTTTGGAGCAAATCAGAGGTTTATCCCATTGTAACCGGATCATTTTAAATTAATGAAAGGTATTAGTTGTTATTAAAAAAAAAACTTACCAACTTTTTTTGTCGTAGTGGAAATCAATTTTACACTTGAAATATATAACATTTAGATATGTTAGAATCAATTTTATACGTAAAAATATGAAAACAAATGGTATCAAAATATGTTTGATCAAAAATTAATTTTATTACATTTATACACCATACATTTCATTTTTTACGTTTATAAATATTATAAATCATACGTTTTGTTATATGCGTTTAAATATTAAAAATAATTAGTCAATATATTTAATAATTTAACCCCGTGCTCGCGGCAGAGTCAAAATCTAGTCCAACAATATTGTAATATTCAGTCTACACAACTGGAACAAAAGCTATAAAAGAGAACCAATGATACTTTTTTTGGTAAAATGTTAGTTAACCAATAATACTTATTCACTCTCTCATTACACAACGCAACTGAAACAAAAGCTACAATGAAATAATTCAATGGAATAATTCATTCATATCAATGTTCTAAAATAAGTACGCAAAACGTAAATTCTTTGTAGTATTGGGATGGAAACCAAGCTTGATTCGAACCTAAAATCGATCCAAAACCAAACGAGCTGAATTGTATTTGGTTTAAAGATCTGAATTGACCACCACATGAGGCAAGACGTGCATCAAAATCAAATCTAATTTAGGGAAACAGATTAAATGAAGAAAAGAAAAAAAAAACATATTCATCTACTAGCTGTTTCTATTAATACAAATAAAAACACACTAAAATGGAATTTCAAAACCTATTACAACTCTAAGGTAAAGTCTGTTAGCTTTATGTTTCATTCTTTTACATTGGCTAGTTGGTAATGTGTCCTCTCTGTTTCACACAGCTTTAACATAAGCTGCGTTTATTCGCTTACCTAAGCAGCTCCCGGATTTGGCGGATTAGCCTGCGACTTCATTTTGCTGGCCGGGAAATGCAATCTCGCAATCAGAGGCCTTGGTCCTCTTGACTTCCGGTCGAATCCTCTTACACATACATACCCTACAAAGTAAAGATAAATATGTTTCAAACCAACTATGAGCTCTAAATGGCGTTTTTAACTTAAATCAAAGAAAATAAGAAATTAGTAGAGCTTAAACGGAATGTAATGTCATTACCTCTCCAGAAGCATTGTTGAATAGTTTCAGTCGGTAAACCTGAGAAAATTAGTTTTGAGTGGTTAGAACGTCATCTTTGATGTGCGCAACGGATTACAATCCAATCATGGTGAAAGATAATGTACCTTTAAATATTGAAGGTATAGATGTTCCAAAGTATACAGTTCTTCTAGGTAAGTTCCATAACAATTCTCTTGGTATATCGATTGGACTTAGACTAGAAGCATGATCCGCAAACACCTATAAAAATAGAATACATTAGAATTTTCAATGTAAATGAACAACGAAAGAATTGGAAAATATTGGAGTTAAAATCTAACCTCATTAACTTGGAAGTATGTTCCATTGAGTGGGAAGCTACCCCTCATTGCTGTTCTACAAGGTATCTGCATGAATTTACAACATATTATTGTAGATAAATTATGCAATGAATTTGGAAGTAAATGAGTTTTGGATGCATGTTCTTACCAAGATGGTTCCTCTCACAGTTTGTGATCTTGCTTCCCTAATGCTGTTGCATGAGAAACAAGTCTCCTCTCCACAAAGTTTACCAATTGCTTGGTAAATGCATTTACTTACAGTTGGTTGAATGGAATCAGCTGTCTCACCTAGTTTAATAAGACCATAGTGATTAAAGAAACTTTTATTTATCGATCTAACTAAACTGTCAAAATATATTTGCAGGTTTATTGTAGATTCTTTGATAATTCCTAGATCACCTGGAGTCCAAATTGCAAGCAAATAAGAACACGGGTCATCGGGCTCTCTTTTCTCCAACTGCCATAACAAACAAAGACAAACAGCTAATTAGATGTTAATATAGACAGCACTTTGGCATGTGTCCCTATCTAGTAATCTGATATACCTTAGCTAGAAGTGGATGCGCGTCTGGAAGTTCATAACTGCAACGATACCAAGAAAAAGGAGAAAAGTGTTAAGTAAGTCAAGTTGCACAAAAATGTTGATATCTTAGCTTTTTATTTTTTGCAATTCTTAATGGCATAGCCTATAAGTATTGGGCTGTAAGTATTGGAAATTTTGTCATCTTCCTAATTTACGAGTAAATGATTGGTCTAACAAATGCAAAGAACAGAGAAAAAAGGGTACGTACACTTGGTGTTCTGTCCTTAGCTGGCTGATGTTCTTGAGCTTAGGCATTGGAAGAGATGCAGCTTCAGCAGTAAGTGCAACTAGAGCAGTGGACATGTTTCCGTCTTGTAATTCCTTACTGTGTTCCATTATTTTCTTCAAGTTAATGGTCAATGCATCCACATTTAGCCTGATTGTCGGAATTTCTTCAGGATCCTCCTCATAAAATGCTTCCTCTATGTCAGCTATTGATACTTGTGTGCATTCTGGTTCCGGCGATGCTGGCTCTTCGATGATTGGTTCACAACATGTGACTCTATTTGCTGGTTCTGAGTGTTTTACAACTTCTGACCCTTGCTCTCTCTGCAATGGCTCTGGGAGATGTAGAGGCAAAGGGCTTTTATCAGGTGTCCCAGTACCTTTCTCTGTACCGGGTAAGGCAAGCCTTGCACTGTAAAACAAGCGTAAAGGTTACTCAATATTATGTCCCAATTCAGAGCAACTTAAGATACTGGCCATTTCAATTGACTGGGCTATATTTTGAATACTGATTTCCTCTGGCACAAAAGTTTTAAAGGAGCATGTTGTAGAACCTTGCAAACGCACTGGCAAAATGTCTGCATTCTCCTCTCATTGGACATGCATTGCAATTAGGTTTGCTCTTTGTGCAAAATACCTTTCCAAAGGTAATCATCTGGTAGTGCAACTCATACCTGTGAGATAATAGGATATTAAGCTAATGAATGGGTGTATTAGAATGACGTATGAAAAAGAATAAGTAATTATAAACGTGACAAGGGGTCTTACAATGTTTTTTGGTCGAGTTTGCAGAGACGTGGCCAAAGGTACTTTTGAATAGATTCAAGAATAGGATACCTGAATAAACCAAACCCAAGATGTGCAAGAAAACAATACAATTTCCAAGTAAGGACCATTTTGTAGATGTGCTTACATTTCGAGAAGATGCAACTGAAGTGACTCGGGGAGCGGCTGAAGTGGTACCCAGCCTAGTCTAACAGCTATGCGCCCAACATTCGTATCAACCTGTCAAATAAGTTTTACCTTAAGTTCATACATCATATATTATAATTCACTTTTACAGGGACAACGACAATAAAATGATCGTAGCTTACTGGAAATGCAAGATGGTGCAGCGTTAGAAGCCGTACACACTCCACGCTTTTTAGACCCAATCCTCTAAAGCTCAGAAGATACTCTCTGCATAATTGTATTATATATGAGAAATGCATATATGTAACTGTTCTGTATTGCTGTTATTAAAGAAGAAATAAAACACTTTTCTTTCAAACTCACTTTGCTTTGTCGGGTGGAACGTCTCTCAACCATTCAAGATCGATACTTCCATGTTCTGTGACCAGTCTATTAAGGAAGCCCTGCATTTTTCATGTTGAGAGTCAATTACATAAAATGGAGGTTATCAATATAAATTTAGCCACAAAGTGATAACATTGTACCTGTATACGTTCTGCAAGTTTATGGTTCATCCCACGACTCTTGATTGTTTCAGCGACTTCACTAACATCCGCCGTTCTTATTGCTTCCCAGTCCACAGTATCCATTGTCCTTGCTGTTTTTTCTCTTTTTCCTTCTCTACCTTGTGCTTCTCTTCTTAAACTATCCCAATCAAACTCCTCTTTTTTCTCCTTTAAAACCTTCTTTGCTTTTGCATTTAAGGCAGCATCATCCATAGGATTGAGCTCTTTGCATGATGAGTCTTGATGCTGCCTTGAGCTAGGACCTGATGGTACTTCTGTGCTTTGTCGGACATCAAGACAACTCGTGCTTTCATTAATATCTGGAAACAAAGTCTCTGTCACGACGTCTTCTTTGTGTTTTGTCGAAATAACATTGCTAGAGCTTTCAGGTTTCTGACAACTCAAGACATCTCCATCTTGCTGATAGAAACAACATGGTTCATTACTATCATCAGAAGATTTTGTGGCGCTTTTCAATGATTTGAATTCCTTAACCTCTGAGCTACAATCACCGGGAGACGTATTTGGTGATACTTGTAAGCTTCCAGGATTGCTTGAAACCCCAACTTCTTGCCTTGAGTTTTCATACTGATTCTTCTCATTGGATCCTTCTAGTGAGACATTATTTTCTGTGGTAACGTCTCTTCCTTGGCCTGGTAACCGAGCAGACCCTAAATCTTGTAGGAGCTTCACAAAGGATGTATAATGCTCTCCTTTTGAGTTGATCTCTGAGCTTGATCCTGCTCTCTCCGTATTCTGAGGAGCATCAGAAACCAGAGAATTTTGACATGTAAGTGCTGAATCTTCAGATGGAATCAGGTCTTGGACAAGGTCTGTCTTATCGACTTCTACACTTGAGTCTTTTCGATCCGAGTCCACGTTCGCCTTTGAATCAGTGGTTTTGCCAACTGATTCATTTGCTGAGCTGACAATCTCACTACTGCTTCTAGAGGTTTCATCTCTGTTTACATAATCTTTCTCCTCATCAGGCTGTGTGTTGTTTAAATTAACAGAACTCAGATTATGAACAGGCGGGTTTGACATCGATTCCTCTGAGTCCAAGTAAGTTATTTGTATAGAAGGCATCGAGCTTGTTCCTACGTCACAGTTTCTGGTGGGTACTGAAGGGGCAGGATACTCTGAAGCAAGTGACATAAATGCAGAACTACAAGAAAAATCAAAGATTAGAAATGAAGTTAGATTAACGACTTGTTGCTGTCTTGGATTTAGTTTCGACATAGTATTGTGTAAGAGCTTATACCTTGATAGATGGTCAGACACATTTTGAGTGAGAAACACTCCAACAACAGAATCAACTACAGATCCTTTCCAACGTGTAAAACGTCGATCCCCTGTTAGAAAACCGAAGACCGTAACAAGAAGTTATAAATAAGACAGACATGCAAGTTAAAGATCATTTACTAATTAAAACTCTGTGGTGTATTATTACCTTGAACAAGATGCATTCTTGCTATAAATGACTCTGCTCGCCCTCGAAACACACTCCTTTCTTCCTCCCACCATTTCGCCTTCTGCTCATCTGATCCGTCAATACCATCGCTATTAATATTCTCCATAAGAAGTTTCCACACTCTATCTGTCTCATTGTCTAGATCGACCCTTGGTCTTGCACGGCGTTTTTTAACAGGAACCAAAGGCACAATCGCTCCAGCGCCACCTCTAAAGAGTATAATCTCGTTTCCTTGGCTTTTCATTGAGTAAGGAACAAGAGCAGTTTCTGAATACTCCCTGTTGATGTCTAATACACGCAAATGCTCGGTGATTGCTTCAACCGAGTAAATTTTTTTCCAAATTTTATCTGGAGAATGATCTGCTGTAAATAAAATCATCATTATCAACAAATAGTCTGCATTCAATACATTCAAGGAAACAGAAATTATAGTAGTGAATGTATTTTTTACCGGAAAATGTAGCAGGATACTGGCGAAGATTCGGAAGAACAGTTTTCTGGTTGGTTTGTGATTTCTTTGACTTAGTAGTTCGCTTCGTTTTGCTCAAGGTCACCCTCGTATCAACAAGAACGTTAGTATTATTCTGTAGTCTGCTATAACATCCTGCGTGTAACTGCTCGGACACCTCCATAACTTTATTTATAGAAGACAAATTCCGGTATCGAGCATGGCCTGTAGTTCTCTCCTTTATTGATGTATCTATCCTATCCAAGCGAAGATTTGACTCAAAATCCTGCCCTGCTTGAAAGGTGCCTTTACACTTCTCTTCCACAGATATGAATCTATTACCACTGGACTGAGAAGTGAAACTGTAGCACTCAGAGCGAAAGGCGGAAACGTCCTCTTGTGCATCATGTCGTTGTCCAGCGAAGGATGTGCTACAAATGGTGTCAGTTCCCATCCCTTCCTGTTGCAAGTTTGTTAAATACAACCAACGCATATTCTGGTAGTCGCAGGGCTCATTGTACTGAATCTCTGATAGATTCATGTCACAGGTTGGTTCTTTTCCTAGTCTTCTCTTTGCAGGTTGTGGCATCAAAAGATCAACACCTTCTTGATTACAGCCATTGTTGTTCTTCGGTTCTTTTCCCTTTCTTTTACTTTGGCCGCGCTTTCTCTTTGGCGTGCTAGGCGCTGGTATAGGACCATCTTTTGATTCTTGATCTGCGGAATCTGACTGCTTTTCTCTAGGAGCTGATTCCGTCTCACCTGCAGTGTTTGACTGATTTTTTCCTTTTTCGGGTTTGAAACTCTCGTCTACGAAATCCAAAGCTCGTCTACATATCTTCTTGGCTATAGCTGCTGGTTCAACCGCAGCTTCAACCGGTGTAGATTCTTGATCCTTACTAACTTCCACTTTCTTCCGCACGTATTTTCTCCTCGGCGTTTTGATTTCCTGACCAGCAGCAGGTTTCCTAGGAGTTTGCTTCGGTTTAGCTTCTCTAACAACCTTTGGCCTATGCTTTCTCCTCTTCGGCTTTTCGGGTGTCTTGATCTGTTCAGCTACATTGTTACTCACTGAGCTGAAACTCTCCACTGTTTCATTACCCTTCTGCAACATCTCTGCACAAACCATGTGAATCATTTAACAGATTTCTCAGAGCCTTCTCCAGATTCAACAAAGCAATTTTCAGACAAGAATCAAAGCCATATCTTACTTGTCGGCTCTTCATTTCTGAGTGAGGCCTTACGATTAGCCCAAGGGGTCTGACCAGAGAAATAGTCTGATGCAGTGTTGGCTAGAGCCAGCAAATCTCCAAAAGACAAGTGGTCAAGACCATTCATCTTCCTGCATGCATCATTTGGTTAAGCAATTACCCAACAATTTTCACATCATCATGCAATTCTTTGAAATTTCCGAAATTAAGACAAGAACACACACTTACCCTTGTTTTGTCTGATTCTGATTCCGATTAGATTGTTGTTCCTCCGTTGTGTTTGAGTAGATCGGAGCAATTGGCTTCATAGGTGTCTGAGGAATCCATGGAGCTTGAATGCTACTGCTTTCTTCACTCCTTTGTTTATCCATTTTCACTCTCTTTTGACTCTTTTACTCTTCCTTCATCGGAAAGTTTTGATTTTTGCGCCGGAATTACAGATAAAAATTGCAACTTTCTATTTTTAGCTGTAAAAAATGAAGAATTCTTCAAAACAAGATAATTGAAAAAAAAACTTTTTTTTTTTGTCAAGAATCTGAAATGAGTAGATCCACTTTTTTTTCTGGGGGTTTTAGAGAGATCTCCGGTAGTCATTGATTTGGGTAATTTAGCAGCATGAACGATTAATCCGTTAAGTAGACCAAGACTTTTCAGATTCACAAGAAAATAAAAATTTGAAGGACCAAAAAAGTTAATTCAAAGTTAGAAACTTTACCTATGGGAATCAATGGTGATGAGGAGAGTTGGTTCGGTGAGAAGATAAGAACACACCGGTTGGCTTCGTCCTTCTCTTGGAAACAATGGAATTTAAAAGAGTTAGAGAGAAACAAGTAATAAAGTAAAGACCTTTTTGGCTTAACGTATAAACAAGTAGAGAACATGTGTGTGAGTGATGTGTTTGTATTTTCATCTAGCCGTTTCTTTAAGCGCGAGAAGTCGTTTGGTTGGCGGGAAAAGTTTTTGCGAATTATTTAAAAAAATGATTTTCTTTTCTATTAAGTCTCCTAAACTATAGGAAAGATGATTTGTAAAGTTAATACCATTGTCTTATCAGCTTATTTCTCTATCATCTTTCTTTCTTAGTTTCTTTTTCTTTGTACATGAATATAAAATAACATCGTTTTCAGTTTTATATTAGTTTATTTGTCACATTTTTTTGTTTTTAAAAAACTGTAGGAATTTTGAATATTTGGTTTATATTCTTTTCAGTATTTGAAATCAATTTTAAGATATTCTAATTTAAAAAATAATCCTACGTACCAAATGAATCTTAAACCCCAAGACACAAAAAAACCAATCCTTATATTATCAATATTATCATGTATGTGTTAGTAAACAACATAAGTATTGCATAATTTTTTTTAACGAGCATGTTATATTTTTGAAAACACACTATTACATATGATATTATATTACGTTTATATATGAGAAATTTTTAAAAATACCACTTTTCAAATACCACTTTATAAAAATGCCACTTTTTGAAATTTTTTTTTTTTTTATATTATTTATGTTTCGGTTAACTATGTTCTATTAGAGTTTAGTTTTGAGGGTTTAGGGGTCAAAACAGTTTTGAGGGTTTAGGGGTCAAAACATTTTTTAGAGTTTAGAATTTTAAGATATAGGTTTTATAAATCTATAATTAGTGATATTTTTGCAAATGAACACCATTAAGTGGCATTCTTGCAAATATACACACAAAAATATGGCATTTTTGTAATTGCCCCTTTATATATTCACAAAACTTTATCTTATCTACAGTTTGCCATTATATTTTTTTATTGAATATATCACTAAAGAAATTCTTATATCAACTTATATAATTAACCTAGTTGTATAAATGACTGATTTAAAATATGATTGTAACTGTGTGTATTTTTCTATTGATTTTTCTAAAGTCCTGCTAATAACAATAATATAAATTTGGTTTGTAATTTTTATAACTTTTTGTTGTTTAAATGTTAAAAGCTTAATACTGATTTTTTTTTTTTAGAAATACCACTTTCGAAATGCTATTTTTTAAAAATTTCATATTTTAAAAAAAATTTCAAAAATATCACTAAATTATACCATTTACTTAAAATATTATTTATATTTAGGTTAACTATTTTATGTTAAAATTAAGGTTTTAGGGATTAGATTTGGTTAGAGGTCAAAACTTTTTTTAAGATTTAAGAATTTAGTGTTTAGAGTTTAAAAAAATTTTAATAAATAGTACTTTTGAAGTTACCCCATAATTTAAAATTATTTTTGTGTAATAAGCAGTTTTTAAAAAGTTATATGAAAAGTAGGCGATAGCAAATTTGAGAAATTGACATTCTTTACTCTTACATTTATGATGAGCATTGAACACGTTAGTATACGAGAGGATGTGTACTGTAACATGTAAGATGCAATGTATAAAGTGGTCATAGTCATCATGTATAGTATTGTATACTGTCAGGCCACGGGTATACCATTATGTACACCGTCCAGCCACAGTCGTGTACATACATTATCCGACCATCGATACATCCACCATGTACACCATCCGGCCACTGTTAGTGTGTACATAATCATGTACACCGTTCGACCACTATGTACACCGTTTGACTATCGTCATCGTGTACGCAGTCGGTCCACCGATACACCACCATATACATTGTTTGACCACCGTTATCGTGTACACTTTCCAGCCACCGGTACACCATCATGTACATCGTCGAGCCACAGTTATCGTGTACACTGTACGACCACTTTTAGCTTGTACACCATCATGTAAACTGTCTAACTGCTGTGTAATCACTGGTACACCACCATATATACCGTCAGACCACTATCATAGTGTACACTGTCCAACCACCGGTACAATACTATGTATAGTCCAACCACCTACATCGTGTACATTATCCGATAATCGGTACACCACCATCGACCTAATCTCTGGCCATTGTTATCTTGTACGCTATCCAATTAACTATACAACACAATGTACACTGTCCGACCACCGTCATCATGTACACTCTTGAACCACATGTACACCGCCATGTACGTTGTTATTTAAGATGAAAATGAGTGTGGTAGTTTGCCTCATGGGAAGGTTCTACGTTAACAAGATCATTTCCATTTTGATCATATACATGATATGAAATGGCGTAAAACTATGAAACGAATTATTTACCATCGCAACATAAACATTTTCCAATAATAATTTATTGGTTGATTACCACTACTAAAATCTACACCATCATGATGATTACCCGATCCTACCCCAACAACATCATAATCTTCACCATGGTCAGACCATACATAATATTTTAGTATCAATGCTCTACTATAAAATTGTTTTAAAACGGTCGTTGCAGGCTTTAAATTAGTGGAATTTTGACATTTAGCACAAGGGCAGTAAAACTTACATCCACTGCTTAGAGCTATTGCTTGAATACTTCAAAATTCATAAACTGCTTGACCCCTTCTAAAAATTCTCTTGACAGGTTATTTGTGTGTGGATCGATTCGATTATACATCCATTCTCAGGAAAAAATATTTCACATTTTTTTTCCTTGTGTTTCTCATTCTCTCTGAAACAACTCGACCCGGTATTTTTTTTTTAATTCGGATTTAATTTCCATAAATAATAATCCTCAATATCAATTCAAACACATCAAAATCATCAATCAACCAGCGGAAGTCATAACCAATTAAACCAACAATTATCTCAATTCCACAATCCAAAATAACCAGTAACCTAACTAGCAATTCTAACAACATCAAAACACAACAAACCAAGACCCTAGATCATCCTCCTCTTCATAGCCATGATTCCACGGTCACCCTTTGCTTTTACCTGCATCACATAGTTATAAGAGATGCGTGAGTATTATCACAAATACTCAGTGAGATGATCATCCCATCTACCGACTATACACACATGTACGATGAATTATTAAGACACACAATAAATCTAATCATCACAACAACACATAATATGTCAAAACGACGGCATCGATCGACACCACAATCGCTAGTGTTGATTGTCACCCTCCTGGTGTCGATCGTCACCTTCTTGGTGTCGATCGACACTGGCTGCAGTGTCGCTAGAATAGAACCTTCTCCTCTCTGGTTCGATTCAAGTCTGCACCAAGTCGATTCTTGCAACAAAAACATCAACAAACACACCAAAACAAACCGTATACACACACGAACACAATCACACACCAATCATTCATCCAATCCACCCAACCACAACGAATCTTAACAATCCATCTACCCAGATAAGCCATGGTCATACACTCACCTTGATTTCGGAAAGGATTGAGATAAAAACAACGAAGAACACAAAATCAGACTCCCTTCACAGCGTGAGAACCTCTGATTCCTCTCCTCTTTCTCTCGAAATCGCCAATCCACGATCCCTTCTCGTTTCTACAGCCTTAATCAAACCTCAACGACCAAACTCCAACAAAAATCTCCTCCTTTTTCTCTCAACACAAATGATCACTCTTTTCTCTCATTTTCTGAGCAAAAATGGAGGCTGCTCGCTTATATACCCGAGTCCTAGGGTTTCCAAATCCAAACCATCGTTAACCGAATGATTTAAAATCGAACCGATTAAACCAAAAATCGCAAGTGTCGATCGACACCCCTCTTGTTGTCGATCGACACCCCTCTTGTTGTCGATCGACACCCCTCTTGGTGTCGATCGACACCCTTTACAAATCATACCAAAAATTCCAATTTGGTTCACGGGCGTTACTCTCTCTCTCTCTCTCTCTCTCTCTCTCTCTCTCTCTCTCTCTCTCTCTCTCTCTCTCTCTCTCTCTCTCTACTTTGTATTGTTGGTTGTTGCATAATGGGGGTGTTCTCGTTGCTACGTATATAGAGAAATTTGCGACTCTTATAAAATGATCACACATTTGTCTCCTTTTTCACCTCTATACCACTAATTTGTGACTACAATCATGCGTCACAAAAATTTGGTGAGCTACCTAACATTATTTTTCCACGTTTTCACTATTTTTCACCAATTTTTAGTGACTATTTTATGACTTTTCTGGCACCATAAGAAGGAGTTACAAATAAGTCAGAAATTTGAGACTGATTTGTGACTGCACTTTTTTGGACTAAAAAAATAGTTGCAAAAGAGTCTCATTTGGCGACTCTTTTGCGTCTACTTCTAAACAGTCGAATAATAGTCTTAAGTAAGTCACTATTTTACGACTATGATATTCAATCATAAATATGTGACTGACTTAAGATTGTACTTTTCTTGTCGTTTATTAGTCGCAAAATACCCACAAAATGGTCGCAAAATTTTGCGACAAAAAGTCACAAAATGTAATTCATATGATGTTTTCTTGTAGTGTTGTTCAACTAACAAAATCAGTCGCAAAAAAGTTTCACTTGGCGACCTTTTTGCATCTACTTCTAAACGGTCGAATAATAGTTTTAGGTCAGTCACTATTTATGACTATGATATTTAGTCATAGTTATGTGACTGATTTGAGACTATACTTTCTGTGGTCAATTTATTAGTCATAAAATGAGCACCAAATTTTGTGACAAAAAACAGTCACAAAGGTAATCACTCATCTGATGTTTTCTTATAGTGTCATTAGACTAACAAAATCTGTTTTCCACATATGTTTTCTTATTCTCTATGAATTTTGACAAATATGGTTCATTTTACTAATTTTGGCGTCACACAGTTTTCAGAAAACAAGTTTTTATGATTTTCCGATTTTCATGTTTTTATTGTATCTTGCAGACAATTTATCTTTCGGTGATTAGACTCATGAAGTTCATGTATTTATTACATCTCAGCATACATTTTTCTTACAAAGTTTTATTTACAAAGATACATGAGTTTTGTATTTTTAAAACAATATTTTCTTATGCAAAAATATAGATCTATCTATCGATGGAATAAAACAATTTATATAATATTTTATGTGTTAGTGTTTCATTTATGTCACTTATCTAAATTCAAATACGAGATAATGCATGAAATTTTTTTTGTTAACAACATACATTATTTCGTGTTTAAATTAGCTAATGGCATAACAATAAAACTAATATAGGCTCCGTATAGAGACACGAAAGTGCGAGACGAGATAAGTGCGGAACTGTTTAAATAGTGATAAAAATATATATATATATATATATATATATATATTTTATAGATATATATATGTAAATATAGATTTTTGTTATTGTTTAGTGCAGAGTGGTAGGGCTGGGCACATATACTCGTTACCCGATTTGTACTTATTTTGAAAAATAGAGTATTCGTAACGTTCGAGTCAGGTAAAAAGTACTATAATTTTGATACCCACGGGTAAGGATCGGGTAAAGAGTATCATTTTTTTTTTCATTACCAGTCTCATTATCCGTCTTCGTATTCGATTTGCTATCCGACTCGTAAATACTTCATTTTATATCACTAATATTTGATAAACTTAGTTATAAAATAAATTGTATAATATATAGTATAGTATATATACTCACAACGCCAATTTTTTGTATTTTTGAATTGTCATCGATAATTTTGGAGATTATGAATTACAAATTTTAAGTTTTGAAATTTATAATATGTTGTCTATTAAGAATTTTTTTTTTATTTTTCTAATAATTCTTTTATTTCTTTGATAGATAAATTGTTTAATTTTAATTATAGATAAACTATATTACAATTAAGTGGGTAAAAATAAAAGGCTGGTATCCGGGTTGGTCAACGAATTTTTGCTGGATATCCATTGTATAGGATACTTGCTTTTTATGAGTCTAGTAAAAATATTGTTTATCAAATATCCGATAAAATCGGATCGGGTAATGGATAGTTCAAATTTTTAGGATTTCCGTTTTATACTCAGTCTTATTGAGCAATAGAGTGCGGAACGTCACCATTAGAAGCCTTGTAATCATAAAGTAAATTCGTATTTTGCTTTTTGTTTCATTTATTTTGATTCTTTTTAGAACTATACATTTCAACCAATATGGGAGTAGGTTGTAGGGTCAATATTACTATATAAGGCTATTTTCTTACCATGTTTTCCTTAACTTGCGTACCAATTTATTCCTACATGACTATTGTTTTGATAGTATTTTATGAATATTTTTACCAAAATGTTGGAGCGGTGACAATCTTTTATGCCTACTGGTAGGCTACTAATGCTAGTATCTAAACTGTTTTGTTTTTATAACATTGTATATATTAAATCATTTGTTACAAGTGTTAGTATTTAAACCTAGATATTTATCGTAAAATACTAAATTTATGTACTATTATATATATAAATAATTGATAAATTATAAATTATTGTAAAGTTTTTCTTAATCTAAATTTTCAAAAAATGTCACATATCATCTGTTCTTTTGAAATTTTTTGTTTATTAATTAACGTATTGTTGTTTAACAAAGAAAAAAAAAAGTAAAAAACTATTTTAATTTCAACTTTTTTCCTCAATATAATCACAATGAGATAAAATAGAATTTTGTAGCAAATTTTGATAAAGACCTGCATGTTATAATTTTGTATCAAATAAGATGACTTTCATATACTTTAAGTTTTATACGTTTAGAATTTTTGCAAATTTTGAGACATTTTTAGGTTTTTTTCCTATTTTTTAGATTTCGTAAATGGATGAAAATATTAGTTTTAATTGTATGCAAAGTATCACTTTAAAATTTCTTTTTTTTTAGATGACTCTTTGTAACGACCGCGAACCAATTTCTGTGGATTTTGGTCGTGCGTCGATCGATGCAAGTCGGATTAAACCAGACCGGTTCGATTTCAATTTTTGGTTTGGCAGATCTGTTTAGAGAACCTTAGAGTTGGTATATAAAGCGCAAAACAGATGTTTTGTGGCCGATTTTGGGCTATTCTTGAGCAGAAATCAGAGAGTTTCAAAGAGAAATCAGTGTGTTGAGAGATTTGAGTGTTTGTGAGGATCCAGGAGCGTGTCGGGGCTGTGTTTCTGCGTTTTGGGAGCGAGGATTTCAGATTTGGAGGCTGTGTTCTTGGCGTTCTTTGTGAATCCTCATTCTTTTCCTTCCAGAATTGAGGTGAGTGCGTGACCATAGGTTTATCTGGGTAAATGGTTGATAGAATGCGTTTTCTGTGATGTTTCTGTGTGGATTTCGTGCTGATTGCGTGCAGGGATTGATGCAATTCGATCCAGGATCGATCCATGAGAGGATAGGTTTGATCCTGGCATCTGTGATGTTGCGTCGATCGACACACGAGACAGTGCATCGATCGACACACGAGACAGTGCATCGATCGACACAAGGATTGCGTGTCGATCGACACACTGGCTGATGCATCGATTGACACATTGGTTGATGCATCGATCGACACATGGTGGTTGTGTCGATCGACGCATGTCTGTTCGAGGCAGACTTGTGTGCTTTGTTCGTGCGTTGCATGTTGTGTGTTCACCCTGATATTTTTATTGATTCTTATGCATGTGTGTATAACATGTAGACGGAATGACCGTCTCACTGAGTATTTGTGATAATACTCACACATCTCTTTTTGCCATGTGATGCTGGTAAAGAGAAAGTGTGATCGTGGAATCATGGCCGGGAAGAGGAGATGATCTAGTGTCTCGGTTGAGTGGCTGTATTGTTAGAATTGCTAGGTTGTTAGTGATTCTGGAACCCCTGTTATTGTTATTAGAATTGACTTGAATTGGTTGGTTATTAGTTTGTTTTGGTTTTGAATTTAATAAAGTATGGGATTTATTGAATTGGTGTGATTGTTATCTGTTTATTGTTCCGCATTGTTTGTATTGACCCGTTGAGAATTATTATTTGTGATAATAATAATCCGAAAGGAAAAATTTTAAAATTTTACGGGTTAAATTGTTTCACTTTTAGTTAGGTGTTTAAAAATCAAAATCAATTTAAGTTTGTGCATATTTAATGGTAGTAATTAACTACTATGACCAAACATATATGTTTCAAACAACTTAATCTGTAACGGCCACAACAATCTCTTAGCCTTATTTTAAGTTTGTGTTAACTCTTACGTAGTATATATGACTCACATAAGTTTATGTCAATGTATATTTATTTTTTATTAGTAAAAAATCTTTTTCCTTTTATACATGTGTAATATAAAAATTTTATATGTCCAATAATTTACTACAAATGCGTATTATTCAAACCGAAATATTTATTTATTATAAACACCAAAATTTTATAATATATAAATCAATAAATTACAAATATAATTATGGTATATTTTACCATTTTATTTTTTAAATCTACATATACAATCTCTAATAGATAATATGATACATATAAAGTTTAATGTTATTTGATAAAGTCATCCTCTTTTACGAACTTTATCTTCACCTCCGCAAGGTAATATACTTTCCTCTACCATTGTGGAGGTTTCAGATAAGGAGGATCCAAGTGTATGTGCAGGGCCGGTCCTGAGATTTTGAGGGCCTAAAGCAAAAAATAAAATTGGATTTTTCTGATAGAAAGTTAAATATGAAAACAAATGTTAAGATTTAAAAATTTTGGAGGCCTATTTTTATTAAAAAAAAATGAAAATGAAGACTATTTTATAATACTAAAAAATCAGAAATTTTAGGGGCGCAAGGACCGGTCCTATGCATGTGATATTGATTTTTGAAGCTCTGCTTAGAGATGTCATTGACAATAATTAACTAGTTTGCTTCTCCAGATTTTTCATACGGTTTGTTTCATGGTGTAAAATTGACTTTATCTACACGTATTCCTACAAGATCAACAAGAAAAACTACTAAAATGGTTTTAAAAAGCTAAACAAAATTGGTGGACGAAAAAACCGTGATCTTGAGAAGTTGAGGTGGACGTGAAAACAAAAACGTTTTTTACAGTCGATGCTACATAACTTTTTTATAAAAAAAAACTTAGTAGTCGAATTAAAATTCAGAATCACTTGATTAAGTGTTTGTTGCTCTTCTTGGCTGATTTTAAGGTTGCGTATGAGCCGCAAACCACCAACATAGTCCCTCCTCGTATTTTTCGTCACGTAGAGCTCGTATTGAACTTAACCTATTCCTCATGTCATGATCTAATGGTCTTGATGATGCAAGTAGTTGGATTTAGAACCTTTTCTGAAGAGTATAGTCACATATCAAGGAGAAGGAAGCTTGAAGATTGGAGAAGCTCAAGTTTATGTAAGCTTTGAGGAAGTCAAACACTAGCTGGTAAAATGAAGAATAAGCTAAGCGTTGGAGAGACTCTTTCTCATAGGGAGGGTTTCTTAAGATCCACTAGATCATATCAGATGGTTTAATCTGATGAAGACACGTTGAAACGACCCAACTCGTAAAAATTAAAAAATTTCCAAACTCGGATTATTATTATCACAAATAATAATCTTTAACGGTCAAACACAAACATGCGGAACTCATAATCAATTAACCAAACAACACCATTCAATAAATCTCATACTTTATTGAAACACTAACCAATTCCAATTCAAATCCAATAACAATAAACAACACTTCCAGAATTCACTAGCAATTCTACAACAACAAACAATTAATCGAGACACTAGATCATCTCTTCTTCCCGGCCATGATTCCACGATCACACTTTGTCTCTACCTGCATCACATGGTTAAAAGAGATGCGTGAGTATTATCACAAATACTCAGTGAGACGTTCATCCCATCTACTTGGCTATACACACAAGCATAAGCAAAAGATACAATACCAGGATGAGCAAACAACCATGCACAATACAAACAATCAACGAGAACACAACACAACAGCACATGCGTCGATCGACACACCACCCCGGTGTCAATCGATGCACTGCTCGTGTATTGATCGACGCATAGCACTTGCGTCGATCGACGCAGAACCCAGAATCAAACCTATCCTCTTATGGTTCGATTCAAAAATGCATCGCCTCGATCCGTGCACACAAATTACCAAGACAACACGAAATCCAACCAACAACCACAAACAATCGCATCTTATCAATTCTTTACCCATATAAGTCATGGTCACGCACTCACCTTGCTTTTGGAAGGAAAAAGGATGAGAAAACACAAAGAATGGGAAGAACGAATCTCCAATCTGAGTTTCCTTCCTCAACCACGAAGAACACGGATCCATACATGATCCAATAGTCTCACAGATCAAAGAGAAAGCTTTTAGATCGAAAATTCAAGGAAAATCAACGATGATTCCTTCACAACACTCAATCCTCTCTGAAAAATCTCTGAAAACTCTGTGAAAACTTTTTAGAAACCTAAATCTCCCAAAAACGCGGCCACAACCCTTTATATAGGGAAGCCCTAGGGTTTTCCCCTTAACCGACTCGCAAACCGACAACTAAAATTGAACCAACTGGTTCAATCCCACCTTACGTCGATCGACGCACACCACCTGCGTCAATCGACGTACGCAAAAATCCTCAAAATTGGTTTGCGGTCATTACACACGTGGCCTGGAAATGTTGATAAGGTCAATAGTTTTCTCTCATTCGCATCTTATCATTTTCCGTGTAAAAGATCGAGAGTTTGTTAGAGAGAGAAAAGAGAGAGAGTTGTAATTGTTCCAATGAGTTTCCGTCGAGATCTAGTAGATTTCGGTGAGGATATCACTGGCGAGCTTTGGGGTTGGCACTAAGCCACGTACTCGAGTGCGTGTGTTCTTTCTTTTATGCTCAAGCGATAACAAACAAATGATTAGTCTAGGGTTCGGCTTGAATCGAGATTCCGATCAAGCTATAGATCAGAGCTAATCGGAGAGGAAACGTTCACACTTTCCATTGCGCTGACAGTTACTCTCTTCAAATATGGTATAGGGTCGCTTGAAACATGTACCGTATCAAAAAGAGGTTGATCGTATTGAAACCATGGTCCTCTAAAAAATGTAGAAACAAATGCCAGCCGAGGTGAAATTACTTTCTAATAGTTGTTGTGAGAGATTTCACCATATTTTAAAAGAGTACTGATACGCAAAAAACAAATTTTTTTGTGTCTCCTCTACATGATTGGATAAAACACAAGTTGACTATTGTTCGAGGTTCCACGTTTGCATTCGATCCTCGGTTGAATAACTGTAACACCCGTGAACCAAAAAGTGGAATTTTGGTGGGTGTGTCGATCGACACAGAGGTGTATGTCGATCGACACGGGTTGAAATTAGACCGACATGTTCGATTTAATTGTCCGATTTTGGTGGGCCGGTTTAGGGAACCCTAGGGTTCGATATATAAGGCAGAAACAGAAGGTTTGGCTGCGTTTTGTTGAGAAGAACAGGAGGTTTTGAGAGAGAATCAAGAGAGGTTGTGAGTTGTGTGTGTTTGAGGGTGAAGGATAGCTTCTGTTCGGAAGTTTGAGAGGGCAAACGGTTGGGAAATTCGAGGAGGATTGGGGTGAAACTTGGTGGGTAAGTTCTCCGATCTCTGCTCTTGATGTAGACGAAAATGGTTCATCTTTTCGTTGATTATTCTTCGAGTTATGGCTGTTTGAACTCGATGGGTCTGTGCAGATAGGTTGTCTGCGATCAGTCGGCTTTGGGGTTGATTTCCGATCGAACCAGAAGGATTCTGGAGGCGATCTGCATACCAACGCGTAGCTGTGTCTGTCTAGTTTCCAGAACAGTCATCCGTTTTGGTTTTGTACCAGTGGTTGGTCGTGTGCGAGTTGTTTTGTAACCGTTGGTCCCATTCTCATTTCGATTCTTCGAGGTGAGTGCGTGATCGTGGGTTGTGTGGGCATAGGAATTGATGGAATGCGGTTGTTTGTTGTTTTCGTGTGTTCTGTGATTGGAATTGTGCAGGTGACTCGATGAATTGCGACGGATTCGAGCCACGAGAGGATAGGCTTGATTTTGGGTGGTCATGTCGATCGACACCAGGGTGGTGTGTCGATCGACACAAGGGTGGTGTGTCGATCGACACAAGGATGGTGTGTCGATCGACACAGTATAGAGTCATGCCGATCGACACCTAGAGGTTGTGTCGATCGACGCAGAGTCCCTGTACTTGTTCGTGTTGGTTGTTCTTGTTGTTTGCTTGTATGCTCATCCTGGTATTTTATTGATTGTTATGTCTATACTTAAATAACCCGTAGACGGGATGACCGTGTCGCTGAGTATTTGTGATAATACTCACGCAACTCTTTTTGCCATGTGTTGCAGGTAAAGAGAAAATGTGATCGTGGAATCGTGGCGAGGAAGAAGAGATGATTTAGGGTCTCAATTAGTGTTGTTTATAGAATTGCTAGGTTGCTAGTAAATTCTGGAACCCTGTGTTAGTGTTATTGGATATTGGTTGTTGGATTGAATTGGTTAGTAATTTAATGAAGTATGGGATTCGTTAAAATTGTTGTGTTGTTGAGTTGATTTAATTGTTATGTATTCCGCATGTTTGATTGGACCATTGAGGATTATCGTTTGTGATAATGATAATCCGGTTTTTTAATTAGAAATTTTTTAAATTTTTGGGTCGGGTCGTTTCAATAACGACTCAAAGTTGCGAGCCAAACAAAGAAAGAGTATTTTGGTGTGTCATGTTGAAACCAAACACCTTTATAATACCAACCGTTTATTGATTGCACTTGTGTTGAGTCATTGATACGATCCCAATCGATGGACCAAAACTTTGATGCGGAGCTGAGGGTTACAGTAGGGTTACGCGGATTACGGTATGTTGCGGTAGGGTGATGCGGATTACGGTATGTTGTGGTAGGGTGACGCGTTTTACGGTATGTTTTGGTAGGGTTACGCGGTTTATGGTATGTTGCGGTAGGGTTACGCAGTTTACGGTATGTTGCGGTAGGATTACACGGTTTACGGTATGTTGCGGTAGAGTTACACGGTTTACGGTATGTTGCGGTAGGGTTACGCGGTTTATGGTATGTTGCAGTAGGGTTACGCGGGTTACAGTATGTTGTGGTAGGGTTACGCGGGTTACAGATGAATTGGAAGATGAGGGAATGATGAAATAATTGATGGATTATGGTTACAATCACATGAGTATGAAAGAATCGGTGAAGGGTCGAAGGCTCGAACCACTTGGATATTACGCACCAAGATGGTAAGAAAATTCTCTCATTGAAAGAATGTGTCGAAGGATTAGTTCGGTGGATAAACGCGGATGGAAAGGGATGGAAAGATGATGATGAACGATCGATGATGGAGGATGATATAATCACACAAGTGATGAGAGACTTGAGTGAAAGGTAGGGGCTCGATCTACTTGGATATTACGTACCCAGATAGAAAGAGGATTCTCTCGTCGAGAGAATGCTTGGATATTTCAAACCGAGAGTTTTGATCGCAAGTTAGAGAAGAGACTTTGATAATTCTAAAAACTTGGATGATTTTATTATGAAGGGTGGCGAAATATATATATAGGAGAAGAGAAGTGTACATGCACACTCTCTTGGAAATAACAAAGATAATTAAAGAAGTTTGACTCATAAATGCAAATGCATGCAAAAGGCTTTGGAAAATGGAATTTTGACTTGAAAATCTTATCAAAAACGTGATGGGCCTTGATGGGCTTGGATTTTGAATCTTGAATGGTGAAAAAGGCCCATGTAAAAATCAAGAAAAATACTAAGTGAAAGATGTAAGCAACCTTGCTTGCCTCGTTAAAAACCATGTTCTAAAAACCCATTGGGACAAAACCGAGCATGGAAAAAAGAGTACAAACAAAGCGCTTGTCACTTAGCCGTTCTCTTGATCTTTTTCTTCCGCTTGCATGAGTGTCATGACCCTGTTGGTCTCGGCTGTTTCTTCGTCTTGTGCCTCCTCGAGCATCTTTTGAGTAGCGTGCGTGAGCTCCTTTGCTTTAGCCCTCGTGATCGGTCCTTGTGGTAGCTCCATTGCGCTTGAGTTGTCCCGAACCTCCTTGTTGCCGGTCAGGATCACATCATCCCCTTCCTCTTGAAAAGGATTTATCCTCAAATTTGTTTCATCTGCAACAAAAATGACTAAATCAGAAACATTAAAGTTCAAAATAATTTTACCTTAAGGATTAAATCGATGAGGATGGTCTTTGATCTTCGTCTTCTGGACTAGTTCGTGGAGTGTATGTGAGCTGTCTTGGACATTTAAGCTTCTTGAAAGCTTGGTCTTGATGGTCCAAGGTGGTGTTGGAATTGGTCGGGCCATCTTAGACTTAGTTTGATCTGAACAAGATATGTAAATCCATGGTGGTGCTCTCGGGACTTGTAGATACGAGCTATCTCTTGTTTTGATGCAGACCAGGGGGTCATTGGCATGAGAAGCAACCTCAAGAGCGTAGTATAGATGTTGTATAAGAGCTCCCGGTCACCAAACAAAGGTTTGGAGTGGCCTATGTGCGCACAACTTCATAACTAGCGAGTAGCGGGTGTTCAGACTTTGAACGTCGTTTCTAGTCAGCTCCGAAATGATATTAGGTTGAACTAAGGCTTCATAGACTCCTCTTTGAGTGTAGATAGCGATAGAAATCTCATTTGAGCAGTAGTTGTCGATATTGGTCCTTGTATGACCTTCACAAGCCGCATATATCAATCTGGTACGTTTAGGGCTTATCGAGCAGTTTGTGTCTTGAGCATCTTCAAAAACAGTAGGGTCTTGATGCATTATGATCGTACACACCTCCTCTTCATAGCTCTGTGACTTAAGAACAGTATCAAAATTACCAAGACTAAGCAAATTAGCCTTTATTCTTCGTTTATAATTATGAAACTTATCTCGAGGGTGTGACGACTTTGTGATGCATGAAGCATTCGTGGTGTCGCCTTGCATAAGCATGGATGCTATCACCTTACTCCAAGGCTGCTGGTGTATGATTCCTCTCCACGGCAGTAGCTCATGAACTTTGAATAATTTTAAAGAATCTCCGAAAACAAAGTCCATACGTTCGTGTTTTTGTTGTTGGTGTTGATCGTAGACCACTATGGCTTTGGTTGTGGCTTCATCTTGTTTAGTGGTGATCTCGTAGGCACTTGTTCCTCAACAATAGATTCAGCTTGTGTGAGCCTTACATACTCACGCACTTATTTAACAACTGATTTAACAACTGCGACAAAATCAGATTTTACGTCAATAACTTTTTCGGCTTTGTCTCTCGGTTTTTCTTCTTTCACCAAGTACGGATGAGATTCTAACCATTGAGACACAATCTCCACTGATCTTTGCTGTTTCTTGTGACGTTTGGAGTTTGAGAAATCATGGAGACGCTTTTGCCTAAGTTCTTCAATTTTGTCAAATAGAAGTTGATCCATATTAGCCTCGATCCGTTGCATCATGCGATTGAGAAGTTGATCTTCTTGGGTGTTGCTGGCCTCTTCATCCATATCTAAAACAAATTAACACAAAGAAGCATCAAAATTCTTTTAAAGATCGAATCACAACACAATTAACAATCGATAGAATTTTAAAACATGAAGATGGTAGCGATAGCGATGAAACCGAATGATGGATGATATGAAAATAAAATGGAATGAACAAAGATGAGTTTAAGAAACTTATCTCTAGATCAAAGCGTGCTCTGATACCACTTGATACGATCCCAATCGATGGACCGGAACTTTGATGCGAAGCTGAGGGTTATGGTAGGGTTACGCGGATTACGGTATATTACGATAGGGTGACGCGGTTTACGGTATGTTTCAGTAGGGTTACGCGGTTTACAGTATGTTGCGGTAGGGTTACACGGTTTACGGTATCTTGCGGTAGGGTCACGCGGTTTACGGTATATTACGGTAGGTTTGCGCGGTTTACGGTATGTTGTGGTAGGGTTACACGGTTTACAGTATGTTGCGATAGGGTTACGCGGGTTACGGTATGTTGTGGTAGGGTTACGCGGGTTACAGGTGAATTGGAAGTTGAGGGAAGGATGAAATGATTGATGGATTATGGTTACAATGACACGAGTATGAAAGACTCGGTGAAGGGTCGAAGGCTCGAACCACTTGGATATTACGCACCAAGATGGAAAGAGAATTCTCTCATTGAGAGAATGTGTCGAAGGATTAGTTCGGTGGATAAACGCGGATGGAAAGGGATTGAAAGATGATGATGAATGATCGATGATGGAGGATGATATAATCACACAAGTGATGAGAGACTTGAGTGAAGGATAGGAGCTCGATCTACTTGGATATTACGTACCAAGATGAAAAGAGGATTCTCTCGTCGAGAGAATGCTCGGATATTTCAAACCGAGAGTTTTGATCGCAAGTTAGAGAAGAGACTTTGATAATTCTAAAAACTTGGATGATTTTATTATGAAAGGTGGCGAAATATATATATAGGAGAAGAGAAGTGTACATGCACACTCTCTTGGAAATAACAAAGATAATTAAAGAAGTTTGACTCATAAATGCAAATGCATGCAAAAGGCTTTGGAAAATGGAATTTTGACTTAAAGATCTTATCAAAAAGGTGATGGGCCTTGATGGGCTTGGATTTTGAATCTTGAATGGTGAAAAAGGCCCATGTAAAAACCAAGAAAAATACTAAGTGAAAGATGTAAGCAACCTTGCTTGCCTCGTTAAAAACCATGTTCGAAAAATCCATTGGGACAAAACCGAACATGGGAAAAAGAGTACAAACAAGGCGCTTGTCACTTAGACATTCCCTTGATCTTTTTCCTCCGCTTGCATGAGTGTCACGACCCAGTTGGTCTCGGTTGTTTCTTCGTCTTTTGTCTCCTCGAGCATCTTTTGAGTAGCGTGCGTGAGTTCCTTTGCCTTGGCCCTTGTGATCGGTCCTTGTGGTAGCTCCATTGCGCTTGAGTTGTCCCAAACCTCCTTGTTGCCTGCCAGAATCACATCAGTCATCTTCTTGCTCTCTTTCTTTAGTTTTCATGTAAACTTTGTTCTTTTCTCTCAATCATTTGCATCTAAGAAGATGTTGAATGCTCTTAAAACTCTCTTCAACTTATTTCCAAGTACTATACGAACTTTTGATCATGATTTTGTAATCATTTCACTACAAAAAAAAAAAATTGGGTTATTGTTGGCACTGCGAATCCAAATTTTTTTTTTTATCTGGATCAATAATAATAAATAAATAAATATTTATAGAATAACGCTCGAACAAGGGTTTTGGTAGGTCAATACCATGCAAACAACCAATTGTGCAACTGTACCTCCAAAGATTTTGGTGTACAAAATTTTATTTATACATAATACCAAGGTCAAGTGATCCACCATTCTCTTTGGTGGGTCGTCTGCCACTATATTGTTACCAAAATTTGAGATGGAAAGTATTTTGGTTACTAAAGTGTTGTTACGATATTATGTCTAAATTTTTATGTCACAAATATGTAACTATTTGATCACAATATTATGATGGAATTATTCGTAAAAAAAGATCTTTTTGTTATCAAACAAAAACTTATGTACTTTCTCAATGATTTCGAAAATGATGAAGCATACTAAAAAAATTAAAACTGATGATAAAATTGTTAGTTTTTTAATTAATTGTTAAGTTTTTTATTGACTGTTACGTTAACTGTCGGTGGCAGGAGAATGTCAAAATTTTTGCTCATATGTGGGGCCCATCTCCTCCTCCGTAGAATCTTGTTAGGTTTACATTTGTATTAGATTCATTTAACTCGGTTACAAAAAACAAATGTGTCTTTAACTTCGAACCAAACAAAATTCCCACCAAGACAAGTGCTTAAAAAGACAATAAATTGCATTAAATTTAGGGCATTCACCAAATGACTAAATTCTAATCTTTTCCCTTAGGTTTTTGAAAATGCAACGCTTGTTATTTTTAAAAGTTGTGATATTATATTTTTTTGTCACCATGATGATATTATACATGTATAACTAACTATGGGGAAACTGAAATCAAAGAGACAAAGACCATACTTTTCTCCATGCAAAGTGAGATAGTGCCAAGTGTGGAAGCCAAGTGCCATCTTCCTTTGCTTAAATTTACGGTCACAAAACTATAAATAATTAGTTTTATCTATACAATGCTTCTCGACCAAAAAAAAAAAAATCTATACAATGCTTATTTATTAATGTCCAAACTACTCATGTCTGGTCTTGATCTATTTTGTGGATCCTTGCTCAGTTTTTTAGTTTCACTTTCACTCATTTTAAGTCAAATATAAGAACACTCACGAACGAACTCCAACAAAAAAGTATATTTTGATGATATAAATATTTATTTATACAACCATATTTTCTATAAAGTCTAGGTATCCCACATGAATCCATGATAGAAATTCTAATCAGACGTTGGATCCCGAAACAAAACTCTATGGTGTGGGTGGAGAAATGAGAGAATTTCCCCTCGTGGATTCACCACTATTTGGGAAGTGATTTTTAAAGTTTGTTTACATGTCAATTCAACAATCATTTTTATTTAAATAAATATGATATGATTTAGAAAAAAGGATGACATAGCAAATTAGAATCATAACAAAAAAATTTAGTAACTAATTTTTTTTTCATAAATAAAACAAAAGGAATTTTAACCATTATTTTATAATATTTTGTTTTTATTTAAAAAATTGTTTAGAAATGTTTTATTTTCGTTTTTCATTTAAAACTGTTTATAAACTAATTTTTGTCACAACAAAAATTTAGAGCACTTTTGTATATCAAATAATTTTTTTTCAAAAAATTTATAATAACAATAAAAAATATTGAATATTTGAACATAAGGAGACTAAAACTTCCATCATATATTTTTGTCCGTCAATTACAAAAACATGTAAAAAATAAATTATCGTCTTTTTTATTCTTCAATTTTTTTTGTTTTAGCAATTAGTGTTATCATGTGAAATATTTTTATCATTCAATTTTATTTATGAAATTTTCTTTAAATTAAATAAGTATTAAAAAAATTGAACATACATGAAATCAAATAAATATTCTTTAAATAAGTTATTTGAATAATTTATCTTTTACGTATATATTAATTTTCTTACTTTAGTTATAAAATATATAAAACTATACATAAGTGATCAAATATCACAATATTGTTATAATTTTTTTAATACTAAAAAACTATATTTAATTCCAAAAACCAAATTCGACATTGTTTTTTAAATGTATATAAACCTAATTTTTAAAAACTAAAATATATATATTTGATTAAAATTTGATACGAATTGAACCGTATTTTATCGTTATTTATATATTTTTTTAATCTAAAAATTATTATTCATGAACCTAAACTTTAAAAAATTTACAAAATCAAATTTGTAAGAAATTTGAATAGAACACTATTTAAAATTTTAACCATAAATAATAAATTTCTAATTTCTAATTTATATAATCTAATATATTACGTTGCGGTGAATTTTTTTCATTTTGGATTTGGACACACCAAATTAGCATTTATCCCATATGATATAAATTCTAGAGTTAATCTGATAACTGCTAATGATGAAGTAGTTTAAGTGAATTATTAATTCATAACTAGGTTAATACCGCGCGATGATGCGCAATTTGTTTTGTATTTTATTGTTTTTAAAATTTTAATTATTATATATTTTTAAAAGATGTGTATAATATAATTTTTACGTTTACACTCTGATCATTTTCCATAACGTAATTTATTATGTATAATTATTTTTATTAAGTAATGTGTATTACCAAAAAAATTATGGGATAACCCAATTGTAATAAGCCTGTTAAAGAATCACACACGTCATATATAAAAGTTAAAGCCATTTGGCAACTGCATATAACAAATATCTTTGTTATGATTGTGAAAGCCAATCATATTGAATTTTGGAATTAAAGATCTAGATTCCTATTAATACATACATCATAAAGCGTTGGGCAGAGACGGGTTGCCTCATCGTACTTCTTACAAGCCTCCTCGAGCAAATCATCTTTAGAAGGTGAAACAAAATATGGGCTGACATTATCAGCACTTTCCTGTGAAGAAAATAAGGCAGGAGATGAATTCAGCATTATTTCCACTAAAAGCATATTAAAGAATAAAGCTTATGTGGCCCTAAAGACAGACATGTCTAAGCTCTTACAGAAAACACTTCAAGGTTTCCAATGGAAGGTTCCGAAAATGCGGTCAAAGCTTTGACAACAGCCTTATTGTGTGCTTCTATCAGCATCGACTGCAGATCAACATGTTAAATAGTTTATCTTACTACTGCATCTAAGTGATTGTTGAAAGTCACAAGAATTAAAACTTTCACACGAATTAAAACTTACTTCTTCAGGAGACTCTGGATGCTCCAAAGACAACATGTATACCTCAGCTGCTGTATCACGGGCCCTGCGACCTTCTAATTCTTCTACAAACTGCAAATACATATCATGCATCAGAATATGCAAAATAATATGATGAGAACATTGAAAAAATATCCAAGATTGGATTTTAATTACCAGCCACAAAGAAGAAATCTTAGGCACGGTGTTGCTGTTAACATTTTCTGTAAACGACTTTGTGAAACAAGCAAGAGGCGGCCCTGTGACGATGGTATCGCCTCTTTTCTTAGGCCTTACTCTCTTAGAGACAAACTTTGTGAGGGCATCTATACCGTAGAGAAGCTGAGGTTGTAGCTTTTCGAGCTATTCACACAAAAAAAAAATCCAAAAGCTTTATCAGACAAGAGAAAAAGAAAAAAAAACACTGAGGCTTGATCAAGCTTCGTAATAACACAACCAATTTCTCATATCCAAATAAAAGACAAGGGGAGGATCAACACACTTTGTTACTCTGAGTTACATCTTCTCCACCTTCCACTGTTTTTTAGTTAATGTCCTGATAACAAAGAAGTTAAAAATCGCCTATAAACGTCAGAGTCAAGCTGATTCTAAATCCTTAAGAATATATTTTGAAGGGAATTATCACCGTCATAAGTTGTACCAATATGGGAGAGAACTGCCCAAGCCCGGGAAATGTATTGTCCTTAGCTTCTCCAACCTGGTCGTGCATGCTAATCTCAAGTAGACGAGAGAGATCAAGTGCAATGTCATTTACACCAAGTGTCTGAAACACGAAGCAGCATTTTTAGTCATACAATGCACTAAGTGTGTGCTTAGAAAAACTTTCTTTAAAAAGATACATCAGGCATAGGTATTTATCGGACCATAGATAAATACGCTTGACAAGAGGATAGCCAACGCGAATATCTGGCTGTTGTGTGTAGCCTAACATATCAAAACAACTAACACATGATGAGACTGGTTACTCCTAAAGATTTAAAAACGAAACCCTAACTTTCTCTTCAAAGACTAATCATTGATATGATCAAACAAAACTAACCTGTACTATACCATCTGAGTCTGCTCCTTCGACATCGAGTAACACTAAGCTATATTCGGTACCATCTTCTGAAATCCTCTTCACCGGCTCAATCCACATCCATATATCTCCATTGCATGGCCTGTGAAGAGTTTGAACTTCATATCCAATGCTCCTGCTAACAAGCTACAGATCAAATATTCAAAAGCAGACATTTCTCAGCTTCAAATTCCAATCACTATACGAAATGCATCATCAGAGAGAGCAACGAATTACTTAATATTCACCCATATACATATTGTCACATTCATTCGCAATTTTCTCTACAACATTTCCCATAAACAATACATATGATTCGCCACATACAAACAAAAAAAATTGATCCCGGAAGAAGCCAAGCGATAACCAAAAGCATTGTCTCGATCACCAAGATCACAAACAAAAAACACCAAAAGCGAAACAAATTGGAAATGGGCAAGTAATACTAAAACCCTAAACCCTCGAACAAAATAAATAGACACAGACAAGAACACAAAACCTGATTCCAGATGAAGCTCCTGCCATGGAGATCCGAAGAGAGAGACAACAGCGACAGGACCCTTAAGCTTCTGAAGAGCGTATGACAAAATGAGTTTTCATTGTATTGATTAATTAAGTTAGCCAATAACACAATAATATCGAATGTATCTCTGATAATATATTCGTTTAGTATTTTTGTAAATATGTGCACCAATATTTCATGTGTTAAATAACAACAATATAGAATCCGGCCACCTACATCGTGTACAAATATTTACATAGAAATTAACATGTTTACATAGAAAAATGGCATGTCAAGGAATTTCTTTTATGTGTGCACAAATATTTAAAAGAATAAACTATAATTAGTTATCATACCAAATTACAATTTACACACTAACTAGTAAACACCCAAAATTGAAAAATATAATTAACTTAGCTAAAACTTATCAATAATAACAGAACTATTCTATACATTTTCTTATGGGACGAGTGGAAGAAACACGAGACACGTTGTTGTTTGGGAAGATAACGACAACGCAGAAAAAAGATTTAAATAAAATAGAAAACTCTAAAAAGGAGAAAAAAAAAAAACAGATAACAAAGGAACTCTTATTTCTGGAAGCAAACCTTTCTCAGTTTTCATATAAATTCGTGATTGAAATTTCTCTGATGATCGGATTTTGCTCATAGAAACAAAACATAAGGAAGATTTTGTTTGTCTACAACTACAATTACAAAACATTTTTTATTCCCAATTTGATTAGGAAAGAACACCAAATAAATACCAACCCTTACGAAATTCATTACACCAACAGAAAATTCAAGCTTTTTCTTACATTTGGTGTTTGATCTCCGGTCAGTATATTCTTCTGATTCCTCATTGAGATTGCATTTCATAGGTGTTTAGCTGAAATTGTAATTTATTTGTTCTAATATGTCATTCTCTGTTTTTTTTTTATTTGCACGCTTACATTTTGGATTCAGATTTCCGGGAATTTTCTTGTGTGTTTATTTATTCTTGAATTACCATTGCATTTTCTTGAATTGTCATTTTCGAAATGAATTTATGTTGCTACATTACTTGATTAGCTTTACTTTTTATCTTTGTCATTGTTAAAAAGGCTTTGATTATCGAAAAATAGGAGTTTCTCTTGATGATTCAATGTTTTAATCGAATTATTGTTGTTTTGGTTTGCATCTCTTTAGGTGGTTAGACACATTTTCTCTTCTTGTGTTATGTTCAAGCAGGAATTATTCGTAAGTTTTTAATTATTGTTTTGCTTGGCTTCTCTGGTTTTGTAGATTGATGGGTGCTTAAAAAGGCGTTTTCGAGACTCTTAAACATGACTACGCAAACTTCATCTGGAAGGAGAAGCATAAGGCGGGGATTATCCGGTGCCAAGAAACCGGTTCTCCATTCCGAGGAAACCGGTAGCGGTAGCGGTGGGGGAAGCTTGAATGAGAACACCTCCAAACCCAATTCACCTCTTGCTCAACCGGTTTCTAATGGCGAGAGAACAGTCAAGAAGCTACGTTTATCCAAAGCTCTCACTATCCCCGAGGGAACCACTGTCTTTGACGCTTGTCGAAGGATGGCTTCCCGACGTGTTGATGCGGTTTTGTTGACTGATTCAAGCGCTCTTCTTTCCGGGATTGTTACCGATAAGGATATAGCCACAAGGGTGATTGCGGAAGGGTTGAGACCAGAACACACTTTGGTCTCTAAAGTCATGACAAGGAATCCTATTTTCGTCACATCGGATTCACTCGCCATCGAGGCTCTTGAGAAGATGGTTCAGGGAAAATTTAGGCACTTGCCGGTTGTAGAGAACGGCGAAGTCATTGCTCTGTTGGATATCACAAAATGCCTCTATGATGCTATTTCTCGGATGGAGAAAGCCGCAGAGCAAGGAAGTGCTTTAGCCGCTGCTGTGGAAGGCGTGGAACGGCAATGGGGAAGCGGAAACTCCGCTCCATATCATCCTTTCATCGAAACATTGAGGGAGCGGATGTTCAAGCCCGCATTGTCAACTATAATAACAGAGAATTCAAAGGTTGCGCTCGTGTCACCGTCTGATCCTGTCTACGTAGCTTCTAAAAAGATGAGGGATTTGCGGGTTAACTCCGTGATCATCGCTGTTGGGAACAAGATTCATGGGATTCTAACTTCAAAGGACATTCTCATGAGAGTCGTAGCGCAGAATCTATCCCCTGAGCTGACTCTTGTTGAGAAAGTAATGACACCAAACCCGGAATGTGCATCGATGGAGACAACGATCCTCGATGCATTGCATATAATGCACGATGGGAAGTTTCTGCATCTTCCGGTTTTAGATAAAGATGGATTAGCTGCAGCGTGTGTAGACGTGTTGCAGATCACTCACTTCGCTATTTCAACGGTCGAGAACAGCTCGGGAGCTGTTAACGACGTGGCGAATACGATGATGCAAAAGTTCTGGGATTCAGCTTTAGCGTTAGACCCACCCGAGGATTACGAAACACACAGCGACATGTCGACAATGCTGGTAAATTCAGACGGAGCAGATAAAGGGATCCAGTCTTGTCCATCTCAAGAACTTGTGATAAGCTCATTTGCTTTCAAATTTGAGGATCGTAAAGGGCGAGTACACAGGTTTAACTCAACGGGAGAGAGTCTTGAAGAGGTTATGAGCGTTGTGACGCAAAGATGCGATGTGGATTCAGGGCTTCAGATAATGTACCAAGATGATGAAGGTGACAAAGTTTTGATAAGTAGGGACAGTGATCTTGTTGCTGCTGTTACTTTTGCTAAGTCTTTGGGACAAAAGGTTTTGCGACTGCATCTGGATTTTACCGAGACAATGGGTCTTGGCACGGTTGCAGATTTGTCTGAGGGAAGCTGCGGTGTCGTCGAGGGCGGCTGGGTTTGGTGGCAGACTGGCGTGGTGGCTGGGGCTTTTGTACTTACGAGCATAGGTTTACTTGTTTACTTGAAACGTTCCAAGAAATAAACATATGTTGAATAGAAATACACTTGTACTACTTGTCTTCTGATTCACATTGCCAAGTAAATAAAAACTTGTTCCTTGATGGTTTGTGAAATGTTTATTACTCTTGTTCAAATGATAAAAAGACATGAAAGCAGGTTTGCCCGAGTGGTTAAGGGGGAAGACTTAAGTTCTTCTGCACATAAGTGCGCGTGGGTTCGAACCCCACAGCCTGCAGAATTCTTATACGTTTTACTAAATTCTACTTTTGGGCTCATGAGAGACAACAATTCTTATACGTTTTACTAAATTCTACTTTTGGGCTCATGAGAGACATTTGCTATTGAAATCTTTTGACTCATAACTAAAATTAGAGAACACGAAACTCACTTTTACGACCGAATGGACAAAGAGGTGATAATTATGATATGGTATAAATAAAAAGTTCAAAAATTTGGGATTTTGGTTTGATAAATTTTACTGGAAAAAAAATAAAAAAGAATTCTGCAGGCTGTGGGGTTCGAACCCACGCGCACTTATGTGCAGAAGAACTTAAGTCTTCCCCCTTAACCACTCGGGCAAACCTGCTATCAATGTTAGATTTCACATATTATAATTATTAATCACAATATTTGTTATCATCCCGCAAGATAGATTCATATCCAAGCAACGTTGAGTTACAAAATAAACCGAGAATGCAAATGATTCTTCTGGTGACAATTAAACATCTTTGAGTTTCAAGTCAATCAAACACTTTTACCGTTACGAAAATGGTGTTGGCGAGTGGAAATCTATTCTAGCTTCTTTTCAAAATCGGTTTTACTGAAAGTCATATATAAAAATAGAAGCAGGAGGTCCCGTTTGCATCTTTGACAGAGAGATCCCGTTATCAACCCGAACCCCAGAAGATGCAAAAATCGAAGCACGAGGTGCGTGTGTGTCTGCGCCCACATCTCTGAGGAAACGATCTTATGTTGACGTAAAAGGATCTCATTGATATTGGCCACTCATATATAGGCGTTTCCACTCTTTGAATGAGATTATTCATCACATTGCAATCTTGTGTGTTGGAATCAACCAGTTTGGGGTTTGTACTTTGTACAGAAGAAAGAAAATTGTTATCATCTCAGATAGTACAAATCTGATTATAATTTATGAGCTTTGAGTGTTGAATATATTTGAAGCTATAATGTTCAAGCAATACAAATGAATCATATCACAGGGTACAACTGAGGCTACTGATTAAGGTCAAGCAAGAGTTGTCCAAGTGCATCCGAAGAGAGAGGTATATTCAAACACTCTTGACCATCGGAGTAATTCTCTTGGTCTTAACCAGTTCGTGGTCTTTAAATTCCGTGAGATGAGAGTGAGAGAGAGAGAGAGAGAGAGAGAGAATAATGCTTACATAATGGAGCATTGACATGGTCAATGGAGGCAATGATGCGTATGTGCGAACAGGAAGCAAGCCGGGCAAGAGTTTGCTGTGATTCGGGATCCCTTAGAGCAGGTCCATCAATGTTATGAACAACAACGCATATGAAGCAGTCTTTATCCCACAACTCTTTCTTCTACATTTCAACAGTTGGGACAGAAGTTCAGCTAATGCTATAAGAACCTGAGTTTGCAACAACAAAAAACAAGACATTTTCAATGCTTTCTAGGAAAGAGGAAAGCAAGAGCCTTCTCACCAGACCCACTTTGGGTACAACGTCTTCTAATCGTTAAGCAGCTCAGAAACCTCTTTCGCGTGCCTCATTTCAATATTACATGCGTGAATACTGAATTGACAAACTAAATTCTGATTGTTATATTCATAGAACAAGTATCAAAGTGATTAGAATAAGATCGGGGATATATGTAGCAGCAAAAGATATGTTGAACCTCTTCTTCCCTTACTCGAACTTCTGGGGCCAAATTAAAATAGGTAAATTTTATCTCGAATGCTAATAATTCAATTCAGTAATTTGATAGAAATCACATGTTGAATCAAATACCAACCCCTGTAAATTTAACTCTCTTTTTTTATACGTTTTGGGGTTTCTTTTCGTTGAGTTGAAATTTAATTTAATTTTTTTTTTGTTGGCATATCATCGTAGCTTAAGGAACTTGGAAAATATGAGGAAGCTATGGCGTACGCACCACCGATGAAGCAAGGAAGACATGTTTTGAGGATTTAAAGATTTCAGAACGTCAAAAACTTTGAGCAAGGTTCGGAGAATATTCGTTGCATCTTCTTTTTGAATCAGTTATGTTAGCATTTTTGGAGTAAACTATGTTTCAACGGGATCGTTAAAAGGTCCATATGCAGTTTGTACACCTATTAGAATTTGGTTGTAGGCTCAGTAGTATAATATTAAACATGAATATTAGCACTTTTAGTTCCTTAATCTATGTTTATTTGTGTTGTGCTGGTTAGTGTTCACAGACCATGGAGCAATATCCTTTAATTTATAAATTTGCATAGTGTGTATTTGTTTTCAAATGCTTTTACATTAGATTATGTGCTGGATATTGCTTCCAAATGCTTTTTGTGATTTAAAATCTGATTGTGCTGAGTTTGTCATTAGATTGTAATCATATATGCCACAATCTTCCCAGTTTCCTAGACATGGGACATAAATGACATACGTTTTTCACAAGCGTGTGATCAATCTCTTTGGATCTCCGGATGTGATATATATCACTTTGATTACCAATGAACTTGGGGCCAAGGTTAGATGTTAAGCTTAAGCTTCTGGTTCTTTGAATTTCAAGTACAATTTCTTTATCGTTACAAAGTTGGGCGATGATGATGTGCGAACAAGATCTATCTTCTGACCTCTGCTAGGCTTATCATTCACAAATATGAGTCGAACACCGTTTAACCTCTACAAGAAAACATAGGCTAATTTGACCAATTTTTTGTGATCCAAAACCTTTTCGACCAATTTTAGACGAATGTTTACTTTCGTTATAAATTTGTCAAAAAATTATGACGAAATAAAATAGTCGAAAATTGGTTAAACAATTTCGACCAATTTTTGACCAATATATATAAATTTGTCAAAAAATAGTCAAAATTTTATGACAAAAAAGATCGGTTGAAAATTGATCAAGAAAATATATTGGTTTCTAACCAAATTTGTGACCAGTATAAAGGTCAAAATGGTTATTGACAAATTTTTGACCAAACTATTTATGAAAATTTGAATTGGTTGAAATATGATCAGTTTTTTTTTTCTAGTTTAAGTGGTCAATAAATAGTCAAAATATTTTGACCAAATATAGTGGGATTAGTAATTTTCTCCGTCCTACAATCGAACAGAAAAAAGGATTTGTTTTGGCTACATGGAATGATGTACGATGGGCTACATGGTTAAATTATAATTATAAGAGTATTTAAACAATTTATTTCTTTATTTATCAAAAAAGTTAGTGCAGAAAAATTAAAAATAAACAACTCGAAATTTGATAAAAAATATTAATTTTATAAGTTCGAAAATATACGAGGGTGTTCATCTAGTCTATGCACAATAACCCTCTCTATCTATGTGATACGTCTTGTAAGTGTTTCTTTTCTCACGGTTTTGCTGATGTTTGATATGTCTTATTTTTCTTATGTGTGTCTTTGTGATATGTCTATTTGATATCACTGTTATGTTCGTGAGAAACTGTCATCTTTGTGTTGTGCTTGATTCTGGATGGCAGACTGCGGCCATTCCCACTGCCTCGTGTGTCTTGAAGCGCACATAGATGAACAACACATGGCTGGAGTCCTTCTTCCTACTTGCCCGTTGTGTCGTACCTTCTTAAATCTCCCTTCTTTGATCGAGTTTCTTCCATCAGAAAAGCGACAAAGGTAGTCAGATCTCTTTCTCCACGACTACTTAAGGACCAAGACACCGTTACCCCTATTTCCAAGAGTCTTAGTCTTTGTTTCGCGAAAAAAGAAGATCATCGCAACCGGTTTGGCAACTGTTTCTAATGTAGCTTATGTTATCCATACTTTCTTTGCTTGGAAACAATGGATTGACATCTGGAAGGACAAACATCCCGGCATTGTCAATGCTATCGCAAATCTTCGCCAGCAATACGCAGAGGGCGAGCAGGGCCGGTCTTGAGATTTTGAGGACCTAAAGAAAAAAAAAATTGGGTTTTTCTAATAAAAAGTTAAATATGAGAACAAATGTTAAGATTTTAAAAATTTGGAGGCCTATTTTTATAAAATAAAAAAAATTGGAGGTCATTTTGTAATACTAAAAAATCAGAATTTTTTGGGGGGCCCAAGGCATGGGCCTTGTTCGCCTAGGTCCAAGGTCGGCCCTGAGGGCGAGGATCATATGTTTGCAACTTCTGGTAAAAATCTTCGCCTATTTCTTTGGTTGTTGGTCTCACAGTTAAATTTGTCCAGGGTTAAAAGGAGGATTGAGTCTTCTAGGTTTGAAATCACAAAGCAAAGGTTAAAGACGAGTTTTATTTCTGTTTTCGTAAGTTCTCAAAATACAAGTATTTTTGCTCTGTAAAATTTCGGATCCCTTTATCAAGAAAGATACATTAGTATTTATAGTATACTAGGTCAGCTAGGTCAACCCTAAAGAAAACATGAAGTTTTTCTATTCTTCAGGAGTTTTCTTTCTTTGAAGTCGGCCACACCTAATGGGTTGCGTCGCCCAGCTCGGTCCATCTCGTCATGTCTTGAACTCGGCCACCTCGTCGAGTTATGGGCTGCACCTCGTCGTGGGCTTATCTCGTGGGCTTCATGCTTCTGCAAGTCCACTTCTCTCTGTCACGGACTATGCCATGCCGTTATGTCGTGTTTCTGGATTCGTCGGACTTGTCCCTCTAGTCTTGCCACTCGGACAGCTCCGTCACACAGTCCATCTTGCCAGATCACCTCATCGTACAGTCCGTCTCGTATGGATAAATCATTTTGTCTGTTTTTGACTTGGTGGATTTACCCAGTTTTTTTACTTAGCCATTTTCTGGCTTTGATTTTTTTACCCCAATTATTCTCGTTGTTGTTGTTCTCGATGAATCTCGTTGAAATCTCCAAGTAACATTGCTCGTCTGAATTACCGTTAACTTCGATCTCGCTGCTACTAAATCTCTGCAGCGAGGACACGGCGGCGTGTGGGGAAACCGGTGTATTTGTTGCGGCAGAGAAGAAGCTTTTGGACCATTTTGAGACGAGGGGTGGGATGGAGAGGGAGGAGTTGACCTTTGTAGAAAAGTTCATCGGCCGGAGATGTGGTGGATTCGCCGGAAGCTAAGGCGGAGGAACACATTTGGAATTTGAATTCTCGGTTTTGCGGCGGAGAGGAAGTGACGGCAAAACTGAAGAAGCTTGAGGAGGAGGAGGAGGAAGAAGAAGAAGAAGAAGAAGAAGAAGAAGTGTCAAGCGACTTTGACATACCGAAAAAGCTATGTTTTCTAGCGACTTTGACATACCGAAAAAGCTATGTTTCTTCAAGAAAACATCTGTCAAAGGATTTTCCGAGTAGAACATGCAATGGAGCAGAGATACAACCTGGATTCAAAATATTTCATAGATGAGATTAGAGAGCAAACAAGGGACCAAAAGTAACGGCATGTAATAGCGATTCAACAAAGAAAATGTAGTGATACCTCTTCGTGACTAACATCTACAAGTGTCTCTTTGAGATTACTATTATCTTCATAACATAGTCCTTGAAGTATCTCCAGTAGGAAAACCATAGAACCAGGTTTCACTTTTAGATTTTCGTTCATGGTGAAATAGCTTCAGGGGAAAAAAGTTTCAGCACAACAACAACTTATGATAAGTTCATGCCATATTTTGTCAGCACAAGAACTATCTTCAGGTACTACAGAGAGCAATTAATCTGAGCTCTCTCTCTGTTTTTCGCATTTCCCCAAAAAAAAGGACACAAAAAGTTAAAAAAAGTAGCCTTTTTTCTTCTTCTTTTCTACTCTGATTTTTTTCCTTTCTCTTTTTGTATTAGATTCTTTAAGTGTGCTTTGATTTTTTAGAAGTTTGTTGAATTTGGGGTTTCTCTGTGTTAATGCTACAAAATTTTACTAATTCAATTTCAAGGTTCTTGGGTTTCTAAACATGGGGGCAATAACTTTTGTAACACAAATCACATGGACCATGTATGAATTAATAAAAAGAAATTAGTAAAATCTAGTGTTAATCACAATCTCTTGATTCTTCTTCACTTGCCAAGTTTTCAGATTCTTGCTTCAACATCTCAAGCTTATCCACGTCGAAAAACTCAAACTTGCCATTAAAGCAGCCTTTCAATCCAGCAAGAACTATGTGCTTCCCTCTTGGCGACTAGAAGAGAGCATCTGCTTGCTTGGCTTCCAAAGTAGCTAAGCTTTGAAACTTTTCCACGGTTTTGGGGTGTCTGCATAGAGTAGAAACTAACATCTGGCATTGATTGGTCACCGTGATTCACGGCAAACCTTTGAATAGAGTAGGCTCCCACGCAAAAATGAGGATCTTCTTGTCCACCTCAAGAACCTCAATGGGAATATCTATCTCTTTGATTCGGAAAAGCTCAAATACAGAGTAGGTTTTTTACACATGAATGGATGTAGATAACATTTTCTCAAGGGTATTAAAGAAAGCAACCTAATCACAGGCCATGAGGCGTCAGCAACACCATCATATGCTCCCATCATTAAGTATCCAAGTTCTCACCTCAAAGATTTGTAATTCCTGCATCAAAATGAAATGCAAATGAAAGTTGGAAAGAAGTGAAGCAAAGATGCACTCACATCATTGTTATCCCAGCTCTTGTTTCGGTAAAGTTACAACGAGAATGCCAACGATTCTTCTGGTTACAGTTAAACATCTTTCAGCCAATTTAGTAATATTGTTTCAAGTCAGTCAAATAGTAGTGTAGGGCGTTTGGACATTTGGCTATACCAAACCGGAAAACGGCTTAGAAACTCAAATTCTCTTCAAAATGAATCCACAATATTTTTACCAATGAAAATACACTTTTTGTAACTGATATAGAACCAATTTCAGACAACACTCATACGAAGAATCGCGCGAGACATTTGAGAGTCAAACCGAAATTAGATTATAAAATAAGCGGACACTGTCCTCCATAAAGGCAGAGGTAATCTCAGGTTTCTCTTACAAAAATGAACCAACTTTTTCCCCCAAAAAGGGTCCAACAATGAAAGCCAAAACCGACAAAGAGAAATAAGAAAAACCATCCTTTATTCAAGCAAAAGACCAAACCCGACTCTCATCTTCTCGTGTCACAAACTAGTACGGCTCTACGGGTTTGCGGAAGTTGGCTCCAGCGTAAATTGCCTCCGATCCTAGCTCCTCCTCGATACGCAGAAGCTGTTATGTGAAAAGATTAGTACATGAAACTATTGTGCTCTTGTTTCTTGTTCAAACATAAAAAAGATCATTTTTGGTTTCAGATGTCAAACCTGGTTGTACTTGGCAAGACGCTCGGATCTGCAAGGAGCTCCAGTCTTGATTTGTCCCTGGAGAGAAAGAGAGATCCAAAATGAGAATCATACAAAATACAAAACAAGGAGATTCTTTGCGAGTTTTATCAATGGTTCAAAACTTACAGTAGACAAGCCAACAGATAGGTCAGCAATGAAAGTGTCCTCGGTTTCACCACTTCTGTGGCTGGCCATCACTCCCCAACCTGCTTTCTTCGACATCTTAACTGCCTCAATACTCTCGGTTACAGTCCCGATTTGGTTAACCTGTTCACCAAATATTTATTTAGCAACAGTTGAAGGATTTTAAATTTGATTTCATAAACCAAATGGAGGATACTGAGGCTACCTTCAAAAGAAGAGCATTGCAGGACTTTTCTGCGATTGCCTTAGCAACCCTCTGGAAGAAGAAAGAATACAAGAGAAATATAAGAAGCACGTTTCGAGTATAAGAGAGACTTCCAAAAAGCCAGACAAATACATCTGGTTATGTCACAAACACTGGCAAAATTAAATCAGAACAGACCTTGGGGTTGGTGACCAACAAATCATCTCCGACAATCTGAACCTTGTCTCCACACTCAGCGGTCATCTTAGCATAGTGCTCCCAGTCGTCCTGGTCAAAGGGGTCCTCGATGGACACAATTGGGTACTCGGAAACAAAAGACTTGTACAAGTCCTTGAGAGCATCTCCAGAAATCTTCTCAGATCCATTGTTGTTCTGCAGAGAAACAAACAGAGAAGGAGCTAGAAGTTTGAGAGCATTGTTCTTGCGTAATATCCAGAAGAAGAAGCGATCTCTAAAGAAAAAGAAGATTCACCTCTTCTTTGAAGTTCAAATCGTAGGTTTTGTCTGATGAGTAGAACTCTGAAGCAGCAACATCCATTCCAATGACGACCTGAGAATCATGACTAGGACCCATTAGTTTCACAGATTATGATTCGGATACAAGCAAAGCTAAATTGTTGCCGGTAGGAGACAGACCTTGCCAGTGTATCCAGCCTTCTCAATAGCAGTCTTGAGCAATTCAAGACCTTCCTTGTTTTCCTGAATGTTTGGTGCAAAGCCACCTTCATCACCGACGTTTGTGGCATCCTGGCCATACTTCTTCTTAATTACAGACTGGAAAATAAAAGAAAAAAACATGTTAGTCCACGGGAATTACTAAAACGATTCCCACTGAAGTTACAGCAGCTATAATAGAAATAATAGAAATACATATATTTTGCATATTGGCATCTCAAAGAGTACAATGATTTGAGATTTACCTTCAAGTTGTGGTAAACTTCCACACCCATTTTCATGGCTTCCTTGAAGGATGAAGCTCCAACAGGGAGAATCATAAACTCCTGCAAACACCAGTAGCCAGTCAGTAATATTCAAACTGAAAAGCTTGCAATTTGGCATGTCAATGAAAAAGAAACAAAATGAACATGCCTGCATAGCGAGCTTGTTTCCTGCATGGGATCCACCATTGATGACGTTGAAGGCAGGAACTGGGAGCACAATCTTTGGGTTACCAGCAAGGTTGGCAATGTGCTGCAACCAAAATACCAAGGAAAGGGAAGAGCTTAGAACATCTAATACCAGAAAAACCAAGTAGCAAACAGTGGTGTCCTCAAAAGAAGGGGAACCAACTTATTAGTGCAAGATAGTCCTACCTTGTAGAGAGGAATTCCATTGACAACAGCCCCAGCTTTGCAGACAGCAAGAGACACAGCAAGAATAGCATTGGCTCCAAGCTGAACACAAAAAGAAGATGGTTAGACATGTCTTTCATTCTTCAGTGAATACACAAAACAAGAATTTCCACTTAAGCACCTTTTGCTTGCACCAACCCCACTCATTTTGGGTTCCATCAAGTTCATGGACCATGAAGTTGTCAATAGCAGTCTGCTGAGTTGGGTCCTGAAAGAAACAATATAGGCAAAAACAGATGAATGAGCCTTGTGCATGTTGTGCAAATTCTACTGATGTCAGAAAACAACAACAGCTACAAAAATTAAAGAGAGCCGCACCTTTCCAATAAGTGCTGGGCCAATGATCGAGTTTACATTGCCAACAGCCTTGGAGACACCCTTTCCAAGGTAGTCTGATCCTCCATCCCTCAACTCAAGGGCCTCGTAGATTCCTGTCAACAACAAAATTCCACAAATACAGATTCAACCATAAAAATATTTGTATACAAAGAGAAATCAAGCAGGCCTGAACAGAAATCAAAGGTAAACATACCAGTGGAAGCTCCACTAGGAACGGCAGCTGTAACCTTAACACCAGTGGATGTGTGGACATCGACCTAAACCATTATCAGATGAATCCGAGGACAATCATTAGCTTACTTTCTATGAATCAAACTCAATAATTAGCAAATACGTAACAGGAGATCGGAAAACAGAAACATATCAAAATCGTTAAAACCATATGAAGGAACAAACAATACAATATTCCTAGCGAAGATTCAGAAACAGATCCGTCGCAAGAATCATATCAACAATATCAAACCCCATCATCTATGACTAATCACACGATCCAAAACATAAACCATAAGTTCCGATTCTCCGGGATCAAAACACCGATCATCTCATCCAATTCACGTACGCTAATAGATCATTTCAGGTAACAAAAAGGCGATCAAATAGAGATATACAGCATCTGATACACATCAAGCAAACAGATCCGCGACGAGAGTAACCGGAAAAGTGATCGGAAAAAAAGCGAGAAGAAACGAACCTCGACGGTGGGATTTCCACGGCTGTCGAAGATCTGCCTAGCCTTAACACCAGTGATAGTAGCCATAGCTGGAAAATGGAGCAGATCTAGAGAGAGACGAAGGGGAAGATAAAAGGCGATGTGTTCGAGGGTTTAACACAGTAGTAGCTGATGGAATCGGGTGGTCTGGTTCGATATATAAGGAGGAAGAGAGTAGGGCAAGAGCCGTTGGATGGTTTTAATATGAGCCGTTGGATGATAAAGGTAAAAGGTTGGTTCGTCAGATTCAAAACGATGTGCTGCACGCCTTTTGCAGACGAGAAGAGGTTTTTGCTCCTTGTCCAAGTAATAATAAAACTAGAAGACTTTCGAACAAAATAATAAATATATGGGTCTAGATTTTCTTCCATTTTCGATTATATGTATGTCCTTATTCTTTGGTATTCGACATATTTATACCAAACTAGCTACACAGAACCATATATACATTAAACGTCTTTACGATTATTCTAGTAACAAAAATCTCTTTTCATCACAAGCTGAATATGTGAAATTTGGCATTCGAGATTTTTATACCAAATTATAATCATTTTAGGTTTTATACATGCCCGATCACGAGTTCAAACAAACAAAGTTTGGACTGCGGCCCTCCAATTTTTTGTTTTTTAGTTATCTAGAGGTTCTAGACCGAAACCCGTAATTTTTCCAGACTCGAAATCACAACATGTAATATTGGTTTCGTCCCAAATGTCGCTCAAATTAGCGACTTCTAGACTCTTCATATTATAATAACCATACTAAATACAAATCATTTGCTTTAAGTTTGGGTTTACGCCCTTTATTTTGGTGTAATGTATTTGTAGCTTCATGATATCAAGAGTTCAGTTCAAATGTTTTTTTTTACGGTAAGTAATTAGCTTTTTTATCTAGATTTGTGACCTTCGATCAAAAAAAGAAAAATCTAGATTTGCGACCTATAATCCTAAAGAGTCGACTCTTCATCCGCATATCATATCATGGTTGTGTCTGATCTAAAAGACAAATAGAGCCATCATTTCGAGTCTTAAATAGGGGTGGGCAAAATTACCGAACCGAATCAAAATTTCCGAATTCGAACCTGAAACCGAATTATAAAATAATCCGAATATAATAGAAATTTAAAAACCAAATTACTCGATCCCAAAATGAACCGAGCCGAATTAACCAAACTAACCAAATTGTTTTGAAAAAAATTAATATTTTAAATTAAATATAGAGGAAAATATATTGAAATAGATTAAATATTTACAATATTAATTAAAATTAGTTAATTCGAATGTGATCTATTTTTTAGAAACCAAAAAACCCAAACCGAACTAAATGAAAATTTAAAACCAAATGAGATCTATTTTTTAAAACCCGAAAACCGAATAACCCAAACCGAATAACCGAACACCCACACCTAGTATCTTCTTATATAATATAGTAAGGTTTTTTTAAATCAAAGCTATGAGAGGCTGCCATGTGTCTCATAATTTTTTAACATGTGTCATTTTTTTTTAATAAATGGCACTAATTAATTTTGTTTTGCTATGATAATTTTAACACAAATAAAAAAGCATTTAGCAAATTGAGTATATAGATATTTGATTTTGTTTCTTTCATCTTTCAAAAATAGTTTCCATCTTTATTTATTTTTAGTGGTTAAAGAAACATATTATTTATTTATTATGTATTTTTTGTGGAAACCCCCTTAGCCCAATTGTTTGGTTAAAGGTTCATTAATGCTTCTACACCAGGAGATCTGGGGTTCGAACTCCTAAAGATGCGATTTATTAATATTGATGCAGATTAATTGAGACAAGCTTACATGAAATCTTTAGCGTGGGGCAAAATATAATTGTTTGGCGTTGATCAAGGCGAAAAATTTGTCCATTGTAGAATCGTCGATGTAACAGTTTTCATAATTTGTAATAGAATAATCATAAATCTAGACGTTAAAAAAAATATTATAGATAAAATTTGTAAGCATCCATAGTTACATTTTATTGACTTGTGGTATATGTTTCCAACAAAAATCATAAATTGATGTTTGAGAAATTTTCATAATTTAGTTATAGATATTTATCTTAACTAAGCAATAAAAAAATATTTTTTCTTTAAACAAAATTTAAAGAATAAAAATAACGATACATTTAAAGATAAAATTCATTTGATTTTAAATATATTGAAAGCGCCACATGTTGACAAAAAAAAAAACCGCCATATAAAAGAAATTAGCCTTAAAAGCACAAAGTTTAAATGAAAATTAAAAGACCAAAGACCAAAGAACAAAAGGACTCAAAATCAAGTTCTTACATTTATTACATGACAAAAAAAATCGACCAAATAATGATAATTTGTAATTTATGAACAATTAAACCTCATTATTAAAAAGTATTAAACCGTTCTTACAAAGAAAAATTAAATTCTTATCAATAACTACATCAAAAAATTAATTATTAAAATATAACTGAAAATAACATATATTAAGTTATTATAGTCATGCTCTAATTTTATGATCCTTATATTTTATAAATACATTTTAATATAAATTTTTAATATGATACTAAATTCATAATTTTAATACAAATAGAGAAAATATAAAAACATATAATAGTAAGGTTATTCAACAATATGTTTAGTGATCACCTCACATAATGTATATAACTTATATAAGTTTAGTCAGTTCATATTCAATTTTTATTAGTAAACGGTTTCTTTTTATTTATACATTAGAAATTGTATATGTCCAATAATTTGTTATAAATGTTCAGTTTAGAAACATCAAATTTATATAATATTAAGTAGACAAATTATCAATAAGCTACAAATTATTATATATTTTACAATGTTAAATTTTAAACCCACGCATAGCGTGGGCAATCCCTAATTAAACATATAGTCAAACTTTAATTAACAAACATTTTCACAACATATGAAAAAACACATTTTTCTATCTGTATTGACATTCAAAAACATTGGACCGACTATATTTATTTTACTACTGAAATACCATCGTACATCCAAATTATCGGTTATGTGTTTTTTTTTGGCGTCGGTTATGTGGTTTAATGGACCATTTTCTAACTAACAACTTATTCTACATCATGGGGAAAATGTATCGACATTTGCCCATATATATTTACAGATGTCATGCGGAGCTTTCTGATTGGTAGACAAATTACCTAAGCTGCATGGAAACGGAAACGGAAACGGAAACGCGGAAGCGAAATGTTAGAAAACGCGGAAACGATTTTTCTTTAAAAAAAGGAAACGGAAACGTTTTGGAAACGTGTATATATATTTATATATATATATATATATCATGAAACCAAAATTATCAATAGTTTTAAAATATTTGAGACAACACAAATTTAATCCGACTCGAACAAAAAAACACTTCGTTTTTGTATACGATTTCACAATTTTAATAATCAATAACAAATCTACTGTAATTGAAAAAAATACCTTGTTTATCTTTTCGACTCTTTGACGTTTTTAGGTTACGGTGACGATTAGAAAAAAAATAATGTATTAGTGTTTAATAATTAGGTTTTAAAACTTATTAAAAATATCAAACAAATCCCTATATTTTTAAAATATTTATTTAATTTGTTTCCAAAACCAAAATTAGTTTAAAAAAAAAAAACCAAAATTCGCGTTTCCAATTTTGGAAACACGTTTCCGGCCGCGTTTCCAACTGTGGAAACACGTTTCCAAAACGTTTTCAAATCGGAATATTTAGGAAACGCGTTTCCATCGCGTTTCCTCGCGTTTCTGTCGCGTTTCCGTTTCCGAAACAGAAATGCCATTTTTTTCACGTTTCCATGCAACGTAGCAAATTACTACCAGGGTTGACTGAAATAGATTAAGGAACAAATTCGGTACCCAAAGAGCCGCATGAAGAAAAACGCCAAATAAATGGCATTGACCTCGGGAAGCTAAATAGCCACCACCCTACCTTAAATGACTAAACCCTCTTAATATAAATATCCACCATATTAATATGATCTTAAGCACAATTACAATGGCGGAAGAAAAAAATAAGAAGAGTATCATTGCATCCGACGACAGTGACGATGAGTACTCACGTGATGAAGTTTCTGATCAGGCGGAACTTAGTTCGATTCTTGATAAACTTAGCTTAGGACCCAAGAAAGAGAAGAAGAAACTCTTGGTCTTAAGTCTAAGTGGTCTACTTCTCCACCGTGTTCACAAGAAAAATATGCGTAAAATGCCTAAGAACCGAACACCGGATGCTTCTTCTGGGCCAAATCTTGGTAACTTTACAATATTATGTCCACTACAATGGTTTTGTTTACAGTGTTTTATATATATTTAGCTTAATTGTGTTTGCTTGTTTATTAGTGTACAAGAGGCCATTTGCTGAACAGTTCATTAAGTTTTGTCTGGAGAGATTCCAAGTTGGGATTTGGTCCTCTGCTTGCGAGTTAGTCTCTTCATTTTCAATCTTCTTAAATACATATTGGTTTTTGACATTTTCAATTCTTTAAGCTTGATCGTTGATTTGATTTTGATTATGGTTTTGACTGATAGGAGAAATGTTGATATAACTCTAAGTATTGTTCTTGAGGACCTTCAAGATAAGCTTCTCTTTGTTTGGGTAAGAGTCCTTTATGTTTATGTGTATATGTGCGTGCATGATCATATTCATATATAGACACTTTCTGATGCTTTTTTGTTATAGGATCAAGAAGAGTGTACGAACAGTGGATATAAGACATTAGAGAACAGTGCTAAACCCATGTTCTTTAAAGATCTCTCTAAAGTGTTTAAGTGTTTTGAAGGGTTCTCTGCCTCAAACACCGTCTTCATTGATGATGAGCCTTACAAAGCTCTTCTTAATCCTGTAAAATACATTAATATTTATAGTAATGTTGTTTTAGTTGTTGCTCCTAATTTTAATTGATTTTGATGTATATGTAGGTCAACACAGGTGTGTTTCCAGTGAGTTATGATGCTTCAAAGAAAAATGATTATTTTCTTGGTACGAAAACCGGTTTTGAACTTTTGATTTCTATCTCATCTTTAATCATGTTTTTTTGGTTATGATTTGGTTTGTTTGATTCTGATAGATCCACAAGGAGAGTTTTGTTCTTACTTGGATAATCTGGCTAAATCATCGGATGTTCAAGCTTATATCAAAGAGCATGCTTTTGGACAACTAATGATTGATTCTTCTCATCCCCATTGGAGCTTTTACTACACAGCGTCAAAGATTGTCTCTTGATTTGCATTATCAGTTGGTTTTCAATGTCTAGTATTTTTCAATAAGTGTGTTCTTTAGCTTATAATTGATGAACACATACAAAAGTACCTACTTATTTATTTCGAATAATGAAGTTGAATTCTTTTGCTTGACTTTTAAGCAAGCATTGGCCATATTTTGAGACACAAGATAAGCTTGATAGTAAAGAAATAAATGTACCGATTCTATAAAGTTAAAAAGGACACGTTAAAAATATAACGAAACCAAATGAGCTAGCATCAATGAAGTCCTACATTCTTAGGAATATGATGTAGCAGAAGATAATCTCCTTTTTGTAAGATTCTTATTAATTTTTCTCAAAAAAAAAAAAAAGATTCTTATTAATTTCTAATTGGATTTTTTTTGGAAGAAGAGTAAGTTAAATTTATCTTCCTTTTTTCTGTACAATTTTGCTTATTCTCTAATTTGTCTCTTTTTATGGAAAATTTACTGCCAGGGTTGACTGAAAAATCTAGGCATCCAAAGAGCCGTATGAAGAAAACGCCAAGTAAATGGCTTGACCTCGTGAAGCTAAATCGCCACCACCCTACCTTAAATGACTATACCCTCTTAACATAAGTACACAATATTAGTCTTGACAATCTCATTCAAAATCACAATAACAAATGGCAGAAGAAAAGAGTGAGAAGAGCATCATGGCATCCGACGATGGCGATGAGTACTCATGTGACACAGAATTAGAGCCGACAGAATTGAGTTCGATTCTGGATAGACTTAGCTTAGGACCCAAGAAAGAGAAGAAAAAACTATTGGTCTTAAGTCCTAGTGGTCTACTTCTACATAGGGTTCATAAAAAAAGTATGCGTGAAACTCCGAAGAACCGTTCCCCAGATGCTTCTTGTGGGCCAAATCTTTGTAAGTGGTAACATTTCAATATTATTTCATTAACATATTTTATTTTCCATTTTTTTGTTTGTTATATTTAGCTTAACTGGGTTTATTTGTTGTTCAATTTAGTGTACAAGAGGCCATTTGCTGAAGAATTTATGAAGTTTTGTCTTGAGAGATTCGAAGTTGGAATTTGGTCCTCTGCTTGGGAGTTAGTCTGTTCATTTTCCATCTTTAAACTTTCATAAATCTAATTCTTTATGCTTATAGTTTGTTGATTTTATTTTTCATGATTATGACTGATAGGAGTAATGTTGATATCATTCTTAAGATAAGCTTCTGTTTGTGTGGGTAAGACTCTTATATGTATGTTTTAATGTTTATATGTGTGTGTGTGTGTGTATTACATGCTTTCAGATACTCTTTGCTGTAGGATCAAAAACATTGTACCGACAGTGGATTGAGTACACTAGACAACAGTACTAGGCCTCTGCTCTTCAAGGTTCTCTCGAAAGTGTTCCAGTGCTTTAAAGGATTCTCTGCTTCAAACATTATTTTCATTGATGATGAACCATACAAAGCTCTTCTTAATCCTGTAAAAGACTTCTATTCTTCAGAAATGTTGTTTATCGGTTTAGTTTCTGCTCCTAACTTCTATACAAGACTGTTTCCAGTGACTTATGATCCTACAGACGAAAGAGATGATTTTCTTGGTACGAAATCACTTTTAAAATTTTGATGTTCATCTCTATCTTTAGCCATGTTTTTTTTTCCGGAGATGATTTGGCTGGCTTGATTCTGTTAGATCGAGAAGGAGAGTTTTGTTCTTACTTGGATGATATCGCGAAATCATCGGATGTTCAGGCTTACACAAAAGAGAATTCTTTTGGACAGCCGAAGATCGATTCTTCTCATCCCGACTGGTCTTTCTACCGCAAAGCCTCAAAGAATGTCTCTAATCTTGCATGATCTTCTCTTTCTTGAAGTTTCTAATAATGAGGTTGAATACTTGCTGTTTTTTTTCATCATTTTGTTTAATCTTCGCAAATGTTTTATATTAAACTATGCTATATTTTGAGACGAAGAGAAGCAATCTATGATACTGAGTCTTATAAGGTCCATTGGATAGTAAAGAAACCACTGTGCTAAAACCATTGTTTAATGAAGGCCAAAAAAAAAAGAGGATAAGAAACCAATCTTTGAAAGTATAAGTAAACCATACTAGTCTTGTTAGATACACCATGCATCTAGCTAGCATCAATGAAGTCTTACATTCTCATACAACAAGAAAAAGCAGAAAATACCATATTCTAAGGATCTTATCAACTTAGATTCCGAAGGGATTACGGGGTAATGTCAGATTCTGACCCGTACCACCCTCTTGGTTCAAATTGTGAGAAGGGTTTCTCATTTCTGGTTGCTGGACTTGTCCTGTGGATGTGAAAGCCAATGTGTTTGGTATTGTAGGTGTAACAACCAAAGTCGGATTTGCGATTGATGGCCAGAAACTTCCAATGACAACCTGAAAAAGAATGAATCATAAATTGATGTTTCAAACATTTAAAACCACACAAATAACAAAGAAGATGTTTTTTCTGTTCTTACTTGGACAGGACTTGCTGCAATAAGTCTACCAGCTAAACAACCGCCAAAGAAACAACTATTAACTCCAGCAATCGAAATCCGCCATCCTCCCGTCTCACTTCTCACTCCTTGGCTTTCAGTTGTCACCATTGAACCGGTGAGCGATAAAATCTCATACACACCCTACACTAAAATATTTTCATCATCTATATCCTAATAGATGGTTAACGTGATTCTTTACAAATCGAAAAACCAATATTCATGTTACTACAACTTATAATACATGGAACACTTTTGTTATAATGCATCCTTCCAACGTAAACCCTTAAGTTTTAAGAAACGAAGATTGGAACGCAAGACCAAGTTTATCATATATATATATATATATACCTCAAACGTCAAGACCCTGTTGTAGGAACCAAGCGGCTGAATCTTAACGTTAGAAACCGCACCATTTGCTGACAAAACGCAGACCCCTCGAGAACCATTTTGCGTGAAGGACATAATCCTCTCAATTATATCCTGTAGAAGACCGCAACAACCAAACAAAAGTTGTGACGGTATAAGTCCATTGACCATTTTGTAATTTATCTAGACCCTCCATATTTTTTTTTGGAAGTTACTAGGGTAGTTTTTTCTCAAGAAAAGTTACTAGGGTAGTAGGGTGTGTTAAAATAAGTAATTCACTCTACTGAAATTTTTAAAAAGAACATGAGTCAGCTCAGTTCAATTCTAGTATTATACGAGCTTGAAAATTTATCAATTCGAAATCATATCATCCAAGTCGTGATTTAAATTAGTTAACTCTATCGATAAAGCATTTAAAATTTTATCCAACAAGAAATATAAGAGATAAATATTAAAAAAAGAAAAATTTTGATAATTTTTAATTTTGAAATTCTAAAATCATATTTTCTTTATAAAAAAAAAACATTTCTACAACAACAACAAATCAAATAAGTAGATAATATACCTCTGCGGTATCAATTGTTACGATATGTGGCGTGAAGTCCCCTCCTCCAACCCTCATAAATGGATAACCTTCAATCCAAAATACATATGACCTCACATCTTCTCAATAGTTTCAAAACAAATATATTTCCTACATACTTAACTCACACAAAATCATCATATTATGTTTCCGTAATTTACAACGAATTTACACAATATATATTGGCAATGAAGAATTTCCATAACACAAGATTCATATTTTCTAGTCATTATTCTTTCTAGCACCAAGATATGTCATCTTCACCTCATTCTCATAGTAAACGATGATGTTATAGTTTTCTTTGATTATTAAGAATTTTTTCTTAAAACCAAGGGTGATATGAGCTTTTACCACTCGACTACTTCAAGATTTTTGTAGCTATCGAGTAATCTATTCATAAGGTTTTCTAATGAGTCTAAAATGGGTTACTAATGAGTCTAAAATGTGTTACCATTTCGACTAAACAAATGGGTTGAATAGATAATTTTACGCTTGAAAATAATTAAAATGTGGTCTAGATCCACAGAGCAACTCTTCATCAAGTAGGAATCGCTAGTCCACCACCATATATAAGATGTTATGGACCTTTGTATCAAAATCTCCTCCGACCAGAAAACCAAGGTTCAAGAAAACGCTAGACGTTAAACAGACGGTGACCCAACACCTAGTGTCTAGAACGTCTAATCGGAACCTCTACGATTTTTTAGGAGGTCTAAGCGTTCTATAAAAATATATATATGACAAATATATAAAAAATCATAATTTATAAATAATAATATTTATTTTGTATTTTTATCATCATTTTATAGCAAAATATATAGAATATTACGATTTATAAATAATAAAAATTATATTATTTTATTATTATAATACTATCATAATTTAAGCGACATAAACGGTAATATCTATGACCTTTGGAAACCTAGAGTCTAGCGCCGCCTAAACCGCTTTTTTAGAATACTAGAAAAACTATAACATGTTAATTTAGTCCCCTTGCCAACATCGAAACTTCGAATATATCATAGTTATCGTTATGATTTAGTCTCATTGTCAGAGTTCAAACATTACCTGTGTACATCCCCAACGGCCTCTTCGTCCGAGTGGAGAAGGAGGATTCCCCCAGCGTTGGAGACGGTTTGATCAACTTTCCATTGGAATCGTACTTCCTAGGCCTTCCTCTCTTCTTCTTCACGGAAGAATCTCCGGACTTGATTTCCTCCTCCACCGTGGCTGGTGCCGCTTGGGCAGTCTCTGTGACCGGAGAGGGAGAGATGGGCCTTGAGTCAGAAGTTGGCACCGGAATTATGCTCTCGTTTAGATCCATGGTAGCTAGAGACTGAAAATCAGAGGTAATTTGATAGAAAGAGATGTTTGTTATTTATTATTGTTAAGTCCCTTCCATTGACCATGGAAAAACAGAAAAAAGGGAAATAAAAAACAAAGGTGGAAATTTTATTTTCCCACTTTTTACCTGATATTGATTTACTAGAAATTGTACAAATTAAATATTAATTTTTTATTTATGAATTTTTCTAAAATAAATTTGGTGAATGTAATCGAAATTAAAAAAAAAACAAAATATGATAAATCTTAGTCTATATAAATTTATACTAAAAAATGTTGTGTTAAAAGTAATAAATATGTAAAGATAACATTTGTAATATTATTTTGGATACTTTTACATAGTTCTAGCTAAATTTTATTAGAAAAAACAATTCCAACTTCAAGTTATGTACGTGTGATTAGAGAGGTTTTTTTTTTACCACTCTTACTGTCTTACATAGCAAATTTAATGTAGGTATGTTTGCGTTATATACCTCTCTCTCTCATAACTCGCATGCTTCAGACCAACCAAGATCACCAGCTCTACTATTATCACTAGATGAAAACTATGAAGAAGTGCCTTACATGCTTATACTTTATCTTACGTGTCAACGTAAGGCACATGATAAACTTGACAAAAATCACGTACAATACACCTTTTGTGGTAGATATTGTTGGACATGCGATCGCTATATTAATTTTTTAATATGCTTGGTTTGCAATGGAAACATAGAGATGTGTAAGCCCCTTGGTATAGTGAAAGATTAAGGATGTTTTTACACCATATATGGGGCATGATATGAAAAAATTTACTAAAAAATTTCAGTATAACGTAAATAAATTGTTTGTCATGTTTTGATGTATTAAAACTTTAGTTGTCTATTGTGGGTGTAATGCATGCATAGTTGGTCTTCAAAATACTAGGGCCGCAAGCACAAAAAAAATTCTGAACCGGTTCATTAGTGATTTTTTTTTGGGAAAAAATAAACGAAAGAATGTGGTGCGAAGGAAATCTGACACAGTATTTAGTTCACAGGTGAACCATTCTGCCACTACACTCAAAAAGATTTTTTTAAACAAAATTTAGAAACGGTTAAATATATCATTTGTTTGAACACTTTGAACTAATGCATGTAGAATTGTATATCATACTCCCTCCGTTTCAAAATATAAGTTGTTTTGGAGGTTTTTTTTTGTTTCAAAATATAAGTTGTTTTGACAATCCTAGGTACTTTTTAACTTTATTGAATATTGTGTGACCACTAGTATTTTACAGTTTTTTGTGTGATTGGTCAAATTATTTTTATTAAATATATTAAATGATACTTTTTAGTAGAAAAGTAGTTTATTAATATGTGTGTTTTTAGCTAAAACAATTTATATTTTGAAACAGAGAGAGTATATGAATTGTTTCCAACTTCCAAAAAAGAATAATTACATTTTTTTTGTAATAGGAATTCTAAATTAAAAAGTATAGACGACCGAAGAAAATGTAATATATGTGGGATATTTGATTTTCTATATAAAAAGATGAACCATGTTAATTGTACGCTAAATGTAATACTATATAAAAGGATGTAATACTAAATGCAATTGTACGCTAATTGTAGGGGATACAAATAAAATTTTAGCTTATGCAAATCTTCTAGCGTCATGTGTATTTAGGTGAATTTCTTAGCACCATTTATACAATTGGTATGCTGGATCGATTTTAGGGCCATTTAGGCATGAAACTATAATGTCCCAAGTAACATGATGGATAATGTCACCTATACACAACCAAAGATGATATAGATCCGAAATAAAGTGGTCAGACATACAAGTAACGACGATCAATAGGAAGCGCCACGTGAAACCTAAGTTTTCGTATTAGGTACTCAAATTACATATGAATTTATTGTCTTAGGGTCAAAATATAAGGTGTTTTAGAGTTTTTTTTTTTTTCAAAATATAAGTTGTTTTGACAATCTTATGAACTTTTTAATTTTATTGAATATTGTATAACCACTAATATTTTGCAATTTTTTTTATATTTAGTTAAATTATTTTGTTATATATATAAATGATAATTTTTAGAAGATAATTAATTTCTTAATATTCACAGTTTTAGCTAAAATAATTTATATTTTAACACGGAGGAAGTATATGGTAAATGAACGATACATTAGTCAAAAATATTGTAGATTTTATTCCATTTTTAAATGTAAGAAAGTTATACAGAAAATAACAGTGTGACTAAAAGAACGACAAAACACGTTTTTGCCACGAGAAAATGCTTTTTTTGCTATGTTATAATACATCCAGTAATATTTTTCAAAACAAAAGAAAGATGGTTATTTATATTTGGAAAATATCAATAATTGTGGAAAGAAAGTATTGGCAAAAATAAAAACTACCACATATGAAAATTTATAGTCTTGTTATTCTTTGTAATAATTTATAATAAATATTTTTGTTTCAATAATTTTTTATTATAGCAACTTAAATAAAAAATAAAAAATAGTCCAATATAAACCATATTATAAAACAAAACCAAACTCGCCAAAGAATAACAAATGAGTAATCGCACAAAATGTTTTTTGTTTTTACAAAAATTAATCGCACAAAATGTTGTTGAAAGATAACGAATACAATCTTATGTTGTTCAAAATATGCCAAGGTTGTTACAAGTCCACTTTGATTTTAAGTAAAAGTCAACAGTATGTGTGATGGGTTGTAAACTCAATCAAAACAACCTAGGTTACAAGTGCACAACCAATCGATCGTAGTACCTAGGGATCGATCCATAGATAATTAGAACATTCAATAGCAAATTAAACTAAGAACTACGCTAAGTCAACGATAGTAAATTTCGGTGTAAAAAAATATAAAGATAGCATTGGACGTTCAGGGATTCTCATGGTTTTATAGTTCGAATTATTCAGGCAATTTCCTAGAGGGAATTGATTCGATTTTCTTCTTTGAACATGAACACATATCAAGCTAAGCAGGCTCTCGCGATATTAGCTACTAATTCAAACTAGTCCTATGAATCAACATTCGCAGCGATAAAGACTAAGTCATAATGCAATTGTAAACAGGTTCATTTGTTCATTCAATCCTATAAGTTTGACTTTCGTAACCTGAATAATCAAATTCATCAAACATCCTTTTTCAGACAACTGATGGAACAGTTAGAACACTATACTTTATCTAAGATCAGTTTCAAGGAGATCAATCCCTAAAGCATGTAATTAAGCACGGATCAAGATGAAAAAATACTCTTAATCTAACAAAAGCGCGCACCCTAGTTCATAAATACTATCTATCGAACCATGAAAACCTCTCGAATGGGGTTTCCTTGAACCCAACAATAGAGCTACTCAGACATGGAAAAACAATTCATAAAAATACTTGTATTCATTAAAAACAGTCGAAAGAGGGTTCGAGAAACTTCTCTAAGGGTTACAAAGATGTGAGAATCCTTCTCCTAAAATCCAAAGTAACAAGTAGAAAGAGTTGAATGCCTTTAGAACTTGTAAAGAACTAAGACCTTGAAGGTGATGATGGTGGAGAGCGTGATCATGAATTTCGTGGCTGCTCGTCACTTTATATAGGGGATATGTCGGTTTTAGGGTAAAACCATTGAAGATTTAGAGATAACGTCGAAAAAAGAAAAATTCTCAATTTCCTCGGATGAGGTGATCCGATCACCTCTGGTGTTCGGTCGATCACTTTGTAAAATCATCCCTGCATCAAGACTAGGGGCTTCGCGTCCGATCGATCATCTCTGGCGTTCGGTTGATCACTAGTGAATATTCTTGAACCGCCGTTAACTTGATCCTTACTCGATCGAATATTCATTTTGAAGCTGAGATCCTCCTCTATCTCGTGATAAAATATGAGCTTGATATGACAGTGGGAACTTCTTCATCTGGAGCGAAACATCTGACGGTCATGATTTGTCATTCCTTGAAAAATCTTGATTTTACTTCTTTTAGGCCCAAAATGCTCCAAATTCCTATACTGACTTCAAAACCCACGAAAATGCTAAAAGAATCATGTTAAGTCCAAAAACCATTCATTTCTTTATTAAAAACATATTAAAAATATGTAAAATATCGTATATATCAATATGCTTCTCTCTTTTTCGATGGGTCGGGGATGCAATTTGCCGGTATTGTGGTTCGGGGTGGGCACGGTCTGTGGCAATTCAGCTCTTTCCTAAGTTAGGATCTTGTCAAAGGAGTTGTTGAACGGGCTTTTCTCAGTATTCGTTGCTTGCCTTGATGGATTCCTTGTGCTTCATCGTTTAGCTCGGCAGTGATGTTCGTGAGGCTGGATTCGGTCCCGTACTTGTTCGGTGGCTTGGCTAAAGGGTCATGTAGGTATCGCTTCTCCGCATGTGAAGAGGTCCAATGGTGTTTTTCTTGACCTTGGAGAGACGTTACTGTGGTTTATCCCGGAGGCTCGATAATAGCTTGTATAGGTGGAATTATAGGTTTTGAGATGTAATTTGCGTGGTAGTGGTGGGAGATCTACCTCTGTCTTTGGTTAGTCTTCTGCCACATAGTTCTCACCATCGTCAAAGACTTTGCTTGTCACCGTTCGGTGTTGGTTCAGTTTGTATTCTCGAATAGGAGTTTTGATTCATTAGTGAAGTTTGGTTGGGGTTATTTTGGAGTTCGGTTGTATAGTGTTTTCTTTGTTGTTGTAGGAGTAGGAGATAGTAAGGCTTATGTTTGAGGTGTTGTTTTGCTCTATGCTAGCTCACAGCAAGAAAAGATCTTCGTACTGTAAGTGAGCCCATTAAGATTTTTTTGGTTAGCGTAGTTCTGTCTTAATGTTGTAACTAAGGTTTCTAGGTCATGACTTGATTCATAGGTTTGGAGGACCACATATGTTCGTTGTTTTGGTTGCTCTTTAGTTTGAAGGTCTTAGTTTCGGACTATCTATGAAACAATTTTCATTTAGCACGGTTGGCGTTTCCTTAGTTGTTCAAGATGTAACTTGTTATGATTTCTTCATGATTCCATCTTCTCTTCGAGTTTTTAGGATCAATTATCGTTGTTTTCTCGACACCGGACGTTTCATCACTAAAGATTTTGATTAAGTATTGATTATTTTTGTTTCCATGTTTTTATTTTTTTATGACATGGGACCAATCTCATAGATATAGCAAGTTTTAAACATAACTTATAATCCCCAAATTTTCATTTCAAATGATATTTACATTACTAGCAAAAAAAAAAAACTATTTCCACCGTGGTATAGGTTTTCTACTTAGTGTTGGTACTGTTGGGGTCAAAACTCCCTCAGAGTTCACTATGCAGACTTGGATATCTCACCAGAATAGATCATTTTGCCGACTACTAGAGCAACTCGGCGTAAAATCTGCCGCGTTAGCCACTGTGATCCGTATGACAAAGGCAAATTTCAGCTTCTCAAAGTAATATTGTTGAACAACTAGCAAGAGAAGATACAAATTATAGGTAAAGCATTTGAATGCATCGAATTGGATCAGACCTGAGAATCCAAGCCTAACCCGACTAAGGACGTGGAGTCTGATACCCTAGCCCAAGCAAGTAAAACTCTATAAATACTCAACTCTTCTCTCACATAAATTTAACTCGGATTTAGCCACCAAAAAACATTGAGCTCACTTTTCTTTTGAGTCAAAGATCCATTTCACTGTTTAAGGTCATATTCCTGGTCCATCTTGGGTCTCTCTTTTTAGTCACACTAAACCATATTCACTCAAATAATTTGTTTTTCTCTCCATGTCACCTCAAATTGAGTTCTGTTACACTGCGGACCATCAATTCTCGACCCAATGACACCATTTCTTCTCTTTACTTTTGTTTTTAGACTCTTTTCCTTGCTATCCATGTTCTCCCCGTGGTCTTTCTCTTCTCTTCTTTTTGCTAGTCCCAAAAATGTTTTCTCGGCTTTCACATGTTTGTTGGTTGTGCATGAGTTTTTCCCCCCAATAGTTGTTTAAAAGGACTACTAATCCCTAAAACGAATAAAAGTTTTATACTTCCTCTCTTTCAAAATATAAGGTGTTTTAGAGTTTTTTTTTGTTTCAAAATATAAGTTGTTTTGACAATCCTATGAACTTTTTAATTTTATTGAATATTGTGTAACCACTAATATTTTGCAATTTTTTTATATTTAGTTAAATTATTTTATTATATACATTACATGATAACTTTTAGAAGAAAATTAATTTCTTAATATTCGCAGTTTTAGCTAAAATAATTTATATTTTGACACGGAGGAAGTATATGGTAAAAGAACGATACATTAGTCAAAAATCTTGTAGATTTTATTCCATTTTTCAATATAAGAAAGTTATACAGAAAATAACAGTGTGACTAAGAGAACGAAAAATACGTTTTTGCCACGAAAAAAATATTTTTTTGCTATGTTATAATACGTCCAATAATATTTTTCTAAACAAAAGAAAGATGGTTATTTATATTTGGAAAATATCAATAATTGTGGAAAGAAAATATTGGAAAAAATTAAAACTACCACATATGAAAATTTATAGTCTTGTAATTCTTTGTAATAATTTATAATAAATATTTTTGTTTCAATAATTTTTTATTATAGCAACTTAAATAAAAAATAAAAAATAGTCCAATATAAACCATATTATAAAACAAAACCAAACTCGCCAAAGAATAACAAATGAGTAATCGCACAAAATGTTTTTTGTTTTTACAAAAATTAATCGCACAAAATGTTGTTGAAAGATAACGAATACAATCTTATGTTGTTCAAAATATGCCAAGGTTGTTACAAGTCCACTTTGATTTTAAGTAAAAGTCAACAGTATGTGTGATGGGTTGTAAACTCAATCAAAACAACCTAGGTTACAAGTGCACAACCAATCGATCGTAGTACCTAGGGATCGATCCATAGATAATTAGAACATTCAATAGCAAATTAAACTAAGAACTACGCTAAGTCAACGATAGTAAATTTCGGTGTAAAACAATATATAGATAGCGTTGGACGTTCGGGGATTCTCAGAGTTTCATAGTTTGAATTATTAAGGCAATTTCCTAGTGGGAATTGATTCAATTTTCTTCTTAGAACATGAATACATATCAAGCTAAGCAGGCTCTCGCGATATTAGCTACTAATTCGAACTAGTCCTATTAATCAACACTCGCAGCGATAAAGACTAAGTTCTAATGCAATTGTAAACAGGTTCAATTATTCATTGAATCCTATAAGTTTGACTTTCGTAACCTAAATAATCAAACTCATCAAACATTCTTTTTCAGACAACTGATGGAACGGTTATAACACTATACTTTATCTAAGATCTGTTTCAAGGTGATCAATCCCTAAAACATGTAATTAAACATGGATCAAGATGAAAAAATACTTTTAATCTAACAAAAGCGCACCCTAGTTCACAAATACTATCTATTGAACCATGAAAACCCCTCGAATGGGTTTCCCTTGAACCCAACAATAGAACTACTCAAACATGGAAAAGCAATTCATAAAAATACTTAAAACAACCTAACCCGTAAAGTTTAATTTTTTTCCCTTTCGGATTATTATTATCATAAATATTAATCCTCAACGGGTCAACACAAGCAATGCGGAAACAAAACAACGATTAAACCAATCATAACATTCAGTAAATCTCATACTTTACTAAATCTCTAACCAATTCCAAATTCAATTCCAATAACCATAAACAATCTCTGCTCGCCGAGTCTCACTCCTCTTCAGACCACATGGCCAAGGAAACTTATCTCTCGCTGCCAGAAACTGCACTTATTCAACTTCGCGTACAGCTTCTGCTCCCGCAACTTCTCCAGAACCACTCTCAAATGCACCTCGTGCTCCTCAGGACTCCTAGAATACACCAGAATATCATCAATGAAGATGATCACAAACACATCCATATACTCATGGAACACCCCGTTCATCAACCTCATGAATGCTGCTGACGCATTCGTCAACCCGAAAGGCATCACTACGAACTCATAATGCTCATACCTCGTCCTGAAAGCAGTCTTCCTAACATCCGCCTCATCGATAGGAATCTGATGGTAATCCGAAGCCAAATAGATCTTGGAGAACCAGGTAGCCCGCAGAACTGATCCAACAACTCATCAATCCACGGCAAAGGATACCTGTTCTTCACAGTGACTCGGTTAAGTCCCTGGTCATCGATGCACAACCAGAAACTCCCATCCTTCTTCTTCACAAATAACACTAGCGCTCCCAACAGTGAAACACTAGGCCGGATGAATCCCTTATCCAACAATTTATCCAGCTGCTTCTTCAGCTCTGCCATCTCTGCTCGACCCATACGGAAAGGCGCCTTAGATATGGGAGTCGTCTCATGTTCCAACTCAATCGTAAACGAATCTGACCTCGACGGTGGTAATCCCTGCAATGACTGGAAAACATCATAGAAGTCCTGAACAACCCGAATATCCCTAACTGCGACCTCTTCAACAGTCTCTGGCATCACTATCGTCAACAAATATGCCTCGCAACCCTTCTCAATCAGCTGCTCAGCCTGAATGGCCGAAATCACAAGACTCTCGGAAGTCGGTCTCACACCCTGGTAAACCAACCTCCCCGCCTCTCGCTCAAACACAACTCGTCCTCGATGACAATCTAGATAGACTCTGTACCGATCCAGCCAATCCATCCTGAGAATGACATCGTACAATTCCACCGGACTAATGATCAGATCTGCTGGCATCAACTCTCCCGCCACCAGAACATCCACACCACGAGCACGCCCAAAAGTAGCTAACGACCTGCCACCCGCAACCTTAACTACTCCCGGCTGCTCACCGGAATCATTCCGGATACCCTGCCCTCCACACACTCTGGAGTAATGAAGCTATTCGTAGCTCCCGAATCTAACAAAACGTGGGACTCACATCCGCCCACCACTAAGGTCCCTGCACAAATTCCATGTACTTAAGAACCCTGACACTCTAGCACAGACTCACAATTTCCAAAAAGACTAAAATTCAAACACCACAAGAATTTAAAAAGTCAAATCCAGAAAAATTACCTGTGATCGGTCTGGCGATAGGACCACCCGCCTCCGCCGAAGTGAGCACCTGCGGTGCCGCTGCAATTTGAGCCACCGGCTGCATTACCTCCACTGCCATCTGCTGTAGTCTAGGACACTTGGGCTTGATATGCCCCGACTCTCTGCAGTGGAAACACACCTCTGCTCCCCGAGTCTCACTCTTCTTCGGACAAGTGACCACCTTGTGATCCAAGCTCGCGCACCCGAAGCATCCCGGACCACCCTGTCCTCTCTGACTCAGCCCTGAAGTGTTCTCACACTTCCTCTTCTGTCCCTGCGCAGACTTGTCGCCCTTGCTCAAACCCACCTGCTGCTACGACCTCCTCTGCTGCTGAACCGGTGGACTAACCACCACAGCCTACTCCCTGAGGTCTTCCTTTATCGTAGTAGCCGTCTCAACCAGCTTCGCCCTCGTGGTGAACCTGCTCGCTCTACAGTGAATCCTCAAATTGGATCAAAGTTCCCTCAGGAACCCCTTCACCTGGGCATGCTCACCCTCCATGCCTCTACCAGCATGCACCAAAAATCGACTGAACTCCGTGTTGAACTCCCTCACCGACCGGTCTCCCTGAGCCAACTCCAAAAACCTCAGCTCCAACCGATCCACCGCCTCTTACGGGAAATACTTGGTGTTAAACTCAACTAAGAAATCCTCCCAGGCCATCTCGGCCTCCACCTTCCTGGCCCAACACCTCTCCACCAGAGATGCGCATCACCCTCCAGGTAATGAACCACCAGATCAACCCGGTATCCCTCTGGACACCTGATAGAGTGAAAGTTACACTCCAGTCTCAGCCGCCACTCATCGGCCTCCTCAGGCTTGACACCTCCCAAGAAAAATCCGGTGCCAATCCTTTGCATCTGCTCCATCATCCTAAGGTAGGATGGAAGCTCCTCCGCAACCGCCACACCCGGCTGCACACTAGCCACTCCCGGCTGAACCCCAACCATACCCGGCTGCACACCAACCCCACCTGGCTGAACACCAGCCACTCTTGGCTGAACACCAGCCTAACCCGGAGCCGGCACCCCACCTGATAACCACTCTAGAATCAACTGCATCAAACTCGCAAAGCGATCATATCGATCCTGGGTAACACTTGCGGCAGCACACCCACCTGGGCCCACCGCACCACCAGCTACACCGGGACCCACACTAGCCCCTCCAGCCCTCACGCTGGTACTCATAGTAACCACACCCACAGACCCCTCCTGAAACGCCTGCGAGTCAGCCACCTTCTCCTGCGTGGTCTCCTGGGCCACACTCGTGGCATCAAACTCCTCTCCGAGTCCCCGCCCGCATCCACGCCCACCACGACCACCACGACCCCCACGACCTCTGCCTCTAGCCACCCTAGCCATCACTCTGCACTACCCAATAGAAAACTAAGTACTAGAAAAATAGAAAGTCAAACAACACATACCGTGGAATCTCATTGAAGGCTCGGAGAAGATGATCAAGACTCCAAACCATAGAAAAATCAATTGACTAAAGCACATAACCAATCAATTGCACCCGCCCTTGAACCATAAGGGCTCTGATACCAAAATGAAACAACCTAACCCGTAAAATTTAATTTTTTTCCCTTTCAGATTATTATTATCACAAATAATAATCCTCAACGGGTCAACACAAGCAATGCAGAAACAAAAAAACGATTAAACCAATCATAACATTAAGTAAATCCCATACTTTAATAAATCTCTAACCAATTCCAAATTCAATTCCAATAACCATAAACAATCTCAACAATCCAAATAATCAAATCACAACGTTCCAGAATCACTACACCCTAGCAATTCTAACACATCCACGAAATATGAGACGCTAGATCATCTCCTCTTCCCGGCCATGATTTCACGATCACACTTTGTCTTTACCTTCATCACATGGCAAAAAAGAGATGCATGAGTATTATCACAAATACTCAGTGAGACAGTCATCCCGTTTGGTTCAATCCATCTTGCGTCGATCGACGCACACCAGTTGCGTTGATCGACCTACGACCAAAATCCACAGAAATTGGTTCGTGTCATTACAATACTTGTATTCATTAAAAACAGTCGAAAGAGGGTTCAAGAAACTTCTCTAAGGTGTACAAAGAGGTGATAATCCTTCTCTCAAAATCCAAAATAGCAAAGCAATAAGTAGAAAGAGATAAATGCCTTTAGAATTTGTAAAGAACTAAGAGCTTGAAGGTGATGATGGTAGAGAGCGTGATCATGAATTTTGTGGCTGCTCCTCACTTTATATAGGGGATACGTCAGTTTTAGGATAAATCCCTTGAAGATTTGGAGATAACGTCGAAAAAAGAAAAATTCTCAATTTCCTCGGATGAGGTGATCGATTGATCACCTCTGGTGTTCGGTCGATCACTTTGTAAAATCGTCTCTGCGTCAAGGCCAGGGGCTTCGCGTCCGATCGATCGTCTCTGGCGTTCGGTTGATCACTAGTGAATATTCTTGAACCGCCGTTAACTTGATCCTTACTCGATCGAATATTCATTTTGAAGCTGAGATCCTCCTCTATCTCGTGATAAAATATGAGCTTGATATGACAGTAGGAACTTCCTTATCTGGAGCGAAACATCTGACGGTCATGATTTGTCATTCCTTGAAAAAGCTTGATTTTACTTCTTTTAGGTCCAAAATGCTCCAAATTCCTATATTGACTTCAAAACCCACGAATATGCTAAAAGAAGCATGTTAAGTCCAAAACCCATTCATTTCTTTATTAAAAAATATTAAAAACATATTAAAAATATGTAAAATATCGTATATATCAATATGCTTCTCTCTTTTTCGATGGGTCGGGGATGCAATTTGCCGGTATTGTGGTTCGGGGTTGGCACGGTCTGTGGCAATTCAGCTCTTTCCTCAGTTAGGATCTTGTCAAAGGAGTTGTTGAACGGGCTTTTCTCAGTATTCGTTGCTTGCCTTGATGGATTCGTTGTGCTTCATCGTTTAGCTCGGCAATGATGTTCGTGAGGCTGGATTCGGTCCTGGACTTGTTCGGTGGCTTGGCTAAAGGGTCATGTAGGTATCGCTTCTCCGCATGTGAAGAGGTCCAATGGTGTTTTTCTTGACTTTGGCGAGACGTGACTGTGGTTTATCCCGGAGGCTCGATAATAGCTTGTATAGGTGGAATTATAGGTTTTGAGATGTAATTTGCGTGGTAATGGTGTGAAATCTACCTCTGCCTTTGGTTAGTCTTTTGCCGCATAGTTCTCACCATCGTCCAAGACTTTGCTTGTCACCGTTCAGTGTTGGTTCAGTTTGTATTCTCGAATAGGATTTTTGATTCATTAGTGAAGTTTGGTTGGGGTTATTTTGGGATTCGGTTGTATAGTGTTTTCTTTGTTGTTGTAGGAGTAGGAGATAGTAAGGTTTATGTTTGAGGTGTTGTTTGGCTCTGTGCAAGCTGACATTGGGAAAAGATCTTCGTAGTGTAAGTGAGCCCATTAAGATTTTTTCTGTTAGCGTAGTTCTGTCTTAATGTTGTAACTAAGGTTTCTAGGTCATGACTTGATTCATAGGTTTGGAGGACCACATATGTTCGTTGTTTTGGTTGCTCCTTAGTTTGAAGGTCTTAGTTTCAGACTATCTATGAAACAAATTCCGTTTAGCACGGTTGGTGTTTCCTTAGTTGTTCAAGATGTAACTTGTTATGGTTTCTTCATGATTCCATCCTCTCTTCGAGTTTTTAGGATCAATTATCGTTATTTTCTCGACACCGGACGTTTCATCGCTAAAGATTTTGATTGAGTATTGATTATTTTTGTTTCCATGTTTTTATTTTTTTATGACATGGGACCAATCTCATACATATAGCAAGTTGTGAACATAACTTATAATCCCCAAATTTTCATTTCAAATGATATTTACATTACTAGCAAAAAAAAAAAAAACATTTCCACCGTGGTATAGGTTTTCTACTACTTTTGGGGACAAAACTCCCTCCGAGTTCACTATGCAGATTTGGACATCTCGCCAAAAAATATCATTTCGCCGACTACTAGAGCAACTCGGCGTAAAATCTACCGCCTTAGCCACTGTGATCGATATGACAAAGGCAAATTTCAGCTTCTCAAAGTAATATTGTCGAACAGCTAGCACGAGAAGATACTGATTATAGGTAAAGCATTTGAATGCATCGAATTGGATTAGACCTGAGAATCCAAGCCTAACCCGACTAAGGACGTGGAGTCTGATACCCCATCCCAAGCAAGTAAAACTCTATAAATACTCATCTTTTTTCTCACATAAACCTAACTCGAATATAGCCACCAAAAAACAGTGAGCTCACTTTTCTTTTGAGTCAAAGATCCATTTCACTGTTTAAGGTCATATTCCTGGTCCATCTTGGGTCTCTCTTTTTAGTCACACTAAACCATATTCACTCAAATAATTTGTTTTTCTCTCCTTGTCACCTCAAATTGAGTTCTGTTACACTGCGAATCATCAATTCTCGACCCAATGACACCATTTCTTCTCTTTACTTTTGTTTTTAGACTCTTTTCCTTGCTATCCATGATCTCCCCGAGGTCTTTCTCTTCTCTTCTTTTTGCTAGTCCCAAAAATGTTTTCTCGGCTTTCGCATGTTTGTTGATTATGCATGAGTTTTTCCCCCAATAGTTGTTTAAAAGGACTACTAATCCCTAAAACGAATAAAAGTTTTATACTTCCTCTCTTTCAAAATATAAGGTGTTTTAGAGTTTTTTGTTTGTTTCAAAATATAAATTGTTTTGACAATCCTATGAACTTTTTAATTTTATTGAATATTGTGTAACCACTAATATTTTGTATTTTTTTTATATTTAGTTAAATTATTTTATTATATATATTACATGATAATTTTTAGAAGAAAATTAATTTCTTAATATTTGCACTTTTAGTTAAAATAATTTATATTTTGACACGGAGGAAGTATATGGTTAAAGAACGAACATTAGTCAAAAATATTGTAGGTTTTATTCCATTTTTAAATATAAGAAAGTTATATAGAAAATAACAGTGTGACTAAGAGAACGAAAAAACACGTTTTTGCCACGAAAAAATGCTTTTTTTGCTATGTTATAATATGTCCAGTTATATTTTTCAAAACAAAAGAAAGATGGTTATTTATATTTGGAAAATATCAATAATTGTGGAAAGAAAGTATCGCCAAAAATAAAAACTACCACATATGAAAATTTATAGTCTTGTAATTTTTTGTAATAATTTATAATAAATATTTTTGTTTCAATAATTTTTTATTATAGCAACTAAAATAAAAATAGTCCAATATAAACTATATTATAAAACAAAACCAAACTCGCCAAAGAATAACAAATGAGTAATCGCACAAAATGTTTTTTGTTTTTACAAAAATTAATCGCACAAAATGTTGTTGAAAGATAACGATTACAATCTTATGTTGTTCAAAATATGCCAAGGTTGTTACAAGTCCACTTTGACCCCAACAATCAAATAAGAACATGCACGACCAACCGTTGACCCCGAATTGGACCAAATGACTGCACAACAATCAAACAAGAACATGTACGACCAATGGCACTACATATGCTACCAGGATTGTCCGAACCGAGATTCTAAACGTAAGCTAAACCCTAGACTCGACATCCACCACGCACTCCTGGCCCTCGGCCAGCACCACTCGTGATCACACCTGATCCCCAAGCTCTCCCAGGCTCACACTAGCCCCGCTGCACGGTCTCACCGCGGCTGCAATCTTGACCCCAATTCGGTCAGCACCACCTGAGATCCACTCCCGATCCCCGAAGTTCATCCAGTCTCACGCTTACAACAACATTACAGATACTATTGCTCATACTCATATCTATATACAACACTCCGCTCTGTGGATCGTCACCCTTTGAGCTCTCGAAATATATCATACCCCTCCACCTTCAGGACCGCCGTCCATCCAGCTCTCGGTATGCTCCAGCCCCTCCCACTTTCAGGACACACAGTCCGTCAAACTCGGCTGTAGAGGAATCACACATCCCCTGGAGAGGCTTCGGCTTTTAAAGTATATGCAAGGGAACCACTTTCCCTCGGAGAGAACCTCACTGTCTCCTCAAGTATACCCAGGAGACCCACTATCCCCTGGGGCAATCACTCTGTAACATGCATCTTAGGCACCTGTCGACTGAAATCACCTCTCGTGGTCATCCGAAACAACCCAATCACTAGGGTGTTTCACCAAGTCCTTGGAAAAGACAGTCCTAACTCACATAAGACTTCTATTCCAGACTCCCCCTAGAAAATAGGCAGGCTCTAACTCACATAAAACCTCTATTTCCCAGCGCCATCCAGGGAATAACAAGTCCTAACTCACATAGAACCTCATCCCTAGATAATCCTTCTAGAACATGGACAGCCCTAACTCACATAGAACTTCCATTTCTAACATCCCTAGCCGATAGACAATTTCCAACTCGCATAGAGCTTCCATTTCTAGCCACTCCTAGAACATGGACAAGCTCATTTATAGCCACTCCTAGAACATGAACAAACTCTAAATCGCATAGAACTTCTACCGCTAGACCTCCACATGACCTACCAGTCACCACAATCCATGACATCACCAGCCATCTCATAAGAGCACACGTCTTAAACACACTTTTAATAAGGCAAACTCATCTTATTAAAACTCAAAATGTATACTCGTTACAACAACAAACGAAATACATAACAACAACATATCAACATGCTAATACAAACTCTAAAAACCAGAAAAAAAACTCAAGCCACCGCTTGCTTCTCGAACGACTTCGAGAACTTCTTCTTCATCGACGCTTCTGGTTCCCAAGTCTTCTCCTTAATACCGTCACAGTCCCACACCACTCTCACCAATGGTATACTCTTCCGACGCAGCACCTTGACTCTCCTATCGAGAATCCTCACCGGTCTCGACGCCAATGTCATGTTGGGCTGAAGATCCTCTGGAATCCTAGCCAACACCTCCTCAGACTCATGTAGACACTTCCGCAGCATCGAAACATGGAAGACTTTGTGAAAAGCCTTCATACTCTGAAGTAACTCAAACCGATAAGCCACCGGTCCGACCTGCTCCACCACCTTGAACGAACCCATAAACCTCGGACTCAGCTTATTCTTTGAAATGGATTTGTTAGGACCCCTCAACATCGCTGCCTTGAGATACACCAGATCTTCCAACTCAAACTCCAGCTCCTTCCGGCTCCTATCGGCATAACTCTTCTGCCGATCCTGAGCCTCTCTCATGTTCAGTCTCAAAACACGGATCTTCTCTGTCGTCTCCTGAACAAAGTCTGCACCCAACATGCTCCTCTCCCCCACTTGAGTCCAGCATAATGGTGTCCTACACGGCGTCCCATACAGAGCCTCGTACGGAGCCATCCCAATACTCGCTTGGTAACTGTTGTTATACGCAAACTCAACTAGGTTCAGATGATCCGCCCAATGACCACCATAATCCAGGACACACATCCTCAACAGATCCTCTAATGTCTGAATCGTCCTCTCCGACTGCCCATCTGTCTGAGGATGGTACGTTGTGCTCATATGCACCTTAGTGCCCATCTCAGCCTGAAACACCCTCCAGAACTCTGAAGTAAACCTCGGATCTCTGTCTGACACAATACTCGCTGGCACCCCGTGCAGCCTCGAAATTTCCCGCACGTACTTCCTAGCCAAAACTACCGCTCCATCAGTCTTCTTGATGGCCAGAAAGTGTGTCGACTTGGTCAGACGATCCACAATAATCCAAATCGCATCATAAGTCCGTGACACCGGCAACCCCGTCACGAAATCCATGGTAATCATATCCCACTTCCACTCCGGAATAGGTAAACTCTGCAACATACCACTCGGAACCTGATGCTCAGTCTTCACCAGCTGACACACGTTTCACGCTGCAACCCAGTTAGCTACATCCCTCTTCATCCCGACCCAGTAATAATACCGCTTCAGGTCATGATACATCTTGGTCGCTCCCGGATGAATCGATAACATGCTCGAATGAGCCTCCCTCAGGATCTCCTGCCTCAAATCCTCGTCCTTGGGTACACACACCCGCCCGTTCACCAGTATCATCCCACTAGCTGAGACCACATACTCTGAACCGGCCACCTTAGAAGCATCAATCAAACCCTGATCCTTCTCCTGAGCAACCTGAATCCTGCTCAACAAGTCTGCTTGGTTAGCTGCCTCCAACCCCAACGGCTCCTGTGAGATCACACACAACCTCAACGTACTGATCTCGCTCACCAGAGCCTCCATATCTTGCTCTTGATCTGAAGCCACTCTCTTCCGACTCAACGTATCTGCAACCAGATTAACCTTAGCCGGATGGTACCCAATCTCCAGGTCATAAGTTTGCAACTAACTCCATCCAGCGCCTCTGTCTCTAGTTCAGCTCTGGCTGAGTGAAGAAATACTTCAGACTCTTGTGGTCTGTGAATACCTGCACCTTCCCGCCATACAGATAAGACCTCCAAATCTTAAGGGCAAAAATCACCGTAGCCAACTCCAAATCGTGGATAGGGTAATTGCACTCGTACTTCCTCAACTGCCTCAAAGCATATGCAATAACCTTTCCCTACTGCATCAGTACACATCTTAGACCAACTCCCGAAGCATCTGTATACACCACGTAAGGCTCACCCGGCTCGGGTAACGCCAAAACCAGTGTACTCGTCAGCATCTCCTTCAGCTTCCCGAAACTCACCTCGCAAGCTGAAGACCATACAAAATGAACATCTTTCCTGTCAACTTCGTCATCGACTGCGCCATACTCGCAAACCCCTTGACGAACCTCCGGTAATAACTTGCCAACCTAAGAAAACTCCTGATCTCGGTGGCACTCCTCGGTCTAGGCCAACCTCTGATAGCCTCAATCTTAGCCGGATCCACAGAAACTCATTCTGCAGACACAACGTGCCCAAGAAAGCTCATCTCACGCTGCCAGAAACTGCACTTACTCAACTTCGCGTACTGCTTCTGCTCCCGCAGCTTCTCCAGAACTAACCTCAAATGCACCTCGTGCTCCTCAGGACTCCTCGAATACACCAAAATATCATCTATGAAGATGATCACGAACACATCCATATACTCCTGGAATACCCCGTTCATCAACCGCATAAACGCTGCTGGCGCATTCATCAATCTGAACGACATCACCACAAACTCATAATGTCCGTACCTCGTTCGAAAGGCCATCTTCCTAATGTCCGCCTCATCAATCAGAATCTAATGGTATCCCGAAGCCAAGTCAATCTTGGAGAACCAAGTAGCCCTTCGCATCTGATCCAACAACTCATCAATGTGCGGCAGCGGATACCTGTTCTTCACAGTGACTCCGTTAAGTCCCCGGTAATCGATGCACAACCAGAAACTCCCATCCTTTTTCTTCACGAATAGCACCGGCGCTCCCCACGGTGAAACCCTAGGCCGGATGAACCCCTTCCCCAACAGATCATCCAGCTGCTTCTTCAGCTCTGCTATCTCGGCTGGAGCCATACGGTAAGGCGCCTTAGATATATGAGTCGTCCCAGGCTCTAACTCAATCGTAAATGGATCCGACTATGACGGTGGCAATCCCAACAACGACTGAAACACATCCTGTAAATCCCAAACAACCCAAATATCCCCAACTTTAACCTCTCTAACAGTCTCCGGCATTACTATCGTCGCTAGATACGCCTCACAGCCCTTCTCAATCAACTACTCGACCTGTATCACTAAAATCACGTGACTCCCTGAAGTCGATCTCACTCCCTGAAACACCAACCTCACTGCCTCTCGCTCAAACACTACACGTCCTCGATGACAATCCAGATGGACCCTGTAATGATCCAACCAATCCATACTCAGGATGACATCGTACAACTCCACTGGACTAATAACCAGATATGCTGGCATCGACTCTCCCGCCACCAGAACATCCACAACAAGAGCCCGCCTGAAAGTAGCCAACATCCTGCCCCCAACAACCTTAACTACTCCTGGCTGCTCTCCGGAATCGCTCCAGATCCCGCTGCCCTCCGCACACTCCGGAGTAATAAAGCTATTCGTAACTCCCGAATCGAACAACATGTGGGACTCACATCCGCCCACAACTAAGGTCCCTGCACAAATCTCATGTGCTTTAAGACCCGACACTCTAACGCAGACTCACAATTCCAACAGACTAAATTCAATCACCACAAGAATATAAAAAGAAAAGTATGAAATTATACCTGTGATCGGTCTGGCGCTAGAGCCGCCCGCCTCTGCCAACGTGAATACTCGCGGTACCGCTGCAATCTGAGCTAAGGGCTGGACTGCCAATGACTGCACTGCCGCTACCGCCATCTGCTGCAGCTTAGGGCACTTGGGCTTGATATGCCCCGGCTCCCTACAGTGATAACACACCTGAGCACTCTGTGCTGCACTCCTCTGCGGACAACTGACCACCTTATGACCCATGCTACCACACCCGTAGCATCCTGAACCACTTTGTCCACCCTGACCGGCCCCGGAAGTGCTCTCCCACTTCCTTTTCTGACCCTGCGCAGGCTTGCCGCCCCTGCTCGAACCCGTCTGCTGCTAAGATCTCCTCTGCTGCTGCTACTGCACCAGTGGACTAACCAGCACAGCCTGCTCTCTTAGGTCCTCCTCAATCGCCGCGGCAGTCTCAACCAGCTCTGCCCTCGTGGCGAACTTTCGCCCTGCAGCGAGTCCTCAACTCAGCTCAAAGTCCCCCGAGAAACCTCCTCACCTGGGCCTGCTCGCCCTCCATGCCTCTACCAGCATGCACCATGAGTCGACTGAACTCCAAATCAAACTAAATCACAGTCTGATCCCCCTCAGTCAGGTTTAGAAACCTCGACTCCATCCGGTTAAGAAATACTTGGCGTTGAACTCAGCCAAGAAATCCTCCCAAGCCATCTCGGCCTGTACCCTCCTGGCTTTGACGCCTCTCCACCAGAGATGCGCGTCACCATCTAGATAATGAACCGCTAGGTCCACCCGGTATCTCCTTGGACACCTGATAGAGCAAAAGTTACGCTCCAATCTCCGCCGCCACTCATCGGCCTCCTCAGGCTTGGCACCACCCGAGAAAAATCCGGTGCCAATCCTCTGCATCCGCTCTATCATCCTTAGGTAGGATGGAAGCTCTTCTGCAACCGCTGCACCCGGCTGTACACCAGCCACTCCCGGCTGAACCCCAGCCACTCCCGGCTGACCAACAACCACTATTGGCTGCACTCCTGGAGCCTGACCTGGAGCCGGTACCCCATCTAGTAACCGCTCCAGAATCGACTGCAACATACCCGCCAATCGATCATCTCGGTCCTGGGCCACACCTGCAGGAGCACCCCCACCTGGGCCCCCCGCATCACCAGCTACCTCGGGACCCACATTAGCCCCACCAGCCCTCACACTGGCACTCGTAGCGATCTCACCCACGGACCCCTCCTGAAACGCCTGCGGGTCCGCCACCTGCTCCTGCGTAGTCTCATGGGCCACACTCGCAGCATCTGACTCACTCACAAGTCCTCGCCCGTGCCCACCACGACCACCTCGGCCTCCACGGCCCCCACGACCTCTGCCTCTATCACCTCTAGCCATCACTCTGCACTCATCAGCAGATTACTATGTACTAGAAAAACAGAAAAGCAAATAACACATACCGTGGAATCTCATTGAAAGCTCGGAAGATATGATCTAGTACTCCATACCCACATAGCAATCAATAAACTATTCACATAATTAGTCAATGAATCACCCGCCCTAGAACCATAAGGGCTCTGATACCAAAATGAAACGACCCGACCCAAAAATTTAAAAAAATTTCCATCAGATTATTATCATCACAGATAATAATCCTCAATTGGGCCAATACAAGCAACGCGGAACACTTAAACATAAACCATAAACATCAATCAATAAATCTCATACTTTATTAATTCCCTAAACTGTTCAATTCAATCAAATTCCAGAATAACTGCAATGACAACAATTTCAGAATTCACTAGCAACCTAGCAATTCTAACAATCCAACCATACAAGCGAGACCCTAGATCATCTCCTCTTCCCGGCCATGATTCCACGATCACATTTTCTCTTTACTTGCAACACATCGCAAAAAGAGTCGCGTGAGTATTATCACAAATACTCAGCGACGCGGTCATCCCGTCTAAAGGCTAATTATACACAAGCATAAACAATAGATACAATACCAAGATGACCATACACGAGCATTCACGAAACAATCAACACGAACCAATCCAGGAACTCTGTGTCGATCGACACAACCTCTAGGTGTCGATCGATACACAGCCCGTGTCGATCGACATAACCACCATGATATAAGTCCTTTTCATAGAGTCTTTTTGGTATTTTTCGGGTTGTTTTGAGTCTTTGCAGGTTATTGGACGATTGGAGCTTTATGGGAGCTTTTGGAGCATTTTGGGAGTATCAAGGAAAGAAGAGCTAAAGTGATCAAGTCGGAGTCGAGTTTTCAAGGCTGTGTCGATCGACACGGACCTGTGTGTCGATCGACATGCCCGTCTGACACGTGAAGACTTCAAGTTTTGAAGAAATTCCAGTTTGGCCCAAAAAGCCCAGAAGTTTACACCAAGGCCCAATCCGATTTTTAGACAATATAAATAGGTTTTCCTTAGGTTTTCATGTTTTTATCTTGGATTTTATATTGAGACTTGGAGGAGGAGAGATTTGGGGAGACTTCAGACTTTCAGAGATTTCAAAACCCTTTTGTATCTCTAACTCTATCTTTTTAATGCAATTTATTTCATTCATGATGTTTGTTTCAATCACCATGTCTGAGTAGTTTGCTTGTTGGGTTTTGGGAAGTTCTAGGGTTTGATGAGAAATTGATAGGATTAAAACCCTGTTAGGATTTATCTTTATGTTCTTCATCTAGATTGATTTAACTCTGATTTTAGGATTGATCAACTGAAATTGGATATCCTAGGTTGCTTTAAAAGATGCGAAAGTATTATTAACAACCTGATATAATCTTAGATGAGCAAAATTATCTATTCTCAAAGAAATTTGGCTTAGTAATTTTGTGAACAATTGAACCTGAATTTAATGCTTGATTTTATTCACTAAGTTTGCAAAGAAATTTGGAATTTAGGGATTTAGTCATAGATAATCTCTTCAACGAAAGTTGATTGGTTTTATATTCGTGTTTGAGTTCTAGAGTCGTGCTTAATAAAATTCTAACGTTTTTATCTCTGTGTCGATCGACACGATCGATTTTGATTCATTCCTGTGAACAACCCAATGCCTAACTCTTTTGTCTCATTGAATTTTAAAAACCATAATCATTCACTTGTTTACTTGTTGTTTTTATTGCACTAATACATATTCACTTAGCATAATTTGAATTCATTAATCGATTGTGTGTTTAGATTCCCTGTGGATTCGATCCCTAAGTACTACTACGATCTCTTAATTTGAGAGAGTAGCTCAGGGTAAATTTGAGCATATCAAATTTTGGCGCCGTTGCCGGGGAGTCGATCTAACCAATCGATTTGTGTTACTAGAACTTTGTCTAAGTTTTTATTTTTGTTTATTCTACTTACTTTTTCTTTTCTTTTTGTTTTGTGTGTTTCAGGTTTATGCATCAGCGCGTTACCAGAAGCAACCAGAACAGAGAGCTACTTGATCTCAATCCTGAGATTGTAAGGTTAGAACGAGCCAACAGAGCAGCGACAAGGACAGCCAATATGAATCCAATGATCCTTATCAGAGGTGAAGATGGGTTCTTTGAGGATGCTGAGGGTCGCAGACGAAATGCTCAGGGTCAGAGGATTGATGAGAACGGGGCTGTGATTTTGGAGGAGCAGCATGCTGTACAGCGCCATGAGCCAGCTGGGCGTGGGTGCACTCTAGGAGAGTACAACAGGCCAGACGAATTCTATGCCAACAGGGCAGCGATTTGTCCTCCTGCTTTCCAGAGGAACGACTTCAAGCTTAAACCCGCCTATTTCTCTCTTGTGGCTCAGCACCCCTTCCACGGTTTGTCATCTGAGCACCCCATGGACCACCTAGAGAGGTTCGAGGACCTAGCATCCAACATCAAGGCTAATGGAGTGTCCAGCGACTACCTCTACTGCAAGCTTTTCCCTTACTCTCTCAGTGGAGAAGCTGCTTACTGGCTGAAGCAGCTGGAGCCAGGCTCGCTGACTACTTGGGAGGACACTAAGAATGCTTTCCTCAACAACTTCTTCGATGAGGCAAGATCCGAAGATCTGAGGACTAAGATCTATACTTTCAAGCAGGGACCGACTGAGGCATTCAAGGATTCTTGGATGCGATTCAAGGCTTACCAGAGAGATTGTCCTCATCACGGGTTCAGTGATGTTCAGTTTTTCGGTATTTTCTTCAGAGGGATTGATTGGAGATACTAGATGGCTCTTGACGCTGCGAGCAACGGAAACTTCAACACTAGATATCCACAGGATGCACTAGTACTTATAGAGAACTTGGCTTCTAGCAATAGTACCAAGAATGCAGACTTCGAGAGGAAGAAGCTTGGTGGTAACATGGATAAAGGTCAGATCGTTGAGGTGAAAGCCAAGTTAGACTCTGTGCATAACCTTCTAGTCGGGAAGAAGTCAGTTCAGTTTGCTGCAGAGGTAGAGACTTTCGAGCCAGAGGAAAAGGATGTGAACTACATCAGTGGAGGTGGTTATCAGAGTCGGAGGTTTGGGAATCAACAAGGGTTTCAGAAGAATGACTTTCAGAAGCCATTTCAGAGCAGCAACTTCACTAGGAACTACGGTTCATCTTCTTATCAGACACCTCCTGCTCAGTCATCAGAGAGCGAGATAAAATCTATTCTGGAGCAGATTCTAGAGGGTCAACAGAAGATGACAGTGAGCTTTAACGGGAAGATGGATGCCATGTACCAGGACTTGAATGGGAAGTTCGAAGCTTTGAACAACCATCTCAAGAAGCTGGATGTTCAAATTGCTCAAACCGCAGAAACAATCAAGAGACAAGAGGATTTTCTTCCAGCCAAGACAGAGACAAACCCAAGACTTCACGTCAATGTAGTTACTGTGGGGGGTGAGAAGGGTCTAGAGGAGGAAGAAGTCATGGAGCTAGAAGAAGATGCGAATTTGGAGACAGACAGCTCCGTGTCGATCGATACGGATGGGAAATGTCGATCGACACAAGCTCTGAATATCGATTCTGGATTCACCAGAAAGTCTCGTGTCGATTGACACAAGATCAAGTGTGTAGATCGACACACTACCCAGGACTGCCCAACTTCGTCCCAGACTTCAGCCAAAGTAGAAGAGAGAGTTTACAAGCCTAAGATACCATATCCTAGGGGGTCTAAGCAAGAGCTGGAGGATGCTAGATACAAAGCTATCATGGATAAGTTTGTTGTGGACTTTCCATTGATTGATACTGAGAAGATTTCTCATGTGGTCAGAATTTGTGTGAAGAAGACGTCTAGTCTAAACTTGAGTTCTGAGCAATGTCGTGCAATGCTTTCTGTAGAGCTCAGTTCAGCTATTCAAGACATGACTCTGGAGAAACCTGCTCAACCATCGTTGAGGAAGCTGACTAAACTAGCAACTCCAGGGAGGTTTGTTGTTCCGTGTTTAGTCAATGGTATAAAACTAAAGGATTCTCTCTGTGATACAGGTGCTAATGTAAATGTCATGTCTATGGCTGTGGCGAAGAAGCTAGGAATTTCAGATTTGGAACCTCCAAAGGCATCTCTCAAGTTTGCAGACTCTTCTTCTACAAGTTCGAAAGGTTTCATTCCGGATCTAATGCTTCAAGTGGGAGATTGCCTTGTTCCTACTGACTTTCATGTGATGGAGATGAAGGAGGACAACGATGACCCATTGATTTTTGGGCAAGCCTTCCTTGCCACTGTGGGTGCGATAGTGGACTTCCCAAACTGGCAAATTTCCTTCTCAGAGATCAACAAGAATGTCTTCTACCCTGCAGTTCATGTCAAGGAGAATTCTTGTATGACCGTCAATGATGGAGGGCAACAATGCTCAAACCTTGGAGATGACGTGGAGAAGATCCCCAGAGTTCCGCCTTCAACTCCTATCTCCCACCGATCTGATAGAGTCACCAAACCAGCGAAGTCCAAGCGCAAAAAGACTTCCAAACCTTTCTCCAAGTTCAGGATCATCATCCCCTTAGAGTTGAGAGAGAAAGGAGAGGAAGTGATCCAGGAGATGCTGCAAAATACTGCAAAGCTCTTTCCAGGTGCTTTTCCCTGCACCGTTCCACCAAAGACCTGAGCTCCGACACAGTCAAACTAATGACTGAAAACAAGCGCTTAGTGGGAGGCAACCCACTTGTAAGTTTTTCTGTTTTCTCTTTTATCTTTCATTTTCTAACTTTGAGTCAGTTTGTCTGTGATTCTTAGGAGCTTTGAACTTGAACAACTTAATGGGATTTGCGTTGTGTTTTTCTATTTGATAGTATTTGTTGAGTAATGCAGGTTTGCGGTTTGAAACAGAGAGGTCCGTGTCGATCGACACATCTTCTCTGTGTCGATCGACATGGCCAGCATTTTTTCAAATTTCTCTAAAATATAACGGTCCGATCTTTCAGAACCCGTGTCGATCGATATGGAAAGTTTGTGTCGATCGATAGGGTCCCCACAGTAGTAAACCTTGTTCGTTTCATTCAAGTTCAATTTACCTTTGATGTCTGGGGGAGGAAACTACTAACGAATTTCTTTCTGTTTTGGTTTATTTTGAGTCAAAAAAAAAAAAAAATTTGAGTCAAAACTAGTTAGGAACGACCTTTCTTTTGGTTTGATGGATTGTCTTTGCCAGCATGTGACCATTCTTCCAGGATCGGTTTCAGAGTCAGACTAATGGGAAATCCTAAGGCTGACCAGTTAACTAGAGCTAATTATGCGGCCTCCTCGGTGATTGGTGTTCATAGAGCTTGACTCCTCATTTATACCTGACAAGTGCAATCTCTATTGAAAAGAATGGTACTCCTCTCCTTCATTCAAATAATAAAAAATAAAAATAAAAAATAAATTTTGAATGATTTAGGGTGATATGATAGTTCTTGAGTATAAGATGAGGAAACCAAATTCCAGTGAGTCAGTACTCAAGAGGTGATCACCTGGAGCTCAAAAGCAGCAGTCTGAGTCCCTTAGAACGGATGTAGAGGACGAGCGATCTCACGACCCTGTCTCCTCACAAGGAACAATAGTAGTGAAAGCACTGTTTTTGAGTTTCTGAATCGAATAAGTCTGGGGGAGAGAAAGAGTACCAAAGGTTGTATGGTTCACTAGTCATGGTATTGTATGGGAATGAGTCTAGAAGGTTCTTGGCATCGAGATCTGGGACGAGACCCAGCAATGAGGACTAACGGATTATGCTGTGAGTTGATGGATGAATTTGGGAAGCTGCGAAAGTCTGCGGAGAAGTACATGGTGGTCTGATTCTGGGTTGGTTCTGTATTATGTGGTTCACTAGATTGGAAGGGTCAGTTCATTGCTCCAAGGAAAGGTAAGTTTCTGTGTTTTCAAACCTCTTTCACATTCTTGGTTTATGTTTTGCTTGAGGGCAAGAAAATGCTAAGTCTGGGGGAGTTGATAGATATATCATGGTTTTTACCCGTTTTCGACCATGATATAAGTCCTTTTCATAGAGTCTTTTTGGTATTTTTCGAGTTGTTTTGAGTCTTTGCAGGTTATTGGACGATTGGAGCTTTATGGGAGCTTTTGGAGCATTTTGGGAGCATCAAGGAAAGAAGAGCTAAAGTGATCAAGTCGGAGTCGAGTTTTCAAGGCTGTATCGATCGACACAGACCTGTGTGTCGATCGACATGCCCGTCTGACACGTGAAGACTTCAAGTTTTGAAGAAATTCCAGTTTGGCCCAAAAAGCCCAGAAGTTTACACCAAGGCCCAATCCGATTTTTAGACAATATAAATAGTTTTTTCTTAGGTTTTCATGTTTTTATCTTGGATTTTATATTGAGAATTGGAGGAGGAGAGATTTGGGGAGACTTCAGACCTTAGAGATTTCAAAACCCTTTTGTATCTCTAACTCTATCTTTTTAATGCAATTTATTTCATTCATGATGTTTGTTTCAATCACCATGTCTGAGTAGTATGCTTGTTAGGTTTTGGGAAGTTCTAGGGTTTGATGAGAAATCGATAGGATTAAAACCCTGTTAGGATTTATCTTTATGTTCTTCATCTAGATTGATTTAACTCTGATTTTAGGATTGATCAACTGAAATTTGATATCCTAGGTTGCTTTAATAGATGCGAAAGTATTATTAACAACCTGATATAATCTTAGATGAGCAAAATTATCTATTCGCACAGAAATTTGGCTTAGTAATTTTGTGAACAATTGAACCTGAATTTAATGCTTGATTTTATTCACTAAGTTTGCAAAGAAATTTGGAATTTAGGGATTTAGTCATAGATAATCTCTGCAACGAAAGTTGATTGGTTTTATATTCGTGTTTGAGTTCTAGAGTCGTGCTTAATAAAATCCTAACGTTTTTATCTCTGTGTCGATCGACACAGACATCTGTATCGATCGACACGATCGATTTTGATTCATTCCTGTGAACAACCCAATGTCTAACTCTTTTGTCTCATTGAATTTTAAGAACCATAATCATTCACTTGTTTACTTGCTATTTTTATTGCACTAATACATATTCACTTAGCATAATTTGAATTCATTAATCGATTGTGTGTTTAGATTCCCTGTGGATTCGATCCCTAAATACTACTACGATCTCTTAATTTGAGAGAGTAGCTCAGGGTAAATTTGAGCATATCAATCGACACACCACCCTGGTGTCGATCGACACGACGTCGCAGAACCCAGAAACGAGTCTATCCTCTCACGGCTCGAATCTGTCGCGATTCATCGAGTCTCCTACACAAATTATTCACAAAACACACGAAATCCAACAAGCAATCGCATTCTACCCATTTCTTACACTTATGTAAGCCTACGGTCACGCACTCACCTTGATTTCGGATTGAAAAGATGAAGAACGCGAATAACGACTCGAACCAGCCACTGATTTTGTTTCCGCAGATCCGAAATCCACCCAGCAACAATCCCTTTTGCGTTCCAACACCTCTCAAGATCAATCCTCCTCAAGAACACTCCAATTCTCTCTCAATCTCGCTGATTTCTGAAAGTTCTCCCCAAACCTTCTGGTTTCTCACTGATTTTTGGCCAAAAACCATCAAAGCGACTGCTCACGCCTTTTTATATCAACCCTAGGGTCCCTAAACCAATCCGCCAAACCAGACAATTGGAACCAAACCGATCGGTCCAATTTTACCCCGTGTCGATCGACACACACCACTCGTGTCGATCGACACACCTCCAACTATCCGACTTCTCACGAGTCAAAATACCCGTGTCGATCGACACACCTCACCCATGTTGATCGACACACCAACCAAATTCCACTTTTTGGTTCACGGGCGTTACACTTTCGGTTAGAGTATTTCTGTCTTAATGTTGTAACTAAGGTTTCTAGGTCATGACTTGATTCATAGGTTTGGAGGACCACATACGTTCGTTGTTTTGGTTGCTCCTTAGTTTGAAGGTCTTTGTTTCGGACTATCTATGAAACAATTTCCATTTAGCATGGTTGGTGTTTCCTTAGTTGTTCAAGATATAACTTGTTATGGTTTCTTCATGATTCCATCTTCTCTTCGAGTTTTTAGGATCAATTATCGTTATTTTCTCGACACCGGACGTTTCATCGCTAAAGATTTTGATTGAGTATTGATTATTTTTGTTTCTATGTTTTTATTTTTTATGACATTGGACCAATCTCATAGATATAGCAAGTTGTGAACATAACTCATAATCCCCAAATTTTCATTTCAAATGATATTTACATAACTAGCAAAAAAAAACATTTCCACCGTGGTATAGGTTATCTACTACTTTTGGGGTCAAAACTCCCTTCGAGTTTACTATGCAGACTTGGACATCTCGCCAGAATAGATCATTTCACCGACTACTGGAACAACTCGGCGTAAAATCTGCCGCGTTAGCCACTGTGATCGGTATGACAAAGGCAAATTTCAGCTTCTCAAAGTAATATTGTCGAACAGCTAGCACGAGAAGATACAGATTATAGGTAAAGCATTTGAATGAATCGAATTGGATCAGACCTGAGAATCCAAGCCTAACCCGACTAAGGACGTGGAGTCTGATACCCTAGCCCAAGCAAGTAAAACTCTATAAATACTCATCTCTTCTCTCACATAAACCTAACTCGAATATAGCCACCAAAAAACATTGAGCTCACTTTTCTTTTGAGTCAAAGAACCATTTCACCATTGTCTCTTCCAACTGGTTAAGGTCATATTCCTGGTCTATCTTGGGTCTCTCTTTTTAGTCACACTGAACCATATTCACTCAAATAATTTGTTTTTCTCTCCATGTCACCTCAAATTGAGTTCTGTTACACTGCGGATCATCAATTCTTGACCCAATGACACCATTTCTTCTCTTTACTTTTGTTTTTAGACTATTTTCCTTGCCATCCATGTTCTCCTCGTGGTCTTTCTCTTCTCTTCTCTTTGCTAGTCCCAAAATTGTTTTCTCGGCTTTCACATGTTTGTTGATTGTGCATGAGTTTTCCCCCCAATAGTTGCTTAAAAAAGGACTACTAATCCCTAAAACGAATAAAAGTTTTATACTTCCTCTCTTTCAAAATATAAGGTGTTTTAGAGTTTTTTTTTTGTTTCAAAATATAAGTTGTTTTGACAATCTTATGAACTTTTTAATTTTATTGAATATTGTGTAACCACTAATATTTTGCAATTTTTTATATTTAGTTAAATTATTTTATTATATATTACATGATAATTTTTAGAAAAAAATTAATTTCTTAATATTCCCACTTTTAGCTAAAATAATTTATATTTTGACACGTAGGAAGTATATGGTAAATGAACGATACATTAGTCAAAAATCTTGTAGATTTTATTCCATTTTTAAATATAAGAAAGTTATACAGAAAATAACAGTGTGACTAAAAGAACGAAAAAACACGTTTTTGCCACGAAAAATGCTTTTTTTGCTATGTTATAATACGTCCAGTAATATTTTTCAAAACAAAAGAAAGATGGTTATTTATATTAGTAAAATATCAATAATTGTGGAAAGAAAGTATTGGTAAAAATAAAAACTACCACATATGAAAATTTATAGTCTTGTAATTCATTGTAATAATTTATAATAAATATTTTTGTTTCAATAATTTTTTATTATAGCAACTAAAATAAAAATGAAAAAATAGTCCAATATAAACCATATTATAAAACAAAACCAAACTCGCCAAAGAATAACAAATGAGTAATCGCACAAATTTTTTTTTTTTGTTTTTACAAAAATTAATCGCACAAAATATTGTTGAAAGATAACGAATACAATCTTATGTTGTTCAAAATATGCCAAGGTTGTTACAAGTCCACTTTGATTTTAAGTAAAAGTCAACAGTGTATGTGATAGGTTGTAAACTCAATCAAAACAACCTAGGTTACAAGTGCACAACCAATCGATCGTATTACCTAAAGATCGATCCATAGAGAATTTAAACATTCAATAGCAAATTAAACTAAGAACTACGCTAAGTCAACGATACTAAATTTCGGTGTAAAACAATATAAAGATAGCGTTGGACGTTCGGAGATTCTCAGGGTTTCATAGTTCGAATTATTAAGGCAATTTCCTAGAGGGAATTGATTCGATTTTCTTCTTAGAACATGAACACATATCAAGCTAAGCAGGCTCTCGCGATATTAGCTACTAATTCGAACTAGTCCTATTAATCAACACTCGCAGCGATAAAGACTAAATTCTAATGCAAGTGTAAACAGGTTCAATTGTTCATTCAATCCTTTAAGTATGACTTTCGTAACCTAAATAATCAAACTCATCAAACATCCTTTTTCAAACAACTGATGGAACGGTTAGAACACTTTACTTTATCTAAGATCAGTTTCAAGGTGATCAATCCCTAAAACATATAATTAAGCACAGATCAAGATGAAAGAATACTCTTAATCAAACAAAAGCGCACCCTAGTTCATATATACTATCTATCGAATCATGAAAACCCCTCAAATGGGTTTCCCTTGAACCCAACAATAGAACTACTCAGACATGGAAAAGCAATTCATAAATATACTTATATTCATTAAAAACAGTCGAAAGAGGGTTTGAGAAACTTCTCTAAGGGTTACAAAGAGGAAAAATCCTACTCCCAAAATCCAAAATAGCAAAGTAACAAGTAGAAAGAGATGAATGCCTTTAGAACTTGTAAAGAACTAAGAGCTTGAAGGTGATGATGGTGGAGAGCGTGATCATGAATGTCGTGACTGCTCCTCACTTTATATAGGGGATACGTCAGTTTTAGGGTAAAACCCTTAAAGATTTGGAGATAACGTCTAACAAAGAAAAATTCTAAATTTCCTCGGATGAGATGATCGATCAATCACCTTGTAAAATCGTCTCTACGTCAACACCAGGGGCTTCGTGGAACGAACGAACACCAGAGGCTTTGTGAAACGACCCAACCCGTAAAAAATTTAAATTTTCCAATTTTGGATTATTATTATCACAAATGATAATCATCGACGGTCAAAACACAAACATGCGGAACTTAACAATCAATTAACCAACAACATTATTCAATAAATCCTATACTTTATTGATACAATGAACCAAATCCAATTCAAATCAATAACCAATAACCATAAACAACATTCCAGAATTCACTAGCATCTTAGCAATTCTAACAACAACATCCAATAAATCGAGACACTAGATCATCTCCTTTTTCCGGCCATGATTCCACGATCACACATTGTCTCTACCTGCATCACATGGTTAAAAGAGATGCGTGAGTATTATCACAAATACTTAGTGAGACGGTCATCCCATCTACTTGGCTATACACACAGGCATAAGCAAAAGATAAAATACCAGGATGAGCAATCAACAATACAAGCATAAACAATCAACCGCATGTTCGCCCAAACAGGTCATGCGTCGATCGACACAACCACCATGTGTCGATCGATGCACACTGTGTCGATCGACACAAAGCTACTATCTCGATAAACGCACGATGCATATTTCCAGGAATTGAACCTATCCTCTCACGGATCGATTCATGAACGCATCCCATCGATCTCCTGCGCAAAACCTCACAAAACAACACAAAATCCAACCAATAACAACAACCAATTGTATCTTATCAATTCCTTTACCCATATAAGCCATGGTCACACACTCACTTAGATTTGGAAGGAAAAAGGATGAGAAACACGAAGAACGCGAAGAACGAATCTCCAAATCCAGGTTTTCTTCCTCAACCACGAAGAACACGGATCCACAAACGATCCAATAGTCTCATAGATCAAAGAGCAAGCTTTCAGGATTGAGAATTCAAGGAAAATCAACGATGATTCCTTCACAACACTCAATCCTCTCTGAAAACTCTCTGGAAACTCTCTGAAAACTTTTATGGAAACTCACAACCCCAAAACCGCGGCCACAACCTATTTATAGGGAAGCCCTAGGGTTTCTCCCTTAACCGGCCCGTAAACCGATAACTAAAATCGAACCACCCAGTTCAATCCATCTTGCGTCGATCGACGCACGACCAAAATCACAGAAATTGGTTTGCGATCGTTACAACTCTCCTCCACTAACACAGATTCGACCTTGAATCACGCAGCACCGTCTCGCTACGGTCAACACACCAGACCCTAACCCGGCCAGCACCACCTAAGATCAACTCCCGATCTCTGAAACTCATCTAGTCCCATACTTACAATCACACAACACCGTCTCACTACGGCTACAATCCTGACCAAAACCCGGTCAACACCACCTGAGATCATCTCCTGATCTCTGAAGCTCCTTTAGTCTCATACTTACAAATCACGTTTAAGACATTATTGCTCATAACTCATATATATATACACTCCCTCCCACTCTCAGGATCGTCACCCTTTGAGCTCTCGTTGTTTATCATACCCCTCCCACCTTCAGGACCGCCATCCATCAGGCTAGCGATATGCTCTATGCCCCTCACGCTCTCAGAACACACAGTCCGTCAAGCTATCGGCATGCACGGAACCTCACTATCCCTTGGAGAGAACCTCACTGTCCCCTCGAGTATATGAAGGGAAAATCAATATCCCCTGGAGAGAACCTCACTGTCCCCTCGAGTATATGGAGGGAAAATCACTATCCATTGGATAGAACCTCACTGTCCCCTCTAGCAACAAACTCTACAACGTGCATCATAAGCATATGTCTATTAAAATCACCTTCCGCAGTTCCATCATGACATCCCCTATCTCGGAATATCATCACATCCATGACCAATCTCTAGGTTATCCGAGACAACCCCCACTAGGTGTTTCCACCAGAGTCCCTGGAAAAAGACAAGTTCTAACTCACATAAAACCTCTTTTCCCAGACTCTCCCTAAGAAATAGACAGGTTCTAACTCCCATAAAACCTCTATTTCCCAGCGCCATCTAGAGAATAGACAAGTCCTAACTCACATAGAACTTCCATTCCTAGATACTCCTCCTAGAACATGGACAAGCTCTAAATCACATAGAACTTCCAATTCTAGTCATCACATAACACATGACCCTACCAGTTGTCATAACACATGACCCCATCAGTCATCATAACACATGACCCCACCAGCATACTATAAGAACTTGCATCTTATAAACACATTTAATAAGAAACTCATCTTATTAAACCACAAAAATGTATAATCTTTACATCACCAAACAAAAAATACATCAATAACTCATAGCCACATGCTATCACAGAAACTGAAAACCAGAAAAGAACAACTTAAGCCTCCACTTTCTTCTCGAACCACTTTAAGAATTTTGCCTTCATCCTCGCTTCTGGTTCCCAAGCATTTTCCTCTTCTTATCGGCATAACTCCTTTGCCGATCCTGAGCCTCCTTTATGTTCAGCCTCAAGATACGGATCTTCTCATTCTTCTCCTGAACGAAATCTGCACCAAACATGCTCCTCTCCCCCACTTGAGTCCAGCATAATGGTGTATGACATGACCTCCCATACAGAGCCTCATATGGAGTCATCCCAATACTCGCCTAACAGTTGTTATACAAAAACTCTACCAGGTTCAGGTGATCCGCCCAATGACCACCGTAATCCAGCACACACATCCTCAGCAAATCCTCAAGTGTCTGAATCGTCCTTTCAGACTGCCCATCGGTCTGAGGATGATAAGCTGTACTCATATGCACCTTAGTGCCCATCTCAGGCTGGAATGCCCTCCAGAATGATAAAGAACCACGAGGAACGCGAAGAACACGATGAACAGATCTCCAAATCCGAGAATCTTCTCCCCAAATCACGATTTACCAGCACGAAACTCACACGCAGAGTCTCACAATCACTCACACGAGTTTTTCAGGATCGAAAATGCAAAGAAATCCACAAGAATCCTTTGATTCTTTCCAATCCTCTCAAGAACACTCAAAACTCTTTGTTTCTCTTTGAAACTCACCAAAAAACGACCAGAACTCGTCTGATCCACTTTTATATCGAAGCCCTAAGCTTCCCTAAATCGACCCGCTGAACCGAGCAATTGAAATCGAACCGGTCTAGTTCTTTCGAACTTGCGTCGATCGACGCACACCACTTGTGTCGATCGACGCACGATCAAAATCCACCAAAATTGGTTCACGGTCGTTATAATTCTCCCCTACTAACACGGATTTGATCTCGAATCACGCGACATCTTCACCTTACGTTCACAACCGATATCAGCACTCTGACCTCCTCGGTCAGCTCCACAGATATCGACACTCTTGGCAACCCGGCCAGCCCTACTCGAGATCACACCCGATCTCCGAACTCAACTAGTCTCACACTAGCCACATTACACCGTCTCCCACTGCTGTAATCCTGACCCAACCCGGTCAGCATTCCCTGAGATCACCCGGTCAGCATTCCCTGAGATCATCCCCCGATCTCTGAAGCTCATCAAGCTTCATCACATAACACCGTCTCACTACGGCTACCCTCTTGACCAATTCGGTCAGCACCACCTAAGATCCTCTCCCGATCCCTGAAGCTCATCCATTCTCATACTTACAATCACACAACAAACATTATTGCTCGTAACTCATACTCATAACTCATATACATATACACCATACCAACTCTCAGGATCGTCACCCTTTGAGTCATCGTATGCAAGGAATTCACTATCCCCTGGAGAGAACCACCATCCCTCAAAGTATATGTAGAGAACCCACCGTCCCCTAGAGAGAACCACCATATCTCGAGTATATGCAGGGAACCCACTATCCCCTGGAGAGAACCACCATCCCTAAATTATATACAGAGAACCCACTATCCTCCAGAGCAATAGCTCTGCGGTATGCATCATAAGCACCTAACACCCGTAAGAACTTCCATTCCCAGCTAGCTCATGATCCCACCAGTCATCATGCCACATGACCCCACCGGTCATCACCACGCATGACTCCACTAGTCATCACTACAGATGACTCTACAAGTTATCACAACACATGACTCCACCAGTTATACCATAAGAACTCACATCTTATAATACATTTAATAAGGAAAAACTCATCTTATTAAATCTCAACAATGTATAATCGTTACAATACAAAACGAAAAATACATCCAACTCATAGCAACATTTTATCACAGACACTGAAAAGCCAAAAAAAGACACTCAAGCCACCACTTGCATCTTGAAACACTTCGAGAACTTTGCCTTCATCCTCGCTTCTGGTTCCCAAGTCTCCTTCTCAATACCGTCACAGTCCCACACGACTCTCACGAACGGTATACTCTTCCGGCGTAGCACCTTGACTCTCCTCTCGAGAATCCTCACAGGCCTCGCCGCCAACATCATGTTGGGCTGAAGATCCTCTGGAATCCTAGCCAACACCTCCTCAGACTCATGCAGACACTTCCGTAGCATCAAATCATTGAAGACCTTATAAAAATCCTTCATACTCCGAGGTAACTCCAACCGATAAGCTACTGGCCCGACCCGCTCCACAACTTTGAACAGACCCATAAACTTAGGACTTAGCTTATTCTCTGAAATGGATCTGTTAAGACCCCTCAACATCGCTGCCTTGAGATACACCAGATCTCCCAGCTCAAACTCCAGCTCTTTCCTCCTCTTATCGGCATAACTCTTCTGCCAATCCTAAGCCTCTATCATGTTCAGCTTTAAGACACGGATCTTCTCCGTCGTCTCCTAAACAAAATTCGTACCAAACATGCTCTTCTCCCCTACTTGAGTCCAGCATAATGGTGTACAACATGGCCTCCCATACACAGCCTCATATGGAGTCATCCCAATACTCGCCTGGTAGATATTGTTGTACGCAAACTCTACCAGGTTCAGATGATCCGCCCAATGACCACCATAATCTAGCACACACATCCTTAGCAGGTCCTTTAATGTCTAAATCGTCCTCTCAGACTGCCCATCCGTCTGAGGATGATAAGCTGTGCTCGTATGCACCTTAGTGCCCATCTCAGCCTGGAACGCCCTCCAGAACTCTGAGGTAAACCTCGGATCCCTGTCTCACACAATACTCATTGGAACCCCGTGCAGCCTCACTATCTCATGCATATACTTCTTAGCTAACACCACTGCTCCATCGGTCTTCCAGATGGATAGAAAATGTGCTGACTTGGTCTGACGATCCACAATCACCCAAATCGCATCAAAGGTCCACAACACTGTCAACTCCGTCACAAAGTCCTTGGTAATCATGTCCCACTTCCACTCCGGAATAGGCAAATTCTACAACATACCACTCCGAACCTGATGCTCAGCGTTCACTAACTGGCACACGTTGCACGCTGCAACCCAGTTAGCTACATCTCTCTTTATCCTGACCCAGTGATAATACCGCTTCACATCACGATATATCTTGGTCGCTCCCGGATGAATCGATAACATGCTCGAATGAGCCTCCCTTAGGATCTCATGCCTCAGATCCTCAACCTTGGGTACACAAACCCGCCTGTTCACAAGTATCGTCTCATTTGCCGAGACCAAATACTCTAAACCTGCCACCTTAGAAGCATTAATCAAACCCTGATCTTTCTCCTGAGCTCCTCGAATCCTGCTCAGGAAATCTGTCTGGTTAGCTGCCTCTAACCCCAACGGCTCCTGTGAGATAGCACACAATCTCAATGTATTAATCTCGCTCACCAGAGCTTCCATATCTCGCTCTTGAGCCGAAGCAACCCTCTTCCGACTCAACGCATCTACAACCAGATTAGCCTTACCCGGATGGTACCCAATATCCAGATCGTAATCTGCTACCAACTCCATCCAGCGCCTCTGTCTCTGGTTTAGCTCTGGCTGAGCGAAGAAATACTTCAGACTCTTGTGGTCTGTGAACACCGCAGCCAACTCCAAGTCATGGGTAAGGTAGTTGCACTTATGCTTCCTCAACTGCCTCAAACCATATGCAATAACCTTTCCCTACTGCATCAGCAAATAACCCAGGCCAACTCCCGAAGCCTCTATATACACCACGTACGGCTCACCCGGCTCGGGTAACGCCAACACAGGAGTACTAGTTAACATCTCCTTCTGCTTCCCAAAACTCTCTTCGCAAGCTGAAGACCACACAAAAGAGACATCCTTCTCCGTCAACTTCGTCATTGACTGCGCTATACTCGAAAATCCTTTGACAAACCTCCGATAATAACCCGCCAAACCGATAAAACTCCGGATCTCAGTGGCATTCATCGGTCTAGGCCATCCTCTGATAGCCTCAATCTTAGTCGGATCCACAGAAACTCCCTCTGCAGACACCACGTGGCCAAGAAAACTCATCTCTCGCTGCCAGAAACTGCACTTACTCAACTTCGCGTACAGCTTCTGGTCCCGCAACTTCTCCACAACCACTCTCAAGTGGAAAGGCATCACCACATGAACACATCCATATACGCTGCTGGATGTGTTCACAACCTCATGAACACATCCATATACCCCTGGAACACCCCGTTCATCAACCTCATGAACGCTATTGGTGCATTCGTCAACCTGAAAGGCATCACCACGAACTCATAATGCCAATACCTCGTCCTGAAGTCAATCTTCCTAACATCCACCTCATCAATCGGGATCTGATGGTAACCCAAATCCAAGTCAATCTTGGAGAACCAAGTAGCCCCTCGAAACTGATCCAACAACTCATCAATCCGCAGCAGAGGATACCTGTTCTTCGTAGTGACTCGGTTAAGCCCCCGGTAATCGATGCATAACCGGAAGCTCTCATTCTTCTTTTTCACAAACAACATCGGTGCTCCCCACAGTGAAACACTAGGCCGGATGAATCCCTTACCCAACAAATCATCCAGCTGCTTCTTCAGCTCTGCCATCTCTACTGGAGCCATACGGTAAGACGCCTTGGATATAGGAGTCATCCAGGCTCCAACTCAATCGTAAACGGATTCGACCGTGACGGCGATAATCCCTGCAACGACTGAAAAACCCGAGTATCCCCAACTGCGACCTCTCCAATAGTCTTTGGCATCACTGTCGTCGCCAAATATGCCTCGCATCCCTTCTTAATCAGCTTTCAGCCTAAATAGCCAAAATCACGAGACTCCCGGAAGTCGATCTCATACCCTAGTAAACCAACCTCCCTGCCTCTCGCTCAAACACAACTCGTCCTCGATGACAATCCAGATGGACCTTGTACCGATCCAGCCAATCCATCCTGAGAATGAAATCATACAACTCCATCGAAATAATGACCAGATTTGTTGGCATCACCTCTCCCGCCACCAGAACATCCACACCACGAGCCCACCCAAAAGTAGCTAATGACCTGCCACCTGTAACCTTAACTACTCCCAGCTGCTCACCGGAATCGCTCCGGATATCGCTGCCCTCCGCACACTCCGGAGTAATGAAGCTATTCGTAGCTCCCGAATCAAACAAAATGTGGGACTTACATCCACCCACCACTAAGGTCCCTGCACAAATCCTATGTGCTTAAGAACTCTGACACTCTAGCATAGACTCACAATTTCCAAACAGACTAAAATTTAAACAGCACAAGAAATTAAAAAGTCAAATCCAAAAAAATTACCTATGATAGATCCGGTGCTAGAACCACCCGCCTCCGCCGAAGTGAACACCCACGATGCCGCTGCAATCTAAGCAATCGGCTGCACTACCGCCACTACCATCAGCTGCAGTTTAGGACACTTGGGCTTGATATACCTTAGCTCTCTTCAGTGAAAACACACCTCTGCTCCCCGAGTCTCACTCCTCTTTGGACAACTGGCCACCTTGTGATCCAAGCTCCCACACCCGAAGCATCCCAGACCACCATGTCCTCTCTGACTCTGCCCTAATGTGTTCTCCCATTTCCTCTTCAGTCTCTGCGTAGGCTTGCCGCCCTTGCTCGGACCCACCTACTGTTGCGACCTCCTCTGCTGCTGAAACGGTGGACTAACCACCACAGCCTGCTCCCTAAAGTCCTCCTCTATCGCAGCAGCCGTCTTAACTAGCTCTGCCCTTGTGGCGAACTTACTTCCTCTACAGCGTGTCCTCAAATCGGATCGAAGTCCCCTCATGAACCTCTTCACCTGGGCATGCTCACCATCCATGCCTCTACCAGTATACACCAGAAGTCGACTGAACTCCGCGTCGAACTCCCTCACCGACCGGTCTCCTTGAGCCAACTCCAGAAACCTCAGCTCCAACCAATCCACCGCCTCCTGCGAGAAATACTTAGCGTTAAACTCTGCCAATAAATCTTTCCAGACCATCTTGGCCTGCACCTTCCTGGCCTCAACACCTCTTCACCAGATATGGGCATCACCGTCCAGGTAATGAACCGCCAGATCAGCCCAATATCCCTTTGGACACCTGATAGAGCAAAAGTTACGCTCCAGTCTCAGTCGCCACTCATCGGCCTCCTCAGGCTTGGCACCTCCCGAGAAAAACCCGGTGCCAATCCTCTGCATCTACTCCATCATCCTAAGGTAGGATGGAAGCTCTTGTACAAGCACCACAACCGGCTGCACACCAGCCACTCTCGGCTGAACCCCAGCCACTCCCGGCTGACCACCAGCCACACCTGGCTGCACACCAGCCACACCTGGCTGAACACCAGCCACACCTGGCTGCACACCAGCCACACCTGGCTGCACACCAGCCACACCTGACTGAACATCAACCACACTTGGCTGAACATCAGCCACACCTGGCTGAACACCAGCCACTCCTGGCTGCACTCCTGGAGCCTGACCCAGAGCCGGCACCTCACCTGGAAACCGCTCCAGAAAATTAACTGCAGCAAACCCGCCAAGCGATCATCTTGATCTTGGGCAACACCTGCGGCAGCACCTCCACCTGGGCCCACCGCATCAGCAGCTATACCAGGACCCACACTAGCCTCTCCAGCCCTCACACTGGTACTCATAACAACCACACCCATGGACCCCTCCTGAGACGCATGCGAGTCAGCCACCTGCTCCTGCGTGGTCTTCTAGACCACACTCGCGGCATCGGGCTCCTCTCCGAGTCCCCGCCCGCATCTACGCCTACCACAACTAGCACGACCTCTGCCTCTAGCCACCCTAGCCATCACTCTGCGCTACCCACCAGAAAACTAAGTACTAGAAAAACAGAATGTCAAATAACACTTACCGTGGAATATCATTGAAGCCTCAGAAGAGATGATCTAGGACTCCAAACCCACACAACAATCAATTGACTAACTCAAATACCAATCAAATGCACCCGCCCTTGAACCATAAGGGGTCTGATACCAAAATGAAACAACCCAACCCGTAAATTTTAAAAAAAATTCCTTCCGGATTATTATTATCACAAATAAAAATCCTCAGCGGGTCAACAAAACAACGCGGAACAAATAAACAGTTAAACAATTAACCAATTCAAAAAATCCCACACTTTATTGAATTCTAAACCTAATCAAACCAATCATTCAATAATCCAATAATCAATCACAACAGTCACTAACAACATCATTCCATAACCAGTTCCAGAATCAATATACCCTAGCAATTCTAACTCAATGACCACGAAACAGAGACACTAGATCATCTCATTTTCCCAGCCTTGATTCCACGATCATACTTTGTCTTTACCTGCATCATATGGCAAAAAGTGATGCGTGAGTATTATCACAAATACTCAGTGAGACGGTCATCCCGTCTACAGGTTATACACACATGCATAAGAATCAATACAATAACAGGGTGAACACACAACACACAAAGCACGAACAAAACACACAAGTTCGCCTCGAACAGACATGTCGATCGATGCAACAACCATGCGTTGATCGATGCATCACCAGTGTATCGATCGACGTAGAGCAACTGTGTCGATCGACGCAACATCACAGAATTCGGGATCGAACCTATTCTCTCACGGATCAATCCTGGATCGAAATACATCGATCCATGCACGCAATCAACACGAAATCCACACAGAAACAACACAGAAAATGCATTCTATCAACCTTCTACCCAGATAAACCTACGGTCACGCACTCACCTCTATTCTGGAAGGAAAAGAATGAAGAACCATGAAGAACGCGAAGAACACGACGAACAGATCTCCAAATCCGAGAATCCTCTCCCCAAATTGCGATTTACCAGTTTTTCAAAATGCGAAGAACACGACGAACGAAACTCACACGTAGAGTCTCACAATCACTCACACAAGTTTTTCAGGATCAAAAATGCAAAGAAATCCACAAGAATCCTTCGATTCCTTCCAATCCTCTCAAGAAAACTCAAAATTCTTTGTTTCTCTCTGAAACTCACCAAAAAGCGACTAGAACTCGTCTGATCCGCTTTTATATCAAAGCCCTTCCCTAAACTGACCCACCAAACCGAGCAATTGAAATCGAACCGGTCTGGTTCAATCCTACTTGCATTGATCGACGCACACCACTTGCGTCGATTGACCCACACCACTTGCATCGATCGACGCATGACCAAATCCACCGAAATTGGTTCGCGGTCGTTACAAATCATGTCCCACTTCCACTCTGGAATGGGTAAACTCTGCAACAACCCGCTCGGAACCTGATGCTCAGCATTCACTAATTGGCACACATTGCATGCTGCAACCCAGTTAGCGACATCCTTCTTCATCCTGACCCAATGATAATACCACTTCAGATCCTTGTATATCTTGGTCGCCCCAGATAAATAGACAAAATGCTTGAATGAGCCTCCCTCAAAATCTCTTGCCTCACATCCTCATCTTTGGGTACACAAAGCCACCCGTTCACAAGTATTGTCCCATTCGCCGAGACTTGATACTCTGAACCTCCCACCTGAAAAGCATCAATCAAACCCTTATCCTTCTCCTGAGCCACCCGAATCCTGCTCAACAAATCTGCCTGGTTAGCTGCTTCTAATCCCAATGGCTCCTGTGAGATAACACATAATCTCAACGTGCTAATCTCGCTCAGCAAAGCCTCCATATCCCGCTCTTGAGCCGAAGCAACCCTCTTCCGACCCAACGCGTCTGCAACCAGATTAGTCTTACATGGATGGTACCCAATCTCTAGATCATAATCTGCTACCAACTCCATTCAGCAACTCTATCTCTAGTTCACCTCTGGCTGAGTAAAGAAGTACTTCAGACTTTTATGGTCTGTGAACACCTGCACCTTTCCGTCATAAAGGTAAGATCGCCAAATCTTTAAAGCAAAAATCACTGTAGCCAACTCAAAATCATGGGTAGGGTAGTTGCACTCGTGCTTCCTCAATAGCCTTGAAGCATATGCAATTACCTTCCCCTGCTGCATCAGCACACAACCCAGGCCAACTCCTCAAGCATCCGAATACACCACGTAAGGCTCACCCGGCTCGGGTAACACCAACACCGGTGTATTAGTCAGCATCTCCTTGAGCCTTGCGAAACTCTCCTCGTAAGCTGAAGACCACACAAAAGGAACATCCTTCTCCATCAGCTTTGTCATCGACTGCGCCATACTCGCAAAACCCTTGACGAACCTCCTGTAGTAACCGGCCAACCAGAGAAAACTCCTGATCTCAGTGGTATTCCTCGGTCTAGGCCACCTTCTGATAGCCTTTATCTTCGCCAGATCCATAGAAACTCCATCCGCATAAACCATATGACCGAGAAAACTTATCTCTCGCTGCCAAAAATTGCACTCACTTAACTTCGCGTACAGCTTCTGCTCCCGCAGCTTCTCCAGAACCACTCTCAGATAAATCTCGTGCTCCTCAGGACTCCTCGAATACACCAAAATATCATCGATAAAAATTATCACAAACTCATTCAGATACTCCTGGAAGACCCCATTCATCAGTCTCATGAATGCCGCTGGTGCATTCGTTAACCCGAAAGGCATCACCACGAACTCATAATGCCTATACCTCGTCATGAAAGCCATCTTCCTAATGTCTACCTCGTCGATAGGAATCTGATGGTAACCCGAAGCCAAATCAATCTTGGAGAACCAGGTAACCCCCGCAACTGATCCAACAACTCATCAATCTACGGCAAAGGATACCTGTTCTTTACAGTGACTCGGTTAAGTCCTCGGTAATTAATACACAACCAGAAACTCCTATCCTTCTTCTTCACAAACAACACCGGCGCTCCCCACGGTGAACTACTAGGCCGGATAAATCCTTTCCCCAAAAGATCATCCAGCTGCTTCTTCAGCTATGTCATCTCTGCAGGAGCCATTCGGTAAGGCGCCTTAGATATCAGAGTCGTCCCAGGCTCCAACTCAATCATAAAAGGGTTAGACTGAGACGGTGGTAATCCCTGCAACGACTGGAAAACACCTTGGAAGTCCTGAACAAGTCGAATATCCCCAACTGTAACCTCTCCAATAGACTATGGCATCACGATCATCGCCAAATACGCCTCACAGTCCTTCTCAATCAGCTGCTCAGCCTGAATCACCGAAATCACGAGACTCCCGGAAGTCGGCCTCACTCCCTGATAAACCAACCTCCCTACCTCTCGCTTAAACACAAGTCATGCCTGATGACAATCCAGATGAACCCTGTACCGATCCAGCCAATTCATACCCTGAATAACGTCGTATAGCTCCACATGACTAATAATCAGATCAGCTGGCATAGACTTACCCGCCACCTGAATATCTACGCCTCGAACTAGCCCAAGAGTAGCTAAAAACTTGCCACCAGCAACCTTAACTACTCCCGGCTGCTCATCAAAATCGCTCCGGATTCCACTACCCTCCTCACACTCCGGAGTAATGAAGCTATTCGTAGCTCCATAATCAAACAATACATGAGACTTACACCCGTCCACTACTAAGGTCCTTGCACAAATCCCATGTGCCCAAGATCCCTAATATTCTAGCATAGACTCACAGATTCCGAAACAAACTAAATTCAATAACAACAAAATTTAACAAGTCAAGTTTTGAAACCAATGATCGGTCTGGCGTTAGAACCACCCACCTCCATAGAAGTGAACACCCACAGTGCCGCTGCAATCTGAGCCATCGGCTGCACTGCCACCACCGCCATCTGCTGCAGCTTTGGACACTTGGGCTTGATATGCCCCGGCTCTCTGCAGTGAAAACACACCCGAGGCTCGTTCGTCTTCGGACAGCTCACCACCCGGTGATCCATGCTCCCACACCCGAAGCATCCCGAACCACCCTGATCGCCATAACTTGGTCTGGAAGTGCTCTCCCACTTCCTTTTCTGTCCTAGCGTAGGCTTGCCACCCTTGCTCGAACCCACCTACTATTGCGACCTCCTCTACTGAAGAGGTGGGCTAACCACCACCACCTGCTCCCGCATGTCCTCCATAATTGCCGTAGCAATCTCAACCAACTCCGCCCTCGTGGTGAACCTACTCACTCTACAGCGAGTCTTCAAGTCGGATCGAAGTCCCCTCAAGAACCTCTTCACCTGGGCCTACTCACCCTCCATGCCTCTACCCGCATGAACCAGAAGTCGACTAAACTCCGCGTCGAACTCCGTTATTGACCGGTCACCCTGAGTAAACTCCAGAAATCTTGACTCCAAACATCTACCGCCTTATAAGAGAAATACTTGGCATTAAAGTCTGCCAAAAAGTCACCCCAGGCCATCTTTGCCTGCATCCTCCTGGCCTCAACACCTCTCCAAGTAATGAATCGCGAGATCAACTCGGTATCCCTCTGGACACCTGATAGAGCGAAAGTTACGCTTCAGTCCAGCCGCCACTCATCGACCTCCTCAGGCTTGGCACCTCCCGAGAAAAACCCTGTGCCAATCCTCTACATCTGCTCCATCATCCAAAGATAGGATGGAAGCTCCTCCGCAACCACCACACCCGGTTGCACACCAGCCACAACCGGTTGTACACCCGGTTGCACTCCATTCACACCCGGCTGCACTCCCGGAGCCTGACCCTGAGCCGGCACCCCACCTGGCAACTGCTCCAAGATCAACTGTAGCAGACCCGCCAGACGATCATCTTGATCTTGGGCTCTACCTGCAGCAGCTTCCCCATCTGGGCCCGCCGCACTAGGACCCACACCCGTCCCACCAGTCATCACACTGGCACTCATAGTGGCCACACCCACGGACCCCTTCTGATACGCCTGCGAATCAGCCACCTACTCCTGCGTGGTCTCCTGGGCTACACTCGCGGCAACAGACTCACTCTCAAGTCCTCGCCCGCGCCCACGCCCACCATGACCACCTCGGCCTCCACGGCCTCCAAGACCTCTACCTCTAGTAATTCTAGCAATCTCACTCTGCACTACCCATAGCAGAAAACTAAGCATACTAGAAGACCAGAAAGTCACAAAACACATACCGTAGAATCTCATTGAAGGCTCGGAGAAGATGATCTAGGACTCCAAACCCAGACATCAATCAATCGACTAACTCACATAATCAATCAATCAAGTTCACCCGTCCTAGAACCATAAGGGCTCTGATACCACACTGAAACGACCCAACCCGTAAAAATTTAAAATTTTCCAAATTCGGATTATTATTATCATAAATAATAATCTTCGACGGTCAAAACACAAACACGTGAATCTCAACAATCAATTAACCAACACCATCATTCAATAAATCTCATACTTTATTGAAACACTACTAAACCAAATCCAATTCAAATCAGTAACCATTAATCATAAACAACATTCTAGAATTCACTAGCACCCTAGCAATTCTAACAACAACATCCAATACATCGAGACACTAGATCATCTCCTCTTCCCGTCCATGATTCCACGATCACACTTTGTCTCTATCTGCATAACATGGTTAAAAGAGATGCGTGAGTATTATCACAAATACTTAGTGAGATGGTCATCCCATCTACTTGGCTACACACATAGGCAAAAGCAAAAGATACAATACCAGGATGAGTAATCAACAATACAAGCACAAACAATCAACCGCAAGTTAGCCCAAATAGGCCATGCGTCGATCGACACAACCACCACGTGTCGATCAATGCACACTACTTTATACGCAAAAACTCTGTAAACATCAATAAAAGCTTTCTTTACAATAATTTCGTGTTTTTGTCTTTTGTTCTTGTGATTTTTTCTCAGAGATCTCGTACTTTCCCTTCAAAATCCTTGACAAATTCAATTGCGTTGGTTTCGACCTCCACATGTACCAAAGACTAAAGATGGACGTTATTTTGATGTTGGTTTTGGTCTACGTTGCATGGAATTGGAATCATGTACACGGAAACAGAAGTGTATGAAAACGAGGACGCGGCTTTTTAGGATAAAAAAAATTAGGAAGCTGGTAGGTGTTGGAAGCGTATATAAATATCATACTATATTTAAAAAATGTTAAGAAGTACACAAATTCATTACATTTTTATATAACTAAATAGAAATAATTCAAAATAATATGATTCAAAATCAAAAATCTAAATCACCATCTTCATTCTTAATTTTCTCAACTCTATCAAATAATTTTGTTTCAAATTCTATGTTGTAATCACCAAACTCAAATCTTCTAAAATAATCTCATTCAATTAATCAAATTAATCACTTATAACATCACATGTATGATTAAAACACTATTTCTAAGCAAGATAATTTATAGATAAAAACGAAATTAGTATGTACAAATGTCAAAGCACTAAATTAGTTTTCTATTTTTTTTTTAATAACGAGAGACATATCAAAAATATTTTTACCTTTCATATTTATGATACAATATTTGAAAACAATTGCCCAAACTTCCAAAAGAGAAATCACAAGCTTTCAACATGTTTTTAAATGAGGTTTTTCGGAAGCGATATGGAAGCGAACTTTCGAAAGCTTACGAGAGATTTGGATTCCGATTTCGATTCCGAAACGAGAAAAGGACCTTCGACGAAACTTCAGTACTATCTAGATTTTGGTTAATATCTGATTTTCAATTTGGAAAAACTATTCCAATCGGATTCAGAAACCTAACCATATTTTGATATCATTTCAATAGATAAGTTTTTTCAATATAAAACAAAAATCGCATTCGAAAAGAAAATCTAAAACCATAGTTTGGAAAATTAAATATATATTTAAGTGAAATTAAATAAAAAAAATCGTATCAAACCATTCATAACAATTTAAATTTTACGTTGGATATTATTATTCTTAAACCAAAATCTTAAATTGAAAAACTTGAATCGAAACCGAGTCGAACCGAAGTCAGCGTCAAATGGCTATATGCCCCTGTTTTCAAACTCATTCTCTCCTAAATAATCCATGTCGATCACTCTAAGCCCATGGGCCAAAGCCCAGTAGCTAGCTTAACAATTTTTTATTTTTGGTAAAACATAGCTTAACATTTACGGTCAATGCATGCGCGTACGGCAAAACCAGCACACACATCAAGCCGATCCGAACGGAAAAAGCTTGAGGGTCTGTCTGCCCCTTGAAATCCATCGTGTTCATATTGAACACAAATGGAGATCTACGAGCCTAAAGATTTATTTGAGTTAGTAAATTCATTGGATCTTTGATTTTCAACTATAATCTTTTGTTATTCAATTTATAATTTTAGTTAAAATCATGTTTTATTTATGTTAAATATTTTGAAACTTGGCGTATTTTGCGCATTTAATAGTACACATAATTTTGTCTTCTAAAGGCTCTTCTCTGAGAATAAACATTCAACTCTTAGCAGAAAAAGAAAACTTTGTAGTTTGTTGTCTTCCATCTACATTCCAAGAACGTTACATCAGAAATGGTGTATTGATCCACACTCGTTCTGTATCATCTAATGTTTGATTCCATCTAGAAAAATGAAAACACGACAATGTTGTTAATTTATGTCAAACATATTGATAAAATCCCGTGAAAATGATCAAAATTACGGAACGAATTGTCATCAAATTTTCGTTGAATGGACACTGGATGAATTGGTTTTGTGAAGAAATCAAGATAGAATTGCATGATATACCTTGGAATCCTGCCATGTTTGGATGTTACTTCGTTCATTAGTCGCTCGGGTTAGTGACATGAATAGTTATTGTTTTGACTAAACAAGATATACATATCCGTAGATGATCGTGAAGCTTGTGACGTGTATTAAGATCACTAAACAAGACCTTATTTTTTTGTTTTGCAGTCTAGCAGAGCCCGAAACCAAACTATGGTATATGTAAACCTATATTGATATGCCATTTCTACGTATTTCCACACTAATAAGGTCTATCCGTCATCACACGTTGTTCAACAAAAACCATGTCAAAATCAGCATGTTGGTCTCTTAATATGGATTATCAAATTGATATGTAATTGCAAATGCCCCTTTTTTATAGAGCAACTTACAATCTTTAAATTAAGGTTGATTGATAAGAATGGAGATGTAAAAACTTTAGTAAATTTCTATGATAAAACTTTTTAAAAAGATAGATGAAAATCACAACGCCAATTACGCCTCTTTTTCTCCTTTATATATTTTACTTATGATTGGTTAATGTCTAAAAAATGTCGGGTTGGTAAATTGGAAAAAAATATGTAACTCTTGGAAAAAAGGTAAGGTGCAAGGCTGACTTTGTCTCTTCGTTTTCCAAACATCATCAACTGTCGCGTCGTACCAATCATGCCTCCACCATGTTATTTGTTATTTTTGTCGGTACACTAGTTAGATAACTACTTAATTTCAATTATTTGATCCAAATGAGAGAAACTTTGAAAATAACCATCTTCTTACTTGTCGACACACCAAAAACAAAAAAAAATCTTCTTACAGTTTTTGTAACATATGAAGAAATTTGTTTGTTAGTTCATCATACCCGAGAGAAAGTTGGTTTTATTGATTATATCAACATACATTAGTGGAAATGGCAAATATTAGTCCAATAGTTTGCTCAACAACTATGATCTTCTTATTTTAAATTTGGAGTTAGACTTTTAACTAATCATGTAATTGCTGAAGCCTTAGTAGAGTCTTAATTGCTGATTCTTAAAAAATTAATGGTTAGAATTAAGATTCTATGAAGATACCAAGCTCCGAGATTGCCTAAGTAGTACTAATATTTTTTTTCTTCTATGTTTTAAAATAATTGGATGGATGAGAGAAAAGTCTTGCAATTGGAGTAGAAAATCAATAGAAACCAACCTTAACCTAAAGTTAACAAAAAAAAATTTTTATTTTAAGATTACATGAATTCATTATGTAACGCATTTTTTTTTTAAGTTTTGGATCTTTGATCCATAATCTCCTCCGGTGTTCGAGATCAGCTGTTGATAATACCGCATTTAAGACGTAAATCATCCTTCCCAAATAGAATTGAATTAGTGACCTTAAACTTGAAAATTTATTCTCAAAACCACTAGATCACCAACCACTTAGTCATTATATAACGCATTGACCGTCATTTTCTATAAATAAAAAAAAGTTTTAGGGCCAGTTAGCTAGATAACAAAAATTTAAAGGTAAATTAGCAAAATAACGAAAAGAGATGGGATTCCCTTGCAAAACAATAAGTTGGTTAGTTAAAATTTTTGTTATTTTTCTAATTACCCATAATTTTTTTGCTATCAATCATTTCTCTTTTTTTTTAAATTTCTCATAATTTAAAAATTCTCATAATTTAAAACACATAAAAGTTCTCATAATTTAAAACTCCAAAGTAAAAAATAAATAAAGAGTGCAAAATATTTATTTTTATTATGAGAACTTTTAAATTTTCTCTTAATTGTGCATTTATCTTAAGACCGTAGTTTGAAAGAAGACTCAACTAGTTAATACTCCCTCCATTTCAAAATGTAAATTGTTTTAGAAGTTTTTTTGTTTCAAAATGTAAGTCGTTTTGATAATACTAGGTGTTTTTTAATTTTATTAAATATTGTGTGACCACTAGTATTTTGCAGTTTTTTGTGTGATTCGTCAAATTATTTATATTAAATGATATGTTTTAGTAGAAAAGTAGTTTTTTAATAACAATTTATATTTTGAAACGCAGAGATTATTGTTTTTGGGGAAATTACAAAAATGTCACTTTTTGTGTACACATTTGCAAAAATACCACTTAGAGGTGTTCATTTGCAAAAATGTCACTAATTATAGATTTTTGACCCCTAAATCCTAATTAAACATAGTTAACCAAACATAAATAATATAAAAAAAAAATTTCAAAAAATAGCATTTTTTCAAAGATTTATAAAGTGGCATTTTGTGAAATTTCTCATTGTTTTTAGCAACAACAAAAAACTAGTTAATATTGTTTGTTCTGTTGTATAAATATATGAATAACATGAAAAAGAAAAATCCTATTTGTTTCTCGTGTCACATTTCGAAAACAAATCTGACTATATGAATCCGAATGTGGAATAATAAACTCGAAAACCTAAACTCAATATGAAAATAGTGAAACGAATTGCACCAATAACTTCATTATTCTTACAAAAGAGACACAATATACTGTGAAAAGCTTTTTTCACACTTTGGGTAAACTTTTTTTGGGTGTTGTAGGGTTATGTTCAGCCAAACAAAGGAGTGGAGAACATCAATCATTCACACAACCACCATTCCCTACTTTTCACCTTTTTTTTTAATCACTTCTTTCTTCTTTTCACTAATGATTTACCATCATCTTTCTCCCTTTTACATCTATCAATGTAGATCTAAATCTTAATTATTTGATAAACCTTATTGTAATATGTGTTATTACTTGAACAATTCTTATGTTAGTTTGCAATTTCAACATAGAAAGTACATTATTCTAATTTTCTTTTAATCTTCTTCCTAATCATATACTTTGTACAAAATTTTTGTTTTTTCCTTCTTCAATTTTTGTCTTCAGTCTGACACTGAATTTAAAAAAAAAAAAAAACATAACTGACCAGAAAAAGAAAAAAAAAAGGAAAAAGCAAAGATTCCTCATTTTTGTCGTTATTATCAAATTTTCATTTTAATTCAAAAGGAAGATCATTTCTTCTCTTCACACTCACTCTTCTCTTCCCGCCAATCCGCCATGGCTAAACCTCTCCCTTTCCTTCTCCTCCTCCTCCTCCAACTCCCTGTTTCCTTTTCTCAAAATGACACAAATGCCCTCACACTCTTCCGTATCCAAACCGACACACACGGCAACCTCGCCGGTAACTGGTCCGGCTCCGACGCTTGTTCCGCCTCATGGCACGGCGTTTACTGCTCACCGTCTTCTCACCGAGTCACCGGACTCTCTCTCCCTTCTCTCTCGTTAAGAGGACCATTAACCTCTCTCTCCTCCTTAAACCAGCTTCGCCTTCTCGATCTCCACGACAACAGACTAAACGGCACCGTTTTACCTCTCGTAAACTGTACAAACCTCAGACTCCTTTACCTCGCCGGAAACGATATCTCCGGCGAGATCCCTAAAGAGATCTCTTTTCTTAAACGTACGATACGTCTGGATCTCTCCGACAACAACATACGTGGAGTAATCCCGAAGGAGATTCTCGGGTTAACCCGGGTTTTAACAATCAGGCTCCAGAACAACGAGTTAACGGGTCAGATCCCGGATTTTTCTCAGGTGAAATCACTTTTAGAGCTCAACGTTTCTTACAACGAGTTGCACGGGAAAGTCACCGACGGTGTAGTGAAGAAATTCGGAGACTTGAGCTTTTCCGGTAACGAAGGATTATGTGGGTCGGATCCTTTACCGGTTTGCTCTTTCACAAACGACCCGGAATCTTCAAACACAGATCAGATCGTACCCTCGAATCCGACTTCGATTCCGCATACACCGGTCACCACCGCCGGAGAATCGACGATCCACGACGGCCACCACCACGGAGGGTTGAGACCAGGAACAATCGCTACCGTTATCGTCGGCGGCGTGGCGGTTGTTGTAATAGCGTCGTTCGGTTTTGCGTTCTGTTGCGGAAGATTAGACCGGAGCGGTGGATCTAAATCTGGAAGCTTAGAGAGTGGAATCGTCGGAGGAGGAGAAGGGAAGAGACGAAGCAGTTACGGCGGCGGAGGAGATAGCGATGCGACGTCGGCGACGGATAGGAGCCGGCTTGTTTTCTTTGAGAGGAGGAAACAATTTGAGCTTGAGGATCTGTTGAAAGCATCGGCGGAGATGCTTGGTAAAGGAAGCTTAGGAACGGTTTACAAGGCGGTGTTAGACGACGGTTCGACGACGGTGGCGGTGAAACGGCTCAAAGACGCGAATCCATGTCCGAGGAAAGAGTTTGAACAGTACATGGAGATTATCGGAAGGCTGAAACACCAAAACGTTGTTAAACTCAGAGCTTATTATTACGCAAAAGAAGAAAAGCTTCTTGTTTATGAGTATCTTCCTAATGGAAGCCTGCACTCACTTCTTCATGGTTAGTTTTTACCAATTGGGTTTACTCATTAGGTAATCAAGATTTGATTTTTGATTTCATGTTTTTTAGGGAACCGAGGTCCTGGTCGGATTCCATTGGATTGGACGACGAGGATTAGTCTGATGTTAGGAGCAGCGAGAGGATTAGCGAAGATTCATGATGAATATAGCATTTCCAAGATCCCACATGGAAACATCAAATCCTCTAACGTTCTACTAGACAGAAACGGCGTCGCATTGATCGCGGATTTCGGTTTATCTCTCCTTCTAAACCCGGTTCACGCTATAGCCCGTTTAGGTGGCTACCGTGCGCCGGAGCAGTCGGAGATCAAACGACTCTCTCAGAAAGCTGACGTGTACAGCTTCGGTGTGTTGCTACTCGAGGTACTCACCGGAAAAGCTCCTTCGATGTATCCGTCTCCGTCAAGGCCAAGATCGGCTGCTTCGGTGGCGGTCGAGGAGGAAGAAGAAGCGATAGTTGACTTGCCGAAGTGGGTGAGGTCAGTGGTGAAGGAGGAATGGACGGCGGAGGTTTTTGATCCGGAGCTTTTGAGGTATAAGAACATAGAGGAGGAGATGGTTGCGATGCTACACATCGCTCTCGCTTGCGTCGTGCCACAGCCGGAGAAACGGCCAACTATGGCGGAGGTTGTTAAGATGGTTGAGGAGATTAGGGTTGAGCAATCGCCGGTGGGAGAGGATTTCGATGAGTCGAGGAACTCGTTGTCGCCGTCATTGGCCACCACTGAGGACGGTCGTGTTTGATTTGGTCCGTTTGCTTTTGTAAAATATATCTATCTATCGCTGGATTTTGTCCATTTTAAGGTTCTTCCTTAGAAACTTGTCGGAGTCTTTTTTAGCCATGTTTTTGTGTTCGTCACGGTTTGTGATTTCGCAACGTTTATGGGTTTTGGTGGATATATGAAGCCATTTTCAAATATGCTTTAGAAGGCTCATTAGTTACTCTTTAGAAGATCAAATTGGTCGAGATTACTGTTGATATATGAGTTTGACAAAACATTTATAAATAGTAGAGAGACTCAGAAATTTCCGTTTATTGACTATATATTCGGAAACGGATTACAACGATAATCGCACATAAACATAAAATGATGAATTTGAGCTCGAAAACTTGAGAACTAACGAACCTTGTGTTTTACGGACTGAGTACTGACTGAGTAACGTGATCGGGCGTATCGTATTCTGAGGTCGGAACTTGTTGCTCGAAAGTTGAGGTCGGAACCTAGTAATAAAATTGGACATGTTGGAGATTGGAGAGTGAAACCTTTTGTCTTTAAAGCTGATGAACTGAGGGTTCGACGAACTGAAATGATTTTTCCGGCAGAGTATCCGACCGGAATTTCTTCCCTTTTAGTCTAAGTTTAGAGTCTTAAAACGGTACGTTTTTTTGGTGCCTTGTACTCTCCAAAAGTGGAAAAAAACTAATGGGTAATAGAGGGTAAGGGACATTTTTATACTAGATTGGGAAAGTGGAGCATGGTAGGGTTTCCCTTGGAATTTGAGTTGGGCCCGAAATGGTTGGTGGCCGAGCTCGGAAAAATGGGTTTCGAAATCTTTATTGGAGAAGCCCATGCCCAACAGTAGACCCCCCAGTCGACGAGGTTGACGATTATGGGCTCGTTGATGCGGTTTGGAGGCCCATGAGCTTCTTGGGCCCAACTCGGTCGCTTATGATTGGCTTAAAGAAGCGGTGCACGGGAAAGGAGGGGCAACTCTTTTTATTCCGAGCTTAGCCTATAAAAAAAAAGATGTGAGCCTCGCTTTCCTTTATTCGCTTCTCGCTCTCTCCCAAAGAAAGGTAAAAATCTCTCTAGCTTCTCTCTCTAGCTTTATTCTCGTATCTTGTCTAGTCTTAGGTTTTCCGGTCATATCTGTTGAGTTTTCCGATCCATCTTCAAACTATCCGATCGATCTTCGCCCATGTCTTCAAACGATCGTGAGGAATCTGATTCACTTAACTCCAATAATTCCCCCCTCTATCCAGTTTTCTTCTTGGAACGACGGCGATTCTTCTAAAACCTCGACTTACGAGCAACCGGTGTTGATTAGGAAGAATCAGCACGTTCTCACTGCTAAAAGAGGTGGAGTTGCTTCGAGCTCGGTCGAGCGTCTTACAGCGAGCTCGCTTTCGATTCCTGGGAGAGTCCGTGGAGGAAAGAGGGACGCTCGATACAGTAGGGAGGTTATTAGCGGTCCCAGTCTACCTGTTGTCAGATACGAGACAGCTCGGTTCGTATTGAGGGATATTAGCGATTTGGGAGGATCCTTAGGACCCGGGCTCGGTCCTCATATCGAGCTCATGCGTTGTAACAATGATGAAACCCGATCATCTAGGGACTCGCTTAATGCTCTCCGGGAAGCCTGTCACATTCCTGGGAGCGTTTCCTTCCTTTTCCCCAATAAGAGCGACCGACCATGGGGCCCTCCGCTGGGATATATGTGTTTATACGAGTCGTTCTTTTACGAGGGCGGGCTCTGATTTCCTCTTCCGAGCTTACTGGTCGAATATTGTGTTCGGAGAATGATTGTCATTTCTCAATTGACGATCGTATCCATCCGCAACTTGGTCGCGATACTGATCATAGCTGCTGAGCTCTAGAGAAGGGTTTGCTGTGACACCCTCGAGGAGTTAACCAGGTTTACCCGAAAAACAAAGACGAAGGGTCAATTTTACCTTAGTATGAAGAAGACCCTTCTCGAGCTTCCTCCCGGCAACAAGACTGCGGATTGGGAGACCCGCTATTTTTCTATGAAAATCGACTTAAGTCACAAATTGAGCTCTTATTATGTCAATTGCCACTCAATAATCAACTTTCTAAAAACATTACTCAAATCGAGAGGGGCAAAATCGGCAAGAAAATTTTTGATTTAAATTTGGAAATCAAAATATTTATTTTAATTAATACGAGAGTAACATCTAATTAACTCTATTTATGATTTGAGAATATTATGCAAAATATACCTACATCTTCGGAATTAGTAACCACCAAGTAATTCACTCATAACAAAATATATAGAAAATCTTACTTAAAAGAAATATTCAAAAAACGAATATATGATGGCTAGATTTACGCTCCTATTCTCATATCTCTTTAAAAAACATCTCTTCTTATCGCCGACTTCCCTTTGCTATATAAGTAAATCGTTCACATTAAACCTAATCACATTCAAAGATCCGAGGAAAACACAATGACCAATACTAATGTTATCACACCTCTCAAGGATATTAAGCCATGGAAAACTTAATGGAAGATAAAGGTGAAGATCATTCACATGTGGAAACAATATCAGCAATATATAGGCGAAATGATGGACATGATTTTAGCTGACGAGACGGTATGTTTTTCATATTGATATTGTAATTTTAGTGTTTACAACTCTATATTAATAACAAAATCTAATCTGTCTTAATTAGGGTACTCTCATCCATGCGACAATAAAAAACCCTCAGATGCAGAAAGCTGAGCGGTACATCAAACTTGGTGAATGGCGGACCATCGAGCATTTTCAGGTAAACAAAGCCGTAGGTAAGTTCAGATTGACTAAACATACCTACAAGTTGTCCCTGTATGAGAAGACAGAAATCAGTCGTTGCCCGTCGGTGTCTAGCGACGTTTATTTGGATCTAACTAATTTCCGAGATATTCTCGATGAGAATATAGGCATTAACATCTTAATAGGTAAATGAAATGTTTTGTATTCTGGACGTCATTAATTTGTATTGTTAAATCTAACAATTTGTAGAACTATTTGATGAGTGTAGACGTCATTGGAGCAGTTTCCAACGCCGGCGACCTTAAGACACTCGACGTGCAAGGAAAACCAACTAAGAAGGTGGACTTCGAGCTTTGTGATACACAGTAAGTTTACATTGAAATCGGTTAATGGCTTATATTATCCATGAATTATAGTTGATGACGTTGTTAATGTCGATATTTTTAGGGGTGAGCGTCTTCCCTGTACATTATGGGGAGTATTTGCTGATAACATTGTCAAGGCGTGGGACATGGCAAACAGTGAACCAGTAATTTTGCTTATACGTTTTGCAAAAATCAATGAGTTTAGAGGTAAGCTATTCATATGCTCTCATCTTACGCTTTTGTTTTGAGGTTTATTTATATAAGATATGTCAGGATAATGTTTGTTTTCATATAAGCAAGCGGAGTGTCACTAATGCTTTCGGCCTTATATCACAAGTGATTGTCAATCCTGATTTCGAAGAAGCTAAATCATTAATTAGACAGTAATATATTCTTTAACCGATTATATTATATCTATATGTGTTCCAAAGTGAATATACTCATATCTTTTTCTGATTATGTAGGTTATCAAATGACTCCGTCTCGCTCAGTGTAGGGGAAATTGTGGCTGATGGAGATGCAATTGTTCTGAAAGAAGAATTCTTCAACCATTTTCCGAGAAAGACAATAAATGATCTTCTTGAAATGACTGACGTATTTGATCCAAATAATATTATTAGAAAATACAATGATGTCTCAATTAGTCATTAACATTTTCTTTGCTATTGTTAAATGTTGAAGGTTGGTAAATGCAAACTACTGTGTACCATTGCCGCTAATGATATCGACTGGTGCTGGTATTACTTTACATGCAAGAAATGTAAGAAACCGGTTCTCAAAGCTCCAAAGGAAGAGAATGTGAAGAACAAGAAGACTTCTTTCTGGTGTCAGTCTTGCCGTGAGGATACCTTCAATGTCATACCTAGGTAAACATTCATATTTGTGAGGACATTCTCTGTTTTGTAACGTTTCTTCAAATGTTTTGTTAATAGTTTTTGATAACCTATCAGGTATAAGCTTCATGTAAGAGTGATGGATGATACTGGTAGTACCAAGTTGATGTTGTTCGATCGACCTGCTGGAGAAATCGTCAATGTTTCTGCAAATGACTTGCTAGCAGGAAATTTTGATGAGGTAGTATGTTGCCAAACATAAAAAGCGGAAAGCAAATTAGACAACTTCTACTGCTCCCTCGCGTTGAAGAGAAAAATTATTCGTGGTTTACTCATCTATGTCTTCTGAAATAACCAGTATAAAATTGAATGTTAGACACAGATTTTTAACTGTGTAAAATTAAAAAGACTACATAAGATAGTGTTTTCAATTAATAAACAATATGAATTCTATAATCATAAGTTGGTGGAGGTACTAACCTTGAACCCACACTTTTGAAATCCTTGGATACTTTTTTGTATGTTCGGCATATACATATGCCTCACGTAGAAATTCTGGGACAGGGCCTACCTCATCGAGTCCTGTACGCACCCAATCTTTAGGATGTGCCTCAAAACGTTTAATATTCTTCTCTATCTTCTTTTTAATTGAATCGAGCTTGGCTTTTTTTTCATTATCTTATCATGCGTAGATAATAAGTCTCTGTATTTAGCAAAAATTTTGAAGTAGCAAACATGAAACATAATTAAGACAGAACATCAAAGATGATTAATAACTGTAACATCTTATTTGAAATTTATTAAAAGATTTACCTTATTGCAAAAATCATTCGATTCGTCTTTCGTCAGTGGATCTTTGTCTTCCAGCAACATCTCAGGAAGTCTCAACATGCAAGCTGGGTCAAATTCTTTAGGCATTGAAATCGAAATATTAATGACATCGTTTCCGTCTGTGTTTGAAGAGTTGGATGAGCTCATCTTTCACCTATATACATTTGCAGATGTTATATATGAGGTTATTTATAATAATATTAAATCTAGATTAACATCCTTATTACTGATTATAGATCCTACCATAAAAAGATTATATAGAAGAAAAAAAAAATATAATCAATTCGGCAGTTTAATAAAAATCTCAGATCCGACACATGCAATCTCACCATGATAAGAAAATCCGGAGATAACAACTAAGACAATAAGCAATTAAGTATTTATCGGTGATTATACATCAATACGATTCGTTGTTCGTTTATTAATCCCGAATAATATGCGTTGGATGCCTGAAATATGTACTTTGTTTATAACATTGAGATTTATACTATAAAAATACGAACCATAATAGAAAATCGTATAATATTTCAACACAAATCCCTAAAGAAAAAGAAAAACTATTGTTTGATTTTTTAAGGTACCTGATATGTTCTTCCGACTGAGGAGAAAATCTGTTTTGCTTTCTCTTAAGCGTGAAGAAGAATAGTCTAGAGTGTATCGATTGGATCCTTCTACACGGTTAAATGATTCGTTTAGTTTTCCAAGGAGAAAACTTTTCTTGACAGTTCTTTTAGGAAAAAATTAATGTATTTTGTATGTGTATATTCATTCGTATATGTGTGTATATCTCTAATTAAATGAATATTCTTTTATTTCTTTAATAGTATTTATCTTCATTAGAGATTGTAAACTATAAATCTCAACTGTTTATATATGTAAAGATTTACGATTTTCCATATATATTATATTTACTATTTATATATATTTTTCTAATCTGTTTCCGTATTAATTATTCTTCATTTGAATATCTTGATAATTACATATTTTGATAAGGTATTTATGTTATGATAATTATATATATGTATGGAAATATGAATTTCTGTGTTTTATATCAGTTACACATAAATGACATTTTATGTTTCTAATATGAATTTCCAGCGTGCATATGTAGTTATCAAAAAATAATAATATAAAACCTGTTCATGATCGTGCAACTTAAAAACCGGTACATAAAGTAGAAACATTTGTTCATAAAACATACTAAAAACATAAGGAACAAAAAAAATGGATGTTTTGTTACATGTTGTACAACAGATCACATCTGTTTATTGTGAAATCATCTTCCTTACACATCTTCACAGAGATTGCTTCCTGAGAAATCATTGCTGTGAAATTATTTTGATTGAATTACTGATATAGTTAGAAATAAAGACTGAATTGGTGCAAATGACGATATGAAATGTACAAAATTTACAAACTAAAACCATTAGTTGGAATGAGAATCTTACCATGATAAGAAATGGTATGCTTCTTCGATATCTGGATTGATCATAGTCTGACTACATATTCCAACGTTGTGGACCTCGGTTCCTTTGTATCATTAAAACAAATAATTAGAAATTATAATAGATAGATATAGGTAATATCAATCTATAGTCATATGATACAAATAGTTTATTATCATACCTCCATGAATATCATGCTTCCAGAATCTTAAAATGCATACGTTGATCATATCAGCATCAAGGGTACTAAACATATTGCAAATCTCTTCAGCTTTCTCTCCCCAAGCCACACATGACAGAGATTGTTTCCTATCCACGAGTATTTACATTTAAAGTAGGTTACCAATTTCGGTTATACAAATAGTGCAAATGTGAGTTGAACAGATGTGTACTTTACATACCTTTCATTTTCGATCTGGAATCTAAGTTTCTTGTACCCTGGCCCATGCTCAAAGCTGTCGACTTCCTCTAAACAGCCAATGTCAGTCACTTGACCAATCAAATCTACCATAATATAACACAGAATTAAAATAAAATTATATTGATAACAGTGGTTATAGTAATCAAATTTTATTTTTTTATAGGTACTGATTCTTACCAATCAGATAATATTTGAACCTGCAGTTTCTTGGAATGGATTCGTAGTCAGCAAACGAGAAAAAGAGGTTCGCATTGACATAGTTTGTTGGGTTAACTATGGTTCCGCGGAGGATCTCGAGTTTGTAGTTATTACAAACCACATATGATATTCCAATTGCATGTGTGACATTAAAAAACTCTACTACCCTCCATTCCATTTCAGCAAACATATCATCAAATATAGCAATTAGGCGATTAGGAACCGTTGCATGAATCCTTGATCCCTAATAAAAATTTAAACAACCAAAAAATACAATTGATATATTTAAACAACAAAAGAATAAAAAAAAAACGAATTTCATAATCGATTTACACACCAAAAAATACTATTGAATCTCGGTGTGTTGAACTTACAAAATCACCTAAGAAATATTATCAAACAAATAAGTAATTAAAAAACAAAAGTTAATTTGTTTTGTATAAAATTTTAAAGCGTTTTGTAAACAAATATTAATTTCTTAAAAAATGTTCATAGCGAGATCTATACTATTAAATCACATAATATTTTCAGATTCATGCAATAATTTCGACTGTAATTGAAACAACAATTTTATGACATATTATTTAATCGAAACCCTAATCGATCGATTCTGTTACTAACTTTAGAGATTTAGGGTTTATATTTAAGGAAAATAGATATGTAAATATATAAATAGAATTATTCCTTCTATCTACACTAACCTGTTCATCACAGAAAATCATCTCCATCGTTCGTCCTGATTGCTTTGAATACTCGAACCACTTTCTGAGGATTTTAATCCGAATCCTCTAACCCATTCTCGATTGATCTATATCTTTGATGAGATCTTCATGAAGCATAGCCATCTCGGATTACAGAACTTTTTTGGAATATGAGAAGTTTTGTTCTGGTTTTTTTTTTATGTTGTGTATCGGGTTTGTGTGTATTTAGTTTGAACAAATTCCTTTTAAAATTTGTATCAGAATACATGAAAAGGAAAATGTATTAAATGTAAAACTGTTCAGCACACAAACCGAATCGTTTCTGTATATTTTCTTTGATTATTGTGTTTATTGCAGCTGTTGGAAGCAAAATCGCTTATCAATCAAATCACTTTATGTTTTGCGACATCTATTTAAAAAATTCTTTATTTTTAATAGAATGTGTGTATATATATGAGATTGTTTTTTTAATAAAACGTGATTGCATTGCTTAGGCCCATTGTTTGATTTTTAATACAACTTGATTAAATCGCTTAGGCCCATTGATTGAACGTGGCCCATTGATTGAACTTGAAAAAAAACTACTACACAATTAGTTTAAATTAATTGTTATCATTTAAATTTAATATAGTCTATATTGGTTTCATCTTATAGTATGTGTTATATATATAGATATATATATATATATTAAATCGTGTTATGTTTATACTAATATACTAATCAATTCATTATCTACAATAATTATACCATAATCATGAGCTTTATTAGGTCCATTTGGTGTTATGTCCATTTGGTGTGTATGTCAAAAAAGATAAGCATGTTTATTTATAAATAGTATCATGTGTTTATGGACTACAATCTAGGGTTATATTCTATACACTTATATACACACCTCTCATATATATTAATTTACTCTCTTCATTCATCATATCAGTCATTTACTATTTTATTTGTCTTCTCAAGATAAATTATCATTGCCCTAAGAACTATAAACATATATAGTGGCTGCTTAGCAATATGTCTTCGAAATCTGTAGGAGATATGCCAGTCTTTGAAATTTTATTTTTCTCAACTTTTAGGTTGTTTCCTTAATAATACATGAGGTAGACATAAACATTATAACCTTGTGTCGGTTTCACCGCCGTTCGGAGACCGAATGGGTTTTCTCCTCTAGTAACTATTACATCGACAATTCCACAACGGACAAGTCTATCGCCTTGATCCATGCCAAACGAGTCTACCTTGCCCCACGCTGAAGATATTTTGCAAAAAATTTTCATTAATCTGTAAATATAAAAATAAATCGCATATTTCGGGATTCGAACTCCAGATCTCCGGGTGTAGAAACATTAATGAACCCTTATTCAACCACTAGGCTAAAGGAACTTCCACTCTTTCTCTTAATTTATGCAATTTATATTAATTTTTTGTTTAAAAAATCCATTAAGAGACTTTTAATGGGGATGCTCTTAATTACTTTTTAGGAGATGATCAAATTAGTCAAAAATTGTTCACAAGATTGCAATTTAGCTATTCTTCGCTTGGGTCTAACCATTTCGTCGATATTCGATTGGTTAGCATAATTGGAAAACAATCAACGCCAAATTTTCTTGAACACCAATTGACTAATGGTAAATAGGTCAAGGTCGGCCTTGAGTCCAAGCACACGAAACAACGAGCTTGGAGGCTTTCAAAAACCAGAGCCGGTTTTAATTTAAAACTTATTTTTCTTAACAAAAATATATAAAACGGTTTTTTTGTTCTCTCTACCTCACGGTTTTCTAAAACTCAGGTTCATCATTGATGCAGGGCCGTGCTTCCCAAGCTGTAAAAAAGGCATTCGCCTAGGGCCCCGGAAAATATTGTATAATTTTAGGGTCCCATTTTTCTAAAAATTAATTATAGTCTAGTAGTAAAAGTTAAGGTAATAGAATTTTTTAAGATTCTCATCACAAGTTCGAAACCACTTCATACTAAAATAAGAGTTTATTTATTTTCAGTAAATATCATTAGTTTTTTATTGGCACTTTAATAAATATTTGAAATTATCGCTAAAATTTATATATCAAATTTTTTTTTTTTAAGTTCGCCTTGGACCCCGAAAAGTCTGGGCACGGCACTGCATCGATGGTATTGTAGGCACCTATGATGATCCTGAGTTAATAAACCACGATTTCTCAATAAACTTCTATTTACCCATTTCATTATACGAAGTAAACGAGAACAACTTGTACTATAGAGTATAGACAAAAATAAACAACACACGTTCATCTTTGAACCTATCACCACTCGTAACTGCCTTCTTAATTGAAGAGCCATGCCCTTGAAATTTGACCTTTTGCATACCGTTTGAGCCCATTGAGAAAGATTTAGCCAATTAACTGGTTCCGATTAAAATTTGTTGTGAAACCAGCCACGGGATTAGTGTTTCTTGATTATTATATTAAGCAATGGGCATGGAATATGTTGGGCCTGTACCTGCGGTCCATGCGATCTGGAGGCCCAGAAAACTGATAAAAGCCCAATCCAGCACTTAACCACGGTCTGGTTAAGTGTGGAGTTAGATTCTGCACCTGAGGTCAATAAAACCTAGGATGTACCCTCATAACCTTGTACTATAAATAGAGGAATGATGTGATGTGACAAGACATCTTTGGGCAGAGCTGGAGATCGCCCAGGCCCCAAATTCTACCTGAGAACCCTTCAGGAGATCGCTTCTCTCCCGAGGAAAGCTACAGACCCTCTCTCAAGAATCAGTCCGCAGCGGTCTAAATACTATTCTCTCTTTTATTGATAACGATCTGACAGCCCGGGTCTGTCCGGTCTGTCAACCCCGAAGCACCCTGTAATACATCGAACTTAAACGCTCAGTCCTCAATCCACGAAATTCACCGACCTTTACCTTCTATAAATTCATTATTGCCATATTCGGGCTACAACAGAATAGAAATGTGAGATCAGCATGGTATAACTATAAACATTGTTAAACAAGAGTTGAAACTTCTATGACCAAAAAAAAAAAAAAAAACAAGAGTTGAAACTTCAAGCTCGAATGTTAAGTGTTTAACGCTTCAAGCACATGATTAGCCACATATTTTGAAGTTTTGAACTTGGGATTTTTTTTAAAAAGGATGCTATGAATTTATCAGTAGACTAAAAACATATTGCAAAAGTTAAGGATCGACTGTTTACTATAAAAATAAAGGCACAAGTTTATACTTGGCTAGTTCGAACTCAAGATCGGCCATGTCTATAATCAATCCAACAATTAAGCCCCTAATCTCCAATATCTTAAATCATTTTCGAAACGAAGTGATACATAACACTAGAACGAGAAAGATCAAACCTTCAACTGCAAACCGCTTGAGTTCGAACGACATATATTTTCAAATTTTATAACTACAGTGAAAAGAAGAGATACATAACACTTCAAGTGCAAACCGCTTGTCGTGAAAATAGTTTAAACATTTGTTGAGAGACTGAGAGATATCCGGCGCCTCTTTACCGTGCTGCAAAAAAAATCCTCAGTTTATGACTAGAAAGCGGAGATTATCCTTAACATGTACGTTTTTTCTCTTTCTCAAACATCCAATATCGTATTGGATCATAGAGATGGTAGTATATAAAAGATTACTAAAGCATATTTGTTGTTGCTATTTAACAAGATATGACAAGAGTGTTATTTTTTTTTTTTCAAATTTTCTTTATTAAATAAAAATCATAAAATATTCAAAACATAAAATACAAATACAACTACAAATTTTTAAAACATAAAAGTAAAAACCATAAATTTATATTAATTTAAATTCAAAATTAATCTGACATATAAATCTTAAGCATATCTATTACGGACAATTATGGAAACACCCCAAATAAAAAAACAAAATTAAAAATCTAGGCTATATCTTTTAAAATTAAAATATACCCTACTTTGACATAATTATCTCTAACTTACATTTTTAAATAAACAATTAGTTTTGATATTGTCTGTAAAGTTTTTCATGCAAAGTTATTCAACATAGCTATTTAATACAAGACTAGGAGGCATGTATTGGGTGTTAAGGAATATACGACACTTTACATTTTGTCAAACGAAAGGCAAACATGTGTTCTTTAGACATTATCGTCATGAAAGTTTTATTCAAATTTGTAAATCTAATTTTTTTTGTTTTTTGAAACTTTAAATCTAATTATGTTCGATTTTGAGTTTATATACAAGGGATGATAGTGATAATAACAACACCATTAATTTAGCTATTATATCAATGTCAACATTAAACGAATCCTATAAAAACAAAGACTTATTGCAATGGAGGGTATGGATGCCTCATTCCGGTTAATTATGGTACATAGACCGATCAATTGTGTGATGGCCTTTTGATAGAGGATTGCTATTTATACAAGGAGAATGAAAGACGAAGCCTAAGATTAACAATGGATACTGAAGAGAGTTCTTGTCCTTTTTGAAAGAAAAAAATTATCTTATTTAATGAACAAGATTTTAAAATATATCGAGTTTAGTTGATTTCAAATCGTGAGTTATAAATATGTAGAATTGAATTGTTGTAGATTTAAATACATGGAGTTTTATTAAATTACAAAAGAAAGTATTTAGCTTTTTTTTGGTTTTAAAATATATTTTTAGTTGTTGAATTTAAAAAGATTTAAGTGACATTTTTTGTATAGACAAAAAGACTAATATTTTAATTAAATAAGATTTGGTGTATTTTTTTAATTCTCTATCAAAATTGGCCTATTTTATTAATTTTCCCTATATATTATCATTTGTAGATACTCTTTGTTGAGGTGAAGTTCTCCATCATCATAACAAAAAACCTTGTTCACATCGTATTGGAATTCTTTAACATTTTCCACTTCCTTTGTTTCTTCAACATTTTCTACCTCTTTACCTCTTTCCTTTCTTGAACATTCTCTAATTCTTTTGTTTCTTCTTTCACTTTCTTCTTAAAAACATGAAATTGGAAAAGAAACAATGTCAACATAAAATTTGTAAACTACACAATACAAAAATATAATTTTATTACAAAATCTATACGATATAATTTCTAAACTAACCAACCACCTAAATCTAAATTAATTACAATATTGAATACAAGATAATAATTACAGTGAAAACTCTATAAATTAATATTGTCGGGCCGATTATTTTATTAATTTATATAATTATTAATTTATAAAGATATTAATTATACGGAAAACTCAATTTAAAGAACCTAGAAAATTTATTAATTTATCGAGTTTCTACTGTATAAACTTTTAAATTTACAATAAAAAAAACTAATCTTATTTGAGGTTACATAAAAGAGTGAGACGATTTTTAAGAGATAGAATTTAGAATTGTGAAAAAACAAAAAAATTGTCTTCGAGTCAAACAAATAGTCCGATTGTAAGAACCTAAACAATGGAAACCTCACCGCCAGCTTCTTCGAGTTGTTTCTTGGCTTTTTCTGTTTCATCTATTGTTACGCATTCTTTAAATTAAATATTTATATTAGACTTCAAAATATGTGTTTATTGTAAATTTAAGATTTTTTGGAATTATTTTGTTGGTTTAGAATTTTACAATTTAGAAATTTTGGGATTTTATAAATCTATTTTTTTTTATAAAATTTTAAACTGAAATGAAATTTTTTCCTTTTCGATTTGTTAAATTGGTATGTTTTTAATTTATTTTTAGACTTTTTTTAAAATAAAATATTTTTTATGAAAATAATTACATATTGATCCCTAAATTGATAATATTTATAGTAAAACACCAATTTTGTAGTTTTCAACATGTTTACATATATTTGGTGTATATTACCATATATTACATAACAATATATTTAGTTTAGAAAACATTTTTATACTTAGTGTAGCTAAGAATGATTTTTTCAATATTATATGATGGATTGTCGACTCACTCAATCCATCAAATTTATTTATTGATTTCCGAGGGATTCAGAAAATTAGTTGTGTCAACACTTTAGAAAGACAAAAAACAAAGAATTACGATTGTTAAAACTTTTTTTGTTTTTTGAAACTAAAAATGAATTTTGTTTTCCTTTGTTAAAAAAGGGTCCCATTGTTACAAAAAAAGTTTCAGATTGTTTTTTCTTTCTTTTATAAACCGTCGAAGTTCCAGACTTTTGAAACATATTTCCTCGTTACCCGAGGGGTAGTCTTTGGATATTCCGATTTAAAGAATAACTCTCTGTACCAGAGAGAGTTTGAATTCGTGACACAAGAGAACTAATCTCCTTGTGTTACCACAAGGCTACCACACTTTTGGTGAAGTTTCGATTGTTAAAACTTGAACAATAGAAACCTCAGCGCCAGCTTCTTCGAGTTGTGTTATAGCTCGTAAACCCGGATATGAAATACTGCGACTTTGAAAACGATTTAGTAAATACAATGTTTTAAACGGAGAACAAGAAAAAACAGAGACACGGAGTCGAGAAACAAATCTCTTTCCTTAATCCAAAAATCGCCCGCAGTGTGACGGTTATGCGCGATTATGAATCCCAAGATACAACCGTGTTGGAATGGTTTCGCATCACTCGAAGAACCAAACCCGACGAACTACAAGACTACGATATACTCTCGACTAGGTAACACTTACTTTGTAAATGATAGAGAAACGATGAGTGAGAGAGAGTTGTGATCGAATGAGCTTATGAATAATGAGACTCATGCTCTGTTTTATAGCAAAGGAGGTGCGGTTGTGACTTCCACATATCTCTCATCACGTTAGGAGAAGTTGACACAAACCTCTCCCTTGACGTTGAGATGATTTTGAATTAGTGGAGAAAGGAAGTGGGATTTGGCGAGATTTAGGGAGGAAATGGAGGCGTTGACAAGATACGAGGAGGAGAAAATATTTGTCTATCTTCTTATCCACTTAACCAAGCCATTAAATCGACTTTACCAAACTGAGTCCGAAACCACAAACCGATTTGATCATCAAACCGTATGAAACCCCAAACCGGCCCGATCACATTTCACATTCACACTTAACCACATAAATGACATTACAAACATGTCCATACAATGACACATGAATATGTCATTCACGATCCAACAATCCCCCACATGAATAGAAATGACTCTAAACATATGCATACTCGAGTGACTCTATTATCTAAAACTAGACATATTCTTGAGCGTATATGCGAAAACTAACTGTGTCTGAGTTGGTGGCGTTTTTCAGCCTTGAACCACTCATTGTTAATATCTGTCGGATTTACTTGGCCAGATGGTGAACATGATGTCTTGAACCATCCGGAATTTGGTGTAAACCTAGACACCAGGTAAAACCCAGCTTCGTTTTCTCGTAGAACGTAGTTCTCTATTGTGTTCATTGTGGCCCTAAACTTGCCTTGTTAATCATGAGTGAACTTGGAGAATATAGTCTTTTTCTTCATTCTCCTAGAAACGGCCGCATTTCACACTCACAAGGTGATTTACCATCAACTTTGTTTGCAGAGGTATCATGTATATACTTCATTGGTATCTCAAAGTTATGGACTCAAATCATTAAAAGCAAAGCTTATCCTCTACACATATAGGAAACACTGTTCATCATCCTAGGAACTGGGAGAAGACAGAAGTCTCTCAGTGCTCTTAGCAGATTTAGTTTGATTTAGTTTTTTCTTTGAACCTACATCATGGGATCTCCAATCATAGTAAGTTGGGTTTCCATCAAACGTCCTCTTAAGTCGTAGGCTTTAAACCCATTCCTCTTGATGATTTTGCAACTTGATCTCGTGTCAAACCTTTAGTAAACGGATCCGCTAGGTTGTCTACTGACTTGATGTAATCTAATGTGATTACACCATTTGAGATTAGTTGTCTAATGGTTTTATGTCGTCTTCTGATATGACGAGACTTACCATTATATAGGTTATTATGTGCTCCAGCTATAGCTGATTGACTATCACAGTGTACACGAATTGGAGGCACAGGTTTCTCCCACATCGGGATATCTTCTAAGAAATTTCGAAGCCACTCTACTTCCTCTGCTGCTTTGTCTAAAGCTATAAACTCAGATTCCATGGTCGATCTTGCCAACAGAGTTTGTTTGGAAGATTTTCAGGACACTGCTCCACTGCAAAGTGTAAAGATGTATCCACTAGTGGATTTTGAGTTTTTGGAATCTGCAATCCAGTTTGCATCACTGTATCCTTCCAAAACTGTTGGTTCTTTACCATATTGTAAGCCATGATTTTTGGTATAACGTAAGTAGTTTAATACTCTTGTTATAGCTTTCCAATGTTTATGTCCTGGATTACTAGTATAGCGACTAAGTACATTTACCGAGTGCGCCAAAACGGATCTAGTACAATTTGTTAAGTACATTAGACTCCCGATTACTGTTGCATACTCCACTTGTGACACCGCATCACCAGAATTTTTGGTCAGATGGAGTTACGGGTCCACTGGAGTTTTTGCAGTTCCACTTGAGTAGTTTTTGAATCTATCAAGTATCTTTTCAGCATAATGGTCTTGGGATAGGGTTATTCCTTCAGAGGTTCTTATAATTTTTATCCCTAGAATAACGTCTGCTACTCCCATGTCTTTCATGTCAAATTGTCCTTTGAGCATGTTTTTCGTCTGGTTGATTATGTCTTTATTGCTTCCAATAATGAGCATATCATCTACATATAGACCTAGCAAAATATACCTTTTTGGAGTAATTTTTATGTATATGCATTTATCACATTCATTTATGCCAAATCCATTTGACATCATTACGGTGTCAAACTTTTCATGCCACTGTTTAGGAGCTTGTTTAAGTCCATATAATGACTTTACTAGTCTACAAACTTTGTGTTCTTGTCCTAGGATAACGAACCCTTCAGGTTGTTTCATATAAATTTCTCTTCTAAATCTCCATTTAGAAAAACAGTTTTTACATCCATTTGATGGATTTCTAGATCTCATAAGGCTGCAATACTTATGATCATCCTGATTGATGTTATCCTCGTTTCCGGAGAATAAGTGTCAAAGAAATCTGATCCTTCTTTTTGTCGAAATCCTTGCACCACAAGTCTAGCCTTGTACTTATCTATTGCGACATCAATCTTAAATTTTTGTTTGTAGATCCATCTACACCCAAGTGCTTTAAAGCCTTGTGGTAACTCGGTTATCTCATACGTGTGATGTTGCAGGATAGAATCCATTTCACTATTGATGGCTTCTTTCCAATAAGGTGCGTCTGGTGTAGACATGGCTTCTGAGTATGTTCTTGGCTCTCTTTATGCCAGAAATCCTTCTGCCAGAAAAGCTACCAAAAAATCATCCCCAAATGATTTTTCCTTACGAGCTCTTTTGCTTTGTCTAGGTTCATTTTCAACTTCTTCTACTTCATTTGCTGAAGTACCAGAAGTGCTTGCTTCATTTCATTGTTCATGAGTTCGCTTTGGATTATTTTTGTTCATACACGGAAATATATGTTCAAAGAATGATGCATTCCTTGATTCCATAATGCACTCTAGTTTTCCAAAGTTCATATGGCGATTTACCAGTGACTTTATGCGGAATCTTGTTGAGGATATAGTTTGTGGTAAGCAGAGCTTCCCCCCCCCCCCACATATTCTGGGCTAACCCAGATTCCTGCAACATTGCATTCATCATCTCTTTTAGAGTTCGGTTTTTTCGTTCCGCAATTCCGTTAGATTCTGGTGAGTAGAGAGCAGTTGTCTGATGTGTAATGCCATTTTCTCTGCAAAATGCATTTAATACTCGCCTCCTCTATCACTTCTAACTATTTTTATAGTTTTCTGCAGCTGGTTTTTTACTTCAAGTTTATACTCTTTGAATTTTTCCACCACTTCATCTTTGCTATGTAACAAATATACATAACAATATCTTGTGCAATCGTCTATGAAGGTGACAAAGTACTTTTTACCACCTCTAGTTAGCAAATATTTTAAATCACACAAATCCATGTGTATTAAGTCTAGAGGTTCAGTAATTCTTTCAACTTGGGGTGATGGTTTTTAGTGAGTTTGGCTTGTACACAAACTTCACATTTTTCTTTACTTGATTTGCATTTTGGAATTAAATTCATATTTTGTATTTTTCAAATTGTTTTATAATTAACATGTCCTAAACGTTCATGCCAAGTATCAAACGACTCAACCAAGTAAGCAAGAGGATTTTCATTCATTTCAGTTGAAACAACAGAAGCGGAATCAGCAGAAGCTGAAGTGGAAGCAACAGAAACTTTCGGGCGGACAGTTATCACAGACATCTTAACAAGTCCACCCTTCACAAACCCCTTACCCAAAGACACTCCACGCTTCCTAAGGATGAGTTTATCAGACTCGAAATTCACAGCAAATCCATGCTTGCTTAGCACGGTTCCCGAGATCCGATTCTTCCTCATGTCAGGTACATGTTTGACGTTGTGGAGGTGAAGTTCATGTCCCGAAGCCAGCTTCAAAAACGCTTTGCCTTTTCCTTCAATCTTCGACACGGATGTGTTCCCCATGAAGAGCTTTTCCTCAGCCATGTTCTTCTTGTATATGGTGAACATGACCTTATCAGAGCAAATGTGTGTGGTAGCGTCAGTGTCGTAGTACCACTCCACTGGATTGTCTTCCACATTTTGGCTTCAGTCACCACCGCACACATGTCATCTTCCGTCAGATTTGCTTGAGCTTTCCCATTAGCGATAGCCTTTGCCTTGCTCTTGCACACATCAGCTTTGTGCCCAATCTTTCCACAGTGGTGACACTTTCCTTTGAACTTCTTTTCAGCACATTTCTTCTTGAAGTTCGTGGAACTTGATGTTTTTAGAGATGCGGAGGTCTTTTTCTGAGGAGACATGAGTTTCCCTTTGCCTTTGAACCTAGCCGTTTTAGCCTTTTCCGCCATATTAACATCGTGCCCCTAAATTTGAGCACCGTTACCATGAGCAGCACGGTTGTTTGCCTTAATCTGCAGCCTCCAGACCAGTTCATGAAGAGATAGAGCATTACGCTTGAACGTGAGGTAGTTCTTGAAGTTCGTCCAACTCGGAGGTAGCTTCTCAATGAAGATGTTCATAGTGAAGATCCCACATATCGACATTCCCTCTAGTTCGATCTCTTGACAGATCCTTTGGAGAGCTTCCACCTGCTCCATTATTGGTTTGGAGTCCACTATGTTGAAGTTCAGAAATTTTACCGTCGAGAATCTTTGTAACCCAGCGTCATCAGTTTTGTACTTCTTCTCAAAAGCCATCCAGAGTGCTTTGGAATATTTTGCGTGACAGTAGATCTCGTACAAAGGATCAACCAGGCGGCCTAGGATCTGGTCTTTGCACACATAATCTCCATGGATCCAAGCTTCAACCGTCGCAAGTGTATAAGCGTCAGTGTTTCCCGGAGGAACCACAGACCTATCCTCTTTGAGGTACTTTTCGCAGTTCAATGTCGTTAAAAAGAACAACATCTTTTGTTGCCAAGTTTTGAAGTTTTTCCCATCGAATTTATCCAGCATCAATCCTTGGGAGGCTGAGCTCGGCATCGAGGGAATCACAGGACCAGCCTCGTTTGGCAAGGTCAGAGGATGAAAACCAACACCGAATAGAGCTCGGCGTGTTGTTTCATTTGATCTATTTTCGGTTGAAGTCCCAGCAGACGCGTCAAAAGGTGTTGCTTGAGGGATAACAACGGGTGTTACAGTCATGATCACATCCATGTTATCGTTGTTGTCGTTGATTCCAGCCATCTGCGGACCAAAACAATAAACACAGACACATTAGTATCTGACAGAATACTTAATAATTTATTTAAACAAAATAAATTATAATATTTAGAATTAAATCAAAAAATTTAATTAATAACCCAATTGAGTTATCAAAACATTTCACAAAAAAAATGTATAAACATTTGATTCTTTGTAAACCGATTTTTGATTGCAAATCAAATGGCCCATTATTGAAGCTCAACAAATCAAATGGCACATTCTTTGCAAACCAGTTATAAGATCGGTTTCTTGTAAACCAAATCAATTGGATTTTAACCCAGCCATCGTCTTTAACCCACGAACGAGTGATGAAGAGGGTTGCAGGTTTTAAAAATTTCAGGCTTCTCACAATTCGCTACAAGTGTTTGCGGAGACTGAAATTTGTTGTAGTATAAAACGTTTCACAGAATCGCTATAAAGCGTTTGTAAAACCGTTTGATTTGATCGCATTACAAAGCCGTTAGGGAGCGTTTATAAACTGCGTTTTAGTTTTGCTGTTACCGGATCGCAAACTCACCAATAATGGTGTTCGCGAAAACGATTTACAGTAACGTTTTTGGAGCGTTTCGCAAACTCTCCATAAGGCGTTCGCGGAAACAGAGAATAGCAGATTTAATCGCGTAAAGACGGTTTAGCAGGAGCGCTAAAAAGCGTTTGTAGAACCGAATGCGATTAGATAAAAGCATCAAAACCTTTAAGAAACAAAACGTTTATATAACAATCGCAAAAAAGTTTGAGGTTTTGAATAGGAAATCGTTAGAGAAAAAAAATATTTTCTCAAAACCGTTTTCAATCCGATTGTAGCTATAGGCTAGAAGCGGAGTTTTTTGGATTAAGACTGTTATAGCTCGTAAACCCGGATATGAAATACTGCGACTTTGAAAACGATTTAGTAAATACGAACTCTGTTTTAAACAGAGAACAAGAAAAAATAGAGAGACGGAGTCGAGAAACAAACCTCTTTCCTTAATCCAAAAATTGCCCACAGTGTGACGGTTATGCGCGATTATGAATCCCAGGATACAACCGTGTTGGAATGGTTTTGCATCACTCGAAGAATCAAACCCGACAAACTACAAGACTACGATATACTCTCAACTAGGTAATACTTACTTTGTAAATGATAGAGAAAAGATGAGTGAGAGAGAGTTGTGATCGAATGTGATGATTAGGAATATAGCAAAACGATTTAGTAAATACGAACTCTGTTTTAAACAGAGAACATAGCAAAGGAGGTGCGGTTGTGACTTCCACATATCTCTCATCACGTTAGGAGAAGTTGACACAACTCTCTCCCTTGACGTTGATATGATTTTGAATTAGTGGAGAAAGGAAGTGGGATTTGGCGAGATTTAGGGAGGAAGTGGAGGCGTTGGCAAGATACGAGGAGGAGAAAATCTTTGTCTATCTTCTTATCCAATTAACCAAGCCATTAAATCGACTCTACCAAACCGAGTCCGAAACCACAAACCGATTTGATCATCAAACCGTATCAAACCCCAAACCGGCCCGATCACATTTCACATTCACACTTAACCACATAAATGACATTACAGACATGTCTATACAATACACATGAATATGTCGTTCACGATCCAACAAGTTGTTTCTTAGCTTCTTCTGCTTCAACTTTTGTCACGCCTTCCCTTAACGCCTTTGGAATCTCTTCAATGAGCTCTTTCACCTCCCTCAATGACAAGCTAGCCATAACCCTAATCGCTTTAATCAATTCATAACGCTTACGCTTAATCAATGAGACTTGGACTTGGTTGATAACCACATCGAATTTGGTCTGCTTCTCCACACCAGAAGCCGCCTCACCGCCACAAGGATCGATAGCTGTCGCTGTAGGTGTCTCTGAAAAGACCAAGGAAACACCGAACTTGTCGTGGACGTACTCGACGAAGACGCGAGCTTCTTCTAGGGCTAGAGAAGTGATCTTGGAACCGATCTTTTTGATTTTCTTCGGAGTTTTGACAGCGGAGATGGGAGGGAGGTGGATCGCACGGTGGCTGAGAGTTGAGGAAGATGCAAGAAAGCGAAAGGGAAATTGGATTGCAAATGGTCGGGAAAGGAAGTGATGATTTGTGGAGGAATGAGATGAGGAAAGGATTGAGCTTTTGATTGAAAGATACGTAGCTACCATGTTTTCACTCTTTTTAGGGTTTATTTTTGTGCCTCTTTCTCTTCTTCTTTGGGAGTTTTGACTGCACGAGAGGAGAGAAAGAAGATGCGGAAGAAAGACAAGTAAAAGCCCTAGTTTTGTTTTTTTAAAGAGATTTTGTGACCCCTTCCCCACGAAATTAACCAACATGTCCCTACAAATTCCTTAGTCTCACCATCGGACCCCATTCTGCCACGTGTACGATCTCAGACCGTCTCTTTTACTCATTTCTCTCGATCCCCTTTCTAAGATGTACTATTCGTTAAGTTTGTTTTCAGTCCTTATAGTTTTAGCTTCTTGCTACCTCAATCTTATTGTTTTATATTGTAATATCCCTTTGAATATATACAATAGTTTTATTTTAATAAATTATATTACTTTTACGAAGAATCTGTTTTTAAATAAATATTTTGAAAATTAATTTAGATACATATATTTTATTTTTGAAAAAGTAAATTGTTATATTGAAATATTTGATTTAAGTTTATGGTTATTTGTTTTTTGTATTGACTATACTTATATACGATTTTGCTATATAATTCTTTAAAACTATTTGGTTTTTTTGATAATTATTTTACGATTCACGTATTCTACAAATTATCAAATATCATTAAAACTTGGTAATAGTAAGAGAAACGAAAAATCAAAGCATTTGGCTACATGAATGTGATGATTAGGAATTTGATAATTCATATTTTTATTTTTATTTTATATGAAAACGAAAAATCTATTACTAAGCTTGAGGTGATATGGATAAATAGAAGATCCCATCTAAGAAGAGGGTTTACAGTTTATTACAAAAGAATGGGAGATAATTTGCAATAGATGGTGAACGTTTGGGGTAAAAAACAAACAAGGTAATAAAAGTCGATGACTTGTTTTTTTATAACATTTTTTTTTTTAGTAATATTTTAAACTGTGTCGTATTTGGAGGCATATTCGACGGTCAAGCGCATCAAAAACCCAAATACGCTCTCACTTTTCTTTGCCTCTTCCCCACTCCAAAATTCCTCTTCTGCGTCTTTTTGCCGTCACCGTCGTCGACCACCTGAGATCTAATTCCGATCAACAGTTATGCATTCGAGTCATCTTCTTCTCGAGGAACCGATCAGGATGACTTCAATCCTGGAACCTTCCAAATCAGTGAGCTATCTATTCCTCCATATCTCTCTCTCTCTCTCTCTCTCTCTCTCTCTAGCCCTTCCTTGATTTTCGGTTTTCGTGTGGATCTGTTGCTATATTTCACCATTTTCGAAGCTGTAATTTCTACCGGATTTATTTCGTTTTCGAGGTTTTTGATCCCGTTTGATGTATTCTCGCAGAGTTTCTTCCCGGCATTGACTAAGATTGTGGGGACTCTAGGTCCGAAATCTCGATCCGTCGAGGTGATTTCCGGTTGTCTTAGAGCTGGAATGTCTGGTAATTTCGATTACTTCTCTTTTGTGATTTTTCTTTCCCCTTCTCCAGTCTTACTGTTTGGGCGTCTCTCACTTGATTATTCTTTGTGCAGTGGCTCGATTCGATTTCTCTTGGTGCGATGTAGAGTATCACCAGGAGACGCTGGAGAATCTGAAGATAGCTGTGAAGAGCACTAAGAAGCTTTGTGCTGTATGTATCTCTTGTCTGATTTTAATGCTCTGCTGGATCTTTTGATTTGGCGTAAATGATATAAACTTAGATGGTTTCTTTCTGGCTGCTCCAGGTTATGCTAGACACTGTAGGACCTGAGTTGCAAGTTATTAACAAGAGTGAGAAAGCTATTTCTCTTAAAGCTGATGGCCTTGTAACTTTGACTCCGTGTCAAGATCAAGAAGCCTCCTCTGAAGTCTTTCCGATTAATTTTGATGGGCTAGCGAAGGTTCGATAAGACCCTTCAGTATAGTTTTTGGAGGAAATGATTATTGGCTTTTGTCTATAGGGGTTGTGATGAATGTTATTTTTTGATGTCTTACAGTCAGTTAAGAAAGGAGACACTATCTTTGTTGGACAATACTTATTCACTGGTAGTGAAACAACTTCAGTTTGGCTTGAGGTATAATTAAGCTTGCTTATGGAATTCTACGGTGTTCTCTGTAATTTGATTTTAGACTATTTAGATGTTTTTCCTGTGAGAAGACCAACCATTTTACATAAACCTTCAGGTTGATGAAGTTAAGGGTGATGATGTCATTTGTGTGTCAAGGAATGCTGCTACTCTGGCTGGCCCGTTGTTCACGTTGCATGCCTCTCAAGTTCAAATTGATATGCCAACACTTACTGAGAAGGATACGGAGGTTAGTGCTGCTTCTAATCTACAAATCTCAATGACCACTTTGCCCTGTCTCTCCTAGTAATCTGGCATCTCTGTTAGAGTGCTTTAACTACTTTGTTCTAATTTGGTTCACTTCTAGGTTATAAGCACATGGGGAGTTCAGAATAAGATTGATTTTCTCTCATTATCTTATTGTCGACATGCAGAAGATGTTCGCCAGGTCCATATTCTTTTTCATAGTGGTTTTTGAAATCGCCTTTCAAGTGTGACTCCTTTTTTACTTGCTACTAATATGCTTGAATGATAATTATTGTTATACCACTATACAGGCCCGCGAGTTACTTACAAAGTTGGGTGACCTCTCTCAAACACAAATATTTGCAAAGATTGAGAATGAAGAGGTAAGTGAAATGCATTTGTTTTTACTTTGAATTTTTTTCTATGTAACTACTTATTCATTGGCAATGGGAATGAGGCTGATTATATTTACATATAATCTGGTATTAGGGACTGACCCACTTCGATGAAATTCTACAAGAAGCTGATGGCATTATTCTTTCTCGTGGTAATTTGGGTATTGATCTACCTCCAGAAAAGGTATGATGTCGGTCACTCAAATCAAATTGTTTGGGTCCAAATCCCTAATCCCTATACACTTTCTAATCGGATTGATGGGGTGTCTTATACTCTTATTAGTTATTAGTAATATGCCATTTTCTGGAGCAAAGTGCTAAGTTGACCCTAAAACTTGCAGGTGTTTTTGTTCCAAAAGGCTGCTCTTTACAAATGTAACATGGCTGGAAAGCCAGCTGTTCTCACCCGTGTTGTAGACAGTATGACAGACAATCTTCGGCCAACTCGTGCAGAGGCAACTGATGTTGCTAATGCTGTTTTAGATGGTATGCTTAGTCTCCGATATATGTATTATGTGCTGCTAAGACTAGATAGGAAGAATACATATTTCTGTATCATAGTTTTGGTCATAACAGGTTTCTTCCCTTTCACTTCTCGCAGGAAGTGATGCAATTCTTCTTGGTGCTGAGACCCTTCGTGGATTGTACCCTGTCGAAACAATATCAACTGTTGGTAGAATCTGTGCTGAGGTAGGCTTTATGTTATAGTTATTAAGCATTATTATTTCTGTCGCCTTTTTTAGTTATCTCAAGCATCTTAGCCATGGTTTGTCATCTGATTTCCTCTTGGATCTTGCACATTTCTGTATTTATTTATAGGCAGAGAAGGTTTTCAACCAAGATTTGTTCTTTAAGAAGACTGTCAAGTATGTTGGAGAACCAATGTCTCACTTGGAATCCATTGCTTCCTCTGCTGTAAGTCTCTCTTCTGTGCTACTTACGTTACTTAAAAGGCTGAAAATTTTCTTTTCATGTTGATAATTTCCATCTCCATTTCTGACTTGAAAGCCTTAAACTTCTGCTTGATATCAGGTACGGGCAGCCATCAAGGTTAAGGCATCCGTAATCATATGCTTCACTTCTTCTGGACGAGCAGCAAGGTTCACGCCATTCCTTCCAGCTTAAACTGTTCCTTCATTTGAATTCTTTTTAGCTGTCCACTGAATGTTTCTTCCATCTTTATGAAGGTTGATTGCCAAATACCGGCCAACTATGCCCGTTCTCTCTGTTGTCATTCCCCGGCTTACTACAAATCAGCTGAAGTGGAGTTTTAGCGGAGCGTTTGAGGTAAATTTTGATTCTGTTTGTGTTGTTGAATATTTGAATAGTTATTTTCACAATTGAAACTGGGTTTCTCTTATGGTATTTGCTGATTTTCAAGATACATGATGTATGGTTGTTTGTTGCTTACTTAGTCCTGCAAAATATCCTATTTGTGTCTCATTGTTATCATGTCTCAGAAAACTAGTAACTATGAAATGTGCTGTATTAATATTTGAATATTCAAGAGACAATTAGTTACCGTTGTGAAAGTAAAGTCGTGTATCTAATGGATTCAAGATCTGTGAAGTTCCACAAGAAAAACACAAACCGTTTTAACCTTGGCATATATGAGTTTCCTTTATGAACTTTTTATTTGTTTTTGTCCAAAGGTAACAACATGTTTGTGTATACTGTGGTCTCAGGCTAGGCAGTCACTGATTGTCAGAGGTCTCTTCCCCATGCTCGCTGACCCTCGTCATCCTGTAAGTCTATCGCATTTCATCTTTCCATAGCACACTTAATATAAAAGAATTTGCAAATTTGGTGTTACGGTTGCATTGCAACATTGGCTGGGTTTGAAACGGTATTTTGAATCTTTGGTCAGGCGGAATCAACAAGCGCAACAAATGAGTCGGTCCTGAAAGTGGCTCTAGATCATGGGAAACAGGCCGGAGTGATCAAGTCACATGACAGAGTTGTGGTCTGCCAGAAAGTGGGCGACTCGTCCGTTGTCAAAATCATCGAGCTAGAGGATTAGAAGAAGCAGACCCAAGAGTCTTTTTGTCTCTTGACTTTTTTTTTTTCTGTTACTAATCAAATTTCTTGCCTGCAATAGCTCTTGGTGCCTCCCGAGAAAATACTGTACTTGCGATTCTTGTTTGGACGGCGAAATGTATTGGCCAGATACCGGAGTGGAAATATATCTCCGGGGTTTGTTTTTTGTATTTAGGAGACGATGTTATGATATAAACCACTTCCCACTTTATGCATAACATCTGCATTTGCCTAGTAACTATACTTCTCTACTCTTTTTAACCAACGTTGTGGGATTTATACTCCGGATTATCAAAAGAATTGCAGTTGCTAGCTTGCATACCAAAGAAAATACTTTGAAATCTTTGCTTTTGAAGGTTAGAAGTTTATAATTTAGATTTAAGTGTCCAGTGGTATAAACCACATATTTTTGTTGACAAAAAGAAGGGAAAGCATTTATTTTTGTTGCCTAGTTTTGAACCTACAAAATACAAATGGACCTTAGTGACATAAGGGGATATTGACCTCTTGACTGGACCGATCAATTCCGTCTCTGTTACATTTTGGTTTAGAGTTCAGTTTTGTACAATTTGTTTCTTTAGTCTTAAGAAGTAAAATAGGTTCCTTGTGTTTGTTTGTATCTATTATTTCCTGGTTTAACATGGGAGAAATAAAAACTGAATTCGATTAAGAAATAATTCGACCATGTCCGGTTCCTCCAACAAAATGGATATCTATTTATCTAGGTGTTTACACTCTGTTAGTGTTACTCGTTCACGTGTTCTCCATGTATATGATATTTTTATATATGTTAAGTTAATGAAAGAACAAAAGCACCCGTGGCCTAATGGATAAGGCGTTTGACTTCTAATCAAGCGATTGTGGGTTCGAGTCCCACCGGGTGTGTTCGAATCTTTTTTCTTCGTCTTCATAGATTTTGGTTCCTATCTACTATGTTTTGAACCTCAAGATCACAATTGATAGTCAACGGAATAGGAATCCAAAACCTCTTCATATTTGACTTGAATTAGTTGATTGATATTTAAAACATTTAACAATTGTTTTTTTTATATAATGATTTTGATAGAGAGTCATAACCAAACAAATATAATTGTTAAACTAAAGAAATGTGAATTTCAAACAAAAAAAAAAAAACTAAAGAAATGTTATGAGAGTGTATGTAAATATAATAATTCATTATATATTTTAGCATCACTTTATATAACCAGGAACTTTAATATTTCTATTAATTTCTAGTTATAATTAAAAAAAAAAAGACACTGGTAATAAAGATCTATGTAATATTTATTTTAAATTTATTCTAAAATAATTTTTCTTCTGAAAAAATAATGTTAAAGAAATACCATTTCTTTGAACATCTCATTTCAAAAATTTATTTGTTTTATTAGTATTTAATTTATCATAATTCATATATCCCCTTCCTATTAAAAGGCAAGTGCTATTATTTGATCTTCTTAGTTGTTTTAATTTTGTTGGTTTAAAACTATTACATATCTTGAAAAAAAAATGATGTCTTGAAAAAAGATGACATGTCTTTGAAAAATGATGACATGGCCTAAACTAATTAAATAGATCATTTCTTAATTATTATTTTTCATTTCCATACTATTAATTATTTTTTTGCTTAAAACATCAATTAATATTGGCCATTGTAATATATATCCGAATAATTCTCAAATCGGTTTTAAACAAATTAATTCCTACATAGTTTTCTATTTATTACGGTTATAGAATTTATTAAGAAAATCTTTTGTGAAATACAATAACTAACATGTAGTTACAGTATAATGCATAAAAACATACAGAAGAAGAAGAAAAAATCAAGAACAAATATTATTCGGTTTTGTCCACAAAAAAAAAATTATTCGAATGCAATTGAAAATTCATGGCAAGATCTACAAAATTAGAACTAACAATCATTATTGGATATTACCAAATCAAATCCAAACTGTTGACGTTTTTTAGAAAGTTTTTTTTTTAAAAGCGTACACAATCTAGAAACTTATATTTGTCAATCGAATTATATTAAATTCTACCCAAAATATTTTAGAAAATTTCTCTGTTTTAAACACAAGATCACAAAATAATAGCTAATAAAATCAAACAAAATTCTACCATCTTCTAAGTCTACCTATAAATATGGTTGATGATGAAATTCTACCATCTTCTAACTCTACCATCTTCAAACAAAATTCTTTTTTCGTACTCTTTGAAAATATTTTGACATCAAATGATGAAAAACAAAAAATCAAAGCTCAAATTGGTGGATAGCATAAAGTGTGGCAAGATATTTTTATATCAATTTGAATAACCATTATTCTTTTTTTACATGGGACAATTTCAAAAATGTTATTTTTGTTGTGTTTATATTCAAAAATGGTAATATGAGTTGTTCATTTTAAACAATAATACTAATTAATGGTTTCTCGAACTTTAAACCCCAAAACTTTTTTGACATTTGACAAATTGTAATTGATATTTTGAATTAATAATATAATTTAGTGATATTTTAAACATATTTTTGAATTATGGCATTTCCATAAAATAACATTTCTTAAATTTTCTCTCTTTTTCACTCGCTTATAAATATTTCAACCAAATAGTTTAGAAATCGTTTCTGATGTATATATATATACATAACAAACATAGTTTAGAAGTCGTTTCTCAAGAGTTAGGATATATATATATATATATATATTAGTGGCTTAATAAGGTTTTGGTGGGAGGCGATTACTTTAACACAAAATAGAATAAGCTGCAAAAGAGGAGATCATATGAGAAGACGACATGAAAAACTTTATATTACCGAGTCAAAACTCGCTTCTGAAATTATCCATCACCTTTAACCTATATTTTGAAACAAGCACGATATGACACACGAGTGATATTCCAAATCTTCCATGTCTAACGTTAGTAAACATTTAATTTATGATATACCATATATTTCAACATTAACAAATAGCAAAAAAATAAATGATGCACTCCGTATGAGAATAAAGACTTTGATGTTCAAATAATCAGTTATATTTCTAGATCTTTACGCGGGTTAGAATATATTTTCAAATAATCTTAACTAAAACTTTTCTCATTCCTCTCTATTTTTTTGTTTTGTTTTTCTGAAGACATTAAAAAGAATATGTTTGTTATAAACTTATAATGTATTAGAAATAATTGTTGGAGAAAATCAAGATAAAATTAAGGTGAAGTAAAAGATGCATTTGCATTCGCTTTTCAGGTTTCTTTCGTCTACTATCTTCCTCACTAAAAACAATGTTTGTCTAATCTTCAACAAGGAGGAAGTTTAAATCCCGTGACCAAAAATAATTAAGCTCTTTTATTTCTGCAACAATCATATGCAAATCTTAATCTGCAAAAATAATTTGCATATGATTGTTGCAGAATCATACATTATATTGTGTTTAAATTTCCATAAACTAATTCTTATATCCAAATCTTAAGTTTAGTTTTCACACTAGATTAGTTTAGAATTTTTCGAAATATTTTTTCAGAAGCTTCTCATATGATATATACATTAGCAACTAACAAGAGATTTTCTAAGTAAACTATAACATATACTAAAATCTTTAACATTACTTACATAGTGATATATTTTTGTTTAAAAGTGAACAAAATATACAAAATATATTATTATTATTATTATAACTAATCAAATGATGCTAAATCTACATAAAATATTTTAGAAATTTATACTTTTATTTTAAGAAAAAATGGTAGACATCTTTGATAAATTATAAAATAGCCTAATGTATGATTTTGGATTTGGATATCATGGGATATAGAGACTCAATAATTAGATATCTCAAACAGAATATAACTTAAATTTTACGATTACAAATTATGATGATATGAATAGTAAATAATCCATGTAGTATGGTTGTGAAATCCTACAACAGAACTCACACATGTTATTCAATAGGTGTGGTGAATCTCTATAGTGCATCTAGGGTTGCGGTTGATTGCGGCTGATTTCCTAAATGAGTTTAGGAATAATCACGATTTACAATACATCTAGGATTACATTTTTTTTGTTATAAAATTCACTTCGTGCTGTTTTCCTGTAAACAACTTAATATTTTGGTCAATATTTGAGACGTTTTGTCTTTTTTGTAATAAAAAACAAAAACATTATTAGAATTAAACGTTAATGTAGACGAATGGTTGATTTTACTAATAAAGTGTAGTTAGAAAGTATTTTTACTAAAAAATAGTTGAAGGAATTTTCGTGATCCAACGATATTTGAAGGAGTTTTTTATTAAAACCCCTCTCTTGTTATCTTGTATCATTATAGTATTTAATGGTTAATGACATTTTCAGCCAAAGAAAACAACATCTTTTAGCTAGCCTGTATAAGTTAATTAATTAAACATTAGTTTGAACAATCCAAGTTAATCTGTACAATCAGATTCGTGTCATGCGATAAATTCCTTGATCTGAAATCGGAGGAATCATCTCAGAGATCGGAGATGAGATTGAACACAACCACTGACTGCTCTCTCTTCACTTCTTCTTCTCCGACCATCGCTATGGCTCTCGAGCATCATCATCATCACTTCTCTCTTCTACGCGTATAACCGTTTTCGGCTTCAATCGTTCTGAGAGGCATGGGATCGTCCTTCTCTAGCCTGAATGGCGAGTCTAATGGTTCGGCAACCGGACCGAGCCTCGGAGATATACCGGAGAGCTGCGTCGCTTCCGTTTTCCTTCACCTTTCGCCGCCGGAGATTTGCAATCTGGCTCGCCTGAATCGAGCATTTCGAGGCGCGGCTTCGTCGGATTCTGTGTGGGAGAAGAAGCTGCCTCGTAATTACCAGGATCTGCTTGATCTATTGACGCCGGAGAGGTATCAGAGTCTCTCGAAGAAGGATATTTTCGCTCTGCTCTCTCGTCCTTTCCCCTTCGACGATGGTCATAAGGTCTGTTTGGATACTCTTATTAGGTATCTTCTTCTATCGTTCAAGATTCCGTTGAGTTGGAATTGGGGATTAGGGTTTATCTCATGTGGTTTGGAATTGGGAATCTGAAAACGATGTCTCCTGTTGATGGTGTTGCAGGAACTGTGGATCGATAGATTGACTGGACAGGTTTGTATGGCGATTTCCGCGAGAGGAATGGCTATAACTGGAATCGAAGACCGCAGATATTGGAATTGGATTGCGACGGAAGAATCAAGGTACTGAATTTTCCGAAATTCATTGAACTTTAGCAGATTCAGCAAGTAGATTTTAGTAGTATTTTAACCCAAAAAAATAGATATCAAGAGCATTGCAATGACTTGGTTGTTTGACCTGAGTTTCATAAACTTGTTGCTCCTTGGTTCTCTCAGTTTTTGTCAGGTTTGTGAATCTTGACAAAGGCAGCTTTGGAACAACTCTCTCTTAGTCTTAGGTAGATCAAATGAGGATTGAAAGTTTGCATGAGCTTCATTAGTGGTCTATTTCTATATGTCTGTGTTCTTGTGGGTTTTGGGTTTTGATTAATACTTATTGTGATGGTCTATCAGGACTTGTGGAATGGGTTAGGCTAATGAATAATAAAAAATCAAGTTGAAGTTTCTGCAACAGAGAATATGAAATCCATTTGGAGTTGAATAGAAGGAATATGACTGATGTAGGTTAATGTGAATTGAAAAACATAAGACCGGTGATGCGTTTGCTTAGCAACAATAAGACATTCTTTGATTCTTTTTGCCTTGACAGGTTCCACGTTGTGGCCTACTTACAGCAGATTTGGTGGTTCGAAATAGATGGGATGGTGAGATTCAATCTTCCTCCTGGTATATACTGTCTATCATTCAGAATACACCTCGGAAGATTCTCTAAAAGGTTGGGAAGACGAGTTTGCCATTTCGAACACACGCACGGATGGGAGTTAAAGCCTGTACGGTTTTCACTCTCGACTTCAGACGGGCAAGAGGCGTCATGTGAATATTACTTGGCTGATAAAGAAGGAGAGGAAATGGGTGGAAGAGAGTTCTGGAGAGACTATAAGGTTGGAGAATTTGTTGTGGGTTGCTCAGAACCATCAACCGAAGTCCGATGGTCGATGAAACAGATCGATTGCACACATTCGAAAGGCGGAATCTGTGTGGATTCAGTATTCATCATCCCAATCGATGTGAAGCAACACAAGAAAAGGAAAGCTGCTGTGAAATAATAGCTAGAAGAAGGAAGAATGTACATCACATTTTGCATATATTACATAGTTTGAAGGTAAACTGTTTGTCGTATAGGTATGGTTCTTGAATAAGGCATAGCATTGTGAATTTAATCGAGTTTCTGTTTTTGTTCCTTCATACTCCGTTTGTTCCAGGTATAAGGCGAGAAATCGATTCTTTTTTATTTCGGTTTAAAGACCTTATTGTGATGGTGATATATAGAGTTACAGAGTTTCTTATACAAGCAAGTGATGTAAAAAAGAAATCATTTTTTCAACTCCATTTACAGTTTCCATAGAAGGATTGATGTATATTTTGTGAAATTTGTACTGCATAACATGAGATTGAAAGAACAAAATAATATAAGTGGGTGCAAGTTGTGAGATTGAAATAGATAGGCTTTGATTAATCTAACTTGAAAGAGATTGGTCTTGTTCTAATTTGTAAGGACCAATTCGTTGAAAAGGACCATTAATGTTAATTGTTACAACGTGTATTTTTGTTACTCGATGGAGGAGACGCAATGACTATTTCGGCTTTAAATTACCTTCAAAAAAAGATAATAATGTCGAAAGGAAAGTCAGGTTCTGTCTTCACTAGCTTGCACTTAGCCACAAGTACATGTAAAAAAAACTTAATTGTCAAATTTTGTCTGAAAAATAAAGCTTATATACTTCACCATGTTATACTTAGCAACTAGGCATTATCCGTTGTTTTTAAGATTTTTAACCAGTATGGAATTTTTCACATTTGTAACTCAACAAAAAAATTCGAAAGAAAAATTAATGTATGATGAGTTTTTCTGCTTTATACGAAAACCTTTAGCAATGACACAGCACTCTCTTGAGCTTTATTTCTCTGTAACTATATGGTCCTCGTTTAGATTATCATCAAAGTTTTTTTTACTATTTACTCACTCAATTTATTGCTTTTACTCTCTCAGTCTCAATTTATTGGATTGTGACAACTATAAGTATTCCAATCCCAATGGAAATGCTAAGTTTTGAATTCAATAGATTTTGTTTTTGGTATTCTACGTAGTATTTTTTTTATCATCAAAGTGTGACGTTCTTTGTATTAATAGAAAAAGATGTAGTTTCAAATTTAATGTAGTAGGTTCAAATTTAATGTAACATGTTAAGATGTAATTTACGAATAGTTTTTGAAGCTGCCATTCAGGTATACGAATTACGGTTTGAGATTTTCTAGCTGGTATGCATAACTCGACAACTTTTGTAAATTGCTTTTCAAGCTATATTATAACTAAATACCAATTAGCATCGTAAAAAACATTGAAGATATATATATGTTTTTTTTTTAGGTAAACTAGATATATATATATATATATATATATGTTGTACCAATGTTTGTGCGAATTGCCTTGCAAATACAACAAAAACACTAAATTTCTTATTTTTCATCTAAGTTCGTCGGTTTTGAAATAGCTTTGGGTTTGAAGATGACATTGTTTCAAAAACTTAATAAATGAATATGGTATATCTGACGTCCAAAAAACAAAATCCCACACTTTATCGCCGGATCAATAGATCGTAAGTCTTAGCACTAAAAAAAACTCATATAGATCGATGATAGTATTTTCACTAGTGCACTGTGCTTCAAAACTTTGTCAGAATTAGAGTTGGACCATTCTGATCTTACTATTTGGGTAGCACCATGCAGCTCCACAGTGTTAAATAAAGATTGTGGGGGTCACTTTTTACAAATACATATAAAGAGATTGAAAATTGAAGGCTATATATATTCAGAGTGGAAGTTAGAATTGATATATGTCAGATTGATGGTTGATTAAGGTAGAGAAAATGATACACATTTGTACGAAAGTAAAATCTGGACCATTCTATCTTTTTTTCTTTTTTTCCACTCTATATATTACTTACTGTTCTTTTTCTCAACTCTCCACTTGTTTTTCATATCCACATTAACTAGTCTTGGATTTGTAATGGTTGACAAATTTATGAATCTTTTCTTCTTTTATGTCATGTGATTTACATCAGTTTCATGTGCAAATAAACTCGAACTAACAATGTCAAAAAATGTGAAACAAATTATTGATGAAATAATAAAAATATTAATTTACACAAAAATGACATAGCCTTCTACTCTATCTATTTTTTTTCCCATCTCCTATTCCGTTGTTACCATTTACTTAAAATTTTGTTACCGGTTTAAGCCTAAATGGAAAAAGTGAGAAACAACTCATTACACAGATTTCTCTTTACTCAATACTCAATAGTGACTCAATTAATTACACGAAGTTAAAAGCTCAAGACCTAGGTTTTACAACCATATTTACTTGCATACATGTACATGTATAATTGTATACGTACATGTAGTAACATTTGCATATATATATATACACATATCATCTTAACTCCGAGTTCCATATCAAACCCAAAATCTTTCATTTATTTGTTTGGCCAAAAAGTAGTCTCTTGAAAGTTGAAACTGATTGTTGTACGCAAATTAGAACAAAAGAGGGGAAAAAGAAGAAGAGAAAATGGAATATTGGAGCAACCCCTTCATGAATGGAGATTCGTCTTCCAACTTCAACTATCCTTTCTATAACTCTAACCATTTTTCTGGTACATATGCATCCGTTCTTTGTTAATGGAACTAATCTATATGCTTGATGATGCATATTCATGTACTCAATGTGCACTAGTTTTCACTATCTAATCAAGTAGCTTATTATAGTCTACTTTGACTCTATTCCTTGTGATAATTGATTCTACATATCAAAATTTGTAGGAAACCAAGACAACAAATGTCTCTCTTCAGGTGCAATGTTTGATGCACAACAAGGTCTGCTTCATGAACATCATTTTCCTCTAGCTATGGTGGAGAGTGGCTATGGAGATGAAAGCAACAACATCAATGGTCAGGAAAAGAAGAAGAAGAAGATGACGAGCGAGCAGCTAAAGTTACTCGAGAGAAGTTTCCACGAAGAGATGAAGCTGGACCCTGACAGGAAAATGAAGCTGTCCAAAGAACTTGGTCTGCAACCGAGGCAGATTGCGGTTTGGTTCCAGAACAGGAAAGCCAGGTGGAAGAACAAACAACTCGAACATCTCTACGAATCACTAAGGCAAGATTTCGACATTGTCTCTAGAGAAAAGAAGTTACTACAAGAAGAGGTAATGAACTCACTAGTGATACGACCAATCCTAAATCTATCAGCTTTCAAGTGACATTTGATTGAGTTATAACTTTCACTTTGTTTCAACAGCTCGTACAATTGAAATCGATGTTAGGCGAGAATAGTGCAAGCAAAAGGAAGCAAACGTGGACCTGCTTCATAAAATGACTTATCCCTCAAAAACAGTAAAAAAATTGTAGTCTCTGATCCAACAATAACGTTAGTAGCAAGTCCTGTTTTCGTTTAGGTATTTGGTTCAAGTGATTTTCATGACATGTATTGTCTTGGTTCGTGAAGAATATTATAAGTTGACGTACACAAAATCTATAAGATAAGTTAAGACTCAATAAATGGCTAAACAGATGAGACTAACAAACAAGCTAAAAACATAGACTAGCCACAAACAATCAGCAATGTCCTAGAGCTGAGTTTCTATATTCTGTCTCATAGTTTTCGGATTTCAAGAGTGAAACATAAGGTTGTAGATGCCAAACAAAAAGTTTCATAATCTGCATAAAATACAAAGATAGGTGCAAAACTAAAAAAAATTGGTGACAACAAAAGACAAAACAAGAAAGATAAGTGAAGAGAGATGAGTGACTCCACTCAACGTTTGCCACCACCACCACCCATCTTAGCAGCCCTGGGTGCTGCAGCCTTGGGGACATTGCCCTTCACTTGAGACTTCTGTTGCTTTGAAGCAAACTCGGCTTTCTTTGCCTTCTTCTCGTCCTTGGTCTTCTTGATTCTCTCCTTAATCTCACTGCAGAATCATCATATTCGTCTTGAGTCAATAACATTTCAGTAGGTTTAAGAGTATGCCATAGTGAATCATTTGGGAAAAGAAAACAAACCGTAGAGCAGCTTCTCTGGCTGCATCACGAACTTCGGGCTTCTCAGCTCGCTTCTTCTGAATGACCTCCAAAGTAGCACCAACAATTGACCTTGAGTAGGGCTTCTTGGTTGCTCGTCTCCTCTTCTTCACAGCCTCTTGAGCAGCATCCTGGAAGAGATAAAAAAATACACAAATCAGGGTTCTTGTTACACAGACCAAAACAAGAATTGGAATATATCGGAAAATAGAACAAGAGCCGAACAAAAGAATTCTGACCTTTTTGTGCTGCTTCCTGTACATGGCAGTCCATGAAAGCTTGGATGGCTTCAACTTGTTGTGGAAGTACCTCTTGCATTTGGAGTTTATGAACAAAAACACCTGTTCAATCATGCAAACCAAACACCATAATCAATACAGAGACACAGCAACAGACACTCAACAAATCGCACACATTCTACCAAAAAAAAAGGGTACCTGAGAGTCAGATCGGATAAATCTGATACCTCTACCAGGGTAAATCTTGTGGCCACTGAAACGGCAAAGCTCAGTCCTACATTTCAAACATAGTCAAAAGGGCTTAGAGATATCACTCAACATTGTCTCAATCGAAAACAACTCAAGATAAAATGCACAAAACAGGACACACATTAAGCCATTTTGATTTTGCAATGTCCTCAGTGATCAACAAAGGAGAACAACAATACGAATTATCAGAATCATAGTGGAGCATAACAATCGAAAGGAAATGAATACAAACAATCAATTAAAAAACACACATTTCAAATAGAGACAAGCACAATTAATTCGATTTACTGAACTAGACAACCAGATCTAGCTATTGCCGAACACAAACCCAATCTCAAATCGCAGACCATTGTGAACAAGAAATATAAACAGATTTTAACGGGAAAGGATTCATTTCAGTAGTAGCAGATTCACACGAATCATCAACGAGAATGCATTCCTATGAACTGAGAAGCACGAAGAAGAGAGAGAGACAGAGAGATGAGATTGATTACTTGAGAACCATGGCTCCGCCGCGTTGAACTCTACTCACTTGAAAACCCTAAAAATTCTAAGGATCAGTTTAACGAATCGTATTTAAGGCAGATGAAATTTTCTGAGCCCTAGCTTTTCAACGAATGTAATGGGCCTTTAAGACCAAATTAAATGTTTAGGCCCATTAAATAAGATTTTTAGTACGGTTAAGCGGCCCTTTATATGGCCCTAGAAATAGAATATAGTTTCCATGTTTTTAGCTATTCGTCGATGATTTTTTTTTACAAGAAAAAAAAAATACGTATTGTAAGTTTGAAATTTTATTAAATGCAATATATATTTTGTTTTATTCAATGCGATAAATTTTAATAATTTAGTCTTTCCTTTTGTTCCATTCCATCATTTTTGCTTTTTGGTTGAATTTGAAATTTAACCACGAACTAGTACCTACAATATCACAAAACTAGACTTAATTTTAGAAGGAAAAAAAAAAGTCAAGAAAGGATTACATAGTAGAGACTGGCCATATGCTGTATGGACCAAAATACAAAAGTAATAATAAATGATCCGAGTTGGTCCATTGCAATCTCTCTAATCATGTGGTTTTGGAAGCACACTAATTATTATATCACAATAATTAACCACTCAAATTCTTGTGGCTCTACTATGGAAAACATTGATTGGCATATATACAAGTGCAAGATCTCTACAGCCCAAAACATTGACAATCACACAGTAATCATGTGGTGAGATTTGTCTTAAGATGTCCTTTTCCTAGTCAACAACGTTACCAAAGTCCAAATCTATTATTTCCTCTATTTAGGAATTACGAAATTTGTTTTGTTTTCTTCTACAAATTACATTGAACATGTGACCAAACAAAAGAATTCAAATCATACAACGTTTATTAGAGAAAAAAATGACAATATTTAGACAAATCAAGTTTGACAACTTTATTTATGAAGATGGTCAACTTTGTATTGACCAATAACAAATCACAAATGACTTGGACTACAAGCAAACCAAACCCAACAAAGACAATCTGATTTATAACTCCTTACATTGATTGTGTTGGACAACCGAAATTGGCCAATCAATATCCTAAAGAAAACACTTTTAAAAAACTGTTTTTTCCAAAAGATTTCTTCAACTAAATTGTATAGATTCATTGACTACTGCAGAATCCTAAGAAGCCCATAAACTCATGGTTATGTATCATCTTTATGCTCTTCTCTATCCCAATAACTCCCATTGTGAGAGCACTTGCACAAATGACTCCTGATAGAACGAAAACGATGATCGAAGCTCTTCTCAGGATCGCCACAAGCTTTCTTATAAAGAATTGACCCCAGAATCCGGCAAGAATCGATACCGACATCAAGTACAATGCTGTCAGTAAAAACAAAGATCCATCATCAGTTTCTTTCTTTTGCTTTTCACTTTTAATGTTTCTCATGTTGTGTACTAAGAGATCTTACCGTATGGGATTGGAAATCTCTTGAGGAGATAGAACTCAACTACGGATAAAGACGATGAAAACATCATCACAAATGTCGCTGTCGCGCTAGCAACCTGTGTTTTAAATGTAGAGAAAAAGATTGAAGAAACAAGTTGATTGATTTGGTTTTTAAATAGAAATGAGTGTGTGTGTGTACCTGTGGGATGACTCCGATCTCAAGAAGCAAAGGGCCGAGAACGAATCCACCACCGGATCCGAGGAGACCGCCTACAATGCCTCCAACGAGTCCACAAAGAGCACAGAAGATAAGACTCAGAGGAGTCCATTCGATCGTAGCCTCGCAGATTGTTTCAGTGTTTCCACAGCTTATCCTCTCTTTGTTCTCTCTGAACAATTTCACCGCTTCAAATCCAAACACGGCGAAAGCAACTGGGAACTGCAATCGGAAAATGGTTCCAAACGAAGATGTAGCGAAATGCAGAGGATAAAAGATTACATGGGACATAGATATGTTTACCTGTAAGCAGAAAAGCACCCAATACATTGTGCTGCAGACCTTGATCTCGTTCTGTTTAAACCCGAGCGTTAATTAGGATATGAGAGCTCAACATCAAGACTATTGAGAGTGTCGAAAACCAAAAAGCTAGAAGAAAAAGATCATTACTTGCCTTGATAATTTGGATGAGCAAGAAAGCTAACCACACAGTTACCAGAACCAGAAGCCGTTTCCACTTGAGATTAGACCTTATTATTTCCTGCAAGTAAACAATGAAACCGATTCTTGAAACCTTATGCAAGTGATGTGCCAGCCAATCAGTTGCATCAATTTGCATACTTACCAGTTCTGATTTCTCTTCTCTCGGGTAAAGCGGCTCATACTCTGTGTCGATTAAGACTGCGTGGAATCATCAAGAAAGTAAAGAATACGGTAAGCTTAAGAAAACCGAACCCCAATTCATCAGAAACAGGAAAAAGGAAGCACAAGTGTGAAGCTTTTTACGCACGTTCGCCTCGGGAATTAACCCCGGATTTTCGCTGGTCCGCCATTTCGTTCTGTTGAATAGCCACATATAAACCTTCAGTACCCTCCCCACAACATTATAAAAAACCACATACATTACTCAATGGGAAACAAACCTTCAATAAAGTCTCTTCCTGCCACATCTCAAGTCCTTTAAAAAAGGATCTTGAAGAAGTACCGACGAAAAGAATGATGATGAGGACAGTGATGAGCCAGTAAGGGAAAACAACACTGAGAGAAACACCAACAGTGATACCAAGGAGAAGCATTGGTTGAAACAAGAGAGCCAAATCATAATCTAAGATTGGTACTTCTTTTGTCGGATGACGAACTCTTACATTGTACCAAACTGATGATGCAGATGCTCCCATTATCATACCTATCACACAAACAACAACAACAACATCAACATCAAAATTTAAATCTCATTGCAATTACACAACATTTGATGTGATCTTACATTTTGAGATTGCAGCTGCAGATTTTGTGTCGAAACCGAGAATGAGAGTGAGCATAGGAACGAATATTCCACCGCCTCCAACCCCACCAACCGTCCCACACGCAGATCCTAGAAACGCTATTACAGTAGCCACCACAAGTTTCCAACTAAACTTCAAAGCCTACTTTCACATTTTTGATACACAAAAAGAAGTCAAATTCCACTTTTTGAGATTCTTCCAAAACCCCACTTTTGTATTTTTTTTTAATAATAATAACTATACTTTCAATTTCAAACCAGAGAGACTGGAGCTTTAGGGTAAAAACTCTGTTTTTTTCATAATGATGTAACGTAACGTAAGAAAATTGAATCTCCCTTTTTTTTTTTTTTTTTAATTAAGAAATCATCTGTTTATTCAAATGGATTTGACTATTTTCCAATTCAAAATGATACTTTTATAACGTAAATCAAATTAAAGATTCCAGGTGAATCAGGTGGGAATTAAGAATATTCAGATGAAAAGTTGACGTCGAAAAGGAAAAAGAGGAGACTTTTAATTACCGGCCAAACTTTATCGGTGTCAGAGACCGGAGAAGACGACGAGAGACGATGAAGATTAGGGTTTGTATCTCCGACGTAAGAAACAGAGAAGACGGCGACGGAAAAACCCACGAGAAGATAGAGGATAAATCCTCCGGTGCCTCTCCCAATCCACAATCCCATTTTTCTTCTTCTATATAAACCCTAAATAATCTTCAAGCTTGTCTTAAAAAACACAAATTCTGGGTTTTTTTGTGTTTTTTCTCCTTTGGTGATGAAGCAGAGAGAACCGTCCTTATAAAAGCAGAGTCAGAGAGGTGAAGACGGAGGATAGATTGAGAGTTTTATCGACTATACTCTTGTGTATATTATTAGCATACTACCTGTTGTGATAAGCTTACACGTGGCAGGATTTTTGGATTTGAGTCTCTGTTTAAAATTTTGAGGCTGTAATCTTGGCTTGTTCTAATCCACAAAATAAATGGAAACATTTGAATATAAAGGAAATATTTTATCTCAAATAAGAAAATATTCCTTATAAAGATGGTGGTCTTATCTGAATAGTCGAGATTTAGCAAAAAAATAATAATCAGATTTTGTATTACTTGTATAGACAAAATATTGATATAATTAAAATTATGGAATGAAGTAGTAATGCAATTTTCCCAATTCTTTTTTATAAGTTACGATTATATGACAGTTTAAAGATGACAAGAGAACTTTTTCTTCAATTTTTTGAAAAATCTTATTTTTAAAGTGTCATTTTTTTTAAATATTATATTTATAAAAAAATTAAAAATTATCATCAAAATTATATCATTTATTCAAAATATTATTTATATTTCGATTAATTATTTTATGTTAGGGTTTACTTTTTAAGATCTAGATTTGTTAGGAATCAAGATTTTTTTTAAGGTTTAAAATTTTAGGGTTTAAGATTTTAAAAATATACTATTCACGATAATATTTTTGAAAATTAACATACTAAAATTAGCATTTTTTAAATACTTATGCTTTCATGAAACAAGTGTTTGTTGTTTTTGTCATTACGTTGTCAGAATAACAGAGGGACCATAAATATTCTCTCTTTAAAAGAACACAATTAACTAACGAAAAATATGTTAATATAATTTTGACAAAAGTGTTAATGTAATAAAGAGAGCTCTTTTGCCTCAAAGTTATATATATACTTGCATTTGTTTCAACTAATTTTCATCGTCAATCAAACATGCATTCTTACATTGCAGTATTGGAGAATCTCTCTTATTTTCGTCGTTAATTCCAAAGGGACACGAGACAACAAAGTGGCTTATTAAGAGACGGATTGGAGTTAATGTCGGAAAGATTTCGTCTTTTCAATCAACAGCCTAACCAATATCAAGATAGAAAACTAAAAGAGGAACATATGTTGAACCCCTACAGCAAGCCATTTAACACTCTGCAATCGTTGGAACGAACAACAGATCATCAAAAATAGCCCAAAATGGTTCTCCTTTAATATATAGAAAATAAAATAAATCCATATTTTTTCTTTTAATTGAAATATAGATTTTGTTCAAATTAATGCACATTAAGCTTCTGACTAAATTCCTAAATCCTACCAAATCAATATATAGTATACCTAATTTTAATTTTCGGCCACCATCCACGAATTTTATTTTATGATTGTGATCCATACGTCTCTAAATTCTTTTATCGCCGGCGAGACTTTAAGAAAAATTCTCATTTTGCATAGTATTTATTAATTGCCATACTATGATTGGATTAATCAAAATAGTAGGTTTGATTAAGATTATACTGTATTATACGCGCGCTAATAATACACGTACTGTATTATACCAGAACACTCTGAGTGAAGTGACTATTATACTGTATTATACGCGTGCTAATATAATTTCGATTATTTGTGACAAAAAAAAGAAAATTTGATTATTTGCTTCCTCTGCACTCTCCTATATAAACAAACCCCAGTCGAGATCGACGTGATCGAGAAAATCAAATCCCATTTTGTTTGCAGCGAATACAAATCTCATTACTTTCTCTCCACATGATGTCGTTGTTAATTCTTGGCGATAAGGTATGAGATTTGGATCTAGTTGTCGATGATAATTTGATTTGATGGTGATTTGATGATAATTGATGATGATGATTAGGGTTCAGATCTCGGGTTTGATATATGTTTTTTTCTTTTGAATAGCCGGGAACTACTGCAACTATAGGCGACATTGATTATGTAGCCGATCATCTTAAGATTAACAAGACCAAGGCTCTCTACCTTCTCGTTGAGTACGATTGGAGCAAGGAGCGAATCGAAGCAAATAAATCTATTTTGAAAGCAGTCGTGGTACTCAACAACGCGGTTCCTGTTACTAACACTGATATTAGTGACAGATTCGTCTGTGTAAGTGTTGTTTTGATATATGTTCTGTTGTTGTTTGTGTTTGATATCTCTTTATGTTGATGTGTGTGTTGATATCACTGTTCTTGTTCTGTTCTTGAGAAACTGTCATTCTTTGTATTGTCTTTGATAATGGTCTATGTCTTAGGCTTATTGTACCAATTGCCCATGGGATAATATGTTTTGGAGGGCAGACTGCTGCGATTCCCACTGCCTTGCGTGTCTTGAAGGCACCTATATCTACAACACATGGCTGGAGTCCTTCTTCTTACTTGCCCGTTGTGTCGTACCTTCTTCAATCCCTTTTTTTGATCCAGTTTCTTCCATCAGAAAAGCAACAGAGACAGTCAGATCTCATTTTCCAAGATTACTTAAGGACCAAGACACCGTTACCCCTATTCCCAAAACTCTTACACTATGTTTCGTGGAAAAAGAAGCTCATTGCAATCGGTTTGGCAATGGTTTCAGCGTGTGCTTATGCAACCTACACTCTCTTTACTTGGAAACAAAGGATTGAAATCTGGATTGAAAACCATCCCCGAATTGTTAATGTTGTCGCAAATCTTCGCCACCAATACGCAAAGGGCGAGGATCAATACGGTTTGTAAGGTAGGAGGAGAAAACACTCTCAATGAAAGTCCTTGTTTTCTTCTTGAAAAGCTCCATTAACTAAAATATTGTCCAACCATATGCCACGCATAGCTCAGGTACTCCTAATTATGTTTTAGTGCAAGCCTTTGAGAAGCAACTTGGTAGGCCAAATGCCAAGGACACATGAGATTCATCTTATTAATCTATCAAGTTTGGTTAAGCTTGTAAGAAGTTAATTAAGTCACCTCCTACGTAAATCCAACATAGTAATGTCTTTGTTAAGTGATATTGTCCCACATTGGAAGTTGGAGAAATAATATAGTAATATATAAAGGGTTAGGGCCAATTTACTCATTGCCAATTGGTTTTGAGTTGGAAACCCATGAAAAACCAAATTTAATATGGTATCAGAGCCAGTTTTTGAGTAAGAAGACGAGAATAAAAACTCAGAGAACACAAAACTCTTGAAATATGTTGTTTTCCGGAGCCGTCACAACTAATTTACCCAAAAACGACATCATTGTTGTTGGAAGCAAGAAACGCATGAACGAAGTCTCACATCAAAAACTCGAACAGGTTTTCACGTGTATATATAGCGGTTGGAATTGTAGTAAGATTGTCTACTAGTTGGTGTTAAGTGATATTGTCCCACATAGGAAGTTGGAGAAATAATATAGTAATATATAAATGGTTTTTGAGTTGGGATCCCATGAAAACCTAAATATAATAGTCTTTGTTGGTCTCTAATGGAACCAAGATTAAGCACAGTAAAAGACTGGATTGTTGCAAAACTAGTCAATCCGTTTTCCGCCTTTGGATTTACAACCAAGAACAACAATGCCTTTTGAATTCGAGAGGCAAAGCATGTAAGAGGAGTGGAGAAGAAGACACAGAGCATCTTGTCTATATCATCGAGATCTATCTCACACCAATGATTAAGAAAATAATTATGTGTGAGTGTATGTGCCAAAACATATACAAGATGGCCAGATAGTTAACACCAATGATTAAAAAACAATCATATACAAGTGAATATGCACAAAACATGAACAAGATGGCCAAATAGTTAACACCTCAAACTGTCAAGTTTTATAACTTGAATTTGTTTTCTTAATTTTTTTTTTAATATGATTTAGATGCTTTATTGAATGAAAAAAGTGAGAACGTAGTGAAGTCTACTTACTCACATTTGTAAAGATAAAAGTATTTACTATCTTTTTCATTAAATAATGGAAATTATATGTAATGATGACCGAGAGCATGATCAAAAGATTAATATGTTTTTCTTAGAATAACACAGATGGACCGAAATACGAAAAAACGAAAATTAGAGTATATTGGAACAGATAATTGTTCGGTCCGTCAAGGGTCTGATATTAATATGATTTTAAAAAAAATCAAATCAGCCGTGAGGAAAATGGGTTTGAATGGAAACTTGCAGGTTTGAATGGTCTTGCAGAAAATTTTTATATTGACAATACAAAAATTCAATAAACACAAACAAGCCCTTGCTCACAGCGGAATTCATCTCACACAGACAAATATTCGAAGATGAGCCCTCAATACTCTTTTTCTAGTAACTTTGTTAACATTCTATAGTACTTTCATTAAAATATTTAATGTAAATTGATAATGTTTATAAAAGAAATTTCAGGCTAAAAATTGTTACCGATAAAGTAATTATGACAAAGATAATAGCATATTTGCACCCATTAGCCATTTGACATACGAAATCTGTTCTTATTTACAAACGATGTAGATAACAACAATTCATTGAGATACAAAAAATTGTATATGGCTACAAGCTTCTAGATAGGTATGAAGTTTCGGTTAAGATGGATTTCAAATGGTTCTAATAAGAAGCGATACTTATTATACAAGATACGAACACCCAACATTTATTAGAAAATATTAGAGTTTTGAACTAGTCAATTGCCAAACCATCTTAGCCATATATACAATTTTCAAATACGTTAGAAAATAGAATAGTTCGAATTAGCGTATATCCTTGAAAGACTATTATATATCGATTTGAATTTTGAATAGTCTAATAAAAAAAAACTTTATATATGGAAAATTCATAAAAGAAATACTACTGTCAGTAAACGGAAGACGTAGATCCCCCGAATGAGAACAAAACAATCCACTTCTCCTCTTGCTCAGTTTTTGTGGAATACAATTAGTGAATTAGTCCATATGATATTAGAATCATATATTCACTGAAATTAGAAACCGAGACATTGAGAGAAATCAGCCACGAAAACAAATTCTAATGAATTAAATTCCCAGTTTTTCTATATTTCCAAAACTGTAACATGCCTTATTTTATGATCTCCTAAATATTTTAATGTCAAATGTGTATTCTTGAACTAAATGTTAAGTCTCATGCAACTTGTATTGACAATAAGCGAATTAGAGGTCCATGTGTATGTAGCATTCAATATCTCATCTATATTCAACTGTGGGATTCTTAACATAGAATTTGCAAAATTAACAAAGGCATATGTAGAAGAAGAAAAAAAGTCCCCGACTGGTCGAAATTGATCTACACATGCAAGATACGGCGAAACCAACCCATGTGGTGGTGACCATCTTCAGGAAAAAGACAACCTTAATTGATTATTGAGTGTCCCATGTTTTCTGTATGTCCTTTTTATGTAACATCAATTAATAAATCCGCGATCGTGATTCGTCGGAACCGACATATAGCAAATCATATCTTTACGTTAGTCGGTTAGTAGTTTTGAGCTTCCATAAATACAATGCAACGACTATACGTTTTAGTGAAGTAATTCCAAGCATAATATTGTGGACAACAAAAAGTACACATGAACCCATATTCTTCCTACCATAAAGATTTTACTAAAATTAGTACTATATATATTAGTTACGGAAAACAAATACTCAAAATATAGAGACGGTAACTTTACTAAAACAACATTGGAAAGTTGGTTTTTTTACCAAAATGATGATTATCTTTGAATATTATTCAAACAACATTATGTACTCATTTTACCTTTATTTGCTTTAAAAACAAAAAACGTATTTACGAAACTGCCATTAATGAAGCAACAAAGATTTTTCCGCCAAAAACGAATAAGTCTACTGCTCATGTGATGGTAGATTTATTTTACGATTGGTAGATTTATTAAGTGGTTGGTAGATTTAATTTAAGTAAGTAGATTTAATCGACGAACGGTAAAGTTAATATTTGAATGGTAGATTTATTGTCTAAACTTATTTTTATTTAGTGGTAGAGATATTTTGGAGAGGTAGACTTAAAGCCAATAGTGGTAGTTTATTTTTGAGTGATAGACTTATTAGTCGAATGGTAGATTTATCTCGGTAGACTTATTATTGAGTGTAAAGTCTTGAGAAATCCACTTTGTAAACGCTCATGAACAATGTGACAATCATTTTTAATGTGTTTCGTCCTTTAATGGAACACAGGATTAGACGCTATATGCATAGCAGATTGATTGTCACAAAACAATGTAGCAGGAGCCTGAGGAAAACAATAAAGGTTAGTGAGCAGATTTGTCAACCAGATAAGTTCATATGTAGCATCTGCCATGGCTATATACTCTGCCTTGGAACTGCTTCTGGATACGGTTTTTTGTTTCTTATCTCTCCAGGAAATAAGAGAATTCCCAAGGAACATGCAATAACCCGTAACAGACCGGCTCGAATCCGGACAAGCCGCCCAATCAGCATCAGAAAAAGCAGTGAGATGAATGTTAGAAGTAGCAGGATAAAATAAACCTTGTCCTGGATTATTCTTGATGTATCTAAGAACTCTATGAGCTACCTGGAGATGTGCAAAAGTAGGAGCAGACATGTATTGACTAAGTTTATGAACCGCATATGAGATATCGGGTCTGGTATGAGTCAAGGATAACATTCTTCCCACAATGCATCTGGTCTGGTATGAGTCAAGGATAACATTCTTCCCACAATGCATCTGTATACTGATGGATCAGGAAGAAGATCACCAGAAGAGGCAGACAACTTGAGATTAGTTTCCATCAGAACAGAGACGGGTTTACAACCTAACATACCAGAATCGTCAAGCCATTCCAAAGCATATTTCCTTTGATTAATGGAGATACTAGTGTGATTCCGAGCAATTTCAAAACCCAAACAGTATTTTGCAGGGCCAAGATCTCTCAGTTTAAATGCGGATTGCAAACCCCTTTGAAAACTTCCACCTCATAATCATCATTCCCAACAACCAAGATATCATCCACATACACCAAAATGATCAAGTACATACCAGACCGATGTTTGACAAACAAAGAATGATCTGATGGAGCCTGCACAAAACCTACAGACAAAATGACTTGAGAGAGTTTTTGATTCCATTGTCTAGAGGCTTGTTTGAGGCCATATAAGGACTTATGTAGACGAGAAACAGAGTTGGGAGGAGGAGATTTGCGTGTTAACTGAGAATAACCAGGAGGAATCACCATATAAATATCCTCATCAAGATCACCATTTAAGAAGGCATTGCTAATATCCAGTTGAGTAATAGACTAGTTCTTGGCAGCTGCCAAGCCAAGAATCATTCTGAAAGTTTCCAATTTTGCAACCGTAGAAAATATGTCCAGATAGTCTAAGCCTTCTAGTTGAGTGTAGCCCTTAGCAACAAGACGAACTTTATGTCTCTCAATACTACCATCTGGATTGTATTTGAGAGTGAAAATCCATTTACATCCAATAGGATGCTTTCCTGGGGGAAGCTCACATATAGACCAAGTACCAGTCACTTCTAGAGAAGTCATTTCAGACTTGGTAGCTCCAGTCCATTCCACAGATTTGACAGCTTCTTGGAAAGTTTTAGGTAATGTTATAGTGGTAATGGATAGAATGAAGTTTTTGTAGGTAGGGTTAAGGTTGTCATAAGAAAGAAAAGAAGAAATGGGATATGAGATTGTAAAAGAAGGGTGAGCAGGAAATTCTTCATCCTGATGTAACAAATAACAATAATATTCATCCAGATTAGTGGGGATCCTAGTCTGTCTCTTAGGTCTTGGAACTATATCAGTTGAACTCAAAGGTGTAAAATCAGGAGTAATAGATGAATGTGAAGAAGACGTAGAGGAATCAAAAGAAAAAGGGTTAGGAGAATGAATGGGTGAAGAAATAGAATCATGTATTTGGAAATCATCAGTGATATCCCCTGAAATAAGTGTAGAGGATGATTCCAGAGGAATGTCAAAAGATGCAGGAAAGATGGAATCTAGTTCTGGAAGAGCTAATAAATCTTGAGAGAACATATCAGAAACCAAATGATCTTTTGAAAACGGGAAAACAGTCTCATAAAAAATCACATTCCTAGTAATGGAAATGACTCTTGTGTCAAGATCCATGACTTTATATCCTTTGTATCCTTGTGGATATCCAAGAAATGCACAAGGTGTTGCTCTTGGTGAGAACTTGTGTCTGTCTTTCAAAAGAGTAGAGGCAAAACAGAGACACCCAAAGACCTTAAGATGATCATAAGAAGAAACTTTGGAACTGAGAATTTCAAAAGGAGATTTATTATCAAGAAGTGGAGAAGGAGTTCTGTTGATCAAATAGATTGCAGTAAGGATACAATCTCCCCAATATTCCAAAGGAATGTTCGATTGAAACAAAAGTGAACAAGCCACATTAAGAATGTATTGATGTTTATGCTCAACCACAGAATTTTGTTGTGGTGTATAAGCACAAGAAAAGAAATGAACAATGCATTTAGACTTTAGCAAAGATTGAAAGGAAAGTTCAGCAGCATTATCTGATCGAATAGCCTTAACTTTGGCTTGATATTGTGTTTCAATGAGTTGAAGAAACTCAAGAAATACAATAGAAACATAACTTTTATTTTTCAATAGGTAAACCCAAGTAACCAAAGTAACTCTAGTACAATCATCAACTAGAGTTAAAAAAGTATTTGTATCCTTCAATACTAGGAACATGAAATGGTCCCCATACATCAAGATGAATCAAATCGAAAGGTAAAGGAGAAAGATTATTGGAAAAAAAAGAAAAGAAAGTCTTTTCTGTTTTGCCAAAGGACAAATTTTACAAAGTGATTAACGAGCCGTTTTCCCATTTGAGATATTCAAAAGCTTAGAAAGAGAATGAATTTTGTTGAATGATGGATGCCCAAGTCTTTGATGCCAAACTTCAGTAGAGACTTGGAAAACAGATGGATTATTAGAGATTGATGAAATGATTTTGGATTCAGAATGGTGAGGAGGATCCAAAACATAGAGATTGTTATAAAGGTTACCCTTCATAATCATCAAGTCCGGAATATGCTCCTGAGGAATGAATGGATTGTAAGGAAAGATATAACAAGATGAAGAAGAAAATAAGACTGAGATTGTGCTATTTCTAATGAGAGCGCTAATACTCAGAAGATTGAATTTGAAGTATGGCACAAACAGAACAGAGTGAAGAACAAGATGTTCTGAAAGGATAATAGTGCCAGAGAGATGTACTGAAATGTGAGTGCCATCAGGGAGTGCAACCGATGTGTTACTAATAGGTTCAGTGGTAGAGAACAAATCTATATCATAACACACATGACAGCTAGCACCTATATCTATTACCCAAGCATTTTCTTTTAAAAATAAGGCCTTTCTTAATTCCCACATTAGAAATAAGATTAAGAGGTTGAAAAGAAGTACCTGAATGGGTTTGTGTTTGGGGAATAAGGTGGGGTTGAGGTTTGGATACAGAAGCTGTCCCATCTGCAAGAGTGAATGTGCTACCAGAAACCTGAGAAATATGATTCATCACAGTTGGAGATTTGTTCAGAATACTGAGAAGTTGCTGGATTTGATCTGCAGTGATATTCCCTAGGTTAGAACCATGTTGATTGCTCATAGGCACTACATCAGTATCATCCCTAATCGCCAAATTAGCCACATTTTCCTTTTCTGGTGGTCAAGACTGTTGTGGTTTGAGAGATTAGTTGTTGTGGTTACTTTGTTGGTGAAACTGAAGTTTAGAATAACCAGTCTGATTTGGAATCTTATAACCTTGGGGATAGCCATCTAGCTTATAACACCTGTTGACAGTATGTCCTGCCAATCCACAATGTGAGCATATCGGTATATTATTCTTTTGTTTATATCCATTCACATAAGCTGCTACAAATGGTTCTGGAGATGGACCAGCCTGAGATGTCTAAAAAGCAACTACACTTGCAGGATTACCACTTTTCATAGATCTTTGCCTTTCTTCTTGAGAAATGAGGTTAAACACCTTAGAGATAGAAGGTTTCGGTTCCATCATCAAAATTTGACCCCTTGTAGCTGTAAATGTATCATTCAAACCCATAAGAAACTTCAAAACCCGATCTTGTTCATCATGATTTTCTAATTTTTTGAGATTAGCACAATCTAATCGACCACAACGACAACTGAATGGACTTTCATGAGTCTTCAATTCTTCCCAAAGTTATTTAAGCTTAGTGTAGTAGTCAATAACACTTTGATTTCCTTGTACTTTAGAAAAGATATGTTGTTTTATCTCTGCAGTACGAGGTCCTTCACTTTTCTTGAATTGATCATGTATATCCAACCACATCTGTCTAGCAGTATCCAAGTACATAATACTCTTCGCAATTGACTTATCCACAACATTAACAATCCAAGTGCAAACAATGTTATTGCATCTAGACCACGAGCCATAACCCGGATGATTCTCATCTAGTTCAGGAAACGTTCCATTAACAAATACTGCTTTGTTCCTAGCTCCCAAAGCCATTAACATAGATCGACGCCACATATTGAAGTTCCCTAAACCAGTGAGTTTCTCAGAGACAAGAGCAATACCAGCATGATCGGCATTATGAATGTATAACAGATTCGAATTCGGATCTGACAAAGACGCCATTGTTCCCGTACTATTACCATAAGAAGCTGGATGTTCTTGTGAAGTCGGAGGAATTTGAGAAGGATTCAAAGATGGAATCAGAGCTGAATCAATCAATGCCATGACGATTTGAACACAATTGATGATGAATTGATGAAAAATACACAAATGTGTACTCGAAGAAGACAATTCTTAAATCTCACAGAAATCACCCAAAATTGACGAAAAAAACAGCAAAAAAACTCAAATTTGGAGTCAATCGAGATGATTAATCCACAAGAAATACAAAATCGAACATGAAGAACAGGAATTCGAGCTCGAATTAAGCTGATTTAAGTCTTTGATACCATATTAGAACCCAGAAATGTTGAAAATGAGTAAAGAACTAGTAAAAGAAAGTAGAGAGAGACTATAAAGTTTGTTACTCACATTAATGTTCTGAGTTACCGAAAACAGAGTTTGTTACAATCTATTAATAAAATACAATCCGATATAAGAGATAGGTTAACCGGAAATAATCTTATCTTACTAACTCCAATAGGACGCTTTCAGTGAAGTAGCCACTTCACCGGGTTTTGTATCTTCGACGCTCACTTCAACCACCATCCTCCCCGTGCCACCGTGCTCACACGCCGCACGTGTCTCCTCCACAATGTCTGATGGCATTGTCAGTTTGCTCTTTATAGCTTCGGTCATGTTCCCTAATGCACCAAATATAGTCCATTTCGCTTCATTTCCCCTATACATTATCCAAAAAAACACTTAAGCCGTTAGAAACCTTTTTTTATAAAATCAATTATATACTTTAAAAAAAATCGACAAAGATCTACCAAAATGATATTTCTTCTATCTACCTTTGAGCAGCAGAATCTTTGGTCTGGTTGGCTTTTTCAGCAACCGACTCGGTACTCTCTCTAGTCTTTTGTGAGGCCTTACGTGCCTTTTCTCCAGCTTCTTCTTTGAGTTCTTTACCTTCCAATCTCATATCTTCCATGTTTCTTCTAGTTTCTTCTCCAGCTTCCTCCATTTTTTCCTATATTATCAAACAACCATTTACCATCAAAGATATGGACACCGTTCGTACACCACATTTATCACCAAACATGAACATATTTTTTCAAGACATTACCTTGGCAGTGTCTTTGGTCTCCACAGCTTTCTGTTTTGTTTCTTCTGTTTTTCCCGAAAAAAACTCTATAGCTCTCTTAGCCGTATCAATCGCATTATCCTTCAACTCTCCAAGCTTATTTACCCCAATGTCTTTACCTTGCGTAGCCTTCTCAACAGTGTAGTCCTTATACTCTCCGATCTTTTCGGCCGTCTTATCCTTCGCTTCGACCGCCTTCCCTGCAGTGTAATCCTTATCTTCCATGGCTTTGTCCACCGTATACTCCTTGTATTCACCCATCTTCTCAACGGTCTTATCCTTAGCCTCTTTGGCCTTATCCGTTGTATAATTTGCCGCCTCCTTCACCTTCTCCGTCGTTTTATCCTTCACTTCTACGGCTTTATCCACCGTGTAGTCTTTGTATTCACCCACCTTCTCTGCGGTCTTATCCTTTGCCTCTACCGCCTTATCCGCAGTATAATCCGACATCTCCTTCGCCTTCTCGGAGATCTTGTCCGTAGCCTCCCCAACTTTATCAACAGTATAGTCTTTATACTCGCCCATCTTCCCCGCCGTATAATTAGCGGTATCCTTTGCCTTCATGACGTTTGCGTCTTTGGCTCCAACCGCTTTCTTTAAAGCTATCTGAGCTCCTTCTCTTGTAGACTCGATCGCATCGTGGCTTTTTCCGACTACGGCATCTCTCGCGTGCTCGTAGGTTCCTTGTACAGCCCTGATCCTATCACTCCCAGTCTCTCCTGCTCAAGTGGATGTTCCGTCGTTCTTTCCGTCACCTTATACATCGTGATGTCACCACCACCGGTTTTGTTGATGTCATGCAAGTCTTCAGCCGCGAGTCTCGCCGCGACCTCGGCTCTTTCCACGTTTTGTTTATCCGATGCCATTGCTTTTCTTTGATTACTTGAGAATTAAGAAAACTTAAGTTACGAATTCGTGAAAGTTAGAAAGTATTTTGCGATTTCAGAATCTTTTTTACTTGTTACTACTTACTACTGGTTGAGGTTCTTTTATTATTTCTTATAGTAATTGCTCTGTTTCTATGAAGACGCTACGTGGTAGATACACCGACGCAGTAGCTGCCACGTATAATTATTTCTTTCCTTTTTCTCTTCTTGTCTTTCAAGTAGCCTTTAGTGGGACACGTATGTTAAGTAGATCGTTTTATCATCTTCGGATGTACCATGCCACGTGAACATATCATGCATGAAAGTTGAGTGTTCATGGGCATGACTTAAGAGTTAAGACAAAAGTAAGCATTGATGGTCGGTTATATCAAATATTTTGAGATCATAATTTTGAGTTGCTCGAGGAATTTTTCTATAACTCTGCTATGTGATATGGTGAAAATGTGTCATCTTATTTCATTTTGTTAGAGTTCGATCATGTGTGTGTTGAACACATGTTCCGTGATTGCTCTATAGCAAAAAAAAGCTCATGCTTAAGCAAAATAAACTTTACTTTTTGCACCTCCCAATTTTTTTCAAAAATTACAAGCAACTTCGCATTATGCCTACATTTGGTTTATCCACACTTTATTTGAACAAGCTCTTTTAATTGTAATGATATTAGAACGTCCAAATAAAAAGGTCAATCTTGCACTAAAGTCCAACAAACAAGAATTTCATGCATCAAGTTCTCTTTTTTCGTAAAAAAAAAACTTGGGTTGGATTTTAAATATGGGTTAAATGATCTCGTGTCAACAAACTGGAATGAGAATGGAAATCTTCTTTTCTTTCGGTGGGGAAAAAGACCTTACTCTGTGATTATAAATAAATTAACTTATATATATTATTGGAACTAAAAAAATTATTTTATTTTAGTCCACCACTTTAAATCGGTCTTAAACTTATCATTTGGTGGAAGCCCCCTTGATCCAGTGATTGTCAAGGGTTCACTAAAGCTTCTACACCAGAAGGTCTAGGGTTCAAATCCAAGAAAATGCGAATTATTAATATTTATGCAGATTAATGGAGGTTAGCTTACAGGAAGAAGGCCCACCAAGGTGTTGGGGTGAGGAAGAAGATCGGCCATAGCCCGTATCGAGGCTCACAGATTCAGAAGCAGGCCACTGTGGTGTTAAAAGTTTCACTTAAGGATTAAACGAACCTTTGTGACTTGACGCAACCGTTGTCTTCGAGGACGGCTCCCCTCCCGGGGGAAAACTCGAAGGAAATACAAGACCTGGTGGTTGGGGAGAAACCACCGGCAATAGATTAAATGATACTAAGTTGGAACTCTCAGGGAGTCTGCGGTTTTTTGACAATTCGGCACCTGCGTAAAATCTGTCAAGGATTATTCCCAGGAATAATTTTTCTTATGGAGACTAAAAGCGATCATGGTTACCTGCAAGAGTGACAAGAGCAATTAGGTTATGATTTTCTTTTTATGGTTGACCCTTCTGGTCTTAGTGGCTGTCTAGCCCTTCTGGCTTTACCGAAATTTAAGGTTGAAGTTCTTTTTTCAAATAAAAATATTATTGATGTAATGGCCACCATTCATGGTTATAAAGTTTTTATCTCTTTTGTTTATGGAGAACTTGTTGTTACACGTCGTCATTTGGTCTGGGAACAATTGTCCTAGATAGGAGAGACCAGAACCGGGGCATGGATGATGACGAACGATTTTAACAAAATCACTGGTCATCATGAAAAAACTAGGGGTCGCACTCGGAGCGAAAATTCTCTCTTGGACTTCCGGCTTATGCAACAAAGTTGTGGAATGGTGGATTTTCCGTATACAGAGAATTGCCTATCATGGTAGGACGGAGAGGACGGAATGTTATCCGCTGCTAGTCGGACAGAGCTATGGGAAATGAGGACTGGCATGAGAAACTTACCCAAACACAAACTGAATACATGAGATTCATGGGATCTGATCATCGACCAATACTCACTCATATCGTACAACAAAACTTTTAAAGGAAAAAGAAGTTTCGATTCGACAAAAAATGGCTATCTAAGCCTAATTTCGAACAAATTATCAAAGAGGGGTGGAGCCCGGATGACAATGACTCTCAAAAGGATATCAGAGAGCGAATTCAGAGGTGTCGGCGCATATTTCTCGCTGGCGAAGGAGAGACATACAATCTCAACAGAAGTAATTGAGAACCTCAAGATGGAGCTGGATAGACTTCAGGGCGATGATTCTGTCTCACTAGAGGAGATTATAGAGGTGCATGAGCAATTGAGATTGGCACTAGTAGAGGAATGAGCCTTTTGGCAACAAAAAAGTTGGGTCCTATGGCTAGCGGAAGATGATCAAAATACCCAATACTTCCATGCTTCCACAAAGCAGAGACGAGCTAGGAACCGGATTATAGGGATTTTGAATTCTAATGGATCATGTACGGAAAAAAAAGCAGAGATTGAGAAAATAGCCATTGAGTATTTCCACGAGATCTTCTCCTCGTCCGGAATAACGGATCTAGAGACATCTTTGCAGCATATCCCGTAGACGGTGACACAAAAGATGAATGAGGCGCTCACACGGACCCCATTGGTGGCAGAGGTTAAGGCCGCTATTTTTGCCATCCACCAGGAGAAGGCACCATGGCCTGACGAGATGACGGCATTGTTTTACCAAAAATTCTGGCATATCCTTAGGCCAAATGTAGTAACTATGGTCCAATAGTTCATGGCTTCAGGGAACATAGAGGCTAGTATTAATGAAGTTAATATCTTTCTAATCCCAAAGAGTGAGAGACCAAGAGAGATGAAGGAATTTCAGCCTATCAGTCTATGTAATGTGAGTTACAAAATCATCTCAAAAGTGTTATGCCAAATGCTTAAGAGGATTCTCCCAAAGCTGATTTCAAAGACCCAATCAGTCTTTGTCATAGGACGGATAATCTCTGATAATATTTTAGTCGCCCAAGAGGCCTTTCATGCGTTGATGAGTACAAACAAATGTAAAAAAAATTTATAGGCATCAAAACGGACATGAGCAAGGCCTTTGACAGAGTGGAGTGGGAATTCTTAGAAGCCCTTATACGGAAGATGGAATTCTCAGAAAAATGGATTTCATGGATAATGTCGTGTGTGAACTCTGTATCATATCATATCCTACTCAACGGAGACCCTAAGGGTTCTATCACACCCACAAGGGTTATGCCAGGGAGACCCTCTGTCTCCATATCTGTTTATCTTATGTACGGAAATTTTGATCTCAAATCTAAAAGCGGCAGAGGCGGGGGGACGGATTACAGGTCTTAAAGTGGTGCAAGCTAATCCACCGATCTCACATATGTTGTTTGTCGATGACAACCTTTTTTCTGCAAAGCGAATGCAGAGCAGAGTGACACCATCCTCAACATCCTCACCCATTATGGCAATGCATCAGGCCAATGTATCACTTTTGATAAATCGGCAATTACTTTTGGCAAAGATGTGGATTCGGACACTAGAATGGCCATCAAGCATCAACTTGGAATCTCGAAAGATGGGGACGCTAGGAAATACTTGGGCATTCCAGAGCAACTTCAAGGATCTAAAGCACAAATATTTGCATACGTTCGAGATCACTTGAATCAAAGAGTGAACGGATGGTCGGTAAGATACCTGTTAAAGGGTGGCAAAGAGGTTATGATAAAGTTGGTGGCCCAAGCCATCTCGACATACGTCATGTCTTGTTTTCTTCTCCCTAAAGGCCTTTGTCAAAAGTTGGCGGGGATAGTGGCAAAGTTTTGGTGGAGTTTGCGACCTCAATCTCGGAGAATGCACTGGATTGCATGGAAAAAGCTATGCTTACCAAAAAAGGAGGATGGAATCGGTTTAAAATCATTTGAAGATTTTAACCAGGCCCTGCTAGCTAAACAAATGTGGAGACTATACCATCTTTCTAACTCACTAGCAGCACGAATACTTAAAGGGGGCTATTATTGTTTGATGCATCCTTTTGACGCACCTAAACCTAATCAGCCATCATATGGTTGGCGAAGCATTTGGAGCTGGAAACAACAAGTACTTCAGGGAGCCAGGAGAACCATTGGAGATGGAACAACAACCAGAGTGTGGGCTGATAAATGGATACCAGACGTGGACCCCTGACCAACAATCAGCTGCAATGTCACGCCTAATCCGCTACTAAAAGTTTATGACCTAATTCACAGGGGCACACACTCTTGGAATATTCAGGCTATTCGGGCCCATATTAGCCCGAGAGATATCCCAAGGATCCTTAGCCTCCGGATATCCCGACGGGCACCGTAGGATAGATATTGTTGGCACTACACTACCTGTGGAGCATATACGGTCAAATCTGGATATGAGGTGGCACGGGTTACAAAAGATGCTGAAACAAGATTTCTTCTTCAATTGCCGTCGGACAATCCCCTTAAAGCTCAAGCATGGAAAATTTAGACTCCAAATAAATTGCGACATTTTATCTGGCAATATCTGGCCAGAGCAGTGACAGTTAACGAGCGTCTCAATTATCGGCATGTTAGTTCTGTCTCATCCTGCCCGAGATGTAGTGCTTCAAAAGAATCCATTAATCATGCGATTTTCACATGCCCTTAAGCGAGACTTACGTGAGGTCTCTCGCACATTCCGTTTGGAGTAAATGGAGAAGCTACAGAAAGTCTAAGGGAGAATCTTGATTATCTATTCTGGCGAGTTTCACCAAGGGACGACCTGACAGAGGTTCTTAAAGCCTTTTTGTTGATTATCTGGTACATTTGGAGGCTAGGAATGATAAACTTTACAATACAATAGACAGAGAACCTGCAGAATTATTAGCTTTGGCTAAGAAAGAGGCAGGGGAATGGCTACTAGCACATGTTGCATAACCCCGATCATCAGTTGGAGCCATGAGAGAGACAGAAACACCACGGGGTGTACCTACGTTCACCTGCTTTGTGGATGGAGCCTGGAAGAAGGAGGACCGGACTAGTGGAACAGGATGGAACCACAGATCTGTTGGGGCTCCAGGGATATCGGCAGAGCCTCTCGCCACTGCATACTGAATTACATGGACTACTCTGGGCTATGCAGAGTCTACTTCGGAAACAACGATTTTGCTCAGTTTTTATCACTGACTCAAAGGAACTAGTGAGTATGGTGTCAACACCAAACGACTCGCCTAGTTTCCAACCAGAACTACGCGAATTAGCAGTACTCAGGGAGTTTTTCCCAGAACTTGACCTCATTTACCGGCAACGGGAGAATAATACGATGGCGGATTTGCTTGCGAGATATGCGCGTTGTCAGAATTCTATTTTTTCGTTTATTGGCACTTCTGTTCCTTATTGGTTTCAGGATACAGACAATGTATTTGTGTAATCAGTAATAAAGTGCGTTCGTGACAAAAAAGAAAAAGTTTACATGAGATATTCAACGTGAAGCAAGATATAATCGTCTAGCGTGGATCAAGATGAAAGACTTGTTCGTTGTAAAATCGTCGATGTAATAATTTTCATAATTTGTAATAAAATAACAATAAAAATTGCAGTTTTAAAAAAATAATTAAAAAAAAACTTGATCATCTTATAGATTTCCATAATTGTTGTGATTTGAGATAAAAACAAATTCACGAACTAACTAGAAGTCATCACAACTTCAAGAGGATTAAAACTAATATTTATAACAAATTCCATGACTTTTCTTTACTACATTGTTAGGTGAATAAACTTATTTGTCCTTGTAAACTACACTCAATCAGATTGGGTAAATAAGACATCGATTTTCAAAAATAACATGTTATCATCTCAAACGAAGTGTTAAATTCATTCTAAAAAAAACGAAGTGTTTAATTTGATTGTTGTGATGAATTTAGTATACAGAGAATGGACTAAATAATATTTCGTTGATTGTTATCTTATCCTGTTATCAGAGAGTAGTGCGGTAATAAGATAGGACGATTATGCAAAATTATAATGCGAGTATTTTTTTGTCAACAAATTAATCGCGTTAATCACGTTCTCGCATAAATTATAGTATAGTTTTAGGCTTTAGCCTTTAGGTACACAATGATTCTTTTTAATTATTCGACAACATTGTGAGTTTGTGACACGTATATTTGATCCCGAACAATAGAAATCGATCACGTTTTCCACACGATTTTGTCGTTAAATATGATTTATAGTTAGTTACACTGAATAAACAATATGGAACTCGTAGGAGAGTACATGTAGGTATGTGTGTAGGTGCGAGTGTGAGTACACACGTGTGTCGTGTAAGTGGAGAATCCGATTCCCAAACGAGTAAAGCAAGCAATGGTCAAAAAGCAACCGATCTCGATTAATTTTCATATTTAAAAACGCAATTAAAAAGACACACACCAAGGGAAAAGAATAATGATCTTACAAGACATGTCTCCTCCACAACTTAAAAGGAGTAAATAAAATATTTTAAATAGACCATGATTTTGTATAACTATAAATCATTTGATCAAATCCTCGCCAAAATCAATTCTCTAATCTCGGTTTGTTCGATCATATGATCCAAACGAGGAGAGGCTTTTTAGTCAGAGAAAGAAAGCGTTGGAATTGAAAAGATTAATGGATGGTTCAGGTCTAAGAGAAGGAGGAGGAGCTATGAAGCCGGTGATTCTAAAAGTTGGGCTAGCTCTTGTACTATCAGCAACTGGTTTCATCTTGGCCATGTTCGTGTCACGGAAAGAAGACAATGAGGTAACTTCTTCTGCAAGCAATCCAGAGACTTCTTCTTCACCACCTAGCAGAAGAAACGATGGAGAAGAAGAAGAAAGAGAGAGCCTAGATCATCAGAAGCGAGAGATGCTCAGCTTAAAATCCAGATTCGAGGAACTTCAGAGGAAGGAATTTGAGATGGAGTTGCGTTTCGAGCGATATTGTAACTTGAAAGATCAAGAAGTCGTGCTTACGGAGCATAAAAGCATGTTGAGTCTTGAGAAGTCTCAATTAGATTTCTTCCGTAGAGAAGTTTCGGCGATGGAGGAAGAACAAAAGAGAGGTCAAGATTTGTTGATGGTGTATCTCAAAATCGTGGGAGAAATCCAAGGGTTGAGATCAGAGAATAGATTGCTTGAGGGGAAAGCAAAGAAGGTTAGGAGGAGAGGAAAGCAGTTATACCAGGTTTTAAGCGAGAAGAACAGGAGGATTGTTGGTATGGAACAGGAGTTTTTGAGATGTTTTGATGAATTGGAGACGAAGAATAACGCTGTTAAGGAACTTGAAGGTGAAGTTAAAGATTTGAGAGCTAGGGTTGATGTGTTACAAGAGGAAAAGGAAGAAGTATCTTCGAATTCAAAGTCAGAGGTAAGTATTGTTTTTCTGTAATCCAATGATTCGGTTTATTTTGTGTGTTTACTGACTTGTTTTATTTGCTTTTGTGAAGATGATGAGTGTAGAAGAATACAGAAGGCTATTACAAGAGTACGAGGATATGAAGAAAGATTTTGCAAAAGGAGTGAAGGAAGTTATTAACCTAAGATGGAGCAATGCTTGTTTGAGGCATGAGGTGATGAGAAATGGAACCAATTATGGGGAAATCGTGTTTTCTCAAAATAAAGACTTGCAAGAGTTGGGTTTGGAGGATCAAACGGATGGTTTGGCATTGACAGTAGCTGATGAACATCATGAAGAAAATCACAATCATCATCATGAAACTTCGAGGAGGAAGAGGTTGATGAAGAAGCTGAAGAGATGGGTAGAAGGAAATGAGAAAGGAAAATCACCAAAATCAGACGAAAGGTGTTTCGGAAGGCACTCTTTGGCGGTAGAAGCTGAGGAAGAAAGGATGTTTCATTCAACAAGGTCTTGTTCTAGTGTGTAATAATATATATATAGTCTTGCATTATAAGAGAAGCAAGCATTATAAGAGAAGCAAGCATTCTATTCAAAATGTTTCAAACTTGCGAGTCATGAAAATGTTTTAGGCAACGGATAAGAAAATATAAAGCAAACTGAAAAACCAATCCAAGAATCTGAAGCAAGAAAAAACAAAATCGTCCAAGAGTGGGTGGGTAGAAACCGATGGAACTAGTTTCTGTTTTTCTCATTCACTTAACCGAAACGCTGCCAGACGCCAAGTAATCAGGGTAAAGAGTTTTTGGAACGGCCGGATTTTTCTTTGATGACTTGAGAACCTCTAACGCTTCGTCCACTCTAGCAGCTAAGTGTTGTGGTGATTTCAGTAAAAGAAGCAACTCCGACTTGTCCATTTCAACAAGCATCCCTGTAATCTTGGCACCAAGTTGGGGCTGCACAAATCATTCAACATACGAATGAAAGTCACAGTCACTGAATATAAATTATTTACAGAAAAAAAATCTAATTCAAGAACACAAACCTCGAGTTTCTCTACAAGAGGATAGAGCTGCTCTCCGAGCATCTGCTTCTGTATCTCAAGTGGTCCACGAACAGGCATCATACTAACTGTTTCACATTTTCCTCTTCGGATTCCTTTCTTCATTTCTTTTCCACGACCATAGGATTTGTTGTTCTGCTGCATATGCTGTAACAAAAAAGTTATTTACCCCGTCCGTCTTAACCAGAGTATAAGGTAAAGGATATTTCAGTAAAAAAAGGGGCCACATACCTGCTGGTTCGAAAAGTCTCTTGACAAAGGAAGCATTTGAGTAGACTGATACACATTTGGCACATACGAAACAGCATTCCCATTCAGTCTTCCTCTGTTGTTCTGCTTATTCTGTCCCTGCGCATTACCAACCATCTACCAGAGAACTTCCCGTCAAACATTATCAATGTGAACTTTCTTTCAATACATATAACATAATCAGATAGATCTATTTACCATAGGAGGATATGTGAGTGCTTGAAAGGTGGGGTTTGATGAATTGATCAGGTTAGTTGAGTTCCACGTCGGCACTAGATTCGCTGATTGATATACCATCCCAGATTGAGGATTCGCGTAGTAGAATGGAGGGTATATCCCTGGAATGACAGAAGCTGAAGAACTGCTTCCTCCTGCTTCCGCACGCTTGCCAAACTGCACCTGTAACTGCATTTTCCTATCCTCTTTTCTTTGAGCAATAGCCACGTATAGTGGTTTTCCATGAAACATATTTCCTGCAACGCATTGAAATCATCATATGATAAGATGAGCTAAGAGCTGTGTCATTAAACCATCGTGTACCAATAATATATGATCTTGCAGCTTACCATTAAAGGTTTTCACAGCGTCAATAGCTTCTCCGGGTGTTGAGAAACACACAAATCCAAAGCCCTTGCTTATTCCTTTCTCATCACACATTATCTTTGCAGAAGTGATTGTGCCACATTGACTGAAGTGTTCTCTCAGCTCCTCCTCAGTAACACCAAGAGCAATGTTTTTCACATATATGTTTGACACCTACAATTTAAAATTAGAAACAACCAATCGTCTCAATATCTCGTATCAAACTAAAAGAGCTAAAAGAGGCTCTCTTTTATAGACTGATACCTTAACAATCATTTTCTGTTCTATGTTTTTCTTTTCAAATTGTTCCTTAAGCAGTAGCTCCCGTTCTGCCTTCTTCTGAGCCCTTCCGACATACAGGCGCTTTGAACCTATCCAAAGGAAACAAAGACTTAACAACTTGATAAGACTTAAGGAGATGTACTGTCTCAAAAAACAAACAGATCTGTCAGACCAAATTGTGTTCCATTCAATGCTTCTGTTGCCCTTTTTGCATCCTCTGGTTTGTCGAAGTTGACAAAGGCAAATCCTTTACATGATCCGTTTTCATCCTTTGCAATTGCTAGGCTAACAATTCTCCCAAACTCCGAGAATTTCTCCCTTAGAAGATCCTCACTGACATCTGCATCCAGGTTCTTCATGTACAAGTTTGTGTACTTGACTTCTGCAATCCCTCGATCAGTCTTTCTCATGAATTTTCCAACATAGCTGCGTAAAGATTTTCCCAAATTATGAAACCATTTATATAACATAATGGTGGAAGTCTCTCATACCTAAGCATCATCTTCCAAGGACACAAATCTATAAACCATTGAGAAAGAAAGTCTTACATCTCCTTGTCAGCAACAATGGTACCATTCAGATTCTCAATAGCAGCATGTGCGGCATCTTGTTGCTCAAATTGAACAAAACCATAGCCCCGACTCTTTCCATCTTCAAACGTTGCAACCTTACAGGAAACAATGTTCCCAAATTTCTTGAACATATCTTGAAGGCCCACATTGTTGATTGAATCAGGCAAATTCTAGCAAAATAACAAGGATACAATCAGCACCAGAAATCAACACCTTAACATCAGAGATCAAGGGAATTATCCATCTCTTTGAGGTAGAGAGAGAGAGAGAGAGAGAGAGAGAGAGAGAGAGAGTACTACCTTAACGAAGACATTTCCAGCTCCATTTTTCCTAGCATCAGGTTCTCGAACTGAACACATTACTCGAATCATTTTCCCATTCAACATACTGTGATTCTTTTCCTCAATGGCAAGGTTAGCTGCATAATTGAAGTAAAGGATACTATCAAACAGCGTCTTAATCAAGGTTGGGGATAAATTTTACTTCAGGTATACGATGATACATTTTCGTCTCACATATATGTTTAACCAAACATAGCAAATACCCCCAAGCAAGAACTGTCACTAAGTTCAGAATCAAACGTGAAGCTCATCGATCGAATAGGTCACAAATCAAAGGCGTGTTCAGTTTACAACAAACACATACAGGCTAATAAACAGATCCGCCTCCGAATCACGAAGAATCGAGGAGAAAATTTTCCCGGGAAAATCGGCTAAACCTAGTCAGATTCTCTACCGATTCTTCAATCCAAGTGTGCAAAACAACGATTACAAGAGAAACACGAAGATAATGGAACGAAACACAACTCCGTAACCTTCAATCACGAAACAAAATCCGAGAAAAGAAAAATCGAAAGAGATGAAGAAGACAGTACCGTCGTCACGCGAGAGAAAGTTAGCGTAGCCATAACAGAGAGAGCGACCAGTGGAGACGTCTTTACAAAGACGAACAGAAGTTAAGCTCTTGTACTCGGAAAACGCATCGTAGAGTATACCTTCGGTAACGGAAGGATGTAAATCCCCGACGTAAAGCGACGTCGCAACCGTAGAAACCGATCCCGAACCATTCTCCGGCGGAAATGTAGCCGCCATTTCTCTGATACCTCCAAAGAAACACACACAACACAAAACGACGAAGATAGAGAGAGAAAATGGGAAGGAAACAAGAGAAAACCGAAATGGCTCGGGTGATAAATGAAGGACGTTACTTGTTCTGATGAGCTTTTTATATTCCGTTTCAGTAGCGTTTTCGTACGGAGGCGTTTTGTGGCGACTCGTGGCGTTTCGTTTACATGATCTTTTTCTTTCTGTTATGGCGTTTTGTCGCGACTCGCGGCGTTTCGTTTAAGGATTTGTTTGGGGAGAGGAGAAAGGCGAGATTTTTGCATGGAAGCACAATTTTGATGTGTGCACCACGCGCTCTTTTACTCTGCGTTTTATTTCACTTTCTATATTTTTGTTATAAAGTAAATTTTGATTTTTTACCAAATATAACAAGCTTGACTTTTTCTTCCCCCTACTTTATATACAAAATGGTGTTAAAATTTCAAAATTCTGACATTTTGTTGCGTGTAAAGGCAGCGTTTTCCCGTAGAATCACAGAAAAGAAACAAAGCCTTTAAAAAATTGGTAAAAAACTTTAGCAAACAACCAATCGTCGTCATTTCACTTTTTATATATGTAGAAATATACCATTTTTAGAAACGGAAATTTGTGGACACAAAACAAAATAAAAATAAACATCATGATTATCTTGCTCCTAATGCAATATAGTTGATGTTCTTTTTAAATAAATGATCGTATATTTTGGTATTTCTCAAAAGAAAAACCTATTTTGGACATGGCATAAATTATATATAAAAACCGATTACAGAAAATAGGCCTCCATTGTAAGCCACAATTAAGGATTCCATAAGGAGACTTTATCTACAATTAAATAACGGCACTACTTACTGCAACAAATGAGATATGAGAATGGTGAAAGAATGAAAGGAAACTCAACAAAATCACCTACACACACTCTACTCTAAAACACATAAAAATGTGAAACTCTATAAAATTTACGTCAAGGAGAAGAAAATACAAAGGAGTAGAGCCAACAGGATGCTAGCAAACAGTTTTAAGAGCATATCCATTGTTGAAATGTTCAAGCATGTCTGCCCTGAGTTTACTATATCCTTTCCCGAAGTTACGGATACATTAACAGACATCGAACCTGTCAAACAAAATTCCAGTTTTTTCCTAGTTTAGATGAAGATAAACGATGACTAGAGTTCCCTAATTGACTTGAGTATGAGATTTATTTACTTACAATCATAGTTTGCCCATCCAATCCGTTGCCGAGCAATATCATACACAAAGACTTTATCTTTAAGGACAAGATCTGCAAAACAAACCAGTACATATATATATATATAAACAGCTGTGACAAACAAATGCAGAAAAATCATCAGTTTTTAAAGCTCAGTGTCTGACCTCCTAATATTGTTTGTTCTTCTGGGGCTTTCATAAACCCAATGCACCACATCGACGCACCATCCTGCAAGATAGGAGACGAAAAGTTAAAAATATTACATCAGACTGTTCTGGCTTTACTACTTTTATGTATATATAACAAGCAGAAGAGCTTACATAGAAACCATAATGAAATAAATAGTCCTGAGGTCTTAACATCATTGATGCACCACCAGCAAAGTTGAGACTAACCGGAGGAAACATATCACTTATGCTGCACAAACACACGAAAACAAAGTGAAACCTCTTTTAACTTTGAACTGGAGAGAACAGGATTTAAACAATGCAGCTATAGATAGGAAGCATACCTAGTTGAGACCAAATAGCACTGTTCTCCGTTAGAAATTATCGGTGTTACCAACTGTGACACGCTGTTTGTTATCTGCAGATTCAAAACAAAAACATCATGATGTGAAAGCCAGAATCTCATGCAAATACACAAGATATACACAAACTTACAGCATTGAGAAAGGGATCATAAGCCTCTTTCACCAGATATGTCAAAGTGGTCCCCGTGTCAACAATAGTTCCACGGGTATTTGATGTTTCAAACGCTGCTGCATCGATGGGCAGCATCTGTCCATTCACGTCAATGCTCAGCAGATTTAAGTTATAGTGAGGCCTGTAATACGTAATCAAAAGATAGAACAGATTCTTATCAGTATCACATGCCATCCAACGATTTCAGAACCAGATGAGAGGTTCAATCAGGAGGAGGTAACAATTTCTTAGGCTCCAAACAGGTAAAGCCTTTTATTCAATTCACCAAAGAAGTACACGTCATAGAGCAAGTTGATTAACGAGAAAATATCTACTCTTGATCCAATTCCCAATCCCAAACTTTAGACTTTCTATTAACCTGTTAGCTCTCTAGCTAACCCACTCAACGATTGTTACTGAACTATCAACTACAGAACCACCTTTGCTACATATCATGCTCAGGCACTAAACTAACACAAAGACTTATCACAATTCAGGTTGTGACAACATAATAGAATCAAAGAAACAATCTAAGAGAGAAATTAAAGAATATGACAGTGAGCATACTGTGATGGGACAAGAGGACTGTACACGATTCCTGGGACCAATATCTCGCCAAGGACAAAGACACCACCACCACTACCATCTCCTTTCAGGCAATGAGAAAACACTGGCGGTGTAATCCCTCGTGATGACAACTGAGAAACAACTGACAATTTTCCCTTGCCAAAACCAAATATTCCATCCACTGCTTTATCTGACTTCGTCAAGTCCCCAGATTGGTAAGTACTACAACTGTTGCAAATACAAGAAGAACATTTACAAAGTTAAAGATCGATAATCAGCCTTACACTCTCGTGCAAACTCAAGGACCAGTGTTTGATAGAAACAGCTCTCACCCAAAAACAATGGGAGCAGATGAGTTTGCAACCAAAGACTCTCCTAAAATCGCATCAAAATAGAACGTGTCAGTCATGTAGTAACCTGAAGTCCCACTTCCATCGCCATAGCGAAAGGAGTAACCACACTGGTTATTCTCAGAACATTGTGCTGCTGTTGTCTGAAAAACTGAAGAACAAATAGGATCTGAACAAGTAACAGAGCCAGCAGTCAAGGAACCAGGAGCGTCAAAGAAATGGAGATCGATCTGAAATAAATATGGAAAAAAAAAGATACAGATAAGCTCTTCACACTTCTCTAATGCTACTAATCCCACAACAAATCCTTTCAAGTCAAAACTAAGACAAGCTACTTACTCCAAGTCCACTAGTGTGAGGGCAATTACTGCAAGAACTACAAGTGACCCACAAGATGTCACTTCCAGTATCAATCTGAACATTGAATTCTGTAGGAGGAGAACCCAGTTTGACCTTTGTGAAATAAAGCCTACCAAGAAACATAACACAGATAATATCACATAAAAAGAAGATTTGTCTACAAAACAAAGAAAAAGCTGAGGAAACCCATTTAGCTATGCAATAACAGAGATTGCAAATGTGACATACATAGTCGTCTTGGAGCTGCAACAAAGAAAAAGGAGACAAAGTGAATAAGGTCTAAATCCATTTCTGCTTCTAAGCAATAATCAAATAACCTTATAGTTAAGGAAAGAAACTACAAATCTTTACTCTGTAAGATAGATAAAGCGAACATAATCAAAGCTTAGAAACCCAAACAATGTCAACTTCATAACCTAAATTTGGTAATAACAAGTCTAAAGCATCTTAAATTGAACAGAGAATATGACAATAAGACAAACAATTCCGATTGCTCTCTACAACAAGAAAAGCCCTCAAAGATGAAGAAAATTACCCGACAAGGTAAGGATCGGAAGAGCCTTGAACAGGGAAGTCCACCACACCACCAACGGAGTTTTGTCGACCGCCACCGCCCAGTAAGATTCGCGCGTGCCGGACACGGTCACGAGCCCTGAGTTCACTGAGCTCTACTCGCTCGTCGAGAGGAAAAGCTCTCTCCAGAGTCAGAATCTTGGCCGGACCAGATGCGTATTGCGCAAACGACGAGTGAAACTCCGGCGACGCGAACCCCGTCACGGCGAACGCCACCGCCGCGAGAAGTAACATCAGACGGCGAGAAACACGCATTCAAGTAGCTCGTTCGGGTTCTGGTTATGTTCCCGATAAGGACAAGTTTTACAAAGAGCGACACAATTGCTCGATTCTTCGCATCGAGCAAGAGACAAGAAAACAAAAAGAACTGTCAGAGAGAAAAGGAGAGAGAGAGAGAGACGTTCTAAAAGGTTGTAACGGAGATAGTGGGGCTTAAGGAAATATATATATTCGAAACTATTGATTTTGGTTTAGTTTGGTTTTTGGTTTGGTTCGGTTTGATTTTAGGTTCATATTAATTGTTAACTATGTATAATAAATTAACGATTGGTATGTATATGGCTAAATTTCGTATTTCCTTCATCTTCCTTAATTTTCCAGATTATGATTTTGTTAGTGATAATAGTAACAGTAATAGATGTTGGTAAGGTATTAAGAGCATTTTAGTTTTGGGGCAACCAAATTGTTTATTTCCGGTATTGTTTATTATGAGAAAATTAAGTTTCTTATACGCAAATATAATCTTTCGACAATTTTCTGAGCAGTTTTAGGCAGTTCAATATTAAATTAGTCAGCACTCGTAACAAACTACACGACAACAATTGAATATTCAAGTACTTACTATCAGCAAATCCAAGCATTTTTCCTTAGTATCAATCTTTTTTTCCCCTGTTTATAGTAGATGCGTCAAAAGACTCGAAACTTTAAACCATGTTTGTAATGTGTAACAAACCCGAAGCAATTATGTAAGAAGATGAACTAAGAAAGAAAACATTTCGAAACAAATAAGATCAACATTAAATAATATTTAAGAACAACGTAAGATGAATTAGTAAGTTAGATATAGTTTATTTAATATAAAAAATTGACTTGCAGGTGAGTCGCTTTGTAGTCAGTCATGAGGCTGGTAAATTGTGGTGTGATTTTCCAAAGTAAGACAAAATTGGACACAAGGCTACGTCATCCTCACTTTTTCTTGTAACATAAATTGAGCAAACAAATTAATGAATTGATTTTAACTATTTATCATCAGAAATTACCCTGTAATTAAACATACTTAATTTTATTAATCAACTGCAAAGAAATTCTAAAGTGGTAATGTAAGGCTCTTGTAAGTTTGATAACACATATCTATGTTTCACACAACAACACAAATGAGGAGGAACCAATAACAACAAAAGATTCAGATTCAGAAATCATAGTTGATTTCTGTAATCCAATAATAGTTGATTTTCTGATAGATCTCAAGAATGATAACCATTTCAAACTTAGCTTCTTTACATACACATGGAATTAAGGAAAAACCAAAGAGCTTCGTTTGTTTCAACCGATGGATGAAGTTTTAGCAGAGAGATGAATCAAAGCCCGTCGATGGTATGTGCTTCTTAGCTTCTTGTATTTCTGTACAAATGCAGCTGTATCAATTTCCTTCTCCATAAACTTCTGTTGCAGCTCCTCTGATTCTTCGTCGACCTTGTTCATAGCATCTACGATGAACGAAACCGGGTTCATAAACCGATGTGCATAGTTTTGTTATATATGAGGATATTGAGTGAAACAACTAATGTTTTTTTTTACCTTGAAGTCTATGAAGAAGAGAGCCTGGAGAGTAGAATTTGAGGATCTCTTCTCTTTGATTCTCAAGCTCATTGAGCTTCTCTTGCGCAGTTGCGAGCTCTGTTGTACGGATTATTCTGCACTGTTAACAACGATTTAACAGATGATGAGAACTGAGAAGTTTCATATTCTCAATATAACTCACTCAAATACGAATAATACCCACTTGGTTTCTGAGCTCCACTATCTGTGGTTCCTTCTCCAAGTTTTCTCCTGTTATAATACCATGAATGTTATAGATCTCTTGATGAGAATACAATTTGCATTGTTAAATAACGTCTTACGAGAACTCACTAGCTAGATTTAACGTTTCTTTGCGAAGCTCTTCTCTGATCTGATGAACAGAAAGAAAAAGCACAAGATTGATCATCTCAAATAATGAAGAAGCTATATTCCTTAGGACAATTGATAATCTTGTTTAGTGTTTCGGACTTACATTATTTTGAATTGTGACCTGATCAAGAGAGTGTAGAAACTGCTGATACGCATCCTTGTCAGACAGAAGCATCCTAAGCTCATCCACACTAGACCAAAAATATTTGAAGAAGACAAGAATTGTGAAATAAGAGTAAGCATACAAGACCACAATACAAATGAAATACTGACAAGAACAAAAATCAAATCCCTTTATTTATCTCAGTAACTTAGTAACACAACCACAAAATCACAGTGGATTTCAGCAACCAAACTATCGCCTATCGGAATAACCAATCTAGGGTTTGTTCTAGACTTAAGATAAATTCTTCCAAGCCTTAAAAGGCACTAAATTCATATTCACAAAAAATGTGTGACACAAGACAACTGATTTACACATATATACATATCATGCGCAAGAGAGGCACACAAAAGATTTTAAGGAATTTTGAAAGCTAACCTTTTGTCTTTCAAGAATGCAATAATTCCGGCGGCTTCACCTGGTGAAACATGTGATGGAATCTGCCCTGATGTTTGAGGCCGGGATGAGCTAGGCGAGGTGACCAGAGACGGCGAATACCAAGGTTGTGGAGACTGTTCTGAAGAAGGACGAGACTGCCCTTGTTGTTCTTTTGATCCCCTGGAAATTTTTACACAAATCACAAAACATTCTCAAATACTACCAAACAATGTTCCAAGACTCAGTATACAGCAACTTATCGATATACTAACATTGCAGAATTTAAACACCTCGCACAACTTTCATGGTTCTTGATGAGGTGGTTTTAAAGATTAAACAACCAAGAATATACTTTCTCTAATCAGAAGTGCAATACATCATCGAGAATATAAAGTAATTGATTACATGAATACTCAAATATACTCATCTCTTGAGAAACCCTCGTACGAATTACTTGAGAGAGACCAAACAGTAACAACAAAGCTTTCAAGTAAAGATATACAGATCAGGATGTTCTGAATCTGGTAGCAGCAACTATAAACCCAACACTCAGTGGTTCTAGAGGACTCAAGTAATCAAAAATCTACACTAATCGCCACTAAACCAAAAGCAGAGTTCCTTAATCACCAGAACACAGAAATTCCGAATTCCCCCAAAATCAAAATTAGACATAACATATTTTAAAAGAGAGAAAAGGAAGGCATAATCACAAGAAGCTTAAACAGATCATGGAGTTGATGTTTACCAGAAATTGAACATGGTTGGTTCGTTCGTAGACTCCACCGATCAGCCCAAAGGATTCCAACTTCGGAAAGAAAAAAGATCGAAATCAGAAGATCCAAACTCCAATTTAATACACGAAGCAAAATCGATAAACTTGAGAAGATGAATGATTGAGAAATCGGCAACTGTCTAGAATCGTGTGTTTTGTTTTGTCAACGACAAAATACTTTCTTTTGTTCCTCTTCTTCTTCTTCTTCGCTGCTTCATGTTATACGTATAATCTTATAAGCCCCAAATCAAAATTAACATGTGGCGTAATCCCAACCATTAGATCTAGAATTTTTAGATATAATTTTTTTTTTTTTTTTGTTTATGAACCAAATTAACCAGTATTATAGTACCATGTTTCAGATTCGTTAACGACTAAGATAACCAGTACGATAGCGATTTCCTTTCCTTTAGACTCACTTGGCTCCTCTAGTGATATTGTTTGTCATTGGAAACGTCCAATCCAAACATCAATCCAAAGCTGAGAAACACGAAAAGATAAAAAGATGATGAAAATGCGGGGACTAAAGGTGATGGTTCCCTCTGGTAGGACGACAGACATGGTTGCGTTTACGAGCATGTTCTTCGTTGTGGTGTTGTGTCCTACATGCGTGTCCGTACCAACAATCTTCCCTAGCTGCTACATCCACTGGCAAATGATCTCGCGGGAGTGTTATCCGGAACCAGTATAAAAGGAAACCCACCAGCTTATCATAACAATCACTGCATGTACAACACAATCTTATATCACAATGGAAAGAAACATGAAGACATTAATAAATCAAATAAAAGTTACGTATCACTGTGCAAGCAAATAGCTGTCTTAACCATCTCCCGAACGGTGCCGTTTTGAATATTTTGTTTGAAGAGATGAGTATCCACCCTAGACTAGTAACTTACTTGCAAACATGTGTTGATGCAGTTATCACCTCGGCATGATTGAGAGGCATCCGAGAGCGGTCTGCATAAAAAGGCATCATTACAATTAAATACATCGCCATAAGCATATTATATGTGGAAAGAATAGATTTTGATTTTGTGTTTTAGGGTCAAGAATGATAGGAACCATTTCCTCACTCTAGAGCTCAATGAATGAAATCAACTTCAGTTTCTTTGAATGTCTAACGTTTAGGACAAATTGGTTTTGTCCAGTTAATCTTATTTGTGCTAAAGCTAAGCTGAAAATCTTAAGATTACCGATTTCTCTGTCGTTGAAACGCCTGACCCACTCTGCTGCAACCTCCTGCACAGTTTTCCCCATCTCGGCAACGCATCTTTGTGTTATCTACAAAAACCACAGAGAATGTCACCAAAAAGGGAGAAATCAATTGCCTGTTAAAGGAAATTCCTTACATCCTGTTCATGGCGATTCATTTCATGGGTTGTGAATGGAATCCTTGTAACTGTGCGTTCCGAGATCTGCAAATTTAAGTAAGAAAAAAATAAAAATAAAAGAGGAATATAAATTTTTTATGTCTTGTGAACATTATCATGCAAGTGACAGGAGCAGAAGGGAAACCACCAGGCAAATGTCAAAAGCTGAAAGATCAAACAAACAAAACTATCTTGATCACAGCAATCCTAATCACAATGCATTTTTATTCCAGTACCTCATCGTTAGAAAAGAAAAGCTAAGAGCAAGTCACATTAGGTATAAGAGCCAAAGTTTAAAGAGATCAGTTTTAACTACTATAATCATTCTAATCTTATATAACATACAGTAGTATCAACATGCCTAACATGGGTAAACATTGGACTCTATTGGTTAGATCATAGCTCAACCTACAGGTCTGAAAGTTTCTCGACTGCAGACTGGAGTAGATTCACCTTGTGTGACATTTATGGAACTCCAATAAGCACCACAAAACGGCCTATCACATCCCATGCCTGCAATAAACTAGAGTTAAGTGTCTGTGTATATATATGTATATTATAAAATCCAAGAGTTTCCTTTCCTACTGAACATTAAATATTAATATAGTCACATATCAGTCCAACCTTTCAACATACAGCATAAAGAGATAGAAAGTTAAAAAAAATACTTTTCTCCTATTCTACCAGCATCCTATGTTTTTATCACCCAGATTACAGAAGATATATAAGAGTATCAGTACAAAACAAGGTTACCAACAGGACATATAGTATCCATTCACTTGAAAGCAACAACAATGAACTTACAATGTCAAGGGTGGAAAGAAAATAGTAACCAGTCTTGAAAGCTAGATAGTGGATTACGTAAACTGTGAACAATGCAAAATTAAGAAGCATGTAGTGTCACTTACAGTGTAACGGCACTTGAAGATTGGTTCTGAAGGGCATCATTCCTCTACACAGGTGACATTGCAGATGCGCACCATGGCGTTCACACCGATAACCACCAATAGTAGCAACTGAAAAAAAGAGCCATTGGCGCAAAAGAATAAATCAACTTCCTTAAGACGGGAAAGCTGACATAAAACCCATCAATGACAGCATTTTCCGATGATACCTCTAGTCCTCATCTTTTTTAAATTTCCTTTTTTCTCAAGTACATTCATTCTTACTAGGACTAGAATCAGTTTTCAGTTTGGTTTCCTTTAAATCAATGTATCCTCAATAAACTCGAAGAATAGCAAGAAGATAGATCTGAAAAATGGGTTCCAAATTCTAGTCTCAAAGTTCCTTTGCCATCAACATATTTTTAGCACAAGTTCAGTTTCTTATCGCAAAGCTCATTTGAAAAAATCATCTCAATCACATAGTAAAAATGTCAAGCATTAAAAAGTTACAATTAAGGGGTGCTGTTGCAAGGACTGAAAATATATATATATATATATATATATAATATATGGAGGACACTAGTTAAAAGTAGTAACCAGTAAGTGGAAAATGACAGAATTTCAGAGATATTAAAGGAACATTAACTAGTAAAATCGATATTAGAGAGGGGTAAATACGAACAGAGAAAATTTCTGGACAACCAAGGACTAATAGAACCCGAGATCCCCCAAAGAGTCCCATAGAAAAAAGCAAGCAGCCGTATAATCTATATCATCTAATGGAAAAATCCGACTCAATTACTAGTTCCTAATCATCCAACTCCACCTCCTCACCAAGAAAATGGATGTCAGTAAGCTCTCTATCGACGACAAATATTAGAATTTTTTTACCGCAAAAAAATATAAGAAGCAAGCATCCAGATAAAAATAAATTACCACATTGTGGGCATTGCAAACGCAAGCTATCTCTTTCTTCAGGTGGGGGCGTGAGCGTACTCAAACAACGTTTTCTCTTGCTCCCAATTATCTAAAATGTATGACAATTGTAGTATTTAAGACAGCATGGCAGGTATGTATAACTCACGACTAATTGCACAAGAAATACTATTAGCGTGTTAAACCAATGGTAATGATTCATTAGTGACATACACCAAGAAGTCAATGTGCTGCAAGACAAACTCATCTTGATACCAAAAAAATGGTTTATATATAAATCCAAAAACAGTTACTTAATAGAAGATATTGCAGCAAATACTTACAAGATTTGATTGTATTGATGCAGATGAGTCTAGCACTGCGATATCTTCAGCTGGCCGCCTCAGCGTGGTATCCGCTTTTAATACATCCTAACATAACAGGCTCTGAAATAGTCATCAAAAGCTCAAGCATAAATGAAGCTCAAGAATATATGAAAAAGTTTTATAGGAAAAGGCAGAACAGTCATATGCAATGAACATATAATTCTACCTCTTGTATGTTTTGCAGAAAATGATTTCTCCCCACAAATTGTACAGTCGTTCTGCACTGTGGACATAACACATGTTGATGTTTTGCCTCTGATCTCCGCATCCATTCTGAAAAACAGCCATTGCTGCAGACAGAACACATCAATTATTAATTACCACTACAGTAAAATATATCTGTCACGAATGAGAACTGTACAAAACCAACGAATGGCAGACCAAAAATTATGAAGGCAAGGTGCAGCTGTGACAACATCATGCCATACGTTTAAGCAGATACTGCATTTTGCATTATCAGGATCTATGGAAATCTGGTAAGCAAAATCAAAAAGATAGATAAGAAACTCAACTTAAATTTTTCAAAGAATCTAGATTTATAGACTAGGAAGTAGTTATCATAGAGCACCTTTAATAGCTGGGTTCTGGATTCAGGAGCAGGCATTACCGTAAATCGGTACTGCAAGTAACCTACAAAATTGAATACAATGCAACAAGAAATAACGCATTTCGTTAACCTGGAGCAGTCCAATTATCAATTCCATTTTCTAGATAAAAATGTAAGCAGGTCGAACCTTGTCGTCCAGGGCCAGGAACAATTTCAGATCCAGAGATGATATCTACAGCACCATCTATCGGGACGATAGCCTCATCAACAAGTATAGCATCCGAACTAAGCAAGTACCGCAATTCAGAAACCGCAATAACAAAATCCAAGTAAACAAAAATGTGTAAACACTCAAAACAGGAACATGAGTAAGGTGAGTTACATGATTAGTGTTATTGTCATACATACCTCTTGTTATGTATAGTGGCAGAATCTGGACCCAAATTCTTTGTTATTCTGCACCATTCATGTTTTTCTAAGGAAGATGGTTTAATCTCTGAGCATATTACCATATCATTGCAACTAATCTCAATGTCTGAGAATCTAGTGTCCAATGGAACTGCAAATTTCGAGCAGAATCAGTATCAAAGACCCTAACATGGAAACGACAACATTCGATTGCAATCCAAGAGAAAAGACTGACCTAGTTTGGCCCATGCATCATCGGAAGGTGTCGAACCAGAGGATTGTCCAGTTTCCGCCGTCATTTTGCGAAAATCTACAAAGCTTTCAACGAACGATTGAGAAGGAATCGGCGAATTTGTTTTTCCGTCAACGAGAAGTTGTTTCTTTTGTTCTTCTCTTCCTCGCTACAAAAATAATGGGCCTTTAATCGTGGCCCATTAGTGATCTTCGGGTTAAAATTATATAAAATGTATAACAAATCTCATCGAAATCCGGTTTAGTTGTCGAATAAGTAAATGAACCGGTAAATCTTGGTTCTTCCAGAAATCCTTATTCTTGGGACAAATGTCTGAAATACTCTAATTTGTATTGGGAAAAATATCAAAAAAAAAGCTCCAACTTTCAAAAGTAGCAAAACAGCTCCAACTTCCAAAAAACCATTTTACGCTCATACTTTTTGTTGACTTTCTAAAGTTTTGTTGACTCGGCCATTTTAGGCTCGACGTTAAATAGACTATGACGGAGTTTAACTTCTGTTAACGGCATCTGTTAACGATGAAAACGACGTCGTTTTATGTGCAGAGACAACTTCGTTTTACACAAACAAATCCTCCCCAAATCAATTTTGCAATCTCCCCAAATCGATTTTGCAATCTCTTCTCTCTTCTCTCTTGTTCAACCCTAATCTCCAAATCAATTTTGTAATCTCTTCTCTCTTCTCTCTTGTTCTCTTGTCAAAATCTCGATGGTAAAGACCCGTGGAGGAAAAATTCCGACTCGTCGGTCACAGAGGTTGAGGACGGACAAACCACCGAAAGGTGAAGCAGTTCGAACTCCATCGGATACGCGTCGGTCACAGAGGTTGAGGACGGACAAACCACCTGAAGGTGAGGCGGTTCGAACTCCATAGGAGACTGAGGCTGTTCAAACTCCATCAGAGACTGAGGTGGTGGAAATTCCATCGGATGAGCCTGTTGCTAAACCCAAAAGAAAAGCAAAGAGGAAGAAACCAGTTAATGAAGATATTGAAGAAGATCGTGAGGCATTGAGTGATGATTGTGAGGTTGTTGGCGATGAAGATTGTGATGAGGTAAGGTATGCAAACGATTGCGAAGGAGAAGGGATAGAGGAAGTAATTTGTAAGGACCTTGAAGCGGAGTTTGGAGCCGATGCGAGAGAAGTGAATAATGGAGACGAAAGTGATGTAGATAGAGGAGATGATATATGGGATGATGAGAGGATTCCAGAACCGCGGTCGCTTAGTGATGACGAAGATGTTCCTGAAGAAGAATGTGGTGCTTCTCAAGAAGATGACCATCCTGAAGAGCGACTGAGGTTGGGGAAAATATTCAATTCTCCAGAAGATTTCAAGATTGTCGTGATCAGTTATTCTTTGAAAACGAGATACGACCTTACGTTTTATAAGTCACGAAGCTTGAAGGTTGGTGCAAAGTGCTCGGACAGTGATAAGAAATGTGAATGGAAATGCTTCTGTTCTTATGATAAGAAAAAGCATAAGATGCAAGTTAAGATCTACAATGATAAGCATACTTGTGTTAGGTCAGGATACTCGAAGTTATTGAAGATAGGAGCAATTGCTTGGCTGTTTTCAGAAAAGTTGAGAAAGAATCCAAAATTGACAAAACAAGAGATGGTAGATGAGATCAAGAGAGAGTACAACCTAACTGTAGCTGAAAACCAATGTGCAAAGGCGAAGACGAAGGTTATAAGACAAAGAAAAGCTACGCATGCGGATCATTTTTCAAGAATATGGGATTATCAAGCAGAGATCTTCCGAACAAATCCTGGGACTGTATTTGAGATTGAGACTGTTCCAGGACCAACCATTGGAAGCTTACAAAGGTTTTTTCGTCTCTTTATTTGTTTTAAGGCACAAAGAGAGTCTTGGAAGCAGACTTGTAGGCCTATCATAGGAATAGATGGTGCGTTTCTTAAGTGGGATGTAAAGGGACATCTCTTATGCGACTGGGAGAGATGGTGATAATAGGATTGTTCCCATTGCTTGGGCAGTTGTTGAAATTGAGAATGATGATAACTGGAACTGGTTTGTTAGGTTGCTCTCTGTACAGTTGGATCTTCAGGATGGAAGAAACGTAGCAATCATATCAGACAAACAATCGGTTAGTATTAGTTTTGTTTATATCATGCTTTTGTTTCAATAATTTAATTGTGTTGTTTGTATAATATTTTTTCAGGGTTTAGTTAAAGCGATTAAGACTGTCATTCCACAAGCTGAGCATAGGCAATGTGCTAGGCACATCATGGAAAACTGGAAGAGAGGTAGCCATGACATGGAGCTACAACGACTGTTCTGGAAGATTGCGAGGAGTTACAATGAGGGAGAATTAGATGGTCATATGCAAGAGCTGAAGAATTACAGTCCAAGGGCCTATGATTCTCTGCTAAAGACAAATCCAAGGACCTGGCCTAGAGCTTTCTTCAGAATAGTAAGTTGCTGCAATGACAACCTAAACAATCTTAGTGAGTCTTTCAATAGAATTGTAACGTCCGCGAACCAAAAAGTGGATTTTTGGTGGGTGTCGATCGACCAGATCGACACATGGTGGTGTGTCGATCGACACGTGTGTTTTGGACTTAGGAGAAGTTGGGTTTGGGCGTTATGTCGATCGACACGGGTGGTGTATGTCGATCGACACGGGGTTAAATTAGACCGGCAGATTCGGTTTAATTGGCCGGTTTGGTGGGCCGGTTTAGGGAACCCTAGGGTTCGATATAAAAGGCAAAAACAGTTCTGGCCGTTTTTGGTTCTTCAAAAGCAGATTTCAGAGAGATTTGTTAGGGTTTGTGTGTTCTTGAGCTGGGGATTTCGTAGGAGGCTGTTGGGAACGAGGAAGGATTGTTGCTGGGTTGATTCGGGTCTGGGAGGGACGAATCAGAGGTTGTTCTTCGTGTTCTTCGTCGTTCTTCATCCTTTTTAATCCTAATCAAGGTGAGTGCGTGACCTTAGGCTTGTATAAGTATAGGGAGTCAATGGAATATGACTGCTTGGCGGTTTTCGTGTGTTTGTGTGTGGATTTGTGCAGGAGACTCGACGGATCGCATCAAATTCGAGTCGTGTGAGGATTGACTCGTTTCTGGGTTCTGCGACGTCGTGTCGATCGATACAGTGAGGCCTGTCGATCGACACGAGGCCTATGTTCTTCGACACCTAGTGGTTGTGTCGATCGATACAGTGAGGTCTGTCGATCGACACGAGGCCTGTGCTCTTCGACACCTAGTGGTTGTGTCGATCGACACAGTGAGATCTATCGACCGATACGGTGTATTCTAGACTGGTTTGTTGCTTGTTCGTGTATGCTTGTTTCTGTGATCATCCTGGTATTGTGTTGGTTGTTATACTTGTATTTAAATAGCCTGTAGACGGGATGACCGCGTCGCTGAGTATTTGTGATAATACTCACGCAACTCTTTTTGTCATGTGTTGCAGGTAAAGAGAAATTGTGATCGTGGAATCGTGGCGAGGAAGAAGAGATGATTTAGGGTCTCACTTGGATTGTCGTTCTATGGAATTGTTAGGTTGTTAGTCATTAGATATTGTTTATTGATATTGGTTGATTGGTTGAACTGTTTTTGATATTTAATAAAGTATGGAAATGTTAAATTGTTGTGTTGTTGAGTTGATTTAATTGCTATGTTTTCCGCATGTGTGATTGGACCGTTGAGGATTATCGTTTGTGATAATGATAATCCGAGTTTTAATTGGAAATTTTTTGAATTTTGGGTCGGGTCGTTTCAAGAACAATCCGACTTGCAAGGAGGAAACCTTTACTAGACATGTTGGAGGACATTAGGAGGTAGTGTATGGTGCGTAATGAGAAGATGTATGTTATTTCTAGAAGATTGAAGACTAGATTCATAAAGAGAGCTCATGCTGAGATAGAGAAGATGACTGCTAGATCACAGTTTTGTAAACGATGGATGGCGAGGAACAATAAACATGAGGTACGGCTTGGTGATGTTACTTTCTCTGCGGATATGAATGGATACACTTGTGGTTGCAGGAAGTGGCAGATGATTGGTATACCATGTGTGCATGCTGCATCTGTCATAATAGGACATAAAAAGGTTCAAGACTATGTTAGTGATTGGTACACAACTACAAAGTGGTAGCTAACATACAAAGAAGGTATTGAGCCTGTTCAAAGCATATGGCCAGGACAGAACAAACTTGGTGTGTTGCCACCTCCATGGAGAAGAGGTAATCCTGGGAGACCAAATAATCATGATAGGAGGAAATCTCTTTTTGAAAATACTTCTTCCTCATCTAACACCAAGATGTCAAGGGCATACCGAGTTATGACGTGTAGAAACTGCTGGCAAGAAGGACACAATAAACAAGGATGTAAAAATGAGACTATTCCACCTCCACCAAAAAAACCAAAAGGTCGACCAAGAAAAAACCAGGTTTGTATCCACTTTTATATTCTGGTGTTTTATATTTGTGCAATGATACTGATAGGTTAATTGAAACAAGGAGCCTAGGAACATCTTCTTTGGACAAGGACAACAACCTCAAAGATCAGAAGGAGAACCATCACACTCTGATTCACAGTCAGGACCATTTGATTCACAACCATATGTGGTTGTTGTACAGGAAGGACCATTTGATTCACAAGGAAGAGGAGGATCACAGTCAGAGAGAGGAGAAGGATCACAAACACAAAGAGGAGGACCGGAAGGACAAGGCTTAGAAGGCTGGAGATCATGGTTTCAATGTTCAACTTAAGCTACAATGAACATGGTATTAGGTGTGTAATGAAGATGGTATTAGGTGTGTAATGAAAATGGTTTGGTTTGTTTCTCAATGTGTGTAACAATAGGTGTGTAACAATCACAATGTTGTCTGACCAAACAAAATGTAAACAATCTCTTTTGTTTCTTAATGTGTGTAACAATAGGTTTGTTCTCTTTTATCTGTGTAAAGCGAAGTTGTCTCTGCACATAATATGACGTCGTTAACAGATGTCGTTAACAGAAGTTAGACTCCATCATAGTCTATTTAACGTCGAGCCTAAAATAGCCGAATCAACAAAACTTTAGCATTTTGTGTAAAAGTCAACAAAAAGTATGAGCTTAAAATGGCTTTTTGGAAGTTTGAGCTTTTTTTGCCACTTTTTGAAAGTTGAAGCTTTTTTTGACATTTTTCCCAATTTGTATTTACTCCTTTTTGGTATACTCCTCAATTGTCTAGTACACTCTTTTTTACAATACTCTTATTTAGTACAATTTGGGTAGTAATATTTGGTACAATTTTATTATTAGTTGGTACAACTGTAAAGATATGGTACAACTAGGTATTACTTGGTAAAACTGTAAAGACATAATACAGTTAGTTGTTTGGTATAACTAAAAAAAAAACACATGGTACATACATTCATTCTTAGTCAACAATTGGCTTAGTCAACAAAAGCTTTTTATACATTCATTCTTATTCGTGGCCCCTTTTTGTTTCTGACAAGCTTCTTTTATTCAGGAAAGCTTTGTTCTTCCGGCAAACTATTTGGACAACAATGGTGTGACTACGAAAAGAAGAAATTGGTTTGTTAATTGGATGATCTTGGCTCATGATAAACTCAAACTAAGAACATAGTGTATTTTCCGTGTTGTGAACGTCTTGGATCGTTTCCTATTTTTGGACAAAACAGTAATCCATACCGAAATGTTGCTAGTTGAAATCTCGTGTCTCCTTATATCGATTAGGTCGAGGATAAATGCATAAAGAAATAGATAGATGACGTTATCTATTTGGCATCTATTTCCGCTCAAAACCCCTCTTCTAGGACTAATGTTCTCGAGATGGAGCTTAGGATTCTTTAAACATTGGATTTTGATGTTCTCTTGTCAACCTCTTGGTGGTTTTTCCACAACTCACCACACACAACCAACAAGAATCTGGTATATGATAGTCTCTATTGTTTGGAAGTTTGCCTTGGAAATTCGACAATGGTGGCGTTCTTGCCTTCTCAGCTTGCACCCTCAGCTTTGACGTTTGCATCCAAGAATGAAAAAGAAAGGTTATTATTTTACTTCATTGGTTTTTTTTGTTCTTGACAAACATTTTTCTTAGCTCAAACTGTTTTTGCTTTGACAGCTCTTTATGCGGTGTTGTAGTTTCAAATTTCCTTAAAGTAGTAGAAGGGAGTACAATTGGCAAATTGAAAGTGGCGAGCAAGAAGAGAAATATATTTTCTGCTGCTACGAAACCTTGAGAAAGAGAGAAAAAGCTTAAAGTAGTGGAGCTGTTAACATTTTCTATTATGGATCTACTTTGTGTCTTGTCTAGTATACAATGTAGGATGAATTGGCTAAATAACATGTTTGAGCTTTCTAATTATGAATTTAGCATCTCAAATCAGTCAATTTGTTTTATAGCATGAATGGGTCTAGTAGTATTGAAACGACCCAACCCGTAAAATTAAAAAAATTTTATATTCAGATTATTATTATCACAAATAATAATTTTCAACGTCAACAACACAATACGCGGAACTCAACATCAATTATCAAACAATACCATTCAATAAATCCCTTTATTGAACTCTAAACCAATTCAAATCAATAACCAAATATTCATTTCAACAATTCCAATAATAATAAACAACCAATCCAGAATTACTAACACCCTAGCAATTCTAACAAGCCATACTCAAGCAATCGAGACACTAGATCATCTCCTCTTCCCGGCCATGATTCCACGATCACACTTTGCCTTTACCTGCATCACATGGCAAAAAGAGATGCGTGAGTATTATCACAAATACTCAGTGAGACGGTCATCCCATCTACTTGGCTATACACACAGGCATAAACAAAAGATACAATATCAGGATGAGCAATCAACAACACAAGCACAAACAATCAATCGCATTTCGCCCAAACAGGCTATGCGTCGATCGACACAACCACCCTGTGTCGATCTATGCACACTGTGTCGATCGATGCACACTGTGTCGATCGATACAGAGCAACTGCGTCGATCGACGCAACATCACAGTACCCAGGATAGAACCTATCCTCTCATGGTTCGATCCCAGAATGCGTCACATCGATCCCTGCACATAAATCCACCAAGAACAAGCACGAATCCACACAAACAACACAACAAACGCATCCTATCAATTCATTTACCCAGATAAGCCATGGTCACGCACTCATCTTAGATCTGGAAAAGAAAAGGAAGGAAAAACACGAAGAACACTCCCCAAGGATCCGAAATCCTCTCCCAAACGCGATCAACGAGGTCCAGCAATGATCTCCAGAACCTCCCAAACGAATCCTCTCTCTCAAGAACTCTGTGAAACTCTCTGGAAACTTTCTGGAAACACTCAATGTCCCAAAATGCGGCCACAACCCTATTTATAGGGAAGCCCTAGGGTTTTCCCTAAACCGTCCCACAAACCGCCGACTTAAATCGAACCAACCGGATCAATTTAACCTTGCGTCGATCGAAGCACACCACCTGCGTCAATCGACGCACGACCAAAATCACAACTTTGGTTCGCGATCATTACAACTCTCTCCCACTATCACAGATTCGACCTCAAATCATGCAACACCGTCTCACTACGGTCAACACACCTGATATCAACACTCTGACCCAACCCGATCAGCTCTACTGATATCAACACTTCTGGCCCCACCCGGCCAGCACTACCTTCTGGACAGTTCAACTCTAACTTTGCCTCTCCAAGCAGTGTAATGCAAATGCAAATGCAAATGCAAATGCAAGACCCACTTAAGCAAGAATCTCTTTGGACTTAAGCCAGCCATTATTATAAAATTAATCATCTTTGGTTATAAACTCAGTGCAGTTTTCGACAAGTTTGCTTCTTGGCTATATATGTTGAAAAAGAGAAGATGGGAACAAGTTTCGTGTAAGGAAAGTAGTATAAGTCAAAGCTTAAATGCATGCATGTGATGGTGATAAGATGTAGTTCGAAGCTTTAGAATTAGAGATGTGTTTTCTTCTTCTTAATTTGGTTTCTCACTTGCATTTTCTTTTCCCATCGTTTGAACAGTGAAAATTAGATCTAATTCCAAACACTATTTGATTTTAAGTCTCCAAAGAATTTGCTCGACCCACTCTACTTTTTTTCCTCTCAAAGAAACCGACTCAAAACTTTGTCGCGTTCAAATTAAGAGAAATTTACATGGCTTTATGGATTAGTTTAAAGAATGGACTTAAAATCTTAGGTATTAAATTATTTGTAGTACTTAAATACTTTAATTATCTTATAGTTTTATAAGAGCAACTTTATTTTTTCTGGTATTAATTATTCTACTATATACTAGACTATCCACATTCGAGACATTCTGTGGATGTCTTTAAATAAACAAATATTAAAAACACACTCTCTCATCTTTTTACTCAACTTTATACCTTTTCTTTCATTATTTTACTCACCTTTTATTAATTTTATATTTAAACACACTCCAACTTTTATCCATTCTCTCTTCAATTTTGTCTTCCAAGAGACATAACTTTGTCTTCTCTCTCCAAAAATACTCACTATCTCTTCTCTTTACTTAAATTTTATTAATTTTATATTTCAATACATCCCATTATTTTAACCAAAAACACTCTCTTTCTTTCTTTTACTTAACTTTTAATAATTTTATATTTAAAGACATCTACAACATGTCTCCAACGCCGATGTTCTAAGAATATAGATTTTGTTTCTACTTGCGATAAACTGTTGAAGAAAAAATCGTAAAAAGAAAAAATAACAAGTTGAAATCTACATTTTAATAATATAATAAAAATCTACATGATTCAACCTTCACAATTTGACTCACTATAGATTTATTCGACCGACCTGATTTAATTAATCATAAGCTACACGTTAGAACATAAAGTCGCCTCTACTGTTGCTTTTGTACTAATCCTTTAAAAAATCATATAAATTTTGATTCATCAAATTAATTTAGAAAAGAGGAGGAGGTGGTGTTGAATTTGATTATGTTATCTCTATTGCTAGTGTTCATGTGATCAGTAGACAAAAAAAATTTCAAAATATTGCCTGTCGACATAGGAAGAATCTTATGACTAAATAATGGATCATGCTCTTTCAAATTTTATTATTTAATTTTTCAAATACCCTTTCACTTGTTTTTGACGATCGTACCAAGCCAGAGAAGTTATCACTGTCCTATTCATATCATAAAATATAATAGAATTATGGACTAAAAGCTCTGTCTTTAACTTTAGGCGTAACATTTTTTTAGGACTAAAAACTCTTAAATATAGTATTTTGTTGAATCTCTCTCTCTCTTACAATTTATATATACTATATTAATTAGTAAGTTAGACGCATGTATTCATCTTTTTAATTACACGGAACTGCGTGTCCTAGGCTCGTCAGTAATGTGTAAAACTACTTTCTTCAAATAATAAATTGAGAGTATAACTCTCATCTTTTTCACCAAAAAAAAAAATCTTTTTAATTACACGGAGTCGTGCATGTGCTCCATGCACGTGCTTAATTTGATTTTTTAGGCCATGTACGCTCTAATATGTTTATTACCTAATTGATTAAAAAGCAGAGATAGTCTCCAGAGTAATACTGAACCAAAAAGCCAAAACAAGTCTCCAGAGTAATAATATGATTACAATGGCAGAAAAAATTAAGCTTTATTAATAAATCCAAAATTGCCATCCCTTAATAAATTTATAATTTATGCAGACTCAACGAACTTTCCGTTGATGGAGGCTAACGATTTCAGGCTGTGAATTAAAATATGAAAAAAGAAAGCAAACTGATAGCAATCTTCAAATTGTACTGAGGGAAGGTTGTTTAAATATAACCTAACATATTTTTATTCATAGTATAAACTCGTATATGTGAGGTTAAACAAACAATTTAGCGTTCACTTTTAAACCAATTTTCGGAGAATTCTTTTGAAATTATATTAGAGACCTAAACTTTATGTGTAAAACTGTATGCGCAGAATGACTGAATTAGATCAAGCACCGAGGTCCAATCTTCATTTTGTAATGTGTAAAACAAATACTCATGGAGGAAATACGGCAGTGAAGTCGCCAATGGTCCACTAATCTCAAATTTATAAGGGTAGTATACTCAGGTCCGGTCCAATGTTGTAATGGGCCTTGTGCAAAAAAAAATTTATGGCATTTTTTACAAAATTTACAAAAATTTAAGATTTTTTTTATCAATTTTTCAGAAATTTAGGATATTTTGTAATTTTTTTTTTAACCAAAACTGTTGGACTTATCATTGGGCCATGTGCAATTGCCCTGGTTGCACACCCCTTAGACTAGGTTTGAGTATACTATCGGGCTTTGAAATATTTCACTCTAAAGAAGAATAAATCATATATATGTATGAAGGGAGGTTAACCATCTCCGGCCTTCTGCCATGGAGACCTAATCTTCCTTTCCTTAGGGTTTAAATACTCTATTTGCTTCAGTCAATTTCAATTTACAACTGATTTTACATCTTCGATTATTTACACCTATTGCGCATTTGATCCATTCTGCTGCTTTTTATCCTCCATTTTTTCCAATCATGTGTCCACATAAATAAACAAAACACGCTAAAATAAAATTTCCAACAAAATCCCTCGACTTTTCATTATCTTCTTTTTTTCGATAAATTTTAGAAAAAAACACTAGACTGAGTTTGTTCTAAAGAGAGAGAAAAGAGGATACAAGGAGGGAAAAAAGGTTTCCTTCCACCTTGAAAGACTCTAATGTCAGCCATGAGACGTTTGCTTCAGTGTGTATCTAAGGGAATTTCTACCGCCGGAGCAAGGCAGTCTGCCATAATCGAACTCCAAATCTCCATTTTATTCTCAACTATTGATGGAATTGGAATATGAATTTAGTGTCCACAAGTAAAATCTCTCTATTTTTTGTTGTCCTCAAGCTTTCGTTACTCCGGTTTGGATATATAGTCAATGAAATCACTTTTTGAAATTATGAACTTTTGCTCTTTTGGGGGTTCTGGGTTTTGTTCGTTTCATTTCATTTCAAATCATGTTTCTTTTTACTACGTTCTGTTTCTTTGTATCCCAAGTGATTAGTAGAACTCTGATAAATCTAAATTAAAGGCATGTGTTATCTTCTAGCTGCACAAACTTGAAATTAAGGTAACGTACTAGATCATTCGGAATGACTTTGGTCTTTAATTTATTTCGTGAATTCAAATCAATTTACAGCTTCATCTAGATGAATCATTTGAATGAGCAAACAAACAGGACCAAAGTGATTTTGTCACATGAGCATTAACCAAATAAATGGCTGACAAAAATATAACCATTAAGGTTTATATAATCAGTTTTGTGTGTTGTTCGTATCAATTATCATGTTATTAGGACAATTTACATTTTAGATCTAATATAATTTGGATTAGAGATTTTCTTTGTGTTTACCTATGATAATTGCCATTGTCTTGTTCTTCTTGTACACACAATAAAAGTCTCATAATGTATTTACACAATCGCTTTCACCACAATATTTGAGTCTTCCGTCAACATGGATCATTTGAATCTCGTCTATATCTGTAGAGGAAAAGTCATATAATTAAATAAATTCTTCTCAAAACACAATAATATAGAAGAAAAAAAATTAGTCACTCACCTTTGCATCCACCCGAAATATATGGGTTACCGCTATAACCATTGGAGCATGTACATGCTGAATACCTAGTCTCAGAACTCTTAATTTTTGGCACTTGCAATGGTTGTGCTCAGGGCACCCAAAAGAGGAGACGTTGACGGTGTGCACTGGCCTTGCACACTAGAAGTATATTATGTCGAATATAACAATTGGTGATTGCTGAAGTTTAATGAAGGGTGTATGTTAAACCTATCTGTTAGAAAAGCCACTTTACAACCTCATGATAAGGGTCGGCCTTGACTTAACGCTCGTAAGATGACATCAATCTTTATTAAGAAATAAGAGGGCATCATTTACATGATCGTTGAGTTAGTGTAGTGGTTTAGGCTCTTTCCTTCTCGTCAATAACCATGGTTTAATTCTTGGTCTTGTGACAAAAATTGATTAAAGGGCATAATTTTTTTTGTTTGCGTTAGGCATCATTTTACTTTGGGTCGGGTTTGCTCATGATGATGTGTTACCATTGAAGCCCTCTATTCTTATACCAATTACATGTCATATTCTCTCATGATGATATGTACCCTACAACATACATAACCGTTGCATGTTTCTTTATCTCTGGTCCTTATTGGTTTGAAAGATAAAGTGCATCCCACAACTCTAGGCGCATGGTATGTTAACAAGGACGGGTTGTTGCAACGAATAGCCACAAGGATGTTGGAGCACCCAATAGTATAAGGTGTTTCCGTGAGATTCAACAGACAACCAACCTCTTTTCCATTGCTTCTAGCTCAAGCTTTGGACTTTCCAAGGAATCCTCCTGAGCATCATGTCGACGTAATATGTGCTTCAACACGAATAGAACCATAAGGAATGGGTATGTATTGCTTTGGTAGATTAATCTCGAGAAGTATCTTGTTGATACTTGGGAGGAATACCACAAACTCACCATATTTTCTATCTCTCTTACATTGAACTTCAAAGAATTTGCTCAGTTTTTTTTAGTGCCAAATGGATACGGTATAAATGTTTTGCCACATTGCCTTTAGTATGCTTCTTCAAATAATGTAGAACTAGAAATTAGCACAATTAGAGACAAAAATATTAAAATCCATTAGAAGATCATAGACTTTCTCTCAAAGGTAGGCATGGGCATTCGAGTAACCATTCGGGTTTCGGATCGGTTAATTCGGTTATCAGATATTCCGTTTTAGGAATATAATACCCATTCAAATATTTTGAAATTTAGGTTCGGTTTTGGTTCGGTTTTGGTTCGGTTTCCCGAAATATTCAAAAATTACCCAAAATACATGACAAATTGGGAAAAAAATTAGGTTGATACTAATTTATTGTTTAATTACTAGATTATCTCTTATTTTATTTTTATTACTAATAAGTTTTTGATGTCTGTTTTACCCTCAAATCCTTTGTTAGTATAAACTTTATTTACAAGAATGCCTTTATTTTTTCGAAAATTCAAAAAAAAAAAATTTACGGTTTTGACATATGACAAATTTGGGTCGTCCACTTATTTTCTCCCCAAATGAAACTTATATTTTAGACCTCAATCTTTTTCCCCATATATTGAAAAGTTAAACACTTATTTGCACACAAAATCAATCTTACAGACTTATATACACAAAAAATCAAAGTTGAAAACCTAATTACACACAGGCGAGAATTTGTTTTGGTTTACTGTTTACCAATCCAAAATTAACTATGTAAACACCAAATAAACCGTGTTTGAACCTGACTAAACCCAAATATGACCCATTAGAGTGGATAAGCCCACCCAGTCCCGTTTTTATTCATTAACCCCTAAAATCGCAATCCCCAAATAGAGAAATCAAGAGCCCTAGAGTCGATTTTGTTTGAAAACCTCAAATTTTGGAAGGTTTGAGGTTTTGTTGAAGAATCGTGGTGGCTTATCTGTAATTGATGGTTGAAATCGTGGAGTATAACAACGATGCTGGAGGAGATGAGTCCGATCACAAAGATCCTCGAGAACAAAATGACTACAACACCGTGTGATTGTGTATAGTGTTTTGCAAAGATAATGAAACGTGTGTGTTTGTGTATACTGTTTTGTATTGTTTTCTGTTGATTGTGTGTTTGTGTTTGTGTGATTATCAACAGAAAACAACACAATGAAATGTGTGTGCGTGTGTTGGTGTTTGTGTGATTGTGTGTGTTTTGCAAAGATAGTGTGATGTATTGTTTGTTTTCTGTTGTTGTTACACTGTCAGGCTGAAGGCTATAGTTAAACACATTTAACAAATTATAGATTATCTAGCTTCAGTAAAATTGTTGAAAAACATTGACTTAATTAATGAGACTCACACCAAAACAAAATCCATGAGAAAGAAAATTCGTGTGTAGCGGGTACTCACCTAGTATACAAAAAAATTAGGATATAATTAAACAACGACGTAAATAAAGTTAAAATAACACCGTTTTATCTATTTAAATAGATTCATAATGTTTGTTTGACACACATTGCCTACGCTCGTAAATATAACCCATTAAAAATCGCGAGTAAGAGAGTAAAGATGCATGAAAGACGAATATAGAAAAAAATGTCGCTAACAGTTAATGAACTAGTGAATCTCATACATAGTATTTATAATAAACAAAGGGTCAGTGCATGACCTAGGTTTGCAAGATGTAGAAGTGATGCAACCATGTTATGGAATATGCATACTAATAATTTTGCAGCTTAACTAAAAAAACTAAAAGAACTGGCAAGCTCTAACTTAAGTGAATGTTTATATCTATAGGTATTCTCTTCATATATAGAATTTGTTTGAAGATATATACGCTAGCTATTTATTCACATTTACTAGATACCTCTGTATTCAGAAGAACATGAAGATACGCTTAACTAGTTTGCATATTGTCCACGTAGTATTGCAAGGTCGTATACATGCTACATAGTGAATGAGATGAGGTTTCAAACAATCTCAATTTGTAGAAAAAGTCAGAACAGTGGGGTTCTTTATGAGGTAACAACAATGTGTAAAGCTAGTGCAAGAGACACTAGACTGATGGTTGATTTTGTATAATACTATGGCAAAGTAATTGACATTATATTGTTGGATTACATTAACTTTTATGTTCCTCTATTCTGTTGTCAATGGGAAATCATAGTTAATGGTATTAAGAGAAAAGATGGTTTCACACTTGTTACCTTGAACCAGAGTCAAGTTTTCTTCTCCAGGATCCTTAAATGTTAGCCTCTCAAGCCAAGCAAGTTTTTTATTCAAGGGAGGATGATTCATCAAGCTGGTATGTTGTTCTGAGAGGTCCTTCAAGAGAATACATTGAGGAAGATGCTGATGAAAATGAAAATGCAGATGTTGGTCCATTGCCATCAAATGTGGATATGAATGTCGAAGACTTAGATGATGATGCTCGAGATGCCCGAACTGATTGTGAAGGCATATATGTGTGTGATGAGTATCTAGTTTTACCTTAGACTAGACAAAGACCAGTCGCAAGTGCACGGCGATCAAAATAGTACTTAAGGGTCAAATCCACTAGAGACTGGTAAGGCACTAAAGGTTTTTGGAAGAGAATTAAGCTAGGATGAAATATGGGAGTTGTGATGATGCGATTAAATGAATGTCGATAATAAATCAATGGACACAAACGTTGGGCAGCAGAGAAATCTTAGGGTTCATGGAGCAATTTATTCAGGAATCAGTAACATGGATCTAGTTAAGTAGCAATCTAGTCTTAAATTAACCTTAGTATTCTCATATCAATGATTAAACATGTCTAACAACCTAAATCATTCAGATTATGAAGGTGAAAAGTTAAGCATGCCACAAAAGTTGATACAAAGTTCATCCAATGTAGATCTAGCAAAGGGGGATTCCTAACTCGAATCCACTTAATAATATAGTCAACCAACTCTCGCAGTGAAGACTAATATATCAATCAACCTAAATACTAGACTCTCGCAAAGTAACTAGATGGATGATATGCATAAAAGGGATTAAGATTCGATATGTTAACCTGATCCTTAACACGACTCTCGCAATGATAAAATTCAAGCTCATCTATACTAGTTCCAATCAATCAGCCATGAATTCCTAACACAACTCTCGCAATGATAAAGTTCAAGTTCGTAAAGATCGATCTAGATTCAATCACAAGTTGGTTAAACTAGCAATATGCAGGAGATGAAAGTATAGATGAAGACTCCACTAAATTCCTAAGCATAAACAATTCCTATTTATCGATCCACGAATAACTCTCATTAAAAACCCCTTAAACCCAACAATCAAACTACTCAATTATTGAAGTGAAGATCATAACAAGAGTAGAATGAAAATATATTATTAAAGATCAATACATAAAAGCTTGCTAAAAACTCTAAAACTAAAGAGTTCGAGCCAAAGGCTCTTCTCCAAAGAAAATGTGTAATTATGGTGGTGGTTGTGAAGGAGGTCCTGATTTTCGTGGCATCCTTGTGATTAAATAGGTGAGAAAGTCGGCTAGGTATATCCTCAAAGATTTAGGGATATTCTTAAAAAAATTGGAAATCCGCCTGTTTTCCGTATATTGAGCGTACAGATTGCACCGTCGGATTTCCACGATTGAATATGATATGTGAAGCTGATATCCTTGTATATCTCGTGGCAAAATTTGAGCATGATCCAACGGTGGGAACATCTTCATCTGAGGCAAAACATCTGACGGACATAATTTGTCTTTCTTTTAAAAAGATTTCTTTTACCTCTTTTTAGGTCCAAAATGCTCTAATTACCTACAAAGGTTTTACGACCCAATAAAATACCAGAAATAGCAATTAAATGTCAAAACCAAGTTATTAATTAATTAAAAACTCATTTAAAACATAGTTAAATCGATAAAATATGGTGTATGTCAACTCCTCCAAACTTAAAACTTTGTTTGTCCTCAAACAAACACCAGCGTAAATACAAAAAAGAGGTTTGAAAATCATGGAAACTCACTTATCTTGGGAACTTAGCTTTGCCCCATTGACTCGCCACATACAAACAAATCGCTCCAGGACGTATTCATCGAACCCCGTCACGACCATCGCAAGTCTTGTCCATGAACCTCAACCTGCAAAAACCTCAACTATACATCATCCAACCCTTCTACATTGATCAAAATGATGGTGGAATTTCTCTTTAAATGATATCATTCGGGGTAGACGGCGCTAGGTATTAAAGGGTTTTTAGGGGTGGAGTTAAGAGTGTGTAGAGGTGGAGGCTTTTAAGAAAGATTCTGGTAGTTAAAAACAACAAAGCAAAGATGGAGCTATGACTGAAGAGTTTACTCTGATGGAATGGCGTAAAGTTTTCAAGGACAAAACTAGCCCAACCTTTAAGGTATTTAATTTTAATTAATTTTGTTTCTTGGCTTGTATGTATAACATGCCATTTATATGTAGGCTTTGAGTGACAAATACAGGTTAGAAGGCGAAAAAAAATTCCTCACGTTTGTAGCCATAAAGGAATGGTTTGAGTAGCAGAAGAAATGTTTAGGCTACAATTTCTTATTCTTATCAGTTTTATGAATCACTTAGTTTTAGTGATATTTTTTGTGCAAAAAAAAGATAGTCCTAAACCATAAACCATCTAAGGTTAAGAGGCTAATAGTCTGGGTCAATTCGCGTACCAAAAAAGATGGTACACTAGTGAATACAAATGCAACTGAAAAGATTGTAAGTTTTCATTTATGTTTTGCTTATGGTTTATGAATAAGGATTTTATTTTTTAAATTATTTTACAATGTGGATATATTTTTCCAGAGAAAGGCATCTGAGGTTGATAGTGGCGCTCCTTCATCAACAACAACAAATTCAAAAGAAAATCTACTTTCACAAATTTTAGAACCTGATAATCTCGGTCGGCTGAGAGAAATTGGTAGAGGGATGAATATGACCAAATTAGCTTGTTTACAAGTCAAGAGTAAGTGTATGGCTAAAATACACGTAAATCAAATGTATTTGCATCAAAAGGTAAACGACTTAGAAAATGTAATAGCCAAAATGCAAAATCAGCTAAGCCATACTTTAATACTTTAAGAAATATTAACCTGCTAAAAATTTTAGTGATCAAATTTGGCTATTGTTGTACCTGAAGTAGGTAAAAACTCAGCTCCAAGAATAAGTAATTAAGAGCATATAAGTGTTAGAATTTGCTTCTTTTAAGTTAACAAATTGCATATAATTGTGGAATTAATTCTAAGTTTCTTTCTAATCATTTTTTGAAGAGTGTAAACAAAAGATCACAACCTATGTGTGTTGGTTGATTGGTGTGGTATCGATGATAATGCTGCTAAAGGTCGACTTATTTCTTCTGATCCTAATGACTTTGTGAAAGAAAATCCCTTATGGTATAACTCTGATAAAGTCTTTGTTGAAAGTTCCACCAAACCAGATGCATTTCTTTGGATACTTGCACCTAACATCTCTATAGTTGAGGAAGATGTTGGAGAAATGATTGCATGACCTCTCGAAAATTGTGTTGTTTTAGACAAGGGGTTTGAGCCACAAGACATTCCACTTAAGATAATAGTTTTTTATTCATCACCATATAAGTTAGCTTAGTGAACTGTGATTTAATAATTTAGTTGGTTTTGAATGAATGATTGTAAGTGTAGAGTAGGATTACAGAAAATCATGATGGTTATTATCATCTTTACGTTTTGATTGTTTGGATTGAACCAAATCAGTCAGTTTTTTTTCCTTTGTATGTACGGTTCAGTTTGGATTGTTCATGCATTTGTTTGAAAAAGCCCACCAACCTATTCGATGAACAAATGCACACTAATGGAATGAACTAGAAATAACGAAGTTGTTGGTGTAGTCCGTTGGCAGCATCGAGAACCTAATTCATTGGTTAATGGACTTCCTCTGGGACCAAATGCAGTGAAAGTATTTGTGGATGAGTTACTAGTCCTCATACATTTCTATGGAGGCCAATGAAAAACTTTGAGGATGCTTTGAATTCTTTCGTAGCAAGACATGCCAATAGAGTTGTGTTTGAAAGAAAAACAGAGGCAACAGGTCTAACATCTCTTGTAGAAAAATCTGCAGCAACTCCAGAAATCTCTCCTAAGAATGTTGGAGCAACACCACAAGCCTTCAAAATAAATCTAAACCACTTGCACAATCTCCTCTTCGTAGATCTTAGGTAATTTTGTACATTTTGTTCTATTTTCTTTATGTTTTTTTGGTAGATTTGTGATGTGCTTTTTGTTGGTTAAAGTGTAATACATGGTGTTTACTGTCAACATGGCAGCGTTACAGTCCACATAAAGTTATTAAAGAAAATAAAAAATGCAAGTTGATGGATCTTACTGGAAAAAGGGGATCGTTGCCGAAGGACGTTGGTCTTCAAAGAATCTAGACCAACTTGTCTACTTTATACCCATGGGGCCTAATGAAATTCGAGTTTGGATGGATGTAATGAAGGTAAAAGATGTAGTTGTTTGGAAGCCATCATCTGAAATCGAGTGTATGGAAGATGTTGTGAAGGTAAAAGGTAAACTCTCTTAATTGAGGTAAGCGTTTTTTTTAATAAGCCAAGTACTTGTACTAATAAATTAGGTTTGGTCCAAGTGCTAATAATTTATTGCTTGCACGATGAAAAGTGCAATCTTAGAGTTGGAAGCAGATCCAAGTTTGTTTCTGTCTCCTTTATCTCATAAACACTTATCTCATGATTAGCACATTGTACTTGGTGTTCAACTGATGTTTTTATGTAAGAATTGGATTACACAAACATACTTGTTACGTTTTTTTATGGGTTTTGTTTCTAATAAAAAAATTATTTTAATTATATATTCCGGTAACTACGTAATGCACAATGGATCCACCTTTATTGCAAAATTGATCATAGCATGAACAACGAGTCATAACAGTCAATTTGATCGCATAAAAAAATGCTACAACATAGTACATAAAGGGGGTGCTTGATAGGAGTTTTTTAGAGCATCTTCAATGGTAGATATCCAATAGGGTTCTATATATTAAAAATAAATGAAAAATAAGAAAAAAATAGAAAAGGTAGAATAGAGAGAGAGACGGGGTTCTCCATCAAGAAACTCCTTAGAAACTCTTATAACACATGTAAATATCTAACTAGTTCAATTCTTTTTTACATATTAAAATTTAATTCAATAATTAAACACTATTAAGGTAATAATATTAAAATTGGCTGTGTTTGAAACTCAAGCGGGAGGAGATAGAGCGCGGAGAATCTGTCAAGGGTTGGGGTTTGATAATTCCTTTCGCGTTGATGCAGTTGGACAAAGTGGTGGGCTTTGGCTTTTATGGAGGTCCGATGTCGGAGAAGTGAAAATAGAGGAGTTGAGTGACCAATTTATCTATGCCATGGTTACGAATGGTTCAGAAGTGTTGCATTTAGTTGTGGTATATGCAGCTCCATCCGTTAGTAGAAGAAGTGGACTTTGGGGTCAGTTACGTACGGTGATGCAGAGGGTTAGTGGACCATTGATCATTGGAGGGGATTTCAATACTATTTTGCGATTGGATGAGAGAACAGGGGGGAGTGGTGGTTTGTCTCCAGATTCTCTAGCTTTTGGGGATTGGATACATGAGCTATCCCTTAGTGATATGGGATTTCGAGGGAACAAATTTACGTGGCGTTGTGGGAATGTTGCAAGGATGTACGTTGCAAAAAGACTTGACCGAGTTATGTGCTATGCGCATACCCCTTGAAATGGCAAGAGGCAGTAGTTACTCACCTTCCATTTCTCTCCTCTGATCACGCTCCGGTGTATGTCCAATTAGAGCCATTGACAGGAAGTAATCCGAGCCGACGGCCGTTTCGGTTTGAGGTTGTGTGGCTGAAACATGAGGATTTTCAAGATTTATTGTTAGCTTCTTGGAATGGTGACATGACCACGCCGGAGGCACTTGATGGGTTAAGGGTCAAGTTGAAAAAATAGAATCGTGAGGTGTTTGGAAACATTCAACAAAGGAAGGATACACTTGTCTCGAAGATTAAAGTAGTCCAAGATTTGTTAGAGCTCAATCAGTCGGACGATTTATTGCACCGGGAAGAGAATTTATTGAAAGAGTTCGATGTTGTCCTGGAGCAAGAGGAAGTACTTTGGTTCCAAAAATCCAGGGAAAGGCACATTGCCTTGGGTGATCGGAATACAAAATTTTTGCACATGTCCACCATCATAAAGCGGAGGAGGAACCGTATAGAGATGCTGAAGGATGAAAATGGGAGGTGGATTTCGAATTCAAATGAACTAGAGAATCTAGCGGTCGCTTACTATAAACGATTATATTCTATGGAGGATGTGGATCAAGACGTACCCAAGCTGACATTTGTGGGTTTTGAAAGGTTAACGAGGGAGGATCTATTGGTGTTAAATAGACCATTTTCAGCTCTGGAAGTGGAGAATGCGATCAAAAGCATGGGACAATTCAAAGCACCAGGGCCTGACGGTTTTCAGCCGGGATTTTATCAGACTTGCTGGGATGTTGTCGGAGCATCAGTGACTTGTTTCGTATTGGAATTCTTCGAGACATGCAACTTACCAGCCGCACTCAATGACGCCTTGATCGTGCTCATTGCAAAGGTGATGAAGCCGGAGAGAATAACGCAATTTCGTCCTATCAATTTATGTAATGTTTTGTCCAAAACAATCACAAAAACAATGGTGTTGAGGTTGAAATCAGTAATTTCAAAGTTAATTGGGTCGGCTCAAGCAAGTTTTATTCCAGGGAGATTGAGCACAGATAACATAATAGTAGTCCAGGAAGCGGTTCATACCATGAGGCGTAAGAAAGGAAGGGAAGGTTGGATGTTATTAAAACTTGACCTTGAGAAGGCTTATGATCGCATCAGATGGGATTTTTTAGAGGATACACTCACAGCGGCTAGATTACCAGAACGTTGGATCCGATGGATTATGCAATGTGTCACGGGATCTTCGATGAATTTACTGTGGAATGGGGAGAAGACAGAGCCATTCACACCATCTCGGGGTCTGAGACAAGGAGACCCCCTTTCGCCATACTTGTTAGTGCTGTGTTTGGAACGTTTGTGTCATAAAATTGAGTTATCTATTGTTTCAAAGAAGTGGAGACCGATCTCCTTATCTCATGGTGGACCAAAGCTATCTCGTATATGTTTTGCGGATGACCTTATCTTATTCGCAGAAGCCTCAGTGGCGCAAGTAAGGGTTATACGGAAGGTATTAGAGGGGTTTTGTATTGCCTCGGGTCAGAAGATGAGTTTGGAGATGTCAAAAATATTCTTCTCGGATAATGTACATCGGGATCTAGTGAAACAAATAACGGATGAGAGCAGAATAAATTCAACACGGGATCTTGGAAGTACTTGGGGATGCCGGTTTTACATAAGAGGATCAACAAGGATACGTTTGGGGAAGTGATTGAGAGGGTTTCTTCACGGTTATCAGGCTGGAAAGGTCGGTTCTTGAGCTTGGCGGGGCGTATGACATTGACAAAAGCAGTATTATCTTCTATTCCGGTTCACACGATGAGTACAATATCTTTACCTGCGAGCACTCTTGAAAGGTTAGATAGAATATCAAGATCGTTTCTATGGGGAACCATGGTTGAAAAGAAGAAACAACACCTACTTGCGTGGGATCGAGTTTGTCAACCAAAAGAAGATGGTGGGTTGGGGATTCGGTCATCAAAAGCCATGAATCAAGCATTGTTGGGGAAAATTGGTTGGCGAATCCTTCATGATCAAGAGAGTCTATGGGCAAGAGTGTTACGGCACAAATATAAGGTCGGGGATGTACATGATAGCTCATTGCTGCTAGGAAAGGGTACTTGGTCATCGTCATGGAGGAGCGTGGCCAGGGGATTGAGAGAGGTGGTTATACCGGGTTTGGTCTGGGTTTTGGGAGATGGTCGAGTGGTTCAGTTCTGGCAAGATAAATGGTTGGGGAATCAACCCTTGATGGATATAACCATAGGAGAGATATCGGCTACGGAGGGGTTACGGGCTTGTGATTTATGGAAGGATGGAACGGGGTGGGATTTTGAGCGCATTGGGCATCATTTTTCTGAGAATACTAAACTTCGACTAATGGCAGTGGTTTTAGACAATTTCACAGGGGCGAGGGATCGTCTTTCTTGGGGCGATTGTGCGGACGGAGGTTATACGGTGAAGTCGGCTTACTTAAGGTTGACAAGGATTGAGGAACCAATACCGCATATGGGGAAGCTATGGGATCGAGTCTGGAAACTTATTGTACCAGAAAGAGTCAAACTATTCTTGTGGCAAGTAATTCATCAAGTGATTATGACAAATGTGGAGCGACACCGGAGGCATATCTGTGGTTCGGGACTATGTCAAGTTTGCAAGAGCGGTGACGAGACCATCATACACATATTGCGGGACTGCCCAGCGATGGAGGGGATATGGAACCGTCTGGTTCCACAGCGGAAGAGGGGTTCTTTTTTTGCACAATCCCTTTTCGAGTGGATTTATGGGAACTTGGGTGATGACGCATCCATAGGAGGGAGCACGTGGGCTACAGTGTTTGGAATGGCTACATGGTGGGGTTGGAAATGGAGGTGTGGGAATGTGTTTGGAACTAATGTGAAGTGTCGGGACCGAACTCAGTTTGTTAGAGATCTTGCTACGGAGGTGACAAAGGCACATAAGCGGCTGAAGATTACTGGGACGGGTCATACAATGGAGGTACGGATGTTATCTTGGAAAACACCTAGGGCTGGTTGGTTTAAATTAAACACGGATGGCACGTCAAGGGGGAATCCGGGACTAGCAACAGCGGGTGGAGCTATACGAAATGAGGAAGGAGTATGGTGTGGTGGTTTTGCTCTGAATATCGGAATATGTTCCGCACCATTGGCCGAGTTATGGGGAGTTTACTATGGGTTGTGTATTGCTTGGGAGCGCGGGATTGCGCGATTGGAGCTAGAGGTAGACTCAGAGATTGTGGTTGATTTTCTGAAGACAGGGATTAGTGACTCACATCCGCTGTCGTTCCTGGTACGTTTGTGCCATGGCTTTATAACAAGGGACTGGATAGTCCGTATATCTCACGTGTATAGGGAAGCTAACCGTCTTGTAGATGGGTTAGTGAACTATGCTTTTACGTTACCATTAGGCTTGCATACGTTTAATTCATGTGTCGATGTTGTAAGCCCGATTTTAGTTGAGGATGCGAATGGGTCTGCGTACCCACGAAACATTCGCGTCTAGTCGGTTCTTTTTAGTATGAAATAAATAACGGGGGATATATGTCCCCTCTCTTCTACCAAAAAAAAAAGGTAATAATATTATATAACTTAAAACCTCATTTTAGATACCCATCCATTGTGGATGCTCTTAAGGATTTAGAAAATATAAGAGCCTTGAAAGAATATTTTTTGCCAAATATGATTAAAAGTCTTTATCAATTTTAAAGTCTTTTATTTTTTAATCATTTTTGCACTTTTTTTTTCTAAAGCCTCGTGAAGGAGGCTTTAACAATTACAAAATAAATAAATAGAATTTATTTATTTTTCTTCTTTCCCAAAAGTATTTAAAACTCTTTGTAGATTTATACATAGTTTTTTACTAAAAATTTTGATTGATTAATTCTTACTTATTTTTATCCATTATTTTGAGATCCATATTCAGTATATTTAAATATATTTTTAATTTTGCTAAAGAATGATTAATTTTTCTATTGTCATTTTCATTAAAAAAATCTTTAGTCGATTACTATAATTTATATACATATAAATTATATACATATAAAAGACTTTAACATGTAAGCTTGGAAAATCAAAACTGGATAACAAAGAAAGTGATTTAAATGTTCTTCAAAAACAATTTATTCTTAATAATGTGGCATTTTTGCAATTGTCCCATAATATTAACAATCGTTTCATAACTAATAAACATGAATGTGATTTATTTATTTTAGATATTTTAATTTAGGAGCCGGTGGGTAATGATTAAATTATATGAATAATAGAAATAAAAAGTATTTCTATGATTTTGTATTTTTTTTGTTGATAATTGTTTTGGAACTGATTAGTTATGCTACTCATATAAATATTTTCATAATTTATATAGTGATTATTTATATCATAGTTTATATTTTTTACAAAACGTTATATGTAATTATTAAAATAATAGTTACAGCTTCTACAGTTTCTACAACCAATCAGACTTTTATTCATATTTAAGTTAACAGTCACAACATTTATAGCCAAAATCTCTGCAGCCAAAAGTCTACAACAAAAGACTAAAGTTAAAGATTTGAAAGACACTTGCCAAGCACCCCCAAAATCTCAAATTAAAAGCTACAACTAAGCCTAATAAAGCATTTTACACGAGCTATAAAATATATATTACAACATTTGATTAACGCTATTATAAAACAACTTATAGTAGCGTTGAAAAAACTATTATTGTATAAATGGACCTAAGATAGCTTCAGCTGTCATAGCGTTCATGGAAACATTATTATATACCTACCATAGCATTAATTGTGAGCTATTTTTTTAATTAGTTATCCAAGCCATATGATTTCAATATTTATGAACGACTATGATTAAAAAAAAAAGCTTTACATGTCATCCCAACCTTTTTTTTTTACCAGAAAACAAAATTCAACTACTCATCCTCTAGTTCAAAGGCAAAATGTATGAAATACTAAAATTAGTAGACAAAAGATGCAAATGGTTGCACATTCAGAGTAATAAAGTTGGTGGAATTAAACATTTCTCTCAAATGTTATCGTTTAAGTTGAATAAAATTAGTGAAACCATTCCTCTAAAAGTTCAAGATTTAGGTTAAAAAGTGTAATTCAACTTATTCGACCAACAAAAATGGAAATAATGAATAAATTTGGAAAAAAACATTCCTATACTATTTTTACAGTACAATTAGACGAACTAAATTTGTTGTTCCACCCAATTATATATATTCTACTTATATTTATTCTACTAATTCAACTAGTTGTAGAGCATAGGTAGTGGTGATACTTTAGAAGTATCTTTTATATATTAATTGGAGAGTGATTAGCTTATGTGTCTTGCTTATATTTATTCTCCCAAAATTTATTGTGACATGTCAATTTTTAAACGTGACATGACAAAACTCTTACAAACATTTAGCCCACTAATAATGTTTAAATTTTATATCATTTTTAGCCCATTAATTATATACATGAAAATTATAGTCTACTAATAGTGATTAAACTTTTAAAAAAATTAGTCCACTAATTACCTTATTAATCAAGCTAAAAAAAATTCTTCGTATGTTGACAAAAGAAAGTACCTACGTATATGTATAAACAAAATTACAAATAGAAATAATTTATGGGAACAAACATAATATTATATACTTTGAAATAATATCATGTCTATTATTCAACTTTTACATTTAAAAAAAAAAATCAGTTTAGCACTATCATATTACACTTTTATAATTAAGAAAAAAAATGAAAAATTCAATAAAAATAATAAAGGTCTATAATGAAAATTTCTAATTTTAAATCTTATATTTTTTGTGACAATAATTTTAAATAACAATAATTTAAGATTTAAATGATATGTATATAAAAAATAAAATGATATAACTAAACTTTCAAAAAATATATTATTAACAGAAAAATGTTAACAATAATGTCTATAATGAAACTAAAACAAATGCATATTTTTAAATCTTTAAAATGTAGAATTAAAAATAAAAATTTATAAATAAGTTATCCGCGTATACGCGGAAGAGTCATCTAGTTAAGTAATTAAAAAATAATAAAAATAAAAGAAAAAAATAAACTTTAGTCATTTTATTGTTGAAACGTCTCAATGCACGAAGACTTTTGATACGTCTCAACCCACAAATAAAAAACAGGTGTCTCATTGCTAGTGGACCTTCGTAATTGTAGCGTAATCATCTTCCATGGCAGTTCTTCAGAGATCCACCATCTCTTTCCGGCGACAAGGCTCTTCCGGTATAGTCTGGGACGATCGTCTTATCGCCGAGCTAAACCAACAAGCCAATGACCAGAAAAGCGAGACTCAACAAAACGAAGAACATATTAAGCTGATTACGTCGGAGCCGATAGCCGGAGAAGGAATCAAACCGATTAAAGCTGACAGAGAGGGTATCGAGAGGAGTCGATCTAACGGCGGAGGAGCTACTCGTTACCATCGAAACACCGGAAGAGTGTCTCCGGCTTTGGATCTAATTTTCGATCCTTTCAGACAAAAGCAAGAATTATTTTTAATTTTATGTTTCTTTTTTGTCTTCAAAACGACAAAACCAATTACACATTACAATAAAAAATTTTAATTAAAAAAGAGATATATTTTTTTATTTTTTTATACCCACATGATATCACCATTAAACATACAAAATTTCTAAAATCCTAAACAAGTCTCAAACATTAAAAAATTATTAAAATTAATATTAAATTATATTTGGTGATACCACAGGGGTATCACCAATAATAATGCTAATCATCTCAATCCAAAGTTATTTTTGCATTAAGTCCAACTCATTGGAATGGTTTATAGTGTAATAAACATAAAATATAAAATTATGTGCCTAACTGGAAAATAATTCTATTTTTTGGGTTAATTTAGTTAATAACCAAAAAAAATTAATAACTAACCAAAATTTAGATCAAAGGATTATGATTTTGCCACATAAAAAGGTTTTGATTAGTTATTAAATTATGCTTTTTTTTTCTTGGTTATTATTTACTAACCCAATTATCTTTTTTTATACCCAGTGAGTCGATGAACAACCATTTGACCATTGTTTTCCTGATTTCCTCTTTCGTTAGAAGCAAACCTTTGCACCTCTCTTCGTCAGTCGTCACCTCGACGTCGGATTATACATTTCATACCTTATGGATCCAACTGAATCATCTCAGTCAGTCGAAATCCGCCACATGGTGGCCTTGCCTTGGCTTGGAAGCAGTGCCGGACAAACCTTTTATACTACCCCAATCAAAATTTGAAATTATGTCCGTGTACATAATTTATCAAGATCACAAAACAGTATAAAAACAACTTAAATTTTCATTAAAAAAAAATCAAATTCCATAGTCTACAAAAAAAAACAACGGTATTAAGAACACTTATTTTTAAAATATAGATCTTCTTGCATTTTTTCCTGCAAAATTATCCATTAGACTCCTATAGTCAAGTCTTTCAACCATAGCTTTTTCAATTGATAACATAGCCAACCCATTTAACCTTTCTAGTCACAAACTTGGACATAGAACCTTGTAGTGACTTTATGAGTGCTTCTTGTTTCTTCTTCTTATTTCTGTTTTGAGCTCCGGATGGTTGATTTTTTTTTATTCCATATGGTTTGCTTGTCCCAGACGGTGCCATCTTGTTATCAAATAAAAATAAAAAGTAAGCATAAAAATAAGGGATTGTCGTAACAAAGTCAAGGACTCAAGGCATCAAGCTTTTATCACAATTAAAAACGACGAACTAAGAAACGTACCTTCTTACTACGTAAAGGATGAATTGAAATAACTGAAGCAATAGAACTAAATTATGTAATCAAGAGCAAGAGGACAAAAGAAAATAAAAGTGCTGCAAGCCTGCAAGACGACGGAATAAATTGGAACAAAAAAAAAAACTGTTTTGTTTCTAATTTTTAATTAGGGTTATAACTATCATGAAAAATATAAATTTACTAATAGATTTAATTTTAACAAATTTATAAATATTACTGAAAAATCCAACAAATCTTATTGCATAATAAGTAATATTTTAATAAAAAAACCTATAAATTTTATTTATTTATCAATACTAATAAATTTTTTTTTTTAAATATGCCATTAATTTGGATTGGCCGGCCCTGCCCTGGAAGGGGCCACATCAACCCAACGATGATCCTCTGCAAACGTCTCGTCCGCCGCTACCCAAAGCTCCTCGTCACATTCGTAGTCACCGAAGAATGGCTCGGTTTCATCGGATCTGACCCGAAACCCGATCGGATCCACTTCGCCACTCTCCCCAACCTCATCCCTTCCGAGCTCGTTCGAGCCAACGACTTTGCCGGCTTCATCGACGCCGTCCAAACCAGATTGGAGGAGCCGTTCGAGCGGTTGCTTGACCGTCTCAATTCGCCGCTTCCGACAGCAATCATCGCTGACACTTACATCGTTTGGGCAGTAAGTGTCGGGACGCGAAGGAATATTCCGGTGGTTTCTCTATGGACTATGTCACCCACGATTCTCTCCTTCTTCCTTCACTCCGATCTACTCATAACTCAAGGCCATGCTCTGTTCGAACCATCAGGTAAAAAAATATCATTCAATAGCTTTCAATTTCAAGTAGCAAAAAGTTTTCCTTTTTAATGTGATTTGCTTAATTGTTGAAACTGGGTTTGTTTCTAGAATCAAAAGAAGACGAAATTGTAGATTACATTCCCGGTTTATCTCCAACGAAACTCTGTGATTTGCCGCCGATATTCGACAGTTACAACCACAGAGTTTTCAAGATAGGTAAGATGTGTTTCGGTGAGCTCTCTAGAGCTAAGTGTCTTCTCTTCACCACTGCCTATGAGCTCGAACCTAAAACCTTAGACTTTTTCACCTCCAAGTTTGAAATCCCGGTTTACACCACTGGTCCGTTGATACCTTTCGAAGAACTCTCTGGCGGAAATGATAGGAGCGAAGCCGATTACATACGGTGGCTTGATGAACAACCGGAAAGCTCTGTGCTTTACATATCTCAAGGGAGTTTTCTTTCGGCCTTGGAAGCTCAAATGGAAGAAATTGTGGGGGGAGTGAGAGAGAGCGGAGTCCGGTTTCTTTTGGTTGCTCGTGGAGGCGAGTCAAAGCTAAAGGAGGCTTTTGAAGGTAGCTCGGGTGTAGTGGTGAGCTGGTGCGATTAGCTTCGTGTATTGTGCCACGCAGCAGTAGGCGGGTTTTGGACGCATTGCGGGTTTAACTCGACACTGGAAGGAATTTATTCGGGAGTACCAATGCTAGCTTTTCCTTTGCATTGGGATCAAATTTTGAATGCGAAGGAGATTGTGGAAGAGTGGAGAAGATGGAGGATCGAGAAGAAAAAGAAGATGGAGTTGTTGGTAGGAAGAGAGGAGATCAAGGAAGTAGTGAAGAGGTTTATGGATAAAGAGAGTGAAGAAGGGAAGGAGATGAGAAGAAGAGCACGTGACCTCAGTGAGATCAGTCGAGGAGCGGTTGCGGTAAATGGTTCATCGAATGTTAACATGGATGCTTTCGTTAGGGAGATTACAAATACAAATTAAAGGCTCGATAATATGAGCTTTTTGTTACTTGGTAAATTGTTGTTACAACTAATGGTTAGGGATATAGTCCAAAAATATCCACAATAAAGAAAAATACTCCTAATTTTCTTTCCAATAAAGAAAGAATTTGAAAAAAAAAAACAATTTACTATATTATCGTAGTTCATGTCCACAAAACGCATATGAACGAGTGGCACATGAGTTAGCTTCACATTCAGATTCTCTCTTTCAGCTCCGATCAAAATCTCATGGACCAAGGCGAATCTAAACCATTCAAAATCTACCACGTGGTAGCAATGCCTTATCCTGGTAGAGGCCACATCAACCCAAATCTCTGCAAACGCCTCGTCCTCCGACACCCTAACCTCCAAGTCACCTTTGTCCTAACCGAGGAATGGCTTGGCTTCATCGGATCCGACCCGAAACCAGACCGAATCCTATTCGCCACTCTCCCAAACGTCATCCCGTCCGAGCTTGTTCGGGCCAACGACTTTGTGGGCTTCGTCCACGCGGTTTATACCAAACTTGAGGAGCCGTTCGAGAGGCTACTTGATAGGCTTAATGCGCCACCTCCCACCGTAATTATCGCTGACACGTACATCGTTTGGACCATACGTGTCGGCGTCCGGAGGAATATCCCCGTGGCTTCTCTCTGGACCATGTCAGCTACTATTCTCTCCCTCTTCATTCACTCCGACTTACTCGCAAGACACGGCCATTTTCCAGTCCAACCATCAGGTACTATATAGAAAAAATAGCAAAAATTTGATAAATTATATATCGCGCTTAAATATAGAAACCAAACTATGTAATTATACTCTTTGAATATGGGTTTGTTTAGGATCAAAAGAAGATGAAATTGTTGACTACATCCCTTGTTTATCTCCAACACGAATTGGCGATCTACCTCTCTACGGACACGAAGTCTTTAATAAGTTCAGGCCCTGTTTCGATGAGATTTCAAGAGCTAAGTATCTTCTCTTCACATCTGCTTATGAGCTCGAACCTAAAGCCGTAGAATTTTTCACTTCCAAGCTTGATATCCCGGTCTATGCCACCGGTCCGTTAATACCCTTTGAAGAGCTCTCGACCGGAAATGAAGAGAATAAATGCGGAGGCGATCTTGATTACCTACGGTGGCTGGACGACCAACCGGAAAGCTCTGTTCTTTACATTTCTCAAGGGAGTTTTCTTTGTGGCTCGGAAGCCCAAATGGATGAAATAGTGGGAGGAGTGAGAGAGAGCGGAGTCCGGTTTCTTTGGGTTGCTCGTGGAGGTGAGTCGAAGCTAAAGGAGGCTCTTGAAGGTAGCTCGGGTGTTGTAGTGAGCTGGTCTGATCAGCTGCGTGTGCTATGTCACCCAGCGATAGGCGGGTTTTGGACACATTGCGGGTTTAACTCGACAATGGAAGGGATATATTCGGGAGTACCAATGCTAGTGTTTCCGTTGTTTTGGGATCAGTTTCTAAATCGGAAGATGATTGTTGATGACTGGAGAGTCGGAATGAGAATTGAGAGGAAGCAGAAGAAGACGGAGTTGGTGATAGGGAGGGACGAGATTAAGGAAGTAGTGAAGAGGTTTATGGATAAAGAGAGAGAGGAAGGAAAGAAGATGAGAAGAAGGGCTTGTTGTCTCAGTGATACATGTCGAGGAGCTGTTGAGGCAGGAGGATCGTCTGATGCCAACACGGAAGCTTTCATTAGGGAAATTACCAATAGAAATTAAGCAGCTCATTTGGACATTTTCACAACTCTTTTGAAGAAAGGTGAAGTCAAATTCTTTTCTTGAAAATACATGGAGAGACGTCAATTTCACTTGAAATAGATTTAGAGAAATGTAAAAAGTATTTAAATAGTTTAATTATCTAAACAATGATATCCATGGAAAAATTTCTCCAAGCTTTCATAGTCAAATTTGTCCATTAGCTTTCATAGTCAAATTTGTCAACCATATCTCTTAATATATATCATTGATAATTTATTCAACAATACAACTAGGCATGGGCATTCCGGTAACCATTAGAGTTTCAAGTCGGTTAATTCGGTTATCAGGTTTTTGATTTTAGAAATATAATATCCATTCGAGTATAAATTTAAGTTCCGTTTTGGTTCGGTTTTTGTGGGGTTCGGTTTCGGTTATCCGAAATATTAAAAAATTACATGAAATATTTGAAAATTATCTGAAATATTCATAATTACTCGATTTTTATTTATTTATATCAATTTAGTTATTTTTAACTCGAATTATTCCAAAATAATAAAAATATAAAATTTATATCTAATTAAATTAGTTATTTTAACTCAAATATATCCATAATATCCAAATTGATGGGAAAACAAAAAAAACCTAAACTATATGAATATACCCAACCTTAAAACTAAATACCTTTAGGTTAATTTAAGTTTCGGATATCTGTTTCACATTCGGTTTTAGATGTTTAAAATCCATTAGGATATTTTAAAAAATCGGATTTGGTTTGCTTCAGATAATTTCTAAGTCGAATTTGGTTTGGTTTTTCGATTTGGGATCATTTACCCACTCCTAAATTTACAACCTCTATTTTTGGTGTTGGATCAATGGCTGATGCGATTCAGTATACTGGCGGCTGACAAGAGCTAGAGTCCAAAACCGAAATTAACTGGAGTCGTCGGTTGCTTGAAGGTTTGCCGCCAGTCACATCCGTTGAATTCAAAATGTGGACAAGTTAGACTAGCAAAAGATTTATTTGTGAAGTTTTACCATTATGGCCTAAAACATTTATTCACGTTCGCTATAAAAGTTGACATGAGATCACATATTCTCTTCATCTCCCCAGTCCTCAGTTTCAAGTTCAAGCAATAGTCACGGTGAGCAGAATCACAAATTTATGAATCCAATCAAACCTCAACCATTCAGATTTTGCCACGTAGTGGCCATGCCTTGGCCTGGAAGAGGCCATATCAACCCAATGATGAACCTCTGCAAACGCCTCGTCCACCGTGGCCCAAACATCCTCGTCACTTTCGTCGTCACGGAAGAATGGTTCGATCTCATCGGAAATGATCCGAAACCCGACCGAATCCATTTCGCTACGCTCCCTAACCTCATCCCTTCCGAGCTTGTCCGGGCCGATGACTTCATCGGCTTCATCGAAGCCATCTTTACCCGATTGGAGGAGCCGTTCGAACAGCTTCTTGACCGCCTCAATTCGCCATCTCCCACCGCAATCATCGCCGATACGAACGTCGTGTGGGCAGTGAGTGTCGGCACAAGAAGGAATATTCCAGTGGCATCTTTCTGGACTACTTCGGCCACAGTTCTCTCCCTTTCCCTTCATTCCGATCTACTCGCAACTCACGGCCATTGTCTGGTCGAACCATCAGGTTAACCACCATAGCAAACAATTCTACAAATATTTAAAACTCATTCCTTTTATTATTGATCACGGGGTTTGCTTTTTAGGTTCCAAAGAAGACGAAATTGTTGATTACATTCCAGGTTTATCTCGGACGCGACTTGGTGATCTGCGGCATATCTTTCATGGTTATAGTCATCAAGTCTTCAATAAATTCAAAAAGTGTTACGATGAGCTCTCCAAAGCTAACTACCTTCTCTTCCCCTCTGCTTATGAGCTCGAAACAAAAGCCATCGACTTTTTCACGTCCAAATTTGATTTCCCGGTCTACGCCACCGGTCCCTTAATACCTTACGAAGAACTCTCTGTTGGAAAAAACGGCAGGGAACCCGATTACATACGATGGCTTGACGAGCAACCGGAAAGCTCTGTGATTTACATATCTCAAGGGAGTTTTCTTTCCGCTTCGGAAGCTCAGATGGAAGAAATAGTGGAAGGAGTGAAAGAGAGCCGAGTCCGGTTCCTTTGGGTGGCTCGTGGAGCTGAGTTAAAGTTGAAGGAGGCTCTTGAAAGCAGCTTGGGTGTAGTGGTGAGCTGGTGCGATCAACTGCGCGTGCTCTGTCACCCAGCAGTAGGCGGGTTTTGGACGCATTGCGGATTTAACTCAACATTGGAAGGGATATATTCGGGAGTACCAATGCTGACATTTCCCTTGTCTTTGGATCAGTTTTTGAATGCAAAGATGATCGTAGAGGAGTGGAGGGTCGGAATGAGGATCGAGAGCAAGAAGAAGAAGATGGAGTTTTTGATAACGAGGGCTGAGATCAAGGAATTAGTGAAAAGATTTATGGATGGAGAGTTTGAAGATGGGAAAGATATGAGAAGAAGGGCATGTGAACTTGGTGATATCTGTCGGGAAGCGGTTGCAGAAAGCGGTTCTTCTAATATTAACATCGACGCTTTCATTAAAGATATGACGAAGACCGTGTGAGTTTTTTATACAACGGAACCTCACCAAAAATAAGAACTCATGTATTTTGAAATAAAATGTTCATGTATTTTGCAAACAAGACATTATCTATACTACCTTTTTTATTAAAAAACTCCTAACCAAATATATCGTAACTTGTTTTCTATTCTGTTTTTGACCAACCGAACCGACCACGCTTTTTTATTCTCTGTTTTTAACCAATCTCTTTCTTCAACATTGCCACTCCCCAAACTCCATAAACCCTTAGTCCTCTTCGCAGATCCACTCACCATATCTCTCGGAAAATCGATATGGGATCGTTAAGCGAGAAGGAGAACGGCGACGGTGACGAACTCCGAAGAAGAAGAACGAGAAGGGATCGTTAGATTCGGAAGTTTCGTTCTCTCATGCATGTATCTCCAAATCGATCAGAGACGGCGACAAAGAAGAGGGAAATTCATGGTCTTGGTTTCACTCTACTGATTTAGATCTCAAGTTTCAAAGCTCTTACCAACTTGCTCATCTTTGTGCCAATCTATAGGAATTGTGGCCACACAAAATTCTCACCAACTTTGTCATCTTTTTGGATATCTACAGGAATCGATCTTCTTTATTGATTTTGATGAGATGAAAATGGGGATTGTTGATTCAATAATTTGTTTATTTAAGTTGGTTTAATTTTGATTTTAAATCGGTTTGATCATGGTTTTTGCTTAGTCAATTTGAATAAGTCTCGTTGACCTGGTTTATAGGAAGACGGGCACGTTTGATCTGTTTCAGTTAGTTTCGGACTTAGTTGTGTTGTGCAAAAGTCTATTTAAGAGACCGAGCACTTTTCTTTATTTATGTAAGGCAATTTCAGTTCTGGTTTGTGCTCTGTTTGTGCTCTGTTTTACAAACTGTTTGTGCTTTGCTCTGTTCTGCAAATTACAAGTGGTATCAGAGCGGTTTCGTAAAATCTAAAAGTCTGAATCAAGAGAAAAGTGAGAATGAGTGATAAGGAGCTGACCATACCGAAGTTCGATGGTGACTACGAACATTGGTCGCTACGAACTTCGGTCGCTGTTGATGGAAAACATGTTGAGATCGAAAGAATGGTGGGATCTCATAGAGATTGGAGTCACAAGGCCGGAGAGGAACGTGATCCTGACAGGTCCACAGAGAACTATGTTCGCAGAGACGACCCTGAAAGATCTTAAGGTGAAGAACTACATGTTCGCTTATATTGACAAGATAATACTCAAGATGATTGCCAAAAAGGATAGCTCAAAGGACATTTGGGATTCAATGAGAACGAAGTACCAGGGAAATACAAGGGTTCAAAGTGCTCAATTGCAAAGACTTCAAAGGGAGTTCGAGGTCTTGGAGATGAAAGAGGAGGACACAATCATGGTGTATCTCTCAAGAGTGATGGTGGTGGCGAACGACATGAGAAGCTTGGGAGAAGATATGTCGGATGCCAAAGTCGTGGAGAAAATCTTGAGAACTCTTGTCGAGAGGTTTACGTATGTGGTGTGCGCCATAGAAGAGTCCAAAGACATCAATAATCTCTCGCTGGATGAACTACAAAGCTCGTTGTTGGTGCATGAGAGCAATATGCGGAAACCTGTCAGAGAGGAACACGCTCTCAAAGTTGAAGGACAGAGGTGGAAAGTTGAAGGACAGAGGTGGCCGGAAGGAGGAAGAAGTCGCGGTAGATACCAAGGAAGAGGTGAGCGAGGAGGATCCTCAGGCGGAAGGGGCAGAGGCAAAGGATACTTTGACAAAAGCAAGATTGAGTGCTTTAAATGTCACAAGATGGGACATTTCAAGAACGAATGTCCAACTTGGGAGAAAAATGTGAATTACGCAGAGCTAGAGGAAGATGTGTTACTCATGGCGTACGCAGAGTTGAATAATGATGAGATTGAGCACATGTGATTTCTCGACTCTGGCTGCAGCAATCTCACGTGTGGTACCAAAACTTGGTTCACATAACTTAATTACAACTATCAGATAAACGTGAAGCTAGGTGACAATCGGAGAATGGCGGTAGCAGGGAAAGACAATCTTCTCCTGAAGATAAACGGACTAATTCAATTGATCACATCTGTTTATTATGTACCGGGGCTGAAGAATAACTTGCTGAGCGTGGGTCAGCTACAGCAGAAAGGACTAAGAATCACGATTGAAGATGATGTTTGCGAGGTTTGGCATAAAAAGCAGGGGAGAATAGTTATGCAATCTTCGATGTCAACTAACAGAATGTTCATGATTTTCGCTGCGGTTAAGAAAGGAAGCCAGACACAGAGTTTCAGTGCCTGCAAACAACAGTGGAGAAAGTTGGCACTGTAACGATCGCGAACCAAAATCAAGGATTTTGGGTCGTGTCGATCGACACGAGTTAAATCGAACCGGGTCGGTTTGATTTGAGGGTCGGTTTGTGACCCGGTTTAGGGTGAAACCCTAGGGTTTCCCTATAAATAGGGGTTGGCCGCATTTTTCTGAGGGTTTTCAGTTTCATAAAGTTTCAGAAAAGTTCCAAAGAGTTTCCAGAGAGATTTGTGAGAGGAGATTCATCTAGGAGGCTTGGGAGATCATTCTTGGAGTGATTTCTCGTGGGTGGAGTGTAGATCTCGGTGTTGGGGTCTTGTTCTTGGCGTTTTTCATCCATTTTCCTTCTTTTTCCCTTCAAATCCAAGGTAAGTGCGTGACCATGGCTTATCTGGGTAAAGGGAATGATAGGATGCGTTTGCTTGTTGTTATTTGGGGTATTTCGTGCTGTGTTGAGTGGATTTGTGCAGGTGAATCGTTTGGAATCGGGCCATGAGAGGATAGGCTCGATTTCCATGTTCTGTGGCATCGTGTCGATCGACACACGTGGCTCGTGTCGATCGACACAGTGCATCGATTTCCAGGTTCTGGAATCGATGTGTCGATCGACACACTGAGCTGTGTCGATCGACACCTGGCCAGTTTTGGCGAATATGTGTTGTTTGTTCTTGTTTGCCTTGTTGCGTGATCATCCCTGGTATTGTATCATTTCTCTTATGCCTGTGTGTATAGCCTTGTAGTTGGGATGACCGTCTCACTAAGTATTTATGATAATACTCACGCATCTCGTATAACCATGTGATGCAGGTAAAGACAAGGTGTGATCGTGGGATCGTGGCGAGGAAGAGGACATGGTCTAGGGACTCCATTGACTGATGTTGTTCATTGAGTTGCTAGGTTGTTAGTGATTCCGGAACTTGTTGGATTGGTTGTTGACTTGTGTTATTGAATTTGGTATTGTTGGATTGATTTGGATTAGTGGTTTCAATAAAGTATGGGATTTATTGAATATTGTTATTGGTTATTGATTGGTTTTTGGTTTTCCGCATATTGAGAATTGACCGTTGAGGATTATCATTTGTGATAATGATAATTCGGGTTTTAATTGGAAAATTTTAAAAATTACGGGTTGGGTTGTTTCAGTTTGGTATCAGAGCCCTTATGGTACTAGGGCAGCGAATGATTGATTGATTATGTGCATTAGTCGATTGATTGTTGTGTGGGTTTGGAGTCCTAGATCATCTTCTCCGAGCCTTCGATGAGATCCCACGGTATGTGTTTGTGACTTTTTGTTTTTTCTAGTATTCTTAGTTTCAGCTGGGTAGTGCAGAGTGAGATGGCGAAAGGTACTAGGGGCAGAGGTCGTGGAGGCCGTGGAGGCCGAGGTGGTCGTGGGCGTGGGTTTGAGAGCGCTGCGAGCGTGGCCCAGGAGACCATACAAGAACAGGTGGCGGATTCCCGGACGTTTCAGGAGGGGTCCGTGGGCGTGGCCACGGCGAGTGCCAGTGCGAGTACTGGTGGGCCTGGTGTGGTCCGGTTATGGCCGGTGGTGCGGTGGGCCTAGGTGGGGGCGCTGCCGTAGGTGTTGCCCCGAATCGAGATGATTGTCTGGCGGGTCTGCTACAGTTGATTCTGGAGCGGTTACCAGGTGGGGTGTCGGCTCCGGTTCAGGCTCCGGGTGTTTAGCCAGGAGTGGTTGGTGTTCAGCCAGGAGTGGTTGGTGTCCAGCCAGGAGTGGTTGGTGTTTAGCCGGTGAGGGCTGGTGAGCAGCCAGGTTTGGCGGTTGCTGAGGAGCTCCCATCTTACCTTAGGATGATGGAGCAGATGCAGAGGATTGACACCGGGTTCTTCTCGGGTGGTGCCAAGCCTGAGGAAGCGGACTTGTGGAGGAGTAGATTGGAGCGGAATTTCCAGTCGCTCAGGTGTCCAGTGGGATATAGAGTGGACCTAGCGGTTCACTACCTTGACGGTGATGCACACCTCTGGTGGTGAGGTGTGGTGGCTAGGAGGGCTCAGGCGGGTATGGCCTGGGAGGACTTTGTGGCGGAGTTCAACGCCAAGTACTTTTCGCCGGAGGCAGTGGATCGCTTGGAGTTGCGATTTTTGGTGTTAGCTCAGGGTGACCGGTCGGACCGGGAGTACGATGAGGAGTTCGGACGACTCCTGGTACATGCTGGTAAAGATCTGGAGGGTGAGCAAGCTCAAGTGAAGAGGTTCCTGAGGGGACTTCGACCAGATCTGAGGACTCATTGTAGAGCGAGCAGGTTCGCCATGAGGGCGGAGTTGGTGGAGACAGCTGCTGAGATCGAGGAGGATCTCAGAGAGCAGGCGGTGGTGGTTAGTCCTCCGGTTCAGCAGCCGAAGAGGTCGCAGCAGCAGGCGGGTGCGAGCAGGGGCGGCAAGCCTGCTCAGGGACAGAAGAGGAAGTGGGATAGCACTTCGGGAGCCGGTCAAAGTGGTCAGAGTGGTGCAGGATGCTACGGGTGTGGTAGCGTGGATCACAAGGTGGTGGACTGTCCGAAGAGGAGAGAGGCTCGGGCGGTACAGGTGTGTTTTCACTGCAGGAAGCCGGGGCATATCAAGCCCAGGTGTCCTAAGCTGCAGCAGATGGCGGTGGCGGTAGTGCAGCCGATGGCAGCACATCCATTGGCTCAGAATGCAGCGACACCGTGGGTTTACACTTCGACGGAGGCGGGTGGCTCTAGCGCCAGACCGATCACAGGTAATTTCCAGACTTGACTTCTTTTAAATTCTTGTGATGATTGAATTTGGTATGTTTGGAAATTGTGAGTCCGTGCTAGAGTGTTAGGGTTCTTAAGCACATAGAATTTGTGCAGGAACCTTAGTTGTAGGCGGATGTGAGTCCCACGTATTGTTTGACTCTGGAGCTACGAATAGCTTCATTACTCCAGAGTGTGCGGAGACGAGCGGTATCCGGAGCGATTCCGGTGAGCAGCCGGGAGTAGTTAGGGTTGCTGACGGCAAGTCGTTAGCTACTTATGGGCGGGCTCGTGGTGTGGATGTTCTAGTGGCAGGAGAGTTGATGCCCGCAGACTTGATCATTAGTCCGGTGGAGTTGTACGACGTTATTCTCGGGATGGATTGGTTGGATCGGTATAGAGTCCATCTGGATTGTCGTTGGGGCCGAGTGGTGTTTGAGGTTGGTTTACCAGGGGGTGAGGCCGACTTCCGGGAGTCTTGTGATTTCGGCGATTCAGGCTGAGGAGCTGATTGAGAAGGGCTGCGAGGCGTATTTGGCGACGATAGTGATGCCCGAGTCTGTTAGAGAGGTTGCAGTTGGGGATATTCGAGTTATTCAGGACTTCCAGGATGTTTTCCAGTCGTTGCAAGGATTACCGCCATCGCGGTCTGATCCTTTCACGATTGAGTTAGAGCCTGGGACAGCTCCCATATCGAAGGCGCCTTACCGCATGGCTCCAGCAGAGATGGCAGAGCTGAAGAAGCAGCTGGATGATTTGTTGGGTAAGAGATTCATACGGCCTAGTGTTTCACTGTGGGGAGCGCCGGTGTTGTTTGTGAAAAAGAAGGATGGGAGTTTTTGGTTGTGCATCGACTACCGATGACTCAACCGAATCACTGTGAAGTACATGTATCCTCTGCCATGTATTGATGAGTTGTTGGATCAGTTGCGAGGGGCTACCTGGTTTTCCAAGATCGATTTGGCTTCGGGTTACCATCAGATTCCTATCGACGAGATAGACGTTAGGAAGACTGCATTCAGGACGAGATATGGGCATTATGAGTTCGTGGTGATGCCTTTTGGGTCGACGAATGCGCCAGCCGCGTTCATGAGGTTGATGAATGGGGTGTTCCAAGGGTATCTGGATGTGTTTGTGATCATCTTCATTGATGATATTCTGATATATTCGAGGAGTCCTGAGGAGCACGAAGTGCATTTGAGAGCAGTTCTGGAGAAGCTGCGGGAGCAGAAGCTGTACGCGAAGTTGAGCAAGTGCAGTTTCTGGCAGCGAGAGATGAGTTTTCTTGGCCATGTGGTGTCCGCAGAAGGAGTCTCTGTGGATCCGGCTAAGATTGAGGCTATCAGAGGGTGGCCTAGACCGAGGAATGCCACTGAGATTCAGAGTTTTCTCATATTAGCAGGTTATTATCGGAGGTTCGTCAAGGGCTTTGCGAGTATGGCACAACCGATGACGAAGCTGACGGGGAAGGATGTTCCTTTAGTATGGTCTTCAGCTTGTGAGGAGAGCTTCGAGAAGCTGAAAAAGATGTTGACGAGTACACCAGTGTTGGCGTTACCCGAGCCGGGTGAGCCTTACTTGGTGTATACGGACGCTTCAGGAGTTGGTCTGGGTTGTGTACTGATGCAGCAAGAGAAGATTATTGCATTTGCTTCGAGGCAGTTGAGGAAGCACGAGTGCAACTACCCTACCCATGATCTGGAGTTGGCTGCGGTGATTTTTGCCTTGAAGATTTGGAGGTCTTATCTTTATGGTGGGAAGGTGCATGTGTTTACAGACCACAAGAGTCTGAAGTACTTCTTTACTCAGCCAGAGCTGAACCAGAGACAGAGGCTCTGGATGGAGTTAGTAGCAGATTATGATCTGAAGTTTGGGTACGATCCGGGTAAGGCTAACCTGGTTGCAGATGCGTTGAGTAGGAAGAGGGTTGCTTCGGCTCAGGAGCGGGATATGGAGGCGTTAGCGAGCGAGATTAGCACTTTGAGGTTGTGCGTTATCTCACATGAGCCGTTGGGGTTAGAGGCAGCTAACTTGGTCGATTTGCTGTGCAGGATTCGAGTAGCTCAGGAGAGTGATCAGGAATTGATTGATGCTTCCAGGGTTGCAGGTTCAGAGTATGTGGTCTCTACGAACGGGACGATACTTGTGAACGGGCGGATTTGTGTGCCCAAGGATGAGGATCTGAGGAAGGAGATCCTGAGAGAGGCTCATGCGAGCATGTTGTCGATTCATCCGGGAGCGACCAAGATGTATCGTGATCTAAAGCGGTATTACGATTGGGTCGGGATAAAGAGGGATGTCGCTAACTGGGTTGCAGCGTGCAACGTGTGCCAGTAAGTGAAAGCTGAGCATTAGGTTCCGAGCGGGTTGTTGTAGAGTCTGCCCATTCCAGAGTGGAAGTGGGACATGATCACCATGGACTTTGTGACAGGGTTGCCGGTTTCGGGGACGTATGATGCTATTTGGGTGATTATGGATCATCTGACCAAGTCCGCACATTTTCTTACCATCAGGAAGACCGATGGAGCATCAGTGTTGGGTAAGAAGTATGTGCGCGAGATAGTGAGGCTGCATGGGGTGCCAGCGAGTATCGTGTCAGACAGGGATCCGAGGTTTACTTCAGAGTTTTAGAGTGCATTTCAGGCTGAGATGGACACTAAGGTGCATATGAGCACATCGTATCATCCGCAGACGGATGGGCAGTCTGAGAGGACGATTCATACATTAGAGGACTTGTTGAGGATTATGGTGGTCATTGGGCGGATCATCTGAACCTGGTGGAGTTTGCGTACAACAACAGCTACCAGGCGAGTATCGGGATGGCTCCATATGAGGCTCTGTATGGGAGGCCATGTCGTACACCATTATGCTAGACCTAAGTGGGGGAGAGGAGCATGTTTGGGGCGGATTTTGTTCAGGACACGACAGAGAAGATCCGTGTCTTGAGGCTGAACATAAAGGAAGGGCAGGATTGGCAGAAGAGTTATGCCGACAAGAGGAGGAAGAAGCTGGAGTTTGAGCTGGGAGATCTGGTGTATCTCAAGGCAGCAATGTTAAAGGGTCCTAACAGATCTATTTCGGAGAATAAGCTAAGTCTGAGGTTTATGGGTCCGTTTAAGATTGTGGAATGGGTTGGACCAGTAGCTTATCGGTTGGAGTTACCTCAGAGTATGAAGGCCTTTCATAAGGTCTTCCATGTTTCGATGCTGCGGAAGTGTCTACATGAGTCTGAGGAGGTGTTGGCTAGGATCCCGGAGGATCTTCAGCCCAACATGACGTTGGCGGCGAGAGCTGTGATGATTCTCGAGAGGAGAATCAAGGTGCTGCGTCGGAAGATGATACCGTTGGTGAGGGTCGTATGGGACTGTAACGGTATTGAGGAGGAGACTTGGGAACCAGAGGCGAGTATGAAGATAAAGTTCTCGAAGTGGTTCGAGAAGCAAGTGGAGGCTTGAGTTGTCTTTTCTGGTTTTCATTGTCTGTGATAGCATGTTGCTATGAGTTTTGATGTACTTTCGTTGTGTTGTGACGACTATACATTGTTGAGATTTAATAAGATGGGTTTTTCTTATTAAATATGTTAAGATGATCGGTGGGGTCATGTGTTGTTATGACCGGTGGGGTCATGTATTACGATGGCCAGAATTGGTCATGGCGCTGGGAAATAGAGGTTTTATGTGAGTTAGAACCTGTCTATTTCCTAGGGGGAGTTTGGAAACAGAAGTCTTATGTGAGTTAGGACTGTCATTTCCAGGGACTCCGATGGAAACACCTAGTGGGGGTTGTTTCAGATGACCTAGTGGGGGTCATGGATGAGATGATATTCCGGTATCGGGGATGTCATGATGGGCCACAGGGGCGATTTCGGTCGACAAATGCTTATGATGCACGTTTCAGAGTATTGCTCCAGGGGACGGTGGGTTCCTGCATACGTGAGGGATTGTGGGTCTTTCCAGGGGATAGTGGGTTCCCTGCATATACTCGAGAGATAGTGGGTCTCTCTGGGGGACGGTGGGTTCCCTAAATGTACTTTGAGGGATAGTGGGTCTCTCCAGGGGATAGTGGGTTCCCTGTATACCTTAGCTCAAGGGGTGACGATCCTGCGAGTAGGTGTGGTGTACATGTGTATGAGTTATGAGTATGAGTTATGAGCAGTAGCGTCTCAGCGTGGTTATAAGTATGAGACTGGATGAGCTTCAGGGATCGGGAGGGATCTCAGGTGGTGCTGATGGGTAGGTCAGGAGTGTGTATGTGGACATCGAGTCTTGGGTTTTTACTTGTGTTGGAACCTCGGTTCAGACGACCCCAGTAACATATGTAGCGTCTTGGGTCGTGCATGTTCTTGTTTGATTGATTGCGCGACCAATTGGTCTAATTCTGGGTCTACGGTTGGTCGGGCATGTTCTTGTTTGATTGTTGTGCGATCAATCGGGCAGACGTAGTCCGGATCAGAAAACGTTGCATTCTGGGGGGGTTTTCGGGCGAAGCTGGTCGGGTTTCGGACGAGAGTGTTAACCTTAGTGAGATGTGGGTAGGATTCGAGTGTGAACTCGAATGGTGCTGGCCGGGTTCTGGTCAGGTAGTTGAGACCGTAGTGTGACGGTTTCGCGTGATTCGAGGTCGAATCCGTGTTAGTGGGGGAGAGTTGTAACGACCGCGAAACAAAATCGGGGATTTTGGGTCATGTCGATCGACACAGGTAGTGTGTGTCGATCAACACGAGTTAAATCGAACCGGGTCGGTTCGATTTGAGTGTCGGTTTGTGATCCGGTTTAGGGTGAAACCCTAGGGTTTCCCTATAAATAGGGGTTGGCCGCATTTTTCTGAGGGTTTTCAGTTTCAGAAAAGTTCTAGAGAGTTTCCAGAGAGATTTGTGAGAGGAGATTCGTCTGGGAGGCTTGGGTGATTGTTCTTGGAGTGATTTCTCGTGGGTGGAGTGTAGATCTCGGTGTTGGGATATTGTTCTTGGCGTTTTTCATCCGTTTTCCTTCTTTCTCCCTTCAAATCCAAGGTGAGTGCGTGACCATAGCTTATTTGGGTAAAGGGAATGATAGGATGCGTTTGCTTGTTGTTATTTGGGGTATTTCGTGCTGTGTTGAGTGGATTTGTGCAGGTGAATCGTTTGGAATCAGGCCATGAGAGGATAGGCTCGATTTCCATGTTCTGTGGCGTCATGTCGATCGACACACATGGCTCGTGTCGATCGACACAGTGCATCGATTTCCAGGTTCTGGAATCGATGTGTTGATCAACACACTGAGCTGTGTCGATCGACACCTGGCCAGTTTTGGCGAATATGTGTTGTTTGTTCTTGTTTGCCTTGTTACGTGATCATCCCTGGTATTGTATCATTTCTCTTATGTCTGTGTGTATAGCCTTGTAGTTGGGATAACCGTCTCACTGAGTATTTATGATAATACTCACGCATCTCGTATAACCATGTGATGCATATAAAGACAAGGTGTGATCGTGGGATCGTGGCGAGGAAGAGGAGATGGTCTAGGGACTCGATTGCCTGATGTTGTTCATTGAGTTGCTAGGTTGTTAGTGATTCCGAAACTTGTTGGATTGATTTGGATTAGTGGTTTCAATAAAGTATGAGATTTATTGAATATTGTTATTGGTTATTGATTGGTTTATGATTTTCCGCATATTGAGAATTGACCGTTGAGGATTATCATATGTGATAATGATAATCCGGGTTTTAATTGGAAAATTTTAAAAATTACGGGTTGGATTGTTTTAGGCACAACATGGTACAAACGATTTGGGCATTTGAATCACAGAGGTTTACAAGAACTGGGAGAGAAGGAGATGGTGACTGGACTTCCAAAAATCGCAATAGAAGAAGGAGTTTATGAAATTTGCATGAAAGGGAAGCAGATCCGAACCAATATCCCAAAGCAAAGTGTCTGGAAGGCTAGTCGAAGGCTTGAGCTAATCCACTGCGATATCTGCGGTCCTATTGCACCTGTGTTAGAGAGCGGAAAATAGTACATCTTAAACTTCATTGATGATTTCAGTAGGAAATGCTGGACATTCTTCTTGACAGGAAAATCAGAAGTCTTTAAAGTGTTCAAAGAGTTTAAGGTGGTAGTTGAGAAAGAAAGTGGGGAAGATCTTGTGTGTTTAAGAACTAATAGAGGTGGCGAGTACAACTCAAAGGCATTCCAAGAATATTGTGCAGAAAATGGGATCATAAGGCAGCTCACTACCGCCTACACTCCTCAACAGAACGGCGTTGCTGAAAGGAAGAACCGAAGCATTCTCAATATGACAAGGTGTATGCTTATGGGAATGAATGTACCACAAAGATTTTGGCCGGAGGCTGCTCAATACGCTATGTACATCTTGAACAGAAGTCCTACTGCGATCCTTAGAGATGTGACACCATCGGAGAAGTGGAGTCAGCACAAACCGTCAGTGGAACACCTTAGATTGTTTGGTAGTATCGCTTTTGCTCTGATTCCTTACAAGAAAAGGATCAAGCTGGATGAAAAAAGCGTTACTTGTGTGATGTTTGGAGTTAGCCATGAATCAAAGGCTTATCGTCTCTATGATCCTAACAACAAAAGGATCATAACAAGCAGAGATGTAGTGTTCGACGAGAGTAAAGGATGAAACTGGGAGGAGAGTGAAGAGAACGTCGAAAGATCGTGGGAGTGTTTGTTTGAGTACGAAGGAGAAGAAAACCTAGATCGCGAAATCACTGAAATCGGGGAAGAAAACAATGAGCCAGAGAACGATAATGGTGGAACTGGAGATGAAACAGGAGAAGAGGAACAAAATGTTGAGGAGACAAATCAACAACAAGAAGGTGCAGATACAATCATTAATAACACAGCTCCCAGAGAAGGAACAGGGAGAAATAAGCAGAGATCAATCTGGATGAAAGATTTTGTGTGTGAAGGCATGGCGATGTTTGTCGAAGAAATTGGGAATGAGATGATGATTTTGTTTGTCGCTGAAAGAGATCCAGAAAAATTTGAAGAAGCGGTGAAGTACGAAAAATGCAGAAAGCAATGGAGTCGGAGATAAAGGCAATAGAGGAGAACAAGACTTGGACACTTGTTGTGCCGCCTGCGGATGCAAAAATAATTGGATTCAAGTGGGTATATAAGACAAAATTCAACGAAAAGGGAGAAATGGATAAGTTTATGGCCAGATTGGTGGCGAAGGGCTTTCATCAAACGTTTGGTGTTGACTTCCACGAGGTGTTTGCACCAGTTGCACGATGGGACACAGTGAGATTGATTCTCGGTGCTGCAGCTCAAAACCAGTGGTGTGTCTATCAGCTTGATGTGAAAAGCGCTTTCCTTCACGGCGAATTGCAAGAAGATGTGTACGTAGATCAGCCCCTTGGTTTTGAGATAAAAGATGAGAGTGAAAAGGTGTACAAGCTGAACAAAGCTTTGTATGGGTTGAAGCAAGCCCCCAGGGCGTGGTACATCAAAATTGAAGGCTATTTTGTGGAAAAAGGGCTTTAAGAAGTGCTATTGCGAACATACATTCTTCGTAAAAGAAGAGAAGGGGAATGTGTTGATCATAAGTCTCTATGTTGATGACTTAATCTACACTGGAAACTCAGAAGAAATGCTTGAGTAATTCAAGATTTCGATAAAAGATGAGTTCTGATTGACGGATCTTGGAAGAATGAAGTATTTTCTGGGCGTAGAAGTGATTCAAAATCAGGAAGGCATTTTCATCGAACAAAAGAAATATGCAGAAGATACACTTAAACGCTTTAAGATGGAAAACTACAACTCTGTCAGGAATCCAATCATACCAAGTCACAAATTATCTAAGGAAGGATCCGGTGAATTGTTATATATCATGGTTTTTACCCATTTTCGACCATGATATAAGTCCTTTTCATAGAGTCTTTTTGGTATTTTTCGAGTTTTTTTGAGTCTTTGCAGGTTATTGGATGATTGGAGCTTTATGGAGCTTTTGGAGCATTTTGGGAGTATCAAGGAAATAAGAGCTAAAGTGATCAAGTCGGAGTCGAGTTTTCAAGGCTGTGTCGATCGACACGGACCTGTGTGTCGATCGACATGCCCGTCTGACACGTGAAGACTTCAAGTTTTGAAGAAATTCCAGTTTGGCCTAAAAAGCCCAGAAGTTTACACCAAGGCCCAATCCGATTTTTAGACAATATAAATAGTTTTTCCTTAGGTTTTCATTTTGGGGGGGATCTTGGATTTTTTTTATTGAGACTTGGGGAGAGGAGATTTTGGAGAGCTTTTGGGGAGCTTCAGACTTTCAGAGATTTCGAAACCCTTTTGTATCTCTAACTCTATCTTTTTAATGCAATTTATTTCATTCATGATGTTTGTTTCAATCACCATGTCTGAGTAGTTTGCTTGTTAGGTTTAGGGTAGTTCTAGGGTTTGATGAGAAATTGAACGGTTTGAAACCATGTTAGGATTTATCTTTATGTTCTTCATCTAGATTGGTATAACTCTGATTTTAGGATTGATCAACTAAAATTAGATATCTTAGGTTGTTTAATAGATGTGAAAGTATTATTAATAACCGGACATAATCTTAGATGAGCAAAATTACTTATTCGCAAAGAAATTTGGTTTAGGAATTTTGTGAGCAATTAAACTTGAACTATAAAGCTTGATTTAATTCTCTAGGTTCGCAAAGAAATTTGAGATTTAGGAATCTAATCATAGATAGTCTCTGCAACGAAAGTTGATTGATTTTACATTCGTGAATATGTTCTAGAACGGTTCTTAATAAAATCCTACGGTTTAAATATATCCATGTCGATTGACACATATCTTTGTGTCGATCGACACGATCGAATTTCAAATCATCCCTACGAATTACCCAAGGCCTAACTCTTCGTCTAATTGATTTCAAGAACTTTATCATCATTCACTGTTTACTTTGCTGTCTATTTTACATTAATACATTTTTACTTAGCATAATTTGAACTCACGAATTGGTTGTGTTATTCGATTCCCTGTGGATTCGACCCCTAAGTACTACATCGATCTCTTAATTTGAGAGAGTAGCTCAGGGCAAATTTGAGCATATCAAATTTTGGCGCCGTTGCCGGAGACTCGATCTAACCAATCGATTTGGGTTATTAGAACTTTGTCTAAGTTTTTATTTTTGTTTATTTTACTTACTTTTTCTTTTCTTTTTGTTTTGTGTGTTTTAGGTTTATTCATCAGCGCGTTACCAGAAGCAACCAGAACAAAGAGCTACTTGATCTCAATCCTGAGATTTTAAGGTTAGAGCGAGCCAACAGAGCAGCGACAAGGACATCCAAGATGAATCCAATGATCCTTATCAGAGGTGACGATGGTTTTCTTCAGGACTCTGAGGGTCGTAGACGTAATGCTCAGGGTCAGAGGTTGGATGAGAATGGAGCTGTGATTTTTGAGGAGCAGCATGCTGTACAGCGCCATGAGCCAGCTGGGCGTGGGTGCACTCTAGGAGAGTACAACAGGCCAGACAAATTCTATGCCAACAGGGCAGCGATTCGTCCTCCTGCTTTCCAGAGGAACGACTTCGAGCTTAAACCCGCCTATTTCTCTCTTGTGGCTCAGCACCCACTCCATGGTTTACCTTTCGAACACCCCATGGATCACCTTGAGAGGTTTGAGGATTTGGCGTCTAGCATCAAGGCCAATGGAGTATCCAGTGATTACCTCTACTGCAAGCTCTTCCCTTACTCTCTTGGTGGAGAAGCTGCTTACTGGCTGAAGCAGCTAGAGCCTGGATCGCTAACCACTTGGGAGGACACCAAGAACGCCTTCCTCAACAATTTCTTTGATGAGGCGAGATCAGAGGACCTGAGGACTAAGATTTCCACCTTCAAGCAAGGTCCTACTGAAGCATTCAAGGCTTCCTGGGGAAGATTCAAGTCCTACCAGAGAGATTGTCCTCACCACGGGTTTAGTGATGTCCAGCTGTTGGGCATCTTTTTCAGAGGGATTGACTGGAGGTATCAGATGGCCCTCGATTCAGCTAGCAATGGGAACTTCAACACCCGATATCCGGAGGATGCTCTGATTCTCATCGACAACTTGACCTCCAGCAATAACACGAAGAATGCAGATTTCGAGAGGAAGAAGCTGGGTGGTAACATGGATGGAAGCCAAATCGCGGAGGTTAAAGCTAAGCTGGATACTGTACACAATCTTCTGGTTGAAAAGAAGACAGTTCAGTTTGCTCAGGAGGTAGAGACCTTCATTCCAGACCCCGTGTCGATCGACACGGAAGTAGCATGTCGATCAACACAGGATGAAAAGGATGTCAACTTCATCAGTGGGACTGGTTTTCAGAATCAGAGGTTTGGGAATCAGCAGGGTAACAGAGGCTTCAACGGGAACTACCAAAGGAACTACGGTTCTTCCTCCTATCAGGCACCTCCTCCTTAGACAGCAGAGAGCAGCGAGATGAAATCCATGCTAGAGCAGATCTTGGAAGGGCAACAGAAGATGATCGTGATTTTTAACGGGAAAATGGATGCGATGTATCAGGATCTGAATGGGAAATTCGAAGCTTTGAACGCCCATGTCAAAAAGCTGTCCATGCTAGAGCAGATCTTGGAAGGACAACAGAAGATGATCGTGATTTTTAACGGGAAAATGGATGCGATGTATCAGGATCTGAATGGGAAATTCGAAGCTTTGAACGCCCATGTCAAAAAGCTGGATATCCAAGTTGCTCAAACCGCAAAGTTTATTAAGAGGCAAGAAGTTTTTTTTCCAAGCAAGACTGACACCAACCCGAGACTACACGTCAATGATATCACTTTCCAGAGTGAAGAGGAGGTTGAAGGAGACGAGATTGGAGCTACAAACCTCGTGTCGATCGACACAGAAGGAGTGTGTCGATCGACACATATCAAAAATCTCAACTCAAGAAGTTATGCAATCGATGATTTCTCGCGTAAGGTCGACACGCAGGTCAACACATCTTCGACACTGAAAACTCATGTCGATCGACACAAGGACAGTGTCGATCGACATGGGTCCCAGACGAGAATAACCCCTTCGGAACCTTCAGTCAAAGCAAAGGAAAAGGTCTACAAGCCCAAGATCCCAGCGGAGATTTCAGAGATCTACAAGGAAAAGGTCCACTTCGGAACCTTCGGGAGCTTCAGACTTTCAGAGATTTCGAAACCCTTTTGTATCTCTAACTCTATCTTTTTAATGCAATTTATTTCATTCATGATGTTTGTTTCAATCACCATGTCTGAGTAGTTTGCTTGTTAGGTTTAGGGTAGTTCTAGGGTTTGATGAGAAATTGAACGGTTTGAAACCATGTTAGGATTTATCTTTATGTTCTTCATCTAGATTGGTATAACTCTGATTTTAGGATTGATCAACTAAAATTAGATATCTTAGGTTGTTTAATAGATGCGAAAATATTATTAATAACCGGACATAATCTTAGATGAGCAAAATTACTTATTCGCAAAGAAATTTGGTTTAGGAATTTTGTGAGCAATTAAACTTGAACTATAAAGCTTGATTTAATTCTCTAGGTTCGCAAAGAAATTTGGGATTTAGGAATCTAATCATAGATAGTCTCTGCAACGAAAGTTGATTGATTTTACATTCGTGTTTATGTTCTAGAACGGTTCTTAATAAAATCCTACGGTTTAAATATATCCGTGTTGATTGACACATATCTTTATGTCGATCGACACGATCGAATTTCAAATCATCCCTACGAATTACCCAAGGCCTAACTCTTCGTCTAATTGATTTCAAGAACTTTATCATCATTCACTGTTTACTTTGCTGTCTATTTTACATTAATACATTTTTACTTAGCATTATTTGAACTCACGAATTGGTTGTGTTATTCGATTCCCTATGGATTCGACCCCTAAGTACTACATCGATCTCTTAATTTGAGAAAGTAGCTCAGGGCAAATTTGAGCATATCAAATTGGTAGATGCTACGATGTTCAAGCAGATTGTTGGCAGCCTCAGGTATCTAACCGTAACTAGACCCAATTTGATATTTTCTGTGAATTTGGTGAGCCGGTTTATGGAAAAACCGAGTGAACAACATTTACTGGCTGTGAAAAGAATCTTGAGGTATGTTCAAGGAACCAAAAACTTTGGAATTTAGTATAAGCGAGAAGGAGACTTGAGGTTATTGGGTTATGTAGACAGTGACTATGCGGGTGATGTCGACGATAGAAAAAACACTTCTGGGTTCGTGTTTATGTTTGGAGGAGCAGTTGTGGCGTGGGCATCAAAGAAACATCCAATTGTCACTTTGTCAACCACGGAAGCGGAGTTTGTGGCTGCTGCGAATGGAGCTTGTCAAGCCGTTTGGATGAGAAACGTTCTAGAGGATATGACTTTCAGTCATGGTAAAGGAATAGTGATGCTTTGTGACAACAAATCGACCATCAAGTTAGCAAAAAGTCCGGTACTTCATGGAAGAAGCAAGCACATACCACTTTCTGCGTGATTTAGTGAACGATGGTGTGATTAGGTTGGAGTACTGTCCTACACACGAGCAGTTCTCAGACATTATGACGAAAGCTGTGAAACTTTAAACATTCGAGAGGCTTAGGAGTAACCTGGGAGTATGTTCGCTGGAAGGTTAAACTGGATGCGAGGCATTCCAGTTTAGGGGAAGATTTGATTCAATAATTTGGTTATTTGAGTTGGTTTAATTTTGATTTTAAATCGGTTTGATCCTGGTTTTTGCTTAGTCAATTTGAATAACTCTCGTTGACCAGGTTTATAGGAAGACGAGCACGTTTGATCTATTTCAGTAAGTTTCGGACTTAGTTGTGTTGTGTGATATACCCTATATTTTACCACTTTTACTATCTATTTTACTATGGTTTTTATATATATTAATAAAGCTTTTGGACCAAAAGAGATAGTTTTCTCGTATATGTAGATTTTAAGGTAACAGGTTTTATCATCAAAAGGATGTAAAATGGAGCAAAAGGAGTGTCATCTATGATGCAGCTACTCATTCAAGTCAAAGGAACCAAGCCAAGTCATTTTATCTTGAAGATAATGCACATTCTCAAACTGGACAGAACGTACACGCCAGAAGTTTGCTGATTAACGGACGATCAAATCAATTGGGAATTTAATAAAAAAATTGGTATGTCTATAGCTCTTTGAGTTAGATTTCCAATGGAGTTTTAATTTCATCAATTGGAGCTGTAATTTGGAAGATACACCCGAAACACTGAGGACATGTCAAACTGCCTTCGAAGTGAAGTGAGTGCAGAATGGAGTCAAGCACCGGGCCAGCCCATGGGCCGATGATCCAGAACTTTTCCAACCTTCTAGAAGCACCATAGAAGCCTCTAACATCGGTCACGCAAGCCGACCGATATTGTGACCAATATTGCCTCAGTTTCGACGAAAAAGACGTTTTTGCCCGAAGAAGACCTAGCCGACTTAAGCCTCCTTAAACCCATATATATAGTTGCTTTTAACCTCTCTAGGAACTCAAGCAGCCGGCCATAACAGCCTAAATCAATACCTAAACATTTATTTCGTTTTTCTCTTGTTCTTAATGCATATTTGATTCTAGAAGCCTTTAAGGATAGATTGACTTTGCCCTATTGCGAAGAGATGAGATCTAACTCGTTACGCTTAGATAGATCAATGATTTATACTATTTCTATGTGCTTTACTCTTGCTGCTACGTGTTGTAAAACATGTTAGAGTACTAGCTTTGATTTGATTTCTATGCACTTTCTTAATTCTATGTCTTTACATACTTAATCGTTTAGAGTTTTATTCTAGAATTGATTCTTCATCTTTATTTATACTCAAAGCACAAATTGGCTTAGCTACCCAATGACTGATCTTAGGTTGATATACTCTCCAAAAGCTTGTTATATCTCCGGACCTAGTATTCGATGAGCTAGGCATCTTAACAATTCGATAGGTTAGTTAAAGAGTCTAGTGAACAATCAATCTTGAGCATAAAACATGTTTTCACCTTGTAATAACCTGCGATAGTTGAGTCTATTAGGGTGCAAAACGTAGAAGGTTAGTTACGTCACGACAGTGGGATGGCCTTACCTTAGTGATATGAGTTCTAGAACAACTAGTATTAAAATCCTAAATCGATTGCTTGTGTTTTGCATATGTTTTGTGAATTGCTTGAATTCTCATCTAAATTGATATCTATCCCTTTAATTTTATTGCTTGTTATTTGCTTCCATTAAAAACCCCAAAACCCAAATAATATGTTCCCTTAGCTTAATCCGAATCATATAGGTTTGTAGTGCATGCATCATTTAGTCTTCAGTGGATCGACCCCTAAGTACTACAATTGTCTTAAGTGTGCACTTGCAGTTTCCTAGGGTTATAAATTTAAAACCTACTTGCATACAAACCCTACATAGAAGTTTTATGCACATCATTGTGCAAAAGTCTATTTAAGAGACCGAGCACTTTTCTTTATTTATGTAAGGCAATTTCAGTTCTGTTTTTTGCTCTATTTGTGCTCTGTTTTACAAACTGTTTGTGCTGTGCTCTGTTCTGCAAATTACAATTGTTCTATAGATAATGTCACATGGATAAGTTTATGTGGATATATAAACATGTATGTACATTGTCTCATTGAATAGTTTGTGTGGATATTGTCTCATAGATAAGTTTATGTGGATTAGATGAAAGTGGAGATTGTTCAAAACTTGTTGTGCTTGGAAAATTTGCAGTTGCTACTATATCTTTTCCATTTGGAGAATGTGGATGTGTTAATTTTGTATTCTAATGTCTTTTGTATTGACACAGTCGGAAAACCCTAGGATAAGCAAGCGCTAAACCTAGATGAAAATCAAGTTCACAAGCGATGAACTTAAAAGATAAAACTCTGGAATCCACCAGTATCTCTTCTTTATAATGCTTCCCAATGGAGATAGAAACTCTGCAACTGTCACTCGAACTTGGGAGCCCTTGCTTACCCAACCTAAATTTAGTGGATTCTCATGTGGTTTTGTGGGTAACTTTAGATAATCAACCAGTTTATGAGAACCCAAATTCTCTGCACTGCCGTTATCCACAACTAAGTCACACACTTTGTCGTTAATAGAGCATTGTGTTCTAAACAGTTTTTTTACGCTGTCCCTCTTCCTTGAATGACAACAAGATTCTCTCAAGCACAATATTTACCCTCTCAGAAGACTCTTCCATGAAAAACTCAACCCCTGAATACTCATCCTCCTCCTCATATTCTTCCTTTTATTCCTCTAAAAAGGCGACAGTTCTTCTACTTGGGCAAACATTCGATATATGACTTTGTCTTCCACAACAATAACACTTGTTAGGATATGGTTTTTCATAAGGATTATTTTGTTTCTGCACTGAATCTTTACCCTGCTGAGTACTAGTAATGCCACTACTAGAATTACCAACTCCTTTGTTCCCATGGTTAGATTGCCTGATCGCTGCATTCTTCTCCTTATCTTCGGTTGATTCAAGATTATCTTGAGGTGCAAATCTTCTTAATGATAAAAAATTATGGGGAGAATTCTCCATTAATTCAGCTTTCAAAGCTAGACTAGAAGCCTCTTGCACCGTTCATACAACTTGCAAACCCATCTTCTCTTGTATATAACTTTTTAAGCCATTGATGTATCGGGTTACCTTCTGGTTCTCAGTCTCTCCTAGGTCATTGCGTTCAGAGAAACGCAGAAACTCGGCTGTTTATTCTGTCACAGTCTTCTTGCCTTGAACACAATCAAGATACATCTTGTAGAGAATCTGCTCGTAGTCTTTTGGTAAAAATCGTCCCAACATCAATTTTTTCATACGGCTCCAAGTTCTGAGTGGCCCTTTCCTTTGTCTCTGTCTCTGAAGAACAAGTTTATCCCACCATATAACAACAGTTTTCTTCAACCTGATTGCTAGCATCTTAACTTGCTTATTCTCATGAACACCCATGACATCAAAGAAGCGATCCACATCGATCTGCCAATCTAGAAACTCTTCCACACTCATAGTTTCGTAAAACAATGGAATATCAACCTTTACTCGATAATCATGATTGTTCTGTTGATTTCCTTATTCAGCTACATCATCCTCCACAAGTTCATCATCATCAGAACTCGAATTTCTGACAATAACATCACGATTGTTTCCACCATGTTGAACCCTAATTGGTTCTCTTTTCCTATCTCTTTGTTGATTTTCCGTATTGTCTCCACCATGTTGAACCCGGATTGTTGTCGTTGTTCATCGCGTTAATAATTTGATTGGAAAACCTGCCATCTGATTAGTTAAAGCTGTCATCTGACTTGTCATCTGATTTGTCATCTGATTTGTCAAATACCTCTTGACGCAGTCGAAAAACCCTATGAAAAGAAAGCGCTAAACCTAGATCAAAATCAAGTTCACAAGCGATGAACTTGAAGGATAAAACTCTGGAATCCACCAAAAAGAGAAAAGCTCTCAAACTTTTTATTCAGAAAATAATATATACCTCTTGACTACAAGGTAAAAATGTTTAAATAGCAAAACAAAACTCTAAGAAAATACCCAAATCCCAAAAAAAAAGGAAAAACACCTAAAAATCAAAAAAAGAAAATATTAGAAAATAAAAGAAAATATATCCTACATCAGACTTCTCTACTTCCGAAGAACTCAACCTCGAGTTCTTTTCTAGATAACGAATCACATCTGTAGTTGCTAGGTTGCGACTTGTTGTACGTTCCAACATGAAATCTTATCTTATAAAACAATACGATCATATCTTCACCCTCCCCGCAAACTTTAGTCCTCGTACACTTGTTAGGAGTCACCTCGCTCTCACGTAGATTATACGAAACCACTTCTTTGAAATCATGGGTCAATAACACCACTTATGGAATTATTGTCTTTTCTATTTTTGAAGTTGTGTCCAATAGTGAAATATCAGCTGTCAAATCTTCACTCTGTTTATTCCCTTGATCAATCTCTTCCTTGATTGGTTCTTCATCATTAGAATTGTAACTATCAACAATGACAACATGATCGTCTTTATACTTTGGAACCCTAATTAGTTCTTCTCCTTTGTCTCCTTGTCGATTGCCAATCTTGTTTATTAACACCGTCATATGATTAGTAAAATCAATTACAGCTTGATTTTTTTCACCATGTTGAACCCTAATTGGTTCCCTTCCCATGTCTCTTTGGTTATTTCCATTATTGTTGCCGTTGTTCATAGCGTTAATAATCTGATTGGAAAAACCTGCTATCTGATGAGTTAAATCTGTCATCTGATTTGTCATCTGATCAGTTAAAGCTGTCATCTGATTTGTCATCTAATTTTTCAAAGCAGTTAGGGACGTGGTTAAAGCCTCCGTGAAACCCAGTGTTTTGAAAACCGGACCAGACCGGACCGGCCAGTCGAACCGGTTTGACCGCGAATCGAAGACATAGCCGGTTTGGGTTATGGCTAAAAACTAGAATTAACAAAAACCGTAAAACTCGTTTAAAAATGGGCCAAAATCGGTGAATCGATTCGAACCAGTGAACCACCACAGATTGATTTTGACCTATATGAAATGAAAAACAAATAAACGAAGAATATAAACTTAGGATTTGATTAGAAAAAAATGTTGAAGGAGAATAATAAGAGAAGAGATGGGCGGCGGCAATTCTGGAGACGGAAGAAAAATATAGTTAATATTTCTAGGGTTTTGTTTAATACGTCTGTTTATTAAGGACATGAAGTTAATTAAGGTAAAATATTTTTTAATAATAAACACTTACCATATATGTGTAACATACGAACCCAATTGAACCAGTTAGACCGGGTTGAACCGTGACCCAAGAGACTTTCTGGTTCATCATCCGGTCCGATTTTTAAAATATCGGTGAAACCCTTAAAATCTACTTTGGTCAATGGTTGATCTCCCATGATCAAGCTTTGAAAAGAGACAGGAGAAAACCTGCTCTGATATCATTTGATGCAGTCGGAAAACCCTAGGAAAAGCAAGCGCTAAACTTAGATGAAAATCAAGTTCACAAGCGATGAACTTGAAAGATAAAACTCTGGAATCTACCAGAATAGGGTTTTGAAATCCACCAAAAAGAGAAAACTCTGAAAGTTTCTACTAAGAAAAATAAGATATAAGATATTCCTCTTGGCTACAAGGTAAAAGTGTTTAAATAGCAAAACAAAACCCTAAGAAAATACCTAAAACCCAAAAGAAAAAGAAAAAACACTTAAAATCCAAAATAAATAAAATTGAAATAACTCTTTTAATCTTCTACATCATGTATCTAAAGATCCTTATAATGACTAGTATTTTCTCAGAGCCAAAGGAGTCTCATGATGATGAGAAAAATCGCAGAAACTTTCTTTAGAAGTACAAACCGGAAATGAAGATTTAAAAGATAGCATGAAGACTTCAATGTTGAAACTTTCAGCTGCTCTTGCTTACGTAAATGTTAAAGATGTTATGGGGAGACAATATGTCAATAACACATGTTAGAAGGTTAAGAAAAATAAGAGATAAACAAGAGAACCGACATCTATAGAGATATAATCTTGTGATGTGGAATTTGTAATGTTTTGACGTACATTTTGATTTAAGATTCTTTTTTTTCTCAATACCGTGAATTTGTAAGCTTTTTCCTCAATGTGAATTTGATATAAATTGGATTGGTTTATATTTTGTTTTTTGGAATGAACAATCTCAACCTACTCTTGTTAATGGATTATACTTTGAGAAAATATTTTTGTGTCCACTTACACTCGAACAAATGTATAGTTAGCACGGACAAATTTTTTGGATAAGTTAACGTGGACGATATAGGAATGTGTAAATTTTCCATGTTGATTTGATTTAGCGAGGACAAGTTAATGTTGATTTGATTTTAGAGAGTATGATTTGCATTTTTAGTTTCATAGATCGATGCAAATATTTTTGAGTTTTTTTGCATAAACTGGATTTCAAGTTTCTATTTTCGTTTACATGTGTTCATGTTAATCAATTGGAGCATGCATTGTGATCAAAGTTATCAAGCTTCAACTGTTGATTACAGATTTAACTTACGATTCCAATTGTTGTGCACAAAAACAAATACCAATAATAGTAAAAATGTGGAAAGATTAAAATTTGGGTATTATGTTAAGTGTAACGCCCGTGTTCTGCAGACTTGTCGATGCGAAATGAGATGATCGAAGTGATTGAGGCACATAGGGCAAGTTTGGCCGAGAAAAGTGAAACAGAGAAGAAAAACAGAGCTGGCAGTTGAATCCGAGCTGGATGGATTTTTCGGTTGCACGATCAAATTTCAGACAGAACGGTTACCGCGGCAATTTGTGTGATTCGGACAAGGCAATTACACGGTGGACTGTTTGAAAGACCAGTCTACACGATCGTAAGCCTTGGAAATGCATGTTTTGATGGCGAGAAAATCTTCCTTGCATGATGAATTCGTTCTTAAGCCATGAATCATTTCGTGAGCAATAAGCAAATTATCCGAGATGAGTCTTTATGCTACAAATGCTCCATGTGTTGGTGATACTAACTGAGGTAAGATACGTTTAAGCCTTGTACACAGTATCTTCGATACGCTTTCGTAAGTTATTGATATGCTCAAATTTACCCTGAGTTACTGTCTCAAATTAAGAGATCGTAGTATTACTTAGGGATCGAATCCACAGGGAATCTAAACACACAATCGATTAGTGAATTCAAATTATGCTAAGCAACAATGTATGAATGTAAAATAAACAGCAAATGTAAACAAGTGAATGATTATCAGGTTCTTAGAATTCAATTGGACAAAAGGTTAGGCTATGGGTAATTCGCAGGTTTGACTTGAAATATGGTCGTGTTGATCGACACACAGGTATGTGTCGATCGACACAGAGATGAAAAACGTTAAGATTTTATTAAGCACGGTTCTAGAACTCAAACACGAATATAAAACCAATCAACTTTCGTTGCAGAGATTATCTATGACTAAATCCCTAAATTCCAAATTTCTTTGCAAACTTAGTGAATAAAATCAATCATTAAGTTCAGGTTCAATTGTTCACAAAATTACTAAGCCAAATTTCTTTGCGAATAGATAATTTTGCTCATCTAAGATTATGTTGGTAATAATACTTTCGCATCTATTAAAGCAACCTAGGATATCCAATTTCAGTTGATCAATCTTAAAATCAGAGTTAAATCAATCTAGATGAAGAACATAAAGATAAATCCTAACAGGTTTCAATCCTATCAATTTCTCATCAAACCCTAAAACTACTCTAAGCCTAACAAGCAAACTATTCAGACATAGATGATGAAATCATAATGAATAAAATAATTTGCATTAAAAAGATAGAGTAAGAGATACAGAGATTCGAAAACGATGAAGTCTGAAAGTCTGAAATCTCCTAAAAGCTCTCCAAATCTCTCCTCTCTCAAGTCTCAATTAAAAACTAAGATAATCATCATAAAAGCCTAAGGAAAAACTATATATAATGTCTAAAATCCGGATTGAGCTTTTCTGTAAACTTATGGGCTTCGTGGGCCGAAGAGGAAATTCTTCAATCTTCACGTCAGACATGCTCGTGTCGATCAACACACAGGACCGTGTCGATCGACACAGCTCGTAAACTTCGACTCCGTCTTGATCACTTCAGCTCTTCGTTCCTCGATGCTCCAAAAGCTTCCATTAGACACCAATCGTCCATAAACCTACAAAAACTCAAAAAGACTCGAAAAATACCAAAAAGACTCTATGAAAAGGACTTATATCATGGTCAAAAACGGGTAAAAACCATGATATATCAACTCTCCTAGACTTAGCATTTGCTTGCCCTCAAGCAAAATATATACCAAGAATGTGAAAGAGGTTTGAAAACGCAGAAACTTACCTTCCTTTGGAGTACCGGACCAACCATTTCAACTAGTAATCCACATAATGCAAAACCAATTCAAAACTAGACCACCATGTACTTCTCCATAGACAGTCGCAGCCTCCCAAATTCATCCATGACTTCTCAACATAACCCGCTAGTCCTCATTGCTGGGTCTCGTCCCAGATCTCAATGTTAAGAACCTTCTAGACTCATTTCCATACTCTACCATGTCAAGTGAACCATACAACTCTTGTACTCTTTCTCTACCCCAGACTTATTCGATTCAGAAACTCAAAACAGTGCTTTCACTACTATTGTTCCTTGTGAGGAGACAGGGTCGTGAGATCGCTCGTCCTCTACATCCGTTCTAAGGGACTCAGACTGCTGTTTTTGAGCTCCAGGTGATCACCTCTTGAGTACTGACTCATTGGAATTTCATTTTCTCATCTTATACTCAAGAACTATCATATCACCCCAAATCATTCATTTTTTTTTTTAACAAGGGAGAGGGGTACCATTATTTTCAACCGAGATTGCACTTGTCAGGTATGAATGAGGAGTCAAGCTCTATGAACACCAATCACCGAGGAGACCGTATAATTAGTTCGAACCTTGGGCGGATAATGCTGGAAGTAACAGACGTCTCTAGTTAACTGGTCAGCCTTAGGATTTCCCATTAGTCTGATTCTGAAATAGATCTTGGAAAAATGGTCACACAACTGAAAGAGACAATCCACTAAACCAAAAGAAGGGTCATTATTTCCAACTGACTATTTTGACTCAATAAAAACGAAATTTTGACTAAAAATAAACCAAAACAAATAAAAACACGTTAGTAGTTTCCCTCCCCCAGACTTAACCAACACTGTCCCAGTGTGATTGAAGCATGAGTTTGGAAAGAAAAGAAAAGAAAAAAAAACACCAAAGAAAAACGAGAGGGAACTTACCTGTGAAGGGTGTGTCGATCGACACGACTGACGTGTGTCGATCGACACACTGTTCTTTCTCCTCTCGTCGTTTTTTTTTTTTTTTTTACTAAAATACTTAAAATCAAAACCAAAAGGTTAGTAAACAAAAGGAAAATAAAACGAAAATAAGTAGACTTACCAGTGGGTTGCCTCCCACTAAGCGCTTGTTTTCAGTCGCTAGCTTGACTGTGTCAGGACTCAGGTTTTTGGTGGATCTTTGAGGGGCCTTCTGTCTCCCTCATCCTTTGATAACCTTGCATTTGATCACTCTCCAGCTCTAGACTTTGAAGGGACAATACCAGGGAAAAGCTTCATGGTGGTTTGCAGCATTTCTTGAACAAGTACCTCTCATTTCTCCCTCAGCTCTAAGGGGATGATGATTCTGAACCTGGCGAAAGGTTTGGAAGTCTTTTTGCGCTTCACCTTGCAGGCAGTCAAGTTGCCATCGGATCTCAAAGAGGGTGGAGTCAAGGGTAGGGCACATGGCATCTTCTTCGTGCCATCTCCAAGGTCTGAACTCCGCTTTCCTCCATTTGTAACGATCATACAAGAATTTTCCTTGAAACGAACTGAAGGGTAGAAGACATTCTTGTTGATCTTGGAGAAAGAGATTCGTTGATTAGGAAAATCCACAATTGCACCCACAGTGGCAAGGAATGATGATCCAAGAATCAAAGGTCTCTCGCTGTCATTCTTCGTCTCCATAATGTGAAAATCCACCGGAACCAGACAATCTCCTACTTGAAGCATCAAGTCAGGAATGAATCCTTTCGAAGATGTTGAAGAAAAATCAGCCAGCTTGAGAGACATCTTTGAAGGTTGCAGATCCTTAATCCCCAGTTTCCTTGCAACAGACTGAGACATGACATTCACGTTAACTCCAGTGTCACAGAGAGAATTCTTAAAATCCATACCTTTGATAGAGCAAGGAACAATGAACATCCCAGGATTCGGTATCTTTTGCAACTTCCTCAGCTGTGGTTGAGCATGTCTCCTTTTCCCCTCTGGTGTTTTGACATTAATAGCCCGTGGGTATGGAATCATGGGCTTGTAGACCCTTTCCTCTGCTTGAACCGAAGGTTTCGAAGTGTTTGGACTCGTCTGGGACCTGTGTCGATCGACACATAGGGGTTGTGTCGATCGAGATGCATGTGTCGACCTTGGAGAAAAATCACCGATTGCGTAGATTTCAGAATCAAGATATTTTACCCATGTCGATCGATACGAGACCTCTGTGTCGATCGACACAGGTTCTGGAACGCAATTTTCTTCCCCTTCAACCTCCTCTTCACTCCCCCAAACTGATAGCAATGACGTGTAGTCTCGGGTTCGTGTCGGTCTTGCTTGGAAGAAAACTTTCTTGCCTCTTGATTGACTCCGCAGTTTGAGCAACTTTCATATTCAACTTTTTGACATGGGCGTTCAAAGCTTCGAAATTTCCATTTAGATCCTGGTACATGGCATCAATCTTCCCATTGAAGCTCACGGTCATCTTCTGTTGACCCTCTAGAATCTGCTCCAGCATAGACTTCATCTCACTATCAGAAGATTGAGCAGGAGGCGTCTGGTAAGAAGAAGAACCATAATTCCGGGTGTAGTTATTGCTCTAAAACAGCTTCTGGAAATCATTCTTCTGATACCCTTACTGATTACCAACCTCTGACCCTGATAACCAGCTCCACTGATGTAGTTGACATCCCTTTCTTCTGGCTCGGAAGTCTCTACTTCTGCAGCAAACTGAACTGACTTCTTCCCCACTAGTAGGTTGTGTACAGAATCCAGCTTAGCCTTAACCTCAGCAATTTGGCTACCATCCATGTTCCCACAAAGCTTCTTCCTCTCGAAGTCTGCGTTCTTGGTACTAGTGCTAGAAACCAAGTTCTCTATAAGCACAAGTGCATCCTCGGGATATCTAGTGTTGAAGTTTCCGTTGCTCGCAGCATCTAGAGCCATCTGATACCTCCAATCAATACCTCTGAAGAAAAAGCCCAACAGCTGAACATCACTGAACCCATGGTGAGGACAATCTCTCTGATATGCCTTGAATCTCACCCAAGAAGCCTTGAATGCTTCAGTTGGTCCTTACTTGAATGTGGAAATCTTCGCTCTCAAATCCTCAGACCTTGCCTCATCAAAGAAATTGTTGAGGAAAGCATTCTTAGTGTCCTCCCAAGTGGTTAGCGATCCCGGCTCCAACTGCTTCAGCCAGTAAGCAGCTTCTCCACTAAGAGAGTAGGGGAAAAGCTTGCAAAACAGATAATCACTCGACACCCCATTAGCCTTGATGCTAGATGCTAAATCCTCAAATCTCTCTATATGATCCATCGGGTGCTCAGAGGGAAGACCATGGAATGGATGCTGAGCCACGAGTGAAAAGAAAGCAGGCTTAAGCTCGAAATCGCTCCTCTGGAACGCAGGAGGGCGAATTGCAGCCCTATTGGCGTAGAACTCATCTGGTCTGTTGTAGTCTCCCAGAGTACGCCCATAAGCAACCATCTCCTGACCCAAACGTCTATCCCCAGCACATGGTTCATGGATCTCGTTTCCCTCAGCATCCAGCTTCTGACCGCGCTCATTGCGCCTGTTCCTTTCACCATCAACCAACAATCCAGCTGCATCTCAAAACAGAACTAACGGAAGACGCTCCATTGCTGCTTCTCATGTAGCTTTTCTGTTGGCTCTTTCTAGAACTCCTAACTCAGAAACAAAATCCACTAACTCTTGATTCTGGTTGCTTCTGATCTTGCGATTAAGCATGCACCTGAAACACACAAAAACAAAAGAAAACAGAAGTAAATAAACAGAAAATTAAAACTTAGACAAAACTCTAATATCAAAAATTGAATGGCGATTTTGATTCCCCGGCAACGGCGCCAAAATTTGATATGCTCAAATTTACCCTTAGCTACTCTCTCAAATTAAGAGATCATAGTAGTACTTAGGGATCGAATCTACAGGGAATCTAAACACACAATCTATTAGTGAATTCAAATTATGCTAAGCAACAATGTATGAATGTAAAATAAACAGCAAATGTAAACAAGTGAATGATTATCATGTTCTTAGAATTCAATTGGACAAAAGGTTAGGCTATGGGTAATTCGCAGGTTTGACTTGAAATACGGTCGTGTCGATCGACACACAGGTATGTGTCGATCGACACAGAGATGAAAAACGTTAAGATTTTATTAAGCACGGTTCTAGAACTCAAACACGAATATAAAACCAATCAACTTTTGTTGCAGAGATTATCTATGACTAAATCCCTAAATTCCAAATTTCTTTGCAAACTTAGTGAATAAAATCAATCATTAAGTTCAGGTTCAATTGCTTACAAAATTACTAAGCCAAATTTCTTTGCGAATAGATAATTTTGCTCCTCTAAGATTATGTTGGTAATAATACTTTCGCATCTATTAAAGCAACCTAGGATATCCAATTTCAGTTGATCAATCCTAAAATCAGAGTTAAATCAATCTAGATGAAGAACATAAAGATAAATCCTAACAGGGTTTCAATCCTATCAATTTCTCATCAAACCCTAGAACTACCCTAAGCCTAACTAGCAAACTACTCAGACATAGATGATGAAATCATAATGAATGAAATAAATTGCATTAAAAAGATAGAGTAAGAGATACAGAGATTTGAAAACGATGAAGTCTGAAAGTCTGAAATCTCCTAAAAGCTCTCCAAATCTCTCCTCTCTCAAATCTCAATTAAAAACTAAGATAATCACCATAAAAGCCTAAGGAAAAACTATATATAATGTCTAAAATCCGGATTGGGCTTTTCTGTAAACTTATGGGCTTCGTGGGCCGAAGAGAAAATTCTTCAATCTTCACGTCAGACATGCTCGTGTCGATCGACACACAGGACCGTGTTGATCGACACAGCTCGTAAACTTCGACTCTGTCTTGATCACTTCAGCTCTTCTTTCCTCGATGCTCCAAAAGCTTCCATTAGGCACCAATCGTCCATAAACCTACAAAGACTCAAAAAGACTCGAAAAATACCAAAAAGACTCTATGAAAAGGACTTATATCATGGTAAAAAACGGGTAAAAACCATGATATATCAGTTATCGAACACAAACTTATCGGACGCAAATTTGTCATCATGTCTGGATTTGGCTTTTTAGGCAGTAGAAAAATCTGAGTATGATTTCAATCTTAAGGGAAGCTCCCAGTGTCGAAAAAACCTTTTAACTTCATTGATAACTTGTGCACTAGCCACTACCCAAAAATTTTGGAAAAAAAAAATCCTTCTCATGCCATATATTTCTGGGGCACTATCTCCTTTAATTGCCTTGATGGCTTTGTGGATTTCAGATGCTGTCACAGGCTTAACTAGTTCTCTATTCATCCTTGGTGTCACTCGTGGTTCAAAACCATGCAGCAATTCAGTTGCATTATCCGGATTTGAGGATCGAAATAATCTGTTGAAATAATCAACGTCAGTTTCTCCTTTGGTAGTCTCCTCAAAATGCTCCACTCCATTATTGTCCTTGAGAGAAGGAATGTGATTACGCAACTTCCGTGTTTTAATACTACCATGAAAAAACTGGCTGTTCTTATCACCTACAGTTAACCAATTCTCGGAGCATTTACTTTGCTAATAAGCTTCCTCCTTTCGAAACATTTTCTCTATTTCCTGCTTCATACCTCCCATTTTTTGGAAATTCGGGAAGATTTTTGATGACTCAAGATCTAGATCATTATGAAGACTCTATATTATTTTCTTGGAGTTGAAACTTGAATCTCTTTTCCATTTGACTCTGATATTGATCAGTTTCCCTATAGAGAAATGCAAGTTCCAACCTTTACGAATCACTTCAACTGCTTCTGGTTTCGAGCACCAGCGCTTATCAAAACATAATCTTCGAGCACCAGCACTAGCAACCAATCTCGTGAGCAGGGGTCGATGGTCAAAACAAAGTCATGCCAAATATTCAGAGTGTACTCGGGGGAAAAGTCTAAACCATTCTGCATTCTAAAAAGCTCGATCAAGACAACATTGAGTCCAAAAATTTACCCTTGTCCCATCAGCAAGGATATTCTCTCTCTTAACAGCCCACGATATTTTGTTCCCAATACTCGGAATCTCTTTAATACGACAGTCCCTTACGAAATATTGAAAAGGATAAAAAGATGACTCTCGTCTCAAAAGACCACCTAGATTTTCCGAATTGTTCAAAATCTCATTAAAGTCTCCTACTAACAACCATGCTGCATCTCTGTGAATACCAAGAAAATTTGATCAACGATTCGTTCCTTGGGTTTTTCTACGATCACTTGGGTTTACAAACATGTTATTAACGCGTTCCAGATTTTGAGAAATGCGTAAGTATGGCAGGCCTTGAAACGACCCGACCCAAAAATTTAAAATTTTTCCCTTCGGATTATTATCATCACAGATAATAATCCTCAATTGAGCCAACCACGAGCAATGCGGAAACAATTAAAATACTCAGACAACATCTCAATCAATAAATCCTATACTTTATTAATTCCTAACCAGTTCAATTCAATAAACCAATTCAACCAACATCAATAACAATTCCAGAATTTACTAGCAACCTAGCAATTCTAACAATACAGCCACTCAGACGAGACACTAGATCATCTCCTCTTCCCGGTCATGATTCCACGATCACAATTTCTCTTTACCTACAACACATGGCAAAAAGAGTTGCGTGAGTATTATCACAAATACTCAGCGACGCGGTCATCCCGTCTACAGGTTATACACACAGGCATAAGCAAGAGATACAATACCAGGATGAGCATACAACAAGCATACACGAAACAATCAACACGAACAAGTCCAGGAACACTGTGTCGATCGACAAACTGCACTTGTGTCGATCGACACACCACCATGGTGTCGATCGACACGATGCACTTGTGTCGATCGACACACAGTAAGTGTGTCGATCAACACGACATCGCAGACACAGGAAACGAGCCTATCCTCTCATGGCTCGAATCCCAGTGCGATTTGTCAATCTCCTGCACAAATCCAAACACCAAAACACACAAAATCCAATCCAACAACCACAATCAATCATATTCCATCTAATCCTTTACCCAGATAAACCTACGGGTCACGCACTCACCTCGAAAAGGATTGAAAAGAGGAAGAACGATGAAGAACACACGAAGAACACACGAACAGCCTCTGATTTCGTCCTCCCAGACCCGAAATCAACCCAGCAACGATCCTTCCTTGTTTCTAATAACCTCCCACGCAATCACAGGCCTCAAGAACGATCAATCCTTCTTACAAATCACCAGAAACTCTCTCAAACTCTCTGATTCTGATTTTTCTCTGTTTCTGATCCCCAAAAACGGCCACAATCACGACTATTCAAGTTTTATATCAACCCTAGGATTCCCTAAACTGGCCCACCAAACCGGACAATTAAACCGAACCTGTCGGTTCCATTTAACCCCGTGTCGATCGACACACCTCCCCTGTGTCGATCGACACAACACCCAGAACACGACTTCTCATAAGTCCAAAACACTCGTGTCGATCAACAAACACACCCTGTGTCGATCGATACCCACCAAAAATCCATTTTTTGGTTCACGGGCGTTACAATTCTCCCCCACTAACACGGATTCGACCTCGAATCACGCAACCCTGTCTCACTAAGGTTAACACTCCCGTCTAAAACCCGACCAGATTCACCCGAAACATCAACGATGCAACGCTCCCTGGTCCGGATTAGGGCTGCCCGATTGATCACACAACAATCAATCAAGAACATGCACGACCAACCGTTGACCCCGAATTGGACCAAATGATCGCGCAACAATCAAACAAGAACATGCACGACCAACAGTACTACATATGCTACCAGGGTCGTCCGAACGATGTTCTAAACGTAAGTAAAAACCCTAGACTAGACGTCCACATCCACACTCCTGGCACTCGGCCAGCACCACTCGTGATCACACCTGATCCCCGAGCTCCACTAGTCTCATACTAGTCACATTGCACCGTCTCACCATGGCTGCAATCCTGACCCAATCTGGTAAGCACCACCTGAGATCCACTCCCGATCCCTGAAGTTCATCCAGTCTCATACTTACAATCACACTACAGACACTATTGCTCATACCCATATCTATATACACCACCCCGCTCTCAGGATCGTCACCCTTTGAGCTCTCGATTATATCATACCACCCCACCTTCAAGACCGCCGTCCATCCAGCTCTCGGTATATTCCAGTCCCTCCCACTCTCAGGATACATAGTCCGTCAAGCTATCGGCTGCAGAGGAATCACACATCCCCTGGAGAGGCTTCGGCCCCTCAAAGTATATGCAAGGGAACCACTTTCCCCCGGAGAGAACCTCACTGTGGCGAACTTACTCACTCTATAGCGAGTCCTCAAATCAGCTCAAAGTCCCCTCAGGAATCTCTTCACATGGGACTGCTCGCCTTCTAAGTCTCTACCGGCATAAATTAGAAGCCGACTGAACTCCTCATTAAACTCCCGGACCGACCGGTCACCCTGAGCCAACTCCAAGAATCGCAACTCCAAGCGATCTACCGCCTCCTGCGGAAAGTACTTGGCGTTGAACTCAGCCACAAAATCCTCCCAGGCCATACCCGCCTGAGCCCTCCTTGCCACCACACCTCGCCACCAAAGATGTGCATCACCATCAAGGTAATGTACTGCCAGGTCCACCTGGTATCCCTCTGGACACCTGAGAGAATGGAAATTATGCTCCTTCTTGGAACCACCCGAGAAAAACCCGGTGTCAATCCTTGCATATGCTCTATCATCCTAAGATAGAATGAAAGCTCCTCCGCAACCGCCACACCCGGCTGCGCACCAGCCCTGCCCGGCTGCACCCCAGCCATACCTGGCAGCACACCAGCCACACCTGGCTGAACACCAGCCACACCCGGCTGAACACCAGCCACATCTGGCTACACTTCCGGAGCCAGACCCGCAGCCGCCACCCCACCTGGCAACCGCTCCAGAATCATCTGTAGCAGACCCGCTAAATGATCATCTCGATTCTGGGCAACACCTACGACAACACCCCCACCTAGGCCCATCGCACCGCCAGCCACACCGGAACCCTCACTAGCCCTTCTAGTCCTCACACTGGTACTCGTAGCGGCCACATCCATGGACCCCTCCTGATACGCCTGCGAATCAGCCACCTGCTCCTGCGTGGTCTCCTGGGCCACACTCGCGGCAACACACTCACTCTCGAGTCCACACCCGTGCCCTCGCCCACCACGACCACCTCGGCCTCCACGACCTCTGCCTCTAGTACCTCTAGCCATCTCTCTGCACTACCCAGAAAAATACTAAGAATACTAGAAAAATAGAAAAGTTAAACAACACTTACCGTGGAATCTCATTGAAGGCTCGGAGAAGATGATCTAGGACTCCAAACCCACACAATAATCAATCGACTAACTCACATAATCAATCAAATGCACCTGCTCTAGAACCATAAGGGCTCTAATACCAAAATGAAACGACCCAATCCGTAAAATTTAAAAAATTTTGAATTCGGATTATTATTATCACAAATAATAATCTTCAACGGTCAACAACACAATACGCGGAACTCAACATCAATTATCAAACAATACCAATCAATAAATCTCATACTTTATTGAACTCTAAACCAATTCAAATCAATAACCAAATATTCAGTTCAACAATTCCAATAACGATAAACAACCAATCCAGAATTACTAACACCCTAGCAATTCTAACAAGCCATACTCAAGCAATCGAGACACTAGATCATCTCCTCTTCCCGACCATGATTCCACGATCACACTTTGCCTTTACCTGCATCACATGGCAAAAAGAGATGCGTGAGTATTATCGCAAATACTCAGTGAGACGGTCATTCCATCTACTTGGCTATACACACAGACATAAGCAAAAAATACAATACCAGGATGAGCAATCAACAACACAAGCACAAACAATCAATCGCATTTTGCCCAAACAGGTTATGCGTCGATCGACACAACCACCCTGTATCGATCGATGCACACTGTGTCGATCGACACAGAGCAACTGCGTCAATCGACGCAACATCACAGTACCCAGGATCGAACCTATCATCTCATGGTTCGATCCCATAACGCATCACATCGATCCCTGAACACAAATCCACCAAGAACAAGCACGAATCCACACAAACAACACAACAAACACATCCTATCAATTCCTTTACCCAAATAAGCCATGGTCATGCACTCATCTTAGATCTGGAAAAGAAAAGGAAGGAAAAGCATGAAGAACGCGAAGAACACTCCCCAAGGATCCGAAATCCTCTCCCAAACGCGATCAACGAGCTCTAGCAACGATCTCCAGAACCTCCCAAACGAATCCTCTCTCTCAAGAACTCTCTGGAACTCTCTGGAAACACTCAATGTCCCAAAATGCGGTCACACCCCTATTTATAGGGAAGCCCTAGGGTTTCCCCTAAACCGGCCCACAAACGCCGACTTAAATCGAACCAACCGGTTCAATTTAACCTTGCGTCGATCGACGCACACCACCTGTGTAGATCGACGCACGACCAAAATCACAACTTTGGTTCGCGGTCGTTACAATTATAAATATTTACAAATGTAACTTACTTTGGCTTTTCCCAAACGTTTGACAGTTTTGATAAAATGTTCAACTATTATGATTTATTTTCGATTGTTATTGTATAAAGTAAACAAGGGGTAAAATAGTCTTTTCATTACACTTGGCTTTGATTATTATATTAGTATGATAGTTTCTTAAATAGAATCTCAAAACATGTTGTTGTTGCCAATTTATCTATAATGTAAATGAAATCAAGATAAAACAATGTACAAAACTAGCACTAGGTTAAACTGTTCCACAACGGTTGTTTGAACAACGAGTCTAAACAGCTGCAATGGTGGTGGAGATATCAAAGAACACGTTTTATAGCATTCTTTGAGCATTGAAAATTGGATACTTAATGAGATTTTTTCGTAATGTATAGTTGGGAAAAAGGATTCGGCTCTAATGGTTAAAAATAAGCTATGATTTAGGTGAAAGGAGTGGACTTTGGGTTGGGCCTGTTTTATTTAAACCCAATATTTTGAACCCATCCGTAAATACACGACAAATAGAAAATGCATACTTTACTAAAAAAAAATGAAGTTATTGTGACTAAATTTTGAGACAAAAAATATTCGTCACAAATCTATAAAAGTTTAGATACAACACCGTGACTAAAATTGTTGGTTACAATTTCGTAATTATTTTGTCACAATATTGTGAACGAACAAACCGTAGCCAGATTTTGTTACTATAAGTGACAAAATTGTGACTAAAAATAACAGTCATAACAATAGTGATAGAATTGTGACCAAATGTGTTGTCACAAATTTGTTACAAAATTGGGATGAAACTTTGAGTCTCTATATGCGACGACATTATGACTAATTTAAAACAACTTTACAAAATTGTAACTACAAAATAAATTCAACTTGAGTTATAAAATAGTTAAATCTAATGGAATTATACTAAATTGATGTTATTTGACACTAATAAAAACAATTCATTAATAAAACAAGGGACATGTATATATTAGTTTTTAGTTATTAATAATAAATTTTTATTTTCTTGACCTTCAATAAATAATCGATGGTAGAAAATATTATAATTTCACCTTTGACATAATTGATTTTTTTTGTGTGTGTCGGTGATAAATAATTGATAAACCTTCTTGAATGGATTATATATTATACATAGATATATATGTATAGATTTTTTTTAAAACATTTAAATAAATTGAATGCTAACTGATATATATGTATAGAATAAATATTTAAATAAGTAAATAAATATCTCGTTTTTTTGTCAACATAAATATTTAGTTGCTGTAAATGTTTTTTTCTCTAAATCATTTAAATTAATTGAATGCTAACTGAAATAAGTGTATATATATATATATATATATACAATAAATAGTTAAATAAGTATATGTTAAGTATAACTATCTCATTTTTTTGTCAACAAATTATAAATATCTAGTTACCTAAAAGTTTTAAGAGAAATTTTGAAAAATACCACTTTTAAAGTATCACTTTTAAAAAATGCCACTTTTAAAGTGTTACTTTTAAAAAATGCCACATTTTAAAATTTTGCAAAATGCCACTTTTTCAAAATTATTTATTCATTATATCATTTATGTTTGGGTTAACTATGTTGTATTAGGGTTTAGTTTTGAGGGTTTAAGGGTTTTTTAGGGTTTAAGACATTTTTTAGGGTTTAGAAATTTAATATTTAGGTTCTAAAAATTCATAATTAGTGGCATTTTTGCAAAGGGATAACCCATAATGACATTTTTGCAAATGCACACACCAAAAATAGCATTTTTGCAATTGTCCCAAGTTTTAAAGAAATGAACTAGTTAGAATAAAAGAAAAAACAATTAGAATATGTCATATTTTCTCTATTGATTTCATTTTTTTTTTGTGTACCGTTGTAAAAATTGTTGCTGATATATCATGGTTTTTACCCGTTTTCGACCATGATATAAGTCTTTTTCATAGAGTCTTTTTGGTATTTTTCGAGTCTTTTTGAGTCTTTGTAGGTTTATGGACGATTGGAGCCTAATGGAAGCTTTTGGAGCATTTTGAAGCATCGAGGAAAGAAGAGCCAAAGTGATTAAGTCGGAGACGAGTTTTCAAGGCTGTGTCGATCGACACGTTTCTGTGTGTCGATCGACACAGACGTCTTTGGCGTGAAGACTTCAAATTTCGAAGAAATTACGGTTTTGCCCAAAAGGCCCAGAAGTTTACAACAGAGCCCAGTCCGAATTTCAGACATTATATATAGTTTTTATTTAGGCTTTTATGTTTTTATCTTAGTTTTTAATTGAGACTTGAGGGAGAAGAGATTTGGAGAGCTTTTGGGAGATTTCAGACTTCAGACTTTTAGATTTCAAACCCTTTTGTATCTCTAACTCTATCTTTTTATGCAAATTATCTATCTCATGATGTTTGTTTCAATCACCATGTCTGAGTAGTTTGCTTGTTAGGCTTAGGGTAGTTCTAGGGTTTGATGAGAAATTGATAGGATTGAAACCCTGTTAGGATTTATCTTTATGTTCTTCATCTAGATTGATTTAACTCTGATTTTATGATTGATCAACTGAAATTGGATATCTTAGGTTGCTTTAATAGATGCGAAAGTATTATTAACAACCGGACATAATCTTAGATGAGCAAAATTATCTATTCGCAAAGAAATTTGGCTTAGTAATTTTGTGAACAATTGAACCTGAACTTAATGCTTGATTTTATTCACTAAGTTTGCAAAGAAATTTGGAATTTAGGGATTTAGTCATAGATAATCTCTGCAACGAAAGTTGATTGGTTTTATATTTGTGTTTGAGTTCTAGAACCGTTCTTAATAAAATCCTAACCGTTTTATATCCCTGTGTCGATCGACAAATACTTGTGTGTTGATCGACACGATCGTATTTCGACTCATTCATGTGAATTACTCATAGCCTAACCTTTTGTCCAATTGAATTCTAAGAACCTGATAATCATTCTCTTGATTACAATTGCTGTTTATTTTACATTCATCACTTTTTACTTAGCAGAATTTGAATTCTTAAATTGATTATGTGTTTAGATTTCCTGTGGATTCGATCCCTAAGTACTACGTCGATCTCTTAATTTGAAAGAGTAGCTCACGGCAAATTTGAGCATATCAGTTGCCAATAATATATTGCTTCACAAATGTAGATTTTATTTTGGGATCAATATTATGACTTTAATATCTATTTATCATTTAAATTTTATTTTTGTTTTCAAAATGCATAAAAACAAAAAGATTTTCGCTAGGAAAAAAAAATCAAAATAGTGAAATTTTTTTTTTATCAAAACTAACGAATTACTTAGTTTTTTTTTTTTCTCACCCACAATTCTTCTTCTACGGCCACTATATTTTCTCCTATATTTGTTATAAAAACTGTTTTCAAAATAGTCTTAAAAAGTTAGTTCAAATCTCTATCTTCCTTCAAAAATATTCTCTGATTTTCTGTCAATTTTGCTTTCTAGTTTTCCTCACATATATAGTCCAAATATGTTTTTTAATTAAAAATATAAATTTTATTTTAATATTTATTATAACTAATAAGAATAAAAATATCCACAAAAAACATACGGAATGAACTGTTCCGTGAACGGAATTAACTTTTTCATTAACAGAAATGTTAGCGCAAACAAAAAAACTAGTTTGAAGTTTTATTTAGCTAAAACTATTACTTTGAAAGCTTATAGTGCGAGTGACAAATTTTGAAGGTTTAAAGTGTTAGTGGTCTTTATTTTAGAAGTTTTTTATGTCATTTTCCCTAAATTAATTACTGGATTTGATCGTTTTTTTTCTTTTTTTCTTTTGTTGTTGTTGTAAATGATGAATTATTTTTATTAATAATCGAATTAAATTTTTAGTTGCCGATAATAATAATAGTAAAAAATAGTAATAATTTTGAGACTCAAATATATAGCTAATTAAGATGGACTTGTGACAAAATTTTAGTAATAAAACGTAGTGGAATTGAGACATATAAACTGTTGCAAATTAAGTCGGAAAACGTTGATTTTTTAATCATCATTTGTGACAAAATTGAGACGTTATAAAAGTCACAAAATAAGATAGTTTTGAGACTATAGTTTTGGTCTCATTATTATACTTTATCATTCCACATGCGTGTCAATCTCTTAATTATTCTCATTTATTTTCGTTATAGATTTTTTTCAATGATAAGGCGTTTGTTCTATAGTAATTATTATCAATTATCAATTAATAAAAATTAAAAACATTAAAAAATCTAAAATCGCAACCGTGCCCCACTCTCCCACGATACTTCTCTCTTCCTCCATTACCTCGCCATGTTTATCCAAGAATTTTTGTGAGTTGTTTTAAATATAAAATTATTAAAAACACACTTTTTTTCTTTTACTCAACTTTATACTTTTTCTTCTTTTTACTCAACTTTATACCTTTTCTTTCATCTTTTTACTTAATTTTTATTAATTTTATATTTAAACACACCCTAACTCTTTCTCCAAAATTTTATTTTATTGATACTTTCTTTCCAAAAATATCCACTATCTTCTTTTTTTTATTTAAATTTTATTAATTTTATATTTTAATATACTCCATTATTTCAACCAAAAACACTATATTTCTTCTTTTTATTCAAATTTTAATAATTTTATATTTTAAAAAATCCATAAAAGTTCACCAATAAACATGCTCTATTTAGAAACTCAAATATTTTATCTTTTTTTTTGTTTGTCCGAAACTTAAATTTCAATATGTTTGAGTTTTCATCAATTTCAGATCTTTGTGATGAGACTATAGTATGGAAATTTCAAAAACAAGAAAATCCTGGGATAGAAGAACCCCAAGTCCGAAGCCCTTCCTTATGCTCTTGAAGGTAGGTTTTTGGGAGATTCTTCAATGCAATGATGTGTCCGTAGGATTGAATCTTTTTTTTTTCTTTTGATTTTAATGCTCTTAGTTCTGTGTTTATGCCTTTGCGAGATTTAATAAGCGTGAATTGGTTGATTATTCGGGTTTATTATGCAATTGATTGAATCTAATGTGTTCATGTCGAGTATGTCTGTGATTCTGAGCCAAAGAAAGGACGTAGACCTGATCCTGCCTTCTTTGCCTGTGTGTTTATCTCCAAATTGGTATAAATCGACCACCGAGTTTAGCGGTTACTTGTGATGTCTTTTATTTGTCATTTTTATTGTGTTTGGTTGTTCTGTTTCCTGTTCTCCAGAGAGCTTGCAATCCAGATTGCTGAACAATTTGAAGCTCTACGCTCTGATATAAATCTTAGGTGTGATGTGGTAAGCATATGCTTTAACCATGTTTAACATAATTGACAGTTTAATGGATTTCTTGAAAGTGACAATCAATTTAAAAAGAAAAGAATTGTGTCCATTTTGTGTGATGTTTAATACGAATTGATAGTTGGATACCTACGGCTCTTTGAACATTAGTTCTCTGTTTTACTTTAACTCTTGCCATTACGATCTTTTTTCTTATAACTGTCTCTTTTAAATATTTTGGGAGGCAGTGAAAGTACATGATCAACTGATTAAAGTCACTGATTTGTTTCTGGCCTTTTAGGTTTGTAAACTTCAAAGAGCATGTTTGAGGAATCCTGTAAAGGTATGTATTCACTACACTGACTTTAACTCACTTACTGTCATAATTCGAGGTATAATAGTTGAATGTTCGTTGCTTTTTTTGTAAGAGTGATGGAATACAAGCCTTGCATTTGATCTCTAAATGCCCAAAAGATCTTCAAGAAAAAGATTGTGGTACAATTATGAACTTAAATTATTGCCTAATATTGGTTTTTCAAGTTAATTACGTATTGTTTCAAAGGTAATAACAGTTTTTCATTTTTAGTGATTGCTAGGTTTGTATGTTGTTTCACTTTAAAAGCAGAGTTAACATATGTCACGTGCATATGCACGGGCTTTAATACATACGGTATATTAATAGGCATGAATATTAGCAAAAACAAAAATCGAGCACGAATTAAATTGCAAAAAAGGCTAAAATATTTTAGGTGTGTTAACAATTCTATTGTTATACCATACTATGTTTATTTTATTTTTGTTCACAAGTTATACCGTTCCACTTTAAAATCATATTTGACATATGATCGTGCATGCGCACGGGCCTTAATGCTAGTTGCGAATAAAAAAGAAGTTAATCCTTGCTTTTTTTTAATAAGAAAACTAATCCAGTTAGTTCTCAGAAATCTTTATTACATCAACGCAGTCTATTTTCAACTGCATCGTAAATAAGCTTTTTACTGTTATTGTTTATCCTGAATAGAACAAGTTTCTCGTTATCCAAAATAGAACATCACCTTTATTTTTTGGTTTGGAGTAAAGTTAAGATTTATAACATTTTCGAGTTTTATATGTTGCACAAATACAACTTATATATTCCTAATCGCCTAATACAAAGTGGAGAACTTTAAGGAATCCAAGTGGAGAGGATGAAGACAATGATACTTGTTTATAAATTAATACAACCAAAATAAAATTCAAGAAGAGAGGGAGTGCTTGAATCTGAAGGTGGATATAAGAGGAGCCGGCCGCGAATCATACAGTCGACGCACGTTTTTCCCAAAGTTGAAGGTGTGCTTACACTTGAGAAGATCTGAGAGTTGCGGTCTTTCCAAATCAAATAGATGACTGATTGAAGAATGAGTTTGATGATGACTCTTACGGAGGAGTGAGGAGATGGTCGACCCTGAAGAATCCACGTTGATGCAACCATAAGATCTAGAGGAGGATTTCTTCACCGCCCTTATTTGTTCACTGGTTTTCTTCTAAAATAGAGTTTAGTGGCAAAAATAAAAGTATCATTGGAGATGTTTTAGCATGACATATATTTGGGAGTCCACCATATCTATATGACATATATGTCGGCCTTTTTGCTTCTCTTATTTTTAACTTTGTGAAGGTAATGAGAACAGCAGCAACAAAATTGTGAATAAATAAAAAAAGATTTAAAAGTTAGACAATAATTGAATCAAATAAGTACTAGTGGTTGGTTACTAGTTAGAGAAACAGAGTCTTATAGAGTTGAGCAATAATTCAAGGATCATGCATGCATATCTTATGAGATGTCTCTCACTAATTACAAATACGACTTACTTAGTAGTATTAAAAAAATTGAATTTGAAAAAGAAACGAATGGTTAGTTGATCTGGTTGTAATTGTCGTATGGCACGTAGGGTTCACATAAGTACATCTGAAGTACTGTTTCCGTTTACGGAAATGGCCAGATCTTTAAAACTCCCCTTCAATCAGGAGACCTTGTCGGGTTTCAACGGTCAACTCTTTGACTATTTGAGCTACATCGTGTCGTTTAAGGTTTCTAGATAAAAACAGCATGCCGGTCAGCTACGATTGGGAACATTAGCACCGCTTATATTTTTTTTTTGATAAAAGCACCGCGTAATTTTAGATGACTCGGTCTCGTTTAGTACAATCCCATATTCGAACACTATCAAATATATATATATATATATTTTTTATCTGTGGGCCACAGGCCGGTCCCACTAGTCGATCCTACTCTAATACAGTTTGCCAAGATCGAACCCTGGACTTTTGGGTGCCTCAAGAGTGGTGTTAAACCACTGCACTACCATGTGTTCGGCGAACACTATCAAATATATTTCAGGATATGAGCTAATTCAATATTCATACTCAAATCTTCGATAAAATTAATAATTAAAGATAGTATAAAATATATTTGCATCTCAATATAATCAGAAATTTTAAAAAAAAAAATATTTGCATGATCTTCCCAACACTTATTTCAGAATTCTTAGAAAATAACCGATATCTGATTTAAGAAACTATCATTTACTTCCCTCATATCAAAATTTATGATATCTTGAGTAAGAACACCAATATCCAAAAACAAAAAGTATTTAACATTTCGTTTAAAAGAATTCAACCATTTAGGAAAAAAATAACATAATACAAATAATCATAAAACATCATATATTTCGAAAACATTATATTTAAAAACATCATATATTTCGAAATATGGAATAATATCTAACTTAAAAAGACTAACCAATAATAAAAGACATTAATGTACAAGTGTATAATACAAATAGTCACAAAATATTATACTTATTTAAAACTTGCATAAAAATTTGAAAATCAGGTGCAAAATAGTTTTATTTTACTTCAAAACAAAAAGATTAGCAATCCTTTTAGTTTCAAGAAAAAAAAATTGAAAATCAAATCATTTAAATAAAGGAAAATTAGAATCTATATTTCCATATTTAATTATCTACCATCAAATAAAATAAAATTTAGTAACTAACATTTTAATTACCTAAGATTCTAATTTTACCCGTAATATAGTTATGTAAGTAATCTCATATCTCATTTTTATTATTATCTCATTTAATACATTCTCATATCAATTTTCTTCTCTTTCATGTCCAAAAATAATTAAAAATAAATAATATTCTTATCTTTTTGCATTATTAGAAAAAAACAAAAACCAACATGACTTTTTATTTATATTAACTATATAATTATATACGTAGTTAACTATGTATCTAAATATACTTATCTAGACTTTTCACTTTATTAACTATATAATTAACTATATACCCAAATATATATACTTAATTTTCTTCACAAACAGTCAACTATACTTGTTATATTTACGAATAGTTTACTATTATCTACTTTTATGTGTGTAAATGAGTATATAGTTAGATATATAACTAACTATTTTAAATATAATTACTTATATATATATATATATATATTTTTTTGTGTAGTTAAATATATACCCACATATAGTTATTTATATAGTTCATTTTTTTCACAACAGTCAACTATACCAGTAATATTCACGAATTGTTCACTATTATCTATGAATTTTTTTGAGAAATGCCATTTTTCAAGTACCACTTTCAAAAATGCCACATTTTCAAAATCTTTGCAAAAATGCAATATTTTCAAAATTATTTACTCATTGTATCATTTATGTTTGGATTAACTATGTTGTATTAGGGCTTAGTTTTGAGGGTTTAGGGGTTAAAACATTTTTTAGAGTTTAGAATTTTAAGATTTAGGCTCTAAAAATTCATAATTAGTGGCATTTTTGCAAATGAACAACCTATAGTGGCATTTTTACAAATGAACATACAAAAGTGGTATTTTTGCCATTGTCCCATTATCTATATAGTTAGAAATATAAATAACTATATTTAAATATAGTTAGTTATATATTCATGTATAGTTAGCTATATATAAACACAAAGTTGTCTATATAGTTAACTTTATTCATAAATAATCAACTATATTTGTTATATCCACATATAGTTCATTATTTTATATATAGTTAAATATATTTAGAAATAGTTTACTATTACGTATTTTAAATGTATGAAACTTGTAATTTATTATATCAAATAAGTAATTAGTTAAATTAATATAAAGTTCACTATTTTTATTTTAAATAGTGAAATAGTCCACTATTTGTGTGAAATAGTTCACTATTTATGTCAATAGTATCTAATTTGTGATATAGTTCACTATATAATTTATATATTCAAACTTTTAAACAATAATCAATAACAGAAAAAGAAAACCAAAAATATAGAGAAAAAATGAAAAAGACATGTATTTTTATGCTCCCTCCGTTTCAAAATAATTGTCATTCTGGAGATTTTCACACAAATTAAGAAAACATATTAAAAATCTGTTTTGTCCCTAATTAATATTATATTTTATTTGATATGAGTAATTAATAAGTTGAAAAGTAGGGATAAAAATAGAAAAATTAGTCATAAATGTGCATTGAAATTGCAGAATGACAAATAATGTGAAACAAAAAAATTAAGGCTAGAATGACAACTATTTTGAAACGGAGGCAGTATATGTTAACTTCAAGTTTATTTTTAGAAAAAAGTATTATTTTTTTTAATTAAAAGACAAATTTACATTAAATTGTATTAAAATGACAACTTTAATTGAATTTATTGCAAAGGTAAATTAGTCATAATTTATTTCTCTTTGTTAGTTACTAAATTAACAAATTACAGTTATTATTTTATTATTTTATATGCTCAAAAATATTATTTAACTAATTAACCCATAAATAAAACAGAAATCTTCTAAAAGATCCTATAAAAAGAATTGGAAAAAGCAGTATCGTTTTGAACATAACAAACTACAAACATTTCGTTTTGGTTGGAATGCTAGTGATGATAACATTTAATTTTTTTTTTTCTTTTCCAACCTAAGACAAGTTTCCAAATTGGGCAGATGAAACTGTCCACAACATATCTTTTTTTTTCTTTTTTTTTTTTCTAGAATGCCCACAACATATCTTGATTTAAGCAAAGAAAAACACAACTCGAACAATACATGCCATCAGAAGCAATGAAGCACCAATCTTCCGCAATAACTAAATATGCTATCAAACACTTTAAAAAAAAAAAAATGCTATCAAACAATATACATGTGCTATATATAATATGTGGACCAGTGTTATGAGTTTAGTTTCGATACCTTGTAACTTTGGCTGGTTTATATATGTCATTAACTAAATTACTAACACATGAATCGAACAAGATAAATGAAATCCGTTAAATTATCTACATCTTTTCACTAGTGTTATTTTCGTTTAAGGAAAACGTTCAAGCTAAGTATCGTTATACGTTAAACTTAAATTATTAAATTCGACAGCGAAGTTTTATTTATCTTAGTTCTCACTAGCAGAAATAGTTGAAAGCAAAGTTTAGAACATGAAACTGGTTAGTTACGTGTCTTATCACTTTTATAAAATAGTTCGAGTAACGTTATGGATGCAACTGGTCGTCAGCAATATGTATTTAGCTCTTATGAGTTTTATATTAATTGACTTTTTTGCATGATAATAAAAAAAACTTATACGAAATTTAAACTTTTGACTTAGGCAATTAATTGTGATTATATAGGACTTTGAAAGGTCCACGGACTTCTTTTTTTGGCTAATTGAAGGATACTACTTAGTCACAAAATGTGCATTAATACAACAATTAATTAACTCTGATAACTACTTTTTGTTAGGAAATCTTGGGAATTACGAAATCGAATTGAAAAAAGAAAATATTTGTGTTCTTACTTTCATCAATTTATCATAGTATCAGAGCGTATATCTAATTCTTATAAAGGTTTTCAATCTTTCGTTAAAAAAAAATAAAAAATAAAAAATAAAAAACTGAACGAATTTCTTTGATTTTTATTTGATCGATTTTTTCTTTTTCTTTATCATTGATCTTCTTAATCTGTTATCTTTCTCTTAAGTTTTGTTTAGTAAAAAAAAAAGGCAAAATTTTGTTCGTCTCTTCCAAGGAGACTTGGTGCTCGTCAAAGTCAACGTTGAAGACGTTATGATTATGAACATGACCCTATGATGGTACGTTCGATGATGACATGCTTGGTGACGGCTCATCACTTCTTAACCGTGAGTTATCCTATGTCGATGCTACTAGTGTGCTCATTTGATCTTCCTGATAATGAAGATGGTTAAGTTGTGCGGTGATTATGAAATGCTGATTCGGAGATAGAGCTGATGGAGATATCCTACTACGATAATGAAATATCTTCCATCGATGACCTTATGGCCAACGCCATGAAGATGATCCGACGGCCGAGTGTTGCAGCCAATTTGACCTTACAATCGGGTATAAATGTCGATTTGATCTTACGTCGTGATGTTGCAGCCGATATTAATGTTGGAATTCATAGGCAATTTATAACTATTTATAAATATCAATTTAGAATTCAATTTTCAGGATTCGTATAAATACTAAATTAGATCTAGGTTCTATTGTTTCGAATATATCTGGATATTCGGCAGCGGAAAAATGGATTTGAATGATTCGAGGTTGCCTAGCACTCCAAGTGTCGTGCCTCTATTGGTATCCACACTCACACAAACTAGATTCGATACAGGGTACTAGCGCCGTTGAGATCCGATCACAAACATTCTTCACAAGAACTTTTCCTTAGGGTTTTTTTGTGTTAGACAAAGAGAATTGTTTCTTGTCTTATTCTCTTCCTATTCACGTCACACATCTCTCCTTCTTATAAGGATTGATTATTTCCATTATCACATAAAGACAATTAAGACTCAATTACTTATGTATCAAGTAATTCCTTATCACATAGGGAATATGTGTGTACGTGAAGGAATTACCATTTTAATGGGTTATTTCCTTTTTCGAATTTATATATATATATATATCAAATATATATATATATATTATATGTAAAACCTAATATTAATTGGTCTAATCTAATTAGGTCCAATTACATAATAATCCAGTTTGCTTAGGTGTGTGACCCTGTAGGATCGTATGATATTAGCAATGAGCTTTCAGACCCATAAGTTATAAGTGGTTTCTAACAAAACATTATAACCACCTAATATGATACGATTGTCTAACCTCGACATTTCAACTTTAATAAGAGTAAAATACAAATGATTTCAGGACATTCCCAACAATCTTTCACTTGTACTAGAATCATCTATTCCCATAATCCTTTTGTCTCAGTATTTCGATCTTAGCATAAAGCAAGAAATTGCGTCATCCTTATTAAACTAGATCATGTTTATCGAACTCTGATTTATACTGATTAAACAAACGACTAACTTTCACCTCGTTTGAGCATGGCCATACATTTTCAGTATCAAATCTTCGATAGGCCCAAAGATACTTCTCTCCTGTTATATCGGAGGGACAAATCTCATCTTGTCCCATCCCTGTACCTTACACAATTCATAGTATGCCCAAGTACTGTCTTTATAATCACCTTTTACGGCTGACGTTTGACAGAGTCAAAACAAACCAATCCCTATGTAAAAAATCATGATGAACTCAGGTCAAAGGACTATACTCTATAGTTGTGATGAGAAACTCTTATGACACTCATATAACAATATTGTAGAGTTCTCATATCGGGTCAGTCCAATATTGTGTTCTCTAACACATATCTATGTGATTGACTTTAATACAACATATCAATGACTTCACAAAACTTAGTCATCAGTCACCTCACATACCAGTCATATATAGTTATTAATGTCCCATGATAATAACTTTAACTGGAGACCTCTATAATTCATCTCATCTTTCACTTATAGGGTTTCATGATCAAGTCACGCACTTGATGATCTATAAGAATGATATAAATTATTTTGGGACTATTATTTAATTATCCAATAACAAAATAATATTGAAACAAATTTCATTAATTTGAAAATAAAATCAATTGTATGTATACATGAACATCTTATCATAAAAGAAAATTCTCCCACTAGAATCAAGATCACATCTTAAGAGATCTAATGCCTATAGTAGCAGTATGACTCTCATGCTTAGGCCGTGGAAGAGGCTTGGTCAAAGGATCAACAACATTTGCATCCGTCGAGACTCTACTAATCTTTACATCTCCTCTATCAATAATATCATGAATAAGATGATATCGTCTCTCTATGTGTTTGGATTTCTGGTGTGATCTGGGTTCTTTTGCCTAGGCGATGGCTCCATTGTTGTCACAATAGAGATCCACTGGCCCAGATATGCTAGGAATCACACCAAGCTCAGTTATGAACTTCATAATCCAAACACCTTCCTTTGCTGCTTAAGAAGCAGCGATGTACTCAGCTTCGGTTGTGGAGTATGCCATAATGCTTTGCTTGGAGCTCTTCCAGCTTTCAGCTCCTCCATTAAGTCAAAAGACAAATCCAGATTGTAATCGGAAATCATCTTTGTCTGTCTGAAAGCTGGCATCGGTGTAACCACTCACAACAAGCTCATCACTTCCTCCATAGACCAATAACTTATCCTTAGTATTTCTCAAATACTTTAGAATGGTCTTGTAACGCCCGTGAACCAAAAAATAGAATTTGGTGGTGTGTCGATCGACACGGGGTAAAATTAGACCAATCGGTTTGGTTCTAATTGTCCGGTGCGGCGGATCGGTTTAGGGAAACCCTAGGGTTGATATAAAAAGGCGTGAACAGTCGCTTTTGAGGGTTTTTGGCCGTATTATCAGAGAGAAACCAGAAGGTTTGGGGAGAACTTTCAGCATCAGAGAGATTGAGAGAGAATTGGAGTGTTCTTGAGGGGAATTGATCTTTAGAGGTGTTAGAACGCAAAAGGGATTGTTGCTGGGTGGATTTCAAATCTGGGAGAACAAATCAATGGCTGGTTCGAGTCGTTCTTCGCGTTTTTTATCTTTTCAATCCGAAATCGAGGTGAGTGCGTAATCGTAGGCTTACATAAGTGTAAGGAATGGGTAGAATGCAATTGCTTGTTGGATTTTGTGTGTTTTGTGAATGAAATTATGTAGGAGACTCGATGAATCGCGACGGATTCGAGCCATGAGAGGATAGGCTCGTTTCTAGGTTCTGCGACGTCGTGTCGATTGACACCAGGGTGGTGTATCGATCGACACGGGGTGGTATATCGATCGACACCTAGTGGTTGTGTCGATCGATACGGACTGTGTATTGATCGACACCTAGAGGTTGTGTCGATCGACACAGGGTTCTTGGATTGGTTCGTGTTTGATTGTTTTCGTGAATGGTTGTGTATGCTCATCCTGGTATTGTATCTTTTGTTTATGCTTGTGTATAAATAGTCTGTAGACGGGATGACCGCGTCGCTGAGTATTTATGATAATACCCACGCAACTCTTTTTGCCATGTGTTGCAGGTAAAGAGAAAATGTGATCGTGGAATCATGGCCAGGAAGTGGAGATGATCTAGAGTCTCGTTGTATGGTTGGATGGTTAGAATTGCTAGGTTGCTAATAGATTCTGAAATTGTTGTCATTGGATTATTCTGGAATTTAATTGAATTAAATATTGTTTGATTGAATTAAACGGTTTAGGGAATTAATAAAGTATGGGATTTATTGATTTGGTTGTTATTGTTGATTTTAATTGTTTCCGCGTTGCTTGTGTTAGCCCAATTGAGGATTACTACCTGTGATTATAGTAATCTGAAGGAAAATTTTTTAAATTTTTGGGTGGGTCGTTTCATTTTGGTATTAGAGTCCTTATGGTTCTAGGGTGGGTGCAATTGATTGATTATGTGCGTTAAATTGATTGATTGTTGTGTGGGTATGGAGTCCTAGATCATCTCTTCCGAGCCTTCAATGAGATTCCACGGTATGTGTTATTTGAATTTCTATTTTTCTAGTACTTAGTAGTTTGCTGGTGAGTGCAGAGTGATGGCTAGATGTGCTAGAGGCAGAGGTCGTGGGGGCCGTAGAGGCCGCGGTGGTCGTGGTGGGCGCAGGTGAGGACTTGTGAGTGAGTCAGATGCTGCGAGTGTGACCCAGGAGACCTCGCAGGAGCAGGTGGCGGACTCGCAGGCGTTTCAGGAGGGGTCTGTGGGTGAGACTGCTACGAGTGCCAGTGTGAGGGCTGGTGGGACTAGTGTGGGTCCCGAGGTAGCTGGTGGTGCGGGGGGCCCAGGTGCGGGTGCTCCGTAGGTGTGGCCCAAGACCAAGATCGTTTGGCGGGTTTGCTACAGTTGATTCTGGAGCGGTTACCAAGTGGGGTGCCGGCTCCGGGTCAGGCTCCGGGAGTTCAGCCAGGTGGGGCTGATGTGCAACCAGTAGTGGCTGGGGTTCAGCCGGGAGTGGCTGGTGTACAGCCGGGTGTGGCGGTTGCGGAAGAGCTTCCATCTTACCTGAGGATGATGGAGCAGATGCAGAGGATTAACACCGGGTTTTTCTCGGGTGGTGCCAAGCCTGAAGAGGCCAATGAGTGGCGGCGGAGGTTGGAGCGGAACTTTCGCTCTATTAGGTGTCTAGAGGGATACTGGGTGGACCTAGCGGTTCATTATCTGGATGGTGACGCGCATCTATGGTGGAGAGGCGTCGAGGCCAGTAGGATACAGGCCGAGATGGCTTGGAAGGACTTCTTGGCTGAGTTTAATGCCAAGTATTTCTTGCAGGAGGCGGTGGACCGGGTGGAGTCAAGGTTTTTGAACCTGGCTCAGGGATATCAGACTGTGAGGGAGTTTGATTTGGAGTTCAGTCGACTCCTGGTACGTGCTGGTAGGGGCATGGGGTGTGAGCAGGCCCAGGTGAAGAGGTTCTTCGGGGGACTTCGAGCTGAGTTGAGGACTCGCTACAAGGCGAGTAAGTTCGCCACGAGGGCGGAGCTGGTTGAGACTGCTGCGGCGATTGAAGAGGACCTCAGAGAGCAGGCTGTGGTGGTTAGTCGACCGGTGCAGCAGCAGCAACAGAGGAGATCTCAGCAGCAGACGGGTGCGAGCAGGGGCGGCAAGCCTGCGCAGGGTCAGAAGAGGAAGTGGGAGAGCACTTCCGAGGCCAGTCTGGGTGGACAGAGTGGTTCAGGATGTTACGGGTGTGGTTGCATGGGTCACAAGGTGGCCAGTTGTCCGCAGAAGAGTGCAGCACGGAGTACTCAGGTGTGTTACCACTGCAGAGAGCCGGGGCATATCAAGCCCAAGTGCCCTATGCTGCAGCAGATGGCGATAGCGGTAGTGCAGCCCTTGGCTCAGATTGCAGTGACACCACAGGTTTTCACGTCGGCAAAGGTGGGTGGATCTAGCGCCAGACCGATCACATGTATTATTCAGACTTGACTTTTTTTTAAAATTCTTATGGTGGTTGAATTTAGTCTGTTGGAACTGTGAGTCTGCATTAGAGTGTCGGGTCCTAAATCACATGGGATTTGTGCAGGGACCTTAGTTGTGGACGGATGTGAGTCCCACGTGTTGTTCGATTCGGGAGCTACGAATAGCTTCATTACTCCGGAGTGTGCGGAGGGCAGCGGGATCCGGAGCGATTCTGGAGAGCAACCGGGAGTAGTTAAGGTTGCTGGTGGCAGGACGTTGGCTATTTTTGGACGGGCTCGTGGTGTGGATGTTCTGGTGGCGGGAGAGTCGATGCAAGCAGATCTGGTTATTAATCCAGTGGAGTTGTACGATGTTATCCTGGGTATAGATTGGTTGGATCGGTACAAGGTCCATCTGGAGTGTCATCGAGGACGTGTGATGTTTGAGCGAGGGGCAGGGAGGTTGGTGTTTCAGGGAGTGAGGCCGACTTCCGGGAGTCTCGTGATTTCAGCAATATAGGCCGAGCAGTTGATTGAGAAGGGTTGTGAGGTGTATATGGCGACGATAGTGATGCCGGAGACTGTTGGAGAGGTTGCAGTTGGGGATATTCGGGTTGTTCAATATTTTCAGGATGTGTTTCAGTCGTTGTTGGGATTGCCACCATCGCGGTCGGATCTGTTTACGATTGAGTTGGAGCCTAGGACGACTCCTATATCTAAGGCGCCTTACCGTATGGCTCCAGCAGAGATGGCAGAGCTGAAAAAGCAGCTGGATGATCTGTTGGGGAAGGGTTTCATCCGGCCTAGTGTTTCACCGTGGGGAGCACCGGAGTTGTTCGTAAAGAAGAAGGAAGGGAGTTTTCGGTTGTGCATCGATTACCGGAGACTTAACCGAGTCACTGTGAAGAACAGGTATCCTCTGCCGCGCATTGATGAGTTGTTGGATCAATTGCGAGGGGCTATTTGGTTCTCCAAGATTGACTTGGCTTCGGGATACCATCAGATTACAATTGATGAGGCAAATGTTCGGAAGACGGCATTCCGGACGAGGTACGGGCATTATGAGTTTGTGGTGATGCCATTCGGATTGACGAATGTGCCAGCAGCGTTCATGCGGTTGATGAATGGGTTGTTCCTGGAGTATTTGGACATCTTCGTGATCATCTTCATAGATGATATTTTGGTGTATTCGAGGAGTCCGGAGGAGCACGAGGTGCATTTGCGGTTAGTTCTAGAGAAGCTGCGGGAGCAGAAGCTGTATGCGAAGTTAAGTAAGTGCAGTTTCTGGCAGCGAGAGATGAGTTTTCTTGGCCACGTTGTGTCTGCAGAAGGAGTTTCAGTAGATCCGGCTAAGATTGAGGCTATCAGAGGTTGGCCTAGACCGAGGAGTGCCACCGAGATCAGAAGTTTTCTTGGGTTGGCAGGTTATTACCGGATGTTCGTTAATGGGTTTGCGAGTATGGCACAGTCGATGATGAAGTTGACAGGGAAGGATGGCCCTTTTGTATGGTCTTCAGCTTGCGAGGAGAGTTTCGGGAAGCTGAAGGAGATGCTGACTAGTACACCGGTTTTAGCGTTACCCAAGTCGGGTGAGCCTTACGTGGTGTATACAGATGCTTCGGGAGTTGGCCTAGGATGTGTACTGATGCAGCAGGGAAAGGTGATTGCATATGCTTCGAGGCAGTTGAGGAAGCACGAGTGCAACTACCCTACCCATAACTTGGAGTTGGCTGCAGTGATATTTGCCCTTAAGATTTGGAGGTTTTACCTGTATGGCGGGAAGGTGCAGGTATTCACAGACCACAAGACTCTGAAGTACTTCTTCACTCAGCCAGAGTTGAACTAGAGACAGAGGCGCTGGATGGAGTTAGTTGCAGACTATGACCCCGAGATTGGGTACCATCCGGGTAAGGCTAATCTGGTTACAGACGCGTTGAGTCAGAAGAGGGTTGCTTCAGATCAGGAGCAAGATATGGAGGTTCTGGTGAGCGAGATCAGTACCTTGAGGTTGTGTGTGATCTCACAGGAGCCGTTGGGGTTAGAGGCAGCTAACCAGGCAGACTTGTTGAGCAGGATTCAGGTTGCTCAGGAGAAGGATCAAGGTTTGATTGATGCTTCTAAGGCGGTCGGTTCAGAGTATGTGGTCTCAGCGAGTGGGATGATACTAGTGAACGGGCGGGTTTGTGTACCCAAGGATGAGGATCTGAGGCAGAAGATCCTGAGGGAGGCTCATTCGAGCATGTTATTGATTCATCCAGGAGCGACCAAGATGTATCGTGACCTGAAGCGGTATTATCACTGGGTCAGGATGAAGAAGTATGTAGCTAACTGGGTTGCAGCGTGCAATGTGTGTCAGTTGGTGAAGGCTGAGCATCAGGTTCTGAGTGGTATGTTGCAGAGTTTGCCTATCCCGGAGTGGAAGTAGGATATGATTACCATGGATTTCATGACGGGGTTGCCGGTGTCACGGACGTATGCTGCGATCTGGGTTATTGTGTATCGTCTAACCAAATCGGCACACTTCCTGGCCATCAAGAAAACTGATGGAGCGGCAGTTTTGGCTAGGAAATATGTGCGGGAGATAGTGAGGCTGCACGGGGTGCCAGCGAGTATTGTGTCAGACAGGGATCCGAGGTTTACTTCAGAGTTCTGGAAGGCGTTTCAGGCTGAGATGGGTACTAAAGTGCATATGAGCACAGCGTATCATCCTTAGACAGATGGGCAGTCGGAGAGGACAATTCAGACATTAGAGGATCTGTTGAGGATGTTTGTGCTAGATTATGGTGGTCATTGGGCAGATCATCTGAACCTGGTAGAATTTGCTTACAACAACAGTTACCAGACGAGTAATGGGATGGCTCCATATGAGGCTCTGTATGGGAGGCCGTGTAGGACACCATTATGCTGGACTCAAGTGGGGGAGAGGAGCATGTTTGGTGCGGATTTTGTTCAGGAGACAACGGAGAAGATCCGTGTCTTGAGGCTGAACATGAGAGATGCTCATGATCGGTAGAAGAGTTACGCTGATAGGAGACGGAAAGAGCTAGAGTTTGAGTTTGGAGATCTGGTGTAACTCAAGGCAGCTATGTTAAGGGGTCCAAAGAGATCCATTTCAGAGAATAAGCTGACTCCGAGGTTTATGGGTTCGTTCAAGGTGGTGGAACGGGTCGGACCGGTAGCTTATCGTTTGGGGTTACCTCAAAGTATGAAGGCTTTTCACAAAGTCTTCCATGTTTTGATGCTACGGAAGTGTATACATGAGTCTGAGGAGGTGTTGGCTAGGATTCTAGAGGATATTCAGCCCAACATGACATTGGCGGTGAGGCTTGTGAGGATTCTCGAGAGGAGGGTCAAGGTGCTGCGTCGGAAGAGTATACTGTTGGTGAGGGTCGTGTGGGACTGTGACGGTATTGAGGAGGAGACTTGGGAACCAGAAGCGTCGATGAGAAAGAAGTTCTCGAAGTAGTTCGAGAAGCAAGCGGTGGCTTGAGTTTTTCTGGTTTTCAGATCTGTATTAGCATGTTGCTATGTGGTTGTTATGTATTTCGTTTGTTGTTGTAACGAGTATACATTTGAGATTTAATAAGATGAGTTTGCCTTATTAAAAGTGTGTTTAAGACGTGTGCTCTTATATGATGACTGGTGATGTCATGGTTTGTGGTGACTGGTAGGTCATGTGGAGGTCTAGCAGTAGAAGTTCTATGTGGCTTAGAGCTTGTTCATGTTCTAGGAGTGGTTAGAAATGGAAGCTCTATCCGTGTTATAGCTTGTTTATCGGCTAGGGAGGCTAGAATAGAAGTTCTATGTGAGTTAGGGCTGTTAATGTTTTAGGAGGATTTTCTGGGGATGAGGTTCTATGCAAGTTAGGACTTGTGATTCCCTGGATGGCGCTGGGAAATAGGGGTTTTATGTGAGTTAAAGCCTGCATATTTCCTAGGGAGAGTCTGGAATAGAAGTCTTATGTGAGTTAGGACTGTCTTTTCCAGGGACTCTGGAAACACCCTAGTGTTTGGGTTATTTCGGATGGCCACAAGACGTGATTTCAGTCGACAGGTGCCTAAGATGCATGTTACAGAGTGATTGCCCCAGGGGATAGTGGGTCTCCTGGGTATACTTGAGGGGACAGTGAGGTTCCCTCCAGGGAAAAGTGGTTCCCTTGCATATACTTTGAGGGGCTGAAGCCTCTCTAGGGGATGTGTGATTCCTCTGCAGCCGAGCTTGACGGACTGTGTCCTGAGAGTGAGAGGGGCTGGAGCATACCGAAAACTGGATGGACGGCGGTCCTGAAGGTGAAGGGGTATGATATACTTCGAGAGCTCAAAGGGTGACGATCCTGAGAGCGGAGTGTTGTATATAGATATGAGTATGAGCAATAATATCTATAATGTGGTTGTAAGCATGAGACTGGATGAACTTAGGGGATCGGGAGAAGATCTCAGGTGGTGCTGACCGGGTTGGGGTCAGGATTGCAGCCGTGGTGAGACGGTGCAATGGGGCTAGTGTGAGCCTGGTAGAGCTCGGGGATCAGGTGTGATCATGAGTGGTGCTGGCCGAGGGCAAGGAGTGTGTGATGGATGTCGAGTCTAGGGTTTTTGCGGACGTTTAGAACCTCGGTTCGGACAACCCTGGTGACATATGTGGCGCCGTTGGTCGTACATGTTCTTGTTTGATTATTGTGCGACCATTTGGTCCAATTTAGGGTCAACGGTTGGTCGTGCATGTTCTTGTTTGATTGTTGGACGATTAATCGGGCAGCCCTAATCCGGACCAGGGGGCGTTGCATCGTTGATGTTCCCGGGAGAATCTGGTCGGGTTTTAGGCGGAAGTGTTAACCTTAAGGAGACGGAGTCGCGTAATTCGAGGTCGAATCCATGTTAGTGGGGGAGAATTGTAACGCCCGTGAACCAAAAAGTAGAATTTGGTGGTGTGACGATCGACACGAGTGGTGTGTGTCGATCGACACGAGGTAAAATTAGACCGATCGGTTTGGTTCCAATTATCCGGTTCGGCGAATTGGTTTAGGGAAACCCTAGAGTTGATATAAAAAGGCGTGAGCAATCGCTTTTGAGGGTTTTTGGCCGTATTATCAGAGAGAAACCAGAAGGTTTGGGGAGAACTTTCATAATCAGAGAGATTGAGAGAAAATTGGAGTGTTCTTGAGGGGGATTGATCTTGAGAGGTGTTAAAACGCAAAAGGGATTGTTGTTGGGTGGATTTTGGATCTGGGAGAACAAATATGTGGTTGTTTCGAGTCGTTCTTCGCGTTCTTCATCTTTTCAATCCGAAATCGAGGTGAATGCGTGACCGTAGGCTTACATAAGTGTAAGGAATGGGTAGAATGCAATTGCTTGTTGGATTTCGTGTGTCTTGTGAATGAAATTATGCAGAAGACTCGATGAATCACGACGGATTCAAGCCATGAGAGGATAGGCTCGTTTCTGGGTTCTACGACGTCGTGTCGATCAACACCAGGGTGGTGTATCGATCGACACGGGGCGGTATATCGATCGACACCTTGAGGTTGTGTCGATCGACACAGGGTTCCTGGATTGGTTCGTGTTTGATTGTTTTTGTGAATGCTTGTGTATGCTCATCCTGGTATTGTATCTTTTGTTTATGCTTGTGTATAAATAGTCTGTAGCTGGGATGACCGCGTCGCTGAGTATTTATGATAATACTCACGCAACTCTTTTTGCCATGTGTTGCAGGTAAAGAGAAAATGTGATCGTGAAATCATGGCCAGGAAGAGGAGATGATCTACAGTCTTGTTGTATGGTTGGATGGTTAGAATTGCTAGGTTGCTATTAGATTCTGAAATTGTTGTTATTGGATTATTCTGGAATTTGATTGAATTGAATATTGTTTGATTGAAGTGAACGGTTTAGGGAATTAATAAAGTATGAGATTTATTTATTTGGTTGTTATTGTTGATTTTAATTGTTTCCGTTGTGTTGGCCCAATTGAGGATTACTACCTGTGATGATAGTAATCTGAAGGGAAAATTTTTAAATTTTTTGGTCCGATCGTTTCATTTTGGTATCAGAGCCCTTATGGTTCTAGGGCGGGTGAAATTGATTGATTATGTGCGTTAAATTGATTGATTGTTATGTGGGTATGGAGTCATAGATCATCTCTTCGGAGCTTTCAATGTGATTCCATGGTATGTGTTATTTGAATTTCTGTTTTTCTAGTACTTAGTAATCTGCTGGTGAGTGCAGAGTGATGGCTAGAGGTGCTAGAGGCAGAGGTCGTGGGGGCCGTGGAGGCTGAGGTGGTCGTGGTGGGCGAGGGCGAGGACTTGTGAGTCAGTCAGATGCCGCGAGTGTGGCCCAGGAGACCACGCAGGAGCAGGTGGCGGACTCGCAGACGTTTCAGGAGGGGTCTGTGGGTGAGCTGTGTTATGTCATGTACACATCCTCCTCCAGATTTCCATTAAGGAAAGCTGTTTTCACATTCATCTGCCATATCTCATAATCATAATAAGCGGCAGTTGCTAGGAGAATCCGAATGGACTTAAGCATTGCAACTGGGGAATAGGCTTCATCATAGTCTATACCATGAATATGCTTGTAACTTTTAGCCACCAATCTAGCTTTGTATATCTGAATATTATCATCCATGTCAATTTTCTTCTTGAAAACCCATTTACATTCAATGGCTTTAACACCATCAGGTTAATCAACCAAAGTCCATACTTGGTTTTCTGACATGGATTACATTTCGGATTCTTCGGCCTTTAGCCATTTATCGGAGTCAGGGCCCATCATTGCTTCTTCATGAGACGTAGGTTCATCATTCTCTACAATTAATAAATCATGATGATCCGTCATCCAAACCCCATATCTGTTAGGTTAATGACGAGTCCTCTCGGACCTACGTATCTCAGGTTCTACAGGTGCAGATTCTACGACTCTTCGTAGGTCTAATTGATGCTCTTCCTGAGAAGTTTCAGCAATCTCCTGTGTTTCTCGAACCTCTTCGAGTTGTACTTTACTCCCACTGTTTTTTTAGAAAGAAATTCTCTTTCCATAAAGACACAATTTCGAGCAACAAACATTTTGTTCTCAACAGGGTTGTAAAAGTAATAACCTTTGGTCTTCTTGGGATAACCAATGAAGTAGCACTTATCTGATTTGGGTCCAAGCTTATCAGCAACTAAACGTTTTACATAAGCTTCACAACCCCAAATCTTAAAAAAAGATAAATTAGGAACTTTTCCAGTCCATATCTCATATGGAGTCTTTTCAACTGATTTTGATGGGCATCTGTTTAGCGTAAACGCATACTTTTCTAGAGCATATCTCCAAAAGGATAATGGAAGATTTGTATGACTCATCATTGATCGAACCATATCTAATAAAGTTTGATTTCTCTTTTCAGACACACCATTCCATTGCGGTGTACCTGGAGGAGTGAGTTGTGAAACAATTCCACATTCTCTTAGATGATCTTGGAAAGTTTGGCTCAAATATTCTCCTCCTCGATCTGATCGGAGAGCCTTGATTGTCTTGCCAAGCTGGTTTTGTACTTCACTCTGAAATTCCTTGAACTTTTCAAAAGATTACGTATGTTTCATTAGATAAACATAACCTGTACTCGTCAGTAAATGTAATAAAGTATTGGTAGTTTCCTCTAGCACTTAAACTCATTGGTCCACACACATCAGTATGTATAAGGCCCAACAAGTCACTAGCCCGTTCACTGTGTCCAGTAAAAGGGGCATTAGTCATTTTTCCCAATAAACAAAATTCACATTTCTCATATGATTCATAATCAAATGAGCTCAAAAGTCCATCACTATGAAGCTTTTGAATGCGTTTCTCATTTATATGGCCTAAACGACAATGCCAAAGAAATGTAGGATTAGAGTCTTTCGTCTTTAATCTCTTAGTACTAATGTTATAGACAAGCACACTTTGGTCTAAAATATAAAGCCCATTCTCCAATGGACCGCTACCATATATAATATCACCACGATCAAATGAACAACACTTGTCTTTAATCGAAAAATGAAATTCTTCCAAATCCAAACAAGGAATAGAAATAATATTTTTGCTTATAGCAGGTACATAGTAGCAATTATTAAGTTCTAAAACCATGTCCGAAGGTAAAGACAAATGAAATGTTCCTACAGCTAATGCAGCAACTCTTGCTCCATTTCCCATGCGCATGTCCACTTGTCCTTTCTCCAAAGTTCTACTGTTGCTTAGGCTCTACATATTCGTACAAATATGAGCACCGGTATCTAATACCCAAGAAATAATACCAGAAGTAGTAACATTTACTTCTATAACAAAAATACCTTTAGAAGAAGTCTCGAAGGTCTTCTTCTGTTTCAGATCTTCCAAGTATTTCTTGCAGTTTCTCTTCCAATGCCCAGAACCATTACAATAATGGCACTTGTCTTCGCCAGAAGGACCAGGCTTGAACTTAAGAGCAGGGTCAGACTTGCCCGGATTCTCAACCCAACTTGTCTTACCTTTTCCTTTGTTATTACCAGGTTTCTTAAACCTTTTACCCCCTTGTACCATGAGTACATGCGGAGTGTCCTTCTTGATGTTTGGCTCAACTGTCTTGAGCATTCCATGCAGCTCAATCAAAGTCTTTGTCAAGTTGTTCATGTTGTAGTTCATAACAAATTGATCATAACTTGACGGCAATGACTGCAGGATGATGTCAGTAGCCAACTCTTGGCTAATAGGAGCATCCAGTTTAGCCAGGTTATCAATATAACCCATCATCTTAATGACATGTGGGCTAACTAGACTGCCTTTAGGCAGCTTGCACTCAATAAGAGCCTTAACGGTTTGGTATCTCTCAGTTCGTGCCTGCTCCTGAAAATCCCTTTCAGTCTAGTGATCATGTCAATTGGCGAATCCACGTTCTCATATTGCTTTTGCAAGTCTGAGTTCATGGTAGCCAACATAAAACAACACACATCAACCTTGTCAGTGACATGCTTATCATAAGCAGTCCTCTCTGCATGTTGAGCACTGGTCTTAGGTTTTTCAGGTGGAAGATTCTTTTCCAGGACATAGTCCTTCTTCTCTTGTTTGAAAACAATTCTCAGATTTCGATACCATTCGAGGAAGTTTGATCCACTTAGCTTCTCTTTCTCAAGGATGGAGCGAAATGAAAATGAAATGTGAGGGGTTGACATAACTGTCGGAAAGAAGAGTAAAGATTAATATGATGTTCATTAATTCGAGAAGTCTCAACATTTAAGAAAACTCACATTATATTCATAACAATATTACCCTTAAAATGAATATAATAATCCAAGATCCATATTTTACTAGAATTCAAATGAGTTTTGGCTCATCGCCCGAATGTCTAGCTATTTAGGTAAGCAACACACTTTGCTAATTATATCCAATATAACTCTTGATTGTCGGATGACATCTTATGTCAATCCAAAATATGCCTCTAAGCCCAAAAACCATTTGATAGCCTAGTCAAGTCAACTAATCTCACTTCATATGGTAACCATTACCATCTGCCTCACTTATGTAGAAGTGGATACCCTGCTTGACAGGCCCATCACACAACGAAATAAGTCTTGACAGTTGACAGAGATTGAATAGGCATCAATAATACTTGAAATTAAATTGAGGATTTAATTTAAACTAATTTGTATTTATATTGTAAATTTATATCAAATATAAAATATATAATATAATACATGTCTAATATATTTTAAACTGGCTCTTAAATAATTAATTTTAATCTAATTAAAATTACAAGTTATTAGTTATATAATAATTAATTTTAATCTAACTAAAATTATAAGTTATTAGTTACATAACTAATCTAGATCAATTCGGAAGTTCTAATTAATCAAAGTTTCTGGTTTTCACTTAACCGGATTAATCAAACCATAAACCAAACAACCAAGAACGATTCCGTATGCATGAAATTATATCTAATATATTCATAACATAACATGACAAAATTCTATGTCTCTGGTCATAATAATATCAACTAAGCATCAACAATTATGAGTCATGCAAATCTCGAAGATTAGAATCAATAATTCAATTAGAATTAGAATTCGTTATTAGTTATAACAGACACCAACACCTTTTAACAAACATGAATTGTGCACAATAACTTATTATAATCAAATTATAACATTGCAACTATCAAACTTATCATGCCTAATTTAACCGGTGTACGTAAACAAGCAAATCTTATTGTTTCAACTTACATAAACAAGTTTTACAGAATTTCATAAATTCAACGGATTGAACTATGTTCAATCAAACAATTAGCATATATATCACATATACATCAAACTAGACCAATTTCAATATTATACACGTAGGCTCTGATACCACTATTGGAATTCATAGGCAATTTATAACTATTTATAAATACCAATTTAGAATTCAATTTCCAGAATTCGTGTAAATACTAAATTAGATCTAGGTTCTATGGTTTCGAATATACCTGGATATTTGGCAGCAGAAAGATAGATTTGAATGATTCAATGTTGCCTAGCACTCCAAATGATTCAATGTTGCCTCTACTGATATCCACACTCACACAAACTGGATTCGATACGGGGTATTAGCGCCGTTGAGATCCGATCACAAACGTTCTTCACAAGAACTTTTTCTTAGGTTTTTTTTGTATTAGACAAAGAGAATTGTTTCTTGTCTTATTCTCTTCCTATTCACGTCACATGTCTCTCCTTCTTATAAGGATTGATTATTTCTATTATCAAAGAAAGGCAATTAAGACTCAATTACTTATGTATCAAGTAATTCTTTATTACATAGGGAATATGTGTGTACGCGAAGGAATTACCATTTTAATGGGTTATTTCCTTTTTCAAATATATATATATATATATATATATATATATATATATATTATATTATATGTAAAACCTAATATTAATTGGTCTAATCTAATTAGGTCCAATTACATAATAATCTAGTTTGCTTAGGTGTGTGACCTTGTAGGATCGTATGATATTAGCAATGGGCTTTCAGACCCATAAGTTATATGGGTATAAGTGGTTTTTAGCAAAACATTATAACCACCTAATATGATACGATTGTCTATCCTCGACATTTCAACTTTAATAAGAGTAAAGTACAAATGATTTCAGGACATTTCCAACAATTTAACCCTACGATCGGGTATAACGTCATTGATGACTCGATGTACGGCCGAGTATAACGTCAATACTTTGAAGACATGTCCAATCTCACCCGCGTTACCACGTATGAGCTTGCCAGGGGGGATTGAGAGATAGAGAGATCGAGATCGAACGGTCGAGATGATCAACGAAGATTATGGAAATAATGAAGATATGATTATAGAAGAATAAAGAAAGTTCTAGAAGATTTGTCAATATCTGAGTTTATGAATTACATTATGCCTTATGTAACGATATTGTTTACATTTATATTTATCTTAGTTTAGGAAATTAGATCTATTTCATTATCTATATAAACCAATGTAATTTGTAAATTTATTCTTATGAAAGTCTATTCTAAATTCTTTTTAAACACTTTTGTGTTCTTACTCTCATCAATTTAACACCCCCTCCTCACGCTCAGGCATGAACATCTGTAGCGTGGGCAATTGTGAGAAAAACATCCACGGGGTGTGAAACAACTCAACCCGTAAAATTTAAATTTTTTCTCTTTCGGATTATTATTATCACAAATAATAATCTTCAACGGGTCAACACAAACAATGCGGAACAATAACAATTAAATAATTAAATCAATTCAACAAATTCCATACTTTATTGAATTCTAAACCAATCAAACCAATAACCAAACATTCAACTCAACAATTCCAAGTACAAAACCAATAGTCAATCATTCCAGAATTCAATAGCAACCTAGCAATTCTACCAACATCAACACTTAATCGAGACACTAGATCATCTCCTCTTCCCGGCCATGATTCCACGATCACACTTTGTCTTTACTTGCATCACATGGCAAAAAAAGATGCGTGAGTATTATCACAAATACTCAGTGAGACGGTCATCCCACCTACAGGCTATACACACAGGCATAAGAATCAATACAATACCAGGGCAAACAAACAACAACGCAAGCACGAACAATCAACACAAGTTTGCCTCAAACAAGCATGCGTCGATCGACACAACCACCATGTGTCGATCGATGCATCCACCAGCGTGTCGATCGACACACAACCCCGGTGTCGATCGATGCACTGTCCCGTGTGTCGATCGACACAACTACCATATGTCGATCAACGCAGAGCAACCGCGTCGATCGACGCAACATCACAGAACCCAAGATCGAGCCTATCCTCTCATGGATCGATCTTGGATCGAATCACATCGATCCCTGCACACAAATCACACAAAAACCAACACGAATCTACGCAAAACAACACAGCAATCGCATCCTATCAATCTTTTACCCAGATAAGCCCATGGTCACGCACTCAACTTGGATCTGGAAAGAAAAAGAAAGAAAAACCACGAAGAACGCGAAGAACACGAAGAGCACGAATCTCCAATCAAAAATCCTCCAAGGCAATCCACAAGCCCTCTAGAAACGATCCCGGAACCTCCCAAATGAATCTCCCCTCTCACAATCTCTTTGAAAACTCTCTGGAACTTTCTGAAAACTTTTTAAACCCCAAAATGCGGCCACAACCCCTTTGATAGGGAAGTCCTAGGGTTTTCCCTTAAACCGGCCCGCAAACCGACATCTCAAATCGAACCGATTCGGTTCAATCCACCTTGCGTCGATCGACGCACGACCAAAATCCACAAAAATTGGTTCGCGGTCGTTACAGGGTGCTCCAACGATCGGGTAGCTCTAATACCATATTAAATTTGAGTTTTCACATGGGCTTTCAACTAAAAACGAATTGACAAAGAGTGGATTGGTCCTAACCCTTTATGTATCATTTTATTATTTTTCTAACTTCCGATGTAGGACAATATCACTTAACACTCCTCCCCACGCTCAGGCATGAACATATGAAGCATGGACAATTGTGGGAACAACATCTACGGGGTGGCCAAACGATCGGGTAGCTTTGATACCATATTAAATTTGGGTTTTCTCATGGGCTTCCAACTCAAAACCAATAGTTGGAAGCCCATGTGAAAACTCGTGGATGTTGTTCCCACAATTTCCCTAGATCTCTTAATAATATCAGAGCTTTCGATCTTAACTCCTATGGGATGTGGTTTTGTTATTTTTCTTAAAAAAAAATTTACTTCTTCCCCCTCTACGATTCTTCTTCTTTGATTTTTTCTAGTACTTTTTGAAAACTTTATTTCTTTTTTCTAGTAACATAGGGATTCCAAAAAAAAAAACTCTACGATTCCTTTTTTGTATTTCTTCTACTACTTTTTTAATTTTTAATCTATTTTGTTCTCCTCTTTCTTCTAGTTACGTAGGGGTTCTTAAAAAAAAACAGAAGAAGAAATATACGTGATTGCATATGTTTCTTCTTTTGATTATGGTGTTTTGTTTGTTCAAAATACAGGTTTTAAGAGAAGTCTTCATGTGACTATGCAACTAGAAATTCGATGTAGCCACGAAGACGATAACTCCAACGGATATATATGGATCCGACGGAGGTGATGACATGATGATGTTGCTGTAAATTTTGAGCATGGACCAATTGATGAGTTCGTTCAGTTCACATGGTGACATGAGACGATGGAGATACACAACTACTACAATACCGTTCACCGAATCGATGACCTTATGGGGAGGTTAAAACGCTATTGATGATCTTATATTGGGTATGAAGACTTTGAAGATGACTTCATGATTGTCCAATCTCATACGTGTTACCACGAGATCTCAGGGATTATACGAGATCGCCTTGAATATATTTCCTTATTGTTATTAGGAAAGTTAATATTTATGTATAAGGTATATTTCCTATTTCGTATATGTAAAGAACTTGTTAGACAAGGTATATTCTTGTATAAATAATTCTATTGGCTAATGAATAAAACTGAGAGAAACCATTCTACTTCTAAGGTTGCCTCCAAAATTTATCAAAACCTGATGAAATCTGGGATTTTTAACTTATACACAAATATTAACTATCATGAAATTTGGGATTTTTACCATAGAAGAGTGGTATTTCTCTTAATTCACCTGCCTTCTAAGCTTTTCAAAGCTTTTGTTTCTGGCAAGCTTCTATTATTCAGGAAAGCTTTGTTCTTCCAGGAAGCTATTTGCACAACAATGGTGTGACTACAAAAAGAAGAAGTTGGCTTGTTAATTGGATGATGTTGGCTCATGATAAACTCAAACTAAGAACATAGTGTATTTTCCATGCTGTGGCCATCTTGGATTGTTTCCTGTTTCTTGACAAAATAATAACCCGGACCGAAATGTTGCTAGTTGGAATCTCGTGTCTCCTTATATATCGATTAAGGTCAAGGATAAATGCAAAAAGAAGGAGATAGATGACGTGATCTATTTGGCATCTATTTCCACTCGAAACCCCTCTTCTAGGACTGTTGTTCTCGAGATGGAGCTTAGGGTTCTTCGAACATTGGATTTTGATGTCTCTTGCCAACCTCTTAGTGGGTTTTCCACAACTCACCACACACAACCAACAAGGCATACGATAGTCTTTGTTGTTTGGAAGTTTGCCTTGGAGATTCGATAATGGCGACGTTTTTGCCTTCTCAGCCTCAGCTTTGGCGTTTGTGTAATGACCGCGAACCAACTTGTGTGAATTTTGGTCGTGCGTCGATCGACGCAAGGGGTGCGCGTCGATCGACGTAAGGTGGATTGAACCAGACCTTTCGTTTTCATCTGTTTCGGTTCGGCGGTTGGTTTAGGGAACCCTAGGGTTGGGTATATAAAGGGAATCAGACGGGGTTTGGCCATTTTTGGGCAGAAAACAGAGAGGAAATCAGAAAATTTGGGAGATTTAGAGTGTTTGTGAGATTTCTGATTGTTCTTGATCTTTGGGGGCTGGATTTTTGTGATTGTGAAGATCCAGGGAGTGTTGGAGCTGTGTTATGCGTGTTTGGAGTGAGGATTTGTGGATTGGAGACCGTGTTCTTCGTGTTCATCGTGTTTTTCGTGATTCATCATCCTTTTTCCTTCTAGAATCGAGGTGAGTGCATGACCATAGGTTTATCTGGGTAAAAGATTGATAGGATACGATTGTTGTGTTGTTTTTGTGTGGATTCGTATTGATTTGTGTGCAGGGATCGATGTAATTTGATCCAGGATCGATCCATGAGAGGATAGGTTCGATCATGGATTCTGTGATGTTGCGTCGATCGACGCAGAGTGCATCGATCAACATTGGGGTTGCGTGTCAATCGACACACTGGTGATACATCGATCGACACATGGTGGTTGTGTCGATCGACGCATGCTTGTTTGAGGCAAACTTGTGTTGATTGTTCGTGCTTGCGTTGTTGTTTATTCACCCTGGTATTGTATTGATTCTTATGCATGTGTGTATAACCTGTAGACGGGATGACCGTCTCACTGAGTATTTGTGATAATACTCACACATCTCTTTTTGCCATGTGATGCATGTAAATACAAAGTGTGATCGTGGAATCATGCCCAGGAAGAAGAGATGATCTAGTGTCTCATATTTCGTGGTCATTGTGTTAGAATTGCTAGGGTGTATTGATTATGGAACTATTGTGATTTGCTTTATTTGGATTGTTGCTAAGTTGAATCGTTGAATCGGAATTGGTGAAATTAATGGAATATGGGATTTGTTGATTGGGAATGTTGTTTAATTGTTTATCGGTTTTTGCATTGCTTGTGTTGACCCGTTGAGAAGTATTATTTGTGATAATAATAATCCGAAAGAGAATTTTTTTTTAAAATTTTACGGGTTAGGTTGTTTCAGTTTGCATCCAGGAACAGAGAAGAAAGGTTATTGTTTTACTTCATTAGTTTTTTTTTTTACTAACATTTTTCTTAACTCAAACTGTTTTTTCTTTGACAGCTCTTTACGCGGTGTTGCGGTTTCAAATCTCCTTATAGAAGTAGAACGAAGTACCATTGACAAATTAAAAGTGGCGAGCAAGAAGACAGAGAGATTTTCTGCTGCTAAGGAACCTTGAGAAAGAGAGAAAAAACTTAACGTGGTGGAGCTGTTAACATTTTCTATTATGTCTTTGTTTGTGTCTTGTCTCGTTTGTCCATATATATATATATATATTCTTTTCTAATATATTAACAAGTTTTCTATAATTTGTTTTTAAAATATTATAATCTTGAGTTTTACTGTGGATCAAAGCCTAGTATATAATATATGGTGAATTGGGTAAATAACATGTTTGAGCTTTCTAATTATGAATCTAGCATCTCAAATCAATCAATTTGTTTTCTAGCATGAATTGGTCTATTAGTATAAATTTTTACAAATGAAACTTACTTTTGCTTTTCCCAAACGCACAATTTTGATAAAATATTCAACTATTATGATTTATTTTCGATTGCTATTGTATTAAGTAAACAAGAGGTAAAGTAGTCTTCTCATTATACTTGGCTTTGATTATTATATTAGTATGTTAGTTTCTTAAATAGAATCTCAAAACATGTTACTGTTGCCAACTTATCTTTAATGTAAATGAAAGCAAAATAAAACAATGTACAGAACTGGCACTAGGCAAGACTGTTCCACAACGGTTGTTTGAACAGAGCGATGCGCACATAGATATTATTCAGGTTGACTCATCACCATAGCAAACCTGAAGAAAAATTATTTTGTAATTTACTTAACTGAATCTTAATTTCAATTTGTAATTTTTGTCGATTTTGATTCGGTTTTGGTCGATCTCATCGATCTCCCAACATAAAACATTTAATTTGCTTTTCTTTCAAAGCTAAGACAAGTTTCCATAATTCAAAAATGAAACTGGGCACAACATGTCTTCATTTAAGCACAGAAGAAACAACTCAAACAATACAATTTTTTTTTGCTAAGAGCTCAAACAATACATGCTATCAGCCTAGCAGAAGCAGTGAAGCACCAATCTTCTGCAATGCTATGAGTTTAGTTTCGAATCCTTGGGACTTTTGCTGGTTTAGATATGTCATTAACTAAATTACTAACATAAGAATCGAACAAGATGAATGAAATGAATGGAATTATTTACAACTTTTCACTAGAGTTATTTTTCGTCTAAGGAACGTTCAAGTATCGTTATAATTTTTTTATCAAAAAAAAGAAGTATCATTATACGTTGGTTAGCAAAAAAAAAAGGTATCGTTATACGTTAAACTTAAATTATTAAATTCGACAGCGAAGTTTCATTTATCTAAGTTCTCACTAGCAGAAGAAGTTGAAAGCAAAGTTTAGAACATGAAATTGGTTAGTTACGTGTCTAATCACTATTATAAAATAGTTCGAGTAACGTTATGGATGCATTGTTTAGTAATTATTTTTTTCAAAAAAAAAAAAATCGTTATGGATGCAACTGTTCGTCAGCACTATATATTTAGCTCTTATGGTTTTATATTAATTGACTTCTTGCATAATAATAAAAAACTTATAGTACGATTTAAACTTTTGACTTAGACATTAACTGTGATTAGATAGGACTTGGAAAGGTCCACGGACTTCTTTTTCTTTGTTAACTGAAGGATACCAAGTTAATTAACCCTGATAACTACTTTTCATTAACTTCACATATAATAATATAATAATAGTACGATATACATATATAATCAAATACAAGACTTTTAATACCTTATCAATGTCTCATGATCTTCTACGATGGTTGAGATAACTATCACATAATGTAATATTAATCAAAGATCACATAAATATTGCCAACCAGATCGAGTATATGGGTTCTTATTTGCGTGTGCATTAATTTTTATTTTTTATTTTTTGCTAAACACGTTTGCATTAATTTTTATACGTTGAATTTTGTGTTTCTTCAGAACACAGTGCTTCACATTTGCGTTTACTAGTTAAAATGTTATATTTACATTTAATTTGTAAAAGAATACAACATGTTTAATCTTTTATTCAAGGTCATATTATAAGCATTGTTCGTCTTGGGTATGCATAAACTGCAGAGCCGATAGGCATTTTTTTTCTTAAACTTCTCCTTGTGTGATTAAGCTTCAACAATCTTCATAAATAACTTTATTTTAGTCATTCACTAGACAGATAACCCTTTTAAAGAGAAAAAAATTATTTTTCTTTGCCAATACATTTAAACACTGTTTTCCACCAAATTTAATATTTAAAATAAAACATTTTAATAACAGTAGCTAACCTTTTTTCCAACTGATAAAAAGCTAAATTTGTCGTTAAAAACCTAAAATTTAATGGGAATATACAAAAACATTGGTTTCAAAAACAAATATAAATAAATAAAGATACAAAAACATAAAGAAATAGAGTGCCTGACGTAGCCTACAAAACCAATGCAACGAATCGCGAGGAAAAAGACGAAATGCATGCAAATATATATATATATATATATATATATAATTTTCATTTCCTTTTGACGTTGATGCATGTAAATATATATATAATTTTCTTTTCTTTTTGACGTTGATAATATATTCTGATATATATTTTTAGTTTAACTCTCAATAATATATTGACAATTGTGATTGACTTCGATCGAGGCCCGGTCCTCCAGATCATCTACTTGTTTAACTGTCTCTTAATTATTAGTCCAAAGTTATAACGGGCGGAATCATCTTAAAGACTAAAACTAAAATCCAAATTATATCATTTTTGGCGAATGTGTAATTTCTCATTCTCAATATGGAAGGCATGACTAACTAAATCTTTGAACTTTTCGCTTGAAAATAAAAACTAAAAAAATTCAAGGGGCACTTTATGGCTTTACCTTGCGTCCAATAGTTTAGCTAGCTACGTGCCCATACATAGATGTGACGTGGATATCGCAAAACCAACCAATGTACACGATGTCGTCGTTTGACTTTCATAAAATACTCGATGTTATCACACAAAATTCAATCCATTATATATGTTTGATAATTTACTCACAAAGATATTGTATATCGAATGGCAAAGTCGTTACTTGGGGAAAATTTAATCTACAAAACAATCTCCCAAACAGATCATATGAAAATATTTTTTCATATTAAAACCGAGATCACTTGCATGCTGTATTAATCTTAATTACGTATTAGTTTTTGTCGTCAACAGCTGGAATGCATGGATGAAACTAAATCTTAAATAATATACTTGGGAAGATTCGTCGAATCACATTTTATCTATATTGTTATGTTCTTATATATATAACATTTGATCTTGCTTACTTAGTTTTGTAATGACTAGATATATAGTTAGCAATTTTTATTATTCAATCACGGGTAAGCTTCTCATAGTTTTTAGAGAAGGAAATTGACTAATAATATATGAAAAACATATAATTTCATTAAGTAGGTATAACTTTTTGATGAAATTATACCTACATTATTTCATCAAAAAATTAGATAGAATAATTTATCCTCTCGTTTTTCTCTGAAGATAGCAACTGTATTGCAGCAGCTTTGAGATTTTTTTCGTTTTGGGTCAGGCGACGGCGGCTTCCTCAGCGACGCGTGCCGGATCCGGTATTCTATGACTTAGATTTCTTTTCTTTGTGTTGTGCTTTTCGGATTTAATAGAGGTTTTGAAGAGATTAGATCTGCTTCGTTTAGTCTGGATTTTGTTGGTGTGGTGATGGACTCTAATCTGCTAGAGATCGGGAGGGTGGTATTGATTTCTCCGGTGATGGTCGATGTTGTGAGGTGTTCGTTTAGATATATTTTGTCGAGTTCGAGACTCCTCTCCCTTGGCTTCCGCTTGGAGTTTTCCCACCGGAGTCAGAAGCTTCTCTTTGAGGTTTAGGTTACGGCAAAGGTGAGTATTAGGTTGGTGGCGCTGATGGTTCAAGCCGGTTCTAAGATCTCCTTGTTGCCGATGGGTGGAGACTTTGTGTTCTTGGACTGGGTTCATGGGCTAGGCCAGTTTGTTTGGGCCCTATATTCGAAGTTGGGTTTCTTCCTTGCGGTTAGTTCTAATTGCTTCTTCTCTAATAGTTTCGTTGGCTTGAGGCATTTGCTTATCCTGAATTTGTTGGTTCCATCTCGTGCTTATCTCTGGATGTTTTAGTGTGTTTGCCTTCGTGTCCTGGCCTTATGATAGGAGTTGTCTTGGGGCTGATTTAAAGTGTGACTCTTTCCTTATGAAGAAGATGGTTTTTAGGATGTCTTACCTCGACTAACAATTTAGTTTTCTCTCTATCCGTTTTTTCTTTTGTGTCTTCTATCGGCGATGCGTATCAACAACTGTCTTAGTGCATTGGATTGTGTATCAATAGAAGACTCATAAGTTGGATTGGGTTCTACTCTGGTTATTGATGATCTCCTCTTCATGGTTTGTATTGGTTATTGTCACATTTCTTGGCTTTGCTTTGGTCTCGAGCTTCGGTGTGTCGCCTCGTGTGCGTTTGCAGTTTCCTCCTCTCCTTTATCCTTGTCGTGTATGATCCTTTTGATGCAAGGGTTCCTTGATTCGGTCAATATGTGGAAGGTTAGCGTTTGGCTTCTTTGAGGTGTGATTTGATTGGATCTTCGTGGTTCGGGGTTTAGTTTGTGTTCAATAAGTTTATGTTTGGTTTTTGGTTGTAGTGTTTGTCTCTGATGTAGTTCTTGTTGACATCGACTTTGTATTTCATCCTCATATTTCATAACCGTATCCCATCCTTGTATTTCAAAATCGAATTTCATCATGTTTAATATAATATTTTTAGAGAGAAAAAAAAAATATAACTTTTTGAAGCCAGCGTTAGTTTTACTAGTTTACTAGAGAATCTTTTAAAGAGAGAGTACGTCTTAAAAGTTATGAGTTTAAGGCTTCGAATGGTGATAGCGTTTTGGATAGTGCGGTTAGAGATGCAATGCAGTTCAAGTGTGGTGCGGGAAGGAAAAAAGCATCATGCGGTTAGTGCGGAACAAGCGGTGCGGGACAATGTTTGAATGGTGATTATGGTAAGTGCGGTAAGTTATAATAATTATTAAAATTTGACTAATTATTTTAAACACTATAAATGTCATAAATATTTTTATTTTTAACTAAAATGTGTAGATTAATAATATATATTTTTCAGATTTTTTGAAATTAAAAAAAAGAAAATAATAAGAGAACGCATTAAAATGCACCACTTACTTTTTCATTTGAAAAAAAAAAAATTATAGGAACGCAGATATGTAAAACACATGAATGGTAACATAATTCCTTCCCGCCCTCCATTCCGCTCAATCCGCCCCCCACATTCAAAGCCTAAGTCTCTCTATTGAAAACATGTAAGTCTCTCTATTGAAAACATGACTAATGGTTCCGTTTAGCTTTCGAGAAAATTATGGGTCAACAATCTATAACTATTTGGTAATAAAATTTTTTTTTTATTATTTTATGTTCTTTTACTTTCCATGTATATATATATTGAAAAAATTTGGGTTACAAAATGTTAAAGCTATATAAAATCTCCTAAAAATACCACCAATTTTTCTTAAAAGTTTTTATTTTTTTATTCTTTTTTTTAAAGTTTTTTCATTAAAGTTCAGTAAATGAAACTATAAAAACTCTTCCTAAACACTTGAGAAAGTGGAGCTCTTGGCGTAAACTCGTTAAGGCTCCAGGATTAATTACTCTTCCAGCTATGCCTAGGCCATTTCATGTTACGGGATATGGCTTACTTAAATGTTGTAGCATGGTGAACATGTATAGCAAAATGGGCTTGCCAATCCCCGGCTTAGGTCGGACTGGTCCGGACACTAGTGGTTATAACCACCCAATTTTTAAACAAAATTAATTAGCAAATAAAACATAAAATATGGTATTTTGAAACTGATCTTTTTGGAGGTGTATTAAAATTTGTATTTGTGAAGATTTGGAGTGATTTCTATTAAAGTGACAAATCGTAAGTTATTGAAACATGAATTTTAAACTCTTTCAAAATCTAGTGTTATTGAACTTGTGATTTTAAAATTTATCTTGAAATCCACTGTTATTGAAAATATTTAAGTAGTGGATTTTAGGAGATTTGTTGTGATTTTAAAGTGTTTTGGTGGGGTTTATTAGTTAAAAAAATAAAAAGAGAAATCACATGGTTTTAGATGGGATTTTAGAGTATTTTAACTAAAATCCTTTAAATTATCCAAAATCATCTAAAAATTCATATAAAATTCAAATCATTTTAAAATCTTTACAAATACTAGATTGAATACATCTCTTTTTATACATATATAATGTATTCGTTTTTCAAATAAAAAGATCATACGTTGTATATATATTCAAAGAACGTGTGTATTATGACAATGCCGTAGCTGTATCCAAGGTATCGTATTTGCTGGTCGGTCCAAGAGGTACGTGATATATGTGACGAACACACAACTAAGAAAAAATCGAATAAGATGTAATCAAACGACTCTTATGAAGTAAATAGTTTTATATTTGCAAATTCTGCAAAAGTCAACATTTATAAAGTCCTTTGGAGTTGACCCTACCCAACGGGACCCAAGTAACGCAGTTTCGCGTGAAGTTGTTTGGTTTCGTCAAATGCTTAAATATCCTACATGGATCTTTCATGCACCACCATGAGTAATTTAAAAAGTAAAACCCGAAAAAGGAACAATACATGCATGTACGTTAGCCAATTTTTCTATCATAGATAAAACCAAAAAAATCTTGTGGTATATGTATTTTTCGTAAAAGTATTCATTTTTCCTAGGAAAATACACACACACACAGATACACACACACACACATATATATATATATTGACTACTTAATGTACTTAAACCAATTTTTTGGTTTTATTTATAATAAAAAAAGAAATTGAAAAAGTAAATAAAAAAATTGGCTAATGTACAAAACTTACTATAGTTTGGGTGTTGCATTTAGATATCATCGGTTTACCACAAAATCGGTTTAAATTTTCGATTGTAGATAATTTTTGGTTAGATTATTTATTAAAGTTTGTAGTATATGTATTATTCGTAAGAGAAACATACTTTCGAACTATTCTACGTATCATTCTAAACAAAGTTCGTCAAAAAATTAATGTCAACCTACTAGTAAATCATATAGTTGTCAATGCCCACGTTAATCATCTAAAATGACAACTGAAGACCCAATACCATAATTTCTATCTCATAGTATAAAGATTATGAAAAATTTCTTATGGCAAATATTTTTTTCATAAAATATTTTCAATTATTGCATCAATACAATCTTTGTTCAATTAATAAAAATACTTTCTCTTTTTTGGTTTCCCGCAAACGAATACCATATGTGTTACCATTATATATGTGTTGGTTGCTGAATCGCTATAGCTTCATTGCTATGAAGTTCGGATTCTCAAACTTCTTTACTTTCTTAACAAAGACAAAACGGTAGTTAAGAAAAAAACACAAATACAACTAGACATATCTAGTGCTCAATTAATGATGTAGTCAAATAGGTTTCTTGGTAAAAAATCAATAATTTTTAAGTTTATGATTATTATAGTTTCGTGTATAGTCTAGTGCTCAATTAATGATGTAGTCAAATAGGTTTTTTTGTTGTGAAAATTTCCAGAGGCAACTAAAAAATACATAAACTTTTGGTAGACTTTTGTAATTTTAACTATTATTTTTCTATATCATTTTCAAATGTGTTTAATAATACTATTGCGAGCTAGACCCTACCATCTTGTGGTCTTATCGTCCAAATACTATAGAATAATAATACTAATAATATGTCAACGGTTTTGGTAAGGAGACGAGTTAGGAAAAAGAAGAAGACGAAGTCAGTCTCCAAGAATTTGACTCAGAACAAAAACCAAAGCTGGTTTTAATTCGTCAAAATATCAATTCTCGACTATTCATTTCAACGTCTCATTCAAAATACGAATATAAATACATACACCACCAACATGCAAAACCCACCACAACTTACCAACTCCTCAAACATTGACTCTTCTCACTTTACATAAACACATTGTCAAAGAAAGCCTCAAGATCCACCAGGTATATTATATATAAAACATACATCTCCTGAGTTTCCATTTTTGACAAGTTCTCATGTATATATTTGGTATTGATTATTGATCATATACGTGTCAATATCTCATTTTTAGAGAAGAAAATGTCGCCGACGATGATAGCTCCGGTGATGGAAGAAGAGAACAAGAGATACCAAAGAGGTGTCAAACATCTTTGTGACAATGGCCTGACCAAAGTGCCAACCAAATATATATGGCCTGAACCTGACCGACCCATTTTCACAAAATCCGACAAACTCATCAAACCAAAACAAAACCTAAAGCTTCCTGTCATAGATTTTGCCGAGCTTCTTGGACCAAACCGGCCTCATGTCCTCCAAACCATAGCCGAGGCCTGCGAAACCTACGGTTTCTTCCAGGTTGGCTCTCAATTAATGCTTAAAGTAAACCCTAAGTTAGCGATATGTATAACTTGCTAAACAACTTATGGTGATGGGTATGCAGGTGGTTAATCATGGAATGGAAGGAGATGTGAGCAGGAACATGATAGAAGTGTGTAAGAGATTCTTTGAGCTTCCGTACGAGGAGAGATCAAAGTACATGTCGACGGACATGTCGGCTCCAGTACGGTACGGCACGAGTTTCAACCAGATCAAAGACAATGTCTTTTGTTGGAGAGACTTCTTGAAGCTTTATGCTCATCCTCTTCCTGATTATCTTCCTCATTGGCCTTCTTCTCCCTCTGATTTTAGGTAAAATTTCCCACATTTTACATTTAGAAACTTAGACCATGTGCTGATTTTCCCGTTTCCTGAAAATATATATTAAATTTAAAATTCCATCTAGAAACTTCACAAAAAGATTTAGCACATGCATGTGTTTTTACCTTTTAAGTATTAAACTAAAAAACAGGTAGTTCAACATTGCCTAAATGATATTTTAATTACATCTTAAGGATTAGTCAGAGGAAAAATAATTAATGTATTAAACCTTTAGCCACAATTTTAGAATTTTGCAAGGGCATCTCCAATGGGGATATCTCAATATTAAATTAATATTAGAAATATGAAAAAAGTAGAAAGAGTTGAGATATCTATGGTAATAGTCTCAAATGAAATACACATAAGAGATTCTTATCACACTTGTCATCATTTTATTGACTTAATTTTTTTTCTAACATTAATTTTAATAGCATAATTACATTATATTAAAAAGAGCACTATTAAATTAGTAAAAAATGTTTAAGGGTATTTCATTGAGATGCTTACAAATGGAGATGCTCTAAGTGCATATATATACCCATTTCTTCTATTTAATTAAGTCACAAATGGCATACCAATTAATTAACTAGAGGCGATGGCGTTATTTGGTTTATTTTAAAATATCTATGTGAGTGGCGGCTTGTGAATCTAAAGATTGGTGGAATTAATTATAAATTAGTACTAAATAACAAAGAAAAGGTCATATATTACGACTTACTCATCTTCCTATCTACACCACCATATAATAGCAGTCACGGGGCTGCATAACATATCACGCGTAATATTAAGAAATCATTCCCAATATATTTAATATTACATGACTTGTCTATATATATATATTGTAAATTGTAAAAGGTTTTTTGCATAAATGTTTTATATTTTAACACTTGTAAAATAACTTCAAGTAGACGAGGTTTTAGTGGGCTTTAAACAAATTTTATGTTAAAAACACACACACAGATATATTTTATGTGTCAGTTTGCTAATTATGGTTTTACTAATGGTATTGATCTAAACAAATCACTGAATATTACCGTAAATAAACATTACACATGAGCTTTTAATTAACTAAATTTTTATATAAAAAAAACGAAAACAGGAGCTTGGGGGCTAGGTACGCGAAAGAGACGAAAGAGATGTTTGAGATGATGGTAAAAGCTATCTTAGAGAGCCTTAAAATCGACGACAGCGACAAAGCGGCCGCGGAGTTGGAAGAGGGAAGTCAGGTGGTGGTTGTGAACTGTTATCCGCCGTGTCCGGAACCGGAGTTAACGTTGGGGATGCCACCGCACTCCGACTACGGCTTCTTAACGCTTCTCCTTCAAGACGACGTTGAAGGGCTTCAGATTCTGCACCGGGACGAATGGGTCACTGTTGATCCCATCCCTGGCTCTTTTGTTGTCAACGTCGGCGATCATCTCGAGGTATATATTATCATATTTTCTAAAATCATTTTCTATCTATTTTTTTTAACAAACAAATTTTTTTGATCATTCATATATCCCATCAAGTGTTTTTTGTTGTTGTGTCTAAATAATTTATATCTGAAAACCGAAGGATAGCAAGGGATGATGAAATATTATAATTAAACCGTTAATTCATAATTCAAATATGTTGATGCTTGAGAGTTGAGATAAAACATTCTTATACAAAAATTTCGAAATGATATTATTATTAGTGTATTTAACGCTACAAAAGCTAACCTTTCGACCAAAAAAAAAACGCTACAAAAGCTAATTTCGAATTTACTCAAGATTTTCTTTTGTCCACTCATTAAGAAATATATGACTACCACATCAAAATTAATTTCCGAAATTCTAATTACATATATGTTTTTTCTTTCTTTCTAAGCTCTTGTTGTTATGGTTGATTATAATGATTAAAATTAACATTTTTTGGTTATTATTATATGTAGATATTTAGCAATGGGAGGTACAAAAGCGTGTTGCATAGGGTATTGGTGAACTCCACAAAGCCTAGGATATCGGTGGCGTCGCTACATAGCTTCCCTTTGACGTTTGTCGTGAAGCCATCTCCAAAACTCATCGACGAACAGAATGTACCGAAGTACATGGAAACCGATTTCGCCACCTTCCTTCAATATGTATCGTCTCGTGAACCCAAATGGAAGAATTTCCTTGAATCACGCAAGATTCACCATATACGATGAATGAATTACCACTTTTTCTATTGTATTAAATTGTGTTATAGATTTACATCATATGATTAATTAAAGAGAAAGAAGAACAATATACACCAAGTTACATCTTTCCTCATGGACATCTTTTATGGCCGACTACCTATTAACAAAGAAAATGAGTTATGATTTTTAGAAAATTTAAAGAAAGAGATTAGAGGGATGAGAATTTGTTTCTTCAACTCACGTTTCAAGCTCTGTTATTTAAATTAGGACTCGAACCCCTGCGAAATCGCGGGGGTAAAGAACCTTCGACTACATTTTAAAACAAAAATTGTTGCTAACACAAAAGATACAATTTATTTTTGATGCACATGCTTGTGAACATGTAACGCTCCGATCGCCGTCGAGCTATCGGTATGCAGGAAAAATCCTCATCCCCTCGAGAGAAATCCTCATCTCTCAATAACATACAGGGGAAATCCTCATCCCCTCAGGAGAAATCTTCATCCCCTCAGGAGAAATCCTCATCCCCTCAGGAGAAATCCTAATCTCCTAATAGGTCCCACGCCCACTCTCGGTCTGTGGGCCCACCCCTGTCCGACGGTCGGTGCGTTAGTCCGGGAGGCTCGAAAGACTTGTTTACTAACCCTGCAAATCACCACGTGATCTTTTCTCGTGTTTTGTCCTCACTCACACGGTATTGGAAATGACTTCCCAGTAGGTCACCCATCCTTAAATTGCTCCAGCCCAAGCATGTTTAACTCTGGAGTTTTTCCTGGATGTGTGACGGAAAAGATAAGTGCACTTTAGTGATATAGGTAGCTAAATCAATTCTCTTAAATTTCTCAGCATGCAGCACATATTTCAGAAACCGGGATGTTACAATCAACCCCACTAACTAATCGCAACGTCCTCGTTGCGTACCAGGATCGTTATCCCCGATAGTGTGACTCACACACTCATCAGGGTTCGCTCTGATACTTGTAACGCCCCGACCTGCATACCGATAGCTCGACGGCGGTCGGGGTGTTACAGAACATATCATATCTAATGGATTTTAAAGTATGGTTATTATCAATTCTCAAATTTAGGTAATCCAATTCAGACTTTTGAAAACTATGTAATGAAGAAGAAAGCAATTTATATAGATCTGATTTGAGGGTTTATAAAGTAATATAGCATTTCGTAAAATTAAATAGTTTTTTTTTTAAATGTAAAACACATTTTCACATAAATGATAGACACAACCCTATGATACATTAACAACTACTAAATGGTTTTTCGAGAAAACACAAACCTAAGATGCATTAATAACTATGAAACGAATTTTTTTGGAAAGATGCAATTCTATGATTCATTAATAATCATAAAACAATTTTTTTGAAAATAAGCAACACTATGATGCATTTATAACCACAAAACAGATTTTTCAAAAATATGCAACCCTGTGATGTATTAATAACTATAGAACGTTGTTTAAAAAAAAAATACAACCCTATGATGCAATCTTAGATGCTTTAATAATCATAAAACGATAAGTCTTGTGAATAGCTCGTGTAATATCAATCATGCCGTGGAAGTCAGTTTTTATAGAGTTATGAGTATAGGCACCCATCTTGAATTCTTCAACTTTCATTGTTCTAAAACGTTTCGAATATCCAGAAGTAGAAGATCGCGTTAGTCTAGAAAGATGATGGATCATTAGATTGCTAGATTATGATCTTGATAAGGCAATCCATCATGTCAATGGCTGATATTATGTACCTGGCCTAGGTTACTGCTGCATAGTTTCCCCATGATGTCCTTTGTGAAGCTATCGCGGAAGCTTGTTGACGAGCAGAGTCCAACGTAGTATTTAGACACCGATTTCGCGACTTTACTTCAGTGTGTTTAGTGGAAGAATTTCATTTATTCACGCAAGATTCATTATGTAAGTTAGAAAAGGTTTTCATTTTTTTCCAATGTTAATAAGATTAAGGTGAAATAAATTGTTTTGACAAACTTGATAGAAGAAACTACATAGATGAGAGTCATGACCTTAATTCATCCGGTTCTGTTTCATTAAATAATTATCGAGAAAACAAAAACCAACAAACAGAGTTCTAAAACATAACAAAAACAGAGGACTAACTTAAAACTATTCGCCTCCGTCAATAAAGGAGATGTTGGTGAAATGAGCAGCCTCTACATCTGTGAGTTGCTTCGCGTAGAGAACCCTTTCGCTACGATTCCTGCCAGGTCTGTAGCACCAGTGCTCTCCATAGAACACCGTCCTGGATATTAAACCCAATTAAGTTCAATTGCATACATGATCCTCAAAGAAATTTAATACATATATATTATCAAACCTTTGACGGTTATGATCTCCAAAGTCATTCCATGCATCGAGAGAAACAACTCGAGACATGTATGTTCTAGAGAAGACCACTGTCGCATAAGGTCTCCATGCGCGCCCGAGCCACACTTTTGCTCTTCCTTTTATTTTGCAGTTCATGAAGGAGAATTGTAACGACCGCGAACCAAATTTCCGGATTTTTGGTCGTGCGTCGATCGACGCAGGTGGTGTGCGTCGATTGACGCAAAGTTAAATTGAACCAAATGGATCGGTTTTTAGAGCGTCAGAATTGGCTCGGTTTAAGAGAAACCCTAGGGCTCGGAGATAAAAAGGGGCCAGCCGTTTTTCTGTCATTGGAGAGTGAGTTTGAGCTTCCAAAGAGTTTTTGAGAGAGAATTTGAGAAAAAAAGAGAATCATTGTAGACTTCTTCCTGCTCTTGATCCTAAAAGCTCAGATTGTATGTTGGAAGGCTCTGAATTGGTGATCTGGTGTTCATCCTTCGCAAAGTAGGAGAGGATATCGGATTGGAGATCTGATTTCAAGTGTTCTTCGCGTTCTTCATAGTTCATTCCTTTTTCCTTTCCAGAACCAAGGTGAGTGCGTGACCATGGCTTATCTGGGTAAAAGAATTGATAGTATGCGATTAATTGGGTTGTTTGGATGGATTTCGTGCTTGTATTGGTTAATTTTGTGCAGAAGATCTATGTGACGCGTTCTGGAATTGATCCATGAGAGGATAGGTTCGATTTCTGGACTCTGTGATGGTGCGTCGATCGACACATGAGCTGTGCATCGATCGACACACGAGCAGTGCATCGATCGACACTGGGGTTGTGTGTCGATCGACGCAAGATCTGTTGTACTGATTCTCGTTTGATTGTTTGTGTTGTGCATTGTTGTTTGCTCATCCTGGTATTGTATTATTTTCTTATGCATGTGTGTATAGCCAAGTAGATGGGATGACCGTCTCACTAAGTATTTGTGATAATACTCACGCATCTCTTTTAACCATGTGATGCAGGTAGAGACAAAGTGTGATCGTGGAATCGCGGCTATGAAGAGGAGATGATCTAGTGTCTCGATTGGTTGCTATGATTGGATTGATTAGAATCGCTAGGTTGTTGTTTCTATATAATTGATATAATTGTTGTTTGAATTGGTTTTTGAATTGGTTTAATCGTTGAATTGAAAATGGTTATTTGGTTTGGTGGATTATTTGTTGTTGAGTTGATTTTCGCTTTTGACGTTTGTTTGATTGGATATTGAGAATCAATGTTTATGGGAACATTGATTTGAGTCCAATGTTAAAAAAAAAAAAACGGGTCGGGTTGTTTCAAGAATCCTCCTTGATTAGTTTATGACATCTTTCCATTTGTTGTGATACACCCGAGTGTGTTCTCTTTTGCAACCGAGTTAATTGTGCAGTCGTGAAATTTTGTTTTGTTTTGAAAGTGTTAATCTACACGTAGAACTTTTAATGTGTTGAACTTGAACCTTAAGACATTAAGAAATACATCGGTGTACCTGGTAAATCGACATTGCATTGCCTGAAAATGAATTCGATCGATCCTTCGATGAAGCAATCTTTGTAGAAATGTTGTCCTTTCTGATCTAGAAGTGTGTCTTGGTTTCCATAGAATCCACATCCGTAAAAAGCGGCTTTGTCTCCTATTACCATTAGAGCCACCGCGTGTCCCCCATCTGCACCCGGATTTGGCACCAGAGCAGTGTTCTAACACAAGTCAAATATAAAAAACAAGACAATGTTATAGAAATCTGTCGCCAATAATTCTTTTGATCCGAACAACACACGGCATTTTTAATCCACAAATCAAAGACAGGGGAACAAGCTCAATACTAGATAACACAATCAAATCAAAATTGCCCACAAAGCTTAATCTTTAAACGCAAGCAAACCATAGAAAAATAGTGCATATTTATACCTTGAAACTTATATTTTTGGCCGTGAATTTTTCTGTAATGCCCGTGAGCCAAAAGTGGATTTTTGGTGGTGCGTCGATCGATACGGAGAGTGTGTGTCGATCGACACACGTTGTTTGACTTATGGGAAGTCGGGGTTTGGGCGTTGTGTCGATCGACACAGGTTAAAATTGGACCGTCATGTTTGATTTTTGATCGCTCGGTTTGGCGATTGGTTTAGAAAAACCTAGGGTTCTGATATAAAACATGGGAGCCGCGTTTTGTCTTTTCTTTTGGCCTAAATCAGAAGAGATTTGGGAGAGAAGGATCCTTGTTGATCCTTGTGAGTGTTTGAGGTTTTGGAGGCAAGTTCTGCTCGGGTTTTGGAGGAGACGAACGACTTGGAAGATCAGGTAGTATCAGATTGAAACTTTGAGGCCTCGTTACTGTGATCAGTCTACTTCGAGAGAGGATTCCCGTCGAACCAGAAGGAGTCTGGAGACGATCCGCATATCGTTGTGTAGCTTGTTCTATCTAGTTTTCAGAACAAGTTTTCGATTGTGTGTTAGAGGAATTTTGGGGTCAGAATCAATTCGAAAACCGAGGTGAGTGCGTGACCGTAGGTTTATCTGGGTAAAGGGATTGATCCCAATGCATTGTTTGTTGATTTGATAGTTGATTCTCGTGTTATGGATGTTATGTGTTGTTTGGATGTGTTTGTAGACGGTTCCTGTGCAGGGAATCGACATGTGTGCAAGTCAGAATCGGACCAGAGAGGAGAATGTTCGATTTTGCGATTCTGTAGCATGTGTCGATCGACACAAGTTGTGTGTCGATCGATTGCCGTGAGTTTGACGTATTGATTGATGTGTGATGATCAATTATTGTTTAGTGTTGTGGTTTGTCTCTTATGTTTGTGTGTATAACCTGTAGACGGGATGACCGCATCGCTGAGTATTTGTGATAATACTCACGCAACTCTTTTTGCCATGTGTTGCAGGTAAAGAGGATTTGTGATCGTGGAATCACGGCCGGGAAGAGAAGATAATCTAGAGTCTCGGTTGTGTGGTTTATATTGTCGTTAGAACTGCTAGGGTGTTAGTAGTTATGGAATTGGATGAATTGGTGAATTGGATGTTGTTGGTTTCAATATAGTATGGGATGTATTGAATGGTTTGATTTAATTGGTTATTGATTGGTTATTGTTTTCCGTATGTTGAGATTTAACCGTTGAGGATTATCATTTGTGATAATGATAATCCGAGTTTTAATTGGGAAAAATTTTAAATTTTTGGGTCGGGTCGTTTCATTTTGGTATCAGAGCCCTTATGGTTCTAGGGCGGGAGAACGTAGTTGATTATGTGAGTTAGTCAATTGCGTGTGATGGATTGATTGATTATGCGATTTAGTCAATTGATTGCTATGTGGGTTTGGAGTCTTAGATCATCTTCTCTGAGCCTTCAATGAGATTTCACGGAAAGTGTTGTTTGATTTTTCTGTTTTCTAGTATGCTTAATGTTCTGCTGGGTAGTGCAGAGTGATGGCTAGAGTGGCTAGAGGCAGAGATTGTGGGGGCCGTGGAGGCCGAAGTGGTCGTGGTGGGCGCAGGCAAAGACTGAAGAGTAAGTCAGATGTCGCGAGTGTGGTCCAGGAGACCACGCAGGAGCAGGTGGCGGACTCGCAGTCGTTTCAGGAGGGGTCTGTGGGTGTGATTGCTAGGAGTGCCAGTGTGAGGGCTGGTGGGGCTAGTGTGGGTCCCGAGGTAGCTGGTGATGTAGCAGGCCCAGGTGGGGGTGACGCCGCAGGTGCAGCCCAAGGCCGAGATGATCGCTTGGCGGGTTTGCTATAGTTGATTCTGGAGCGATTACCGGGTGGGGTACCGGCTCTGGGTCAGGCTCCGGGAGTTCAGCCAGGTGGGGCTGGTGTGCAGCCAGTAGTTGCTGGTGGTCAGCCGAGATTGGCTGGGGTTCAGCCGGGAGTGGCTGGTGTGCAGCCGGGTGTAGCAGTTGTGGAGGAGCTTCCATCCTACCTGAGGATGATGGAGCAGATGCAGAGGATTGACACCGCGTTTTTCTCGGGAGGTGCCAAGCCTGAGGAGGCCGATGAGTGGCGGTGGAGGTTGGAACGTAACTTTTGCTCTATCAGGTGTCCAGAGGGATACTGGGTTGATCTGGCGGTTCACTATCTTGATGGTGACGCGCATCTCTGGTGAAGAGGTGTTGAGGCCAGGAGGGTACATGCTGAGATGGATTGGGAGGATTTCTTGGCTGAGTTCAATGCCAAGTATTTCCCGCAGGAGGCGATGGACCGGATGGAGTCGAGGTTTCTGAACATAGCTCAGGGAGATCAGACTGTGAGGGAGTTCAATTTGGAGTTCAGTCGACTCCTGGTATATGCTGGTAGGGACATGGAGGGCGGGCAGGCCCAGGTGAAGAGATTCCTTGGGGGACTTCGAGCTGACTTGAGGACTTGCTATAGAGCGAGCAAGTTTGCCACAAGGGCGGAGCTAGTTGAGACGGTTACGGCGATTGAGGAGGATCTGAAGGATCAGGCTGTGGTGGACAGCCAAATCGTTTAGACCATGAAGCCGCTGTAGTATCCAGTTTTGAGCAAGGGCGGTGGGCCTGCGCAAGGACAGAAGAGGAAGTGGGATGATACTTCAGGATCGAGTCAGAGTGGTCAGGGATGCTTCGGGTGTGGGAGCATGTTTCACAAATTGGTGAGCTGTCCTAGGAAGGACGAGGCTCGAGATACTCGCATCTGTTATTACTGCGGTGAGTTGGGACACATCAGGCCGAAATGTCCCAAGCTGCGGCAGACGACGGGTAGAGGAGGAGATTTGGGAACCAGAGGCTAAGATGAAAGCAAGGTTCAGGGGATGGTTCGAGGAGTGGGCCGAGGATTGAGCTTGTTTTTATGGTTTTCAGTTTCAGAGTTTAGAATGTTGCTATGTGGTTTTTGGAATTATGTATTTCGTTTGAGGATTAACGATTATTACATTTTGAGATTTAATAAGATGAGTATTTCTTAAGGATTGAAATTTATAAGATGTGTATTCTTATGGTTGGAGATTGTAGAATGAGGATTTCCTATGGTTGGCCTTGTGTTGTCATGAGTATGCGTGTTGAGGGTTGGAAATGGAGGTTTTATGAGGATTTAAAACTTGTCTATTTCTAAGGGTCTGAGAATAGAAGTTTTATGAGGATTTAAAACTTGTCTATTCTGTGAGACCATAGTGAAACACCCTGGGTGATTGGGTTGTTTAGAGATGACCTGGAGATTGGTCATGGATGAGATGATATTCCGGGATAGTGGAGTGTCATGTTAGAGTTGACCTGAGTATTGGTAATGAATGGGATGATATTCCGAGTGTTGGGATATCAGATTGAGACCAAATGAGGTAGTTCTAGTCAGAGATGCTATAGGCGTTAAGAATTGATTTCTTTAGTGAATAAAGATTTTTCCGAATAACTCATTTGGAGATGAGGATTTTTCCAGGAGGGATGAGGATTTCCCTGTATGTTACTGAGGGATGAGGATTTCCCTTAGTAATAGGAGATGAGGATTTCTCCAAGAAGGATGAGGATTTCCCTGAGTGTTGCTGTGGGATGAGGATTTCCCTTAGTAATACCGAGAGAGGAGTATTTTTCTCGATGGGATGAGGATTTCCCTGTGGGTGTTACAGGGGGATGGAGATTTCCCTTAGTAATAATACGAGATGAGTACTTCTCTAGAGGGGATGAGGATTTCCCCTGTATACGGCTAGCTCAACGGACTGTGTGTTCTGAGAGTGTCAGTGGTATGGTGCACCGATAGCTTAAAGGATGTGTTCCTGAGAGTGTGAGTGGTGTGGTTATGTGATATGAGTTATGAGTTGAGAGTAATCAATGTCTGAAACGTGGCTATGTGTATAGGACTAGATGTAGACCTCAGAGATCGGGAGAAGATCTTGGATGTTGCTGGCCGGGATGGTCAGGGGTGTTGACCGTAGTGTGACGGTGTGGATCTCAGGTGGTCCTAACCGGGTTGGTCAGGATTGCAACCATGGTGAGAAGGGGCAATATGGCTAGTATGAGACTAGCGGAGCTCAGGGATCGAGTGTAGTCTGGACTTCTAGTCTAAGGTTTTACTTACGTTGGAACCTTGGTTCGGACGACCCTGGTAGCATATGTAGCGTCATTGGTCGTACATGTTCTTGTTTGATTGTTGTGTGATCAATCGGATATCCCTAATCCGGATCAGGAGGTGTTGCATTGTTGATGTTTCCAGGTGAATCTGGTCGGATTTGGACGGGAGTGTCAACCTTAGCGAGACGGGGTTGTGTGATTCGAGGTCGAATCCGTGTTAGTGGGGGAGAATTGTAACGCCCGTGAACCAAAAGTGGATTTTTGGTGGTGCGTCGATCGATACGAAGAGTGTGTGTCTATCGACACACGTTGTTTGACTTATGGTAAGTCGGGGTTTGGGCGTTGTGTCGATCGACACAAGTGGGTGTGTCGATCGACACAGATTAAAATTGGACCGTCAGGTTTGATTTTTGATCGCTCGGTTTGGCGATTGGTTTAGGAAACCCTAGGGTTTTGATATAAAACATGGGAGCCGCGTTTTGTCTCTTCTTTTGGCCGAAATCAGAAGAGATTTTGTAGAGAAGGATCCTTGTTGATCCTTGTGAGTGTTTGAGGTTTTGGAGGCAAGTTCTGCTCGGGTTTTGGAGGAGACGAACGGCTGGGAAGATCAGGTCGTATCGGAGTGAAACTTTGAGGCCTCGTTACTGCGATCAGTCTACTTCGAGGGAGGATTCCCGTCGAACCAGAAGGAGTCTGGAGACGATCTGCATACCGTTGTGTAGCTTGTTTTGTCTAGTTTTCATAACAGGTTTTCGATTGTGTGTTGGAGGAGTTTTGAGGTCAGAATCGATCCGAAAACCAAGGTGAGTGCGTGACCGTAGGTTTATCTGGGTAAAGGGATTGATCCCAATGCATTGTTTGTTGATTTGATGGTTGATTCTCGTGTTATGGATGTTATGTGTTGTTTGGATGTGTTTGTAGACAGTTCCTGTGCAGGGAATCGACATGTGTGCAGGTCAGAATCGGACCAGAGAGGAGAAGGTTCGATTCTGCGATTCTGCAACATGTGTCGATCGACACAAGTTATGTGTCGATCGTCACAAGCAATTGTTGTGTCGATCGATTGCCGTCAGTTTGACGTATTGATTGATGTGTGATGATCGGTTATTGTTTGGTGTTGGTGTTTGTCTCTTATGTCTGTGTGTATAACCTGTAGACGGGATGACCGCGTCGCTGAGTATTTGTGATAATACTCACGCAACTCTTTTTGCCATGTGTTGCAGGTAAAGAGAATTTGTGATCGTGGAATCATGGTCGGGAAGAGGAGATGATCTAGAGTCTCGGTTGTGTGGTTTATATTGTCGTTAGAACTGCTAGGGTGTTAGTAGTTCTGGAATTGGATGAATTGGTGAATTAGATGTTGTTGGTTTCAATATAGTATGGGATGTATTGAATGGTTTGATTTAATTTGTTATTGATTGGTTATTATTTTCCGCATATTGAGATTTGACCGTCGAGGATTATCATTAATGATAATGATAATCCGGGTTTTAATTGGGAAGAATTTTAAATTTTTGAGTCGGATCGTTTCATTTTCTCTCAATATTGCAACCGAGAAATTAAACATATGAACCAAATTCAGGGAATTGTTCATGAACAAAGATACAGAAACAATTTTATCAACATGGGACCAATAAAATTAAAAATAAAATAGTCCCCAAATCAAATCAAAATTCAAGGGAACAAGTTCAATATTACTGTGCCTCCACTAATGTGTTTAAGTAACTCATCCCTTGCATCAAGATGTTGGTCTTGTTCTCATGAACAATAACCCTCTCCCTAACAACATCAAAATCTTATTACACAATGCAACAATTGTAAGGAAACAAAAGATGATTGAAAGACAACACTAACTTGTAGACACCGGAATCAACAAGTATGAGATTTTTGCTTCGGTTTGAAGTTGGAATTGTTTCTATAGCTTCTTGTATAGTTGTAAAGATACCACATCCATTGTGAGACTTTGTAGACTAAGTATCCTCTTGTTTCAAACCTTGACATATGCTCACAAGTGTGAGTTGTAAAGATCTTTGACAAGAAAACAAAGAGGATGGTCAACATTGTTTCAATTTAGAAGAAATAATGATTTTTGTCTCTTTGTTTGTGAAGAAATGATAAAGAGGCTTAGAGAAAGTGAGTTTCTTAACATGAAGAAGAACGAAAAAATAGTGTTGTTAAGTGATCATTAGATTATATCAAAAATATATGTAATCATATTACAAGCATAAGATATTATTTAATTGAACCAAATCAATATTGCATTAAACTAAACCATAAATAAACCGAAATATGTATGAATAAATTTATTTGAAACTTGACACAAAGGTTTGCCTCCTATTATTTGTTTGTTTGTATTTGAAAAAATATCTTAACAACCTCCTCTGTAAATTATTATGTGTAGTAATAAAAGGTATCTAAGATAGGATCACCGCTACGTTTCACTATAATAATTACTAGAATAAAGACTATTACTCGTTTAATTTGTTTGACATCAACTAATTCCATTTTTGTTCTTCATTTGACAGAAATTCCTTCCCAATTGCATGAATATGTATTTCATCTATCCAACTAACCTTCAAAAGATGACTTTCATCTATTTAACTAACCCTCTCTTACTAAAAAGCAAATTCCTCGAAACTTTTTTTGATTTTTTTTACATAACATTGTTTTACGAAAATCATGAAAACATCAAAGATAATAGTCCACAAATTCCTACTAACTATGCACCCCAAGAGTCAAGAGACAATAATATCTGATATTTATATATATCTTGCGTTCTTCACTACTGCCTTGTGTATACACTTAATCTCTGTATATATCTTGTGTTCATTTTTTTTTGTGAAGTTAAATCTGAAATAACACATTATTAATAAATCTTGTATATAGATATTCGTGTTTTTAAAGATATATAATATTGGATAACATAAGTTGTTTATTTATTTTAAATAGAAATTAAATTGCATAATATGATGATTTATAGAACTTTATGACTGATGAAATAAGATGACACGTCATATTAATTTTGTAAGAGTTATTTTAGTGATAACATAAAAACAATTTTGATAAATCACTTCTCAAATAATGTTAAATAGTAATTATTTGAAAGTTGTATACATGTTAGCTTCAAAATTGTTTTCAGTAAGAAGAAAATATATATACCACATGATATCTCAGAATACAAATTAGGTATCAAATACCATTAACTACGTACATTTTTATTTTTTCGTTAATATTATTTTAAATTAAATTAAAACCATATATATGAGTAGGGAGTTCTCTTTCCATCTTTGGTGTTTACATCATCAAAAAAACATGTGACACAAAAGTTTATAGTAAATGTTCAATTAAATTATGTTTATTTTTATTCATAATTCCTAGAGATTAAAGTTAAATTAAAAACGAAAATACGTAAATAAATGAATTTTTGTTTTTTTTGGTAAAAGATACTAAATACTTGGTAATAAAATATAGAGGGGGTAAACAAAAGTATATGTAAAGAGACACGAATGTGTATCGAAAGATGATGAAAGAAATGTTAGTAAAAAAGTGTTCAAAGACGATTTGACTAAATTTTGGGAAGATATATAGACAAGACTAACATAAAATTTTTTGATCGTTTACTGTTTGAAATAAATTAGTTCTTATAAAATACATGACATGGATTATTAGACTGGATTATCATGTTTAAAATTGAGCTACTTCGTTTCACCATATAAGTGTGATATGTGAAATATGATAGAAAAAGTCATAACTGGATTGAAAATTATCTCAACGCATGTTATTGCTTTGACGGATAAATCGTCATCACCAAACCCATTGTAACATCATGAGTATTATTTTTTTGTTTTGCTAAATTATAAATATCATTAAAATGAAAAGTTTAAGTTTTCCATATTGATTAACTAAATGATTAAACTTACTCAATTGGTCCCATGCAAAAAAAAAAACATGGGAGCAATTTCTTTTCACCCCAAAACATTTTCTTCACACCAGAGCCAAAGAAACATAGGAGAATCAAGAGGAGCTTGAGAAGTTTTAGCACTCCAACCCTATGAGTAGGAAGGTCTGCAATAGAGGTAAGTTTGATTTGTACTTAACTCTTCCTTTTCCAGTATTTTTTGTTATTGCTTTTATAGGGTGTTTTAGTAGTTATGGGTTGAGAGTAGTGGTAAGGGTCGAAGAAACTCAATCCGAGTAAGGAAATTTAGTCGAGGTCTCGATCCAGTGCGGACGATAGTCCAATACAGAGGGTTGTCCAGAACAACCACGAGTCGAGTACCATTCGAGATAGAGGTGGACCATAGACGGCGAGGTGCTCCGGCATGGGTACGAAGAGAGTCAACCCAACGACGATCGGTAATCAGTATGGACTCAGTAGCATTGTGCCAAAGTGTGAACATCAGTATAGCTTTGGGGTACCTCAATGACGTCTCGGTTAGGCATCAGTGCAGCTTTAGTGGGCCGTAGACTGTATTGTAGACAAGGGTAATGGCATCGTCTTAAGGTGCCTCAATAACGCCTTGGATGGGACACCATCCAGATCGATAGAGATCGATCGCAGATTGATAGAGTCTGGATACGGGTAGTGATGGCGGACAATTGAGATCGATATGTACCCACCTAACGATAAAGTCTCAATCTGAGATCGGTACTGATCGACGACGGATCAATAGGGTCTTGGTAAGGGAAACGATAGCAATTGGAAAAGACAACCGTTTAGACCCGGTAGAAAGTTAGTCCATGAATCAGTAAGGCCTTAATAGAGAGATCTATATGGTCTCGGTCCGGAACTAACACAATGCCAATCTGGCAAACAAGTGTTTGGTCTAGGATGTAGTAGCAGAACAACCAGTCAAAATGAAAGAGGATCCGACTATGGACTCAGAGGTGAGGCTAGTGGGGAACTCGACAAGGCTGGGGGTCTTGATAAGTTACTCAGTCTATAATAACAATGGATCATGGTTAGGGTGCACGTAGCCGATGATTTTTGACTTGGCCTCGGCTGGATCAAGAGTTACTTGTTGTTTGGTAAGACTGGGAAAGAGCTTCGTCGAGGTTTATACCCCAGCTCACACTTGCATATTGTGAGGATTAATTAGGAGTATGGACGAATGATTTTCACTTAGGAATATGATTGAGTCTTGCATGGTCAAGTGAGAAGTTTGTCGAATAAACTGGAAAATGGCTCGCCTGATCATCATTAAATCATGAAATAGAGCTACGGTGAAATTGTTACTCGATAAGAAGTAACTTATACTCAAAGGTTACTTGGTTGTTGCTTCCGGTAACTCGGAAACTAAGCCATCGTAGGAATTTGTGAGAATTGATCCAAATAAATTGAAATGTTACTTGAAAAAACCTCATTATATGAGCAAGTAAAGCTAAGGGGAATTTTTATTTAAATAAAATCATCTTTCAATTTATGGTCTGCTTGTTTGATCGGTTCCGACAATCCGCTAGGGGTTGTCCGTGACCTAGACAAAAAATGGTTCGAGTAAATGTAAATGTTGCTCAACTATATCTTAGTCAACTTGACATAAGGTCTATAGGTGAGTGCTGGTACAAGAAGAGTTGATGAGGATTGACGAACTCAAACTTATGACGCATATGGCCCAGTGCTAGAGGAAGGACATGTTAAGGGTGTGTTCTCCACAGTACAAGTTGGATCATGAGTCATCCACTATTAACGAATAGTTTACTATGTGTGTATTTATGCAGGGTTGGTCTACGCTGGTCATAAACGTTTTCAACGTATTGGAATAGTCATGCTTACGTGGAGGCGACCATACAGGACAACTATTGTTTGAAATGTTTTCAACTATTGTTTAAAAACAGATAATATGACTTGGATATTATGGAGTAGAAATGTTGATTTTGAACCTTATGAGAGTCTAGAGTATAAGAGGCATCACAAATTGGTATGGTAATAGGTTCACTATTTCACGTCTAATTGAAACAACCCAACCCGTAAAAATTAAAAATTTTCTCTTTCGGACTATTATTATCACAAATAATAATCCTCAACGGGTCAACACAATACGCGGAAACAATACAATAATTAAACAACAATACAATTCAATAAATCTCATACTTTATTGAACTAACCCAACCAATTCCAGTGATCCAAATCACCATAAAAACATTCCAGAATTACTAACACCCTAGCAATTCTAACAATAACAACCAATCAATCGACCCACTAGATCAACTCCTCTTCCCGGCCATGATTCCACGATCATATTTTCTCTTTACCTGCATCACATGGCAAAAAAAGATGTGTGAGTATTATCACAAATACTCAGTGACGCGGTCATCCCATCTACTTGGCTATACACACAGGCATAAGGGACAAACCACAACACCAAACAATAACCAACCATCACACAACAATCAATACGTCAAACTGACGGCATCGATCGACACACGCCTTATGTCGATCGACGCACGCCTTGTGTCGATCGACGCATGCTGTAGAATCGAATCATATGCAATAACCTTTCCCTGCTGCATCATTACACAACCCAGACAAACTCCCGAAGCGTCAGTATATACCACATAAGGCTCACTCGGCTCGGGTAACGCCAACACTGATGTACTAGTCAACATCTCCTTCAGCTTCCCGAAACTCTCTTCGTAATTTGAAAACCACACTAAAAGGCCATCATTCCCCGTCAACTTCGTCAGCGACTGCGCCATACTCGCAAATCTCTTGACGAACCTCCGATAATAACCCGCCAACCCAAGAAAACTCCAGATCTCGGTGGCATTCGTCGGTCTAGGCCACCTTCTGATAGCCTTAATCTTAGCCAGATCCACAGAAACTCCCTCTGCAGATACCACATGGCCAAGGAAACTCATCTCACGCTGCCAGAAACTGCACTTACTCAATTTTGCATACAACTTCTGCTCCTGCAGCTTCTTCAGAACCACTCTCAAGTGAACCTCGCGCTCCTCAAGACTCCTCGAATTCACCAGAATATCATCAATGAAGATGATCACAAACACATCTAAATACTCTTGGAACACCCCGTTCATCACGTCAACCTGAAAGGCATCACTACAAACTCATAATGCCCATACCTTGTCCTGAAAGCCGTCTTCCTAACATCTCCCTCATCGATAGGAATCACGAGACCCCCGGAAGTCGGCCTCACTCCCTGATAATCCAACTTCCCCGCCTCTCGCTTAAACACAACTCGTCCCCGATGATAATCCAGGTGGACTCTGTACCGATCCAGCCAATCCATACCCAGGATGACATCGTACAACTCCACCGACTAATAATCAAATCTGTTGGCATCAACTCTCCCACCACCAGAATATCCACACCACGAGCCCACCCAAAAGTAGCTAACGACCTGCCACCAGCAACCTTAACTACTCCCGGCTGCTCACCAAAATCGCTCCGGATTCCGCTGCCCTCCGCACACTCTGGAGTACTGAACCTATTCGTAGCTCCCGACTCCAACAAAACGTGGGACTCACATCCGCCCAAAACTATGGTCCTTGCACAAATCCCTTGTGCCTAAGAACCCTAACATTCTAGCACAGACTCACAATTTTCAAAACAGACTAAATTCATCAATGACAGAATTTAACAAGTCAAATTATGAAATTACCTGTGATCGGTCTGGCCCTAGAACCACCCACCTTCACCGAAGTGAACACCCGCGGTGCTGTTGCAATCTAAGCCACCGACTACACAGCCGCCACTGCCATCTACTGTAGCTTCAGACACTTGGGCTTAATATGACCCGGCTCCCTGCAGTGGTAACACAACCGCACTACCCAAGCCTCGCCCCTCTTCGGACAGCTCGTAACCCAGTGATCCATGCTCCTACTCCCGAAGCATCCCGAACCACCCTAACCGCCCTAACTGTGTTCTCCCACTTCCTCTTCTGTCCCTGAGCATGCTTTCCGCCCCTACCCAGACCCACCTGTTGCTGCGATCTTCTCTGCTGCTGAACTAGTGGACTAGCCACCATAGCCTACTCTCTCAGGTCAACTTCTACCGCAGCAGCTATCTCAACCAGCTCCGCCCTCGTGGCAAACCTACTCGCTCTACAGCGAGTCCCCAAATCCGCTCCCTAAGGAACCTCTTCACCTGGGCCTGCTCGCCCTCCATGCCTCTACCTGTATCCACCAGAAGTCGACTGAACTCCAAGTCGAACTCCCTCACCGACCGGTCCCCCTCAGCCGAGTCCAGAAACCTCGACTCACATCGATCCACCGCCTCCTACGGGAACTACTTGGCATTAAACTCCGCCAAGAAATCCTCCTAGGCCATCTCGGCCTGCACCCTCCTGGCCTCAACACCTCCCACCAGAGATGCGCATCACCTTCCAGATAATGAACCGCCAGATCAACTCGGTATCCCTCTGGACACCTGAGAGATTGGAAATTACGCTCCAATGTACTCCTCCATAGATCTGCCTCCTCATGCTTGGCACCACCAGAGAAAAACCCGGTGCCAATCCTCTGTATCTGCTACATCATCCTAAGGTAGGATGGGAGCTCCTCTGCAACTGCCACACCTGGCTACACACCAGCCATACCCGACTGCACACTAGCCACACACGGCTGCACACCAGCCACACACACCTGCACACCAATCTCTCCTGGCTGAACACCAGCTAATCCCGGCTGAACACCATCCACTCCCGGCTGAACACCAGCATACCCTGGCTGAACACCAGCCATACCCGGCTGAACACCAGCCACTCCCGGCTGAACACCAGCCAACCCCGGCTGAACTCCAGTCACACCCGACTGCACAACCAGAGCTTGACCCTAAGCCGGCATCCCATCTGGCAACCGCTACAAGATCAACTGCAGCAGACCCGCTAGACGATCATCTCGATCTTGGACTCCACCTGCAGTAGCACCCCCACCTGGGCCCATTGCACCGGGACTTATACCTGTCTCACCAGCCTTCACACTCGCACTCATAGTGGCCACACTCGCACTCATAGTGGCCACGCTCGCGGACCCCTCCTGATACGCCTACGAATCAGCCACCTTCTCCCGCGTGGTCTTCTGGGCCACACTCGTGGCATCAGACTCCCTCTCGAGTCCATGCCCGCGCCCACGCGCACCACGACCACCTTGGCCTCCAAGGCCCCCACGACCTCTACCTCTAGTACCTTTAGCCATCTCACTCTGTCCTACCTAGCAGAACACTAAGCATACTAGAAAAACAAAAAAGTCAATCAACACTTACCGTGGAATCTTATTGAAGGCTCGGAGAAGATGATCTAGGACTCCAAACCCACACAACAATCAATTGACTAAATCACATAACCAATCAATTGCACCCGCCCTAGAACCATAAGCGCTCTGATACCAAAATGAAACAACCCAACCCGTAAAAATTAAAATTCCCTTTCAGATTATTATTATCACAAATAATAATCATCAACGGGTCAACACAATACGCGGAAACAATACAATAATTAAACAACAATACCATTCAATAAATCCCATACTCTATTGAACTAACCCAACCAATTCCAATGATCCAAATCACCATAAAAACATTCCAGAATTACTAACACCCTAGCAATTCTAACAATAACAGCCAATCAATCAAATCACTAGATCATCTCCTCTTTCCGGCCATGATTCCACGATCACATTTTTTCTTTACCTGCATCACATGGCAAAAATAGATGCGTGAGTATTATCACAAATACTTAGTGACGCTCTCATCCCATCTACTTGGCTATACACACAGACATAAGAGATAAACCACAACACCAAACAATAACCAACCATCACACAACAATCAATACGTCAAACTGACGGCATCGATCGACACACGCCTATGTCGATCGACGCATGCTGCAGAATCGCAGAATCGAACCTTCTCCTCTCTGGTTCGATTCTCAACTGCACCACATCGATTTCCTGCGCAATCCTAGTATTAGCAGCATCCAACTGTCTGGTCAAACGCGGCTCAGACGAATCCGGAGTCTAAGAATAGCGTGCAAACGAGGAAGCTGCTGGGACATCCCTGATGGATCCAACACCCATCGTTCGTCCTTTCTTCTTCGTTGCAACCTATAAAATAAAAATGTTATACAATAAAATTGTAATAAAAAATAAGTTATAATATAATATAAGAACCTAAAAAAATTACCTCCTCGTAAAGTCTATCGAAATCTTTGAGACCCATCGTAGACTGGACAGACTCATCTAGCACTGCCTGTCGTGGGTTGTACGCGTTGAACGTTTGTTGCGCTTGAGCGGTAACAAACGTTTCATCCTTCTTCCGATGAGCTTTCTCCATCACTTTAATCATCGGAGGAAGATCACCGCCATCAGTCTGTTAAACAAAAATAAATATAGATAAAAATAAAATATAGAATAAATAAATATTTAAAATACAAATAATCAAATATATTAATTTAATTAAAATATAACCATATTCAATCGTATTGTGGCGTATGATGATTGACCCGCACAATGCTTTGAAGGTCCATCTCCTTCGGCCACCGGCGTGAGACAGACTGCAGAACACTTCTCCGATTTAACTACCGAATGGGGATCCTCTCAAAACTGCACTAGACCCGACCAAACATCGGGATCCATCCCTATTGGCTTCGCCTCATCGCCTTTCGCGTGCCATGCTTTCTTCAAGTTACCGATGTAACCGTTGAGACGCTTTAGCGCCTTCTGCTCGAACGCCGCTCGCACTTCGAAAGTATGAAAGTCCTCCTATTGCCACCCTTGCTACAAAAATACGATTAATGTTATGAATATAATTAAACTCAAAAACTTTAATAAATAAAAATAAATAATATAAAATAATTTACCGCCCATTACTCGAACCAAATATCCCGAACATGCTGCGGCGTCTGGCTCCAATTAGCATGTGGCATAGTGAAATGGGTCATGATGGCCTTGGTGACCGAACGCGAAACACTGTTATCGCTAAACTTGTAAAATAAAATATTAAAATATTAATAATTTAATTATAATTTGTAATTAAAAATTAATTACCCAAAATAAAATTAATTAGTAATATTGCAAAAAAATTAATCATACCATAATGCACCAGGAGGCCTCAACGGATGGAGAACCCTAACCCGTGTCTCCATCCAGGTTGGCGGAGAAGCTCACTAATCCGCATCATAAGAGGAGCGTTTGCTGGTGGAGGGGCCTCAGTGTGGTCATCGGGATGATCTGGTTCGTCTTCTTCTAGCTCTAGCGCTGGCTCTGGCTGAGGCGGTGGCGGAGCTTGTGGTGGAGCCCGTGGACGATAGGTCGCAGCCTGCGAACCCGATCCTGATCCTGATCCGCGACGACCATCGGATCCAGGAATCTGAGCATCCTCGCCAAATAACTGTCTTTATGAAGGTGGTCGATCCGCCTATAAAATAAAACAAATTTAGTAAATTAAAATATGTAAAATATAAATTCGAAAATAAATTAAAAACTTGTAAAATAATTTGGTAGAACAATTCATAAATTATTAAATTTTATATATAATATATGAATACAAACACATAAATCCATAAATTTAACTTCAACAAAAAATTTATATTTTTCATAAATAACTTGTAAACCTCGTTTTGTTATTTTAAATAATTTTGTATTTTAAATTCAAAATTTTGTTTTCCATAATTTCATAATTATAGAGTATTAAATGTAAAATTACTACTATATTCATTTTTATTTTAAATAATTATTTATTTTAAATTCATAATTATAGATCAATTCATTTTTATTTTACTTTACATTGCATAAATTTTTTAAAATTGAAATCCATAAATTCATTTATTTCATAAAATCATAAATTTATAAATAACTTATCAATACAAACACATAAATTTCATTTCCTACAAATCCATTCCATTTCCTACAAAACCATTCTATTTCCTAAAAATCCATTCTATTTTCTACAAATCAATTACTAATGTACAACAATAATTTATTAACATAAAAAAAAAACATATGTATTCGCCGGCGACGAGAGAGAAGAGGAGCGGCGGAGGAAGATCGGCGGTGAAGAGAGGGGAGAGCGGTGGAGCGAGAGAGAGGAGCGCCGGTCCGAGAGAGAGAGAGGTGGCGAGCGGCGGAGAGAGAGAGAGGAGAGTGGCGGTCCGAGAGAGAGAGGGAGCGAGAGGCGGCGGCGGCGTAAAGAGAGAGAGAGAGAGAGGAACGGCGGCGGAGATAGAGGGAGAAGAGGAATGGCCTAAAAATTTGCAGAAATCAGTAATGAGGAAGTAGGGGTCGGGTTGTTGATATAAATTACGCTAACCGACGCTAAACCGACACTATTTAGCGTCGATTACATGTAATTCGACGCGAATTTGATGCTAAATAGCAGCGGTTTAGCGTCGGTTAGCGGAATTTATATCAAATATTTGAAGAAATGTTTCGTATTTCCCACCACATTAATGTTTGCCGCGGGTTCATCGGGAAATTTTTAGATTTAGCGTCGAGTTAGCGTCGAACTCCTAAAAATTTGATGCTAATTCGACGCTAAATCTGTTTACCGCCAAAAAAATTTCGGTTAACCGCGGAAGGTTCAATCAAATCAATTCAGTATAACGTCAATTTTGTGTCAAATCCCAAAAAATTCGATGCGGTTTACATTCTTTACCCTAAATCCCAAACATAAAATTTGTTTCATTTAGCGTCGAATTAGCATCGGAATCAAATGAACTCGTGGCTAATTCGCTGCTAATAGAGCGTCGAGTTCATGTGAATTCGATGCTAATTCGACGCTATAGCGACGCTAAATGAAAAAGTCTTTGTTTAGGGTATAGGGTAAAGGAACCGCCACCGATACGAAATATGTTTTTTTTAAAAGTAAAAATATTCTTAAATAAAAATATTCTAAAAATTAGAAATATTTGAAAATAAATACAAAAGCAAATTTAAATTATCCGATATAAATGAAATAAAAACGCTAATGTACAAATGAAATAAAAACACTAATATATGCTTCACCCTGAATTGTCATTTGAGTTATCGTCATCCTCATCTGTACTTTGTCCACTCTCGTCTTCGGGGTTTTCTTCATCGTCGACATCTAGAAGTATTTCAGATTCTCGATTTTGCGGATCTATAAGAATGATGTCGTCTATATCTTGTTCTAGAGTTGTTAGATCCACGGCAGTTTCATATTACATAGGAGCGTCGTTCGATTCAACTATCATTCCTCTGGGAACTATTTTAAACACAGATAACCATGAAATCCCTGTTTTTCTGACCCGTGGATATGGAATGAAACAAACTTGATCCGCTTGTGATGCAAGGACAAATGGATCATACTTTGCATAAGAATGCGATCCATTAACATCGATGACACCAAACTTTCCTACTCGAACCCTCGCCCGACAACTGGATCAAACCACTCGCATTTGATAAGGGTGCACTTTAAGTTAACCAAACCAGGGTATTGCACTTCAACAATGTCTTGTATAATGCCATAAAAATCCGTGTCCCCGGCTCGAACTACCACACCATAGTTCGCAGTTGCTCTATTTTTGCCACGTTCGAACGTATGAAATACATAACCTCGTGTAAAATACATTGGAGATGACGTAACTTTCCCCAACGGACCTTGGATCAACTCTCTAAACCAAACTGGGTATAACGTGTCTCCATAATCAACCTGGCAAATATAGTATACATAAATTGTATATATAGGTTTTCATGGAAACTATATATATACAATTTTGTTTTTAACTTACTAGAGTCCTCAACCATTTAGCAAAGTGTAGAATTTGGTAAAGCCTCGTTAACTTGGCGAATGAATTCACTAATAATAGAAAATATAGTTATAAAAAATGTTTTCAAAGCATATATAAGTACGAAAATAACTCTTTTGACCTCAATCCATAGTTGATAATCATATGTACCTCAGAAATAGGCTAACTTCGTTGCATTGTAAGAGAATATATGTGTGTGCACAATTGTAGTCTTCGTACGAGAACCAGTCTTCTTCTCTTGTGATTCCGGCATGCCTACCAACTGCACATAATATATCTGGGACATCAGAAATTGGATATGTTTGTGTGATGCCACCATCGTCGTACCTACGTGGAGCTCTTTTTCGTGTCCGGACAGTTGGAGGGAAGTAAGATGAGCTGTAATGAGAGGTTTCTTCGGTTAAACTTCCCGCAACAATTGATCCCTCAACCCTAGCTAGGTTTTTTGCCTTTCCTTTTAAGTTTTTCATGAATCTCTCGAAAGGATATATCCAACGAAATTGAACGGGCCCTCCTAAAACGGCTTCGTGAGGAAGATGGACAGGAAGATGCTCCATCACATCAAAGAAAGATAGAGGGAATATCTTCTCTAAGTTACACAACAATATTGCGATGTTATTGTTTAGTTGTTGAATTCCATCCTGAGTCAGAGGTCGCACACACAAATGTCGAAAAAATGCTCCAACACCTAAACCCAAAGTCCAATATCAACCAAAAAGATATGTAATTTTCCACACATCATTTGTTTAGATATTTATATATCGTCACAGAAAATATACCTGCAAGTGATTCATGCACATTCGTTGGCAAAAGCTTTGCAAAGGCGAAAGGCAATAATCTTTGCATAAACACATGAAAATCATGACTCTTCATACCAGAAATTTTTTTTCCTTGCCCCACAGACTTAGAGAGTTTTGACACGTATCCATCTCGGAACTTAACTTCGGTGGAAACCCAGTTAAAGAATATTGATTTGCCTTCGCTTGACAATCTAAAAATAGGCACTGGAGCTCTCTCATCTCCCGTGAGATGTAACTCAACTCTAGAGCATATAAGAGGCAAATCCAATCTAGACTTCAAGTTGTCTTTAAACCTGCCTGGAACGTTTAAGATGATGTGCATGATTTTATCGAAAACGTTTTTCTCAATGTGCATGACATCAACATTGTGGCACAATAGATGATCCTTCCAGTACGGTGGATCCCAGAAAATGCTCTTCTTATGCCAATTATGTTTTTCAAAGTATCCATCTGGGAGATTGGTCGGAATATTAAGCCAGTTACCACCACGTTTTGCTGTGTCCTGAGCTCCCCAATAATCAAGTTGACCTTCAATGTGCTCTCCTGAAAGATATGGAGGTGGGGGGATACGTACACGTTTTACCTTTGTGAACAACCTCCTGTTCCCCCGGTACAGATGGTTCATAGGGAGAAACCTCCGGTGACAATCAAACCAACAAGATTTTCTACCATTTTTTAGTTGGAAGGCATCGGTTTCATTTTGGCAATACGGACATAATAACCTACTATGTGTTGTCCAACCAGATAACATTACGTAGGCTTGAAAATCGCTTATCGTCCACATAAGCACAACTCGCATGGTAAAATTTGTTTTCTTAGAGTAATCAAAAGTACGAACCCCATGAGACCACAACATGTTCAACTCGTGAATCAGCGACTGTAAAAACACATCAATAGATCTTCTTGGATGTTTCGGACCAGGGAATAAAATACTCAAAAATAGAAATTCCTTCTGTATGCACATATCAGGCGGAAGGTTATAAGGTGTCAAAATAACTGGCCACAAAGAATATTTCCTGCCAAACATACCGAACGAACTAAAACCATCTATACATAGGCCAAGATAAACATTGTTCTTCTCTTTAGCAAAATTAGAGTGTACCGATTTGAAGTGTTTCCAAGCTTTTGCATCAAAAGGATGATGAACTCCTTCAATAGTTGAATGTTCCGCATGCCACCTCATTGATGCAGCTGTTCGTTCTGAATGGTATAACCTTTGTAGCATATCTGTTATGGGCAGGTAGCACATCCTCTGGTACGACACTTTATTTCTACCAGCTCCTTGGGGCTTAAATATTGGTTTGTGGCAAAATCGACATTCCTGCTGATCTTCATCATCTTTCCAAAATATCATGCAATTGTCAATGCAAACATCTATCATCTACGTGGGCAATCTTAAACTAGAGACTAGTTTATGTATGTCGTAATATGACTCAGCAGCTTGATTACCCTGTGGCAAATATTCTTTTAGAAGAGCTGCCCAATCATCCATGCAACTCTCAGATTGATTATGATCAAACTTTATTATCATCATCATAGATGCCAATGATAATTTAGACAGACCTTCCCTACAACCTTCATAGATTGGTTGTTTTGCAGAATCAAGCATATCATAAAAAATTTTAGCATCTACATTGGGTTCCTCAGCAACATCAGGAGTAGACATAACTCCAGGAAATGCATCGGTTACCATTTCTTCGAACCTATTATGCGCTAACCCGACATCATGATCATCATTTTCTATAACAAATTGATGCTGACCATATTGCTCATTCGAATAACCCTGATCCATAGGTTGGTAACTAGTACTACCCGAAGTTTCATCTTCATATCCCTCTCCATGATAAAACCAAATATAATACTTAGGTGTGAACCCTCTATTAAATAAATGCGTACCAACTGTATCAATTGTCTGCGGCCTCGAATATTTGCACTTTTGACACGGGCACACCATCACTCCGGTCCGTTGAATTGTAGGCACACTACTCACTTGAGCCATGAAAATTTCAAGGCCGTTGAGGAAATCTTCTGAAAGCCCTTCATTTTCATCTTTACGTCGATACATCCAGTGTCTTAGTTCGTATATATCGCCCATTTTTTTAAAAAAAATTTAGTAGAAAAGATTTATTTAAATTTTTTTTTTTTTGGAACTGTTTTTTTTTTTGTTTATCTCGAATGATTTCTTGCTCTGGGGTGGGTAGGTATATATAGGAGATTTTAGCATCGAATTTGCATCGTTTTGCATCGAATGTTTAGCATCGTATTAGCATCGAATAGCTTTGCTTCGATTTTGCATCGAATTTGCGTCGTTTTGCGTCGTTTATAAGCGACGCTAAATAGGTAAGTGAACCCGTTTTTAATGTGTCACCAACCTACCAAATTCGACGCAATATTCGATGCTATATGTTCGACGCTAAATCGATGCAATTTTAGCGTCGATTTAGCGTCGAAATCAGACTCTCGCTGGAACTTCGACGCTAAATCAACGCTATATAGCGTCGAACTGTTTCGTCCCTAATTAGCGTCGGATTTTGTAAGCGACACAAGTATGACGCTATATTAGCGTCGGAATAAATCGACGCTAAAACTGTATTTTCTTGTAGTGATTCACACTCCCAAATCGCAGAACACAACCCCCACACGTTCCTAGATCCTCATAATCACGAAACCCATCCCCCAAAAGGATCAAGAATAATCAGCAATCTCACAACACTCAAAATCTCTCTAATTTCTCTGATTTCTCTCTGTTTTTCTCATAAAAATGCGGCCAAGAACAGCCTGAACCCTTTTAACCCGAGTCTTAGGGTTTTCTAAACCGACCCGCCAAACCGGACAACTGAACCAAACCTGTCGGTCCAATTTTAACCTGCGTCGATCGACACCCACACCTTGTGTCGATCGACGCAACGCCCAGAACCCGACTTCTCACAAGTTAAAAATACGCGTGTCGATCGACACACACACCCTGTGTCGATCGATGCTAATAATATTGCATACAGGCATGTGACAGAGCACACGTCGCCCTGTTTGTGTTTGGCCTGAAAAAGTGGCCCGAAGAACTAGTAGACAATAATGAGAAGCTCGGAGGGATCAGGGAGTCTAGAAGTGTGAAAGTTGGCTGACGGACTAAACTACTAGAGGTGTGAATGTGAAATGATACTAAGAGAGTAGCCAAGTGTGGCTTGCTTAGCTATCGAGAGATGTAGAAATGACTAAGAGTGGGTCATAGTGGAAATAGAATTAGCATCATGTGAGAGTTGTGGTAGTAAAAAATAATTTAGGTTTTGTTAGGTTTTGAGGCGGAGTAAACCGTCTCACTGAGTATTCAATATTCACCTCTTTACTAGATTTGCAAGATAGATGATCCGGTCATGTAGTATCAGGTGGCTAAGGAGGAAGAAGCAACTGGCAACAATGAAGATTTTCCCAAGACATAGTAGAATTGTACCTTTAATGTTGTATATTTTAAAACAATGTATTAAGAGATTTTGGAGTAATGAATGAAAATTTGTCTACAACTTGGACATAGATTCTAGTTCGTGAGCCAAGTGTTATCATAATAACCATAATTTCTTTTCTTTTTTCTGAAAAATATAAAATTTATTTAAGGATGTATATCATTTTGTTAACAAAAAAAAAAGTGTCTCGTTTTTGTTTGAATAATCAATTATGATAATAGCATCTATTTTATTATGATAACTGAAAGTATAATTTATAATTTAAAGTTAATGTATCTTGTTACAAATGGATTTTAATTAAATTTTTTAATATAACATTCTTTAATCTTTTTCAAAAAATATTTTTAACTAGTATTTATACCTATTCATTAATTTTGTCAATTAATTAATAATTTTTTTTAAAATCTAACATTGTTAATTTTTAGAGTTTTTATTATAGTGTAGTTGATATATGAAACGGTTGATTCCATTTACTTTTTGTTTTTTTTTTTTGATGAATGATTTTTATTCAAAGCTTTAAAACAATCACCTGCCTATACGTCTTGCAATTGGTGGTCCAGAGACATCCTCTTGCAAGATATAGGCAACATCTAAAGGTACAATATTAAAAGCATGAAACCCTGCATCTAAAGAAAACGCATAGTTCGCTAATCCATCCGCTAGACGATTAGCTTCCCTATACACGTGAGAGATACGGACAGTCCAAGCCTTCGATATAAAGCCATGGCACAGTCGTACCAGGAATGCCAGAGGATGAGAATCACCGATCCCTGTTGTAAGAAAACCAACCACAATCTCCGAATCCAGTTCAAGCTCCACACACGGAAGTCTTCTCTCCCAGGCTATGTAGAGCCCGTAGTACACCCCCCATAATTCCGCCATCGGAGCCGTGCACCTCTCGATATTTAAAGCAAACCCACCACACCAGTCACCTTAGCTATTCCTTATCACACCACCGGCTGTCGCCCTCCCCGGATTCCCACGCGATGCCCCATCTGTATTCACTTTGTGCCACCCCACCGTCGGAGCACTCCATGATATCAGCCTCTCCACCTCCTCTCCCTTCCCGATTCCGTCTCCATTTCTTAAGTTCGCCATCACTACCTCTGTAGCTTGCTCCTTAAGGAATTTTACTCTATCGTTACAAGCTCGGTTCTCACCAAATACATTACCACACCTCCACTTCCATCCCCACCAAACAGACAAAGCAAACTGCGTAGCCCATGGAACATCATCATGCTCGGTATCATCTCCAAGGTTCCCATAAACCCACCCAAGTACTTCCTGTTTGAAAAACTCTCTTCGTCGGCGAACCGGAACTATTCGGTTCCAAATACCATACATGGTCGGGCAGTCTCGAAGAACATGCATACTAGTTTCGACTCCCTCATTGCAAACCGGACATACGTCTGTGTCACATAAGTGTCTTCGGAATCTCTCATAATTTGTCATGATTGATTGTTGGACCACCAACCAAAGAAACACACGAACCCTCTCCGGAACTCGCACCCTCTATACTCGCTTATAGAACTCTTCCATGTTTTGTTTTGGTAACTCATCCCATGTCAACAACCCATGCGCGGATCTCACCGTAAACCGCCCATCCACTATCTCTCCCCATGCCATATGGTCCACTGCCCAGTCACATTATCCACTACATAGGCCGAGATTTCCAATCGCTTATTCTCCGAAACATACGGCGCAATTTTTGAAAAATCCCAACTTCGCCCATCGCTCCACAACTCCGCAACCGTTAAGTCTTCAAAACCACCTGGGAGTTGTCCTATAGCTACCTCTGAAAGTGGTGTATTCGACATCCACTTATCCGTCCAAAACCGGACCGCTTTACCATCTCGAATTACCCACCTATGCCCTTTCATAACCACCTCTCGTATCCCAACTCAAACGCTTCGCCAAGTAGATGACCAATGACCCTTAACCACAACCCACGAGTGATCATCCACTTCCCCAACATGATACTTTTTCCTTATTACTCTTCCCCATAAGCTGTCCTTCTCATGACTCAATCTCCACCCGACTTTCGCAATTAGAGCTTTATTCATATCACCTGCTTTTCGAATTTCCAAACCTCCATCCTTCTTTGGTAAACAAACACGATCCCATGCCACAAGATGTTGTCTTCGTTCTCCATTGTAGTTCCCCAGATAAAGTTCCGTGATATTTTGTCTAATTTCTCAAGTATAGTCACTGGTAGCATAATGGTGCTCATCGAGTGAACTGGAATGGATGCTAGACACGCCTTTGTTAACGTGATACGACCAGCAAGACTAAGCAGACGGCTCTTCCACCCAGCCAGCCTTGACGATACTCGCTCTAAGATATAACTAAAAGTCTCTTTATTGATCCGCTTATGCAAAATAGGCATTCCCAAGTACTTTCCGAGATCATAGGTTGACTGCATCCCACTCGCCTCACTAATCAGTCGTCTCATATCACGAGATACATTTTGTGAAAAGAATATCTTCGACTTCTCTAAGCTCACCTTTTGACCCGATGCTATACAAAACCTTTCCAAGATACCCCTTATAACCCGGATTTGCGAGACCGATGCTTCCGCAAATAATATCAAATCATCCGCGAAACACATGTGAGAGAGCTTCGGTCCACCTCTAGAGAGACTAATTGGTTTCCATTTTGTATCCATAATGGCCGTGTCTATAAGATGACAAAGGCGCTCCATACATAGCACAAATAAGTATGGTGATAAGGGATCCCCTTGTCGTAGCCCTGTCATCGGTTTAAACGATGTCGTCTTCTCCCCATTCCAAAGTACACTCATAAATGACCCCGAAACACATACCATTATCCACCGTATCCACTTATCCGAGAAACCCAATTACTTTTTGTTATAAAACCAAATGTTTCAAAAGGCGATTTTTCTCTGACGACATCACTACAAAAGGCATTCGTTAGTTTTCCAAAGCATTTGTATATAATAGAAGAGTGAACATAGCAATGAATACTTTAATATTTGATGTATATGATTTTATTAAATTACTTGCAGGTGTTGAGATGGTATAAAAATATGTACTCAACAATTTTCTTCAAAAATTCTGTACAAATTTATAAAGATTAATGGAATGCCAAATGTTAAAAGAGAAAACGATGTCGTTTGGACCGAGTGCCTAAAAATGTTTACAAAAGCGACGTCGTCGTTTCACTTCCTAGATTCCTAATCTTTCCTTCCCATTCTTAAATGGTTTTGCTTGCCTTCCGGTATGTAGATCTTGTTCAATTGATACATTGATATGAATTGAATTGAAACCAAACCAAAACCAAGGGAGGTGAATTGGTTTTGTGAAACGCAGAAAATCAGTTTGATTTATTCAAACGTTTCCAATGAAAATTTCTGTTCCTCAGTTAAACATCTATCACAGATACATGGCCAAATCCACGTCTCTGGGCGAACCCTTCTGCTTCACTCTTCTGATGGACTCCTTCCACTTGGAATATGCTTAGTAGAGGATACTCTTCGAGTGATTCTCCTGTAGAATCGATTTGGGAACAATCTGATCCATCTTTATGGTTCTTGTAAGAAAACTTCTGATGCCAGAAAGGTGTTCGACGAAATGACTGAGAGAAATGTTGTTTCTCGTTGAGAATGGCAAGTTCAGTTTGGCGATTGAGTGTTATCTCGAGATGATCGGTAGGTGGGTTTGTCCGGATGAGACGACAATGGTGGTTTTGCTCTATGCTTGTGCCGGTAACTTGAGCTTGGGAAAATTGGTGCATTCGCAGGTGCTTGTAAGAGAGTTAGAGTTAAACTGTACACTGGGTACTACACCTGATTTGCTTTTGGTCCAGTACAGCTTGTTCGACTGATACATCCATGATGAACCAAACTGACTATATACAATGTTTTTTGCTTCTTACTTGTGACCTACTCGGCTTGCCCTATATCTATCTGTCTAGGTTCGATTTTTGCAGCTTCTCTGTTTGATTCCTGCTCTACTTCTACCTATTGATTCTCGATTAGGCTTATTAATGATATATGTTTTTGTGAAACCTCGTTATAATACAAATTCTTGAACTTTGTTTTGATGCGTTTGGTATATCAGTTAGAAGTATGGAAAGATGCTGGTTGCTGGATCGCTAGATTACGATAGTATAGAATCTTCGAGCTTGCTTTCCATCTTGTTTGTGCCTGGTATTACCTACAATGTACAAGAGAGGCCAACTTTTGTTGGGGGGACTTAGCCTAGGGGAGACTTATGAGAAAGCTGCCTACAAAGCTGCCTAATGGCTCTATGATGTCAAATTCTGGCCCAAAATGTTCTTCCAGACAGCAAACTGTGAAGGATGCTTCTTGGTCTGGCGATAGAAAGTTTGCCATGGGTTATGATGAGTTTATGCCTGTTTGACAGAAAGGTTAGGATGGCTTATGGAGGATTGGGTGCCACTGTGGTTGATATTCTAGAATTTGCTTGATACAGCCAATGATAATGGGGCTTGATGGTATCGTTTCTGAAGCAGCTTGGAGAAAATCAGCCAAAAGGGTCAAGTTAATTTGTTTGAAACAACAATACGTGTTTTGTGTGGGCTTCTAAGCATATACCGTCTGAGTTGAGGAAAGCAGGATATATACTTTCAGCTTTTAATTCTTGTCTCCAGGTTTTAAGTATGATTTGGCATGACTCAATTGCTAATCCAGCTCCAGGAGGAATGAGTGATACGGCAGAAGTTGCCTCTGTACAGCTTAAGTTTAATTACTTCAGTGCTATCTCTGGTGATCTAAAGTATAGTACAGAGGCCATGAAGGTCTTAGCTCATATATAAACCCTTCCTAAGACAGAAAGGTCTTGTCCAATTTACATCTGGTAATATATATATTTGCTCTTTCAATTATAATACTACGACTAGTCATAATTTTTGCCTTGCTTTGCCGGGCTCTTGTGGTCTGATATGTTGTTTTTACCTGGTGCAGCTCTCAATCAGGTGAATTTGTTGGTGAGAATATCAGGTAAAGTATCAGATTCTGGGTTTTATAGATTTTCACCTGATGTGTCGTTGTATATAGAACCTGTTGGATGTGATAGCTTGGATTTATAAATACATTTGCTGCAATATGGTATATGGACAAGTATTGAGAGTAAAGCATTGATGACTCTTTTGTTTCTTACATCAGATATGCTTTATTGATTAAATGTAATAGAATGACAGCGTTTTTCCGTTACAGCTGAACTTCGAAACAGAAAACCATTAAAATTGAAACTTTAAAGTGTGAGAAGCTAGAACCTTTTACCTAGTTGGTGCGCTGTGCCGGACGGTATATAAGTGGCGGTTAAAGGCCTGACTAGAGACAAGAGAGATCAAGATGCTCACATGTTCTTCACATCTTGCGTGTGCCATTGGCCATTTGTCCATAGATCCGAAACTCGTGAATAGAGAGCAGGTCCGGTCCAATGTTGTAATGAACCTTGTGCAAAAAAAAAATTGCAAAATTTAGGATCTTTTTACAAAAATTTAGGGTTTTTTTTACCAATTTTTCAAAAATTTAGAATCTTTTTTGTAAAAAAATTTCACCAAAAATGTTCGTCCAGTGTAATTGCCCTAGTTGCCATCGTCTTGGGTCGGGCCTGATAGAGAGGATGTGTAGCTAGAACATCAATTAAGCTCCGGTGTGGAAGCCAAAAACCAGACTAGAATCTAATATTCTTACCATTCCCATTAACCATTTTGATGAAATGTTTGATTAAATGTCAAAAAGTTTCAGCAGACTTTTTGAATCGAAGTATCAAAGGAAAGGTCCTTGATCGGTTAAATCCCATAGTGATTTGCAACTAAGATATTGCCTCTCTGACCCATGCTACCCAAATTGAACGGAAGAAAATCATCCACAAAAGCTTTAAAGCCCAAGTTTGGTTCCATGATTAAATTGGATATGGAAATATAGAAAAAATTTGACAAGAAGGGGAAATATATATTACTAACCAATTAAAGGAATATATACAATAATCACGTATGATTATTTGGGTTGACAAAATCCCAAAAGATTTACAATTGACACGATTGACAAAAGGATAGAAAATATAATGAGGAATATAGAAACGATTGACAAAAGGGAAAAGGTGACCAAATAAAGGAGTCAACAAAATTAATATTTTTGCGATGGATTCTCTCCTTTATAAATAACACAATTCTTATCTTCTATATCGAGGATACACTAACTAAAAAAATTTTATTTGTCATTCAATGAATATTTTAAGGAACAAATCAATTAAATTAACCAATAAAAATTTTCAATTAATTATATATGTCATGTTGGAAATCTCTACAAATTTACATTAATTTTTTAACATTAACTCACAAATACATATGTTACTAATTTAAATCCAACTAAAATATAACATTTTAATATTTTAAACTTATATAACATAATTTTTTAACCATGAATCATTAACCAATGTCAATTACTTTATAAAAATTGTATTTATGTCTATTTGGATATCATATATGATATATGATTGATCATACAATTATTTTATTTTATATCGTTTAATTGTATCTATATTAGTCTAATTAAAGTTATGTTTTGTTATAAACGTACAACTTGAAAAATCAAACATTAATGCTTGAATTTCGAAAATCATCATTTTCATATTTTTTATTATTATGATTTTTTTATTTAAGAGATTTACATATGTAATAATTTTTTGGGTTTGGTGAGTTCAAATAAGTTTGAGAAAATTCATAATCTCAAATGTATTCGATTTACATTAAAACCGCTTACATTCAATATAAATGTCATGCAAATCATATTTTATTTATCTATATGAAATATATACTATATGATATTTTTTGTTTCTAATTTCTCCGATATATTATAGAAATTATGTTTTTTAATTTTCAAATATTCTAATCTCGCGTTTGACGTGAGACAAAATTCTAGTGGTTTCATAAGTCATAAGAAATTTGATAGAGTGGGAAAGAGAGAAGGATGATGGCTTGTAAGAGTTTGGATATCGTTCTCATAATTGTCTCTCTCTTTGGTCTTCACCAATGTAAGAATTTGTTCAATCTCTTTCTTTTTTATTTTTCACAAACCAAAATTATTAAATAGTTATATACGTAATACGTATGTAGTATACTTTTTGCACTTGTAGAAATTGGTTCATTTCGTGTATGAACAATAATAATAATAATCGTATATTGCTTGATATTGGCAGGTCAAGACGAGCCCCATCCGAAGGGATATGAAAGGTGTGTTAGAAAATATATGGGCGAGCCATGGACGTTGGAGTTTTTGTGTTGTGTCAAAGCTCCTAAAATTTGCTTTGCTGGCTACTTTGGGGAAGCATGCATCATTAGGTGTCCGCCCCTGCAAAAAAGGAGAAGAGCAAGGTCGTCTCCCCCTCCTTCACTATAGATATTATTTCTTAAGGTTTTGTACAGAATATGAAACAATCCGACCTATTTTTTTTTATCGAATTAGTATTCTCATAAATACTAATTTCCAACACTTAGCAATTCAACAAACAACCAAATATAACTAGCGGAAATCAACTCAAACAAATCGAACGATTAAACTATCAAACCATCACCAATTCAAAACCAATTTAACAATTCAATTCCATAAAACCAGCAACCTAACGGTTCTAAACAATCACATAAAGCAAATAAACGAGACTCTAGATCATCTCCTCTTCACAACCTTGATTCCACGATCACATCTTTTTTTTCCTCCATCACATGGTTAAAAGAGATGCGTGAGTATTATCACAAATACTCAGTTAGACGGTCATTCCATTCTACTTGGCTATACACACAACATAAAGAAATAACACAATACCAAGCGATCAATCAACAACACATAGCACGAACAAATAACTAGTAATCATTCATGAATCTATTCCAATTCACAATTAAATGCATCATGAATATTCTGATTATCCAGATAAGCCATTGTCACGCACTCACCTTGATTCTGGATCGATTCTAGACAAGGAAAGCCACGAAAAGAGACCTCTCTGATACCTACAGCCCATGCTCTATCTTTCCTTTCTCACGAACCAACACAACCTCGATCCTTTCTCCAAAAACCTTCTAAACCGAATTTGGGTTTCAGAAAACAGGAACGACACGCTGACTTCGAAAGCACACTGAGAACGGAGATTACCTCAGAATCAGGATCGGAAACCTGATCTGGAAACTAGACAAAGAGAGCTATCTAACGGTGTGCGGATCGTCCTCTGAGTCCTTTTGGTTCGACGGGAATCCTCCTTTGAAGTGAACTGATTGCAGATCTGAAACTAAAAATTTTGCTCTGATCTGATCTGTTCTTACTGGTCGTTACCCTCCTCTTCTAAAACCGGACAGAACTGCCTCCAAAGCCTCAATCACGCCTTTTCTTAGCCTTAATGAACGAGAACACTCAAGGATCTCTTTCTCTTCTCTCTGGAACTTTGAAACTCAGATTTTCTCTCCCAAAAACGCGACTGAAATACGGTCCCCTGACTTATATATGCGAACCCTAGGATTCTGTTAAACCAGGCCGCAAACTGACGCTCAAAAACTGAACCAACCGGTCCAATTCGCAACATGTGTCGATCGACGCACACACCCTGCGTCGATCGACGCACTGCCCAAAAATCCCAATTTTGATTTACGGCCGTTACAAAATATCTGAGCTTTGTCAAAGGATTTGACTAATGATATTTCTCTATAAATGATGTTCAGATGATGATTCATATATATTGCTTTAGCTTTAACTCTACACCTTCTTCTAGTCTTCCTCAAACTCTAGTCATTAGTCTCTTCTCAGCACGGCGGCACAATGAGAGATTTTGTTAAGTTTTATGCGATTCCAATTCAAAACCAATTGAAAATTAATATATTAGTCCATGTCTCTTCTATATAGCTCAAGGTCTTATTCAGGTCCGACGGTGAGTCCATGCATATCAAGCTTGGGCTTGGTCCCATTCAGTGGCGGATTCAGGAATGATTTTCATCGGGGTAAAATATCTAACTTAACACTATATAAAAACAATAACACAAGTTTTTTATTACGATTTACATGGTCTTGTTTAAAATGTGTTTTTTTTTAAAATAATTGTTGATTTTTTTTTTCATATTTATGATAAAATATTTATTGTATCGAATTTGTGACGGATTTATGAAAAATTTGATTTACAGCAAATAAAATTGTAGTTTAAACAATAGTAAAAGAAAAAAACTAAATCATAATATAATATAAATTCAATAAAATAATTTGTAGTTAATTATTTATCTATGTAATAGACAATAAGCTAAATGAGTTTTTTGAAAAATACCTTATTTATATTTGAAAATTTGAAAAATACACTCTTTTTTTCTTTTTTTTGAAAACTAACTCTTTCAATATTTGAAAAGACTATTGTATCCTGATTTCAATTAGAAATTACATATTATAACTAATAATAATTAATTCATAAATAAAATTGTTACTAATATCATTTTTCTTTTTATTTAAGATAAAAATATTAAATTTAAAATCTATCATTAGATAAATCAAAATATATCAAATTTATCTATTTCAATCTTATGTTTTTAATTCAAAGCAATATCATGTTTTTCAAGTATAGTCAACCACCTATTCTTCTTCGATACAATTTACAAAGTATATTTTATTCTTACATTATTAGTTTTTGTATATTTTTTTAATAAGTTTATGTTTCTCTGTTTTAATTCATAATTTTCTTATGTATTCACAACGTTGACCTTGTTATGATAAGTTTCTTTGCTACCCATGCACGGTGCTTTGTATGTATTCTTATAAATTGATCATTGTATTCGAAGGTAATCATAATTGGTATAATTGCATGAGAAATCCCACGGTGATGACGCTCAAATACGATTGTGATAAAGAACTGGGTTGGTAAATTGATTTTGCTGGAGAAAAGAACTGGGTTCACTATTTTTGCTTAGCAAACGACATAACAAATGTTTTGATTTGATTGGTTTACATAAACCAAAAAATTGACTTATTGTCTTACAAAATTTTTTGGTTTGATAGGTTCAATTAAACGTAAAGTTAGATACAATTTGTTTGTTAATATAAAAAATTCAGATAATTAAATATTATTTAATCCTAAAATCGAGATTATAATACTATCAATATCATCACAGAAATTAATTTAATCTTTTAAAAAGTACTCAAATATATTTTCAGTTTCATTAAAGTTATTTTAGTAAATTCAATATCTAGAAAGTGTATTTTTCAAAAATAAAATAAAAAGGTGTATTTTTCAAATTTAAAAACACAATAAATATATTTTTCCAAATTTCCTCTAAGCTGTAAAGGTTTAATACGTTTAAGGTTTAATTCTTAATTTATATTCTTCTCATATCTTTTTACATAAATACATGTTTTTTTTAATCGTCTAAATTTATTATTATTCTATTACAAATTTTGAGAACTGTTACATCGACGATTCTACAACAAGCAAGTCTTTCGCCTTGATCCACGCCAAACGATTATATTTTGTCCAATACTGAAGATCTCATGTAAGCTTATTTCCATTAATATGCATTAATACATATTTAATGACTAGTTTTTGTAAGCAGATATACACTAATTAGGAAAAAGATAGATCCACTTAGCTAGTTAGCTATCAAATTTTGGTGGGTTCAAAATTTAATTTATTTTAAAAAAATAAAAAAACAAAAAAGATCGATGGGGGCAAGAAAAATATTACAAAGGGGCATGAATATTTTACCTTTACTAATTACACCAATTAAAATTATTTTATGGGGGCAGCTGCCCTATCCATATGTTTCAGACATTTCTATTCTTCAATATAATAATATAACCCCTCCACATTCTACGTGCCTCCGCCCTTTATATATCCGATGTAAAATATTAATCTTCAAATGGGATATCGGCTAGGACATATATACCCCAATGGTGGATCCAATTGAGAAAAAGAAAGGTCATATAACCTGGGTTAAACTATGAAATCAGTTTTAATACAATGAAATACATGTAAATTGGTATTTTTATAAGCATTGACACCCCTAAACCCGAGAACAATTTTAGGATTGACCACTTTTTATGTATTTTTCTCTTTATTTTCTTGAAAATTATAAAGTTTTTTTTTTAAAATAATATACCTTCCTTCCTTTTATTGATTATGAAAAATATAAACTATTAATTTTATTTTATTTTACTAATTATTATACTATTATATCATAAATCATTATATTTTAAAATTATTATACGATAAATTATACAATACATCAAGGTCCGCCACTGATATATCCTATTTTATGTGTTTTCTTGGTGGTATAAATCCATAGTGATTTGCGACTAAGATATGTTTTTTAACCCATCCAAATGGAACTTGCACGGAAGAAAATCATCCACAAAAGCTTTAGCGCACAAGTTTGGTTTCATGAAACATAATTTCTAATGTGAAGTCCTCCCTCATTCAACGGCTTTGGCACAGATTCCCAAGCAGTATGAGCTCCACAACTTTACGCGTTTATGACTCTCAATATCTTTGCAAATGACACAATTAATACTGTCGCATAAGTCATAAGAAAATTGATAGAGTCAGAGCAAAGGATGATGGCTTGTAAGAGTTGTTTGGTTATCGTTCTCATAATTCTCTCTTTTTGGTCTTCACCAATGTAATAATTTTGTTCAATTTTTTTTTTCTTTTACAAACCAAAATTAATAATAGATGTACGTATGTTGTTTTCCTCTTTTTGTATGTAGTCTATTGTTCCCACTTATGACAATTGGTCTATGTGAATTCAATTCGTTTATGAGCAAATAGAAAGACATTTTAGACATATATGGGAAAGCCATGGACGAACGAGTATTTGTGTTGTACATAAGCTCCTAAAATTTGCTTGGCACCACTCACTCCAAAAGAATGCCTCGCCGCTGCGAAAAGGAGCAACACCGTCTCCACCACCTTTCTATAGATCTTCTTTTTAAATTTTTAGTATGGGATATTGTGGAATTGTGGGATGACTAACTTTGTCGAATTACGGAGGAATGAATGAAAAATACAATCGATATATTATTGGTTTTGAGATTTATAATTAAAAGTTTGAAGGATGATTTACATTTATAGGCACTTTGCCAAACACTCTTTGCAAATATAGGCTCTTTACAAATATAGGCACTTTGCAAGGGTGAGAGATTTTTGTACAAGATTCAAGAATTTTGTGACCAATTTGCCCTTCTAACTAATGAAAATCTGTTTAGAGCAAATGAAATGAATCTGCATATTTTTCTCTTCTTCACTCCACTTATCTCTCATTTCTTTGCTCTTGCGCCAAGTTCTTCACTGGAAAATTCAACGGTCGAGATGGCTCTATCACGTCTCTCGTCACGATCCACCGGCATCTCTCATTCTTTCTCCGCCGCTTTCAGCCGTTTTCTCTCAATGGACACAACGCTGATCATAATTGAGACTTCGCTTCCCTTCACCGCATTACTGAGATGGAGAATGTTAAAGACATGAATATCCTCATTTTCATGTGTTAAGAATTCCAAGGGTGAGGTCAATGTTTGTCATTTCTTGATGTCTTGAAACATACAAGTCCAAATTTGATTCAATTTTGCTTGAATCTGGTTTTGAAAATTTTTTTTATGGCAAACCAAAGGATTGACAAAACGCACACAAGATGTTCGGAAAAATACCTCAAAAAAAAATCCCGCGTGGATGGTCCCACGTGGATGGTCCCGCGTGGATGGTCCTGTGTGGATGGTCACACATGGATGTCCACAACTTCGACTGGTTTGAATCCAAACGGTGTTAACCATATGGACAACACAATATGGTCAATTTACTAAGTCATGTTTAATTTATTTGAATCCAACTTGTGTGTAACCTTATGAACAACAAAAAATGGTGATCTTTGATATATTAATTCTGGTGTTCTTTTATATATTAATTCTTAAATTTCAGCTGCTAATCATGAATCATTTTGTGTTCACTAAGCATTGACCAGAAGGTTATATACAAACAGACAATGAGTGTAATTGCATTGCTATATTTTTGTGAATGACACATCTTGAATAACTACTTGGATAAAGCTTAAACACGTTTATGTATATTTCTTCAAGGGTAACTTTTTTCTCAGAAAATTCAAAACAAACTTTGATCTATTGTCATGGATACGATCCCATCCCATTCTATCCACAAATCCGTATCCACGAGTATGTTGGATACGATCCATCCCATTATGTCCATCGATCTTCATCCACGACATTGTGTCCATGAGAAAAAAAGCCTTTTTTGGGTTAGTCAAAACCATATTTTTGGTTTTGTTTTGCACCGGAGGAGACAGAAGCCGGTTATTCCACCGCTGATGTTTAGAGAAATATGGTTTCGACTAACCCAGAAAAGGCTTTTGTCTCATGGACACAATGTCGTGGATGAGGATCGATGGACATAATGGGATGGATCGTATCCAACCTCCTCGTGGATACGGATTAGTGGACAGAATGGGATGGGATCGTATCCATGACAATATATCAAAGTTTGTTTTGAATTTTCTCAGAAAAAAAAGTTACCCTTAAATAAATGTACATAAACGTGTTTAAGCTTTATCCAAGTAGTTATTCAAGATGTGTCATTCACAAAAATATAGCAATGCAATCACACTCATTGTCTGTTTGTATATAACCTATTTATCAATGTTTAGTGAACACAAAATGATTCATGATTAGAAGCTGAAATTTAAGAACTAATATATCAAAGAACACCAAAATTAATATATCAAAGAACACCATTTTGTGTTGTTCATAAGGTTACACACAACTTGGATTCAAACAAGTTAAACATGACTTAGTAAATTGACCATATTGCGTTGTTCATATGGTTAACACCCTTTGGATTCAAACTAGTCGAAGTTGTGGACATCCATGTGTGACCATCCACGCGGGATCATCCATGTGTGACCATCCACCAACATCCATCCATATGTGATGTGCTATTAACATCACAATCTTCAACGATGCGGATTTCGACAAACCCATAAACCCTATGTCTAACTCGCTACATGCTTCCTATCCATTAGCGAGTTACCATCTTTGTATAACAATCTGATTTTTGTTTGAGGCATTTTCACGCGGGACCATCCACGCGGGATTTTTCTTTAAGGCATTTTTGCGAACACCTTGTGTGCGTTTTGTCAATCCTTTGGTTTTCCATTAAAAAAAAATTTCAATACCAGATTCAAGCAAAATTGAATCAAATTTGGACTTGTATGTTTCATTAGAGTTAAATCTGGAACCTAAAAATCTCGATAAATCGAATCATAGAGAGAAAGGAAAGTAAGCTTACATAGAGAGAAGCCTCAAAATTGTGAAGAAGAAGAAGGACGAAGATGCTCAAGAAGATGGCCAATATGGACTACTCAACCCATGACTCTTGAAGGATTCTTCGTGTTCATCCGATGGTGAAGGTGGATCTAATCTTTTAAGAAAAAGTTAAAACAGAACTAGAATAGTAACTAGATAAGTTAAAGGAGGGATAAAATAGATATTATCCAAAGCCAAAGAAGGATAGAATAGGTATTAACCAATGCCAAAGTATACCTCTTTGATAAATGCCTTTTTATGTAAACACTTTGGCACAAAGTGCCTATTAGTGTAATCGACCCAAGTTTGGAATGACGTCGTTGTGACTGAGTATAGAAAAATTAAAACTGATTTATATATATATATATAGGGCCATGCGAACTATGTTAGAAAAAAGGCAACTGCCTAGGGCCCCGCTTTAGTTAGAGAAATTTTAGGATTTATTTTAAAGATTTTTAATACTTAAATACATAGAAAATCTCAATTTAACTTCTATTTAGTCTCAATTTTAGGGTTTCATTTTAAAATTTGTTTCATCTTTATATTTAAAAAGACTGTTATAAACTTTACACATAGTCCCAATTCGTAACATATTTTCGTTTTATCTTTTTGTTTATTTTTTTTTCTTTTTATTCAAAGATTTTTATAGCATAACTTTTTAACCCATTGAATTTTATATTTTCTGTGTTACTAAATTAGTTTCTAACTCTACATTTAATCTACTAACATTAGCAAAAATGATGAAGATTTTCACAATCTTATAAATAGTATTTTAATATGAACTATTTATTATTGATATATAATAAACTACTTATTATAAAAAAAAAATTGTATATATTTTATCCACTATTTTAAATACTACTTTCTAAAAAAATTATATACTAAATATGTTTAAATTTAAATTAATTTTTTATCATCAAATTTCACCTAGGCTCCTAAGTAGCTAGGCACGGCCTATATATATATAGTTGTATAAAAAGTTCTTGTAGTTTTTTTGTTAAAAAGTCCTTTCTTCGTTCATGATTCGATATTTGTTGGATCTATTGTGCCGATTTTAGTCACCTTTGTCATTTAGTGCAAACGCTATAATTGGTAACGATTTGATTTTAAGTTTACGCGAGGCAATAGAGAAGTTTCTTGAGTCGGTAGCATAAGTAGATTGTGACCTGTGAACCAAAAGTAGATTGTGACCTGTGAACCAAAAGTACGTGTGATAGTCTGATAGACATTTGAAAAAATGCAAAATATCCTTTTATGACTTTTTTTTTTTTTTTTGGTTACTGTCTTTTTATTGTTTTATGTGTTATGTTTTTTTGGTTCAGTGATATTTTGTTTGATGATTACAGGATTTAACAATTTCCTTACAATTTCAATCACACAAAAGTCTAAAACTGAACTTTAGTTCCTTAATCAAAAACTACCCCTGCTTAACTAGCCATTACACGTGGTCACCTATCGCTATCGGCTCTCTCTCGTAGCCAGCTAAAATCATTTAATACTGATAAAAATCACCAAATTCAAGTTAATTAGCTCAAGATCTAATCAAAATATTGATTTTTTAAAAATAAATTTTGTAACAAAATATTGATATTTCATTTTTAATACTACTGACTCACTTGTGTAGAAATATTACTCTCACGTTCCAAGTAATATTTTTTTTGTTCGACAAAACGTTCCAAGTTTTTGCAAGTCTTTTGTTTACACTATTAATTTTCACCAATATAAATAAAATAAAAATTAGAAAATCAGCGTAAAATAAAAATATAATAGTTGCTTTCGGTACGGTGTTATTAAGCATCATTAGCCATCTTGGCGTACAATTTCACCGTACCCCCCAACTCGCTCGACTGTCGGTTGATTTGGAAATAATTCCTTATTATAATCCCAACAACCATTTCCTTCGGAATTATCCAGTATCATTCATTTCTAAGCAAAAGTCTTGTAAATTATTGTTTTACATCAATTTTATAAAATAGGCGTCATCGAAAGATTTTTTTTTTTTTCTTTTTTGAAAATTTCATCGAAAGATTAGGTTTGGGTTTATCCGTTTAGATAGATAGATAGAATGATACTTTTTTAATATGTGTTTAGTCTAAAAAAATCTTCATTTACGTAAATACTTCTAAAAAAAATTCATAAAATAAATTTTAGTTTTAGATGTCTTGCGCAACAATATATATATATAAATACAAGCTCGAATTTCTTGAACCCAAAAAACAAAAACAAAAAAAAACAAAACTTGAAAATAGAAAAATATTCATAGTTTTTGTTTGATTTTTGTAAAGTTCTTCGTTCATTTGCGTCGTCCATAACTGAGTTTCATGCTTATTTTATTGAGATTGTCTCTCAACAACCTTATTTTACACTCTCTTTTTTTTTTTTTTGCAGTTTTTTAAGTGACAATAAATACTTGGGCCCTAAATACTTTTCACGTTTTGTCATTTGTTTTGTTTTATTAAATTATAAAAACTTGATATTTTTTGTTTCGTTTGTTATTTTATCATCGCTAAACTCTAATTTGACCCTAAGTATTTTTCATATGTACTTACCAGTTAATGATTTAGTTTAACAAATCATCTAAAAAAAAATTTAGACAAATGGAAATTTAAATATTTGTCTTTAAGTATTCTTTTAAAACAATTAATTAATTAATTAATTGTAGGAAAGGATACTAAATGTTAATTCAGAAATGCCATTGGAAGTTTGATGCAATGACAAATGTTCAATCACCAAACGTATCTGATTTACGAAGAAAAAAGCATCACAATACACATAAGCCCATATCTTTCACTTCATTCGCACGACACGCCACTCTTCCTCACACATGTATAAATACCAACCAACATTTGCCCTCTTTTTTACTTTAATTAGTTGAGACACACTAACCCTGGTCCTCGGTTATCTTAACCATGCCCATCAATCTGGTTTTAACCATCCTCATATCCATTTTCTCCATCATTCTTGTTATCTACACAATCCTATTGTCTTCCTCTCCCTCTTCTATGGTTACAACTATCATAACCAATTCTCAACTCGGAGCATTATCAATACATTCAACATTCTTTGGACATAGACACCACCATCACCACCGCCACCACCACCACCATCACCATCATGTTCCAACAAAATGTTGTGAGAAATGGGTGTCAAGGCTTACACACGTGTACAAGGTTTCTCTTGTGTTAACTGTTGATTTGCATGGTTGTGGTAACTTCAGTAATGTTCAAAGCGCCATTGATGCTGTCCCTCATTCAAGCCCTTCCAAGACTCTCATCATCGTTAATTCGGGTTCTTATAGGTCCTCTCTTCAACTTCAAGCTCTTGTTTTCCCTTCTATTTTTTCTATTAACAATCCGAGATTACTTTCTTGCATAATAACAACTAATTTTAGTAATTTTGGTTCAATGTAAGCAAAGCAGGGAAAAAGTTACGGTTAATGAGAACAAAACAAATATTGTACTTCAAGGAAGAGGATATCAAAACACATCCATTGAATGGAACGATACAGCGAAATCCTCCGGAGGCACAATCTATAGCTTCTCATTTGCTGTGTTTGCATCTAACTTCACGGCTTACAACATCAGCTTCAAGGTAAGGATATCAAGATCGTAACAATAAACTTTTTGTTACAAACCTACTTAGTTAATGCATCTCATATATGTGTACATGTTTTGAATGGAGGAAGAACAATGCGCCAGAACCAAATCCAGGTGAAGATGATGCACAAGCAGTAGCTCTAAGGATTGAAGGTGACCAAGGTGCTTTTTATGGATGTGGATTTTACGGCGCTCAAGACACCCTTCTAGATGATAAAGGAAGACATTTTTTCAAAGATTGTTTTATCCAAGGGTCCATAGATTTCATATTTGGCAATGGAAGATCACTCTATCAGGTTAAAAATAGAACACATAGTTGAGCATTCCAAAACATAACCATAACAATATGAAATTGCTAGCAGGATTGTACGATTAATTCGATAGCAAAAGAGAATATATCAGGGGTTAGCGGATCTATCACAGCTCATGTAAGGCAATCAGAAGATGAACATACAGGATTTTCTTTCGTAAATTGTAAGATAGATGGAAGTGGGAAAGTGTGGCTTGGACGAGCTTGGGGAGCCTATTCTACCGTCGTGTTCTCAAATACTTACATGTCTGGAATTATCAGTCAAGAAGGATGGACTGATTGGGGCGACCCGACAAGAGAAAAGTAAGTCAACAACAAATAAAATAAAACATACATACAAAAAGTTTATGTCCTGAACCGGTTTTATTTTTTAGAACAGTGACTTTTGGAGAGCATAAATGCTATGGATCTGGAGCAGATTACAAAAATAGGGTTTCATATGGAAAACAACTCACAGATTCAGAAGCATCTTATTTCGTAGACATTTCTTTTATAGATGGCGATAAATGGCTTCATCAGACTAACAAGATCATAATGCATACATATACAAGAAAAAGTTATGCTATAGTATAAGTCTATAGATAGTCGCATTCACATCTAATTTTCAAGTACGACCATATATAATCGAATTGAATTTGCTGAGTTATCTCTTTCAATTGTATCTTGCTGATTTCAAAATGAATAACAAATTTACATAAGTTTCTAGCAACATGCATAAATAAAAATGGGTCATGTTTGCTCAAATTTTTCTTATTTTTGTGTATTGTTTTACTTATTTTTTGCATATTTTGAAAATACAAGTTCTTTTTTTTTTTTTTTTTTTTAATTAAGATCTGGTTCAGAGGCATTATTCTTCTTGAAAGAAAACAAAAAGTGGTATGTATGAGAAAATTCATAGCATGTTATTAGGTTCATAAGAAAATTTAATTGATGATGTTGTAGGCATTGAAATTATATGCGAAGGAGCCAAAAGATAAGCTATCGGCAGTGCTTCTGGAAGATATTGCGGTGTCACTCCATTCGATAACGGTCTTGTGATATCCTCTGCATTATATTATAATGTTTGTTTCCTTCTTATTAATTGTTACATTTCCCCTGTTGTTTGCATAGAACCATTACTATTAGAGATAAATGAAGAAGAAGAAGAACATAGGTATACAGTTAAAAATTCGGCATGTAAACACTTGAGATGGCTGGATTCAGGGACAGCATCAATGTCGCTCTGAACATGACTGAAATTTCCAAAACCATGCAAGTCAACAATATACACAAGAGAAGCCTTGTGCATATGTATAAGACTTGCAAAGTTTGATTCAGAGGAAGGAGAAAATGCAAAGAGAGAGAAAATGATGAAGAACAGTTTGATAAACATGACTGGCGTGAAGAAGTTGGATAAACAGACTTGTGATGGATGGAGAGAGGTAACACTCATCTCTATAAGAAGACTATGAGCTAGTCATAACAATGTGCTAACTAAACCTATAACAATGTAGGGGATTTAATGACTCTGATCCCACTATATCAATATATTTTAGGGAGATTTGGTTTAATAATCCAAAAAAATTATTTAATTTGAAAACTAACTAATGTTATCAAGTTTTTGAATACTAACTTTTTTACTTTAAAAAATAATAATTCTTTTATAAGATTTTAGAATTTAGAATTATAAGAATATATATTTTGAAATAGATTGGATAAAATGTTGACCTCTGCTATTCTTAATGACTTTCAAATTACTACCAACTATATCGTTTTTGTCGTTATTTCAAGTGGTTATAACGATTAAAATATAGTAGAAATGTAAAATCAATTTTTAATCAAACCTGTAAAAGTATATTATCAATTGAAGATAGTAATGTAGAAGTTTTTTAATCAACAAGCAATATATCAATTGCCTGTGTACGCCAGAGTCACCAGAGACTCATATATTTTGTGATTGTACATGAGTTTCACCATCACTTTAATAATATGTTGGTTAATATTTCATATTTTATGACATTTTCCATTATATATGGGGATCCAAAGGTACAACTCTCTTTCTCTTAACCTGTAAATAACACAAGACCATTCGTTATATTAGAACGTAAAACTAAATCATTGAATCAATTATCATTTTGCAAAATATAAAAACGTCGGTAGGCCGAAAAAAATTGTCAACTTAATTTTAATAATCAACTATTCATGAAAGACCGAATCAAATGAACTAAAAATTTTTTAAGTTGAACACAAATCATCAATTTTTGGAGTTCATGGTTTTTAATCTTTTCACATATGTAATTTTTTATAATTTTATATTTATGTGTAATCTATATTTTCTCTTGTTATTGATCACATGAGATGATATATATTTTTTTTTGTAAATTCATTAGATTTTATGTTTTTATATATTTGATTTATTTATATTAATTGCAAAAGAAAAAGTTATTTTTCAATTTTTTTTGAACATAGGTTAGTTTTCAAAATACGCAAAATCTCGATAATATTCTTACAAATTTCCTCTATATTTTACAATAATTTTGTCTGAAAGAATAAACATGAACCACGTAAGACGAAATTAGAAAGAAAGTCACGCTCTATAATCCAAATCAAAACATTATTCATAGATATGCGAAAGACTTTAACTTCCTCCAAAATGGAGAAAAGGTAATATGTTAACTGAAAAGGTAAAGTCTAAAATTTATCTATTTATCATATACTACTATATACTTTACAAGAATAATGAAGATCAGTTTTAAACTTAAAAGATTTTGATTAAATTATATTTGCATATGTTCAGATCAATTTTACACATAAAAATATTTAAACTAATGGCATTAACATATGCTTATAAAAACTATTCAACTTTATCACAATTATTAATAATGCATAACATTTTTATAGATAGTAGAATTTTTATGGTTTGTCGTATGTTTGAAAATAAAAAAAATTATAAATATAAAAATCGATTAGTCAACATATTTAATTCCGTGCTAACAAAATTTAGTAAGTATCTATTGTCAGTCATTTAGCATATAAACACTTTTTCATCCATCTTTAACCAAATCCATTAGTTGATTTACCTCAACACAAAAAGATGAACATACGACTCCTTGGGTTGCTTCAAATCCAAATTTTCTTCTAACTAAAGTACTTATACTGGTTTCGATTTTCTTGTCAACGATTTGGTGCGATTGAACCGGTTTCTCTAGCAAGGATGCTCTTTTGGTAGCACGTCTTTATGTACTTGCCGAGCTGCAGAAATGGAGAGGTTTAATTCCTATGAGATGGACTAGAACAAATTTCAGAAACTACACAAATTCACAAACCAATTTTCAAGTGTTGGGATCATAAGAAAGCATTTTCAGTTTTTGTAACGACCGCGAACCAATTTCTGTGGATTTTGGTCATTCATTGATCGACGCAAGTGGTGTGCGTCGATCGACGCAAGGTGGATTGAACCGGATCGGTTCGATTTAAGTGTCAGTTTGCAGGCCGGTTTAGGGTGAAACCCTAGGGTTCTCTATAAAAGGGTTGTGGCCGCGATTTTTGGGACTTTAGAGTTTCCAGGAAGTTCCAGAAAAGTTCCAGAGAGTTTCCAGAGAGATTGTGAGAAAGGAGATTCGTTGGGAGGTTCCGGGATCGTTTCTGGAGTGCTTGTTGACTGCGTTGGAGGAGGATTTCGGATTGGAGATCCGTGTTCTTCGTGTTCTTCACGTTCTTCGTGGTTTTTCTCATCCTTTTCCTTCTAGATCTAAGGTGAGTGCGTGACCATGAGTTTATCTAGGTAAGAGATTGATAGGATGCGCTTGTTGTGTTGTTGTGTGTGGATTCATGTTCGTTTCGTGTGGATTTGTGTGCAGGGATCGATCTGATTCGATCCAGGATCGATCCATGAGAGGATAGGTTCGATCCTGGGTTCTATGATGTTGCGTTGATCGACACACGAGACAGTGCATCGATCGACACCGGGGTTGTGTGTCGATCGACACACTGGTAGATGCATCGATCGACACATGGTGGTTGTGTCGATCGACGCATGCCTGTTGAGGCGAACTTGTGCTGATTGTTTGTGCTTTGCGTGTTAACTGTTCATCTTGGCATCGTATTAATTCTTATGCCTGTGTGTATAACCTAGTAGATAGGATGACCGTCTCACTGAGTATTTGTGATAATACTCACGCATCTCTTTTTGCCATGTGACGTAGGTAAAGACAAGGTGTGATTATGGAATCATGGCCGGAAAGAAGAGATGATCTAGTGTCTCGTATTTTGTTGCCATTGTGTTAGAATTGCTAGGGTGGTAGTGATTCTGGAATTGCTGTTTAATTGCATTTGGTTGTTGTTTGAATTGAATATTGGATTATTGATTTGAACTGGTTAGAATTCAGTAAAGTATAAAATTTATTGAATTGGGTTAATTTTTTAATTGTTTATGTGTTCCGCATTGTTTGTGTTGAGCCGTTGAGGATTATTATTTGTGATAATAATAATCCGAAAGTAAATTTTTTTAAATTTTACAGGTTAGGTTATTTCATTTTGGTATCAGAGCCCTTATGGTTCTAGGGCGGGCGAATGATTGATTGATTATGTGAGTTAGTCGATTGATTGTTGTGTGGGTTTGGAGTCATAGATCATCTTCTCCGATCCTTAAATGAGATTCCACGGTATGTGTTGTTTGACTTTCTGTTTTCTAGTATTCTTATTTTTCTGCTGGATAGTACAGAGAGATGGCGAGAGTTGCTAGAGACAGAGGTCGTGCAGGCCGTGGAGGTCGAGGTGGTCGTGGTGGGCGTGGACGCGGGCAGGGACTCGAGAGTGAGTCTGTCACCGCGGGTGTGGCCCAGGAGACCACGCAGGAGCAGGTGGTTGACTCGTAGGCGTTTCAGGAGGGGTCCGTGGGAGTGGCCGCTACGAGTACCAGTGTGAAGGCTAGAGGGGCTAGTGTGGGTCCCGGTGTCGCCGGTGGTGCAGTGGGCCCAGATGGGGGTGCTGCCGTGGGTGTTGCCTAGGACCGAGATGATAGCTTGGCGGGTTTGCTACAGTTGATTCTGGAGCGGTTACCAGGTGGGGTGCCGGCTCCGGGTCAGGCTCCGGGAGTGTAGCCAGGTGTGGCTGGTGTTCAGCTAGGTGTGGCTGGTGTGCAGCCAGGTGTGGCTAGTGTTCAGCCAGGTGGGGTTGGTGTTCAGTCGGGTGTAGCTGGTGTGCAGTCGGGTATGGCTGGGATGCAGCCGGGCAGGACTGGGGTGCAACCGGGTGTGGCGGTTGCAGAGGATCTTCCATCCTACCTTAAGATTATGGAGCAGATGCAGAGGATTGGCACCGAGTTATTCTCGGGAGGTGCCAAGCCTGAGGAGGCCGATGAGTGGCGGATGAGACTAGAGCGTAACTTTCGCTCTATCAGGTGTTCGGAGGGATACCGGGTTGATTTGGTGGTTCATTACCTGGAGGGTGATGCGCATCTCTGGTGGAGAGGTGTTGAGGCCAAGAGGGCGTAGGCCGAGATGGCTTGGGAGGATTTATTTGCAGAGTTTAGCGCCAAGTACTTTCCGCAAGAGACGGTGGATCGGTTGGAGCTGAGATTTCTGGAGTTGGCTCTGGGAGACCGGTCAATGAGGGAGTTCAACACGGAGTTCAGTCGACTTCTGGTGCATGCGGGTAGAGGGGACTTCGATCGAATTTGAGGACTCGCTGTAGAGCGAGTAGGTTCGCCACGAGGGCGGAGCTAGTTGAGACAGCTGATGCAATTGAGGAAGACCTCAGGGAGCAGGCTATGGTAGTTAGTCCACCGGTTCAGTAGCAGAGGAGGTCGCAGCAGCAGGTGGGTCCGAGCAGGGGCGGCAAGCCTGCGCAGGGGGAGAAGAGGAAGTGGGAGAGCACTTTAGGGCCGAGTCAAAGAGGATAGGGTGGTTCGGGATGCTTCGGGTGCGGGAGTATGGATCACAAGGTGGCCAGTTGTCCGAAGAGGAGTGAGTCTCGGGGTGCTCAGATGTGCTTTCACTGTAGAGAGCCGGGGCATATCAAGCCCAAGTGTTCTTGACTGCAGCAGATGGCAGTGGCAAGAGTGCAGCCAGTGGCTCAGATTGCAGTAGCACCGCAGGTGTTCACCTCGGTGGAGGCGGGTGGTTGTAGCGCCAAACCGATCACAGTTAATTTTCGGACTGGACTTTTTAGATTCTTTGGTGTTTGAATTTTATTCTGTTTTGGAAATTGTGAGTCTGTGCTAGAGTTAGGGTTTTTAAGCACATGAGATTTTTGCAGGGACCTTAGTAGTGGGCGGATGTGAGTCCCACATTTTGTTTGATTCTGGAGCTACGAATAGCTTCAATACTCCGGAGTGTGCAGAGGGCAGCGGTATCCGGAGCGAGTCTGGTGAGCAGCCGGGAGTAGTTAAGGTTGCTGGTGGCAAGTCTTTAGCTATTTTCGGGCGGGCTCGTGGTGTGGATGTTCTAGTGGCGGGAGAGTTGATCCCAGCAGATCTAATCATTAATCCGGTGGAGTTGTACGATGTCATTCTGGGGATGGATTAGCTGGATCGGTACAGGGCTATCTGGATTGTCATCGAGGATGAGTTATGTTTGAGCGAGAGACGGGGAGGTTGATTTATCAGGGAGTGAGGCCGACTTCCGGGAGTCTCGTGATTATGGCCATACAAGCCGAACAGTTGATTGAGAAGGGCTGCAAGGCATATTTGGCAACGATAGTGATGCCAGAGACTGTTGGAGAGGTTGCGGTTGGGGATATTCGAGTTGTTCAGGACTTCCAGGATGTTTTCCAGTCGTTGCAGAGATTATGGCCGTCTCGGTCTGATCCATTTACAATTGAGTTGGAACCTGGGATGACTCCGATATCCAAAGCGCCTTACCGTATGGCTCCAGCAGAGATGGCGGAGCTGAAGAAGCAGCTGGATGACTTGTTGGGAAAGGGTTTCATACGGCCTAGTGTTTCAACGTGGGGAGCGCCGGTGTTGTTCGTGAAGAAGAAGGATGAGATTTTCTCGTTATGCATCGATTACCGGGGACTTAACCGAGTCAGTGTGAATAATAGGTATCCTTTGCCGCGGATTGATGAGTTGTTGGATCAGTTGCGAGGGGCTACCTGGTTCTCCAAGATTGATTTGGCTTCTGGTTACCATCAGATTCCTATCGATGAAGCGGATGTTAGGAAGACTGCTTTCAGGACGAGGTATGGGCATTATGAGTTCGTGGTGATGCCTTTCGGGTAGACGAATGCGCCAGCAGCGTTCATGAGGTTGATGAACGGGGTGTTCCAGGAGTATCTGGATGTGTTTGTGATCATCTTCATTGATGATATTCTAGTGTATTCGAGGAGTCCTGAGGAGCACGAGGTGCATTTGAAAGTAGTTCTGGAGACTCTGCGGGAGCAGAAGCTGTATGCGAAGTTGAGTAAGTGCAGTATCTGGCAGCGACAAATGAGTTTTCTTGGCCATGTGGTGTCTGCAGAGAGAGTTTCTGTGGATCCGGCTAAGATTGAGGCTATTAGAGGGTGGCCTAGACCGAGAAATGTACCAAGATAATGAGTTTTCTTGGTTTGGCGGGTTATTATCGGAGGTTTGTCAAGGAATTTACGAGTATGGTGTAGTCGATTACGAAGTTGACGGGGAAGGATGTCCCTTTTGTGTGGTCTTCAGCTTGCGAGGAGAGTTTTGGAAAGCTGAAGGAGATGCGGACTAGTACACCAGTGTTGGCGTTACCCGAGTTGGGTGAGCCTTACGTAGTGTATACAGATACTTCGATAGTTGGTCTGGGTTGTAAACTAATGCAGCAGGGAAAGGTTATTGCATATGCTTCGAGGCAGTTGAGGAAGCATGAGTGCAACTACCCTACCCATGACTTGGAGTTGGCTGCGGTGATTTTCGCTCTGAAGATTTGGAGATCTTATCTTTATGGCGGAAAAGTGCAGGTGTTCACAGACCATAAAAGTTTGACGTATTTCTTCACTCAGTCGGAGCTGAACCAGAGACAGAGACGCTCGATGGAGTTGGTAGCAAATTACGATTTGGAGATTAGATACCATCCGGGTAAGGCTAATCTGGTTGCATATGCACTGAATGCGAAGAGGGTTGCTTCGGTTCAGGAGCGGGATATGGAGGCTCTGGTGAGTGAGATTAGTATGTTGAGATTATGTGTTATCTCACAGGAGCCGTTGGGGTTAGAGGCAACTAACCAGGTGGATTTGCTTAGCAGGATTCGTGTAGCTCAGTAGAAGGATAAGGGTTTGATTGATACTTCTAAGGTTGCAGGTTCAGAGTATTTGGTCTCGGCGAATAAGACAATACTTGTGAATAGGCGGGTTTGTGTACCCAAGGATGAGGATCTGAGGCAGGAGATCCTGAGGGAGGCTCATTCGAGCATGTTGTCAATTCATCCGGGAACGACTAAGATGTATCGTGATCTGAAGCAGTATTATCTCTGGGTTGGGATGAAGAGAGATGTTGCTAACTGGGTTGCAGCGTGCAACATGTGCCAATTAGTGAAGCTTGAGCATGAGGTTCTGAGTAGTTTGTTGCAGAGTTTGCCTATTCCGGAGTGGAAGTGGGACATGGTTACCATGGACTTTGTGACGGAGTTGCCAGTGTCGCAGACCTATGATGCGATTTGGGTGATTGTGGATCGTCTGACTAAGTCAACACATTTTCTTGCCCTCAAGAAAACCGATAGGGCGACGGTGTTGGCTTAGAAGTATGTGTGGGAGATAGTGAGGCTGCACGGAGTGCCAACGAGTATCGTGTCAGACAGGGATCCGAGGTTTACTTCAGAGTTTTGGAGGGCATTTCAGGCCGAGATGGGCACTAAGGTGCATATGAACACGGCTTATCATCCTCAGACGGATGGCAGTCTGAGAAGACGATTTAGACATTAAAGGATTTGCTGAGGATGTATGTGCTAGATTATGGTGGCCATTGGGCGGATCACCTGAACCTGGTGGAGTTTGCGTATAACAATATTTACCAAGCGAGTATTGGGATGGCTTAATATGAGACTATGTATGGGAGGTCATGTCGTACACCATTATGCTGGACTCAAGTGGGGGAGAGGAGCATGTTTGGTGCGGATTTTGTTCAGGACTGTGATGGTGTCGAGGAAGACTTGGGAGCCAGAAGCGAGGATGAAGGCAAAGTTTTCGAAGTGGTTCGAGAAGCAAGTGGAGGCTTGAGTTGTCTTTTTCTGGTTGTTAGTGTCTGTGATAGCATGTTCCTATGAGTTTGGATGTATTTTTCATTTGTGTTGTAACGATTATACATTGTTGAGATTTAATAAGATGGGTTTTCTTATTAAATGTGTTTATAAGACGTGAGTTCTTATGGTATTACTTGTGGGGTCATGTGTTGTGATGACTAGTGGAGTCATGTGTTGTGATGACTGGTGGAGTCATGTGTTATGATGACTTATGGGGTCATGTGAGGCTGGAAATAGAAGTTCTATTTAAGTTAGAGCTTGTCCATTTGCTAGGGATGAGTATCTAGGAATGGAAGTTCTATGTGAGTTAGGACTTGCCTATTCTCTAGATGGCGCTGAGAAATAGAGGTTTTATGTGAGTTAGAACCTGTCTATTTCCTAGGGGGAGTCTGAAAACAGAGGTCTTATGTGAGTTAGAACTTGTCTTTTTCCAGAGACTCTGGTGGAAACACCCTAGTGGGAGGTGGTTTCGGATGACCTAGTGATTAGTCATAGAGGAGATGATATTTCAGGTTAGGGGATGTCATGATGGGCCACGAGAGACTATTTTGGTTGACAGGTGCTTATGATGCACGTCGCAGAGTTATTGCTCCAGAGGATAGTAGGTTCTCTGTATATATTTGAGGGATGGTGGTTTTCTCCAAGGAATAGTGGCCTGCATATACTCGAGAGATGGTGGTTCTCTCTAGGGGCGGTGGGTTCCCTACATATACTTTGAGGGATGGTGGTTCTCTCCAGGGGATAGTGGGTTCCTTGCATACGATGACTCAAGGGGTGACGATCCTGAGAGTTGGTATGGTGTATATGTATATGAGTTATGAGTATGAGTTATGAGCACTAATGTCTATTACGTGATTGTAAGTATAAGACTAGATGAGCTTAAGGGATCGGGAGATGATCTCAGGGGGTACTGACCGGGTTTGGTCATGAGAGTAGCCGTAGTGAGACGGTGTTATGTGATGAAGCTAGATAAGCTTCGGAGATCGGGAGATGATCTCAGGGGGTGTTGACCGGGTTGGGTCAGGATTGCAGCCGTGGCGAGATGGAGCAATGTGACTAGTATGAGACTAGTTAAGTTTTTGGGATTGGATGTTGATCTCAGGTAGTGCTGGCCGGGTGGGGCCAGGAGTAGGGATATCAGTAGAGCGGGCCGGATGGGGCCAGGAGTAGTGATATCAGTAGAGCGGGCTGGGTCTGGCCAGAGTGCTGATATCAGGTTTGTGACCGTAGGGTGACGCTGTTGCGTGATTCGAGGTCGAATTCGTGTAAGTGGGGGAGAATTGTAATGACCGCGAACCAATTTCTGTGGATTTTGGTTGTGCGTCGATCGACGCAAATGGTGTGCATTGATCGACGCAAGGTGGATTGAACCAGATAAGTTCGATTTAAGTGTCGGTTTGCGGGCCGGTTTAGGGTGAAACCCTAGGGTTCCCTATAAAAGGGTTGTGGCCGCGATTTTTGGGACTTTAGAGTTTCCACGAAGTTCCAGAAAAGCCCAGAGAGATTGTGAGAAAGGAGATTCGTTGGGAGGTTTCGGGATCGTTTTTGGAGTGCTTGTTGACTGCGTTGGAGGAGGATTTCGGATTGGAGATCCATGTTCTTCGTGTTCTTCATGTTCTTCGCGTTTTTCGTGGTTTTTCTCATCCTTTTCCTTCCAGATCTCAAGTGAGCGCGTGACCATGGGTTTATCTGGGTAAATGATTGATAGGATGCGCTTGTTGTGTTGTTGTGTGTCGATTCGTGTTGGTTTCGTGTGGATTTGTGTGCTGGGATCGATGTGATTCGATCCAGGATCGATCCATGATAGGATAGGTTCGATCCTGGGTTCTATGATGTTGCGTCAATTGACGCAGTTGCTCTGCATCGATCGACACCGGGATTGTGTGTCGATCGACACACTGGTAGATGCATCGATTGACACATGGTGGTTGTGTCGATCGACGCATGCCTGTTGAGGCGAACTTGTGCTGATTGTTTGTGCTTTGCGTGTTAACTGTTAATCTTGGTATCGTATTAATTCTTATGCATGTGTGTATAACCTAGTAGATGGGATGACCGTCTCACTGAGTATTTGTGATAATACTCACGCATCTCTTTTTGCCATGTGATGTAGGTAAATACAAGGTGTGATCATGGAATCATGGCTGGGAAGAAGAGATGATCTAGTGTCTCGTATTTTGTGGCCATTGTGTTAGAATTGCTAGTATGGTAGTGATTCTGGAATTGCCGTTTAATTGCATTTGGTTGTTGTTCGAATTGAATATTGGATTATTGATTTGAACTGGTTAGAATTTAGTAAAGTATGAGATGTATTGAATTGGGTTAATTGTTTAATTGTTTATGTGTTCCGCATTGTTTGTGTTGAGCCGTTGAGGATTATTATTTGTGATAATAATAATCCGAAAAGGAAATTTTTTTAAAATATTACGGGTTAGGTTGTTTCAGTTTTTATTAATATTGTTACCATAGTATAATATGAATTTCAAATTTAGTAATGTGTATCTATTATGAGTAATTTTAAAATGTTTTAATTTTTTTTTTAAATTAATTCTACAAAGTCTCATGCATAAACACCTTCATTTTTTTCTATTCTTAACAAGACTCATATTGACACTTACATTATATTTACATGGATGGTTCGCAGCCTGGCTTTTGAAGGTCTCAATGTGTTGGAGCCAGAGGACATGGATGGCTCCGGGTCCTGCATCTCGTTTTGTTCCCAGCGCTTTTCTCCTCGGATTGTGATCTTTTCCCTCTCGCATTGGATGTGCCGGTGGATCTTAGGTTTCTTACCTTTGTGCGGTAGGTTGTGGTTTTGTGGATTCCTGGTGATGGCTTTGGGTCTAGTCTAGGTCTGATCGTTGGAGTAGAGGTTGCGTCGCTTGTTGTTATGTTCGGCTTGTTGCATGGGTTTTGCTCCCGGGTCAGGCTGCTTTTGTAGTGTTGTTTGAATCATGGCTCGCTTCGTTTCTCTTTCTTCCCCGTCCTCTCGGTTGCTGGTAGAGTCTTGGTTAGTTTAACCTTGTTCGTTTGCACATCTTGCTCTTGATCTTTGGCGCAGTGTAGGCATCAAATTGTTTCTATGGGAAGTTAGGTTGCTTCAATGCGGTGTTATGCTTTGGCGTTTGATTTTGGTTCTCTCCCTCGTCTTTTGGTTTTTGTTGGGCCCAATCTTTCGGGGTTACCCGGTTTATTGTTTGTATATCTCGATGATTCAATATAATCCAAAAAAAAAAAAAAAGAATCAAAGCAGCATTTCCCGCTAAACTTCCTTACTCCAAACCATTTGTTGATATGGTTTTATGCGCAGTCCATAACCGTTTATTGACTCATTTCCATTTAAATACAGCTTTGAGTTTTTGTTAGACATATCTGAAAGTAACATCCTTGAGAGTCAATAAAATGTCCATATCTTCAAATAACAAAGATAGTCACACGGCCTATCTAAGAAGAACATTCGAATAAACATGAAATCATAACAATCCATTCTGGTAGTTCTTCAAATACTACCGAATGGTTTACATGAGCTGCAAGCTTTTGACACTAAAAACAGAAACCGTTTCCTATATATATACTAGAGATTGCCCACGCGATGCGTGGGTTTAAAAATTAAAATTATAAAATATGCAATAATAGTTTAACTTATTGATTATTTATGAATTTAATATTACAAACTTTGATGTTTATACTAAATAATTATCTAGGTTCGCAAACTAAACATTTATACCAAATTATTGATACAATGTTATATGTAAAAGAAAGAGATTGTTCATTAATAAAAATTTGTATATGAATTGACATAAACTTGTAGGAGATATATATTATGTAAGTTAATAAAAATGTAAAGTAAAGTTAAGAAATATGTTTGGTCTTTTTTTTTCTTGCATCAAACACGTTCGTAAAAAGAAATTTATTGATCCGACAAGTTGTAGTACGCTTGAACATATGCATCACCTCAACATAGATGTTGGAACTTATCTCTATGTTTATTTCATTAGAACTTTCAATCGTAAAAAGAGAATAATTATTGCTTGATTATATTTTTGTCTCTCTTTTGATCGTTTTGATGTAATTTTTATCTTTCACATTGACTCATTGGTGAATTGTATTATGTTTTTATCGTCGTGATTAAAGTGTGGAAGGAATAATAAAAATAAAAAAGAGTTTTTATGGATTCACAATTTGTGATGGAGTAGATTTTTCTTTCAAAAGTTCTTGGTTAATACTTTCTCTAGTAGAAATTTTTTTAATTGCACTAATTATTTTTTTATGTGTTATTAATTTTTTTTTGGTGTAGTATATTGTTGGGTTTTAATTTAATAATTGCACAAAAATTTTTTTATGTGCTATTAAGTTTTGTTGATGTAGTATATTGTTTGGTTTAATAAATAAAATATATATTTTTCAAACCGTTTAAAAATTTACAATAACACATTTAATTTAGAATCATATTTTTTATGGGTACCAAAAACAAGAAAAAAACAATGGCTAATATATATTACAACTTATTGGAATTAATTAACATTAAAATTAGTTATTAAATTGTTGGAATTGATTGTCAAAGTTATTAGAAAGAAAAAAATAGATATAAATTTTTCTTTTTCTTTTAAATAAATAAATTTAAAAAACACATGTCAAAAGAGTAGGTGACACATGGCAGCTTCTCATAACTTTGATTTGAAAAAACTTTATTATATTATATTAGATAGTTTATAAAACTTTAATTCTGTCAAGTTAATTTTTTTTTTCTTGGGTATTTGGGCTTGATGGCGGGAACTAGCGGCTGCGAATATACATATCAAAACTTTATCCATGACACTAAAGTAAATTTTGACCAAAAAACGTTTTTTTTTCTCTTTTTTCTTTCAACATACATTACTAGTTTCTACCAAGTATTATCAGATTGGTCTATTTTCTTTATAACACTATTTTTAGAACAAATAGATACGTATCATGATCACATAATTCCACCATATGTTGAATCGTAGTGAGATACATCTAATAAGATATGCAAATAAATAATATTTTGCCTTTTACTTAAATTATCGACTTTCGAAGGGAATCAAAAGATGCTTTCACAAGTTTATGGGAGAGCCATGGGAACTCGGGCATTTGTGTTGTATTGAAAACCATTCATATTGCTTTCTTTCATCTTTCCAGAACATTGCCTCACTCAGTGTCCGCCACTACGCAAAGGTGAAGAACCGTCTCCTTCGCCTGGTGTAACACCACCTCCTTTATAAATGCTCAATGAATTTATGATAATGTCAATATCACGTATATAGAACTTTCTGATCCAAATATGAGTTTAATTTATTACAACGTCACTAAATTTGGTTTCCTGTTTTCAAATTAATTTGATAAGTATTTGCTATTTGGAAAATACCACAAGATAATACATCATAGTAGGGATATAGTCATGATTTGACTTAATTGAATGAATGGTATGAATATAAAGCATATACCTTTAAAAATGGGTTTTATTCAAGATTATGATATCAACTATTATAACAAAATCTATTATAAATACATTGCAAACAACATTATCGATGCCTATCATACAAATATATACATACTCTCTTCAAGTCCCTATGGCACACATCCATAACGTTGAGGTCTCTTGACATTGAGCTTGTAAGTTATGGTGGTGAGAAGAATTGGCCCTTATGTAAACGGACACATCCAATCAGACCAAGAGCATAGATCGGTTGAAGTAAACGGACATGTAATCGCCGTAATTGACGATGATGAGAGTCTTTGAGTGGCTGGACTGATCAGGTACTGCATCGATCGCTTTCTGAACGTTGGTGAAGTTGCCGCAACCAGCCAAGTCAACAATCAAGACATGTGAAGCCTTGTACACTCGTGCAAGCAGTGGCGAATTTAGAAATCATTTTCACCCGGTGCAGAACTAAAAATTATTAAGTAATACATCATAAAATAATACATCAAAAGGGGCATTATGAAAAATCCTTAAACAAATACACTAATTTTGAGAAAGTCATGGTGGGCAAGTGTCCCTCCCATTCCTTCACTATATCCACCCCTGCGTGCAAGTCTTGCTGAGTAATTCAATATCTTTTGACATTGAGAAGAATTCGCCTTGAAGCTTGCAGCAGAAGAAGAGACGGAGGCGAGAAGAACGAAGGTGAGAAGAGGTATGAACATGGTGAAAAGATAGAGGTGAGAAGAATGATTGAAAGTAAAATGGGTCTTCACAAGAACAAGTTTGGAACGATACCTGTAGAACAAGTCGAAAGTAATTGAAGATAATATTGTAAAATAAGAGGTGAGAAGAGCCATGAAGATGGTTAAGAACACTTTGATTGACATGATGTTCTCAAATTTGTGCTTGTGTGAATAAGATTGACGTGAGATGTTAAAAGTAAAATGTGATTTCTTCACAAGAAAAAAAGCTAGGGTTGCTAGTTAAAGATTTGTTTAATGCATCATCAAACTTGCAATGTCATTCATGCAAATACAAAGGTATTTTAGACCATTGTAGTGTTTGATACATGTAAAGTCAAAGTGGGGACAACACTAGTTCTAATATGCTCAGACTGTAAGTCTATATCGTATCTGCTACTCATACTAAGGGTTTTACTGCAAAAGCAACAAGTAACAACCCAATAATTAACTCAATTCTTTATTTTATTTTTAAATGACATCATAAACTATCTCACTCCAAATTTGATATGTTATGATTTTGTTGTACCAGACCTATTACAATTTTCAAATAAGACCATATATAATCGAATTGAATTTGCTTAATTAGTTCCCTCGTTCAATTGTATCTAAGAGATTGCTAATTTCAAAATAAGTAGCAAAATCTACATAAGTTTTTACCAACATGCATAAATAAAAATGGATCATGTTTGTTGAAACTTTTCTTATTTTTGTTTATTGTTTTACTTATATTTTGCTTTTTTGTTCCATAGTTTTGTAAATTCGATTTCTTTTCTCTTTTATTTATTTATTAAGATATGGTTCAGAGGCATTATTCTTCCTCATACAAACCAAACAAAAAATGGTATGTATGAGAAAATTCGTAACACACTATCGTCAATTTTAATTTTTTCAAATATAAAATGTGTTTTATTCAAGAATATGATATCAACTATTATAACAAAATCTATTATAAATACATTGCAAACAACATTAACGATGCCTATCATACAAATATATACATACTCTCTTCAAGTCCCTATGGCACACATCCATAATGTTGAAGTCTCTTAACATTGAGCTTGTAAGTTATGGTGGTGAGAAGAATTGGCCCTTATGTAAACTAACACATCCAATCAGAACAAAAGCATAGATCGGTTGAAGTAAACAGACATGTAATCGCCGGAATTGACGATGATGAGAGTCCTTGAGTGGCTGGACTGATCAGGTACTGCATCGATCGCTCTCTGAACGTTGGTGAAGTTGCCGCAACCAGCCAAGTCAACAATCAAGACATGTGAAGCCTTGTACACTCGTGCAAGCAGTGGCGAATTTAGAAATCATTTTCACCCGGTGCAGAACTAAAAATTGTTAAGTAATACATCGTAAAATAATACATCAAAAGGGGCATTATGAAAAATCCTTAAACAAATACACTAATTTTGAGAAAGTCATGGTGGGCAAGTGTCCCTCCCATTCCTTCACTATATTCGCCCCTACGTGCAAGTCTTGCTGAGTAATTCAATATCTTTTGACATTGAGAAGAATTCGCCTTGAAGCTTGCAGCAGAAGAAGAGACGGAGGCGAGAAAAACGAAGGTGAGAAGAGGTATGAACATGGTGAAAAGATAGAGGTGAGAAGAATGATTGAAAGTAAAATGGGTCTTCACAAGAACAAGTTTGGAACGATACCTGTAGAACAAGTCGAAAGTAATTGAAGATAATACTGTAAAATAAGAGGTGAGAAGAGCCATGAAGATGGTTAAGAACACTTTGATTGACATGATGTTCTCAAATTTGTGCTTGTGTGAAGAAGATTGAAGTGAGATGTTAAAAAGTAAAATGTGATTTCTTCACAAGAAAAAAAGCTAGGGTTGCTAGTTAAAGATTTGTTTAATGCATCATCAAACTTGCAATGTCATTCATGCAAATACAAAGGTATTTTAGACCATTGTAGTGTTTGATACATGTAAAGTCAAAGTGGGGACAACACTAGTTCTAATATGCTCAGACTGTAAGTCTATATCGTATCTGCTACTCATACTAAGGGTTTTACTGCAAAAGCAACAAGTAACAACCCAATAATTAACTCAATTCTTTATTTTATTTTTAAATGACATCATAAACTATCTCACTCCAAATTTGATATGTTATGATTTTGTTGTACCAGACCTATTACAATTTTCAAATAAGACCATATATAATCGAATTGAATTTGCTTAATTAGTTCCCTCGTTCAATTGTATCTAAGAGATTGCTAATTTCAAAATAAGTAGCAAAACATACATAAGTTTTTACCAACATGCATAAATAAAAATGGGTCATGTTTGTTGAAACTTTTCTTATTTTTGTTTATTGTTTTACTTATTTTTTGCTTTTTTGTTGCATAGTTTTGTAAATTCGATTTCTTTTCTTTTTTATTTATTTATTTATTAAGATATGGTTCAGAGGCATTAGTCTTCCTCAAACAAACCAAACAAAAAATGGTATGTATGAGAAAATTTGTAACACACTATCGTCAATTTTAATGTTTTTCAAATATAAAATGTGTTTTATTCAAGACTACGATATCAACTATTAGAACAAAATCTATTATAAATACATTGCAAACAACATTATCGATGCCTATCATACAAATATATACATACTCTCTTCAAGTCCCTATGGCACACATCCATAACATTGAGGTCTCTTGACATTGAGCTCGTAAGTTATGGTGGTGAGAAGAATTGGCCCTTATGTAAATGGACACATCCAATCAGAACAAAAGCATAGATCGGTTGAAGTAAACGGACATGTAATCACCGGAATTGACGATGATGAGAGTCCTTGAGTGGCTGGACTGATCAGGTACTGCATCGATCGCTCTCTGAACGTTGGTGAAGTTGTCGCAACCAGCCAAGTCAACAATCAAGACATGTGAAGCCTTGTACACTCGTGCAAGCAGTGGCGAATTTAGAAATCATTTTCACCCGGTGCAGAACTAAAAATTGTTAAGTAATACATCGTAAAATAATACATCAAAAGGGGCATTATGAAAAATCCTTAAACAAATACACTAATTTTGAGAAAGTCATGGTGGGCAAGTGTCCCTCCCATTCCTTCACTATATTCGCCCCTACGTGCAAGTCTTGCTGAGTAATTCAATATCTTTTGACATTGAGAAGAATTCGCCTTGAAGCTTGCAGCAGAAGAAGAGACGGAGGCGAGAAAAACGAAGGTGAGAAGAGGTATGAACATGGTGAAAAGATAGAGGTGAGAAGAATGATTGAAAGTAAAATGGGTCTTCACAAGAACAAGTTTGGAACGATACCTGTAGAACAAGTCGAAAGTAATTGAAGATAATACTGTAAAATAAGAGGTGAGAAGAGCCATGAAGATGGTTAAGAACACTTTGATTGACATGATGTTCTCAAATTTGTGCTTGTGTGAAGAAGATTGAAGTGAGATGTTAAAAAGTAAAATGTGATTTCTTCACAAGAAAAAAAGCTAGGGTTGCTAGTTAAAGATTTGTTTAATGCATCATCAAACTTGCAATGTCATTCATGCAAATACAAAGGTATTTTAGACCATTGTAGTGTTTGATACATGTAAAGTCAAAGTGGGGACAACACTAGTTCTAATATGCTCAGACTGTAAGTCTATATCGTATCTGCTACTCATACTAAGGGTTTTACTGCAAAAGCAACAAGTAACAACCCAATAATTAACTCAATTCTTTATTTTATTTTTAAATGACATCATAAACTATCTCACTCCAAATTTGATATGTTATGATTTTGTTGTACCAGACCTATTACAATTTTCAAATAAGACCATATATAATCGAATTGAATTTGCTTAATTAGTTCCCTCGTTCAATTGTATCTAAGAGATTGCTAATTTCAAAATAAGTAGCAAAACATACATAAGTTTTTACCAACATGCATAAATAAAAATGGGTCATGTTTGTTGAAACTTTTCTTATTTTTGTTTATTGTTTTACTTATTTTTTGCTTTTTTGTTGCATAGTTTTGTAAATTCGATTTCTTTTCTTTTTTATTTATTTATTTATTAAGATATGGTTCAGAGGCATTAGTCTTCCTCAAACAAACCAAACAAAAAATGGTATGTATGAGAAAATTTGTAACACACTATCGTCAATTTTAATGTTTTTCAAATATAAAATGTGTTTTATTCAAGACTACGATATCAACTATTAGAACAAAATCTATTATAAATACATTGCAAACAACATTATCGATGCCTATCATACAAATATATACATACTCTCTTCAAGTCCCTATGGCACACATCCATAACATTGAGGTCTCTTGACATTGAGCTCGTAAGTTATGGTGGTGAGAAGAATTGGCCCTTATGTAAATGGACACATCCAATCAGAACAAAAGCATAGATCGGTTGAAGTAAACGGACATGTAATCACCGGAATTGACGATGATGAGAGTCCTTGAGTGGCTGGACTGATCAGGTACTGCATCGATCGCTCTCTGAACGTTGGTGAAGTTGTCGCAACCAGCCAAGTCAACAATCAAGACATGTGAAGCCTTGTAAACTCGTGCAAGCAGTGGCGAATTTAGAAATCATTTTCACCCGTGTAGAACTAAAAATTATTAAGTAATACATCATAAATTAATACATCAAAAGGGGCATTATCAAAAATCCTTAAACAAATACACTAATTTTGAGAAAGTCATGGTGGGCAAGTGTCCCTCCCATTCCTTCACTACATCCGCCCCTGCGTGCAAGTCTTGCTGAGTAATTCAATATCTTTTGACATTGAGAAGAATTCGCCTTGAAGCTTGCAGCAGAAGAAGAGACAGAGGCGAGAAGAACGAAGGTGAGAAGAGGTATGAACATGGTGAGAAGACAGAGGTGAGAAGAATGATTGAAAGTAAAATGGGTCTTCACAAAAACAAGTTTGGAACGATACCTGTAGAACAAGTCGAAAGTAATTGAAGATAATACTGTAGAATAAGAGGTGAGAAGAGCCATGAATATGGTTAAGAACACTTTGATTGACATGATGTTCTCAAATTTGTGCTTGTATGAAGAAGATTGGCGTGAGAAGTAACCTAATAGACTGCTGTTGAAGTCTACTAGCGTTTGTCGTAATTGCAAAAATAACCCATTACGTAGACTTCTCGATGAAGTCTATTGGTAGACTTCTCTAACTTCATAGAGAAGTCTACTAGTAGACATCAGAGAAAAGTCTACTGATTTAATTTTCTTATAATTGCATTTAAAACTTATTTATAATGAATTTTTTAGATTTTCTTTCTCCCACATGTGTGTTATATAATATGTTTTCTTCTGTGTTAATTTGACATATTTAGGTTCAATATTTATTGTATAAATCAAATTTCTTATTTGAGTAGTACCTACATGTTGTTCGTAGACTTCTCTGTGAAGTCTACTAGTAGTCACTTAGTAGACTTCAGTACGAAGTCTACAGCAGATGTTCGAGACCTAATGTGTTTTCTATTGTTTTTTTTTTTTACAGAGAATGGTTCATTTAGTTGTTATCTATGGAGAATGGGCTATTCAAGATAAGGCGTGGCAATTTGTGGTTGATAATCCCAAAGGAGGAAGACTGTTCTTTTTGAGTGATGATTGCACCCATTGTGATCTTCTTGAGATGGCCAAAGATGAATATAAGCTGGAATCAGACTTGGTGGAGATCACTTATTCACTACCGGAATCAATGTTGCAACATATGGCACCGGATACTCCTCCAATGCATGTCACAAATGATAGACAAGTTAAGAATTTAATTGAGCTAAGTAAAACGCATGTTATACGTCTTTGTGTCTCGAGTCGGTTGGAGAAGGATGATGATGTCAACAATGATTGTGATGGAATTTTGGCCAGTGGTGGTGAAGAATATACAGACGTAGATGCTGAGGAATGCGAGGAAGGAGATGGTGACCACTATGAGGATGATACGGGAAATGATGTCAATGAAGAAGATCATGGTAGTGAATATGGTGATGGGCAAGACGTTGAAGATGGTGATGGGCAAGACGAGGATATAAAAATTGATGGTGTTGGTATCAATGAAGATTACAGTGCATACGGGAAATTCAAAGATGAGGATGAAGATGATATCTCATTTGATGGTGTTGGTGGGAGTGAGCGTTGTTTTGGCAAAGGATTAGGATCAAAAACGACATGGTTTGATGGTATACTTGTCGGACAGAGTTTTGGTAGCAAGGATGAGCTGCTTAGAGAGTTGCGATTGACGGCCGTGATGTCAAGATTTGCATTCAAAACATACAAGTCTACTAAGACTCTGTTAGTCGCTATGTGTCGTGTTAAAGGATGCAAGTGGAAAGTCAGAGCTGCCGTGACGAATGACCCAAACTGTTTTTGGGTGACAACGTATACTAAAAAGCATACATGTTCACTACCGGACAGAGTCGCTCACAGGAAACGCTCTACTCCAAAGTATATTGGTAGGTTATTTATCGAACGCGTCGGAATAATTGATGGAGTTACGCCAAAGCATATACAAGATTCAATGAAGGTGATGTTTGGTATGAATCTGGATTATTCCACTTCATACAGATCATTGTTATACGCCCAAGAAATGGTGAGGGGGAACTGCTGAACATGGATATGAAAATCTCCCATCTTATTTACATATGATCAAGAAAGCAAATCCGGGAACATTGACCGCTCTTGAGGTTGATGCTCACAATAGATTTAAATATCTATTTATATCGTTCGGAGCCTCCATAGCTGGTTTTCAGTATCTTAGACGAGTAATCGTGGTCGATGGGACTCATTTAAGTGGAAAGTATGAAGGTGTTTTGCTAGTGGCGGCCGCACAAGATGGTAATTTTCAGATTTTCCCTTTGGCGTTTGGAATTGTAGATGCTGAGAATGATGCTTCATGGCAATGGTTTTTTACCAAATTGAGAGGTTGTATTTCTGATCAATACTCGTTGAGCATAGTTTCAGATAGGCACGCGTCCATTAAGAAGGCATGCGAGATGGTTTTCCCTTGGGCAACCTGAGGTATATGTTACTACCATCTTCAGTGTAACATTGTCACAAAATTTAGGGGAAAACAGCTCATGTATTTGGTCAAAGGCGCTGCGTATGCGTATACGCTTGATGAGTATGACCGATACATGGATTTGATACGAAGTGTGAAGCCAGAAATTGCAACATACTTGGAGGAAGCGGATCCAAAGCTATGGTCACGAGTTCACTTCGAGGGAGATAGATATAACATAAAGACAAGCAACATTGCTGAATCTATCAATGCCGCACTTAAGGTAGCTCGAGGATTTCCCATAACATTTCTTTTGGAATTTATCCGTGAGAAGCTAGCAAGGTGGTTTCCTATAAGGCGAGAAGATGCTCTACGTCTAACAACACGCCATACTCGGGCAGTTGAATACTTGTTGGCGGTTCGTGATGATTACGCGTCTCGGATGAAAGTGGGACGCATTAATAATCTTCAGTTTCATGTGAAGGGAGGAGCACGTGACTGTATTGTTGATTTGGGCCAAAACAAATGTACATGTGGTGTCTTCAACATCGAAAAGATACCTTGCTCGCATGCTATTGCCGCTTTGGTAGAGAGTAAACAAGATGTCGGTACCGGTGTTTGCCCGACTTATGGAAGGGATTCTTTGTACTGGGCCTATGCGGAAAGCATTTTCCCGATAAACCCAGTCGGTGAATGTATAGCATCCACCCCATGTCTGCCTCCTGACGTGAAGACGTGTCCGGGTCGGAAGAAGAAATCAAGGTGGCAAACTTGGTTAGAAATCGCAAGGATAAAAGGTAATAAACAACGGAAGATTCATGCTCAATACAATTGTTCAAAGTGCAACCAACCGGGGCATACGAAGCCGAATTGTGGTACTTAGCTGTTTTCAGTAGTACTTACATGTTGTTAGTAGACTTCTCCATGAAGTCGACTGGTAGACTTCTCATACAAGTCTACCAGTAGACTTCATAGAGAAGTCTACTGATTTAATTTTCTTATGGTAGCATTTCAAACTTATTTATAATGAATTTTTTAGTTTTCTTTTCTCCCAAATGTGTGTTATATAATTGTTTGCCTCCTGTATAATTTTGACATATTTAGGTTCAATATTTATTGTATAAATCAAATTTCCCTTTTTTCAGTAGTACTTACATGTTGTTAGTAGACTTCTCCATGAAGTCAACTGGTAGACTTCTCTAACAAGTCTACCAGTAGACTTCATAGAGAAGTCTACTGATTTAATTTTCTTATGGTAGCATTTCAAACTTATTTATAATGAATTTTTTAGTTTTCCTTTCTCCCAAATGTTTGTTATATAATTGTTTGCCTCCTGTATGATTTTGACATATTTAGGTTCAATATTTATTGTATAAATCAAATTTCCTGTTTTCAGTAGTACTTACATGTTGTTAGTAGACTTCTCCATGAAGTCGACTGGTAGACTTCTCTAAACATGTTTACCAGTAGACTTCATAGAGAAGTCTACTGATTTAATTTTCTTATGGTAGCATTTCAAACTTATTTATAAAAATATTCCATTATGAGAAGTACCAAATAACGTCAATACAAGTGAAAACAAACTCCATAATGATATTTTTTAACAGATAAATACAATGAAATCCTATTTAGTAGACTTTGGTGTGGAGTTGCGTGAATTGTTTTGCATGAGACGAATAGCATTCCTGATCACTGGATCAATGTCTTCTTCGTCTTCCTCGATGCGTATTAAGTAGCCAAGGTGAGCGAGAGATCGTCTGTACTCTAGTTCAGTGATCTCCTCCACATCAACATCCGTAGCACTTCCTTAATTGTCATTTGCTTGTTCTTGTCTCCCAAATGGTTGTTGTGGCTGTTGTGGCGGCTGTCGGACTGTTGGGTTGGCTCTCAATGCGGGGAGGGCGAGTACGATTTTCCTTGCTGCCATTGCCTTGCTGCCATTGATAAAGTGCAAGTCAAATAACAAATAAGAAACAACAAATAACAAATCTACAAATTAAGTTTCAAACCTGTTTATTCTAACAGACTAAAGAGTAAGAGGTTTTTAGAGACACGAGAGAGATAGCGAGGAGACGAAAGAGATATATACAGCAGACGCGGAGGGATACGAAGAGGTAAAAAAGGAAGATTTTATCCGTATATTGTTTATGACCGTTAGATTATTTCTAATCAACGGCCTATGTAAAAAATTAGGTGATCCTCACCTTCATTAATTAGCCAATGAAATAAGTTTGTTACAAGAGAAGTCTACTAGGTAATACAGGAGAAGTCTACTACAGAGAAGTCCGCTAGTAGACTTCTTTGTAGTAGACTTCTCCTGTCTATTCTAGCAGACTTCTCTGTCAAATAAGTTTGTTACAAGAGAAGTCTACTAGGTAATACAAGAGAAGTCTACTACAGAGAAGTCCGCTAGTAGACTTCTCCTGTTTATTCTAGCAGACTTCTCTGTCAAATAAGTTTGTTACAAGAGAAGTCTACTAGGTAATACAGAAGACTTCTCTGTCAAATATACTAGCAGACTTCTGTGGGAAATAAAAACTTTAATCTTCAAACAGGAGATATTGTAGCAGACTTCTCATACAAAACTTAAAAACTTCAATCTTTTACAGAGAGGGAAAAAAAGTAGAGAGAGAAAGCTTGAGTAAGAAGTCGAATTGGTGTTCCTGTTTGCTACGGCGAGGCATCGGCTCTGGGTATTCTCGGATTTGGTGGTTGATTTGGACTCCGGCGAGATGATTCGTCTTCATCTCCAGTTTTCGGCGTCTCTTCTTCGAACCGAGCTCTGTTCCTTTGAGTGAGAAAGTTCTGGTAGTACCTGCACAACGAGAAACAAACATGTTGACTAAGAGTTACTTATAATTCGACATACGACAATACAGCAGAGATGTTGACTAAGAGTTTACCTGAAAATTCTCTCGACAACTGCCTCATACAACAAAAAGTTCTCTCCGTTTTGTGAATTTTTTACAGCATAGTTGTCGATGGCCCTGTCGATTGGTCATCTCGCAACAGAGAAACAGATTTCAGATTAGTGCTGCAAAATTTTAGATTGGTGTTTGAATCGACATGTATGCAGTTAGAAGTATGTGGGTTTGTAACAATGATCTATACGCTCCTCAAGAGAAACAGGGTTGGTTCATGGAACTTACAAGAGATTTCCTCCCATTATCGTGTAGTCAGCGATCTCCTGAGGGGCTTCAATGGTTGTAGTTGGTTCATACAGAAAGGGAAAGAAAAAAGGAGTCAGACAGTGAGTTAGAAGTCAGAAAAGGAACATCTTGGACAGCGGAAGTCGAAGATACTTACATGGATCTGAGGAGAAGTCAATGCTATATCCAACCCTCTCGCAAGGGAACCGAATTTCAGATGTAGCAGAGGAAGAATCCGGTTGCAGATTTGGAGATCGATACGGAGAGGCCATGATAGGTGATTGATTGAGATTTTAAGTTTTTGTTTCGCAAAAGAAGAGAAAGTGAGGAGCTTCGTTGGTTCAGAACCTAGGGTTTTCAGATAAAGGAATTGTTGACGGTTTTTTTTGTTTAGATAAATGTAAATAGAGAAACCGTGATATTTGATTACATCTAGTAGAGAAGTCTACCGGAGAAGTCTACAAGAGAAGTCTACAAGGGAAGCGTACAGCAGCAGATGTCTACTAGAGAAGTCTACCGGAGAAGTCTACTAGAGAAGTCTACTAGAGAAGCGTACACGATAACATTAATGTACAGAAGCAGATGTCTACCGGTGAAGTCTACAAGAGAAGTCTACAAGATTCTGATCAATACAAAAACAAATGTCTACTATTTAAGTCTACAAGAGAAGTTTTTAGAGAGAAGTTAATAACATATCAAATTACGTTAATGTACATTAGTTTGCTACGGCGAGGTATCGGCTCTGTGTTTCTTCGGATTTGGTGGTTAATTTGGACTCCGGCGAGATGATTCGCCTTCATCTCCAGTTTTCGGCGTCTCCTCTTCGAACCGAGCTCTGTTCCTTTGAGCGAGAAAGTTCTGGTAGTTACTGCACAACGAGAAATGTTCAAAATACAAGGAAAATGTCACTCACAGTATTAATTTCACCAGGTTGAAAACAACAAAAATTTGACTTGTAAAGAATTCGACATTTCATAGATGCTAGATACACATAATGACAGAATTCGACATTCAATACAATACACATGTTGACTAAGAGTTTACCTTAAAACTCTTTCGAGAATTGCCTCATACATCACAAAGCGAGATCCGTTTATTGTCATCTTTCGGGCATAGTTGTCGATGTCCCTGTCGAGATTGGTGTTTGAATCGACATGTACGCAGATAGAAGTATGTAGGTTTTTAATGGCGAGAAACAGTGTTGGTTCATGGAACTTACAAGATATTTCCTCCCATTATCATGTAGTCAGCGATCTCCTGAGGGGCTTTAGTGGTTGTTGTTGGTTCGTACAGAAAGGGAAAGAGAAAAGGGGTCAGACACTGAGAAGTAAGTCAGAACCATGAAGATCTTGAACATGGGAAGTCGAAGTGACTTACATGGATCTACCTCGCAGTTAATGGTATATCCAACCCTCTCGCGTCTAGGGAACCGCGTTTCAGAGGTAACAGAGGAAGAATCCGGTTGCAGATTTGGGGATCGATACGGAGAGGCCATGATAGGTGATTGATTGAGATTTTAAGTTTTTGTTTCGCAAACGAGGAGAAAGTGAGGAACCTAGGGTTTTCAGATAAAGGAATTGTAGACGGTTTTTTTTTGTTCAGATAAAGGAGAGAGGAACCGTGATATTTGGTTTTATCTACTATAGAAGTCTACCGGAGAAGTCTGTCTACAAGAGAAGTCTACAAGAGAAGTCTACAAGAGAACATTAATGTTTAGAGAAGCAGATGTCTACAAGAGAAGTCTACCGGAGAAGTCTACGAGAGAAGTCTGTCTACAAGAGAAGTCTACGAGAGAAGTCTAAAAGAGAAGCGTACACGAGAAGATTTATGTACAGAAGCAGATGTCTACTGGAGAAGTCTACCGGAGAAGTCTGTCTACAAGAGAAGTCTACCGGAGAAGTCTACGAGAGAAGTCTGTCTACAAGAGAAGTGTCCGAGAGAAGTCTACAAGAGAAGTCTACGAGAGAAGTCTGTCTACAAGAGAAGTCTAAGAGAGATGTCTACAAGAGAAGTCTACCGGAGAAGTCTACGAGAGAAGTCTACAAGAGAAGCGTACACGAGAAGATTTATGTACAGAAGCAGATGTCTACAAGAGAAGTCTACTAGAGAAGTCTGTCTACAAGAGAAGTCTACCGGAGAAGTCTACGAGAGAAGACTCATGTACAGAAACAAATGTCTACTATTTAAGTATACAAGAGAAGTTGTTAGAGAGAAGTTAATAACATATCAAATTACGTTAATGCACATTAGTTTGTACATATCACATCCCGCCATAGTAGCCAAAAAATAAGGATGAGTTTTTCTCACAACTACAATATATAGGCAAGATATCTACAATATTGAAATTGTGAGGTCCTATATTATTCATAAACATCCAATCCAGTATATGTATTTTCGTCTGACCCACGAAATTCAGTCTCGGCGAATATCTCAGCCGCAAGCTTCTCCCTAATACGCTTTATCTTCGCATCAGACAATACAGTCGAACTAAATGGAATGCCGAGAGCATGGCATTCAATGTACTTCAGACAATACACTCCACAATCCCCAACTTTCTTGTTTTGTGGTACTTTGGATGCTGGCCACCTTTTATGCGTGAATTTGGTGATTGGCCACTTAGGTCTATCTTCTACTGAACATGCTGTATGCATTAGAAAAGGTACCATAACGGCAATGGGCTCGACCAAGTCTTTGAGTTGCGCGAGCGTTGTATGGGTTACTATAGAGTCCCACACCACAATGTGTCTCTGTGGGAGTGATATCCACAAAGCCACCCAATGGTCTTCTTTGACATTTAAAGGTAAATAAATGTCCTCCACTTCAGTCCCCCACGTCTTCTGTATTTTTGCATACTGGGGGAGTTGACCTGCATAGTAATCCCACGCCCCACCTGGTAGCGTTTTTCCACTCCCGTCAGGATTGGGTTTTGAGTTTTTAAAGTCATTGTACCGAGTAGGCCATATGTTGCCTAGAGTAGAGTCGAGGATGCAAATTTTGTCACTCCTAAACCACTCTGGATGTTCCTTGTACCGTTTCCTCAGCATATTCAACGCAGCATCCAGGTGCTGCGACAAAACAACCAAAAGAATCAAGGTTAAACATCAAAAACTTCATAGAGAAGTCTACTGGAAAAGTCTACTGGAGAAGTCTACTAGAGAAGTCTACTAGAGAAGTCTACTAGAGAAGTCTCTGAAGAAGACTTCCTAGAGAAGTCAACTGGAGAAGTCTGTCTACAAGAGAAGTTTACTGGAGAAGTCTACTGGAGAAGTTTACTGGAGAAGTCTGTCTACAAGAGAAGTCTACTAGAGAGAAGAGAAGAGAAGGCTAACCGTGTCTCTTAGCCATTGTTGCGGCGTTCGAAGAGTCCAAAACCACTCTACATTAGTGAACGGAATGATCTCTTCGCCATAATCCCTGTTTAGGAAGGAAATTTCAGCAATTGATAAACTTAAACAATGAGTTAAGGTCTTTTTTATACTTACGGCTGTTGCTTCAGCCACACATCAAGTCTCCTTGTCATTTGTTCATCGATGGTAGCAAAAGGATCATATCATTTTCCTACCTTTGAATTAACAAGTTTGTTTTCGTAAGGTGACTTATTTGCCATGGCCGGCTTCTTCAGCTTATCACTCTTTGCTCGTCTCAAAATCGCCTGCTTTTTCTTCTCTTGTTTAGATTTCGTAATCTCAGCATAATTCGCAGGTAGATTCTGAGGAGACAGAATGATAAGGCTCTTATCCGCACAAGTGACACTCGCACTCTGACCATCATCCTTAAGTGTTTCCTTGGCTACCTTCTTCTCCTCTTGTTTAGCTTTCTGAAGCGGTAAATTCGGTTGTGGTTTTTGAGGAGGTGGTATCATAACTCTCGGATCCGCACCAGTGACACTCGCACTCTGGCCATCTTGAAGGACTTCCTTGTTAAACATTTTACTCTGCAAGTAGAGAATCAAAGTCGAATCATATACCAAATAGAATATATCATCCAAACAAGAAAGGAAGAAATGTTAAAATGTTAAAAGAGATTACAGAATCTAAACAAGATTACGCACTGACCCCAATATCAGGAACAGTCTTGTTCTCATCAGCAGCCGGTTCATTGGAGACCCCCACATGAAGAGCTGGGGCAATTTGGTTGGATTTGGTTTGCTCTTCTTTTCCAGTCTTCACAGCCTCTTCTTTTCCCTCTTTCACAGCCTCAATGCGTTCCAAGCGTTCCTCAATATTGTTGACCTTATCACCAAGGAGTTTGATATTGTTTTCACAGCGTTTAAAACCAGCATCAACCTTCTCTGACAAGTCCTTAAAATGCATGTCAAAGTGTGCTTGTATGCTCTGTACCAATGAAGGTAGTTCCGCCGTGTAACCAGACTCAAATTCTTCTCGACTCCTCTTCTCCGGTAAGCTAACAAGGCTAAGGCTCATACTGCTTTCATTTTTCACACCAGGCTTCACCCTTGACTTCACACCCTGCTTTCTTGTATCATTAGCGGAATCAATCACACCCGTCACTTGCCAGTGATCATGGGTCCATTCTAGTCTGGTTCAGAAATAGCTGAGATTATGTTAACTATCTTCTGGTCGTAAACATCATCATCCCACCTTGGGAACATATCTTCGTACTCATCCTTCATCACACAGCTTAGGACATTCACCTACAAAATAGACATATAAGACGTAGACCGATTAACCAGAGAAGTCTACTGGAGACTTCTCCAGTAGAAGTCTACAATAGAAGTCTACTGGAGAAGAGAAGTATAGTAGAGAAGTCTACTAGAGAAGTCTACAATAGAAGTCTGCTGGAGACTTCTCCAGTAGAAATCTACAATAGAAGTCTACTGGAGAAGAGAAGTATAGTAGAGAAGTCTACTGGAGAAGGAGAAGTCTACGAAGAGAATGAGAAGTCTACAAAGACCTGTTTGTACATGTTCTCTTTCATGTATCTCTTGCCTCTGGATCCCTTAAAAGCCAGTAGAGGTGGAGTAGGTTTATGTGGAAAAGGACCACCATATTGGGCTGCATAATCCGGTAGAGAATAGTACACCCATATTTGGAGAACATGTACGAAGCCTTCCAGTGTATACGATAACTTTGCCAAGTCTTTCTCCTTCACAGACTTGATGAGTAACTTCAATGCAACCCTACCCCATGGGTAGTTCTGGAAGGCAGTGATATCCATCACAAGCCTAGCAAGGTTAACATTGATGGGTGTTGTCTCCTTTTTAGCTTCAATGTAACCGGCATATATGCATAGATATCCCAACCTGATGTGGTCCAACCGTGTCCACTCTGCAGATAAACCACAAGCTTCTATTAACTCGTTCACAGTTGGACCCCTGTCCAGATCAACTCCTATAAGGGTCCAAAATTGCCGCGTTTCTTCAGTGACCTCTACATCTGGGTTATCCAAGTTCGGAACTTCGCGGCAATTCAGACCGGTAATCTCCTCAAACTCAAGCAATGAAAATCTCAACGGCTTTTACCAATCAGACTCCATATCTCATGGGGTTTCTTGCACTCTAGCTGAGCAATTAGTATATAATGAACCATCCTCGATGCCCAGCCAAACTCGAGAGCATTGAACCGTAGCACCACACCTAATGGAGAGAATAAAAGCTCTTCCCACTCATCTTTTCTTAAGACGTTGCGTAGAGATTCAAACAATTTTGTATTTCCAGCATAGTAGTGTATGCTTTTACCCGCTTCAAGCTTATCTCCTTTGGAATAAAGCCTTGACGGAAAACTTCTTGCATCCATATCCATCATCGCATCCATATCCACTGTATTTCGATGAAGTTAAACTGAATTCGTACTTTCCGGCGGCGGCAGATCGGCAAAGAAGACTGAAAAAAGAAAGTCAAAGCTCGAATTAGATAGAGAAATAGCGAGTAAGAGATAGTAAAATCAAAAAGAGTTGAGAGAATGAAAAGAATGCATGAAGTGTCCGACGGTGATGATGGAGACGGAAGGTGGTAGATCTCTTGTTTGGAGACGAAAGGTTGTAACTTTAAGTTGTAAATTTAGGTTGTAAATTAACCGCATTTTTGTGGTTTTATAGGTAGGGTAAATACATTGGTTAAGTTCGGTTAATTTGGATGGGTAAAAAAATTGGTTCAATTTGGTTCAGCTTAACTACACGATTTGATGAATGTTTAAGAAATTCAAATTTTTAAAATGTTTTTAAAAAAATTCAAATTTGCCTCCTCATGTTTAGTAGACTTCTAAATGCGATTTAAATCTACTGGAGAAGTCTACTGGAGAAGTCTACTGCAGAAGTCTACTGGAGAAATCCACTGGAGGAGTCTACGGGAAAGTCTACTGAAGAAGTCTACTAGAGAGTCTACTGCAGAAGTCTACTAGAGAAGTCTACTGTATCCAAAACCAAACATCGTATAAGAAAATAAAAGCACAGAAACATAATGAAGACCTTCGATTTGGAAACCTTTGATTACTAAACATACTGAGAGATGCAAACAAAAACACATCCTCTCACAAACCTACTGGGCTTCGATGATGCAAACAAATACACATCCTCTAAATTAAGTTTACTTCACATAAATCGATTATTTTCAATAATTATTCGAAACCGTATACCAAAACTTTCAAAACGTATAATATATTCACTCAAAAGTTAACACTTTTATGCAAATTTGACATTTTAAATATAAAAATGATAAACCCTAACTTTAACCCTAAGTGTAAAAACATGTTTGCAACCTATGATGTACCTTATTTGGTAACCCTTTGTTTAGTATAGTATGTATTTCATTCATAACATAATTTGTCTAAGTATGTTTAATTTTGTGAAATTTTATTTTTCACACATCACAATTGTTTATAGTCGGGTCATCAATCAAAATTTTTTATCAAAATATTTTTGTTAATTTATAAATTTAAATTTAAAATATAATTATATAGTAGACTGCTGTAGTAGTCTACTAAACCACAAAAGTAGTCTTCATAACCTAATTTGTCTAAGTAGGTTTAAATATGTTTAATTTTGTGAAATTTTATTTTTCATACTTCACAATTATTTATAGTAAGGTCATCAATCAAAATTTTTTATCAAAATATTTTTTGTTAATTTATAAATTTAATTTTAATATATAATTATATAGTAGACTCCATGAGAAGTCTACTAAACCCCGTCCAGTAGACTTCTCATGGAGTCTACGAGTTGATTTCGTAACAGAAGTCTACTAGTAGACTTCTACATTACTTAGTAGACTTCCCTAGGTTAAAACAGTCATTATGCCTCCGTTTTATTGTTTGGTCATAAAGGACGTAGTTGTAATTTCACTACCCATTTGGGTTATTTTTCTCAAACATAGGATATATGGGTTACATTTGTATTTTAAATCAATTTTAGGGTCATTTTTTGTAACCACGGCTAAACTATCTCACTCCAAATTTGATATGTTATGATTTTATTGGACCTATTACAATTTTCAAATAAGACTATATATAATCGAATTGAATTTGCTTAATTAGTTCCCTCGTTCAATTGTATCTAAGAGATTGCTAATTTCAAAATAAGTAGCAAAATCTACATAAGTTTTTACCAACATGCATAAATAAAAATGGGTCATGTTTGTTGAAACTTTTCTTATTTTTGTTTATTGTTTTACTTATTTTTTGCTTTTTTGTTGCATAGTTTTGTAAATTCGATTTCTTTTCTCTTTTATTTATTTATTTATTTATTAAGATATGGTTCAGAGGCATTATTCTTCCTCAAACAAACCAAACAAAAAATGGTATGTATGAGAAAATTCGTAACACACTATCGTCAATTTTAATGTTTTTCAAATATAAAATGTGTTTTATTCAAGACTATGATATCAACTATTATAACAAAATCTATTATAAATACATTGCAAACAACATTATCGATGCCTATCATACAAATATATACATAATCTCTTCAAGTCCCTATGGCACACATCCATAACGTTGAGGTCTCTTGACATTGAGCTTGTAAGTTATGGTGGTGAGAAGAATTGACCCTTATGTAAACGGACACATCCAATCAGAACAAGAGCATAGATCGGTTGAAGTAAACGGAAATGTAATCGCCGGAATTGACGATGATGAAAGTCCTTGAGTGGCTGGACTGATCAGGTACTGCATCGATCGCTCTCTGAACGTTGGTGAAGTTGCCGCAACCAGCCAAATCAACAATCAAGACATCTGAAGCCTTGTAAACTCGTGCAAGCAGTGGCGAATTTAGAAATCATTTTCACCCGTGTAGAACTAAAAATTATTAAGTAATACATCATAAATTAATACATCAAAAGGGGCATTATGAAAAATCCTTAAACAAATACACTAATTTTGAGAAAGTCATGGTGGGCAAGTGTCCCTCCCATTCCTTCACTACATCCGCCTCTGCGTGCAAGTCTTGCTGAGTAATTCAATATCTTTTGACATTAAGAAGAATTCGCCTTGAAGCTTGCAGCAGAAGAAGAGACAGAGGTGAGAAGAACGAAGGTGAAAAGAGGTATGAACATGGTGAGAAGGCAGAGATAAGAAGAATGATTGAAAGTAAAATAGGTATTCACAAGAATAAGTTTGGAACGATAGCTGTAGAACAACTCGAAAGTAATTGAAGATAATACTGGAATTCAATTTGTTTCTTAGAATATATTTTTAAAATATGGTAGAAACGAAAACGTTTTTCCTAAAAGGAAAAAAGGTAAAATGTGAACCTAAAAAGGAAACAGAAAAAAGCGTCGCATCTACAAAAATTTACACAAGTCCTCTACCTATTGTAAGTAACTCATCTAAAACCTAAACACTCTTTCATCCATCTCTAACCAAATCCATGACTTCTTTCACCTCAACACAAAAGATCAACATAAGACGACTCCTTGGCTTCTTTTAAAATCAAAATTTTCTTCTAAAGTTACACCACTTTCGATTCTCTTGTCAACAATTTGGTGCGATTGAACTGGCTTCTGCAGCATGGATGCTCCTTTGAACCTCACCATTTGGTAGCACGTCTTTATGTATTTGCCGAGCTATAGCAATGAAGGGTTTAAATGTTATGAGATTCTCTTAGAACAAATTTCATAATTTACAAATCAGTCAAATCCTTTGTTTTTACCTGTTCAGGTGCGAGTTTTCTGAACCCAAATTTGTTCATCCATAAGGGCTCTGCCTCTTCAGCTGCTGGAACAACGATGCTTTCAACATTCAGGAGTGAGAGTAGCTTCTCAATGCAAGAGAAGAGCAATTGAAAATATCCCTATGTTGTATAAAACCCCATAAAACTCGCTTAGCAAGGAAACTCTTAAGTCAATCAGTAAACATAATTTTATCTTCAAGATATGGATGTTTAAGGGACAAGAGGACATCACCTTCTCTCGGCTGCACACGCGTGTTGCAACTAATGGAAGTTCTGCAAATTCTCGGCCAAAAACTCGTACTAGTCCAGCCGAAACAACAGTTGCACTACATAAATTAGCAGGGGAAAAAAGCCAAATCAATGGTTAATCGCAATTAATATAGGCCTCTGGCTAGATAGAAACAAGAAAAATATCTTACTTTACAGTCAAAACAGCACAGCAGATTCCCCCATAATCTTGTCCTTGCATATTTTTCCTAAACAAACAATACATTTGTGATTGTTATTGATATCATTGAGAGTGTTAAGAGGATTGAAGTCAGACTACTTGAAGCAAGCATTGATGGAAGAGTCCTCACCCGTAAACCATTCTCGGAATAAGATTGCTCCCAGAAACTGGATCAACTATAGGATCAAAGCAATCCTGGAAGAGAGACATTGCACAAACTTAGGGTACAATGGTAGAATGACAAATTCCTATTGATCAGAGCAAAATTGATGAAGGCCAAACGTTTGCATATGATGATTCCATTATAGGTAGCACAATGAGCTTCTAATTTTGAACTGCAAAGTCACTTACATGAAAAATAGCCAATGCCTGAGACAGCAACAATCGGCTTTCAGGAGAAGTAACTTTGCCACTTATCAGTCTCCATCTGATGTCAAGATGACTGACAGGATCAATATCAGTTCTTTCTTGCTTCAGCTGTAGTATTTCCAAAGAAGAATCTGAAAGCTTCTCAGCCCCACCAAGAAGTAACTTTTGTAACGTGGAGTTAATCCTTGTACAGTCCATCGAGCAAAACCAATTTCCTTTAGGTAATTCCTGTGAGAAAATCGTATTATCCCGTGTAAGCTGATATCAGGGTACACAATGTACAGCATTGATCTAATCTATGCACAAACACAGAAGATTGTAAGCTGGGAAAAAGCTATGTGCGGTCACCTTTAAATCCACAATATTGTGACTACTCAGACATCCAATGTGGTACTCCTTTTCACACTGTTGCAAAATACAGATAAGTAACAGTAGTAATTAGTTTGATTTGCAAAATACATAATAATTTAATTTTTACCCGCCACGATTGAGAAAGTACCTGATCACATATTATGATTGTCCGTGGCCCAAATCCGGATCTGCAAAAATCAGAACCACTGTGGACAAAAAAAACTATTAGCTAAGATAGTTCATATATACTGTGGTTAGTTTTATGCTGTTGGCCAGAATACAAAAAGCGACTTTTACATCAAAACCTATGCTTCTAAGACACTTTAACATAGAATTTATGGTCTTCTGAAACAATATTGTCTCTCAGTACAGGTAATACTGATGTAACTTGAAGGACAGAGAATAGTCATATAATTTGAAGCATACATTAAGAAGAAGACTTTAGACTCAGCCAGAATGATTACCTGCATAGTACACACCCATTTGTTTCAGCTTCCATGTTCTTGACAACTCGAATGCATCGTCCAGCTAACTGATCAGCATGATCAACTCCTTCTAGTTGAAGTTGACCAGCTGCAGAAGAATTAACATCGTACTCGCCAACAGTTTCGGTCTTGGCCTTTTTCTCGCAGTATTTGCAATGCCAGTTACCACGAGGAATACTTGGAAGGGAAACACATTCTACATAGACCAGACAGATATGTTGAGCAAAAGTGATTAGAAACCTCAACAGAGTGATCCAAAACATAAGAATGTCTACAGACCCTACTGTTTGAGAGACTTGATCTGAAATTCAGCAAAGTGGCTAAAATGGCAAAGATTTTTTGAAGTGATCCCGCTTGTAGATATATGCATATCTATTTCTAGATCAGTATTATATCCAACAAGTGTAGTTACCGAAGTAGAGGCAAAATCATTAAAGAGATAAAGAAAGCAAGTGATGCATACTGCAAAATTGATTTAAGTACAGCTTTACCTATGTGGAAGGCTCTAGGGCAGCTATCGCAGATTATAAGATTTCCACCATCAGCACAAATAACACACAGGTTGTCATTTTCATTAGCAGAATAGTTCCGGCCTTGTGAGAAAGTCATTGCCCATTCGTGAAGAGACACACCATTAGATGTATAAATGTAAAAATAACTGCAACAAATAGAAAATAATCAGACATAGAAATGCAAAAAATTCAATGCAAGAGAGACAGAGGAAAAAATGCGCACGGTTTTCTACGAGATGCCCAGCCTGCATGAGCTTCAAACAGAGAGGGGCTCACCTGCACGCAAAATGCCAAATTAAGAACTAACTGATAAAGCATGGTGTAGTGTGTATAATATCCAAAAGTACCTCATTCTTGCAGCAGTAACAGTATATTCCAGCACCCATTTTGTAGCCTCCAACCAATTTCTGCCACAGTGTTATGTCTTAAAAGAGAAGGCCAGGTGAAGAGACATATAAACACACAGAGAATAAGGTAAGTAACCTGTCCACGGGCATAGTATCCTAGTTCAGTTCCATCTGGTAATCCCCCATTGTCAAACACTAACTTATGCAATTGATCCCTGTATGAAAAAAGAAGATATATGTAAAACAAAACCAGCCAGCATAAACGAAATTAAGGTTGCTATAAATAAATGATACCAACTTTCTGGATATTCTATAAGTCCTTTTTTTTGAAGAAGCAGAAAGGGACACGCTTTTTAAAGCCTTCGGGGTCACAGAATGTTGGGAAAACCTACAAGAACTACAAGGAAATCAGACACAACAAAAGAAGTCTCTTTATCATCCATGTTAATTTGGTTAACATCATCAAGAAGTAAGGATACCAACATCTTAAATTTAGATCTGCACTTATTTTGTAAAGATATATTTGAAGATGAACTAAGAGCCTTCCCAACCAAAGCTTGACGTAATGCCCTGAAATGCAAGGTCATGATTTAAGACCCGATACAAGAAAGTAGACATGCAGTATATACAACATGCCTAAGCGACAACAAAATTGCAAATCGAGTCCTATCATATGGTTCAGAAAAGTGTAGTTTCTTCATGCAATTATTGATGAAAATGCAAGATACACAACAAAATGGTACCAACTTTCTTGTCATCTTTTGAGTGCTATTTCCAAGTGGTGACATAACTACAGGAGATTTTGACGTGGATTCTGATGGTCTGAAAAGGCAGAACAAGACAGCACAGAATTGAATAATACTCATGCAGGGTGCCGAAAGAAAATACTTTTATGCCACATATAAAATGGAAATCTAAACAGGGGAAGGGACACCTTATGACTAAGAGTACATAAAAGAAAGGTTACCAACTTTTTGGTTATCTTTAATGTGTTCTTAACCGGAGATGTTATGATTGCAGGAGCACTAGTTGAGGTCCTTCTGGCATCAGGGCTGGCCTGAGAATTTTGTACCTCTGAGCATGACAAGCACAGAAACCCTCTAAGGCCAAGAGAGGATAAAGGGAACACGCCTAGAAACAACAGGCATTAAGTTCAATTTTAACCCGAAATCAAAGAAATCGATACACTTTCGAACAAGCTAGGGAGAAATAAGATAACAGACCCACCTTCGCATCTTTTACAGGTGTAACATTTTTCTTTAGAAGTACTATCAACAGCATCAAGAATTGTTGCTTCAAGAGAATGTAGAGGAGCGTTCCTACAAATCTTCAGAACATCTAGCAGGCTCTTACCATTCTCAAAGCAAATATATTGTGATGCTCGTCTGTATTGTTTACAAGCATGAATCTCAAATTTGGAAGTTGTAATAACCTACAAAAAAAGAATGTGTTTATATACCAAAGTATGTCTGATAGAATTACTAGAGATCATCAAAGTCAACCTGCATTCTGAATTGCAGAGTGGAAAAGTATGCTTACTTTAGCCCAATCACAGAAAGAACAAGAGCACAAAATTCCACCATCTTTAATGATGCCACGGAGACCAAATACTTGAGACTGGCACATAAACAAATCACTTCTTAGATTAAGCTAGAATGAAATGGTCTCAAAAGCGTGCAAACCAAAACAGAATAGCCCAACCTTAATAGTACCCATGTAAACCACCGGCACACCATCAAGTATACCGGTCTCAAAAAGGTCTCTCACTGTAGATGGCCTCTTGCGGATTAAATTTGACTTGTCAACCAGACTCACCGAATCAGACTGTTCTGCCAGAACCTCTACATCATCAGGCACTAAATTGTTTACCTTCTTCACTCTCAAAACTGATTTATAAATCTGCATAGTACGCTTTAAAGATCCATGCCTATTCTCCTCTGACGCACAACAGGGTTTTCTCATGGTTTTATTGCCTACTCTCCCTACCTCAAAATCCAAGCTTCCTTCTGAGAGAACTTCTACAGGAATAGCTTCATGTAACATTTCTACAAATTGGATATCTTCAATAACAACATCGACTAGTGAACTACTGTCAGTCTTACTATCCAGTTCTTTGAACTTCTCAGTTGCCAAGCTTCCAGTAACTAAGCGCTCTTCCATAGCAATTTCCCCGAACGGACTCTCAACAGGTGCATTGTTAATACAAGAACTCCCACTGATACTAGTTTCAGCTGTTGAATCACTGTGACACATATCACCTGCGGGAACTGTAACCCCAATTGTTGGTTTCGACTCGTAAACTCGATCCGACATTCTAATATTTCCCGAAAATCCAGCATTTCCATCTTCTTCATCAAGCTTGGTGAATTTAGTCCTCCTAGTTCTTGTGTAAACAATAAAACCATTGACCTGAGTCGTTTTGATTCTCTTACAGCTAGTCCTACTCCTGTCACCACCTTCCCCACAAGCTCCTCCGTCTAAAGCCATCCGCTTAACCGGAGATTGCCAAACCGAACTGATCCCGCCACCACAGAGCTGTCCGCCACCTACCAACCCGGACACAAACTCTTCCTTCATTTCAACAAATCTCCTCCACAACAAAAAACCCTCCAGAGAAATCTACACAAGAAACATAAAAAGATGAAGAAAAGGAGAAGCAAACTAAGAACATGGATTCAGTAATCAAGTCCAATCAAACATGCTTTAACCTAATCGGAGGCATTCAAAAAGATTTTGGTTTTTGAATAGAGTGAATCTGGGCATATAGAGAAGAAAAAAACGAAACGAACCTTGAAGGAGTCTTTCAAAACCAGTTGATTTGAGTTCAGAGACGAATCGCGGAAATATGAGGATTGGAAGTTAACATGAGATCGAAATCGATGGATAAATTAGGGTTTATGGGAGGATACAGAGATGGATCTGCAGGAAGAAGATGAAACAAAATCCTGATGGGGGTAGGATTTTGCAGCCTTTGAGAGGAAGATAGAGAAATGCAGTAAATTACAGTCTACTCGGCAGTGGCAAATTTCGTAAATACTATTATTTTAAAAGGGTATTTCTTTAAGAAAGAAATAATATAGGGACCAAGGCCCAGATTTACAACGCAATTTTTTGCGTTTCATTTTTCTCTTAAAGAAACAGCGTTTATCTCTGCGTTTGTCGCTTATCGCAAAACTAGTCCTTAGCGTTGTTCGGGTATTTCGATCGATTACGGTTAAGTTTTTCGGTTTTTGGATATTTTAAATTTTTGGATTGGTTTCGGTTTGGTATTTTCGGATTGCGGGTCGGTTTGGATAGGTTTGGTGAAAAACCGATCAATAACCGAAACTAATCGGGGGATTTTTCGTTTTGTCCATTGCAACATTCTTCGTGTGTCCATGTATTAGGTCCACGAGAAACAATTTATTTAGTGTAGGAACCGAAAAATCGAATTGAGAAAAACGAATGGAAAAAACGATAAAGGAATTAAGAACACGATCTTAAACCAGAAAACAGAGTCGAGAAAAAATATATGTCCTTAATTCTGAAAATCGCCCGTAGTGTGACGGATTAATGCGATTCCGAATCCCAGGATAAAACCGCGACTATCAACAATTTGGAACACTCAAATCGAAGTCTAACAAATGAAAGATCTATGTATACTCTCGAGACACTTACTTTGGGAGATTTGGATGTTTCAATTTTTCTGGGTTGAAAAATTGCAGGAAAACGTTGGAGAAGATGATGATGGCACGTGCGGTTTTATAAAACTGGAGGGTCGATTATCCATTATCAGTCGCAACTGTCGATTAACCTTGGGTCGCAATTGTTGGGTTTATTGGGTCGAAAATTGGCTAACTGGGCCAGAAAAATTGGGCCGAAATTTTTCCAAAAAGAATAGTCTTGATGGACCTTTGGCCCAAGCCCAACCCCAAGCCCAAGCCCAAGCCCAGCCCAGCCCAGCGAGCGGCGGCGGCGGCGCGCGCGTGCGTGTGTGGTTCCCATTTCTAAACATGCATCATGCATCATTATAGATATTTGTAAACATGATAGGAGAGGGTAATATATATACCACTCCATTCTTTCCTCTCTTAGCAATGTGTGACTTTTATAAATGTGTTGACTTTAATTGTCACACACACCATACTTTGACCTCACATTTCTCATTCACCAATACTTCAATTTTAACTTATGAGCATTCCAAGTTGTAGTCCAAATTACAAGCTTTCCAATGAACTCACAATCCGCTAATTTCGGGCAATGACCTTGTCGGAAAATCTACCAGAAAAGTGACACAAATCACTTGTTAAATTTTAGTTCCAACAATCCCCCACATGAATAGAAATAACATCTAAACATATGACGACTTGATAAACTCTAAGACTCTACTGATTAGACCAACTTAATTGACTAGACAGACAGACGGACTTTTCGAGAGTATAACGAAAAATTATTCTATCTGAGTTGGTTGCAATGTTTCAGCCTTGAACCACTCGTAGTTAGTAGCTGTCGGATTTACTTGGCCAGGAAGTGGACATGATGTCTTGAACCACCCAGATTTCGATGTAAACCTAGACAACTGTTATAACACAGCTTCATTTTCTCATAGAACCCTGTTCTCTATTGTGTTCATTTTGGCCTTGAACTTGCCTGGTTATCATGAGTGAACTTGGAGAATATAGCATTTCCTTCATTCTCCTAGAAACGGCCCCATTTCACACTCACTAGGTGATCCATATTAGCTTATTTTCAGAAGTATCCTGTAATACTTTCTATTATAAGGCTATGGAATCATTTAAAGCCAAATGCTTATCCTTATACATACCAATGTAACACTGTATATCATCCTAGGAACTGGGTAGAGATAGTAATCTCACAGTGTTTTTCCAGGTTAAGTTTGAATTAGTTATCCCTTTGAACCTACTTCCTGGGATCTCCAGTCATGTAGGTAGGGTTTCCATCAAACTTCAACTTTATTCATAGGCTTTTAAACCCATTCCTCTTGATGATTTTTCTACTTGATCTCTTGCCAAACCTTTCCTGAATGGATCAGCTAGGTTGTCGGCAGATTTGATATAATCTATCGTGAGTACTCTGTTGAGATCAAGTTTCTAATGGTTTTATGTCGTCTTCGTATGTGACGAGACTTGCCGTTATAATTATTATTCAGTGCCTGAGAGATAGCTGATTGACTATCACAGTGTACACGTAAGGCTGGCACTGGTTTCACCCACATGGGAATATCTTCCAAAAAATTCCGAAGCCACTCTGCTTCTTAAGCTGTTCTGTCTAGAGCAACAAACTCAGATTCCATGGTTGATGTGGCTATCACGGTTTGTTTGGTAGATTTCCAGGACACTACTGCACCTCCAAGTTTAAAGACATATCCACTTGTGGATTTTGAGTTTTTGGAATCCGCGATCCAGTTCGCGTCACTCTATCCTTCCAAAACTCTTGGTTCTGTACCATAGTGTAGTCTATAATTTTTGGTATAACATAGGTAATTCAATACTCTAGTTATAGCTTTCCAATGTTTATGTCCTGGATTACTAGTATAGCGACTGAGTATGTTTACTACGTGGGCTAGGTCAGGTCTAATACAATTTTTCAATTACATTAGACTTCCGATTACTCGTGCACACTCCACCTGAGAAACTGCATCACCTGAGTTTTTAGTCAGGTGAATATGAAGGTCGACTGGAGTTTTTGTAGTCCCACTTGAATAGTTTTTAAATCCTATCAAGTATCTTTTGAGCATAATGTGATTGTGATAAGATGATTCCTCCAGCATGTCGGTGAATCTTAATACCGATAATGACATCTGCCAATCCCATGTCTTTCATTTCAAAGTTACTATGAAGTAAGTTCTTAGTTTGATTAATCATGTCATTAGTGTTGCCAATAATGAGCATGTCATCAACATACAAACACAACAAAAAATATCCGTGTGGGGTACATTTGATGTATATGCATTTATCACATTCGTTAATGCTGAAACCATTTGACATCATCACATTATCAAATTTTTCATGCCATTGTTTTGGAGCTTGCTTCAGTCCATACAATGACTTGACAAGTCTACAGACTTTGTGTTCTTGTCCGGGGATAACAAAACTTTCAGGTTGTTTCATATAGATCTCTTCTTCTAAATCTCCATGTAGAAAAGCCGTTTTGACATCCACCTGATGTATTTCAAGGCCTCTTAATGCTGCGATACCAACCAAAAGTCTGATGGAGATTATCCGCGTTACTGGAGAATAAGTGTCAAAGAAATCCAAACCTTCTTTTTGTCGGAATCCTTGGAACACTAGCCTAGCCTTATACTTATCCACAGTCCCATCGGTTTTCATTTTTGTTGTGAAAATCCATTTAGACCCCAGTGCTTTAAACCCTTCGGGTAGATCGGTAATCTCATATGTATGATGTTGCAATACAGAATCGATTTCACTATTGATAGCTTCCTTCCAATAAGGTGCATCTGGTATAGACATGGCTTCTGAGTAAGTTCTTGGTACGTTCTCTGTGAGAAAGACCATCATGAAATCATCCCCAAAAGATTTTGCCTTACGAGCTCTTTTGATGCGTCTAGGTTCATCTTCCACGGTTTCCACGTCATGTGTGGAAGTTCCGGAAGTGCTTGCCTCATTTGTTAAGGAGCTTGTTTCTCTTTGTTCAAGTGTCCTCTTCGGACGTTGTTTGTCCTTACAAGGAAAAATGTTTTCAAAGAAAGATGCATTCTGTGATTCCATTACTGTATTCACATGGATATCGGGTATGTCTGATTTGTGAACCAGAAACCGATAAGCACTGATGTTGTGTGCATATCCTATAAAAATACAATCCACTGTTTTAGGTCCAATTGTGACCTTTTTCGGAGGTGGTATCGCGACTTTTGCAAGGCACCCCCACACTTTCAGGTATTTGTACGAAGGTACAACACCTTTCCAAAGTTCATATGGCGTCTTGCCAGTAACTTTATATGGTATCTTGTTGAGGATATAGTTCGTAGTAAGCAAAGCTTCCCCCCACATTGACTGGGGTAACCCAGATTCCTGCAACATTGCATTCATCATCTCTTTCAGAATTTGGTTTTTCCGTTCCGCAATCCTGTTAGATTCTGGGGAATAGGGAGCTGTTGTTTGATGTATGATGCCATGTTGTTGACAAAAATCATTAAACGGACCATCATACTCGCCTCCTCTATCACTTCGAGCTATTTTAATAGTTTTACCTAGTTGGTTTTCAACTTCGAGTTTATACTCTTGGAATTTTGACAAGGCTTCATCTTTGCTACGTAATAGGTATACGTAACAATATTTTGTGTGATCATCGATAAATACCACAAAATACTTTTTACCGCCTCTAGTTTGTATAAATTTCAGATCGCATAAATCTGTGTGTACTAAACCGAGAGGTTCTGTATTTCTTTGAACTTGGGGAGAAAAAGTTTTTGTGAGTTTGGCCTGTACGCACACTTCACATTTGTCCTTGTTTACTTTGCATTTCGGAATTAGGTTTAAATTCATCAATCTTTGCATTGATTTATAGTTGACATGTCCTAAACGTTCATGCCAAATATTAAAAGATTCAACCAAATAAGCAACAGAATTATTATTAGATGAATTGTCAGCAATTACAACATTAGCAGCGTTATTATCTTATCAGTACGAAGGACTGTCGAAACACACAACTTGACAAGTCCTCCTTTAGCATAACCCTTTCCCAAATACACCCCATTCTTTCTAAAGATCAATTTATCAGCTTTGAAATTGACGCCAAATCCTGCCTTGCTCAAGAGAGTTACTGAAACCAAGTTCTTCCTCATGTCCGGCACATGCTTCACATTGTTGAGTGAGAGTTCACGTTCTGACGTTAGCTTTAGAACCACTTTGCCGCGACCTTCAATCTTCGAGTAAGCCGTGTTTCCCATGAACAGCTGCTCCTCAGATTTGCTCTTCTGATAAGTGGTGAACATCGACTTATCAGTGCAGATGTGGGTGGTTGCATCAGTGTCATACCACAACTCCCGTGGGTTGTCATCCACCATGTTCACTTCATTGACGACAGCACACATATCCTCTTCAGTGAGGTTAGCTTCAGCCTTTCTGTTACCCTTGGGTTTGCTCCTGCAAACATCAGATTTGTGGCCTACCTTGCCACACTTGTGGCACTTTCCTTTGAACTTCTGTCCTGGTTTTGCAACCCTCTTGAAGTTTGCTGAGGATGTTGGTTTTAGGGAGTTTTGAGGAGAGATCCGTTTCCCTTTACCCTTGCTCTTGTGCTCAGCCACATTGACATTGTGTTGCTCCGGAGGAGAGAAATTAGCACAATTCCTATCTTCCATTTGGAGCCTCGTGATGACATCAGAGAGTGATATTGGCTTCTTTTTGTGCTTGAGATAGTTCTTGAACTTAGCCAGCTCGGGGGAAGTTTCTCAATGAAACAATTGACAGTGAAAATCTCACAGATTTGCATTCCCTCAACCGCAATCTCATGGCACAGCAAACTCAATGCATCGACTTGTTCCATGATGGGCTTGGAGTCCACCATTTTGAAGTCTAGAAACTTCGCAACAGCAAATTTCTGACAACCAGCATCGTCAGACTTGTACTTCTTCTCCAAGGCCATCCAGAGTTCCTTAGAGGTTCGTGCTTCCTGACTGTACACCTGATACAGTGGATCAATGAGGCGGCCTAAGATCCAACCTCTGCACACAAAGTGTGCATGTTTCCATGCATCCACAGCAGCAACAAGGTGAGCATCTTTGTTTCCGAATGGAACGATCGGTGGATCCTCCTTCAGAAACTTCTCACAGTTCAAGTTACTCATATAGAAGAGCATCTTGTTTTGCCACGTTTTGAAGCCTTTGCCGTCAAATTTTTCGGGCATTAACCCATGCGCCATCGCAGTGGGTAATTGTGACATCCCGAGATAGTTTTCTTGGGAAACAGTCGGCGCCTGAAGACGAACACCGAATAGATATCGGGCAACCGAGTCCACAGGCGTTTCAATTTGTCCATCAGACGGACTTTTACCAGTCATATCGACATCATCACCATTAGTTGTCATCTGTTAACAGAAAAAAGGATGATATCAGAATGTGATAAATGTTTCGCAAACTCGCTTATACAAAGCGTTCGCGGAAACACAACGAATTAATTGATAACTTAAAACGTTCGTATAAGAAAATTGATTCGCGGAAATTTTTTTTAAAAAATAAAACTAATCGCAAATCCGTGATAAAACGTTTCGTCGAGACGGGTTACCGAATCGCAAAAGGGACGATTCACGGAAATGTTTGAAAACAAATAGCAAATTGTTGAAAATTTGAAAAAACGTTTTACATTGAAAACCCAATCGCGGAAACAAATCGCAAAAAAAAATTTGCGGAAATGATCGAAAACAAACCGCAAATTGCAAATCGTTTAGAAATTTTTTTTTATGAAATTCGATTGGCGGGAAAATTTTTGTTAGAAAAAATCGTTTAAAAACCAATCGGAAATCGTTTAAAACCAAATTGCAAATCGTTTGAAAACGAAATCGCAAATCGTTTGATCGGAAATCGTTTGAAACGAAATCGCTAATTGTTTAAAATTTCCAAAAACGTTTCGCGGAGATGTTAGAACAAATCGCAAACTCCATTTATGAAATTGAAAACACTTGGTAAGAAATCAAAATTTCTCAATCCGATCGGAAGAGCAATCCGAATAGAGGATTTTTCAGAATTAAGATTGTAGGAACCGAAAAATCGAATTGAGAAAAAAAATGGAAAAAACGATAAAGGAATTAAGTACACGATCTTAAAACCAGAAAACGAAGTCGAGAAAAAATCTCTGTCCTTAATTCTGAAAATCGCCCGTAGTGTGACGGATTAATGCGATTCCGAATCCCAGGATAAAACCGCGACTATCAACAATTTGCAACACTCAAATCGAAGTCTAACAAATGAAAGATCTATGTATACTCTCGAGACACTTACTTTGGGAGATTTGGATGTTTCAATTTTTCTGGGTTGAAAAATTGCAGGAAAACGTTGGAGAAGATGATGATGGCACGTGCGGTTTTATAAAACTGGAGGGTCGATTATCCATTATCAGTCGCAACTGTCGATTAACTTTGGGTCGCAATTGTTGGGTTTATTGGGCCGAAAATTGGCTAACTGGGCCATAAAAATTGGGCCGAAATTTTCCCTAAAAGAATAGTCTTGATGGACCTTTGCCCAAGCCCAAACCCAAGCCCATGCCCAAGCCCAATTCCACGCCCCAGCCCAGCCCAGCCGAGCCGAGCGGCGGCGGCACGCGCGCGTGTGTGGTTCCCATTTCTCACATGCATCATGCATCATGTTAGACATTTGTAAACATGATAGGAGAGAGTAATATATATACCACTCCATTCTTTCCTCTCTTAGCAATGTGAGACTTTTATAAATGTGTTGACTTTAATTGTCACACACACCATACTTTGACCTCACATTTCTCATTCACCAATACTTCAATTTTAACTTATGAGCATTCCAAGTTGTAGTCCAAATTATACGTTTTCCAATGAACTCATAATCCGGTAATTCCGGAAAATGACATTGCCGAAAAAGTGACACAAATCACTTGTTAAATTTTAGTTCCAACATTTAGCACGTAAAAAAGAACAGCGTTTATAATTGCGTTCCGTTTATCATTTGGATAACATAACTTACTCTTCAATCTTCTTTCTCTAATCTATTTTAAAGATGCTAATGCATTTCAACTTACTCTAATCCTAGGTTGCATGGAAACTCCAACCAAAATTCATTTCCCGTTTCGGAATCGGAAACGCGATGGAAACACGTTTTTAAAAATTTTCAATTTAGAAACGCGGTGGAAACGTATTTTCCATTTTGAAAAAGTGATAAAAAACGCGATTATTGATTTGGAAACAAATTATGTAAATATTTTTGTGACAAAAAAAAATTATATTTGTTATTTTTAATAAATTTAAAAACCTAATCATGAAACACTCATATTTTTTTTTCTTTAAATATTTGATTTTGAGTATTATTTTTTATCTTTACTTAAACTATTTTATATTTATGTATTGGATTTGTGTTGTCTAAAATATCTTTTTTTCAACATAATTTTAACTTTTGATATATTTTATTTATGATATATATTTTATTAATATATATATATATATATAATATACGTTTCCAAAACGTTTCCGTTTCTTCTTTTTCAAAAATATTTGTTTCTACGTTTTCAAACATTTTGCTTCCACGTACCCGTTTCCAATTCCAAGCAGCTTAGTATTTGCTTTTCAATGCTAGCACGAACTTTATTTTTAATTTACATCGTAGGCTAACGATACAACATTAGTTCTATATTTTTCTCATCTAATATATATCAAATTTTGACTCAAAATTCATTAATACCAGAAGTGGAATGCAAATCCATCACATCATCAGGAGTCAGGTTGAGTGATATGCAATTAATATTTTGGATTAGTTATCAAATAAATCATACGAATCTCCTTATATATAAACCCCTGCTTTTTCATCCCCTTCGATTTTTATCCTTAATTTTAAACAAGACTAGAAATCAGAAAAAAAAACAATTTTTGTTTGTTCACTCTTGAGTGCTTTTATGAAGGCAAAAAGAGGAATCCAACCAAAAAATATATTTATTGAATCGAATCCTACAATCTCAAGTCGTAGGTTGCATTAATTTCAACTTGAATCGAATAGAAGTCGTAACACAATAGCGATATTAATAAGAACTTAATCAAGTCATAAACTATAGGGTAGTAATTATCAAGTTTATAACAGAAAACACAAACACATAGATCGAAAGAGAGTCAAAGAAAAAAGAAAGTGGAAACCATTGAAAATCCTTGTTTCAAAAAGAAAAAAAAAGAAAAAAAAGAGTCAAAAACAAAAGAGGTAGATAACACAAACCAGAAGAAGTGAAACCATGAACCAAAACACAATTTGAACAGAATTCTCAAAGGTAAGAAGATACACACATCTTCTTCTTCTTCATGGAGGAAATGCCAAAGGATCCGATCGAGTTGCCCTATCTACATATATAAAGAGAAATCGCTGGTTGAAACAGCGAGTTCCGACTTCTTCAGGTTTTTCAAGGAAGAGCCAACATCACCTTCATGTTTTGGTGTTGTGGAGAGAGGGTTTCATAAGATGCTATTTTGCTTTCTTTATAGATTCATAAATATACTTATATCTATATAATTATAGACAAATATGTCCCTTTTACGCAAACATAATTTCCTCATATTCAATTTGTTTTATGAATTTGTATATTTTGCATGTGATAACATATTACCCTTTAGAAGAAGATTTGAATGAAAATAAAATAATTGATGGGTTGATAAATTGAGAAATTGGGAATCTTCCAAGGGATATGCCACTTCCATTGGCTACTCTTTTTACTTCAACTCCAATCATGCTCCATGAATCATATCATATTGTCATAAATCATTTTACTTTACTTTCTCGCTTACTTTAAGAAAAATGGGATACGATTTTGAGTACATAATACATTATTAATACCTATGAAATTAAACCAAGAAAAATAATACCTATGAAAGTTCATAAACCATAAGATGGATCATACGTATGCGATGATATGACGTATTGTAGTTTTATATCTTTTCAACTTGTAAATTCGTTAAGAACCTCAAATTTTCGGGCATGCAATATTCTATTGTTCTGGTTCGTGTTTATACTCGAGATATACACATATCAATACATAAACTATTAAAAAACATCATATGAATCACCACTATATTGATTACTTTAATTTGGTACGTAAGGACCAGTTATGTTTGTTGATTTGAATTGTTTAACAATCACAATGGATCATAGGTATTATCACGAAGAAAATGTCATTCTAGTATATGAACAATTTAGAGACTTTTTTTTTTATTTGCAAACTACAATTAATAATTCACGTTAGTATGCTTTCAGTGGATGTTTCTTGGGTCAATTTGTAGTATAACAAAAAAAAAATTATAATTAAAAACCTAGCCAAAAACCCTAGATCTAATGGGTGAGATTTAGCCACATATAAGGAGTTTGGTTAGATTTTTAGGCATAATTATTTTTTTTTGTGTTATACAACCAAATTTCCCATGTTTCTTTGTGAGATTAGCTGATATTTTTTCAACTTGTTCGTTGTCTTTATTGAAATTCAAGCGTAAATTGGAAAAAAAAAAATCAATGTTACTATGTAAAGCACTATTTGTATTTTAACTTTTGATTTTATTATATTTTAGAAATTTTTTATAATATTTGAATGGTTTAAAGACGAAGCAAATCAATAACATTAAGACTGAGTCATACGGAAATGGTGCTAAATAGATAAACATTTTGTTATTGGTTTTTTCTTTCTTTTATAAAAAAACATTATGAAACTATTGCTATCAAAGATTTTGTCTGTATTCGAAAAATTTCGCAACAAAATTTAACATATTTTTTTATTATGAGAATAAATAGGACGAGAATTGAGAATCTTCCATCGGATATGCCTATTCTATTTTCCTAAAATGGAGTGTTAGATAATATGATTTCAGATTACAGTTTCTAGTTTTCTTCTTCGTTCTTCATCTTCGCTTTCTCTCCTTTTTCTCGTTTTTTTATATTTTCTATTCTTATTTCTTCATTTCTTGAATTTTTTGCATATAGTTTTTTTATTTTGATTAATATATTGTATATCAATGTGATATGTGGTGAATAGATATCGTACGAGTAAAAGGAATGATCACTTGATTTGGTTTTAATGAAATAAACCAAAATTACAAATAAAAAAAAGAATTTATTTTGCTTTGGCCCGATCGGGCACATTAGGATCCTGATCGGGCTAATGTCTCTGTTAATTTAATATTTCATCGTGCACGCCAGCCAGCCAGCCATTTCGATCACCTTACTGTATAGATCGGACTAACTTAATTTTTGTTTTTCCATAATAATTTTTGCAAACTTTTATTTACATGAGAGACCATAAGCTCAACCTAATTCGACTCAGAGGATGGATTGGTTTGTTCACTATAAAAGTTTATTGTTAAGGGCAAATAGAAATATAATATTAAAAAAGAAGGGAAAAAAATTAAATCTAGTAGTTTCAAACTTATTATGTTTTCAGGTTTTTTTTTTTGTTTTTTTTTATTTATTTTTAAAAATCAATAAAAACTGTTTGTTAACATAAATAAAGATTAAAATGAGATATTTTGAAACTAAATCCTAATAGGATATACTTATAGAGATAAATGTGTATTGAAACATAATCAATTTTAATGTGTCTTAATTTAGCAAAAAAAATTTTTTTAATTGTACCTAGAATCACACATCCATTCATATTTTCCAATTTTGATTTTATACTTTCACTAAATTTCTATTGCAGTGCGTATATTAAATTTTACACTACATATCTGAAAAAAAAAAGTATGATTGATTTTTAATTGTTCTTGAATTTATAAGAAAAACATGGTATAATTGATTATAATTTTTGTAAGAAAATATATTTAATTAAGGTTACTTAGCTTAATAACAAAAATTCGTAGGCAAATTGGCTCACTGACAAAAACAACCCTTCACGCGCTTCTACGTGAGGCAAAATACGTGGGCAAATTGTGCTAATTATGTGTGCTTCCTTTGCTACGAGTCCCGATTCCTTTTTAATTAATAATTTTTTTTAAGAAATACCACATATTTTATGCCACTTTACAAAAATGTTATTTTTAAAAAAATTTTGCAAGAATGCCACTTTTTTTCATATTCCAAAATTACACTCTTTGTAAACCAGATCTTAATCTCTTTCTCTCCGCGATCTCGATCTCTATCTCTCTCACACAGAGAGATCTCTCTGATTCGTATCTCCAAATCGGATCGTAATCTCTCTCTCTTAGACTCTCATTCTCTGCGATCTCGATCTCGTTCTCTCTGTCTCTCTCTCCGATCTCGATCTCGATCTCTCTATCTCTCACACACAGAGATCTCTCTGATTGGTATCTCCGAATTAGAGAGATCTGAATCTCATCTCGCTTGCTGCGATCTAAATCTCAGATTTTCTGGGAATCGAATTTTCTGGAAAAACTGTTGTTGAGTCGGAATCCTGGTGATCGAATCTTGCTGAGTTACAATTAAGGTTATAACTTGTTTTTTTTTATTGAAAAAACCTTACAAATTGTTAAAATACCTTACAAAGTGTTTATAAAACATACGAATTAACATTACATGCGGTTTGAGCAAACTTAATTGATTAACAATTCAGGTTATAACTTGTTTCTCTTTTTGATTGAAAAACCTTACAAATTATTAAAAAACCTTACAACTTGTTAAAAAACCTTACAACTTGTTAAAAAAACCTTACAAATTGTTAAAAATTCTAGGAGATTAACATTACATGCGGTTGAGCATGCTTAATTGATTAACAATTGAATTATAAATCGTTTTCTTTGATTGACAATCAAGTTTTTTAACTTTTAAAAAATCTTATAAATCATCTTTATTTTCTGTAACAGGCCGTAATGGTTGAGCTGTATTTTTTGTGTGGAATTTGAAGGATGACTGATAACAGTCAGTGGGAGTCTATGTTCGATGTTGAAAGGGGAGGATCTCTTAACTTGGTCGTTAAAAATGCTTACAATAGTTAAAAACGTTTATAAAAGCAGGTGTAAGAAACCTTACAAATGCTTATAATAGTTAAAAACGTTTATAAAAGCAGGTGTAAAAAACCTTACAAATGATGTTAATAACTCTTTTTACAGTTTATAAACTGTAAAAAATCATTATAACCTGTTAAAAATCATTATAAATGTTGTTAAAAAACCTTACAAATCCTTTATAAACTGTAAACAAAGTTTATAATCGTTAAAAACGTTTATAAAAGAGGAATATAATGAACTTACACCCCCTTCTTCTTCGATTTGCACAATGGATCTTATTCTAGGGCACTCGGTGCTTGACCATCTTAAACACAATGGGACTTCTTCTTCTGACCCTTCAAATTTCGTAGCAAAATTTTCGCCAAAGATAGGAATGGCGCTTAGCGACCACAAGTGTATAGCCAGAACGAATCCTTTGATGTCGTACCTGTCTTTCTCCCATATCACTGGAGTCATCTTTTTTATGCTATTAGACAACATAGTGAAAGATTCTTTACCCCAAGCTTGGCAGCAGTATAGCTCAAAGTCTGAAGCACAGCGTAGACGGGACAAAGGAATCTTCTCTATCGGACTTCCAGCAATCAAAATGCCTTCAACCAGTACAACAGCGGCAAAGCACAACATCTCATCGACATCCATTTGTTTTTTTTCCAATCTTTTTAACAGGTCGATGTGTGTAAGCGTTTTGTGTTGCATCCATTGGTAAGAAGGCTTAGCTTGACCTTTTCTTATTCTTGTTTTTTCAGTGACCAATTCTTCACATTGAATACCTATGTACACAGTATAAAATTATATTTAAAATCCTTATAAGTTTAAAAATCTTATAAACATTTGAAATCAATTATACACTCTAATTTGTAAATAGCACCTGTTGTGAGGAAGAATTCTCTCATGGAGAATCTTGTTGGTTGTGAATCAATCCTGAACCACAAGTCTGGTCCTTTTGTCATTAGTCTCCTCTGGACCAGAAAATGGAAAATCTTACCAGATAATTTTATTTTCCGCTCTGCAAGTTTGACAATTGGACTGAGAAAACTGCTTCAGTCCTTTGGAATAAGTCAGCTCTGATTATTGTTTTGACAACTTTCACCAATTCTAGGCTAGCATGTTGCTGCAGCGTTTTGTTTTCATCTGGTTCACAACAAGGCAAATAAATGTGTTCTAGCAGCTTTACGATCTCATCCATGTAAGCATCCATGTGATAAGATGTAAAAACACATGTCAATAACTCTTTATAAACTGTAAAAAATCTTTATAAACTTATCTTTATAAACTGTAAAAAATCATTATAAACTATAAAAAAACTTTATAAATTTGAGTCTTCAATCAAAAACCTGCTCAAATGCCAGAATTTTACCCAGAATCAGAATCAGTTCAAGAACAATAATTTACCTAGATTTACAAATTCAAACCGTCAATTTTCATTTCATATATTATTGTAAAAAACTGTATAAAACCCAGACTTTTATCCAGATTCACTTCGAGAAGTAAAAATTACCCAGATTTTCAGATTCGAACGACTTTTGTAACACAAATCGATATAATCGAAAAATCGTGAATCGAAAAACCATTGACATATGCAAAATAAACTAGTGAACGACGACAAAATCTGTTACTCAAATATACGAAATCGCGATAAAAAACAAATAGATCTAGAAATCGATAAATCGCGAAAATCAAATAGATCTATCATTACCTCTAATTCGTTCGATTTTTGCCTCTGATTTGTTTGATTTCGTCTCTAAAAGTTTTGATCTTCAAGAGCGATAGCGATGGCGATTAGGGTTTGCGAAAGAGAGAGAGAGAATGAGAGTTTTTTTTTGTGTCAGAGGCAAATTTGTCATTTTCGGATAAAATAGTGGTATTTTTGCCATTTTCGGATATATATATATTTTAATCCATTATGATTATTTTATGATTATGTGATAGAAAATAAAAACAACTAAAATACTATATAGTTCAATTAGAAAAGAGTAAATTTTATGTTATTAACCTCATAAAAACTATAAATAAAAAAATTGACCCGACTGCCTAATCTACAGGAGCGAAGGTGAACCATCATATAAGTACATGATTGATAATTTTATTTTATTAATGTTATCGTTTTACTTCTCATAGAGATTTATACTCGCCAGACTTTATACAGTATTAACTTAATAGTAAATATAATATTATTATTTTTTAATTTATATAATTATGAATAAATACACTTGAAGAGTATTAGTGGCGTCATAGGTCAAAAATTTCCATTTTCTTTATGATATTTTGTAACTCTTTGATGATAAAATAAGTATTTTTATAGATTTTATTTTTATTTTATTTTTGCATGGTTGTATATATTTTTTAACTTTTAAATTGAGGTTTCTATAGCCTTTCTAACTTTTGTTTTTCCAATTTATACACCTTTTTTTATCATTCGTCTTTTTATTTATTTTAATTAAGTTTTTTATTCTATATATATATATATATTTATTTAATGGCTTATATCATGTCTATATTTCATCTAAACTTTTTTTTTTAATTACTATTGATAATATTATAAATTTTACTTTTTATTATTTGATTAGTAACTTGACAATTACTTTCCTTTTAAAATTTATTTTTCTTAATTAATTTTAATTTATAGCTCATTCTTCATTTGATTAACGCATATAATTTGACAAATGTAATTAGATTCTTAATTATGACTCGCACAAATATTTAATATTTATCTTAATATTGTATTTTTTATATTTTATTGAATATTCAAATTTTTATATTTATCTCATACTAAAATTTTCTCATACACGTTATTATATTAGCAAAATCACACTTATAAATATGATTTTTTCTTTTGTCTTCAACTATTTAGATAATTCATAATGGAAAGAATGTATTTTGTAATATAAAAATTTAGAAATATTACATATTTTAGTACAACAGTTTTTATTTTATTTTTCTTAATTAGTCCATAATCCTTGTTTAGAATATATTTCTTATTTTTTTTTTAATATTTTTTGTTAATATTGACCTATATCACAATCTAAATTAACAATTACACATGTCATGATCTCGTGGATAAGAATTTAGAATATATTCTTTATTTTCTTTTTAATATCTTTTGTTAATATTGGCACATGTCACAATCTAAATTAACTATTACACATGTCATGATCTCGTGAATAAAAATTTTGCTTACGTTTCGTATTCTCATCGTGCGCATCTTCCTTTGTATAATAAGATCATTGTAAACACATACAAAAATGACCAAATGGTTGGATTAAAAAAAATTCAAGAAAATTACACTTTTTCCTAGAGTCTCACTCATTGCCTTTAGAAAATGTTAAATGTTGAATCAATCCTGTCAAATTTAAGATACTAGAAGAGAGAGAGGTTAAGAATATGAATTTGGATCATCAGTAGACGCCAAATGATTATCACATGTCAAGTGAAACTTGAACAAATCTAATAACTCATAGATGGATACATAATCAGAACGAGTATCATATCCTGAGAAGAATCTATGAACAGACCCTCCCAGCTCCAGATAACTCTCTCCAGCTATCTTCTTAATCTTACTTTCCTTCATTACTCTCCTAACTTCTGCTGCCTCGTCCCACATCCTCGCTTCCGCAAACCTATTCGCCACAATCACCAAATTCCCACTCCTCTTTGGCTCTAACTCGATCAATCTCTTCTTTACTTTCTCTCCAATTCCCTCATCATCTTTGTTGTGATGGATACTACAAGCAGAGAGTAGAGTCCTCCAAACAACCGCATCAGGCTTAAAAGGCATTTTTTTTATGAAGTCATACGCCTCGTTTAGTCGGCCCGCACGTCCCAAGATATCTACTATTGCTCCATAATGAATCATCATTGGCTTGATCTTGTGTGTTTTCTCCATCTCGTGGAAGTATTTGTATCCATCCTCCACCAATCCTGTGTGACTACAAGCACATAAAACACCGAGAAATGTCACGTAGTTTGGTCTCACCGATGATACCTTCATCATCTTCGAGAAAAGCTGAAGGGCTTCTTCTGCGAAACCGTACTGTGCTAATCCTACAATCATCGCGCTCCAAGTCCAAACATTTTTGTCATACATTCTTTCGAAAACAAACCTACCATACTCTAATCCACCACATTTTGCATACATGTCAACAAGTGCAGTACCTAATCTACAGTTTAACTCTAACTCTCTTACCATCACCTGTGAATGCACCAATTTTCCCAAGCTCAAATTACCAGCACAAGCAGAGAGCAAAACCACCATTGTCGTCTCATCCGGACAAAACCGCCTACAGATCATCTCATGATAACACTCTATCGCCAAATTGAACTTACAATTCTCAACGAGAGCAGTCATGATAGAGTTCCAAGAAACAACATTTCTCTCAGTCATTTCGTCGAACACCTTTCTGGCATCAGAAGTTTTCTTACAAGAACCATAGAGATGAATCAGGTTGTTCCCAACATACACATCAGAATCAAACCCATGTTTCAAAACCTCAACTTGAATCTGTCTCCCCGCAGTAAGACCGAAAAAGGAAGCGCAAGCTTTGAGAAGAAAAGGAAAAGTGAGCTTGTTTGGTTTGATTCGTCGTCTCTTCATTTCAGAGTAAACCCCAATCGATTCTACAGGAGAATCACTCGAAGAGTAGCCTCTACTAAGCATATTCCAAGTAGAAGGAGTCGAATCAGAAGAGTGAAGCAGAAGGGTTCGTGCAAAGGTAAGGTCTTTGGCTTGAGATAGTGAAGAAACACGAACAAGCTCGCTAATGATAAAGCTATCAGCTTGGAGAGCAGAGACATGGATTTGGCCATGGATCTGTAAAAGTTGTTTAATTGAGGAACAAAGCTTGAGGAAGACAAGGCATTGGTGTTTCTTGGATCTGAAGCTTGAACTAATCATATTGGCGGTTGATTCTGTACTACAAACCATTTGTTTATGTCCTCGAGAGGCATGAAAATTTGCCAAAAGTTTCCAACGAAAAATTTATACCAAAGTTCTACACATACTTCAGTGTTATGTTCGATGATTTACTAAAATTAAAACGACCAATAACATCACTTGTTATTACATTTCGAAGTAAAACAAGAAAATATTTACATGGATTTGCAAAGTTAACAAAATATCTCTCTCTGTTTATGATGGTGTCGTAGGTTCTGGTTGGGAGGATCAATCTCTGGGACAGTGAGACTGATTAGAGTGTTGTTTCTCATTGCAAGCTCTGATAATGGAGTTTTTCTCCATGACTGTTAATCATCTCACTTCTTAGTTAAAACATCCATACTCCATAGCATCTCTGAACACCAAATACCATTTGATGATTCTATACACAGACCGGTCTTGGGAGAGTCTATGAATCACAATCATGTGAGATGCAGATTCTGCAGAACACCATTAGTTGTGTAATATACAAACCAATCAAAGAGGTCGTTATTAATCCGAATCTGAATCAGAATCAGAATCTGAACTCTCCTCTGGCTCTGGAGTCTTAAACCGACATAAATTAGCCGAGTTTCTGAGAGGAAATGACCTGTCTTTCTTCGGAATCTTTGTTCGCTTCTGTTTTGCAGCAAATCCTTTCACCGCAAGTGTATCAAACAAGTCTCCCATCTCCATTTTCTTTCTCAAACCATTGTATTCGTCCATGAACCTTCATAGAGCCAAAAAAACATAAGACGTTTGGAACACATCAGATTCCACATCCTAGCACAAAAGTCAAAAGACAATGTAATAGCCATGTTTCCCCTGATTACAGCAAGAGAATGAGAGTCATTTGATCCGCTTGAGGAAACAACAAATGAACATTTCTATAATGTAAAATCTAAGATGCAACAATGTCTGGATCAAACAACACCTTTCTCGTATTGCTTTGAAGGCGTCTATAGTTGCATAAGGAAGACCAGTTTTTGGATCTCGGTACCTGTATCACCGATACATAACAGTTAAGAACTAGTTGTGGAATTCCAGAGGAAAAGAAAATCAGGTTGCTTGGGTAAAACATAGTTTCTTGTCAACAACTAAAAAACAAAGAAACTGTTAACTTCTCTTTAATAGACTTGAAAAGAATCTAGTTGTGTTCATTTAACAAGACCTTTGTGTCTCCCAGTGACAGAGTAGAGGAAAATAAACATTCTTACTTGGCAGGTAATCCCGTAATCACGCATACAGCTTTCTCTGGATCTGGAAAAGAAAAAAGAAACTAAAATAATTACGGATATCAAAATGGATTACAGGTTAAAGAGCACATTTATGTTCATCTCTGAATTACTTTATACTTACATGGAACAGACTGTGTAGAAATCTCTGAACTGAATGATGCACCATTACAGAATTCTAAATAGTTGCATCCTGCATGTAAAGTTGGATGTTTAAACAAATATAGTTCCTACTTTTCTGGAAAGAACTAATCAGATGAGAAAACAATTTTACTGGAGAGCTTACCATCTTTTGAAAGATACCGAACCTGAGGACCCTTGTAGACCGCTTTATGCACAATAGCTTTCTTTTTAACTTCTTCTTCCCTTGCCAAGACACGTTCTAAATTCCTCAAGTTCATGATCTCTGCAAAAACCCGACTTTAGCCATTTAAGTTTCTGATAGAAAAACGGATGCAGCATCACAAACCCGAACCTGTTTGAGCAGCTTCCAGCAACATTTCTTCTTGGGTCATCCGTTTTTCCTCTCCTACTTTTTTCCTTTGTATTGGCTGAACAAGCACAAAAACGAATTCAACATGGCAAAACCTAAAAAGAGACCAAAGTGTAGTCACTAAAGGAAATAGCTTATGTCGACGAATCATGAACCTTTGTTGTTGCCTGTATAGCAGCACGCAATGCATCTCTTTCTGCTTGACGTACAATCACTGAAGTCCGCGTAGATTTTCTTATGACCTTCTCACCTTCCATATCTTCTTGTGCTTCATTTTCGTCTTGTTCCTTGTTCCCCGATTCTTCACCTGGCTTCACATCTTCACGAATATCTTCTATCTTCGATACGGCCTTCTTCTTCTTTTTCTTTGGAGCAGTTTTCCCAGGGTAAATCAGCCGCTTCTTTGGCAAATCTCTGCAACAATATGCAAAATTGTAAAACAATCAAAATGATGATATACATAAGAAAAGCAATCACGAGATGAACATCGAGGATGATCAAACCTCAATTCTTTTTCGTTTACTACCGCTGCATCAGGCTCAGGCTCCTATTCCCAAAACAATCAAAAGAAAGAAAATATATTAAAACAGAATTCAAGCAACACTTTGATGAATAAGTAACTGATACTGAAATATACAAGCACACGTAGATACATCGTCACTGAAGTCACTGTCAAACTCATCAGCAACTTCGCCTTCTGCTTCATAGTTATCATCATGTTCTTCCTGCAGATACACACACAAAAAGAGTTTCTGTAATAGCGAAATCGGATTGCTGCATTACAAATCAATCCCATCTCTAGCAAAGGAAAATTAGCACACACAAACAAAAAAAGACCTCTTTAAGAGCTTCTTGATTCCAAAACTGTTCATCTTCTTCTACTTCGTCATCAAGCAATTTGGTCATTCTACAAAACAAAACAAAAACTAGTGAATAAAGATTCCAAAAGAGAGTTGTTGTATAAAATTGAGAAAAAAACAAACTTATAATGCATCACTTAGAGATTAGTTCGAGTGGTTCTTACCGTTTACCACGTGTTGCTCGGGTTGTACGATCCAAGAAAACCATTTGCTCTTCTTTATCGCTTTCCATTGATACCTTATTTGCTCTTAGCTCTGCAAGTTCACTTTTTAACGAAATGCGATAAGACCCTCTTTTAAAACCCGGCCGATTTGCCGTTCAATCGCCGCGGAGATTTCGATCAATCAGGGTTTGAAAATCCCAATAATCGGAGCTCAATCGGAATCTTTTTACCTTCAGATCGTGAAAAAGGCACGAAGAAGACGAAGCCTGTAGGGTTTTGTTTCCGCAATTTACTATTTTACCCTTGCATTAAAAATTTTAAAAAAAATTAATGAATTGATTTATATAGCAGAGTGCAGACCATAAATTTTATCTAGATAAATGAAAGTATGAAACCAACTGACTAATGATAATAACCTCAAAATTTTGACAAGCTCGGGAGAAACAAAGTTTGCATCATTTTAATAGGAGAAAAGTAATACGAATTTGATTACTCGATCTTAAGTATTGCATGAAACGTTACTAAACAATATGATGTAATCAATTCTTGGATTTCACTTGTTGCATTATGTCTTGTAAGAGGAATGAGATGTTAGCATGAGAAGAGCCTCTTTCCTCCGTAGCTTTGTGAGCTAATTCTCCAAGTTCTTGCCTCTTCTTCTTCTCTCTTTTGCATCCTCACTCTCACCCATCAATTCTTCCACTGCCTTCTTCACACCTTCTTTATCCACTAACACTCCTATTTTCTCCTCTTCTCCAAATTTCATGACCTCTTCAACACCAACACTTACACCCGCTTTTAACACCTGCACGACCAGTTTCTGGTTGCAGAATTGATCTCCAAACAATGGCCAAGTGAGCAATGGAACTCCCGAGGCGATTCCTTCTAGAGTCGAGTTCCATCCACAGTGTGTCAAGAATCCTCCAATGGTAGGGTGTGAAAGGATAAGCATCTGAGGCGACCATCCTCTTATGAGAAGCCCTCTCTCTTTGCTTCTTTTTTCAAAGCCGCTTTCTGATGTATTGCGTTTTTGACGTATTCTAACCAATGTTTTCAATGGCTTTTGGAGTCTTTTCTATGTCTTTAGAATCTTTTCAGGTTTAAACACGTCTGGATGGAGTCTAAGGCAAAATAACAAGGATAAGAAGAAAAGGAGCAGAAAATGGTCAGAAGTTTGGCATTCGTTGAGTGACTTTCCGCCATTGGATCGAGCTGAAATTTGAACACAAGACAGAGAGTCGTGTTAGCTTTCATTTGGAAGTAATATGAAGTTATTCCAACGGTGGGATCGAAAGTTATGGGAGTTTTAGTGAAGACATGTCAGTCTGCCTTAACCGACCGGTTTGCTGGAAATTAAGGAAATTGCAGATTTTCCTATTTTGACTCGGTTTGAACCAAAAACGTGATTTAGCCTATTTATTCTAATTTTCAGCCATTGTTTAGGCAACGCTTTATTTTTTTATCAGACTTTTTGTTTCTAAGCTTTTGGGGGAGAAGATCTCTAACCCTATTGACAATTCGGAGAAGATTTCTAAACCTTCTTGTTTATCTATTGATTTTCTTATGTCTTTCATGAATTCTTCTTATGATTTGATTTCTATCATGTTTGAGTAGTTTTCTAATTGGGTTTTAGGGTTTCAAAGGGATTTCAGGGTTTGATTGATGTTGATTTAGGGATTGATAACTTGGTTTCTTCATCTAGGTTGTTCGTATTGCTGGAACTTGATTAGCTACCTTGTTTCTGATCTTAGGTTGTTTAACGCATCAAAAGTGTTTGTTTAAAAGCCTGAAATAACCTATTTGAGCAAAGCATCCCTAGCCAACGAAAGCTGATGTTAGGGTGTTTTGTGAACATATCAAACTTGACCATTAATGCATGTTTAACCTCTTGAATTCAAACGACAGTTTAGGATCTTAGGTTGTTAGGCATAGTAATTGATGCTACGACAGTAGATCAATTTGATTTTGTGATTTGAGTTCTAGAACGATTACTATTGCTTTCCCTGACAATTTATCTATCTCAGAATCCTTGAATTCCTGCGAATTCCCTGATGCCCAATGCTTGTTATTCATAAGTTTACATATTTTACTTGCTATTTTCATTTACATATTGCAATTCACAATCATATTTTTGTCTTAGCTTAGTTTCATTCTCATAAATTCGTAGTGTTATACTTGGTCCTTGTGGATTCGATCCCTGCATTACTACAACCATTTGTTGTGCACTTGCAGTAGTTATATAGGGTTAAAACCTGTGTTATCACTTTCCAAGATCCACTCCGCTAGCTCATTATACTTCTCCCAACCTCTTATGACCCAAATGAATGGTCTTTGAGATTCCTCGAGGCCTAGCCCGAGCTCCTTCAACTGCGCTAGAGGAAGATTGCATATACTTCCAAGGCAAACATATATCACTGACCCTTTTTGTTTGGAATCAAGCCATTTAAGACACTCGTCTTCATCAATTGCCGCTTTGCTTCCCCTTTCAGCTTTGTCTTCTCCTATCTTGTTACACAAGGAAACGGGTCCAATGGACCATACTTTACCAGCCCTAGCTTCCTTGTAGCTTTTGACATAAGCTGGCTCCAACTCCTGAAATATGTTGACGATTACACCATAGGATGCGTCATCCGCTTCTATGCGTAAGTCCATGACCTCTTTCCGATCTCCACCAACATTTGTCTCCACTGGAACTTGAGGCTTCGTGAATTCAACTCTATCGGGAAACTTAGGAACCAAGAAATACTCTTTATCCGACTTTAAAGTATGTAAGATCTCGAGGTTTCGGTTTAAAACATTCATACACAAAAGACAAAAGCAATATACGCCATGGAAAACGATCTTTGGGATATTGAACTTCTTAGCGACTTTGTTTGTAAAAGGCAAACAAGAATCAGAAATTAGACAGTTTGGTCTAGGTTTCATTTCTTCTATGAGCTTCATGACCGGCTCTTCGAGCATGTCAACCGCTTTATAGAAAGGTACTAGCAACTCCAGTGAGTCAAGCGAATCTACATTCTCTTGTCCTTCTCGCAAACCAACTTCTTGATATGGAAACTTTACATACTCCAGCCTAATAGGCAAGCCGGACTCGATGGCACGACTTAAGACATTCTTGAATCTCGCTGCGTTGTGAGGCGTTGTGGCAATTGTTATGGTCACACCGCGCTGAGCCAAGAGCCTTGCAATATCGACCATGGGGATCATGTGGCCTTGAGCCATGTAAGGGAAGAGGGCAAAGTGAAGAGGAGGATTAAATTGGTGGGTAGTTTCAAACGCCATGACTACTAATAAGTTCTTTTTTTTTTGCTTTAATTCCGATCGTGTGTGTGTATTTGTGTGTGCATACATATATGTTTGTTCATTGACTCATGAAGCGGAAAAACAAAAGCAAATTGGCTCTTGACTCATCAATAAGGATCACACACTTACGTTTCGTGGCAGGCACTCGTGTGTTCTTTTGTAGTCATATATAAGCCCAAACAAATAAGAGAATTCAGAGCCGCAAACTCTAAGAAGCAATATCAAAGTTGAATTCCTCATGGCATGATTATGGGTGGTAAATAAGGGTAAATATAAGAGATTTTTAATATTATAAAATTCTTATATTTACCTAAACCATTTTTGGGTTTCTAAATATAGAATCTATATTACCCATATTTAGTGGGTAAATATAACATCTCTCTATCTCTTTCCTCTTTCTCTCTCTATTCATTAATCCCAATACAATTAATATTATAAAATTCATATATTACCCCAATCATATTTACTACCTATAATCATGTTCTCAGTATTGGAGTAGCTGTCTACGTACATTACCCTACTACACTTAATTAAAAGAATATTGGAAGAAACAAACAAACAAAAACAAAACAAGACAAATTTAAAAAATGTTATTTTTCAAGTTTCATTTTTTTAAAATGTCACATTTTAAAAAAATTTACAAAAATACCACTTTTTTAAAAAAAAATTCATTATATCATTTATGTTTGGGTTAACTATGTTGTATTAGGGTTTAGTTTTGAAGGTTTAAGAGGTTTTAGGGGTCAAAACATTTTTTAAAGTTTATAATTTTAAGATTTAGACTTAAAAAAATCTAAAATTAGTGATATTTTTGTAAATAGACACTCTTAAGTGATAGTTTTGCAAATGTACATATCAAAAGTGACATTTTTTAAATTGTCCAACAAACAATGGTATGATAACATACCATTTTAACCCACATTATTTAATTAATACATGACACATGGTATTTTCTTGTAACATGTTATTTTTTATGTGGACATCTAATCTAGTAAAGGTTACAGGTGATTTTTTTTTTTTTTTGTCGGCAACATTTCTTTCATTTATATAAAACGTTTACAAACATACATCCTAAAAACAGAGATTTACTTAGCACCAAGAGACAGTATATGGAACACAGTACCGTCTAGCATATTTTGCCAAATGATCAGCTTCAACATTTTGATCCCTTTTGACATATTCTACTCTAATATCCAAAGAAGTAGCCATGAAAGAGAAGATATCTGCAAAGTAAGACGCAAGTTCATGATGTTTCCATGAATGCCCTGATGTCTTACTTTGATTGCGTATCATGTGATATATATCCTTTGCATCTCCATAGAAAGTCACTGATTGATATCCCCATCTTCGAACTTGAAACATTGCTTCTCTCAAGGCTATAACTTGTGTTTCTTTGGCTGACATAACTGGTTCTATAGACGCGCATCCTCTCATTATCTCCATTCCAGCCATGTTCTTTAAGATCCATCCAAAACCTGCCTTCTCATTGGGGGACGTCCAAGATGCATCTACAAAACAGTGAAACTGATTAGGCAATTGATTTGGATATCCGCTTTGATTGTTTTGCAAGGTGCCAGCAAATGAATCTATTCCAACTGTATTATCATTTGCTTGTATCCAAAGATGCAACTCAACTAATGCTTTATTTATAATTGTTGGAATTGACCATCTTTTGTTCTGAAAAATTAAATCATTCCTTGCCTTCCATAACCGCCACCCTAAATAAAGGTAAAGCAACGATAGCTGAACTTCATTTGAGCAATCTGCCAGAAACGTGCCTATGTTCATTTGTAAGTCATCAGAACCAATTAGACTCTTGACACTATCCTTAACAGGGGAGAGTTCCCATACTTCCTTAGAGAATTTACAAGTAAATAGCAAATGATTAATGACCTCTTCATGCTCACCACAGAACACACAATTAGCATCAACCCTAAGCTTTCTCTTTTGTAAATTCGCCATCACAGGTATCCCATTATGCAAAACCCTCCACCAAAAGTGTTTTATCTTTAAAAGAATATTTAAGCTCCACAATTTCTGATATAAATGTGACTCCTGGTTATGAAAAGAACCATGGGCTAAATGATATCCAGATTTAACCAAGTATTCTCCTGATCTAGTATAGCTCCAATTGATTGTATCATTTGCACCTGCTATACTTGGTCTAATTCTCTTAATGACCTTACAATCCTCCTGACTAAATAATTCCCTAAGTTTATCCTCATCCCATTGGATTGTTCCTTGAACAAACAAATCAGAAACTAACATATTCTGATTCATAATGACACTACTACTTACAGGATTTGGAGGTCTAGGAGGAATTAACGGCAGCCAATTATCCTTCCACACACCAACTGTCTTACCGTCACCAATAACCCATTTAAGTCCTTTTGCCATAAGAGAATTACCTTGAATGATACTCTTCCATGCATGACTTGGCCGATGCCCTTTTTTGCCTCTAACAAACTTGTCTTAGGAAAGTACTTCGCCTTGTATAACCTTGTAACCAAAGAATTTGGATTTTGCAATAGCCTCCAACTTTGCTTTGCAAGGAGGGCCACATTGAAATCCTTTATGTCTCTAAAACCAAGCCCTCCTTCCTTCTTTGATGTTGTTATTTTTCTCCAAGCAATCCAATTGATTTTTTGCCTCCCATTCTCTGTAGACCACCAAAAATTCCGAATAGCACTCGTTATATGTCTTATCAACTTATCCGGTAAAAGAAAACAAGACATGCAATAAGTTGGAAGCGAAGTTGCAACAGCCTTAATTAAAACTTCTTTTCCCGCTAGCGACAAAAATCTATTGAACCAACTTTCTAATTTCTGAATAACCTTCTGCTTGATGAATACAAAAGCGTCATACTTATTCCTCCCAATAACCTCCGGTAGACCTAAATACCTTCCAAAACCTCCTACTCTATTAATTCCTGTTAACTGTACAATACTATCTCTCAAACTATCAGAAACTCCTTTACCAAAAGTGATAGCTGATTTTTGGAAATTAACCATTTGACCAGAAGCATTCCCATAGACACGCAGGATATCTAATAAAACTCGACACTCTTCTTCAGCCGCTTTACAAAAAACTAAGGAATCATCAGCAAAAAGGATATGAGAGATTTCAGGTCCTGACCTACTAGCCTTAAATCCAACCAACTTTTTATCACGCAAACCCTTATGTAATAGAGATGAAAAACCTTCAGTACATATCAAATATAAATAGGGAGATATCGGGTCACCTTGTCTTATACCTCTTGAAGGAACTATGGTACCAACTGGTGACCCATTAATAAGCACCGAATATGTAACAGTTGTGACACACTTCATGATCCAACTACACCACCTATCTGCAAAACCCAATCTCTTCATTACTAATTCCAAAAATAACCAATCAACCCTATCAAAAGCTTTTGCAATATCCAATTTCAATGCCATATAAGGAACTTTTATGTTTTTAGTTTGAAGAGAATGGAGCAGTTCATGAGCGATGAGGACATTATCAGTTATTAGTCTTCCAGGAATGAAAGCTGACTGATTTTCAGAGATTATAACATTTAACCACGGCTTAAGCCTCTCTGCAAGTATTTTGGATATTATCTTATAAGCTACATTGCACAAACTTATTGGCCTATAATCTTTAACCTCCACTGGCGACACAATCTTCGGAATCAAGCATATATGAGTCTTATTTATTTCTTCGGAATCAACGACCTTACTTGAACAGGATCAGTTCTATAGGTTCGTACCTCTGTATTCTTGATTTCTAAGGTGATTTTATTTTTGTTCTTAATAGTGCAAATACGGATACATATCAATATTTAACACGTTGAATAGTAATATAGAATTGAAAAATAATAAATTAGTAAAGCTGCTTTAAACCTTCGTTTTGATAAATTTATCGTCCACATAAAATATATACGGAAAATATTTTACGAGTTTCATAACAGTTAAATAAAAAGTAAAATCCTCTCCGTTAAAAAAAATAAAAAAAATAATTTGTTGTCATTATATTGTTTTCCCCCTATAGTATGTTTAAGTTATTACTATTTGACTAATTAACTCGTATTAGAAATTGGGTCTTACTATTTTTTTTCTTAAGTATTTCTAATAGATCTCCAAAATTTTATTAAGAAACATAACTCAATCTTAATTAACTAATAAATAAGATATTACGTGAACAATATAATCCGATCAAGAACAACGATATATACAATCAATTATTGGTTTGTGCTTGTTGCATTATGTCTTCTAAGAGGAATGTGATGTTAGAATGAGAAGAGCCTCCTTCCTCCACAGCCTTGTGAGCTAATTCTCCAAGCTCTTTGGCTCTTCTTCTTCTCTCTTTTGCATCATCACTATCACCCATTAGCTCTTCCACTACCTTCTTCACTCCTTCTTTATCCACCAATACTCCTATTTTCTCCTCTTCTCCCCATAGCATGAGCTTTTCAACTCCGGCTCTGACTCCAACTTTTAGTACCTGCACCGCGAGTTTCTCGTTGCAGAATTGATCTCCAAACAACGGCCATGTGAGCAATGGAACGCCTGAGGTGATTCCTTCGAGAGTCGAGTTCCATCCACAGTGTGTCAAGAATCCTCCAACGGCTGGATGTGAAAGGATGAGCATTTGAGGCGACCATCCTCTTATGAGAAGACCTCTCTCTTTGATTCTTTCTTTGAAACCGCTCTCTGAGATCCACTCAACTAACTCGTTATACTTCTCCCAACCTCTTATGACCCAAATGAATGGTCTTTGGGATTCCTCGAGGCCTACCCCAATCTCTTTGAGCTGAGACAGAGGAAGATTGCATATACTTCCAAGGCAAACATATAGCACCGACCCTTCTTCTTTAGTATCTAGCCATTTAGTACACTCTTCTTGATCAATGGCCGCCTTGTTTCCTCTTTCCGCTTTGTCTGCTCCTACCTTGTTGCATAAGGAAACCGGTCCGATGCTCCATACCTTACCAGCCTTAACCTTCTTGTAGTCTCTAACATAAGCGGGCTCGAGCTCTTCAAATGTGTTGACAATAACACCATAAGAAGTGTTATCCGCTTCTGTCATTTCGCCAAAGAACTCTTTCCAATCTCCACTAGCTTGAACCATCGAAAGCTGAGATTTTGTGAACTCAACTTTGTCAGGAAAATTTGGAATGGGGAAGTATTCATTCTCGGACTCTATAGTTTCCCAAAACTCGTAGTTTTGGCGCATAATGTGCAAACAAAGAAGATTGAAGCAACACATGCCATGAAAGACGATCTTTGGTATACCAAATTTCTTGGCAATCCTGTTTGTGTAAGGCAAACACATGTCGGCGATTATGCAGCTTGGCTTAGGGTCAATCTCTTTCAAAAGCTTCTCAACCGGTTCCTCAAGCATGCTAGTTGATTTGAAGAAGGATACTGACGACTCCATTGAATCGATTAAGTCCAAATTCTCAAGTCCTTCTTGAGATGGAAACTTCACCTGGATAAGATTGATGGGCAAGCCAGACTGGATGGCCCGGCTAAGAACGTTCTTGAACCGGCCTGCGTTGTGAGGCGTCGTGACAATGGTTATAGTCACACCGCGCTGAGCCAAGAGCCTTGCAATATCGACCATGGGGATCATGTGGCCTTGAGCCATGAAAGGGAAGAGAACAAAGTGAAGAGGAGGATGAAGTTGTTGGGGTGTTTTTGAAGCCATGAGGAACTCTCAAAGTTCTTTTTTTTGCTTTTGATTTTGATTGTGTGTTATGTATTTATATATATTCATTGTCGACTCATAAAAATTGACAAGAAGAAAAAATAAATTTCGAATTCAAGATAAGAACAAAAAGTGATTTAAGAGAGAACATAAGCAAATTGGACTTATTCATACAAAACAAAATATGGTTCACAAAGATTAGCACAGTACATTTCGTGGCGGGCACTCATAAGCCAAAAAAACAAAGATAGAACTTTGAGAGTTACGTCGAAGAGAGCTCACAGCCGCAAAAAATTAAAATTTTGGATAATGGGAAAAAAGAAAAAGAGAAACCAAACTTGACTCTCTATTTCTCTATATAGACAACTACATTATTACAACAAACCTCGAAAGCATCAATAAAAAGTCCAAAACCTAGAATATTCGTCTTCAAGATAAATCACAAGTTTGATTTAATCCTAGTTTTTTTTTCTTTTCCCAAACCCTATGAAATTAGCAAGAAAGTTTATTATTAATCTAAGCATCGCCCTCATAATATATTTTATTTAATCACATGCTTACAAGTCACTTTTGATTTTTTTTTTTTTAATTATTCTATCAGTTTAGTTTTCTTTTCTATAATCTCTCAACAATTATTGATACAAATTTTTATATACATAACACAATAAGATTATAAAATATTTTTTTTTATCTCTCAAATTAGAGATCTAATACTTTCACAAGTTTGAGAACAAAAAAAAATTGTTTCACAACACTCAAGAGTTTATTAGAGATGTAATGTCTTCAAAAGTTTGAGGACACAAGAAAATGTTTTCACAACTTTCAGAGTCTATTAGAGATGTGTAATGTTTGCACAATATCCACTCCTACGAGAGTATATCCATGAATATGCATGATTATCACATTCGATAAAAGAAAGAAATTGAAGAAAAAAAAAACTACAATAAAATGTTGTTACTTGAATTGCATTATGTCTTGTACGAAGAAAGTAATGTTAGAATGAGAAGAGCCTCCTTCTTCCACAGCTTTGTGAGCTAATTCTCCAAGCTCTTTGACTCTTTCTCTTCTCTCTTTAGCATCATCACTATCACCCATCAATTCTTCCACTGCCTTCTTCACTCCTTCTTTATCTATCAACACTCCTATTTCCTCCTCTTCTCCCCATCTCATTGGCTCCTCAACCCCGACTCTCACACCGACTTTTAGTACCTGCACAACCAATTTTTCGTTGCCAAACTGGTCCGCAAATAGCGGCCATGTCAGTAGCGGTACACCAGCTGTTATCCCCTCTAGAGTTGAGTTCCATCCGCAATGTGTTAAGAACCCTCCAATAGAAAGATGTGAAAGGATAAGCATTTGGGGAGACCACCCTTTAATGAGAAGCCCTCTCTCTTTGATCCGTTCTTCGAAACCGCTTTGTGAAATCCACTCAGATAGCTCATTATACTTCTCCCAACTTCTTATGACCCAAATGAAAGGTATTTGAGATTCCTCGAGGCCTAGCCCGAGCTCCTTGAGCTGAGCTAGAGTAAGATTGCATATACTTCCAAGGCAAACATATAGCACCGAACCTTTTTCTTTAGAATCAAGCCAGTTAAAGCATTCTTCATGATCAATGGCCGCCTTATTTCCCCTCTCAGCTTTATCTGCTCCTACCTTGTTGCACAAGGAAACAGGTCCAATTGACCATACTTTACCATCCCTAGCCTCCTTGTAGTCTTTGACATAAGCATGCTCAAGCTCTTGAAATGTGTTGACAATCACACCATATGATGTGTTATCAGCCTCTACCAAATCGTCCAACACATCTTTCAAATATCCATCAGCATAAATTAGGACAGGAAGTTGAGGTTTCGTAATTTCAACTCTATCAGGGAAATAAGGGATGAGGAAATAATCTTTGTCCGACTTTACAGCCTCGAGGATCTCAAGGTTTTTGCGTAGAATATGCGTACATAGTAGACAGAAGCTGGACATGCCATGGAAAATGATATTTGGGACATTCAACTTCTTAGCGATTTTGCTTGGATAAGGCAAACACATATCAGAAATGAAACAACTTGGTTGAGGTCTCATCTCTTCCATTAGCTTCTGGACCGGTTCTTCAAGCTTGTTAAGTGCTTTAAGGAAATGTAACATCGACCCCAACGATTCAAGCAAATCTAGATTATCTTGTCCTTCTGGCAAACCAGCTTCTTGATGTGGAAACTTGACATGCACTAGGTTGATGGGCAAGCCAGACTCGATGGCACGGCTTAGGACATTCTTGAACCTCGCTGCGTTGTGAGGCGTGGTGACAATCGTTATGGTCACACCGCGCTGAGCCAGAAGCCTTGCAATATCAACCATAGGGATCATGTGACCTTGAGCCATGAAAGGGAAGAGAACATAGTGAAGAGGAGGATGTGACTGATGGGTAGCTTTAGAAACCATAGCCGTTCTTTTTTTTTCTTTTTTTTTTTAAGTTTATTAATTTGGACTATGAGTTTCTCTGTGTGTCTGAGCATATATATAAAGATGCCTGACGAGATAGAAAACTAAAAGCTTGGCCAAGGCAATGTATGTATGTGTTGGGATTTTGATATGAAAGATGCATGTATGTATTGGGGATTTTGATGTGAAATTCTTCTACGGTTTTAGTAAGAGATCTTTTAATTTCTTTTCCCAAAACACACATTGAAGATTCATTGCATATACTTTCATTCTTCTATTCTTATACAAAATACAAAATCTAAATATACTAATTTGAGAAGCCCAAATGTTATTTACTAATTAGCTTAATAGAATTTATACTTATTAATATATTTAAGAAATCTTTAAAAATCATACAAAATCTCTTATATTCAATATACTATATTTTCTTTTTTGCTATCATTTTTTTTTTGTCTCGTACAATTTAGAACACATGATTTATTTTTCTAAATATCAAAATAACTTTTAATATTTGGTTAAAAATAGAAATTTTCAAATTCTCTTCTATTATACTTTAAGTTTTAAAAACAATTCCCGATGATGAACAAAATGAAATATATGGACATACTATAATTAAGAAACTATTACTCTCTCCATATCAAATAAGAAGATTTTCTAGAGAAATTTTTTTTTTTTTAAATTAGATAATTTTTTAAGTTTTTAATACAAAATTATGTATTTTTAATTAATTTGTATTATGCAGATTGATTTACTATTGGTTGAATTGTATTTAATTGAATGATAAATAATGTTTTAATTTAAAAAAAATTTAAAGAATTTAAAGTTTTCTTAATTTGTGTGATAAATCCTTAAACATCATCTATTGTGATACAGAGCGAGTATAAACCTTACTCCATCCGTTTTTTTATATAAAATGTTTTAAAAAGTTTTTAATATCATTCTATTGATTTTTTTTCAAATTTTTGTGTAAAACTATCTAAGTTGATATTTTATAACTATTTGTATCTTCGGTTTTTATTGAATGGAATTTTTAATGTTAAAAAACTTTACAAATTATAATTTATGAAATTGAGTAATTTTAAAATTTCTTTAACTAAATATCATAAAACAGAACATGATATAATCAGTTATTGGATTTCACTTGTTGCATTATATCTTGTAGGAAGAACGTGATATTAGAATGAGAAGAGCCTTCTTCCTCCACAGCTTTGTGAGCTGATTCTCCAAGTTCTTTGGCTCTTCTTCTTCTCTCTTTTGCATCATCACTCTCACCCATCAAGTCTTCCACTGCTTTCTTCACTCCTTCTTTATTCACCAACACTCCTATTTTCTCTTCTTCTCCCCATTTCATGACCTCTTCAACCCCAGCTCTTACACCGACTTTAAGAATCTGCACGACCAGCTTTTGGTTGCAGAATTGGTCTCCAAACAATGGCCAAGTGAGCAATGGAACTCCCGAGGCGATTCCTTCTAGAGTCGAGTTCCATCCACAGTGTGTCAAGAATCCTCCAACTGAAGCATGTGAAAGAATAAGCACTTGAGGTGACCATCCTTTTATGAGAAGCCCTCTCTCTTTGACCCTTTCTTCAAAACCGCTCTCCGACATCCAGTCAACTAACTCATTATACTTCTCCCAACCTCTTATGACCCAAATGAATGGTCTTTGAGATTCCTCAAGGCCTAGCCCGAGCTCCTTGAGCTGAGCTAGAGGAAGATTGCAGATACTTCCAAGGCAAACATATAGCACCGAGCCTTCTTCTTTAGAATCAAGCCATTTGAAGCATTCTTCTTGATTTATGGCAGCCTTGTTTCCCCTCTCTGCTTTGTCTGCTCCCACCTTGTTGCACAAGGAAACGGGTCCAATGGACCATACTTTACCAGCCCTAGCTTCCTTGTAGTCTTTGACATAAGCTGGCTCCAACTCCTGAAATGTGTTGACGACCACACCATATGCTGTGTCTTCTGCTTCTTTCATTTTGTCCAAGAACTCTTTCCAGTCTCCACTTGCATTTGTTTTCACGGGAACTTGAGGCTTTGAAAATTCAACTCTATCAGGAAAACTAGGAACCAAGAAATACTCTTTGTCGGACTTTAAATTCTGCAAGATCTCGATGTTTCGGCGTAGAACATGCATACACAGAAGACAAAAGCAACCCATGCCATGGAAAATAATCTTTGGTATATTGAACTTCTTGGCGATTTTGCTTGTATAAGGCAAACACAAATCAGAAATTATACAGCTTGGTCTAGGTTTCATCTCTTCCATGAGCTTCAAGACCGGCTCTTCGAGCATGTTAACCGCTTTAAAGAAAGGTACCATCAGCTCCATCGAGTCAAGCGAATCGATATTCTCTTGGCCTTCTGGCAAACCAACTTCTTGATATGGAAGCTTCACATGAACTAGGTTGATGGGTAAGCCAGAGTCGATGGCACGGCTTAAGACATTCTTGAACCTCCTTGCATTTTGAGGCGTCGTGACAATTGTTATGGTCACGCCGCGCTGAGCTAAGAGCCTTGCAATATCAACCATGGGAATCATGTGGCCTTGAGCCATGAAAGGGAAGAGAACAAAGTGAAGAGGATGATGAGATTGGTGAGAAGTTTCGGAAGCCATACTGTTTCCAACTCAATGATGAACTCTTAAGTTTTGTTTTGTTTGAATTGTGTGTGTAATCGTGAGGTTATATAGGATGGATAAGAAAAGTAGGCATAAAAAATCGCTTCTCCAAAAATGATGCAATAGATGACGTAAACACTTAAAGGTGTTGACAAAATAATAGGTAGAGATTATTACAAGAGAATATTTCGTGACCTATACTTTCTTATGTTGTCCTCTTGTGACCATTCTGCATGTACTAGTGTCCTTTATTTACCGGAAAAGGTTATAAAGACATTTATTCAGAATTAAAAAAAATTGTAAGACACAAAATCAAACTTGGACTCTCTTAGACTTTACCAAAATCAAATTGTGTTTGAAACTTTGAAGTTCAATTCAATATCTTATACATAAACACTAAAAAGATGAAAATCCAAAGCCGCCAAATCAAGCTTGACTATTTTTGACCATCCAATATCAAAAACCAACAAAGGAGCACAATCTAGACTTTTCAGACGAACCTGGACGTGGACGGTCGAGGCCAAGTAATTTACTAAGCGTGTCAAAGGGGGTTCTGTGAATTGGTCACCGACTCTTAAATTTTCAATTTCTCTAGTCTTTTTTATCTTAAGTTGAAAATTTTTAATCTAATTTTTGTACATAATGAAATACAAATATGATAAACTATGATCGAAAAAATTCAATATTACATTATTTAGCAAATTAATTAGAAAAATTATAGACGTATTTAAACTAGTAATATTATTCATTTTTCATGTATGTGGTTCGGTCCCCTGTCCGAGTGGGTTTAACTTGTTTGAAACCGCTGCTCGCCATGAGCCAAGGCTGTCCTTTTTTCCTTATAAATTATAACCCTAACTCACTCTATAGCCGAACGCATTGTTTAACTCAACTCTTGAACCAAGTGTCTTGAGATCTCTTTTTCAAACGGGTTTAAGCAATGTTAAGACGTAGTGTAGTAAAAACAAATTTAAAAATTGTATATAGTATGACAGGTTAAAATGACTATGGGGTTTAGAATCCATAACCTAAAATCTCAAATGTTTTTGGACATTGAAAAGGGACAGAAAGTTTTTTTGTTTTGGGCCTACCACTGGTCAGGACTTCCTTGTCCAATTTTAACAAGCCTAATCTCAAACAGAAGGTTAAGTGAATAAATAATGATTTTATCCTTTGTTTATGAAAATCAGGGGCAGCCTTAAATTTTAGATAAAAGTCTAAAAGAAGTTTTAAGATATATCAAACCCTCTTTGGTATATGAAAGATTATTTTTTAAATCGAAATTTCTAAAAATTGCTTCTGGGTACCAAAGAGATTATGAGCCAAAAGTTCGTAACTCTCACTGTTTATCAAAAAAAAAAAGGTTTCATGATATAGTATTAATTTAATTTTCTGAAAGTGAAAGTTATCACTAACATTGTATTTCTTCAAATAAGCAAAACTAAAATGTTTGAAAATTCTTCGAAAATGACAGTAATCAATTATTGGATTGTACTAGTTGCATTATATCTTGTAACAAGAATGTGATGTTAGAATGAGAAGAGCCTCCTTCCTCCACAGCTTTGTGAGCTAATTCTCCAAGTTCTTTGGCTCTTCTTCTTCTCTCTTTTGCATCATCACTCTCACCCATTAACTCTTCCACTGCTTTCTTCACTCCTTCGTTATCCACTAACACTCCAATTTTCTCCTCTTCTCCCCATTTCATAGGCTGCTTAACTCCAGCGCTCACGCCGGCTTTTAGCACTTGCACGACCAGTTTCTCGTTACAGAATTGGTCTGCGAATAGCGGCCATGTAAGAAGCGGTAGACCAGAGGTTATTCCCTCAAGAGTTGAGTTCCATCCGCAGTGCGATAAGAACCCTCCAACTGAAGGATGTGAAAGGATAATCATTTGAGGGGACCATCCTCTGATGAGAAGTCCTCTGTCTTTGATTCTATCTTCGAAGCCGCTCTCGGTGATCCACTCTACTAACTCTTTGTTTTTCTCCCAACTTCTTATGACCCAAATGAAAGGTCTTTGAGATTCCTCGAGGCCTAGACCGAGCTCCTTGAGCTGAGCCAGAGGAAGATTGCATATACTTCCAAGGCAAACATAGAGCACAGAAGCCGGTTCCTTAGAATCAAGCCATTTAGCGCACTCTTCTTTGTCAATGTCTGATTTGTTCCCTCTCTCAGCTTTGTCTGCTCCCACCTTGTTGCACAAGGAAACTGGTCCAATTGACCATACTTTACCGGACCTTGCCTCCTTGTAGTCTTTGACATAAGCAGGCTCGAGCTCTTCAAACGAGTTGACTATCACACCATAGGATGTCTTATCCGCTTCTCTCATATCATCCAAGAACTCTTTCCAATCTCCAGGAACATACGTTTCGACAGGAACTTGAGGTTGTGTGAATTCAACTTTATCAGGAAAATAAGGAACAACGAAGTACTCCTTGTCTGATTTCAAATCATCCAAGATCTCACGGTGCTTGCGTAAAACATGCATACATAGAAGACAAAAGCAACACATGCCATGGAAGAGAATCTTTGGTATATCGAACTTCTTGGCGATTCTGGTTGTGTAAGGCAAACACATATCCGAGATTAGACAGCTTGGTCTAGGTCTCATCTCTTCAATGAGCTTCTGGACCGGTTCCTCGAGCTTGTTAAGCGCTCTAAAGAAAGGTATCATCGACACCATCGAATCAAGCAAATCTAAATTCTCTTGTCCTTCTGGCAAACCAGCTTCTTGATGTGGAAACTTGACCTGCACTACGTTGATGGGCAAGCCAGAGTCGATAGCCCGGCTTAGGACATTCTTGAACCTCGCTGCATTGTGAGGCGTAGTGACAATTGTTATGATGACACCGCGCTGAGCCAAGAGCCTTGCAATATCAACCATCGGAATCATATGGCCTTGAGCCATGAAAGGGAAGAGAACAAAGTGAAGAGGATAAGATTTGTTGGTTGTTTCCGAACCCATGTTGATTCAACGGTCAAAAGAAACTCTCAAGTTTTGTTTTGTTTTGGTTTTGGATTATGTTTGTGAGAGAGCTTATATAGAACCAAGATGCGTGGAGAGCAAAAAAAAATGCACAGGAGACGTAAGAGATGACGCAAACAGATTTTTACTTGCCAAACACCTCAATAGATTGTGATTGCTACAGGACATTCTAGGCCACTACTTAGTTTGTCCATTTGTGACCATCTTCCATCTTCTAATGACCTTCCTTTGCAGGTAAAGTTTAGAGACATATCTTCATAACAAAAAAAGAAAGAATAAGATATTTCACAGACACAAAAACTACAACTTGGGGACTCGCTGATAGCTACATCTACCGCAAGTCCACTAATGTAGACAAAATCGAATTTGTGTTTGAGACTTAAAAGATCGAGTAAACTCTAATATAAAACAGTACGAGAAGATAAATCTAACTTTGGACTCTTTCAAGAACTATATTTGCTAGAAGCCTCAAAAATCACAATCAACAAAAAGAGGTCCAGAGCCTACAACGCTTTCGTGAGAATGTTTCTTTCTTGTGTTCGGTTATTGAGATGACACACAAGTGGCAATTTTCTTACAAGATGAAAACATAATAAACACTTTACAACAAACATATTACGACACACAAACCTGGATGGTTTCACATTGCACACTGTACCTATGGATATATTTATCGCAAACCTCCAGGTTTTTCGACTGTAACGGGTTGGTATTCACACGGACTGCAATGTGTGTTATTTCTTAACAGACTCGGGATCATTGGATTTTCTACCTGATTCGGTCCGATCAAGTCGAGCTCCTCTCCACAATGTTGACTTGGTTGATCTTAGCAGCAATCCAAAGGCTGATGAGCATGCTGCTCTCACAACTGAATCTTGCGACCGGGTCATCTTGCTAACCAGCGTTTCAAACACCTGACCAAGAGACGGGGTGAGAGCTTATAAAGACTTATGGGAATGTCATTTGTAGTTCTCTAATATACCTGTGGGTAATAGAGAGAGATTATATGCTGATCCTCTGAGAGTGATAACATGGTGGTGGCGAAGTGAATTGCATTTGCCTGAATTCCTGGCCACGGTGCATCAAAAGCCTGCATCAGGTGATTCCCGCTTCAGTTTCTTTATATATAGTTTATGAATTTAGCAACTATGATGGTTTCTCGAGGAAAGCCGAACCTGGATGGTTGAGGCCATGTAAGTATCAACTCTTTCCGATTCTTGAACCAAGTACCTTGAGAGATCCCTTACGAAATCTTCATAGTCGGTTCTGAAAAAGTAAACAACATTAGGAGATAAATGTGGCCATTGTGCACAAAATATTCGATGTGAATCAAACAGGGTAGAATGATTTTCGATGGTGAGACATACCGATCATCTGAACCAAAAGCACGTGAATCAAACAGGGTAGAATGATTGTCGATGTCTATGAGTGGAGCAAACCGCTTGAGGGTTCCCTATCCAAATAAAGAGGTATGTAGAGTCAAAATTATCTCAAACAAGACAAAAGAGCAATAGGCTATGATGAAAATGGGAGAAAATTACCCGACAAGCCTGTCTTATGCTAGAATCGTCGTCATGGAGGTGTACTACCAAGCGGGGAAGGGTAGAATGAATCTGGTATAGACATTTTCATCAAATAAAAAAAAAATGAAATATCTTCTTTCCTCGTCATCCATATCACGGAAAAGGAGACGAAAAATATGTGTCACCTGCTCAACAAATCCCTCGCGTTGCCCTCCAATAGCATATTTACTTAATGCTCCAAATGCAGCAAATGCATTAGCTCTCATCTTCGGGTCCATGCTAACCTGTTACAAATTGGAATTTCAAGTTAGTAGTAAAGCACTACAATCAGAAAAATGTACCTAACAGTTTAGTGAACTTAGAGAACTGGTTTTGCTTATTTTCTTCCATTCAAGGTGAGTCTGGCCTAATAGCTTTATTTATCTCGCATTGTTTCAGTAAAAGCCTTTCAAATAAATTAAAGCTGGACTTTACCTGAAGGTTACGAAGCCGAACAGATAAGTTCAGCAAGATAGGTTCAACAGCTTCATTAGATGCAGACTCTGTGACCTAAACAAAAGAAAACAAACATATAAAGTTAAAACAAATTGCGTATAGATCCAACAGCAGAGTTCAGGAACCTTGAGTTGTTAATGGATCTGACCATTACCATCAATAAGCATGACACAGCAGTTAGTTGCACCGACTCATCCAAATCATCGAGCAACGCTAATATTACACCAATAACTTGAGTTGTGTAGTGGGTCATACAAGCAGATGGCATCTGGCAAAACCCCGAAGCAACCAAGTTATGTATTCAGGAATAAGTTAGCAGACGTGGAATTAAATTTCTTCAAACACTTTATTCCAAAGACTGGTCAGCTATCCTCTAGTAAATATTTCTAGCAACTCTCATAGCACCAATCTGCTATAAATAACACACCACCACAATTAATGATGTCTATAAAGTTGTTTTACTCTTTCCACCAACAAAAACACTTGTTTTACTCAGCCGAAGATAACAAACCTCCACAATTAATGATTAACGATTCTATAGATAATAATCGTCGATCTGACATCATTATCATTATCATTATGCAACAGGAGCATATACTTTCTGTTCAATCTACTTGAAGATGAAAAACAGAAAATATAAACTGTTCCCCGTAACTCTTTTTTGCACTAGCCCTTTTAGACAATCAAGATAGATAATTAAAAACTGCTCAGAATAACACTTACTTGCACTAATCCTCTCAGACAAAGGCGCCTTACAGTCGGAGAATCATCTGAAACATGTCGGCAGAGTGCTTCGACCATCTCCTCCATTACAGAACTAAAATCACCACTGCAACTCAGAAATATTAGCAGAGTAAAATTAAGAAGATAAGGTACTGAGGAAGTGCTTTGTTTCTTATCCATGACACATATCAGGCACGATGCTTCAGTCCTTTGACTGATTCCCTTAACTTTTATATACACATGACCTAGAACGAAACTTTGACCCTAACTTTCTTTTCAAAACAGAGTAAAAAAGATGAATAGGTACACACATCTAAATCAAAGTGTCACATATACTAAAACTGTGGGGAATATATAAAAATGAAAAAAAAAAGTTGCAAGGATATCGAACATTATACCTGTAGCGTATAAACTCTGACAATGCAGCAGCAGCAGCTTCCCTTTGGAATCTTTGTGGACGGTTTAGTGCTTTTGTAAGAATCATGCAAATATGCCGAACCTGTAACACCAGTACTAAAACTTAATTTCTACTTCAGTCTGAAGGGAAACAGTAAATTCCGTTTTCTTCATTGATAGATTTCTTTCTATACTACTCTGCTTAAAGATGCGTAAGCCACCAAGTCAGTCAGGCTTTCTTTATGAATAGGCTAGGCGTCCCCAATCTCATTCCTTTTCAGAAAGAACGAATCCCTCATGTGTACTAACTACTATGCACATATCTTCACATCCATGATTTTTCCCGACAAGAATGATAAAGAGAAAATGCATGTTGCCACAATGGACTCAACTAATGAACCAATGATCAATAGGTGAAACACAACAGTTACGCTACAAAGACCCTGACGAACACAACTACAATCATCCAATAACTAGGTACCTCCTTTGGTCTCTTAATTGATATGCATCCAGCAATATCGCCAATAAGATCAACCCACTTTTCTTTTTCTCTTTGCTCCCCATTTCGAGCCAAAATCTAAGCAAAGATAGGTGTCAGTTCATTAGACTGGAAACTAAACAGAACCAACTTAATGATAAAGTCAAAAGGTACCTTGCCCATCTCAAAATCACCAACGCACTCACAGAAAGCCTGAAATGATGTTAGAAGTACTCTGCCAAAGAGGGAGAAATGTTACAAAGGCTTTACTAAAATAAGGTACCAATCGTTATGTGCCTATAGTTCTCTTGAAAATAAAGGAGTTACCGTAATGGATCTTGCTGGCCAGAGCTTACAAGTCCATGACAGCTTCCCAATTGAAGAGTAAGTGCCCCAACAACAGAAGCGTAGCTTTTCTCAACAGCTTTCTTTCCAATTTTTCCGCCACCTCTGGTTAATTGAGTATATTAGCCACCAAAAATGCATCACGTACACTGAAGTAAAGTTAATGGTTTATGAAAGGTACCTAAAAAAAGCAGTGAGAGCAAAAATGGCAGCTTGAAGAATATCATCTTCCACATGTGTTTCAGAAGAAGTGCTCGTATTCTCTCCCTTATGTGAATCACTCACTAAAGAAATACGATTGAGAATGGATATCAAGTGTTCCATGAACGAAACTGAAAGCTCCGTATGTTGAGAGAAAACCTGCATCAAAATATGATTGACAATGAGGCCTCGTCAAACTATTTTGCACCGACCAAATGATACAAAGCATATATATAAAAATTGTGAGAGAAAGGGAATAGCATCATAGTCACTAAGATCATTTCAACAGAAAGCCTAAACCTGAAAAATTTAGAACCACCAATACAAGTTAAAACATTATGCTTCTTTGTGACTAAGAAAGTAGTAAGCTGTCTGAGCATTATTAGTCAGGGTGAAATTGTGCCAAACATTAGATTCTTAAAAATGAACCCGCCCTGCAGACACAGCCACAGTTCTATGCTGTGTCATGTGTAAAATACTAAAATGTTATTCAACATCCTAATTCCTAAGTGTTGAATCACTACAAACTTCAAATCGATTAAGGATGTCCAAAATTTCATTAGACTTTCGTAGAAGATGATATAACTATGAAAGAAAAGAAGATAAATAATATAAGGAATAAAATTAATCTCATATATCATGTTCCAGGGAGAATGGTACTTGCATAAAATGCATCTTGCATTGGCCAGCCACCACGCATCCTAGTTATGTCCTTCGTCACTATGTCCCTTCCAGCAGTAGCCAACACTTCATTAAACACAATCGACGATTGTGTGTTCTCTGCCAGTGCAGAGATCTTGATGTGATTAAGGTAAGCACTAAGCAGTAATACACCAAGAGCATAGGAGATAAATGCTAGTGAGTTTGATATTATAGCAGTATCACATTGTGCAAATCGAACATGCTAACATAAATAAGCAAAGGATACAGCTCCAATAGCTTCAACACGTAAGTTCTTCTCCGTTATATGAACTGCTGCCGAGAGCAGCGACTGAGTCGTCCTGTCAGAAAGAGCCAAAAGAAAAAAAGGGGAACAAGATCATCAGATAACAATGTAAAAATGAGACTAAAGCCCGTCTATGACATAGATATCAAGCTTTGATGTACCTTGATATATCGTTGTCACTAAGCTGACTCCCTCTTCTTGAAACAAACTCAGTAACTGCTTGAATAGCTCCCTCAGCAGATTGCCTGATTTTGTCACTGATAGCTGCAGTGCAACCGTGCAAGGCTGCTACAAGCTACATGACATACCACAGCATAATTGGACCTCAACCATCCAATGACACCAGAATTTATACTAAAGGAAGAAAACAAACCTCATTTTCCGTTAAAAGAGCACAAATGGATGAGACTATTCTGTTAAAAACTTCGGATGGATCAATAGAGGCATCCTGTAAGTCGGTTAAACAAATATTTTACACCCTGAACTTGAAGCATACAAAAGAAAAGGAGATACTCTGAGCCTAACCACAAAGTGCTTACGCTTTTCAAAATGGCAATGACATCCTCAAGGGAAGACAAGGCTTTATACGAGTCTTCAGAATCCAACCCGTTTGATAGTACTGTTTTTGGAAGGGAAAGGGAAATGCTGAAGAACTGGTCAAGAATCTAACAAAATAATAGAAGGAGAAACCATAAGAAACTGTCAATGACACACTCAGATGATCAGGATAAGTACTAATCAAATACCTGTGCAGAGATTTTTCGAACTTCAGAATTTGTGTCAGCACAGCGTGGGAGATAGGTTATGACCCTATCTCCCAAACACAATACCTCGCGGTCAGGAAATAAAAATACAGCTGTTGGTCAACAAAGGAAATTAATTAGCAGGTAGATAATGTATGCAATTAATATCTAACAAATTGTTTAAGGATATCTTCCATACATGGTAGATTTGAATAATTCCCCACCATACTGCGGTCTACATACATTCTATGTGGGCAATCCCCAGAACAACCAAGAGCACAATAGCCACCAACACAAAGCTTGCGAAACTTAAGAAGCATCTCATGAACTGCCACGCAACCTCTTTTTCTTTGATAGTCAATGGGTGATGAAACATATTGATCAAGCTGTCTAAGCAGATGCAAAAGCTGCTCTGCTCGGCTTCTTCCATCCTCTCCACTAGTTCAAGCAAGTATATCATTGTATTAAATGAAGGGAAATGAAAGAAAAAAGGTACTTCAAATTTCATAAGAACTTGTAAGAGGACTCAGTATTTGAGATTACTGCAAGTCCACTCCCATAATCACTGAATCAAATCTAACAAAAGTAACAAGCAAGTCACAAGCTAATAAAACAGATTAGGGATTGTGTCTAAAGCAATCCCTAATGAACTTAAGCAATTAGGGATTGTGTCTCTAGTAATGGAAAGTGTTATCAAATACTGAAAGAAGAAACCAACCAAGACATTAGAAAATGTTTTTACGAAGCTCCATCCAGTATTTCAGAAAGTATTTCATCGATTAAAGTAATAAACATATTAAATAAACAACTTATAGCTAAAAATTCAGAGTATCTGCAGCCTCATAATAACAGAATGAATTAAAATTCTTAAGTAAATACCTCGTAAGGAGAATAGCACACAAGAGAGTCACAAGATTGTCTATAAGGGGACTTATGACATCTGATGGATCATTTGGCAAAGCAAAGAATCCCAATGTAGCCTGTCCAAGAAAAAGCGTGCATAAATTCAAGAGAGAATGTTTCCAAATAAAACAGCATTTACCTCAATCTTTTCTTTTTAGACTCGGTCCAAACAAAAAACTAATCACCTTCATGACACGATTTCGAGTTTCAATGGTCAGCTTTGGTTCAACAGAGACCAGGGTTGTGCAGGCATTCAGAGCGAGTGCCTGAGCAAGATTTTAGTCAGATAGAGAAATGGTATCTGCTTGTTTAAAAGAAAAGCCCCATGAAACAGATTCTTGCTATAGAGTATCATACCTGAGTATGTAGAACCTCAAGACTAGATTCTGCAAAACCTTCATTTTCATCTCGACCCATCAAAGTCAATATATATTCAAGCATCTGATCTCTTCTTTTCAATGGGAATGTAGCACCACTTTCTGAAGCATTTATGACAGCACGACCTTCACACAAAGAGACAAGAAATCAGGGTCCTATATACTCCCACGATATCCCACCATTATAGCCAAACCACGTGGGGCTGTGTAATTTAATAGAAAAGATCAAAGAGAGAAAAGAAATCGATCAGACATCGCAAAACTGACTCCATCATCAATATTTTTAATGCCATACTAACCTAACAAATCAATAGCAGTTATAACAGCTTGCTTTGCTGTTTGTTGCCGGACATGAAGAAGCCGTGAAAGCATATTCGTGCCCTGCGGTACGCAAAAATGATATCAAGTTATAAACTGCAAAGTGAAGATAAAAGTGGTGCTGAAACAATATAAAAAGGTCTCTATGATGTAACATAAATCACTTTTTGGTCACAGAAAATTATACAGACTTTCAACTCTCAGTACGATATTTAATTCACTAGATGAGTTTTCCTAGCATGACTCGAAGTCATTCTGAAGTATAAGTTTAGAACAGTTCGTGGAAGAAGAAAAAACATGACGATAAGTGGAAGATTATAATATAAATAGAAATGCGATTTTAATGAAAGTTTAAAGACATACGACAAGTGCATCTATTCTGGCCTCAATAACCGATGAGGGGGCATATTTTGCAGCATATCCATACATCAAAGCCAAAGCAGCATGTATATCATCACTGTCCTCCGTTTTATAGCTCTCAGAGAAGAGAGATAAGATCCTAGAATTGACACAAGAACATTAAGTCAGTTTTATGTCATAAATTTCACAAACCGGTGGTAAAGGTGGCCAATTCCAGAATACCTGGAAGCAACAATATGACTAATGAAGAAAGTAATTATCTAATATCAGGAAACCTTTTAATACAACATTTTCTGCTTGTGCAACTGCAGCTTTAGATGTCCACTTAATACACACAAAGAAGACTTGGGATAGTTAGCTAGAATTTACAAACCTTCAAGATACAGCCTTCCACTACTGAAAGATATGTGATGATATATACTATAATTAAAAGAGAGAACGAAAGTAATAGACTTGAAAATGAATGGCAGATATGCAAGGCTGCAGGCATATCTATATATTAAGACTAGAAAGTGTATCCGGTGATGATTTCATTAAGGCAAGCAAGATTAACCTTTGGAAAATACTCTGCCCAACATTATCCAAAATAATTTTCAGCTTTTCCAGTACAGTGTCCAAGTGAGAAGCTGCGACCTACACAATCAATTAGCATATTAACATAGGCTAAAAATCAAGATCTGAGCGAGAAAAAAAACAAGTACACTCAACCTACCAGCCCCATGGCCTTCGCTAAACCAAGTCTATTTGCAGGTATAGAAATGTCAGCCTGTTCGTAAATCCAGTCAATCTTGTCACGAACATATGTTCTATCATTAACTTTCTGGAGAAGTATTCCCATGCACCTGAAATCAAAGCACAAGAGCTTTACGACACAGTTTTGCGCTCAATTATCAATATAAATACAGTGTGCTATAAACTGGAGTCTTGGTGCAGTTTCCAGAGATAGTTAAAAAACCTATTAGTCATCTATCAAGATCTGATACAAAGCACTAAACATAATAAGAAAAACAAGCTTGTTCAGACACATAGTGAAGTACACAAAGAATGTGAATGTACAAAGATAAATCAAAATAGGCATCAGAATGTCTCTCCCGTTATAAACTTCAATAATATGGTAAACGGAATCAGAAAATCCCTAGGTAAAATCCTAGAGAGCAATGTCAATCAACGATTACATATTTTCGATTTTGAAGATTAACACAGCCAACCATGTGCTGCTTTGGCATCAGAAGAAACCAACAGACCAATCCAAATTTTTGTGCTGAACAACTAACGTCAAAATATTGCACCAACAAGAACTAGAGATACTTCAACTCCAATCAGAGCCCAGAACAAAATGAAAAACCAAGAATTTTACCGGTGTAGAAGGGCTGCATGATCATCATCCGGAGTATAAAGACTGTATTGTTTTGCAAAAGCATTTCCAAGAGATATAACCCAGTCAGCATCCTGGGTGACATCCAGTGATTCTGCTAAAAACTGTAAAATACAACAACGATTTAAAGTTATACATGCAAAAACTTTGATCGGTCAAATCAGTAATTGCTTTATACTTAGGCTTTAAAGAAAAAAATCATCTCAGAAAGATCTGCTATTCCTTCACAGCAGATGAATAAGCTTACATTGATTATCATGTCATCCCAAGTTTCCTGGTAAGATGGATCAAGCTTCAGATCTTCTGTGTCAAAGACATACGCCTTCATTTTTGGAATCTAGAGCTTACCAAATGTGATAAATAGTTAGGGCTCACTTGTAAAAAGCCATATTAATATGAGTAAGGAAGCTAGAGCTACAATTTTCAGTAGATCTTTATAGCCGTCATAATATAAGTCATATCTACTGGTGGAAATGAGATGCACAAAAACAAAGATACTAGAAATCTGACTATATATTGCACTCTAGTAGCCGATTGGATACCAAACATAATATAGAAACTAGAGCAAACAACAGTTTACCTCATCTTGCCAAAACATGCTGATGTTCTTTGGAAAAAGAGGGGACAGATAGCCAAGGACCTGAAGGAAGTAACAACAGGGTAGTTAAATAAAGATTGAAAGATGCAATACGCTGGTTTGAGAAAATAAAGCACAAATGAGCTACAATAAAATAGCAGATCCTATAACGATCAAGCATTTAGACTTGATGGAAACCAGGATTAAAGAAAGCATTTTAGGGAATTATGAGACATAAATATGAGCATTAAAACAGGATTTCTCATGCTACTGACACATTACTTACCGTCAAAATTTGGGTTGCTAACTGCTCTTTTGCAAGAGGGTTGTGCAAAAGAACCACCAAACGGGTAAACAACTCCTGCATTAATAATAAATATGCATACACATTTTCAATATTCAGAATCTGTCATACACAACAAAACATATAGATCGTATGACAGGGCATATGAACAAATTCACCTCAGGGCTAGGAATATCAGCACGAGCTTTACACTCAATCAACATGGGAGTGGTTGAAGATCTACGACGACACAGTTCAGATATGCATCTACAGACCTATCAATTTAAATCAATAATACTGTCAATTCAGGTTCAATCTCCGACAAAAAAAAGAAGGATAAAGTCACTCTAGGCAACAAAAGAAATATCTTACTGATGCAACTGCGCCAGTGTAAACCCTAGGAACAATCATTTTCAGTAGGAAAGGCCAAAGAATGTACTGCAATTTCAAATACTGCATTAAAATCTGAAAGTTTTTGGTAAATGGGAAAGTTCTATTATGAAAAACAAATATGCAGCACCTCCATCTCCGGGATAGTAACGGTCAAGAGCAGAAGACCTTTTCCACAAACTGCTCTTAGCTCTGTTGGACTAACTGGCTCCCCTTTTGCCTAAAAAATATTTGCAGCTCACATAAATTTCTAGAAAAGAATAGAAGTAGCAGAGACAGTACTTCAAACTTGTTTGAGTTATTTACTTCAAAACAACACTAGCATATGTGCTCTTATACTGTGGTAAAAAGACTCAACAATACACAACTTAGAGCAAGTTTATAAGAAGACTCAATAACACACAACTTGGAGCAAGATAACAATCATGTTCCAGGTTTATGGTAAAATTAGATTTTTATAAACAGCAACACCAAGGATAATAGCTTGCTTGATTATGTATAAAACGAAGCTAATAAGTCACTAATTTTAAAAAACGTTTTAGCCAGGTGGATAAAATGTCTAAGGCTCTAAGCATCAGAGAGAAGTGCATGAGATAATGGCGAATAATATCATAATTCCTCATTGCATTTGGAACACTCGGCAGGAAGTGAGGATACCCATATTTGGGCTGCCTTACCCACATATTTCAAATTTCAGATGAATAATAGCAAAGAAGGGAGTCTAAGCTCAAAGGATCGGGAAACAAGAAACATCATTCAATTTTTCTATATTTCCGTCCTTGGTTTTGCTTTTCTCTTTCCATTTCTAATTTAAATTGTGGAAGTGATCAGCTTTATTCAAAGCCTTGTTATAACTTCAGCGGCACACATAGTTCTTCCAATTGTTCAGGTGAGCACCATACATTATTCTGTAGGTAAATTGTTATGTTAATTGGTCTTACCTTCAGAATGTCATCTCCTGTCGCAGAATGGCGTACAAGGTATTCAACAAATAATTCCCCAGATGGACCGACCAAATAGCAATGTGAAGCCATGACCACGATCAACTGTCATCAAAGCAGAGGAAATAACTCATAAGTGGGAATGCTAAAGCATGTATATATTAGTACCAAAATACAACAATGTTTGCCACCTCAATACCTCTGAAAGAGCTTTTCGAACAGCTAAACTTTGCTCGTCTAACAAAGACCTCGCACAATCAACCAAAAGAGGCTGTTTTGGGTGCCAAGCTTCAAATAACCTCCGAACGCAAAGGAACATCATTTAATTGGGATAGGAAAGAAACGCTACATAATATGAAATACTGATGAAGGATAAAGAAATACCTTGGAAGCAGATGTTTCAAGACACAAAGAGCACCAAATGTCAAAGGGTCTTCTTTCAACTTGCATTTCTGGTGAAAATATACAAGGAAGACATGGATTTCAAATTTACTTCAGCATAAAAAGCCAGTACAAAATATCACATAGATGCATGCCAAAGAATAGTTCTTGAGTCTAAATGAGTGCTGGGTATTTCAATTTTCTCGCAATGCATAAATAAAGAATATCTAGAGCCATATCCATCAAACAAATTGTGTGCTTACGTTAAGAAGAAATGTAAACAAATCCTCAGGGTAAACCAAGCCTACAGTCAGAAAACACCTCTGCACTTCATTGTACGTCTGCAACACAAAGAATTAAGAACAGGCGAAAGATTAATACACATCAGTCACAAAACAAGGGCAACAAAAAGGTTCTGAAACATTTATGTTGCATTAACAACATAGAATGAAAGCTATCAGGGACTTGCCTTTCGTGCCACTGAAATATCTGAGCACCTTTTGCTCTCGCTATTAATACCGATCACAGGAAGAAGTGTTGACAGAACAATTGTAAGGTCCTGTAAAGAAACAAAACTTATTTGAAACACAGCATAACAAAATGTTTCTTAACCTTCCAATCCCAAGAATAAACCATCACCGCATCACATCTAAAAACGGTTGTAACGCAGATGATTGTAGATAATAGGCACCTTGGCAACAAAAAATGATAGAAACACCATTACCTCAAAATCAAGCAGTGGAGGACCAGACTCAGAAAGCAATGAGGCATTTAATAGGTTGTGAAGACTACATGTCGCCAAAAGAGCATCGTCATGATCTTTCTTATACCTAAAAGTTTAAAAGAAAGGAATGAAATATTGCTCCAGTTAGCATTAGAAATAATGACAAGTCTACACAAAAAGCACCACATGCCTTGGTAATCATACTTCTTTAACAGAGCTTTAATTTTTGGGACAATAAATAAAGCAAACAGCAAATTTACTATCCTCTGGGCCTTTGAGAATTAACGCTTGTATAGACCAAATAATAGAATTAGAAACAGAACTTACAGTTCAAGTATTGCTGGAATAAGCCTTGGTAGTGCTGATTTCAGTTTTGTCCGTGTGATAAGACCGACCATCTGACCCAGAGCCTCTACTGTGGATACTCGTACCTTATTCAGCAAAGGATAAGCAATTAATAAAGCAAACTTTAAAGCCAAGAGGCATGTCTGGAGAAAAAGTGAACAACCGACTAGCAAAATCTTGCAGAGATTTATCTCTCCTTATTGTGAATATTAAAGAAACATTGCTGGGGGAAAAAGAACCAGAAAACAAACTTCCTTTATTCTTTCATCTTATAAATAATGTTACATACTTCTCCTTCTTCAATTTTTATACAAAATAATGGTTTGTGAACAATTATAAACCATATGCTTACCGTAGTAATCTCTTGAATAATATTTTTCAATTGGACCATGCAATAACATTAAAACCTGAAGTGGAGAATAATGCTAAAAGAGATCATGAAACTCACCTTATGATCTCGGGAAGTTGTCCAAACTCTCAACAATAGCTCAAAAACTGAATTCAGAAATGACCTGCATCGCGTGAAGCCCTTGATTTGAGTGCCTTCAACAACAAGCAGAAATAAAACTGACCAAAGAAAGTGGTCTCACATGACATCACCGTCAAGGGGAGAATCTGAGGTAAGATCTGTGGTGTATAGCCACACTGCCTGAGACCAGCACTTGAATGCTAGACATGAAGTCAATGATTCATATATGAGACGAAATAAGAAAAAATAAAAGTTGATACCAGAGACAAGATGGGTTATTTGAAATAGACAGGCTCGTCCTTATATTTGATATTAGCACACACACAAATTGCATGATAAGTGTTTATCATCTCTTCCACCATTTTAGAGTGTTTGAAGATGTACAAGTTAATATCCTATTTTTCTATTACTGGTTAGAGTGTTTGAAGATGTACAAGTTAATATCCTATTTTTCTATTACTAGATTAAATTTCCATATCAGTTCAGTAAGTGATGGTCCTTCTATCAGGCCAGATTAGAAACAACTAACCAAATAGTACAGAAAAAAAAAACAGATTATCTGATAAGTGAAGAAAATTGGCACAAAGAAGCACTTCTATAATTCTCTAATCAAAAACGGATTACAGAAGTTTTACTGTACCATTTGCAAATATTGGTCGGTGTAAATCACGAACATTCCCAAGAATAGGTAACACTCTTGAAAGTACACCTTTCAGGCGTGGAGTGAACTGCAAAGCTTCAAAGGAAATATGAAAGTGCTTCAAAATATCAGAGAACCGCAATTTCCATAAACTTTTCAATGTGAGAAACAAAACAAAAAAAATCAACGGACATAAGAGTTAGAAATAAACCATCAGATGAGGCAAAGTCAGCAAGAATTTGAACCATAGCAGGCGAAGCTGAAGCCGGACCAGACAAATGAAGAAATATTTCTTCCATCATCTGTCCATGTCAATTAAAAAGGATCAAGATTACAATACAGATCAAATAACTAGGACTTTATCCCAAAAATAAAAGCAAATAATTTGGTGAAAGAAAATCAAGGACAAAGTCCAATGGAATAGGCTGCCATCTACCTCATAAATGACATTAGAATAAACCAGCTTTATTTATGACACTAACTAAAGTGCCTCAATTCAAACGTTCATGACAACAAATGAAAGTATCTACTATGGCTTTCTCATCAGCAACCCATCTTGTGTCATGCAATCTATCAAAGATAACCACCTACTTCAGCATAATGACCATTCTTTAAATTAGATTCACATATATGCGGAGCCCAAGAACTAAATCCAAATAGTAATGCATCTCACCACCGATCATGTTACCCTCTTTCAGCAACCTTTTGTCTATAGCAAAAGGCAACAACTCAGAAATGTGCAGTCACATTGAACTAAACAAAAAATTGTTTTCTCAGTGTCCAGGAAACCCCTATGAATAAATAAAATAAATTAAAAAGACTTACAAGATCTGGAAAATGTGTTCCAATTGAGACAAGCAGCCCTGACGCTTGCCTTTGCCAATCAGCATTTAGTTCCTATGTTTTAGTGAAGCAGTAAAAGATAGCAAAGTGATCAGGAAACATATACGAACAATTGCGAGAGAGTTTGTAAGAATTGCAATTAGTTTCCCCTGTTATGTCTAAAAATCCTTATGTTACTTATGTTTGATGGGAATGTCTCAATCATCTAATCCTGAATTCAGAACGTCAAATATATAGGTAACCTCTGCTACAAGAATGAGCAACAAATGATTCACTTCTGTCCAATGCATAAGAAAAATGCACAAACCTTCTTAGCTTTAGGCACATAAAACACCACATAGATACGAGAGGGGAAAAGGGCAGACACATCGAAAAAGAGAATTCCCAAGAGTGAAAAGCCACGAAGTACCATTTCATTATCTCAAACAAGCTATTAAATTTTCAAAATTGCATCTAAGAATCCAGCTTCACTATGTAAATCTGTATAACTGTACAAAGTATTAACGAAAATCTTTAACAATAGGTCAGCCTTCACAACACACACCTTGGAAGATATAATCTCAGCTGTAGCAATCTTAGCAAGCTTTCCCATGAAAACTTCATCACTCTCCCCTTTCTCTAATGCACCAACACTAAATGCCATTACTTGAAAAACCCCAGCCATGTTACCAAACCGCTACAAAACCGAGTAAGCGCCACATTTATGCACCAATTAAAGGAAACAAAAGACGAAGAATAGAGAGAAGCAAACAAAAATTTACCCTTCGTCCTCCACGTGACACAGCATAACAACAATCAAGAACAAGAAGCGGATTCCTAGAAAATCACACAACATTTCAGTATCCACTGATCATGCATAAGTTTGAATATCTTGTGTATGAAGTAAATGAGATAACTAGTGCATACAGTGAGGCAATATCTCTGAGAGAAGCCATGGAAGCTTCTCTAACCACAGAGGAATCATCAGCTAGAGACGATACCAGAAGTTGAACAGCTTCTGCCACAACAAAAAAGTATAAAAGAAGGATCAAAATGTAAACTCTCAATCATGAAGTCCAAAATCAGACTTGATCAGAAAAATAGCCATTGCCACAACAAAATGTTGACCCAATTACATAATCTAAAACCTTCGATCAAACAAAACACCAATCAATTCAGAAAAAAAAAACATGAAATTGAAGATTCTGGAAACAGTTACCTGGCGCGGGGATTGAGCTCCCCAAGCTTGAAGAAGCCATTCAAAATCGATCAGCTCAAACAAAAACAAAAATCCAGAATTTCAAATGTCAAAATTCGACAGTTGTGATCGATCAGGATTTCTCCGACGAAGAAAAGCCGGGCGTTGTGACCGGAACAAGAAGTTTTTCCGACCGAGAAAGGAAAGCTCGGCAGTTAGAATTGCGTCGCCTCTTGTTGGAGGACTTGAAAGTTAAAAAGAAAAATATTTGGGGAAGAAAACAAATATATGAAACCAATTGATAAACGATGGACCCATACCCGACAAGCCGGGTCGGGTAAAATATCGGGTATTAAGCCCGTTGCTTTTGGATCATTCCCTTGTTCTATAGTTAATTATTAGATTGAGATCACATTATTGGCCCAATAATTTAGCGGTGCTTAGTGATAAGAAGAAAACCGAACCGAATTTTATCATGTAAACTCTAAACCAAGATTTATTATACTTCATGCACTATAAACTTATATATCAAATTAGCCAAACCGAACTCAAAGAGTGTAAGAAAAAGTATACTTTAAAACAAATTTTTAATGTAAAAATCATCTTGGCCCAATGGTTTACCAAGAAATTTAGTTATCTTCAAAAAAATGCGATTTATTAACTATTATACAGATTAACACAATGTCCACATACAATATTATTAATTAAAACTTTTATATAAATTGAAAATTTTCAACGAAATGATTGACTCTAGCAAACTCATTCAACTTTGTTTCTAGGGTTTTTTTTGTTAAATATATACGTTTACATTAACTCGTTTTAAACTTTAAAATATGAAATAAAAAGATTATAACAAACTTTTAAAGGAAGCTGGTATTGAAGAAGATGTTTTGATAAGATAATATTTTCTTTTTGAAACATTTGTAATAAGACATTTTCATTTGGAAACAATATTTTTAATTAGTATAAATTTCAATATGATAAGACAAATTTAATCGGAATTGATTTCTCAAGATATGTTTCAAGTTACTAGTTATCCTTTGTTTAGTTCCCACAAAAAATGTGCACATAGAAGATACATATGTCAAATCTAATGTTCAAATCATCATATATGCATCAAATTTTCTATAGAATGTATCTTCTCAAATGATTTCTTCATGAAACTTGAAAGATTATGCCTTGTTCCAAAGACGCAATACTCATTTGCATCAATCCAAAGAAGATTACATTTCCTTTCAGCACAAAATGAAGATCATGAGATTTTTTTTTTTTTTGGTAGGTACAAAGGTAGCCAAAACTTTAAATTTAGGGGTGGTGATTGTGACACATATGGAGATTTTGGTTACTTTTTTAATTTTGTTTTTTTTTTTGTGGTTATTGGGTAAATTAACCCATGTCTTATCGCATTAGATATTTTTTTTTTGTAGGTACAAGTTGATTTGGAAGTCTAAGGGTGATATATTAAGAAATTAATTTCGTATTTATAGAATATAAATTTTATCATTTATAAAAATTAAATATGTTTGATTGTTAGTAATAAACTTATATAGATGTCGAAAAGATTATTGAAATTTAAAAATTGTTTGGTAATAAAGTTGAAAAAGCAGAAAAGTTTATTATACAAAAATAAAATATTATATTCATTGAAGTGAGTATGTAAGTCTAAATCTATTTAAAACTAAAAAATAATTACACATGTATTAATCAATATTCTGATGACAAAATATTAAAACTAATTCATCTAATACATTTGAAGAAAAAGAGAAACAATGGTTGTAATGGAGAGAAAAAAACAAAACCTCATGCATATAATAAAAAAATATTTAAAGGAAGAAACCATAATAAAACTATAATTATCAATTAATTATTTTAATAAATTATTAATTAGAAACGGGAAAATCTTGTTATATGTTCATTTTATAATCTACTTAATATATATAAATATATAAATTTAAAAAAGAATATGTCAAAATCTAATCAAAATAAAACAAATTTGATAAATATAAATATATAAGTTTAAAAAGATATAGGATTTGTATGACACATATGAAAATCTAAACGGAAAATATTACACATGTTAAAATATGATCGACCGACTTCCACATGTTCTGATTGTGTTAATTATGAATTTTAATGTATCAAACTTTATATAATAAGATAATTGAATTTTCGGGTTTAATTAAAATCTAAAAATTTAAGATGTTCTTTCTCTTCAAATCAATTGTAAATGAATTATTATTTGCCAATATAGCATTTATTTAATTAGAAAATATTTAGAAAAATAAGATTGTGTGAAATTTTTTATGCTATGTCATATTTTTTTGAAATACATGTCATCATTGTTTGAATACATGTCATAGTTTTTTATATAAAAACCAATCAAATTAAAACATCTAAACTCTTTCAATAATATCACTTTGGTTTAAGAGACAGTTGCAAAATGTCACTTTTGGTGTGTATATTCATAAAAATGTCACTATAGGTTGATCAAAAAAAAAAGTTGTATATTTTCAAAAATGTCACTAATTAAAAAAATTTAAACCCTAAATCTAACAATTTAAACGCTAAAAAATGTTTTGACCTCTAACAAACCCTCAAAACTAAACCCTTAATACAATAAAGTTAAACATAAATGATATATTAATAAATAGTTTTGAAATGTGATATTTTTGCAAAGATATTGACAAAGATATTGACAAAGCGGTATTTTCTAAAATTCTCTTTGTTTAATAGTAAGGGAATTTCTCAACTAAGGGCTAAATTGCAATTATACATATTTTCAACCAAAATAGTGTAGATTTTTTAATTCTTAGAAAAATTAGTATAGATTTCAGATTCTTAAGAAAATTAAGAGCATACCAGCAAATCTTCTCTTGTAATAAAACTTTAAGAAAAAAAAATATTTTTTTAGGTTAAATAACTCTTAAATCTGAACCCTCTTTGCATCTATTCTAGCAGGTTACGTTGCTTTGTCCCATCTTCTTGAGAGTGAAGAAAAATCGATTAAGGAAGAGATGGTGAATCTAGTGACTGAAATTTGAAAACGGTAGTTACAATTTACAATTAACCTACACTAAAAAAGAATATGAGATTAATCACATGACCTATAGAAAAAAGGAAAAGTCTCGTTAGAATAAGAAATCACTTTAATTTTGGAAATAAATTATAAGAGCATTTCTAAGAGACACTCTAAATCTTCAAATATGAAATATATTCTTCTCCAAAAAATATTTCAAAACTTTAAATTTTGAATGAAGTATCACTATTCAATAATTCAAATTTTTTCATATTTTTTTTTGTATTTTAGTCCCTACAATTATACACTTTCATAAACAATTCAATTAATTTTGTTGTTTATCACTTTAATTCACATATATAATTTTATTTCATACATATATATATATATATATATATATATAAGTTGAATTTTTGTATATAGATTAATGAACACCTTAAATTAATAAATAAAATATTAGTATAGAAGAAATATTATCATTAAAAAATAAATATTACACAATAACAATATTACATTGAAATAATTTCATACAAAATAAAAGAGCAAAAAAGTAAAATTACATGAACACATAAATATTACTCAAAAAGTACAATAATATTAATATATTATTATTACTCAAAAAGTATAAATATTACTCAAAAAGTAAAAAAATTATGATTTTAATTAATTATGATTAATAGTGAGGAATATAATGTAAATAGCCAAAATTTTGAAGTTTTGTTTTAAAGTTTATCATTGGAAATAAAACTTAAAAACTTTAAATTTAAATTATCCCATACTTGAAAAATGAAGAGTCTCTTGGAGATGCTCTAAGCCTTTTCCTTTTGTATATAGGTAACTATTTTCCTTAATTTATCTTGTTGATATTCTGAAATCAATTCCCAATTTTTTTAGCTATAAATACACGTTACCAAGATAGCAAAACTCTAAAAATTCTTCGTTTTAGAATCACAAAATCCAGCACTTGGATTTATTATCGTGGAGGAGAAGCTTCCACCGCCTTCACAATCCTAATCCTAACCCTAGCCCTAATCGTAACCCTCACTGCCACTGATTTCAGAACATAATGGATTTTCATGGTAAGAAATAGACATGGAAGGCAGAAGAAGCATATAGATGAGTCCGGGTCTCACACTTGTGACTCGGACCGTTCATATGATTCGTCACCACCCAAAAGCTCAAGTGAAAACAAGAGATTTTCGTCTAAGAAAATTTCAGAGGAAGAAATCAAAGAGTATTTGGCCAATAAGGCTCAAAAGAAGGCACTAAGTGTAGCAAAGAAACTAAAGACATTCGTGTGGCAGAAGAAGATTGAAAAAGATATTCAGCAAGGAGCATCACTTGATGAATATTCCATGAAAGCAGAGAAGAGAAGGTATAGGGAAAATATGGCAGAGGTTGACAAGATTAAGAAGAGGAAAGACGAGAGAGCAATGGAGAAAGCTCGACATGAGGAAGATATGGCATTCTTGGCTAGAGAAGGTGCTCAAGCTGAGTTCCAAGATTGGGAGAAGAAAGAGTAAGATTTCGATTTCGAGCAAAGCAAGGTTAGGTCAAAGATCAGATTACGTGAAGGCAGAGCAAAACCAATTGGCGTCCTGTACAAGCAATTGGATGAACCTTACATGGTTTTGAAGGGACTCAATGTTAAAGATATGGAAGAGCTTCGTGATGATATCAAAATATATCTGGATTTGGATCGAACACGCGTAGAGTATTGGGAGGCGCTTATTGTGGTATACGATTGGGAGTTAGCTGAAGCTAGTAGAGTTAGAGGGGCAGAAGAAGAGAGGGGACTACACGCTAGTGTTGAAGCTGATGTGAGAAAACTCCTTGATGGAAAGACCTACACAGAGCTTGCACAACTTAAGTTGCACATCGAATCGCAGATGCGTTCGGGGTTAGCCAAAGTAGTAGAGTATTGGGAAGCGGTTCTTAAACGCCTCGAGATATACAAGGCAAAGGCTTTCTTGAAGGAAATACACGCTGAGATGCTAACAAGACATTTAGAAGATAATCATGGCTTAGGACGTGTGGAGCAAGAAAACGAGGAGGAGATAAACGGTATGAGTCTTTCAGAAGCAGAGAAAGAAGAAGCGGATGGTTCGTTTTCGCCAGAGCTAATGCACGGTTCTGATCTTGAAGAAGCAATCGACCCCGAGGAAGACAAGAAGCTACTAGAAATAGAACGGATGGTTGTGTTGGAGAGTCAGAAGAAACGGCTTAAAGTTGCTATTATGTAGAAGATAACTTGGAGCTTAAGGCAATGAAAGCAATGGGAGCAATGGGAGCAATGGGAGCAATGGAGGAAGGTGATGCTGTATTTGGCTCTAATGCTGAAGTGAACCTTTATTCCGAGGTATACCGGCCAAGAAAACCAAAGCATTTCAACCGAGTTCACACGGGTTACGAGGGGAATAAGTATAACCAAATTCACTATGATCAAGATAACCCGCCTCCGAAAACCGTACAAGGGTACAAGTTTAACATCTTTTACCCGGATTTAATAGACAAGGTTAAGGCTCCTACTTGTACTATAGAAAAAGATGGGACAAGAACTGAAACTTGTATGATCCGGTTCAGTGCTGGTCCGCCTTATGAAGACATTGCGTTCCGGATTGTGAATAAAGAATGGGAGTATTCTCATAAGAAAGGTTACAAATACACGTTCGAAGGTGGGATTCTGCATTTAGGCGATAAACTGATCGGAGTTTGGCCGGAGAAAACGAAAGTGGACTTAGTGTGCTGTTTTATTAAGCCTTCTTTGTTTACCTTTTTATATTTGGATTTCTCTCAAGTTAATTTCTTTTTGTAACGTGACCTTAAAAGTTTATTTTGGTGAGAATCTTCAAATTGTGATAAAAAACAAATAGATAAGGAACGAGTATGGGCGCTTCAAAGTTGGTTAAAGAATTGGCCATGAGCTTACAAAAGCAAAGAGAGTATAGGTTTAGTGTTTAGGCATAAGCATAAGAGCCGGAAACTCATCACATGGAGAGGTTCCCACATGACACGTGAGGAGAATGATGTAGTAAGTTTTGGGTTACAGCTGGAAGTGTGACTGACCAAATCACCAAAAACAATCTTGTGATTTGTCTCTCGTCCCCACTCAACCCAAAATTTTCCCCAAATCTCTGCTTTTTTACGGGTTTTTTTCATCGAATTTGTGATACAAATTAAGCGGTACTAATTACAACGATATTAAAATAGTTAAAACAATATAAAATAGTGATAAAAAGATAGTATAATACAAAAAAAAAAAATGGTATTGCATTTCCATACCAACATCTTTTTACCACGTTTCATTGAATATCTTCAAAAACAAAGTACCATTAAGCTTTCTTTTCTCCTTATGTAATGAGTAGCCGTAATGTCATACAACCAAATATTTAAAGGAAAAAAAAAATGAAGAATGGTTAAGCAAGAAAATAAATTCAGAAAATAAGTAATGCCAAATTCATTAAAAATTTTGGTACAGTAAAATAATCTATTTGACAGATATCGTCTTCTTTCCGGCGAGAATCTCTACCCTCTGAGCTTCAGTGTCAAAATCCAGATGCAAATTTCATGAAGTGAACCTTGATTCCTAGGTAAGCGAACCCCGGATGATGATGATTTGGAGATCAAACTTCTTCTCAAGAAACACAAGCAAACATCCGAGGAGGACATGGTAACCTAAGATGTTCGGATTCCTCTTGTTCCTTTGACAACCATTTTCTTTACATTACAACTTCTCATGGCTACTCATAACAGGACACAACGAAAGAATCTGCTGATAGTCTCCAAGAAAGGGTCGAGTTGTCAGAGACAAAGTCTGATCTAAATTAATCTCCGAAAATGTATAATCTTTTGATAATTCAAATATTACACTGTTTGTTAGATGTATATTGTACAAGTTTTATGTTCAACTAAGCATCTTGTTCTTATTATCTCCAAAATGGCTACTCATGTAACAGGAGACAGTGGAAGAACTTGATCAAACTCCCAAAGTTTTTAAGGTACCTCTTCTTATTATCTTCAAAATCTGAAGAAACGCTTTGCGTTTAATAACATATTGTTGCCATAAAGTCGAAACATGACTTGTTCTAGGGATGAATCTTTTGATGAGTTTACTCTTTGTTGTTATGCAATTTAAATCATTTTCTCCTCAGAATCGTGCTAACACACTTGGCTGTCAAATCCAGGCAGCTGCCATAAGAAAAAAGACGCTGTTTGTCGACAATCTCGCTTTCAGAACTAGAATATCAGATATGTAAGTAGCACCTTAAATTTCCACTTCTGTTCTCGGAGCAAGTTATTCATGACTGATATTTTATCCTCCACTTTTACAGCATGAATTTCTTCAATGATGTTGGAAAAGTTGTTAGTGTTCGACTTATTGTAAACCACGAGGGTAAGCAGGTGGGCTATGGCTTTGTTGAGTTTGCTTCTGCATACAAAGTAGAGAAGGTGAGCGTAGTTTATAGTAATGATGAAAAAAGTATTTAAGTAGTCATTTAAAAAGTAGTGTATACTTATCATGAAAAATGTACAAGTAGTTATTTGAAAGTACGATAGCTGATTAAATCTTTTACACTGTAGGCGCTGCAAAAAAAGGGTGAATATTTGCATGATCATAAGATTTTTCTTGATGTAGCTAAGACAGCTCCATACCCTCCACGACCCAAGTAAATCGATTTTCCGTGTTATGGATATTTGTTTCCGTAACTTATTGCTAAAGTTTTGATGCCATTACAGATGGCTAATTCTATTATTTTTGTTAACTAGGTACAACCTTGCAGAAAAGCTTTGGTAAGGGATTTAAGCATTTGCCTCTTGGTCTTGTTATCAAGAGCACATTGGGTGAAGTTTTTGGTATACAAGGAGAGATCACTAGGGTTTTTGATATTTCAGGTATGAAGACTACCTTCGACGTGAAAGCATTCTGATAGAAGAAGATGAGGCGGTGGAAGGACTTGATGAAACTCCCGATTTTCTTGAGGTACCTCTTCTTATTATCTTTAAAATATGTCAGGCTCAGAAAAAACGCTTAGCGGTTAATAACAGAACTGTTGCCACAAAGTCGAAAGATGGCTTATTCTGGAGATGAATCTATTTTTTGTTGTTATGCAATTTAAGTCATTTTCTCTTTAAAGTCGTGCTAACACACTTGGCTGTTAAATTCAGGAAGTTGCCTCAAGAAAAAAAACTCTCTTTGTTGCCAATTTCGCTAGAATATCATATATGTAAGTAGCCACCTTTAACTTCCTCCGTTGTTCTCGGAGCAAGTTTTTCATGACTGATATTTTATCCTCCATTTTTATAGCATCGATTTCTTCAAAGATGTTGGACAAGTTGTCCGTGTTCGACTTATTGTAAACGACATGGATAAGCAAGTGGGATGTGGCTATGTTGAGTTTGCTTCTGCTAACGAAGCAAAGAAGGTGAGACTAGTTTATAGTATTGATGAAGAGTATTTAAGTAGTCATTTGAAAAGTAGTGTATACTTATGATGAAAATTATACAAGTAGTTTGAAAGTATGATTGCTGATCAAATCTTTTATACTTTAGGCACTGCAAAAGAAGAACATTGAAAAGTGGGGCTATTGTGAGATTTTTCTTGACGTGGCTGAGATAGCTCCATACCCTCTCCGACCCAAGTAAATTGTTTTCCCATATGCAGATTTCTTTCTCTAACTTATTTCCTATAAGTCCGATGTCATTACGGAAGATTAATGCTAATATTTTTGTTAATTAGGTACAACCTTGCAGAGAAGCTTTGGTAAGGGATTGCTATTTGCCTTTTGAGTTTATCAAGAGCACATTGTGTGAAGTTTTTGGTATAGATCATAAGAGTTGTTGATATTCCAGGTGCGAAGACTACATTCGACAAGAAAGCCTCGCGGTAAAAGAAGATGATTTGGAGACCAAAGATGATCTAGAGAAGATGAAGGCCTTTGGTATTTTTAAGAAGATGGATGGATTCTGCGGGAGCGGTAAGAAGATTACCTTCGCTGACGGCGATGAGGAGTGGTAGAAGAAGATAATGGAAGCAAGCTTTTTGGTGTTTAATTATAACTTGTGATACAATGCAACTTTGTTTTATTAATTGGGTTTTCTTATGTTTCTAGTTAAGTGTTTGTCTGAACGTACGTTAATCTAGTATCTCTGCGACAACCTTGTTATTTAAAGAAATCAAAGAAAGAAACTCACATGAGCCTCTGCTTAAACCCTTTTCCAATGTAACACAAGCTGTCTTCAGGTACTTGTACTCAGAAATCACTCCAGGACTGGGTTCTTTCTCTGTTCCCAATGTGAAACTCAGACACATGTGTTGGACTGTAGGGAGATCTTGAAGATGAGATAACTTCTTCGTCATGGCGATTAACTGATCGGAGTTTGGCCGGAGAAAACGAAAGTGAAATTTTTCTAGTGTTTTATTTAGCCTTCTTTGTAAGAAAAGGGTGCTACATTTAAATTTGATTTGAATTTTCTCTCAAGTTAATTTTCTTTTGTAACGTGACCTTATTTTGGTTAAGGATCTCCAGAGTCTGATAAAGAAACAAAATAGATAAGGAATAATTTTAAGCTTCAAAATTGGTTAAAGAATTGACCACGAACCGAAAACTCATCACATGCATGGAGGTTCCTACATGACACGTGAGGGGCAAAATGTAAGTAAGTTTTGGGGGTTACAGATGGAAGTGTGACCGACCAAACCACCAAAACACAATCACAAGTATGTCGTCCTCCCACTTGTTTCTCGTCCCCACTCAACCCAACCTTTTCCCCCAAATTTCTGCTTTTTACGGGGTTTTTATATGTAGTTTGTGAATTGTGATACAAAACGGTATTAATTTTTTTGTAGTACAAAACAACCATATAAACTATCAAAATAGTTAAAAAAAACAGTGATAAAAAGATAGTGTAATACAAAAAAAAATGCTATTACATTTCCATACCAACATTTCTTTACCGCGTTTCACTAAATGATCTTCACAAAAAAACAGTACAAATTGTATCACACCTACGCGTTATCAATTAAACTAAATTACAAGAAATATATAAAACAAAATGGAAAATGGTTAACTAAGAAAATAAGTAATGACAAATAAGTAATTTATTTTCTGATGAAATTTTGTGAATATACCATTTTTTGCTATATCAGACGGTATAATTTTGTTGTTGTTATACATAAACATAAATTTTTTAATCTACTAATCAAGTCATATGTAAACGATGTGAATTATTTAGAATATATAAGTCCTAGCATCATTCAAGTTTTGGAGATACGACCAAAAGCTAAAAGGAATCGAAAACTATACAACGCTTATCTAGTTATATTAAGTAAACTCAATCAGATGTAAGTGTAACTGAACGAATCAAAAAACAATTAACTCAACACAAATAAACGCAAATTTCATCCGTTTAATTTCATAAAAACGAAGTTAAACTTTTTCTTTCTCATTCAACTATAATTTTACCTATTAGTGTTATGCTTTTTTTCCGTAACGTCATTTAATTATCTTTTCGTTTCCTTGTCCCAAAAAACATGTGAATATACTTCATATGGCGGCAAATAAAGGGAATGAGGAACTATCAAGGCCGAAAAACGGTAGCTTTTTGAATATTCTTACAAGCAAAATAAATAAACTTGTGGCTAGAAAATTTTAATTTCACTTGGGATCCCACTATTTAGTCTATTTTATAATATCTTGATTTTGTCAACGTGATTTATTTTTCCGCCTTTAGAAACCATACTTAAGTATTTACGACTATAATTTTAAAATTTCCATTGGAACTATTATTTGAGCCAACAATGATGATGTGAAACTTTATTTCCTATTGGCCGGCCGGATAAATATATTGGCCGGTGTGGATTGTAGTTCGCCGACTTAACGATTATATTAAGAAATATTGTTGTTCTTTTCTTTGTACTTTCTTTTTTGTCAACACTTTGTATTTATATAATTTAAAAAAAAAACACTTTGTATTTATTTTCTATGATTGAGTTGTTTTGTTCTTTTGCATTTGTAGGCTCTATTTGGGTTCTATATTTAGTATAGGAGTATTAATATGCCAATAACTAAATTTTCATAGGCATGGTTTAGGAGATGAAAAATTACTCTCTTTTTGTTTTAAATTATTATTTTTTAGATGAAAACTTATAGAATATCTAGTGGGATCTTTTTGTTGATTTTAAAATTAATAAAAGTATTATTTTAACAAAAAAAACATATTAGAAAAATTTATATTCAAAGATGTGAAACTTAAAGCCTTCATAAATTATTCTCTCTAGCTGCAAATTGTATATACGCATCGGAGAGGGCAATTGAAGCTGCATATAAACTCGCCAAAAATGGATGGTACGAATCATTAATATTTTCCGAACTTAAAACCTAGCTCTTACATGAGTATATCAAGCTGTTTGTGAACTGTGCTGAATACATGACATTTGAAGACGAAAAAAAAAAACAATTGAAATAGAGTGGAATCATCTCACTACGGTTATGGACCAATCACCTCATGATGCATAACCAACAAAATGCAATTTGTTGAGCATATATGGCTATAATAATTAATTATCTTAGAGAAAATGTAAAAAACATAGATTTTTATTATGCTAGTGAGAAAGCGAGAAGTCGATAACCCGTTATGTACGCATATCACTTTTCTCTGAGTCAAAATATGTAAATACACTTTCAAGAAGATCTAATACTGTAAATTAGTTTGAATTTTAACCAAAATAAACTAAACCAACCAGTTTCAACATTCTTTTGTGACAATTAGCATATGACCCATGCTAAATCAAACTATACCTTTCGTAGTTTCATGGTCTACTTTTTAGTAACCGAAAAGACAATACTTTCGTACATAGTCTTAGATAGCTCTCGTCATTCACATGTTACAAGGCTCCCGTAGTTCCATTACTTAAGGGTTTATATATATAGCCACAATCAAAAATTGTTTTTTTTTTTAGAAAACACAATAAAAAATTGTTGTCTCTGATATATATAATTACTAATCTTGTCACCAAATTTTAAAACGTCGGCTTTTTTTATTGAGGAGTCGCTGAAAAGAAAAAATATTGATTTGGTGGCTCATTATGTTGATTATTACTCTTTTTTGTTACGGAGATATTGTTTACTCTGAATGATTAGTTTAGTGCACTCGAATATAATACCACACCGACCACAACCCCACCACAATTCACAAACTTGAGAGAGAGAGAGACCTAATCATGTTCATAACTAATTGTTTTAAAATAGGTTAGGTAAAGATAATGAGCATCTAATGATCTTGTTAACTTCTGATCACTTAAGTAAGCATTTAAGAAGTCAAAAGGAAAAAAGTCGCCTTCACAGATCTAAATCTAAATGTTCAATACGAATATGTGTACGTTTAGCTCTTTCAAAGTTTACAAGAATTCAATGCTTATACATCGTAATTAGTTACTTCCTCAGTTTTCTTATATTAGATTTTTTGGTTAAATTAGCTAAGTTTAAGAAAACGCACAAATTATAAGCTTTATATTTTTGACATTAAAAATCATTGAACATCCTAAAAAGGTTTCAACCGATAATAAAAAACAAAAACAAAATCATAAAATATTAAATAAGTATAAATGTTACATAAAACTAAAAAAAAACAAATAAAATGAAACAAATAAAATTTATAAAACATCTTACTAAATGGAACATAAGGACTATATATAATAAGGTTAGGTAAACGGTCCAAACATTTCTTTTCCAAACGGTCCAAAATGTTAATGTTTGAAAAATCATCAAGAAATCGACCAATTCTTAAGTGTATTGTCACCCGTATAAATATAAAGTATTTACGAGGGTTAGTGTTTTTGGAGAGTGTATTATGTGTGGCTACTATGTTTTGGGGAATTATAAGTGACATTGAAAAGAAGCAACATCCATGGTCACTAGAACAATCGTACGTGATAGACTGATCGAGTTGGTTATGCATGCATTATGGATATCAGCCATCATTGCAAAACTCTTCACGGAGACAACATACTCAGCTTGTATGAATCTGGAATACTGATCCACTCCGACGAACCGAATAAGCCGTCTCCATCATTGGAGAACGTTGCCATACACTAAGGTTTTTCGAATTACCACAGAAATCATCTATTATCGAGATTATGTGTGGTTGATTCATCGTCAACATCGCTTGAATCAAAATCAAGGCCGAATGCAGAACCTGTTCAACCAAAACCACCTCTGCAAACCACTTCGTACTCGCCACCACGAGACACCACTTTAGATGTAACTAACTTTTAGATTTTTAATCGATAATCTTTTTTACATTTTCACAATTATAATTTTTTTATTAATTTAAATTTCTAATTCTATTGCATTTAAAAAGGGTTACAATTTTTTCCACTTCTTAGCCTCTCAGTTTCAGTTAATTAGTAACTCAAAACCACACAAAAAGGGACAGATTGCAACGTGGTGGTAGGACATTCAGAAATGATTTTTATTCCTTCGGTGGAGGACCGTCATGCAATCCTTTTTGCCCAAAATATAATTGTCTCAAAACCAAAATGTTAAATAAATTATATGTAGATTATCTTTTTTTGTATGATAATAAGTGTAAGCTATGAAATGGTCTCAAATGTTAAAAATCCTTTAGTGATTATATCTTTCTGACTTTCTCTTAAGTGAAAGGATTACCATAGAAGATTATTCAATTAGTTAATGAAATAGATTACTCAACGCTTTGTGTGTCGACCGATTTAAATTATTTTGAATCTCATCCTAACTCTTACAATACAAAATTTTCCTTGTCATTGAATTCATTTTCTTAGGAACTTGGAAAAAAAAACAATGATCATAGACAAGATAACATCTTTGATTTCTTGCATATATAGTGGAGGGCGAAGAATTGTGCTTAGGATAAAACGGATGATTTTTAATGTTGTTATTCTAATTGACAATAATATATACTACGGTCTACGGATAAATGGTTAGCATGTAATGTCACTACGGATATTAAATTCATGAAACCAGCCGTGACTTATCGACTTAAAGTTCTTTATATTTTCAAGGACAAGGACCAACAAAGGTAATTGATTTTGTATAAGTAATTTCAAGGACAAGGACCAACAAAAGTAATTTATATTTGTATACAATTCATGAAATTGTAACCTTACAATTTTATATAGTAATAAGGTTATTACCGATGAAGTGAATTTCCGCATCGGACTAACATAGTAACTTTGGTTACAAACTTTCAAACTAATATTTAAGCTGAATCTTGTAAGCTAAAACTAAAAAAAAATGTTTAGAGTTAGAGATACGAAAAATCATAGTACTAAAACATCTTATTGCTAAAATATCTTATAATTTGAAATGGAACGAGTATTAAACCATATGAACAAGATAAAGACATGGAAAAAATCTGATTTTGTAGCAATAATTGGTGAAACGTATCATGCTTAAAAAAATCAATTTATTGAAGAAAGTAAAACAAAATTCAAAAAACCTTTTCCCGTCACGAACAAAAAGAAAATTGTAGTATTTTCTTTCTTTTCGACCTTTCGATCATTCGAGAAAGAGAATATTGATTAATAAAAAAAAAACAAAAGCACCCATATACGTAGAAACATGACAAGTCATTATCAGCCACGTAGATAGGTCGGTTCCGCTTCGCTGGATATACAACGATATTACTTGTTTAACCTGTTCCAAAAATCCATTAAAAACAAATTTAAATCTCCACCAGCTCCAATCACATAATTTCCAACAAAACTAATAATTTACTTATAATTTCTTAATAAATTTCTCAGCCGGTAACCGGTCACCACAATGTAGCCACCTCAGATATAAGTAAGAGCAAAGAGTAGACCAAAAAATTCATCAAAATCAATCTTTCACTCTTCTAACATCTCCAAAACATTTAACCTCGACCGTCCGATCATGCCGATTAGAAACATCGCCGTTGGCCGGCCGGAGGAGGCTACTCGTCCCGACGCTCTAAAGGCAGCTTTGGCTGAGTTCATATCAACAATGATCTTCGTTTTCGCCGGTTCAGGTTCCGGAATGGCTTTCAACAAGCTTACCGATAACGGAGCCACCACTCCTTCCGGCCTCGTAGCCGCCGCGTTGGCTCACGCCTTTGGACTCTTCGTTGCTGTCTCCGTCGGAGCAAACATCTCCGGTGGACACGTTAACCCTGCCGTTACTTTTGGTGCTTTCGTTGGTGGTAACATCACTCTCCTTCGTGGTATCCTCTACTGGATCGCTCAGCTTCTCGGCTCCGTCGTCGCTTGTCTCCTCCTTAAAGTCGCCACCGGCGGTTTGGTATGTTAAATTACCCTTTTACCCTTTGTTTCTTTTTTCGACACATTAGAAATGAACCAAACTAGTAATTGCCGATCGGTGTTTGAGTTGAAATCCTGTAAAAAAAATGCAATATTCGAAGTATTTTACGTTGTTTGCCCTAACTTCTCCGTCAAGTAACTAATTAACTCTCTTTTTCAAGGTGGTTCCGGCTTTTGGCCTCTCTGCCGGAGTGGGAGTCTTGAACGCCTTTGTTTTCGAGATCGTGATGACATTCGGGCTTGTTTACACCGTCTACGCCACTGCGGTGGATCCTAAAGCCGGGAGTCTTGGAACCATCGCTCCGATCGCAATCGGTTTCATAGTTGGAGCCAACATCTTAGCCGGAGGAGCCTTCAGTGGAGCATCCATGAACCCTGCCGTGGCTTTCGGACCAGCGGTGGTGAGCTGGACTTGGACTAACCACTGGGTCTACTGGGCCGGACCACTCGTCGGAGGTGGAATCGCCGGACTCATCTACGAGATCTTCTTCATCAACACCACCCACGAACAACTCCCCTCTACCGACTACTGATGAATTAGTCTCTCTTTTTTTTTTTTTCTCTCATGTGTCATTTCTTTGTCTTTGTATGTTAATGTCTTTTCTCTTTTTTCACGTTTGTGTAATTTCGCTATCTTCATGGATTTATGACTGTTGGATCTTCTAGATGAATCATTGTCCGTTGATTTCAGTTGTGGTAATTGGAACTATAATGTGAATTATGTTTGAAGAGTTTTTTTTTGTTGCAATTTCGGTGTCCAATTTTGTCTATTTCGAATTAGGTTTTAATACAAATAAACTTAAATCCAAAGACTATGTAGATGGAGTAGTTGTGTATAATTTAAATTAATTATATTTATATTACATGCTCGCAGTTATTTGATTATGAATACTATCGTAGTTTTTGTTTTTTGTTTTGTTTTATTTCTTACGATAGTATTCAAAAAACCAAAACTTGCGATTCTTGGCGTTTTGCAATAAGAGAGTAAAAATGAAATTGTAGGGCAGTCAGAGGGAAGTAGTCAATAGTACTCAATAGTGACTATGGCGGTGTGAATTATGGAACATATATGTAATCTATTTAATTATTGTTTATGAAACATTGTTTCAAAACATAAAATATTAATTGTGAACGTAAAAATAAGCATGTTGTTTCATTTTTAACCCCAAAAAATACATAAAATAAGCATGTTGCAAGATCGCTACTAATATCACTTCTCCACCGATACGTCATTATTATACCTGGTAAATATCACTGATTATAGTTTTTTCGTTTAGATAATTTATCTTAATTTTTTAAAAAATATTCTACCAAACACTATTTGTCTATCTTTTTTTCCTCCCTATCACTGTCTTTTGTGTTAAAAAATTAAACTGGTCCGACCAAATCAGGCCATGGTCCGACGAAGTGCTCGGTTTGACATTTGGCATGAATTCAAAACAACGATCCAAACGTAATTCCGTCATTGGCTAATGTTTTCGTTATGCTCCGATGTTTCGGGGAAGAGAATTGTAAGGGCATTTTGGACTTTTGATTTGGCATTACGTTCCAAAACTTTTGGCCAAATGCAGCAGAAGAAGCACGTGAATTATTAGCCTTTTCCTACGCTTCATTTTTTGAATTATTAATCAAGAAAAATCTATGAATATTCTGTCCAGAATTTCTAAGTTCAGAATAGTATCCTTATGGAATTTTCAAACATATATTTGTGTGAACTGTAATTCCGTAAAGTATCATTCCAATGTGATAATCTGAATGATCAAATACTCCATGTTCGTAGAATCAATTTTGCGAAAAAAAAAGTATTCGATATTTAATTTAGAATGTTCGACGTTTCTACAGTCTACACGTATAATTTTGTGTTTATTATAATCTATAAATAATTCAAAATCCATGTGCCTATACGGAAAGTGTTACCTAACAATCTGTAGCTTTATTGTCTTTCCCTTTTCCCTAGAAATGTAATTTCTTTTCGTGACTGAATAGTAGTATGATAAATAGTACACTCATGACTCATACGTACCTCATCAATCATGTAGCTCTCACAAATCTGATTCTATTCATTAGAAGAGGTCGGTCACATGAACTAAGCACACACAAACTTTGCTTACACGCAAAATCAAATTCAATCTCAAGTGAAAGTTGAGCCGAAACAAACTGCTTCGTATTGGATCTACCAATTTTATTATTGTTTTCGATTCTTTCGATTTTTTTTTAAATGACTAATTGGATATATATATATATATATATAATTGACTGAAACTCATACATCTTTCCAGTGAAATCAAAATCCCTCTTGAGTAAATTTTGAACTCTAATTTTGGAGCTTACATATTATTCTATTTTTGAAAGTTCTTAATTTTATTTTACTCTAATTACTTTGTCAGTTTTTCTCTATGGTATATATGTTCGATCTCGTTGAAACAATATATGGTTGGTATACTATCATCAAATTCCTCTGTTACATTGGGATTAAATAAAACTTATGGAAAAATATTAAATAAATTATGTTTTGATGGTACAATCTTTGGAGTTTGAGTTGCATGTATTGACTGATATATTCTAGTAATTATATATATCGAAGTAAAAAATAAACCACAGTATTAACGTAGTATTGGGCTGGTGGGTGAATCCAAAGAAACCGAAAACGCACTTAGTGGTACAAAACTTTGATTTTAATTGAGAAGGATAATAATTTACTAAAAACTGATCCCGGTGATGGAAGACCAGTAAACCACATTATGTTCAGAACTTCACATTAACAGAAAAAGAACAGAAAACTACGTTATGGCAAAAAATTATGTGACAAATCGTTAAATTTGTCATGACAAAAGAATATGGGATACAGATTCGCACGAGGGACAATGCCAAAAAATTATCAAAAGTGATAGAAAAAATGGACTGTAAAAGAGGACAGATGTCACAATCTGCCAAAAAGGTAAAAAGAAGTGACAATGCATAAAATTATTGATGGTGGATCCCCCACTGTCCAAATTCATCATATGTTTTTCTTCCAATTATTTTCAGAATTAGTAGTATTATTATTCGCAAATTAGCCCTTATTTAATACTGACTAGCCTTTCTAGGGAATTATGGATTTGATATTTCTTATGTATTTTGTTGAACTATGATAATATGAGAGCATTTGTGTAGTTAAATCTAGAACTACCAACCTCATGATAGTTTCTTTTCCCAACGATATGGTTTTATTTTAATTTATTTTTGAAAGTAAGACACATTGTGGGATTTGTGGGGAAATTAGTGTACACAATTCGGAATTCATATGGGCCGGTGCCTTTATTATCTCTCCCTCATTATTTAAACTTTAAAGTTTTGCTTTTTTCTTTGTACAATTTTCGAGCTGTGTACACAGTTCGAAATCATATGGTTCGAAATTGTACACAGTGCCTAATTATCTCTCCCTCATATTTGAGTACAACCAAAAGAATCAATAAAAATATCGTCTATAACAACAATTGTAATATGAAATCTGATATAATATCGTTGGTGAAATTGCTTTTTTCTTGATCACATTTTGGAACTCAAAGAGAAATTTCATTCTTTTCGACAAGGAATGATGCATCTAATGGAAAACTTGAAGAACATTGAAAAATAACCTTTAAAGACATTGTTAAAACTGTAATTCATACCAATGATTTGATAGCATATTGATTTTGTCTGTAACCAATACTCAAGAAGAAAAAACCTTTATATATACACACCATATTTAGCTTTGCTCATATAGGATCTTTCTTTGTCTCTAGCAAGTTCCAACGACTAAACAGATCTTCCGCAATTCCAAAATTCCAAGCGTAGACCTTCATAAGTATATAACTAGTTTTCCATGGTGCTTAACGGTTGATGAAGAACTTATTCATCATATCAACATCGTTGTCCATGAACCGCATTCTCAGGAACAACAGAGCGATCAATTGTTAAATTATAACCAAAGGTGGATCGAAAACTGGAAGGACAAACATTCGGGCATCGTCAACGCAGTCGTGAATCTTCGCGAGCAATACACTGTTGGCGAAGATCCATACATTTGCAGCTTCTGGTAAAAAAATTTGCATGTATTCTTTGGTTATTGGTCTCATCAATAAGATATTTACCTCAAACATTGAGTTATGTTGTTAGCTTCCTACTGTCCCTGTTTTGTTGATCTTTTCTCCACATACAGTATTCACCTTTGCGTGTGAGCGCCATTCATTTTTTCAAGTATCAGGGCCTTGAAAACGAAATCATTTTGGTATGTCACTTTTTCTTTTTTCTTGTTTGGGTACGATAGAATTTCTAACTCCATTGGAATGTTAATCGTGAATTTATGTTATGTATTGATGGGATTATATAAATCATAGGGATTCATCATAACCTAATATTATGCAAGAGCAAGTGGTGAGAACTATAATCTTCTTTTACCAAAAAAGAAAAAAAAACTATAATCTTCAATTATTTCTACATGGAGCTAATTAATTAGTTTCCATAAACATTATCGTTGAAAATTATTATTCGTAAAAAAGTTAATATTGATGGGTGTCTTTATAATCATTTTTAAATCCAAAATGTCTTTTTCATAATATAACATGTGTGCATTTTGTGTCCAATTTTTGTTTGTCATCCCTGTTTGAACCGAATTCGATAAAGTTGATGAAATTTACTCAAAAATATTGAAGCTTCGCATGTGTATACAAACAATATTTTCAAACAATTTAGTAATTGAGTTACATAAAAGAATTATACGTAAGTACCATATTTTTTTTTGCTAAACTTTGTATTTGGTAGAGGTAATCAACTAATTTTGTTAAAACGACAATGATGAATTTGAAAAGTGGTTAATTGAAGTCATAACGAAAAAAGTTCCGAACGTAAGGAACATATTAGTGGAAGAAAAACAATAGAGTTTGAATACAACACGTATTCCGACGAGTTGTATAAATAATTACATGTTGCTGAGCGGGACATGACAAGTCATTAGAATTTTTTGTTTGCCTGCAGCTACGGCAACATCATATGGTCAAACGAGTCAAACGCTGCGGTTAATCGCTGTGGTAGCATCTGAAATTTTTGGACGCTGAATTTTTTAGCGTTATGACTGAAACTGTTGCGACTAGAGGTTGTGCTTAGACGCTGCGGTAGACAAACGAACAACAGTAGCAGCGTCTGGCCGCAGGACGCAGCCGTAGCCACTGGCGACAGGCAAACGAACAGACTCATTATCAGTGAGACGATTAGACTCGTAAAAATTTAAAATTTTCCAAGTTCGGATTATTATTATCACAAATAATAATCCTCAACGGTCAATATCACAAACACGCGGAACTCAACAACAATTAACCAAAACAACTTATTCAATAAATCTCATACTTTATTGAAACACAACCAATCCAATTCAAATCAATAACCAGATTCACAATATTCAACTCAACATCCAGAATTCACTAGCAACCTAGCAATTCTACAAACCAATACACAACAACCGAGCCACTAGATCATCTCCTCTTCCCGGCCATGATTCCACGATCACACTTTGTCTTTACCTGCATCACATGGTTAAAAGAGATGCGTGAGTATTATCACAAATACTCAGTGAGACGGTCATCCCATCTACTTGGCTATACACAAAAACATAAGCAAAAGATACAATACCAGGATGAGAAATCAAGAACACAAACACAACAATCAACACATGTTCGCCCAAAACAGGCAATGCGTCGATCGACACAACCACCATGTGTCGATCGATGCACACTGTGTCGATTGACATAGAGCAACTGTGTCGATCGACGCATCGACGCAAAACTCAGAATCGAACCTCTCCTCTCATGGTTCAATTCTAGAACGCATCTCATCAATCCCTGCACACAAATCCACCAAAAATAAGCACGAATCCATACAAACAACACAATCAATCACATCCTATCAATTCCTTTACCCAGATAAGCCATGGTCACGCACTCACCTTAGATCTGGAAGGAAAAAGGATGAGAAAACACGAAGAACACCATACCTAGATCTCCAAATTTTCTTTTTCCTTCGCGAAGAACACAGATCTATCCACTCCAGAGCCTCACAAACCCACACATGAGCTTTTAGGATCAAGAACATGAAAAAATCAACAATGATTCTCTTTTTCTCTCAAATCTTCTCTCAAAACTCTCTGGAAACTTTCTGGAAACTCTACATCTCCAAAAATGCGGCCACCCTTTATTTATAGGGAAACCCAAGGGTTTTTTCTAAACCGGCCCACAAACTGCCGACTTAAATCGAACCAACCGGTTCAATTTAACTTGCGTCGATCGACGCACGACCAAAAATCACAATTTTAGTTCGCGGTCGTTACAATCAGCCACGTAGATAGGTCAGTTTCGCCTCGCTGGATATACAACGATATTACTTGTTTAGCCTGTTCCCAAAAATCAATAAAAACAAATTTTAATTACTACCCGCTCCAACCACATAATTTCCAACAAAACTAATAATTTACTTATAATTTCTTAATAAATTTCTCAACCGGTAACCGGTCACCACAATGTCGCCACCTCAGATATAAGTAAGAGCAAAGACTAGACCGATAAAATCATCAAAATCCATCTTTCACTCTTCTAACATCTCCAAAACATTTAACCTCAACCGTCCGATCATGCCGATCAAAAACATCGCCATTGGCTGGTCGGAGGAGGCTACTCGTCCCGACGCTCTAAAGGCTGTTGAGAATTGAGGCCATGATTAATCTTGTAATAACATATATGTTATTGTTTGTATGTAAAGTCAACGGATGTTATGTTACCCGTGACTTACTACGAATGGGTGTGTGTAAGAGACCTAACTTGTTGGATAAGTTACAACTGTTACAAACGGTTAAGTGTACATATTGTAGTCATGTAAAATTGTCGAGAATAAAAGAAGTTTTTCAGACTTTATTTTTTTGTTCTTTTTTCTCTTCCAACATGGTATCAGAAACCTAATGATTCGAGGGCAAAAACAGAGATCAGGGCAACAACGTTGCGACAAGTGATTTTCATGTTTGATGGAGAGGGTTTCTTATGTATTACGATGAAGACCTGGAAAACGACAAGAGAATTGGTGGCGGTGGTGGAAAACGCAGTTCCGAACCAACCGACACAAAGAGGAGACACAGGAAGCGATCCAATTGAAAAATCAGTGGGAGAAGCATCAACAAAAGATTTGACAGCATTGATAATTCTACAACCTGCAGTTTCATATCAGATATTCTCTCACGTAGCACCAGCGGTTACGTCAAAGAAGGCTTGGGATTCTCTGCAATCTGAATTTCGAAGATCTTCACAAGTATGATTGATCAAACATCAATCATTAAGAAGGGAGCAAAACTTAAAATGAACGAAATCACAAACAAGTTAATTGATTTAGAAAATCAATTAAAAGTTCATGATGAAAAGAAGACGGAATGTAGAGTTCAAACATGAAGATCGTGTCTCTTATGAGAATAAAATACATTTAAAGGTGTGTTTGATACTTTATCAAAAGATGAATTCTGGTTTTAAACCAGAAAACAAAAAAAGTGGTGTGGTGTTGGTAAGAAACACAATCATCACATGGGAGTCGCCTAACAAAGCAAATTAGCAAAAGTGGTGTTGAGTTTTTGAGGAAAACTACAACACATAGAAAGTTGCATGTTTGAAGAAACAGAGCAAGGGCTTGTTTGAAGAAACATTGCAAGGGCTGGTGATCAACGGAAGACACCAAGCAAGGAAAAAGGTTGCTTACCTAAGAGGAAATAGGGAGCAGAAGCTGGTTACATAGATAACCGAAAAAGACGTGGAGAAGATTCACGCACAAAACGGAAACCGGTTATAAAGATAACCGAAGAAGACGTGGAGAAGATTCACGCACGAGACAGAAACCGGTTATAAAAATAACCGAGAAGACATGAAGAGGATTCATGTACGAAACGAGAGCCACGGTTACACAAATAACCAAAGAAGACGTGGAAAAGATTCACGCATGAAATGTCAAAAACCGTGACATTTGAAGAAGGATAGGATACTTAACAAACGGTGAAGTGTGAAGATTCGGTCCAAGTAAATGAAGTTTGTTTCAATATGTCGGTTGAACCACAATCACATGATGAGGCATTTGAGATCAAAGCATGAGTGATGCAGCCTTGTACGTGAAGAAGAAAGACGAAAACATTATGATCGTGAGCTACCGCGTGGACCACATTATAATCACCGGCAACAATTATCAATTATTTACAAGTTCAAGGAAGATCGATCAAGAGGGAGACAGAGAAGGCAAGCTTACAAATGAATTATGCCATCGTCATGAAAGGGATTTGAACAGAGAAGAGGCAAATCACCAAAGGAAAAGAAAGAGAAAGAGCGATGGAAATGAAATTGGGGATTTAATCAAAGGACTCAAGAGGGAGTGTTGAGAATCGAGTCCATGATTAATCTTGTAATAACATATATGTTATTGTTTCTATGTAAAGTCAACGGATGTTATGTTATCCGTGACTTATTACTAAAGGGTGTGTGTAAGAGACGTAACTTATTGGATAAGTTAAGTTACAACTGTTACCAACGGCTATGTAATCATCTATATATAAGTGTAAATATTGTAGTCATGTAAAATTGTTGAAAATAAGAGAAGTTTTGCAGATTTTATTTTTTGTTCTCTTTTCTCTTCCAACAGCTTTGGCTGATTTCATATCAACAATGATCTTCGTTTTCGCCGGTTCAGGTTCCGGAATGGCTTTCAACAAGCTTACCGATAACGGAGCCACTACTCCTTCCGGCCTTGTAGCCGCTGCATTGGCTCACGCCTTTGGACTCTTCGTTGCTGTCTCCGTCGGAGCAAACATCTCCGGTGGACACGTTAACCCTGCCGTTACTTTCGGTGCTTTCGTTGGTGGTAACATCACTCTCCTCCGTGGTATCCTCTACTGGATTGCTCAGCTTCTTGGCTCCGTCGTCGCTTGTCTCTTCCTTAAAGTCGCCACCGGCGGTTTGGCATGTAAAATCACCCTCTTACCCTTTGTTTCTTTTTCTCGACACATTAGAAATGAACCAAGCTAGTAATTGCCGATCGGTTTGGAGTTGAAATTCTGTAAACAATTAAAAATATATTTACGTTGTTTGCCCTAACTTCTCCGTCAAGTAACTAATTAACTCTCTTTTTTCAAGGTGGTGCCGGCTTTTGGACTCTCCGTCGGAGTAGGAGTCTTGAACGCATTTGTTTTCGAGACTGTGATGAGATTCGGACTGGTTTACACCGTCTACGCCACCGCGGTGGATCCTAAGGCGGGAGTCTTGGAACAATTGCACCGATCGCTATCGGTTTCATAGTTGGAGCTAACATCATAGCCGGAGGAGCCTTCAGTGGAGCATCCATGAACCCAGCCGTGGCTTTCGGACCAGCGGTGGTGAGCTGGGATTGGACTAACCACTGGGTCTACTGGGCCGGACCACTAGTCGGAGGTGGAATCGCCGGACTCATCTACGAGGTCTTCTTCATCAACACCACCCACGAACAACTCCCCACTACCGACTACTGAATTTAGTCTCTCATGTGTCATTTCTTTTGTCTTTGTAAAAAAAATATCTTTTCTCTTTTTCACGTTTGTGTGATTTCGCTGTCTTCATGGATTTATGACTGTTGGATCTTCTAGATGAATCATTGTCCGTTGATTTCAGTTTTGGTAATTGGAACGATAATGTGAATTATGTGTGAAGAGTTTTTTGTGTTGCAATTCCGGTGTCCACATTAGGTTTTATTAGAAATAAACTTTCAGCGGGAGACTATGTAATGGATCGTTGTGTATAATTTAGACTAATTATATATTACATGCGCGCATTTATTTGATTATGAGGGGAAGTTATGAATACTATCGTAGTTTTTGTTTTTTTTGTTTTGTTTTGTTTTATATTTTGCGATAGTATTCAAAAACCAAAACTTGCGATTCTTGGCGTTTTGCAATAAAGGGAGTAAAAATGAAATTGTAAGGTCAGTCAGAGGGAAGTAGTCAATAATACTCAATGGTGACTATGGTTTGTATTTGCATTTTGTATATGGTGTGAATTATGGAACATACATATGTAATCTATTTAATTATTTTTTATGAAACATTTCAAAACATAAAATATTAATTGTGAACGTAAAAATAAGCAGGTTGTTTCATTTTTAACCCGAAAAAACAACAACATCAAATAAGCATGTTGCAAGATCGCTATACTAATATCACTCCAATACGTTATTATTATAGCTTGTAAATATTAATGATAATAGTTTTTTCGTTTGGATGTACCGTGTTAATTTATCTTAATTTTCAAATTTTCAAAAAATATTCTACCAAACACTTGTTGTTGTCTATCTTTCTTCTTTCCCCTATCACTCTTTGTAGGTAATGGTCTTTCTCCAAGCTTCTGGTTTGATCATTGGTCCCCTCTTGGACCTTTGATCAAGCCGATGAATCAAAATGGCCCACGTGAAACAGGCATTCCTTTATCTACAACAGTGGCTAATGCTTGTGATGGAAATGGTTGGAAGGTGCATGTTGCTAGATCCGATGAAGCTATGTCCCAGCAGATCCACCTTACAACTATTGCCCTTCCATCAGCGGTTTCCATGGAAGACTCTAAGGCCTGGGTGGTAAATGATAATGATTGCAATGGATTCTCTACTTCTCAAACCTGGGATGCAGTCGGACCTAAGGAGGAAGAGAAAGTTTGGTATGATCAGGTTTGGTACAAGGGATCCGTCTCTAAGTATACTGTAACGACCGCAAACCAAATTTTCGTGATTTTGGTCGTGCGTCGATTGATTTAAGTCGGCGGTCTGTGGATCGGTTTAGGGGAAAACCCTAGGGTTCCCCTATATAAAGGGTTGTGGCCGCGTTTTTGGAGGAATTTTAGAGTTCCAGAGATTTCCAGAAAGTTTTGTGAGAAGCAGAATCCTTTGGGAGGTTGTGGAGATCGTTTCTGGTGTGTGTTGATCGCGAGTTGGGTGAGAATTTCGGATTGATATCCGTGTTCTTTGTCTTCTTCGCGTTCTTCCGAGTTTCTCTTCTCTTTTTTCCTTCCAGATCCAAGGTGAGTGCGTGACCATGACTTATCTGGGTAAAAGGATTGATCATAATGCGTTAATTGTGTGGATTGAGATAATTGATTATTTGGAGTACGTTTTCTCTCTGATTTCGTGTTGTTTTGATGTTGTTGTTGACGTTTGTTTTGCAGGAAATCGACGTGGTACAGTCGAGAATCAAATCAGAGAGGAGAAAGTTCGATTCTGCGATTCTGTAACATGCGTCGATCGACACAAGCAATTATTGCATCGATCGACACAAGGAGAGTGTCGATCGATGCCGTCAGTTTGACGTATTGATTGTTGTGTGATGATTGGTTATTGTTGGTGTTGTGGTTTGTCCTTTATGCTTGTGTGTATAGCCAAGTAGATGGGATGACCGTATCACTTAGTATTTGTGATAATACTCACGCATCTCTTTTAACCATGTGATGCAGGTAAAGATAAGGTGTGATCGTGGAATCAAGACCGGGAAGAGAGGATGATTTAGGGTCTCGGTTTCTTGTGTTGGATTGTTAGAATTGGTAGGGTGTTAGTAATTCTGGAATTTTCGAACTGGTTTGATTGTGAATTGATATGGGTTTATGTGGTTGTTGAATTGGGGTATCAGATAGTAATTCCTGGTTTAACTTACTGATTTAATTGGTTTATGTTATTCTGCTGGTTTGATTGGTTGGTTGATTGGATTGTTGAGAGTTAGCATTTATGGGAATGCTAGTTCGAATCCAATGTTAAATAATAAAAAAAAAGGGCCAGGCTGTTTCACATACTTTCACCATGTGGGTTGCAAACCTTGATCGGCTGCCCACTAGACAAAGATTTCATGACTGGGGGGTTATCAACACTAATGACTGCTGTCTTTGCACAGTATACCTGAAACAAAAGACCATCTATTGTTGGTGTGTGTATTCTCCTCTGTTATTTGGAACCAGATCTTTGCGAGGATCTCCCCACACCAACACAACTTTACTTGTTGGAATGAGCTTCTCTCTTGTCTCAAACAGTCATCAAGCCATGGGCCGACTCTTCTGCTCAAGGTTGTTGCTCAAGTTGTGATTTATCATCTTTGGAGACAAAGAAACAATGTTCTGCACAATAACAACATCATCTCTCCTCAAGTCATATTCAAAGGCATTGATCAAAACAACTGTAACAGAATCAACTCTAGAAGACATGAAAGCCGTGGCGAGATCTCGTGCGTTAGTTTTTGGATAATACAATTGATTTTTGTTGTTTAATTTTGATTAACTGGATTATCTTTCCATCGAAACTGAAATCACTCCAGAACAAAAATTTAACCCTTTTTAGAGCTTACATATATATTCTCTCTTTTTGAATGTTTGATTTTGATTTTACTCTAGTTAGTTTTTCTCTATGATTTTTGTCTTTTGTGCAAATTTCTCTCTCTATGATATGTTCTCGTTCACACCCAATAAACTTTATGATTGGTATCTATATCATCATCGAATTATACTGTTATATACAGCTTCTAAAATAGAGATATATATATTTTTTTAAATTATAACATGAATATATTGGATAAATTATTTGTTTAATTTTCTTATATAAGAATTTTTTGGAGTTATGAGTTCGACGTCTATTAAAACATTCTAGCAATTCTGCAAAGTACACAATTGAAATCACGTTATGGCGAAAATTATGTGACAAATCGTTAAATATTTTGTCATGACAAAAGAATATGGACTAGAGATTCGCACGAGGGACAAGGCCAAAAAACAATGAAAAGAGATGGAAAAATGTACCGTAAAATAGTTTAGAGATGACATTGCATAAATTATTGATGATGGGTTCCACTTTCCACAGATTTTCATCATGGATTTTCTTCAATGATAATATGAGAGAATTTGTGTACTTAAATCTAGAACTACCTCAAAAAAAAAAATCCAGCCGCCGCTACTGTACCATTCTCCAAAATTATTAGATTTCAGTCGGTGTAGAGGATATGCCGGTTCCTTCTTGGTGTTTTGAGAAGTCCGGGTTGGCTGGATTCGTAATCGTCCTCCTCTGGTTACTGTTCTGAGTTTCTAGCCGGATTTTGAACCTTTCCCCTCCGAGGTTGTGACGAGATTCGGGCTCGCCCTTTGACTCTGTTGAAGATTTGCTTGCTTGTGTACGGTCTCGATTTATGCTTTGGTGGGGTTAGCGTTTGTTTTGGCCTCATTTTGTCCTCTTGTTTTATTTGCCTAGGTTCTTAGATCTTCGGCTTCGTTTGTTTGCTAAGTGGTTGTGTTTTAGGTTGGGATCTCTCCGTTAGGAACAGATTTTGACTCTTAATGCATCTTTATTTGGTTTGCTTGTTCTGTATTTTGTTTGGCCGTTTGTCTAGTACTTGCTCTCTTCCTCTTTTCTAGAGTTTTGGATTTGAGCTTGCTAATCTTCGGTTTGAGGGTGCGTTGTTGTCGGTTTGGGTAGAGTAATGTTTGATAAGTTTATTCTTATCTCGGTGACTCTTTCTCAGTCTCCTTCCATCGTCCCTTAGTTTAGTCAATAATTAGTTTTCGCCTGTGATCTATTAAAATTCTTGTAAGACTAACCTCTTGTGGAGATGCAAAATTCTTGATTTGGACTCTTTAGGTTGAAGATTAGGTGGTTAGGAGTTTAGATCATCGTTTGTGGTTTTTGGTTCTAGCTAATCGTCGTATTTGGGCTATTTCTTCGTGAGTTCCCCCTACCTTGTCATCATATGGTGAGCTTTGTTGCACCGCGTCTACTGCTCTTTTCGCGCTATTCGTCGATTACGAGTGGTTCTTTCTTATTCTTGTTTAGTGGTAGTTATCAATTCGAGACAATCGTACTGTTATAGATTATGCTCTCCGGTAAACTTTTGAATTATGCTCCCCGGTAAACTTCTGGGCTATGCTCCCCAGTAAACTTTCGAGTTAACACGTTATCAGTGTTATAAAAGTAAATTGTTTATGTATGGTGAAAAAATATTTAAGAATAAAAGAAAGATTTATACACTTAGAAATCGGGATACTGAGAGAAAAGGGCAAAAGAGAGATTAACCCTTAGAAATCGGGATACCGAGAGAAAAGAACAAAAGATAGATTGTATTATTAATGTTTTCGAAGTTCTGAAGTAAACAAAATGAACGTATTCGACGTTCTTTATATAGGCGGTAAAAAATAAGTTACTGTGCATGCATAGTGACAATGGGGTCCACAAATTAATCGTACACACAAATGTTATCTGCAACATTTGACTTTTGCAACACTCCCCTTAGAGACCAGTGTCACTATGTTTATTACGTCGTATCTTCTGTTGCTTCGTTAAAAACATTTTTAGAGAAATCCATTGGGGAAAACCATAGAAGAATAAAAAGAATGCAACCATGTTAAAAACTTTTTTAAGGAAACCCATTGGAAAAACCATATAAGAATAAAAAGAGTAGAACCACGCAAGCTCCCCCTCGAATGATCAAGCTTATAGATCTAGTTGATGACGCATTCCAATGTCATAGACATGCTTCTTAAATACCGAAGTAGGTAATGATTTTGTGAAGAGATCTGCAGCATTGTCGCATGATCGGATGTATCTCACTTCAATGTCTTTATTCTTCTCAAGTTCTTGGGTGTACGAGAAGAACTTTGGAGGGATATGTTTGGTTCTATCACTTTTAATATACCCTTCCTTCGTCTGGGCAACGCATGCAGCATTATTTTTATGTAAGAGCGGCTCCATGTTTACGAGTAATCCACTGCAGGATCGAATGTGTTGACATATTGACCTTAGCCATACATATTCTCTACTTACTTCATGGAGTGCGATAAGCTCAACATGATTTGAAGAAGTAGCTATAAGTGTTTGCTTCTGGGAACGCCAGGATATAGCGGTGCCTCTGACAGTGAAAACATATCCTGTTTGCGATCTCGCTTTGTGCGGATCTGACAAATATTTTGCATCTGCAAAACCAACAATTTGACCTTTTGGGATTTTAGGATAAAATAATCCTAAATCAATCGTTCCTTGAAGATATCGGAAAACATGTTTAATTCCATTCCAATGCCTTAGTGTAGGAGACCAGTTGAATCACGCTAAAAGATTAACAACAAATGATATACTAGGTCGAGTACAATTTGCAAGATACATGAGGGCTCCGATTGCACTTAGATACAGTACTTCAAGACCAAATATCTCCTCATTTTCCTCATGTGGTCGAAATGGATCATTTTCGACTTGAAGTGATCTAACGACCATGGGAGTACTCAATGGATTTGCCTTATCCATGTTGAACCACTCTATTGGTATATGTAGATTGGTGTACAAATATACCATTTTGAGAATGCTCGATTTGAAAACCAAGACAAAACTTTGTTTGTCCGAGATCTTTCATCTCAAATTCCCCTTTTAAATATTTTGATGCTTTCTGTATTTCTTCCTGGGTTCCAATTATATTTAGATCATCAACATAGACCGCAATAATCACAAATCCATATGTCGTTTTCTTGATAAAAACACACGGACATATTGGATTATTCACGTATCCTTCCTTTGTTAAATGCTCACTTAGGCGATTATACCACATACGTCCAGATTGCTTTAGCCCATATAATGATCTTTGCAATTTGATTGCACATAACTCCTTGGGTTTGGAATTTAATGCTTCTGGCATTTTAAATCCATCGGGAATTCTCATATAGATATCGGTATCTAATGATCCATACAGATAAGCAGTAACAACATCCATGAGACGCATCTCTAGGTTTTCGCAAGCTGTTAGACTCATCAGGAATCTAAACGTTATTGCATCCATGACAGGAGAATAGGTTTCCTCGTAATCTATCCCAGGTTTTTGAGAAAAACCTTGAGCCACAAAACGAGCTTTGTATCTTGTAATTTTGTTTTCATCATTTCGTTTTCGAACAAAAACCCATTTATATCCAACCGGTCTTACATCTATAGGTGTAAGTACAATCGGTCTGAATACACTTTGTTTGTTTAATGAATCAAGTTCGGCTTGGATGGCTTCTTTCCATTTTCTCCAGTCATCCCTCTTTTTACATTCATATACGGACTATGGTTCTGGATCTTCATTTTCTTCATTTATCTCTTTTGACACAAGATATGAGAAAACGTCATCCACAACAACCATCTCATTTCGATTCCAAACTTTTCAGTTATGAACGTAGTTGATAAAAATCTCATTATTTTTTTTAGGTTCATGATGTTCTATATCATCATTTGTTTCATGATGTGACTCTTCCAAAATATTTTTTGCTATTTTGGGAACATCGACCTTTTCAATTTCCTTTCACTTTCTAGGGTTTCTGTCCTTAGAGCCAACAGGTCTTCCATGCTTCAGGCGTGTTCTAGACTCACGTGTATCATCTGCTCTTCCAGGTTCTTCTGGAATCTTAATCCGAGGAGGATCATTTGCAGCTGGAATGTGTGACTTAGTTACCGTTTTAGTATTTGCAAAAGCATATGGTAACTGATTTGCTATACTCTGCAAATGCATAATTCGTCGAATTTCTAGTTCCGACTGTTTCGTAGGAGGATCGAGGTGTAATAAAGATGGTACGCTCCACTTTATATCCTTTCCTACTTGTTTGTTTTCTTCCCCTATAACTGGGAATTCTTTTTCATCAAACTAACAGTCGACAAGTCGTGCTGTAAAGACATGACCAGTTTGAGGTTCCAAGTATCTTATAATAGATGGTGAATCATAACCAACATATATCCCTAACCTTCTTTGTGGTCCCATCTTTGTACATTGTCGGGGTGCTACAAGCACATACACTGCACAATCAAAAATCTTTAGATGAGAAATATTTGGTTCATGACCAAATACTAGTTGTAATGGGGAGTACTTATGATACGCACTTTGGATAAGTGCTGCAACATGTAAAATAGCATGTCCCCATACATAAGGTGGGAGTTTTGATCTCATGATCAACGGTCTTGCAATTAATTGCGGACGTTTAATTAATGATTCAGCCAAACCATTTTGTGTATGAACATGAGCTACATGATGTTCAACTTCTCTTCTCTTAACCATACAATAATCATTAAAGGCTTGGGATGTGAATTCACCAGCGTTGTCTAGTCTAACTTTCTTAATGGGGTAATCAAAGAACTGAGCCCTTAGTTTGATTATCTGAGTTAGAAATCTCGAAAATGCCATATTTCGAGATGATAATAGACCAACATGTGACCATATACTAGATGCATCAATTAACACCATAAAATAATGGAATGGTCCACATGATAGATGCAAGATATTTGTCAGATCCGCACAAAGCGAGATCGCAAACAGGATATGTTTTCACTGTCGGAGGCACCGCTATATTCTGGCGTTCCCAGAAGCAAACACTTGTAGCTATTTCTTCAAATCATGCTGAGCTTATCGCACTCCATGAAGTAAGTAGAGAATGTGTATGGCTAAGGTCAATATGTCAACACATTCGATTCTGCAGTGGATTACTCGTAAACATGGAGCCGACAATCTTATATGAAGATAATGTTGCATGCGTTGCCCAGACGAAGGAAGGATATATTAAAAGTGATAGAATCAAACATATCCCTCCAAAGTACTTCTCGTACACCCAGGAACTTGAGAAGAATAAAGACATTGAAGTGAGATATGTCCGATCATGCGACATATCTCTTCACAAAATTACTACCTACTTTGGTATTTAAGAAGCATGTCTATGACATTGGAATGCATCATCAACGAGATCTATAAGCTTGATCATTCAAGGGGGAACTTGCGTGGTTCTACTTTTTTTATTCTTCTATGGTTTTCCCAATGGGTTTCCCTAAAAAGGTTTTTAACGAGAGAACAGAAGATACGACGTAATAGACATAGTGACACTAGTCTCTAAGGGGAGTGTTGCAAAAGTCAAATGTTGCAGATAATATTTGCGTGTACGATTAATTTGTGGACCCTATTGTTACTATGCATGCACAGTGACTTACTTTTTACCGCCTATATAAAGAACGTCGAATACGTTCATTTTGTTTACTTCATAACTTCAAAACATTAATAATACAATCTCTCTTTTGCTCTTTTCTCTCAATATCCTAATTTCTAAGGGTAGAAATCTTTTTTTTATTCTTAAATATTTTTTTACTATAAATAAATAATTTATTTTTATAGCAAATCCGGTTCTTTTTTTAAAGATAAGTATTATTTTCCATAGAAATATTGTTGGTGTTTGTGGAGAAACAAATGTACACAGTTCGAAATCATATGGGCCGGTGCCTAATTTTCTCTCCCTCATTATTTGAATTTTAAAGTTTTGCTTCTTTCTTTTTCTCAATAACATGTTTACTAGTTGGGACCATTTTTTCTATATATATTGCCCGTTTAGATGATGAAAACTTGAAACGATTTGAATGTATTTGTTTTTTTTTTGGGGAAAAGGTTTTATATTAGTTTTCTAATATATAATTAAATATTTAATACTTTATAAAACATAAATATAACTAATATAAACTAGCATTTTTTGACAAAAAAAAAAATAATAACTAGTTTTTAGAGTTCTTAAAATTTCTATTTTACCCTCACATAATTGTGCAATTTTAACCTTGTAAAAACCAGAAAAAGAAAACTCATAAATTTCTAAAATTATGTGACCAAACCTTTTTACCCTAATCTGACTCATCTATCTCGTCGACTTCATCTTCCTCGTTTAGAATGGTCAAAACAGAGGCAAGATGTTTACCAAAAAAAAAAAAACAGAAGCAAGATCTCTTTCTCCTATCTTCTTCTCACTTCTAATATCCTCATTTTTCTTCTTCGTTTTCATGTTACTACTCCCCAAATCCTTTCACGATTTCACATCTCCATTTTTCTCAATTTCTTCGTCGACCACACATTCCAGAAATGAAAGATCCTAATTTATTTAAGCGATTGTTTTTTTGCGGCCGCGAGATTGTTTTGCCTTGACAATAAAGAGCATAAAGGCCAATTCAAAGTTTCATTCACGATATGCGCCTCGTTGCAATGAATTGTATACCCGACTTAATCTCATTTGCAACAACTAAGATGAACAAGAAGAAGGAGAAAATTGTCCTCAATGCTGAGAAGTCTCTTAGCTTTGCTAATAGATTGGTCAAAAAGCTAGATAAAGAGCATCATGTAACATTATCTTGTTCTACTAATAGTTAACTATTTACATAATGTAGAACATCATGTAGTCAACATGCAGTTAACTATTTACATCATGTAGTCCACTATGTTATACTAATAGTTAACATCATGTAGTTAATTATGTTCTACTAATAGTTAACTATGGTCTAAAAATAGTTAACTATTTAAAGATGATGCCTCGATAGTTACATCATCTTCTGGAGTTTACTCACATGTGTTTTTGTTTCAGCTAAATGTGGCATATACACTACCTGTCGATGGTTTAAAAGGAGACGATTTAGCATGGTCTGATGAGAAGGAAGATGACAATGTTTTGCATGATAGAGTTTCTCGAGAAAACTACCTACTGATTTTCTTTCAAACGCTTCTGACAATTCCCATTTTATAGCAAAGAGAAGAGATATTCATCAGTGATTGATATTCTCGTAACTTCAGCTTACATACACCGAAGATTCTTTCTAAGGATTCGTCAAAATCAATCACGATCAAACTAGATCTTTTTTGCTAGAGAGCTTCCGAAAAATGATTTCCTTCAAAACAAGACACGCTTTTTCAAAAACAAATATTTGATTATTTTACTTTTTCTCTTAGTAAATTTTGTAGCAATTTCGTAGGAGCAATTTCGTCACATTTTTTCCTCTCTGTTACTTATCTAAATCCAATTATCAATATGTTATTTTGCTAATTATCTATCTCAAAAGTAATATTCAGCTAATTAATGAAATTGGTAAATATGGAAAGTTAGTGATTAATCAGTCAATTAAAATATGTTATTTTACTTTTTTTTTTTTCTTGTTAAATAGTAAATATTTTATTGAAAATGAATACATTTTAAATTTACAAAGTGAATTACAAACCTATAAAATGGTCTCATGAAAAAATATATAAAAAACATGAACACATAATTTATGATGTTTTCGCTCGGCATACTCGAGTTTTCTATTTTTTTTTATTTTATAAAAATTGCTATAAATTGAAGAATTATGCTCCTTACGTTTTAAAATATGGAAAATGTTGTTGCAAGACAATTTTTTGTTTTTCTTTTATGAAATAAATGTTCTTTCTTTCAATGTAAATATTGTTATGCATTTTTTTCAACTTGTCCGTATTTGAAATAAATAAAACTCACGAAAAAGAGTGTGGTCGCAATTTTTTAGTTTTTTTTTTCCTCATATGGGTTTATCATTCACATTTTTAGACCTAACTAAATTTTTTTTTTAAGTTTCGAATTTCCCGTACATAAGATACAAAGCCGTTAATTATGGTCCATTAATCAAAACTATTTTTCTCATATCTAAATAATCTACTTTCTCTCTCTCTAAAAACAATTGCTCTGACTTCTCTCTAAATTAGCGGTGGTTTTGTGCCCGGCGTCGTGGCTATGTTAATAAATACTGTAATAAGTTTATGTCTCTGTTTTTACGGCTAAGCTCGTAGGTGGCTTTCCGGCTAAGTCCGGATTTTGGCTATCCGACTCAGTTCGGATCTTAGGTTTCCAACTCGTTCGGATTCTGTTTCTTAGCTTCCTCTTTTATCCTTTCCTCTTTATTGCTTCAACTTTATCCCGATTGCTTATTGTGACGGAGCTTTTCCATTAAACGCATAACACTCTTGTTTTAGTAGCGTAATTCTGCATCTTCCCATGTTTGGGTAATTATGATTTAGGTGGTAAATTTTTTTCCGTTCATCTATCATCGGTAGAGTGGAGGAAGGTGGAGCAGTTGGTGCACAAGAGCTTATTTCGAAGCTTGATGGTGTCGTCGGCAGCAAAACATCAACCGTCGGTGGTTCCTGTGACTGAAGGTGAATCGGCGGCGGAGAAATCAGGAGTCTTCGAGAAAAAGCTATTTGTTGCACGTCATTCATATTAAAGCCTAATTAGAGTACATGTGTCTTGTATTATCTTATATTATTCTAATTAGATTTAACGTTGAGTGTTAAAGAGATGTATGTGTACTGCTACTTTAGCCCATTAGACTCTTTTCAAAATAATATTGCGGACAAAAAAATAAAAATAAATTATGGTCCATTATGCCAAAGATCCATAACATACGGCCCGGAACATTTGTGTATAACATACCAATAAATTTTCTTGAATTGTATTAATTTTTCTGCTTTTATTTTAGGAAAAAGAAAAAATTGCTTTGAAAACATAGAGAAAGAGACTATGGTCTTTTTCGATCATTGTCTTCAGTAAATAGAAAAAATGGCAAATCAATAAGATGATCTTGTCATGAGAAAATTAAATTGAGAAATTTCAAAAAATGCTACTTTTCAAATGCTACTTTACAAAAATGCCACATTTTTGAAATCTTTGCAAAAATGTTATTTTTTGAATTTTTTTTTATATTATTTATGTTTGGGTTAACTATATTCTATTAGGGTTTAGTTTTAAGAGTTTAGGGGAATTTAGGGGTCAAAATATTTTTTAAGGTTTAGAATTTTAAGATATAAGCTTTATAAATCTATAATTAGCGATATTTTTGCAAATGAACATCTATAAGTGACATTATTGTAAATATTATTGTAAATGTGCACACAAAAGTGACATTTTTGTAATTATCCCAATTAAATTTGTAAGCTAGCCTAATATCATCACGCATTATAGAATTACAAACATCTTGGTATTAAACTAACCTGCAATATTTGACAAAACTAAAGGCAATTCATGTGGAAGATGCTTTATTCTTGACCACACTTTGGAACTCAAAAGAGAAATTTCATTATTTTCGATAAGGAATGCTGCATCTAAAGGATACTTGAAGACCATTAATCTTTAAAGATATTCTTAAAACTGTAATTCAAACCAATGATTTGAGAGCATATAGATTTTTTTCTGTAACAATACTTAGGAAGAAAAGCCATTTATATATACACACCATATTCAGCTTTGCTCATATAGGATCTTCCTCTGCCTCTTAACAAGTTCCAGCGACTAGACATATCTTCTGCAGTTCCAAAACTCCAGACGTAGAACCTTCATAAGTATATAAGCCGATTTCCATGGTGCTTAACGGTCGATGAAGGACTTATTCATCAGATCAACAGCATTGTCCATGAACTGCATTCTCAGGAACAACAAAGCAATCAATCGCTAAATTACAACCAAAGATGATAAGAAAAATATCAATTGTAATCTTAAAGTCTTATAATGCATCGATACTATGTGTTGTGCACCTTTCAATACTATTTTCGATAAGGAATGATCCGTTTCTCAATTAAAAATCCTTGACTAACCCACATAATCTGACATGAACTTTGTATGAAGATTCAGGTTCTCGATTAGAACCAGGCTAGACCAGAAACCTTCCAAGGGTTCGCCTCTCACTAAAAGTCCCACTAGTTAAGCCCCATGATTAGTTTAGGTTTATTAGGACCAAGCCTTGCAGGACTACCATCTATGATTTTGTGATGCAATGAGTTACAGGATTACAAAAACCTAATCCCTCTTAAAATAACTTCACATCAGACACTAGGCTCAGACAAACAAAAGCTTTGAGAGTTCAAATTATTGGCTCAAGCAAACACAGAGGCAGAAATAGTATCCTCTGAAATATTGCTTCATATTGACAGGCAATCAAGTACAAGTGGATAGATTTGAGTGAGACATAAAGCAATAAGATATCAGCCTTTACCTTCCCAAGCATTTTCAACTCTTTTCCCACTGGTTCCAAGAATTTAAGATCAACTTCAACTGGCCACACCTATTCAAATAGATCAAACACGAAACTGTTAACAAATGAAACCTAAACAAAATCAAAGAGAAAGCAGTCAAAATACCACACTTAACAAAGATGATGGTTCCCTTGTAATGAATGCTATTACAACATCCTTTGTGTGCAGACCTAAGCAACTAAAAGCCAACGATGAGACGGCAATAGAGACACTCCCACAAACTAATAAATAAATACTTGCCCAAAACTACCAAAGAAACTAGAACACCTAACAGGTAACAGAAAGATGATACAGAGAACATTAATGATTTCTAAGTCAATTTGGATACTAAAAGTTTCTACTAATATGCAAGAACAACACATAACTATCATCATTCTTTTAATGCATCGATAATTTGAACTTTTTAAGGACCTTAACACCAAGTAGCCGAAGAGGAGTGACTTGACCAGGAACAACACATTCAGGTCCTGCAGATTCAAGTACAGCTTCCATCGCTAATCCACCTCCCACCGGATTCGGATGCTACACAGAGAGAAATTACACAAAACCCATAATCAAAAAACAAATGAAATTCCCCAAAATCGATTGAAAAATTCAAAAAGAAACCTTCATGACGGAAACGGCGTAATCGGTCTCTGGGCTTTGAGAGATACTCAGAATCGGAGAGCGACTGATTCTAGGCACTGGTTTTACAGACGAAACTCGCCACGGTGCATCCTCAACGAGAGTAGCCCCTCCTTTCTTCGCCATTTTTTGAACCTTAAGGTTTCGTTTTTCTCCAAAAGAACGAACACTGAAGTAGAAACACGAAATTTGTTCTGGATAGAAAGATTACGAAAAAACAAGATTTTGTGGTCAGCTTTCGGATTGTCTTCGTGTGCTTCTTCTTAAAAGAGACTCCTTTTCATTTTCCGCTTCTCATCGGTTTCTCCTTCACTTTTACCCCTAATTAAGTATTTTATTACGAAATAGCTACTCTCATTATTGGGCCTTAAACTCGGCCCATTTATCCAAGATAACGCCAAGATTTTCTCAAAGACCATTTCCTTTGTACAACTTCTTTCTACAAATCCACTCTCATTTACAACATTCTTCTTCTTTCTACAAAACTCGGCCCATTTATAATCTCTCTCTCTCTCTCTCTCTCTCTCTCTCTCTCTCATCAACATTAAAGTACATTCAAACCAAATTTACTTAGGAAATTTCATCATCATCTTTAATCTACATACACTTATTGCATCATAAAGTCATACTCTGGTTATGAGTCTTGAGCTTAGCAAAAGGTCCTCAAAGCTGAAGGTATCACTCCCAACCCATCAAAGTATTCCACACTTGTTCCTCTATCTTGCTTCTCGGAACCGGTAAGCTTTCTTCTTCGTTGATCAACACTTTGTATACCTCCCATTCTCTGTCTCCCGTTACGTGCCTTCCAATTTCAGCCTATAAAAGACATTGATTCATGGAATTTAGATGATAAAAAAAGGTCTGTTTTTGGTAATCAGTTCCAGTATATACCGAGAAGATGCAGGTATTGATCTTCTTGAGGGCAAGTGCAATGTCGTGGAAGACTTGTGGCCGTCCTTTTCCTGATAATTCAACAGGGTTTGTGACTCGAAGTTCAGTATCTGGACCTCGATTCATCATTACCACTCTTAGAGGTTGTTGTAGCTCTGCTCTTAGACGAGAAATCAATGCAGTTTGCTTGCTTGAGTCAAGGATCTTCCAACCATCAGATTGAACTATGAACAAGTCGATCTCACAGTTCCTTCCTCGTTTGGTTGTAAAACGCCCATATGAGATCTGGTCATAAAAACAAGATTCGAGATAATGAATCCCATGTGAATATCAGTTGAAAATGGAGATAAATAATCTGACTATCTGTGCATATGAATAAAGAGTCAGAAAAACCATCAAAGACCTGAATATTGAAATCCTTCAAGGTTCTCATAATATCATAGAGAAGGCCTTTGTGATCTTGGCAAGTGATCTGAATGAGTGTGTGAGCTGGGCTTAGCGAGTTATCAACAGCAATAGACACACAGTTCGAAGTGTGTAACCCACTCAGGTGCTCTCCCGACACATTCGAGGATAAAAATGTTTCTGCAAACGATGCACAAGCCTGCGAGCGAACTGTGATTTCTGGTCCAACAAGTTCAATGTCATAACTCATCATTGAATCTCCTATGGCATCTCTCAGGTACTCATACACTTCGTCCCGCCTCTTCCCAGTCCCTAGAAGCTCTCTGTCAAGAACAAGAAAATAGAACACACCTTGCACAAAACATTCTACGAATACCGAAAAACTCCCTTTTAATATTTGAGCTTCTACGGTTATACCTAGTGTCTGTGACAAAGAACAAGTCCATCACTTTTCCATCAGGAGTAGTCGATATCTTCACTTTCTCAATGTTAATCTCAAGCTTGTAAAGAACCTCTGTAACATCTGCCAATATAGAAACAGTCTATAAATCCTCAGACAACACAACTAACCTAAAATTCAGAGAACCCAATAAAAGAAACTAACCATATAGAAGCCCTGTGCGGTCAGAACAAGCTAGCTTCAACAGGAAAAGATCAGGAAGCTTCGGAGACTGTGAGTCAGAGTCAGGGAGGTAACATCTTGAGATACCAAAAGCCCAAGAAAAGGAAGGGCTTGCCTCTACAAGTCTCATCTTCAACAGATTCCATCTCGTGTTTGGTTTCCCAATCACCCAGAACACCAAGTAACACCATTTCCCGTCAGTTGATACATCTTCACAGAGGAATTTCAACGAACATGTTCAGGTCAGAAATCAAAAGTCAATAAAAAAGGTGAAATTCAATTACAGTCGCCATTGAAGCGACACTCATTGAGCAGAACAGATTGAAACCGAAATACCCAAAATTTTGTTTCAAAGATACTCAAAGCAAATCAAGCAAAGGTTCGAATTTTACCTCCTCTGACAATGTTGAGGCCAAAGAAGAGTAGGATACGACAGAGATCACAACCCAGACCAGTTTTGTCAGGACAATTGATGGTAATCACACTCGGGTCACCTTCTTTCTCCGACTGTCTGATTATCACAACGTCATCCGACAAAATACCCATCTCCTTGTTCTTCTTCTTCTCCCTCAAAAGTTTTCGAATATTTGCACTTCTCTGATGATGGTTTTATTGCAGATGTGAGAGAGAGAGAGAGTCAAAGGATTTGGGATTAATGCTGCAGCTTAACTTGATCGTGATGTTGTACTTGAAGCCATGTTTTGATGTTGTACTTGAAGCCATGTTTTGTGTTCCTAAACCTTTTATTGCTCTGATTGTGCTTTTACTCCTTCCTCAATCTTCTCGTTGGTATGTGACGTTTTCTCGCTTCGCACTAATGACTAATCCGTTTTATAATTTAATTAAAAAGTATTTGTTGAGTGTTTTTGATCGATGAATAATTTTGGGTATCTAATCCAATTTTGTGTCCGGATTTAGAATGTTGTAACTGAAAAATCAAGAAAAATTTGGAAAATTGTCCCACATAAAAAAATGACTTTATTCCAATACACATTTTTTATTTTTGTCAATTTTTACCTAAATCGCCCTTCAAAAAATAAAAATAAATAGAAATAAACAGTTTTTAAATTTTTTAAAAATACTATCATTACAAAAACGTAAAAGATAGGTATTTCTATGTATTCAAATATTTTTAAAGTTCACAAAAAAGCTAAAATAAAATATTATATTTTTTTTCTACGCCTCCCAGAATGTACGTTCTACCGCTAATAGCTCTACAAACCCGTAGATTGTCGGTTCTACCAAGCTTATTAGTATCTACGGAGAGGTAGAAAATGTGTTCTACTGAATGGTCTGTCATCTACGTCCACGCAGAATGTTTCTTCCACCGTTTTCAATATGATCTACCATTTCTAGAATATACATTCTACCGTTTTGTCTAGCATCTACCGTTTCTAGAATATACATTCTACCGTATTGTCTATCATCTACCGAACGTAGAATGTACATTCTACTAAGTTAGGTTTTAAATTTCCTTAAATCTAGGAACTTATTGAAGTGAATATTTGGTTTTAAAATCTAGGATCTGCGACTTCTTCTTCCTCGGTTCGCGACTTCATCTTCTTCTTGAAGACAACTTTTTTTTCATTTGATTATGTTGCATGTTTATGTCACATGTGGTGAATGGATATCATGCTCCAGTAAAGGATGGAGCTTTCTGGCTGACGAAGGAAAATGAGGTAGGTTACTTGCTTTGGAATCTACAACTACTCTTAAGGAGCTTAAAGCTATGGTTTTAGAGGATTACGGAATCGAGCAAACTGATACGATCGAGTGCAGTTATTTACTTGGGGATTTGATCAACAATTTAGGATCTCCTCTAGTTTTCTTATCTAGTGATCGTCAAGTGAAAAATTTTGTTGGCTACTTAAGGAAGAAATCTTCGATACAGTTGTGTGTGTCTTTTAAACCTAAATTTGACTTTGATTTGAATCAAGAGCCCACGAAATCAGAAAATTTAGAAGGTGTTATGGCTGACAAAATCGAGGACCTGACTCATGTTAAGCTTAATGTTGACAAACGCTTACTCCATCCTTCTCATATTCATGTTGATGTTGGTGATGATAGCGAGGATGGCTTAATGTCTGAAAATACAGAACAAGGGAGTGAGAAGATGGTGCGACCTTCAGTAGAGAATGTTGTCAAGAAGGGTCAACGTTTTGAAAGCAAAAGGGCTTTGAAGTCAATAATTGAAATATGTGCAATGAAGTACAACTTCGACTATAAGGTCCTTAAATCAGATACTACAAAGTGGACTATACGCTGCACAAGTAACATATGCAATTGGAGTCTTCATGCAACGTGTTTGACAGGGTCTACGTATTTCATTGTCAGCAAGTATGTTTCGGAACATACTTGTGCTCCTTCAAGCAAAACAAAAGGTGGGAAGACAGCTTCTGCAAAAACAATCGGCAGGTTGATTATACATAAGTATGAGGGGGTGAAAGAAAGACCTAAACCGCATGATGTGATCCAAATTATGCGTACTGAACATGGAGTCGAGCTGAATTACTCTTTAGCATGGGATGCCCGTGAGTATGCAATTAACGGGATTAGAGGCATACCGGAGAAAAGTTATGGTAAAATTCCAAAGTACTTGTACATGCTGAAAGCAGCAAACCCGGGTACGCATTACCATTATGAAACAGATTTCCATGGAAGATTTAAGTACCTATTTATCTCTTTCGGTCAATCTGTAAAGGGGTTCTACAAATCCATTCAGAGAGTTGTTGTTGTTGATGGTACGTTTTTGAAGAATAAATTCAAAGGAGTTTTACTAGTTGCTACCGCTTTAGATGGTAACTCTAACTTGTACCCAATTGCATTCGGGGTTGTTGATTCGGAGAACGATCGCTCATGGGAGTGGTTTTTGAGGCAGCTAAACGTTGTTATTGCAGATGAGCATGGGTTGGCTTTTGTGTCAGATAGACATTATTCAATTGTGAAAGCAGTAGAGAAAGTTTACCAGCAAACTATACATGGAATTTGCATTCACCATTTGCTGAATAATGTGGTTACATCTTTTCACGGAAAAGGTGTGGCACCTTTGGTTGCAGAGGCTTCTAGAGTATATAGACCACCTGATTTTGAGAAGAAATTCACTGAGATTTGCAATATTAGTCCATGCATTGGAAAATATCTAATCGACGCTGACGTGAGAAAATGGGCTCGTTGTCTATTTCTAGGATTCAGGTATGACATTAGGACCACAAACCCTGTTGAATCGATCAATGCTGCATTACGATCACCTAGAGAGTATCCAGTAATTCCTTTGTTGGATAGCATTAGAGAAATGTTAACCCGATGGTTTCATAAGCGTAGAAACTTAAGCTCAAATCATAAGCATCCTTTAACCATTGCAGTGGAGAAAAAAATTGACAGAAGGATTGAGAAGGGTAAAACATTCATGGTTTACAAGATTAATGACAATCGATTTATTGTCAAAGGCGACTCCTACGACTGCATTGTTGATTTGCAGGCGAGAACGTGTTCATGTGGAAAGTATGACTTGATAAAAATTTCGTGCAGACATGCCATAAAAAAGCAGGATTATCTGTTGGAAGAGAGACACATTTACTCACCAATCATAAATATACGACTCTCGCATGGAGAGCAGCTTATGAGGAATGCATTAATCATGTATCTGTTCCTGAGGACGCATGGCGTGTCCCAGCCGAAGTTGAAGCTGTCCAGTTTTATCACCGGAAACACGAAGAGTTGCGGGAAGACGCAGGAAATGAAGATTCGAAAGTGCTGAAGATAAGATACGATCGTCACAAGGATCGAAAGGGTCAAAGAAGCATAAGTGTAGTCATTGTCATATTACCGGTCACAACAGAGCAACATGTGATATGGAAATATAGAGATTGTGTCATTTACGTTTTACAAACTTCTTATTTATGTTTAAGTTGTCTGCAAGCTTTGGTTTTTACATCACTATGATTTTTTCTTGTGTCTTTAGTTTTGGGAACTTGTTTTGTTTCTTATATTTGTTTCTTGCTTTTTGGTCTCGAGCAAGTTTCATATACTCTTTTGTTTCTTTAAGGGTTAATGATATGTTTTGTTTTCGACAAGCTCTGAGTGTATGGCTGCTTGTATTCCTCTATGATTGCTATTGGGTACTGCACCGTGAGTGTTTAAATCACAGTATATAACTAAATGAAGTCTCTATGTGTTCAACTCACAAGAACTTCAGTTGTTTTAGATCATTTAAGGTTGTTGTTCAAGCAAAAAATATCCAATAAGTATCGATATACCCAGTTGTGGCCTATAAGTATCAATATACTCAGTTGTACCAATGAGACATTTCTTCCAAATTCAGTACCGTAGATTGAGTTGTTCATTGGCCGGAGCCCCAAGGCTGAAATGAAAGGAGTTCAGTTACCTTTGTTCACAAGGCAAACATGTATTGTCTCTGACTCTGCAAAGCTGAGGGTTCACAAGGAAAACATGTATTGTCTCTGACTCTGCAAAGCTGAGGGTTCACAAGGAGTTCTGTTACCTTTGTTCACAAGGCAACCATATAGTCTGTCTCTCCCACACACAGAAAGTACACAGATGACAGAACAAAGAAAACAAAAACATAGCATTGTCGATTAAGGAAAACGATGTACATGACACCGTATTTAAAGTTCATAGATTACATAATACACAAACATGGATCTCACGGGCAATCACGCCAAGCCCACTGAAATCTCAAGATTTTAGAATCAAATCGATCGATCTACACATATGGATCAATCAATCTACTTTTACTCAAAGTGTCGGACAACTCCAGGATCGACCGAGCAACTCGATTTGAAGATTTTAGAATCAGATCGATCGATCCCGATCCACACATAAAGATCGATCGATCTACTTTTGTTCAAAGTGTCGGACAACTCCAGGATCGACCGAACAACTCGATTTGAAGATTTTATATGTCAGATCGATCGATCTACTTTTGTTCATAGTGTCGGACAACTCCAGGATCGATCGAACAAGTCGATTTGAAGATTTTATATGTTAGATCGATCAATCCATATGTGTAGATCGATCGATCCACTATTAAAATTTGGAAAATTATGTTGTGTTGTTTTATTTGATCCCTTGATCCCTTGCTTGTGATATAAGGAAAATAAAGAAAAAAACACCGATTAAAGGAAAGTGAAAGAGGAATGAGATACGGTTAAGTATTCGATGCAGAAGCATATGAAACGTATGTTTTAAATTCATAACATAAATCATATGAAACAAAGAGAAGCTACCTAAAAACACAGAAATACAAGTAGTAGACGATCTCAACCAATATCAACAATGGTTGAGTCGATATGCGCTTCAGGAGGTTCATACTTTGACAAACAGTCAATCAAAACTTGATCATTTGCCGCTTGGTACAGATCGATTGCAATCCTAAATCGAGCCCCTTTAATGTTGCTATCATCCATTAGAGAGAAGTCTAGTCCAAGCAAGTGACACTCGATATATTTCAAAGCATACACTCCACAGTGACAGTGACTTTTATTAAGACCATCTTTCATCTTCACATATGTCACTGTATACGGTTTGATTTTCAGATGCTTGTTGTTTCCACGTGGTTGCACTTTGTGTACAATACGAGGAATGATGGTTACGAATGGTTCCACATCCTTTGCATGCTTTCCGTTACCACAATCAAATACGTGAATTGCTCTCTGTTTGAAACTAATACACAACGAGATCCAATGGTTAGAATTGACATTGACTGGAACGTAAAGACGGTCCACGTCAACATCCCAAAGTTTTCTTGTCTTTCCATGAGCTGGAAGATCACCTTTGCCGAAAGCTAAGAGCAAAGTACTCAATTTGAATGCTTTCTTCTCAGCCAAAAATTCGCGGTAAGCATCTTTTATGTGGGAACTAAATGAGCAGGTCATGAAACTAACACGATCTGGTTTCCAACGTCGCAAAGATGTCTTCTCCCGGAATAAGAACATAACTGCGTCTACTTCTGAAAAAAGCTTAAAAATTAGTAACATATGTTTACTAATCAAACGTGTTTTATAACATAATATAACACGTATTTCATACCGGAGTGTGTAGCCATGATGTTGAGCTAATAATCCGGGTTAATACTTCTAAAGTTAAAGCTAGTGGACCGACATGTAGTTCCTTCAATCTATTAAACCATTAAGTATTTAGTACGTAGGTATACAATAAAGTAGATGCGGTTATTCGGTAAGTAAAAATTGAAGAGAAACACATTAATAGACTTACTCGAAAGCCATGGACCAATCTTGCATTTCTTTAAATTCTTCTTCTTCATGGAAAACTAATCCGGCATCTGCAGCATTTCGAGACATGTTCTCCAATTCTTTTGGAGTTAATTGTCGAAGCCAACTAGGAGTACGCAGTTCGACACTTTCTTTCTTGATGGAAGGAAAAGAAGATAGTGGACTTAACCAATCAAGATCATCTTCCATCTTTGCTTTTGAAGACTGAGATGGATCGAAACCATGGACTATCGAAGCTTGAGATAGTCGTCCTAGTGTTTTTTGGAGGTACTCTTGTGTACCTAATTCGAGCTCCAAGTTGCAAGTTTGAGTTAAAGCTACGTCATGTAAACCATCAAGAGAAAATTTACAGTCTACTTCATCCTTTTTATCATCCTGTTAGACGACAAACAAAAGTGAAAAAGTTAAAAACCAAAGAAAGCACAATATAAGAGTTTGTAACATTACACGTAGACTCTTAATGGAAAGAGCAGATATTTTGCAGCTGAGCATACAAACACGCAGTCAGCATACAAAAAAGAAAATAAAAATTTTCCTTAAAAACTAAGAATGCACAAGTTCAATCATAAACAATTCAACAAATTTATTTACTGTGACTAACATACAATCATAAAACATTTGTTTACATTTAACAGGTTACAAGATAATAGATATAACAATTTACCGAGTGATACAATACAAAAGTGATCAAGCGTTAGAGTTTCTTTTTTTGGATTACCTTACTCGCTTTCTGCGGTTGTTTCTCCACATTGACAGTTGCCGGTGTTGTGATGGTAGATCGTTCTCCACTGCTTATTGCTAGTGTAGCTTCAGAGACTGCATCTTTAAGGATCCTAAACTCACTTTCCATATTGGCAAATCGGACATTGATGTCCTTCTCCATCTTGTCAACCTTCTTCGCCATTGAAGTAAACGAAGATTCAAACAAACCAGTAATAAAAGACTTCAAGTCTTCATTCACACCTACACTTTTCCCCGCTGACCGTTGGCACAACAATTTCTGCTTCTGTTCCTCTACACCATGATCAGAAAACTTCTTCTTAGCCCTCCTCGAAGTCGAGGCTGAGCTGTCGTCTGCCTTCGGAGTACTAACATCAGCAACTGCATCTGCAATATCATTCTCTATGTCCACTTCCTCTGCAACATGCTTCTGATTCGGTGGTTTAACTTCCCAGATGTGGTCACTCCAGTCTTTTTCATCTTTAATGAGAGAAATTATATTGTCAACTCTTTCATCTCTCATTTCGCTCGTCCTTGTAAACTGAACATGCTTGATTAAGTCAGCATTCCCAATAGACGAGATAAAAAGATACAAAACAGCCTGTAAAAAAGTAATTATGATCAAAGTTAGTGTCGAAATAATGAAGAAAGTTACAGCAAAACTAGCTTACTACTTAGTGTCCTAGAAAGAAGAAAATTACACTAGAAATAGCAAGTTCACTTACTTTTGATCCAAATGAAGACTCTAGCTGGTTGATTTGTGGATATGAAATCTTTGAAGCTCCTATCCAATTTGAACATCTGGGAAATACAATGCAATCCTTATTCAGTTTCCGGCCCAACATATCACCAATGTCTGGAATAGCTTCCATTATCCAAATCTGAAATGCAAAAGAGAAACCATGCAAAGGGTAGCTAATCGGCCGCGTCAATTTCTCCCTAGCAGTCTTCATCGCCTTAAGTAGCTGATCAAATGATTCAAGACCCCACAGATAAGTTCGTAGCTTGCCAAAATCCATAACCAATTTGATGTAAGTGTGTGGTATAACAGCATTCTCATCCATTAGACATAGTAATCCACCAATAACACACAAATACACCAAACACAATCTATCAACACGCTTCCAATTCTTAGCATCTAGAATGTGCACCTTCCTTATGTCCTGAATGCAAATGCTTCTACCCTCTGCATTTAACAATTTACTCCAAAAACCCTCATCATCTACCCATTCATCAATGTTGCAATTGTCCTCTTTCTCGACCTTGAGGCCAGTCACGGCATGGAACTCTTGCAAAGAGAATCTCATAGGCCCCCTAGCAAACACAAACCATAACTCATGCAATTTAGATGTTTCTAGCTGCTTACACATCATGATGTGTATCACTTTCCCCGAGTATCCTAGACCATTATCATGGATTACCATGATATGAAAGAAAAGAGGATCTGCCTACACGTTATCGTAATCCTTTGGCAGCATCTCCTTCACTAGCTCAAGAATCGACATCATGCAGCTGTTGTTGATCTTTCTAACTTCCGGTTCATGCCCTTCTCTAAAAATCTTTTTAGGCAACTCTAAATCCATACCTACAATGAATTAAACAATGAAAATTATCAAAATTTGGATACATGATTAATATTTATAATTATTATCAAAGTATTATGAACACATTCAAAACGAGTTAAGCAACAAAGCAAATTACAATATATACAAAACAAAGAATTAAGCAACAAAACAAACAAATTACAAATAAGGAACACTGAAAGCAACACGTAAAAATTAATATAATAAACCAAATATGAAAACAAGTAAGAAACATTGAACCAAGGAAGTAAAAAACAAGTCAAGGAAGCTCGTAAGTAAACAAGGAATGAAAAAATAGAAGAAGCAAGCAAGCAGGACTTGAATCCAAGAAAAGAACAGATCAAACATACAAATTGAATGGAAAAACTCTAGATTAGAAGGACGATTAAATCCAAACCAGTTTTCAAATATTTCCAAGGCATATCTAAACACTTAAATTAGTTAGAGCCTTAGAGGCTAATCAGTGTCTTTAGTCGCAAAAACCGTCACTTATTAGCAACTTGTTTGCAATACATATTTCAAATTTGGAAAGCTGAAATTAAAACCAAAAAAACGAATGTTGAAAACTATTAACGCAAAAATGTTGCAGTTGTGCGCCAATGCGAAGACGAGTGGGTAAAGAATGGTCTGAGACAACAATCCCCTGTCACTTTCTATTAGTCTTGTTATTTCAAGAAGCTTTCTCCCTAGTTATACCATAAAATATTTTTAATGTTATATATATTTATTGAGAAGCTTTTAAATTTTTTTATTCATTGAGATTTATTGGTTCTTTTTTTTAACACAATAAAGGATAGTTTCATATTATACAAAGGAACCGAGCCCATAAACATGTTTTACCCCCTCTCAAAGAAATAGAGAGACGAAACAGAGAGTTGCAGGGAAAGTTACAAAATTGAAAAGAAACAGAGCATCATATTCCTAATCATAAGGAACCAAAGATGCATACTAAGTTCAATACTGTTATCTGAGGCACGTCAAAGAGCGTAACGGCCTAGGGATAATTATTCTTTTATCTTCTTCAAACCAGCCCAAATCAAAGATAATGATAAGTGTTAGCAGATTTATTGGTTCAATTAAAGTTTTTGATAACTTAGGATCATAATTGCGGGGAAAAAAACAGAACATGACATTTAAGGGGATAAACCCGAATGAGAGTTGCAAGCAAAGACCAAGTCAGGAGACCGAAGGATGCTAAACAACTTGCAGAAAAATAATATTGAAGAAACTATGTTTTGGGTAGGGTTAGGTTCGGTTTTGGTGTAGATTAGTGTTTGGACAATAATCTCTAACTAAAATCACTACAAAATTGAATCAAATAAACCCATAAGCAACACACAATCTAAGCCGAGAGGAAGAATATGAGGAGGAATGTACTTACCGAAATAATGAAGAAGGAAATATTCAACTCGGAGACAAAGGGAAAGAAGAAGATGGAGGCGGAGAAGAAAGGACAAGAAGAATGGAGGCGGTGAACACAAAGCCGGCGGAGAAAGACAAAGCTTCGGCTTCGACGGAAGAGATAGAGGGAAAGAAGAAGATGGAGGCGGAGAAGACAAAGAAGAAGAAGATGGAGACGGAAGAGATAGAGGGAAAGAAGAAGATGGAGGCGGAGAAGACAAAGCTTCGGCTTCGACGGAGGCAATTTTTTTTAAGTCGCCATATGTTCTGATTTTAACCTACAAATTTTTTTATTTTTATTTTAAAATTTATTTAAAAATTAAAGATCAATTTTTTTTTATCATAATTAAAGGATAAAAACGAGTTTGAACATAATTAAAGCCTAATGGGACAAAAATATAAAATTTTAAGTGTATTGGGACAAAATTATATTTGAGGTGGGGCAATTTTCCAAATATCCAAAAATCAAATAGGAACTAATTTTTGATTTGATTTTGTATCGTTTTGATTATGAATTTATTTTGGGAATTAGTATTTGTGTTTTTTTGTTCGATTTGGAATTTTGAGTGAACGGAAAATGTATAAGTAAAACAAGTTTGAACGGAAAATGTATAAGTAAATCGAAGGGTGGCGGTGCGGCAGACCATAGTTAATTGTATGCTTCAAGTAGCATACAATTAATTATGGTCTGCATTTCATAAAATATCCTTCTGTTTTAGAAGGATATAGTGATTCAAATTGGATCTCCGGGAGTACGGATAGCAAATTTACGTGTTTACACTTGGTGGTGGTACTGTGTCTTGGAAATCATCAAACAAACGTGTAGTGCACATTCTACAATGGAATCCGAATTTATCGCATTAAATAAAGCTTCGGAAGAAGCCGAATGGCTGAGAAACTTTGTTGAAGATATTCCATTGTGGTCGAAGTCGGTAACAGCACTATGTATCCATTGTGATAGTATGACTGCTTTACATAGAGGCAAAAATGCTATATACAATGGTAAAACAATGCATATTAGAAGAAGACATGCTACAATACGACAATTACTTTCCAGTGGGGTGATAGCATTAGATTATATTAGATCAAAGGAAAACTTGGGTGATCTTTTGACTAAAGGCCTACCAAAAGAGCAAGTCGTACTTACATCGAAGGAAATAGGTCTTAAGCCAACACAATGAGTCACCACTTGACAGAAACCTAACCTAGCAACATTGGAGATCCCATGGTCTAGGTTCAATAGGCAAACTGGTTGGGAAAGACTCAAACTAAATAACATACGTTTCTCATTCCTATGATGTTAAAGTATGTTTTCCAATGACGTTTAAGGGATGAATACTTTTCTTAATAGCATTTGTATAAGCGAGATAGGTCGGATTATCTTTAATTAACCTTACCTATATGAGAGTGATGTCGGGTCGCATCTATGAGAATTGAGATGGCTAAATTCTCTAGAGCTCTCATGAAGATGGGATATGTTCAGGACCAAAATGAACACAAACGTATAAACTGGAAATGTGAAGATAATATATTTGTTTCACTTATTGTCTTGATTTACTATAAAATGTGGTTAATTCAAGACTAAAGTTCATTACTCACAAAGTAAATCCGATAAGTGGTAACTAGGAAAGGTTCAAGTCCATAAGACACCTTCTTCCGATGCATATTAATTCTATTTTCTTAGATAGTTATTGAAACTTATTTTCTATTCAAATGTAGGGTATTATTGAGTTTGAATAGAAAATGTGGGGTATTGTTAGAGTTTTATTTGAGTTTAGTTAATAGTGTTTAACTAAATAATTAACATATAATTAAAGGACACGTATTTAATTCTCAACATATAGTGTTGGTTTGGAAACGTGTATAACGTACGGACACGTCCATTGAGAAAGCTTGATCAACATATCCTTTCAATCATTATATAAAGAGATTCTGGGTTGTGATTAACGATAAGGGAGAGATCCCAATTACTCTGATCTTCTCTATCTCTTTTAATCACTTTATGAGAAACACAAAGTAGAGTTTGCGAGGAACTCCGTACGGTGTTTTGTGCGGAGTTTGATAGTTGTATCTTGCAAGATAGACGTCCACGCAACTACTTACACCATAGTAGGGACGAAATTATGTCTTAGGAGATTGCCACAAGCAAGCCTCTCTCGTCTTACGAGTCACCGCATCTTGATCGAGAGAATAACCGCCAAGTTCATCTTTTGTATTACACATACTTTGTATTTGTATAACGTTTCTATCTTATAAAACAACATCTTCTCTTTGTATCGATTGTTCATCTATATTTCTAACACTTTGTTTGTGCCAAAGAAGCCTCTATGAGATTCTCTGTGTGTTACTATTGTGTGTTTCTTCTTTTCACCACGAGTTTGGTAATGATATGTGAAGTAGCATTTTGACTTTTTTTTATGTCAACCTCTCCACTCTCGTCTCTAACTTTTTAACCCTAAAGTCACCTCTATGGTCGATGGATCCATTAATTAACCGATTGATATGAGATGTTAACAACTTTTCAACGGTTTCCAAAACATGAAAGTATAACCAATATGACACAACTGTGTTAATAACACATGACCCACTACAATCTCTCAGCTGTTTGTAAAGTTCCAACACACAGTGCAATGCAGAGACCAAATCACATAAGATAACCAGAGAGGGTTTTAAGCAGCAGTACCCTCTTCGGTTGGCTCTTGGTTAAGACAAGGAAACTACAAGATATAAGTGATATGCTCAAATTTGCCTTGAGCTACTCTCTCAAATTAAGAGATCGTAGTAGTACTTAGGAATAGAATCTACATGGAATCAAATCACACAATCGATTATGAATTCCAATTAAGGTAAGTAAATATGTATTAATGTAAATTAAACGACAAAGCAGGAAAGTAAACGATGGTAATTAGGGTTCTAGAAATCAATGAGACAAAAGATAAGCTTTTGGGAAATCGCATGAAACTCGAAACTGCAGACAAGTTAGATTGTTAGGGGAATTAAGATCCGTTCTTGAACATGAAAACTTCTGTAAAGCTAACCAATTTTCGTTGCGACAACTACCTATGTCTAACTTCTTAAATCTCAAATTTCTTTGCGAATTCAATTAGTTAAACAAGCATTAAAGCATAGATCTAATTGTTCACAAATTGTCTAAACCAAATTTCTTTGCGAATAGGTAATTTGCTCATCTAAGATTAGGTCAAGTAAACTTCAATACTTTCGCATCTAACAATTAACCTAAGATCTAAGTTCTAGGTGATCAAACTAGAACTAGCATTAACAACAATCTAGATGAAGAATCCAAGTGATGTTCCCTAACAAATTTAACAGATCTAGCAATTTCTCATGTTCCTTTGACTAACCCTAAGCCTAACAAGCAAACTACTCAGACATGGTGATTGAAACAAACATCATGAATGATATAAATTGCATAAAAAGATAGAGATGGAGATACAAAGGGTTCAAAATCTCTGTAGAACAAAATGCAGATTTCTCTCCCAAAAACTCTCCAAATCCCAGTCTCAATAGAAAATAAATCTAAACTTAAAAATCTAAACGAAAACTGTATATATTGTCTCAAAATCGGACTGGACCTTGTATGTAAGCTTCTGGGCTTTTCGGGCAAAAGAGAAAATTCTTCAAACTTGAAATCTTCTCGTCAGACATATGTGTGTCGATCGACACAGTCTGTTGTGTCGATCGACACAAGCTTCAAAATTCTTCTTCTTACGTCACACCCGTGTGTCGATCGACACACATGATTGTGTCAATCGACACAAGTCAGAAACTTCGACTCTGACTTGATCACTTCGGTTCTTCTTTCCTCGATGCTCCAAAATGCTCCAAAAGCTCCCATTAAGCTCCAATCGTCCATCAACCTATATAGACTCTAAAAGACTCGAAAAACACCAGAAAGATTCTATAAAAAGAACATATATCATGATCAAAAAGGGGTAACAACCATGATATATCATGCCCTCAAGCAAAACATAAACTAAGAATGTGAAAGAGGTTTAAAAACACAGAAACTTACCTTCCCTTGGAGCACCAAACTGACTCTTTCAACTCGTAATCCACATAATGCAAAACCAACCTAAAGTCAGACCACCATGTACTTCTCCACAGACATTCGCAGCTTCCCAAATTCATCAACGTCTTCACAACATAACCCGCAAGTTATCATTGCTGGGTCTCAATGATCTCAGTGCCAAGAACCTTTCAGACTCATTTCCATACTATACCATGACAAATCAACCATACAACCCTTAGTACTCTTTCTCTTCCCCAGACTTATTCGATTCTCTACTTCTCTTTTTTTAGACAGATTCAAACGCAGTGCTTTCACTAATGTTGTTCCTTGTGAGGAGACACGGTCGTGAGATCGCTCGTCGTCTACATCCGTTCTAAGGGACTCAGACTGCTGCTTTTGAGCTCTTGGTGATCATCTCTTGAGTAATAACTCGCTGGTTTTCTACTCAAAGAGAATCATATCACCCCTTTTTCTCTTTTTTTTTTTGGTGTTATAAACCACGGAGAGGAGTACCATCACTTTCTACACAGGTTGCTTATCAGGTATGAATGAGGAGTCAAGCCCTATGAACATTAATCACAAAGGAGACCGTTGAATAGCTCGAACTCGGCGGACTATGCTTAAAGTAACAGATGTCTCTAGTTAACTGATCAGCCTTAGGATTTTTCATCAGTCTGACTCTGAAATCGATCTTGGAAAAATGGTCACTAATTTGAAAAAGACAAACCACTAAACCAAAAGAAGGATCATAGTTTCCAACATCTTTGACTCAATAAAACGTTATAGATTTAAAAGAAACAAAACAAAAAATTTGTTAGTAATTGATAAAACCCTCCCCTATACTTACTTTACACCATCTCCGGTGTAAAAATAAATCAAGAAGAAGGCAAAATAGACTAAAAAATGAAAAATAAAAGAAGATAGAAACTTACCAGTGGGTTGCCTCCCACCAAACGCTTGTTTTCAGTCATTAGCTTGACTGTGTCATGACTCAGGTTTTTGGTGGATCTTTGAGGGGTCTTACGTCTCCCTCATCCGTTGATAACCTTGCATTTGATCGCTCTCCACCACCAGACTTCCAAGGAATAACACCAGGAAAAAGCTTCATGGTGTTTTGCAGCATCTCTTGAACAACTACATCTCCTTTCTCCCTCAACTCTAAGGGGATGATGATTCTGAACTTGGAGAAAGGTTTGGAAGTCTTTTTGCGCTTCACCTTACAGGCAGTCAAGTCTCCATCAGATCTCAAAGAAGGTGGAGTCGAAGGTGGGGCACATGGGATCTTCTTCGTGTCATCTCCAAGGTCTAAACTTAGCTTTCCTCCATTAGTAACGATCGTACAAGAATGATCTATGACATGAACTGAAGGGTAGAAGACATTCTTGTTGATCTTGGAGAAGGAGATTCGTTGATTAGGAAAATCCACAATTGCTCCCACAGTTGCAATGAAGGATGCACCAAAAACCAATGGTTTATTGGTACCCTTTTTTGACTCCATAACATGGAAATCTGCAGGAACCAGACAATCTCCTACTTGAAGCATCAAGTCAGGAATGAACCCTTTCGAAGTCGTAGGAAAACCGTCAGCAATCACGATGGATATCCTTGAAGGTTGTATATCCAAAATCCCTAGCTTCTTTGCAATAGCCTGAGACATGACATTCACATTAGCTCCAGTATCACAGAGAGAATTCCTTAATTCCACAATGTTAATCGAGCAAGGAACAATGAACATCCCTGGATCGTCAATCTTTTGCAACTTTCTCAGTGGTGGTTGAGCATGTCTCCCTTTTTCCTCTGATGTTTTGACTCGAATAGCCGATGGGTATGGAATCTTGGGCTTGTGGACGTGTTTCTCTGCATGAACCAAAGTCTTAAACGAAGTTGGACTCTTCTGGGTAGTGTGTCGATCGACACACTCCTTGTGTCGATCGACACAAGACTTTTGTGTCAAGGCTGCGTCGAGCTCTGTGTCGACCTTGGTCGATGCATGTCCGATTGCGTAGATATCTTCAAGGTGTGTCGATCGACACACTCCATTTGTGTCGATCGACACAGACTTTTTCACCGATTGCGTATCGTGACTCTGGACTTGTGTCGATCGACGCAGGTTCAACAGATTCCAAGTTTGAGTTTTCTTTAAGCTCCACAAATTCTTCCTCATCTAGACCCTTCTCAAAAGCTTGAAACACCTCTTTTTCACTCCCCCAAAGTGATAGCATTGACGTGTAGTCTCGGGTTTGTGTCAGTCTTGCTTGGAAAAAAACTTTCTTGCCTCTTAATTGACTATACGGTTTGAGCAACTTGAATATCCATGTTCTTGACATGGGTGTTCAAAGCTTCGAACTTCCCATTCAAGTCTTGGTACATAGCATCCGTCTTCTCATTGAAGCTTACAGTCATCTTCTATTGATCCTCTAGAATCTGCTCCAGCATAGACTTCATCTCACTATAAGAAGATTGAGCAGGAGGCGTCTGGTAAGAAGAAGAACCATAAATTCTTTGGTAGTTGTTGCTCTGAAACGGCTTCTGGAAATCATTCTTCGGATACCCTTGTTGATTACCAAACCTCTGACCCTCATAACCAGCTCCATTGATGTAGTTGACATCCCTTTCTTCAGGCTCGAAAGTCTCCACTTCTGCAGCAAATTGAACAGACTTCTTCCCTACTAGAAGGTTATGTACAAAGTCTAACTTAGCCTTCACCTCAGCAATCTGACTTCCATCCAAGTTCCCTCCAAACTTCTTCCTCTCGAAGTCCGCATTCTTGGTACTATTGCTAGAAGACAAATTCTCGATAAGCACAAGTGCATCCTCGGGGTATCTAGTGTTGAAGTTCCCATTGTTCGCAGCATCTAGAGCCATCTGGTACCTCCAATCAATCCCCGAAGAAAATACCCAGCAGTTGAACATCACTAAAGCCATGATGAGGACAATCTCTTTGATAAGCCTTAAATCGCACCCAGGAAGCCTTGAATGCTTCAGTCGGAACTGTTTGAAAGTAGAGATCTTCGTCCTCAAGTCCTCAGACCTTGCCTTATCGAAGAAATTGTTAAGGAAAACATTATTGGTGTCCTCCCAAGTAATCAGCGAGCCTGGCTCTAGCTGTTTCAACCAGTAAGCTGCTTCTTCACCAAGAGAATAGGGGAAAAGCTTGCAGTAGAGGTAGTCGTTTGACACTCCATTTGCCTTAATGCTTGAAGCGAAGTCCTCGAACCTCTTAATGTGGTCCATGGGATGCTCAGACGAAAGACCATGCAAGGGGTGTTGAGCCACTAAAGCATAGTATGCAGGCTTCAACTCAAAGTCATTCCTCTGGAAAGCTGGAGGACGAATCACAGCCCTGTTGGCATAGAACTCATCTAGTTTGTTGTAGTCTCCTAGAGTTCGCCCACGAGCAACCACCTCCTGACCCAAACGTCCATCCTCAGCGCGCGGTTCACGGATCACGTTTTCCTCAGTATCCAGCTTCTGACCGCGTTCATTGCACATGTTCCCATCATTATCAACCAACCGTCCAGCTTCATCGCGAATCAGGACTAACGGAAGACGCTCCATTGCTGCTTGTCGTGTAGCTTTTCTGTTGGCTCTTTCTAAAGCTCCTAACTCAGAAACAAATTCCACTAACTCTTTATTCTGGTTGCTTCTGGTCTTGCGATTAGGCATGCACCTGAAACACACAAAAACAAAAGAAAACGGAAGTAACTAAACAAAAAAAATTAAAACTTAGACAAAACTCTAAAATCAAAAATCGAATGGTAATTTTGACTCCCCGGCAACGGTGTTAAAATTTGATATGCTCAAATTTGCCCTGAGTTAGTCTCTCAAATTAAGAGATCGTAGTAGTGCTTAGGGATCGAATCCACAGGGAATCATATCACACAATCGATTATGAATTCGAATTAAGCTAAGTAAATATGTATTAATATAAATTAAATGACAAAGCAAGAAAGCAAACGATGGTAATTAGAGTTCTAGAAATCAATGAGACAAAAGTTAGGCTTTCGGGAAATCGCAGGAAACTCGAAACTGCAGACAAGTTAGATTGTTAGGGGAATTAAGATCCGTTCTTGAACATGAAAACTTCTTTAAAGCTAACCAACTTTCGTTGCGACAACTACTTATGTCTAACTTCTTAAATCCCAAATTTCTTTGCGAATTCAATTAGTTAAACAAGCATTAAAGCATAGATCTAATTGTTCACAAATTGTCTAAACCAAATTTATTTGCAAATAGGTAATTTGCTCATCTAAGATTAGGTCAGGTAATTATCAATACTTTCGCATCTAACAATTAACCTAAGATCTAAGTTCTAGGTGATCAAACTAAAACTAGCATTAACAACAATCTAGATTAACAAATCTAACAGATCTAGCAATTTCTCATGTTCCTTTGATAAACCCTAAGCCTAAGAAGCAAACTAGTTAGACATGGTGATTGAAACAAACATCATGAATGAAATAAATTGCATAAAAAGATAGAGATAGAGATACAAAGAGTTCAAAATCTCTGTAGAACAAAGTGCAGATTTCTCTCCCAAAAACTCTCCAAATCCCAGTCTCAATAGAAAATAAATCTAAATTTAAAAATCTAAAAGAAAACTATATATATTGTCTCAAAATCGGACTGGGCCTTGTATGTAAACTTCTGGGCTTTTCAGGCAAAAGAAAAAATTCTTCAAACTTGAAATCTTCTCGCCAGACATGTGTGTGTCGATCGACACAAGCTTCAAAATTCTTCTTCTCACGTCAGACATGTGTGTCGATCGACACACATAGTTGTGTCGATCGACACAAGTCAGAAACTTCGACTCCGACTTGATCACTTCGGCTCTTCTTTCTTCGATGCTCCAAAATGCTCCAAAAACTCTCATTAAGCTCCAATTGTCTATCAACTTATAAAGACTCTAAAAGACTCGAAAACACCAAAAAAACTTTATAAAAAGAACTTATATCATGGTAAAAAACGAGTAAAAACCATTATATATCAATAAGTAACCGAAACCTGAGAATAAACTACAATTAAGAAGCAAAATGAAATGGGCAAATGTCAAAGCAACAGCAGAAACTATAATTACGCAACTAGAGATCTTAAACTAAACCAGTTACTGAAACTTAAAATTGACTTTTAGACAAGATTGTGCAACTAGAGAAGACTGCTTTTACACATTATTTTGCAGTGCCCTTACGAATGAAAATAAACTCAAACTTTTCTAATGAAAATAAACCAGTCTCTCCACTGTTTATCTACACGACTACACCTTTGGCTGCTTGGCTGGTGGTTCAGTTCCACTTGATTCTCCTATGTCTCAGCTTTCGCTTCCTGTCCTCCACCTGCACATAGATATAAAACTCAATTGCAACTGATGATTCCCAAACACAAATCCAAAATGAGAAAGAAGGAATGTTTTAGTTTGTTGGACAAAGAAAGGATATAAAAGAAAGCAACAAAAGTGGGAAGAAGAGAATATTTTAAAATCCACAAGTTAACAGGCCAATATATTGGTCATTAGGGTCATAGATGAAAGAGCTCATCATCGGTTCTGCTTTCTTAACATCAGCGAGACCTGTTATCGTCGCTTGTACAGTACTTTCAAAGGAGGTGTTGTGATGTTATGGCTTTTTCTAGTGAAGGCAATATTTTAATATTTTTCTTAGCGACTGAATCTTGGGTAGCAACTCGCTCGCCTCCTTTGAAATAACTGTACAAGCGATCACAGGTCTCTCTAAACCGCATGCTCTTGCCAAATCTAGTTCCGAAGGTACAACCACATAAGGCACTCCCTGGAGAGAAAAAAAGAAACAAATGAGTCATAATGAATCTTCCTCAAGACTACATTCTTGACATTACATATCCTCCTAAGAACTCAATTAAATTCAATGAATTCCAAATTAAACAGAGAATATGAACATTCTTAACATTTGCACATACTAAGAACTCAATAGATACGATGATTTTAGGGATCAAACTGCATCAAGACCCCTGCTTGGATATCAATATTACCATAAGCACCAAATAATACCAACTGAAATCATAGAGAGGAATGTGAGAGAGAGAGACTAGAAGCATACAAACCTTGGTGTCAGCAATGAAAGGAAGTTGAGCTTGAAGATCAGAGGCATCAGCGGAAAATGTCTGGGTCTGCATCATCAGCCAGAACCATGAGCTCAGAAATCCCAAGTTTCAATGTCTTGGCAGTTTTTTTAGTGTTGGAACTAAAATTTAACAAGTAAATTTTGTCACTTTTCCGGTGGCTTTTCCGGCAAAGTTATTGCCCGGAATTACCAGATTATGAGTTTATTGGAAAACTTGCAGTTTGGACTACAACTTGGAATGCTCATAAGTTAAAATTGAAGTATTAGTGAATGAGAAATGTGAGGTCAAAGTGTGGTGTGTGTGACACTTAAAGTCAACACACTTATTAAAATCCCACATTGCTAAGACAGAAAAGAGTTGAGTGGTATATATATTACCCTCTCTTATCATGTTTACAAATGAGTAGCATGGTGCATGATCCATGTGAGAAATGGGAACCACACGCGTGCGCCGCCGCCTCCGCTCGCTCGGCACGGCTCGACTTCGCTTGGGCAATTCTTTTTGGAAAAATTATTTATTAAAGTTTCGGCCCAATTTTCTGGTCCAATTAACAAATTTTTAGCCCATAGTAACCGAAAAATTGCGACCCAAATTGGTAAACGATCCCTCTCCAGTTTTATAAAACCGCGCCATCTTCATCTTCTCCATGGATTATTCTCAGAATTTGAAAACACAGAAATTCAACCTCCAAATCTCCCACAAAGTAAGTCTCGAGAGTATACATCGATATCTTGTTCGTCAGACTACGATTTTTGAGTGTTGCAAAATCGTTTTACTCACGGTTTTATCTTGGGATTCGTAATCGTATCAAACCGTCACACTACGGACGATTTTCTGAATTAAGAAAAGAGAGCAATCTCGACTCCGTGTTCGTTTTAAGATCGAGATTTCTTCTTTTTTTTATTCCTCTTCGTATTTCGTTCGGATTTCTCAATTCGATTTCTGGGGGTTCCTACATTTAGCTCCCTTCTTACACTGCTTGTTCTTAATAGCTAGTTTAACAAGATTCAATGTTGCTTTCGTCAACACAGGACCGACCACCCAATACGGACGAAAGTTTTCTGCTATTTGCGTATTTTAGAGCTCGGAGAAGAAGAAAATTAGGGTTCTTTTAGGGACTCAAAAGGGTGTGTATAAAGTCGCCAAACCTTCTTCCTGAACCAGGGGGTTACAAATGTTTAACCAAAATAGATAAACAAATCAATGATTGGCCGGAGCAGTCGGTTCCAGTTATTTTGGATTCAGTCGGTTCAATTTGGTTAAACCGGTTCATCGTGGAAGTCTCGATTCCCGATAGTATTTTCTTCACCGGATCGAGCTCAGAGAAGAAGTATTATTAGAACTAGGTGATTACTAATATATCATGGTTTTTACCCGTTTTTTACCATGATATAAGGCTTTTTCATAGTGTCTTTTTGGTATTTTTTTAGTCTTTTGGAGTCTTTGTAGGTTAATGGGCGATTGGAGCTTAATGCGAGCTTTTGGAGCATTTTGAAGCATCGAGGAAAGAAGAGCCGAAGTGATCAAGTCGGAGTCGAGTTTTCAAGGCTGTGTCAATCGACACAACCATATGTGTCGATCGACACACATGTCTGACGCGAGAAGATTGCAAGTTTTGAAGAAATTCCGGTTTTGCCCAAAAAGCCCAGAAGTTTACAGCAAAGCCCAATCCGATTGTTGGACACTATATATAGTTTTTTCTTAGGCTTTCATGTTTTTATCTTGTTTTTAATTGAGACTTGGATTTGGAGAGCTCTAGGGAGACAAATCTGCACTTTGTTCTACAGAGATTTCGAACCCTTTTTGTATCTCTATCTCTATCTTTTTAATGCAATCTTTTCTATTCATGATGTTTGTTTCAATCACCATGTCTGAGTAGTTTGCTTGTTAGGCTTAGGGTTACTCAAAGGAACATGAGAAATTGCTAGATCTGTTAGATTTATTAGAGAACATCACTTGGATTCTTCATCTAGATTGTTGTTAATGCTAGTTCTAGTTTGATCACCTAGAACTTAGATCTTAGGTTAATTGTTAGATGCGAAAGTATTGATAATTACCTGACCTAATCTTAGGTGAGAAAATTATCTATTCGCAAAAAAATTTGGTTTAGATAATTTGTGAACAATTGAATCTGTGCTTTAATGCTTGTTTAACTTATTGAATTTGCAAAGAAATTTGGAATTTAAGAAGTTAGACATAGATAGTTTTCGCAACGAAAGTTGGTTAGCTTTACAGAGTTTTCATGTTCAAGAATGGATCTTAATTCCCCTAACAATATAACTTGTTTGCAGTTTCGAGTTTCCTGCGATTTCGCGAAAACCTAGCTTTTGTCTCATTGATTTTAAGAACCCTACTTATCATCGTTTTCTTACTTGTTTTGATATTTAATTTACAGTATTACATTGTTGCTTAGCCTAATTCGACTTCATAATTGATTATGTGATTTGATTCCATATGGATTCGATCCCTAAGTTCTATTTCGATCTCTTAATTTGATAGAGTAGCTCAGGGTAAATTTGAGCATATCAATTACCCGCACAGGTTTTTTCTTATTTGGTTATTTTTTGTTTGTGGATCTACAACATTAAGATGGCAAGCATATAAGGAGGAAAAATTGATATATGTAACTTTTAAATCATTAAGGATCTCTTCTTCAAAGTGTTTTTCGTTTTCCAAGCTTAGATTAACGTATGCTGGTTTTGCATTTAAACCCTATATGATTCTATTTGTAGAAGGTTATTAGCTTTGAAACTTCTCAAATATATGGGTTTTAAAAATCTTAAGAGTTTTTTTTGTTGTTGTTGTGTTATTTCTTTCGATTAGATTCGCATGTTCATAAAGAACATTCACAAATATGTTCCTTTTTCACCTTTTTTTTTTTTTAAGAAAATTATTTTTCTAAACTCAAAATAATTTGTAGTGTTCAACGATAAAAGAAATGTCTCACACACCTTAGAAGAAATATTTTCATATTGTAAGTAAGAGAGTGAGCATGTGTAGTGTTCATAACATTAAAAACATACATGCACCATCGAGGAACCTAAGAAAACCCCACACGTGCGCCGAACCGAACCGAACCAAGCCGGGTCGAGCAGTGCCGGACTAACCTTTTATACTACCCCAATCAAAATTTAAAATTATGCCCGTGTACATAATTTATCAAGATCACTAAACAGTATAAAAAACAACTTAAATTTTCATTAAAAAAAAATCAAATTCCATAGTCTACTAAAAAAAACAACGATATTAAGAACACTTATTTTTGAAATATAGATCTTCTTGTATTTTTTCTTGCAAAATCATCCATTAGACTCCTATAGTCAAGTCTTTCAACCATAGCTGTCTCAATTGATAAAATAGCCAACCCATTTAACCTTTCTTGTGACATGGTATACCGCAGATAATTCTTTATCAGCTTCAACTTTGAAAAACTTCTTTCAGCTGTGGCAGCTGGCACCGGAATGGTCAACAATATGCGATAAGTAATTTCTGTATTTTGATAACAATCCTCCATTCTTTTCAAAAAGTCAAGCACTTCAATAGGCTTTTGAACTTCTTCGGGTATTGATTCTCGAAGAAGTTTTAGCTCCATAAACAAATCGTCACCAACTATGTCTGAATGAGTACCATTCCGTAAAAAAGCTTCCAGATTCAAACATGATGCTCTCAATGTATCCCCACTTGCATCTGTTAGCTTTTTTAAATCAAACAAAAATCCAAAAGTTTTTTCATACGTTTGGAATTGTTCAAATCTGGACTCAAGGGAAACTAAAGCTTGATCCATGAGTTTGTTAAAATAATCAATTCTGAAGCTCTCCTCTGGTGATAATAGCACATTTTCATCAATCTCTGGGTCTTCATCATAGTGCTTTTTCCTTCTAATGATACGCTTTTGTTTCACAGGAAATTCAGCTTCAATCTCCATATCAGCTGCAATTTGCCTAGCCTTAGCCTTTGCTTCCTCAAAACCAGTCTCCCGATATTTAAAAAAAAAAGACACAAGCCCTTTCAGATGTTGAATTGTAGCATCGATATCAATGTTTTCTGAGTGTAGACTCTTGCTTACTGTGTTGACAACAAAAATAAGGTCATACCAAACAACCATACCAAACAAGAACTCGAAACCTCCAATTCCATGTGTTTCACTTAAAGCAAAGGACTCAGCACTACTTCGCGTTGCTGAAGCTTGAAACCGTATTGTTTTGACACTTTCAACATGACTTTCCCAACGTGTTTGAGACAAAGACTTAAGGGTTAGTCCTTTAACCATCTCTGTCAATATGTCCCACCTGTTTGTTGAAGAAGAAAATAAGCAATATATTCGTTGAACAATTCCAAAGAAAGACACAACTTTTGGGGAAGAAGATGCTATATCGCATAACACCAGATTAAGACTGTGACAACCGCATGGTGTAAAGAATGCCTTTGGATTGATTTCTAGCAACCTCTTTTGAACTCCTTTATTCTTTCCTTTCATATTAGATTCGTTGTCATAGCCATGTCCTCTCACATCACCAATGTCTAACTCTAGCTCAACTAACGCATCTTGGAGCGAAGCAAAAAGCACTTCTCCTGATTTATCTTTGACAATCAAAAATGTCAAAAAGAATTCCTCAACCTTGGTTGACATTGTAGAAACATCCATACATCGGATAACCAAAGTCATTTGCTCTTTGTGACTGATATCTGGAGTACAATCAAGAATTATGGAGAAATACTTCGAATCACGGATCTTATATATGATCACAACTTTGATCTCCTTAGCAAGCATCTCAATCATTTCATTCTGAATCCTGTGACTGAGATAATGCGTATAGATTTCCTTTTTCTCAATTCGTCTAACATGCTCTCTCATCACTGCATCAAACTCTGCAATCATCTCAAGAAGACCCAAAAAATTTCCATTATTCGCTTCACCAAGTTTTTCATTATCTCCACGAAACGCCAAGTTTCTTTGAGCTAGAGTTTTCACCACTGCAAATAATCTCAACAATACTTCTCTCCAATGGATTTTCTCTCTGTTTAATTCTTCTTGAGCATGTTTATCAATTGTCTGATTTTCTTTAAATCTCAACTCTAACTCTCTCCAACAGGTCATAGATATAACATGATCATGAGAAACTTTATGTTCTTTTAGCCTTGCTGAAAAGTTTCTCCAATCATTATATCTTGTAGTTGCCAAGTTACCACCACCTTTGTCGTGCCTGAACAATTTGCAGCAAAAACAAAAAGCTTTATCTAAAGCTTTTGAGTATACCAACCATCGCCTATCTTTTTTTTCTCCGTTTACCATATCTCTTGTATAGAATACATGAGAAAAATGTCTGCCAATACTGTCTTTAGGAAACCAATGATGACTTGATAATCTTGTCGTAAGACCCTTCTTAACCAACAAGTCTCTCAATCCCATATCAATGTTTTTCCAATTTCCTGCATCAGAGACATCTTTATTTGGTTCATTTATCTTTCCATCTTGCTTTTCAGTTTCATCTTGATGAGTCTTTTTACATTTCTCTGAATTTTCAAGGTCACTATTCTAACCAATATCATCGACATCTTCATCTTCATCTTTGTCTTCTTCTCTTTGAGCAGATGAATTCCCAATTTCAGTATTATTAGCTCTCGTCACAAACTTGGACATAGAACCTTGTAATGACTTTATAAGTGTTTCTTGTTTCTTCTTCTTATTTCTGTTTTGAGCTCTGGATGGTTGATTTTTTTTATTCCACATAGTTTGCTTGTCCCAGACAGTGCCATCTTGTTATCAAATAAAAATAAAAAGTAAGCATAAAAATAAGGGATTGTCGTAACAAAGTCAAGGACTCAAGGCATCAAGCTTTTTTATCACAATTAAAAACGACAAACTAAGAAACGTACCTTCTTACTACATAAAGGATGAATTGAAATAACTAAAGCAATAAAACTAAAATATGTAATCAATAGCAAGAGGACAAAAAAAAATAAAAGTGTTGCAAGCCTGCAAGACGACGGAACAAATTGGAACAAAAGGAAAAACTTTTTTGTTTCTAATTTTTAATTAGGGTTTTAACTATCATGAAAAATAGAATTTTACTAATATATTTAATTTTAACAAATTTATAAATATTACTGAAAAGTCCAACAAATCTTATTTTAACTAAAAATATCTAATAAGTAATATTTTAACAAAAGAACCTACAAATTTTATTTATTTATCAATACTAATAAATTTTTTTTTTTAAAATATGCCCCATTAATTTGGATGCCACAATCCTTGGCTTGGGTGGCTTCCTGATATATCATGGTTTTTACCCGTTTTTGACCATGATATAAGTCCTTTTCATAGAATCTTTTTGGTATTTTTCGAGTCTTTTTGAGTCTTTGTAGGATAAAGGACGATTGGAGCTTAATGGAAGCATTTGGAGCATTTTGGAGCATCGAAGAAAGAAGAGCCGAAGTGATCAAGTCGAAGTCGAGTTTTATTGGTCCATGTCGATCGACACGGACCTGTGTGTCGATCGACATGGCCGTCTGACATGTGAAGACTTCAAGTTTTGAAGAAATTCCAGTTTTGCCCAAAAAGCCCAGAAGTTGTACAAGAAGCCCAATCCGAATTTTAGACCTTATATATAGTTTTTCCTTAGTTTTTTTAGGAGAAAAGTTTTTAAAAGGGAGATTTTTTAGAGAGGAGATTAAGAGAGCTTAGGAGATTACAGACTTCCAGACTCCGTCGATTTATCCTCTCTGTATCTTTTACCTTATCTCTTTTATGCAAGTTATTTATTCATTGATAATGTTTACATCATCTATGTCTGAGTAGTTTGTTTGTTAGGTTTAGGGTGATTCAAGGGTTTGATGGGAAATCGATAGGATTGAAATTGTGTTAGGATTTATCTTTATGTTCTTCATCTAGATTGAATTAACTCTGATTTTAGGATTGATCAACTGAAATTGGATATCCTAGGTTGCCTTAATAGATGCAGAAGTGTTATTAACAACCTGAAATAATCTTAGATGAGCAAAATTATCTATTCGCATAGAAATTTGGCTTAGGAATTTTGTGAACAATTAAACCTGAATTTAAAGCTTGATTTTATTCTCTAAGTTTGCAAAGAAATTTGGAATTTAGGAATTTAGTCATAGATAGTCTCTACAACGAAAGTTGATTGATTTTACATTCGAGTTTGAGTTCTTGAACTGTTCTTAATAAAATCCTAACCGTTGAATATCCTGTGTCGATCGACACGTACCCTTGTGTCGATCGACACGATCGTATTTCTATTCATTCCTGTGAACTACCCATAGCCTAACTCTTTTATCCAATTGATTTCTAGATCCTTGACATCATTCACTGTTACTTTAGCTTTCTATTTTACATTAATACATTCTTACTTAGCATAATTTGAATTCTCTAATTGATTATGTGAATTGATTCCCTGTGGATTCGATCCCTAAGTATTACATCGATCTCTTAATTTGAGAGAGTAGCTCAGGGTAAATTTGAGCATATCACTTCCCCTCTAGGCCGGCCCTGGGGCCTGACAGGGGGAGGGCTAGGGCGTGGGCGTAGGCGTGGGCGTGGGCGTGGGCGTGGGCTTGGTCTTGGTAGAAGGGCCTTCGACGCCCAATTAGCTATCCTTTTGGACCATTTTCGCTAGACATAAAACGCTGCCGTTTTGGAGTGAAGATAAGATTTTTTATCAGTTTTATTATCAATAAATAAAAACTGACATATTAGTCAAAGATCTTCTCCAGATTTTTGGCCAACGTCTCCCACCTCTCTCTCCACGAAAACAGAACCGAGATACGCTCTTTTCAAATCGTGGTCAAGAAATTTCTGAAATCCTCAACTTCTCTTCCTCCCTATAAAACCAAGGCAGTTTTCGTCTCATTTCTATCATCTCTGATATCAATCTCAGAACGAAATCAAACAGAAATCTCCTTCTTAGTTACAGTTTGTCACTTATTCGAGAGTATCGTAGAAATAGGTCGATAGAATCGTAGTTCGAGTGTTGTGAATACGATTTTCAGTGGTTGTTTCCTAAGATCCTCGAATCTGTTAATCCCATCACACTACGGGTGATTCAAAGGGTTAAGAAAAGAGATTTGTCTCGCCTCCACTTCTCATCTCTTCCCTAAACGGTTATATTATCGCAGTTTTATCACACAGAGTTATAGTGGTCCATATTTTCGTGTTCCACGATGATGCCGCTACCGCAGCTACCCGTTTCTCTGGGATAACCATGCTTGCCGAGCATCTTCCTTCGTCGAGCACCCTGAGTAGGAGCAAGTCTTACGCGGACATGTCTCTTCGCGGAGCTAAGGTAACTTTTGATCAATTAGAGCTTTCCGCCATGCTTTTTGAAATACTAATTTAGTTTGTGTGTTTTTTTTTGCAGTTTTTCTCCTACTTGAACAACATGGTGCTTAGATATGAAACGGATGCTCAGAGAGACTTCAAGAAGCTTGCTTAGAGTCTAAGGCTTTTGAGAAGATGTTGAGAGAAGAAGAAGACAAGTCTCTCGTAGAGCGAGAGAAAGCGACCAAGAGGATTAATGAGCTTGAGTCCAAAGTTGGGACTCTTGAGAAGAGTTGTGAAGAGGCGGAAGGGCAAATCAAGGAACTTGACTCTCGCATACGAGATGCAAGGCAAAGATCGCAGAGCAACAACGGGTGATCGATGCTGCCACGGAGCTTCATAATTCACAAGTCTCCAATGCTGTGATCGATGATAAGCATGAGCTGATCAGAGACTTTTAGGATCAGATGGCACGAACCAAAGGCAAGCTCAAGTTGCTTATTGGCAACGCAGTTACTGATGTGACCTATCTTACCCAAGTAGATGGGAACATCGAGCTTGACGCACTTATTCAGCGCGAGGAGTCCCCGACTTTGGACGATGAGATGAAGAAGCTCAAAGCACACGAAGTAAAGTATAGAGGAGCGTACAAGCGTTTTGACAATGATGTTACTGCTCTGAAGACAAAGCTAGTGGTTCCGTCTCTGAAGACGAACATTGTTGATGAGCTTAACAATGGCGAGCCGGTGGAGCTTTCTGCAGCCAGAGTCGGAATTCGTAATTTGTCTGGTTTGAACGAGGGTAACCTAGGCTTTCCAGAGTTGGATTCGCAGGATGGGCCCCTGGCTTGCGCTAGGTCATCTGACGACGAGACTTTCGTCCAAGACGGTCGCTGCTGCACCCACTGAGGGGTCTTTTGATCAGTTGTTGGATAGTGTTCTCGAGCCTTTGTCGTAAGACGTTGAGCCTACTCTATCTACCACCGCTAAGACGATGGTCGGAGGTGTCATCACGGCTGTTGTCGATAGGATCGTGAGAGACAGAGAATCCGGTCAACAGTCTGTTAGGGATGCTAAGGTTGTCGATGCTGTTCTTAATGGTTCACTGAAGCCAATTCCTGTTGCAGCGACCAACGGGATACCCGTGTAGGAGGGTAACCCTTAGCTCGTTTGACTTCTTTCTCGTTTTATGCTTTTTCTTTTGAACTTAGATTATTTGGATGCCTGGATGGCTTTATCTGCTTTGTTTCTTTTGCTATGATGCCTAGACGGCTTTATCCATGTTTTAGGATTTTTACCTTGTAGTCACAATTGATACAAGATGATAATGAATGCAGCTTTTGGTTATTGTTAACTTTCTTCTTGCGATAAGTCGAAATGTTTTTTCCAAGATATCAAAAGACTTTGTAACTTTTTATGTTTTGTTGGGCAATAACTTTGTTTTACAAACGGATTTTTGTTAACAAGTCTGTTTCAAAGCTTTCTGCGGGTTTCCCGACAAAGATTTTCATGGGAATCTATTTAGGATTTTTGTGAAAAACCCGTTAAAGATTTCTGCGGGAAACCCGTTAATGATTTTTGCGGGGAACCCGCTAAAGATTTCTGTGGGAAATCCATTAAGGCGGTTCGTTTTTCATTTGAACCCATCTGAAGAAGAGTTGCCTATATACCCATTGCAGGGATCAAACCGTCTTGTAGTTCATGTATAGTGAGTGAAGTATCTGAATGATAATACTTTTTCAAATGTCGCGCGTTCTACGATCGCGGGATCGGGACATCCACCATGTTGGCGAGTTCATAAACGCCGATTCGAACGATCTTTGTGACTTTGTAGGGTCAGCCGAGTTTTCCGGTGTTGAGCTCTACCATGTTTTGAAAAACTTCCTACAAAATTAAGTCTCCTTTGTGGAATCTCCGAATTCGTACATTGGAGTTGTAGTATTTAGCTGCGGCATTCCAATAATTAATGATTCGGACCAAGGCTTGCTCGCGCCATTTGTTGACTAAGTCAAGCTCGTCTACCATCAAGGGATGGTTCAGACCTTCATGTCCTGAGAAAAGCCTTTGAGGAACGCCTAGAAAGCATACTTCAGCGGGAATCATGCACTCTGTGTCGTAAACGAGGGCGAATAGGGTTTTGCTCGTTGCCCTTCTTGGAGTTGTTCGATGCGACCAAAGTACTTCGTCTAACTTGTCAGCCCATCGTCCTTTCTTTACGTCGAGGCGCGTTTTGAGGCCAGCGATGATCGTTTTGTTGATTGCTTTGGCCTGGCCATTTCCTTGAGGACACTGCGGGGTGGAATTATTCAGGCGAATCTTCTACTTCTCGCAAAAAGCTTCAAATCGCATAGAGATACACTAGGAACCGTTGTTAGTGATGATTTCATACAAGACTCCATGTCGGCAGATGATGTTTTGCCACACGAAGCTTTCAACTTGAGCATCGCGGATACGAGCGTATGCTTCGGTTTCCACCCATTTAGATAAATAGTTTGTTAAGACTAACAAGTATCGCTTTTGCCGTGACGGATGTAAAGGTCCGACGATATCCATAGCCCACCTCATGAACGGGTAGGGTGATGTCACTGACAAAAGTAGTTCAGTTGGCTGATAGATCTTCGACACATGCCGTTGACACTTCTCGTACTTGGCAGCAAACTTCTTGCAATCTTTGATCATGTTAGGCAAGTAGTATCTATGACGCTTGATTTTGATCGCCAGTGATTTTCCACCAGAATGATTACTGCACGAGCCGCTGTGGACTTCCTCCATGATTGCCCTTGCCTCCTTCCTCTCGACATATGCAAGTAGTGGTCCGGCTCTGCCCTTTTTGAGAACATTTCCGTCAACCATAATGTAGCGAGCAGCCTGTGCTCAAAGTTTGCGAGCTGTCCATTTGTCGGAAGGTACGATACCATCGGCGATGTATACGTGGATTTTGTTAAGTCAGCGTCTGTCGCAACCGTATTCCACATCTTGCGAATCGTCCTCCATTTCGGTGTCTCCATCTTCTGGGGAAGATTCAAGTGTTGGTGTTGCAACTTCTTCTTCCGGGATTGCCGCTTCTTATTCGGGAGGAGTTGTGCTGGTGCCATTTTTGTTGTCAACATTCATGGCTTCTGGGGGTTGTTCCGTATTTGCTTCCCGTCTCGTCTGAGATTATGGGGTCGCTTGGTAGTTGCGGCTCCTCTTGAGTAGGGAGAGGTTCGCGTGCGGTGTCACTCCTTACAGCTTCTTGCTGACTATCCTCAGCTTTTTTTGCGCGTTCCTTCGCATGTTTGGCCGCTTGTGATCGAGTAAGGACATTCACAGTTTCTGGCTAAGCATTACTCGGATGTTCGATAAATTCTACCGGGATGATCCGCTTCAAGTCTTGATCGGAGGTGGAGGCGAGAGCCGCCAAGGCGTCAGCGTTTTTTGTTATCTCCCTACGAGATTCGCGTTAAAGTGAACTCCTTGAATTGCGCGGCTAAATCCTTAGCCACCTCGAAGTAGGCCTCCATTCGATCATCTTTCGTGGTGTACTCTCCGATGAACTGGTTAACCACGAGCTGTGAGTCACATAAAGTATTAACCCGTTCAATTTTTAATCTTTGGGTGAGTTGCATGCTTGCAATAAAGGCCTCGTACTAATTCACATGAAGTGTAATTTAGCCTGCTAATTTCTATTGACCTGTAATTAACTTTTAGTTTATTCTCTTTAAAAATATTCCTTCCAAAAAAACGAATTCCAATTGCTATCCCTTGCTCACCACACCCTTAATTTTTTTCTTTTTGTCAACAGGTAATGATAAAATTTTAAAAGGTATTTGTATTTTTCTTCATGAGTATCTAGATGAGTTTCTTCAATTAAAAAAAAGAAAAAAAAATTGAAATTTGGCAAGAACCAAAATTAAAGATAAACAACATCAAATAATTAAAACACACAACAACAAATATTGTTAAATAATAATTTAATACTTCGGTAAATCGTTTCTGGATCCACTAAGATCCTCAAAATATTGTCCAAATGAAGCATATTGAGACGGAGCTTGTTGATCTTCTTGTTGTCAAAAACTTAAAGTAAACAACAAATATTGTAAAAAATAAATACGCTCATTTTTTACTTCAGAATGCATTAGTTAATCATTTATGGGAAAAATACACAAATGGTGATTAATGAAATCAAAATCTATAATGTTTTGTTATTTTCTATGGTTTAATATATTTTTCTAATTAATAAATGTTAAATTTAAATACTATTATATTTTATGAAATTTTTAAGAAATATAAAATAGTTGGGATCAATTCGTATTTTTTTTAAAATATGGTGTATTATTAACAATTAATAATAAACTTGAAGAGAAACTACTAAGAATATTTCATTTTGGTGTAAAAAATGGTATAAACCATTGGAGATGCTCTAAATTGAGAACCCATGAGAAACTCCCTTCATGGACACATGTCATCCTATTAGTGGTTCAAATTATTGTACAAACACCATTATTTAGATTAATAATTATATAGTTTGTATTTTATAATTTTGAATTTTTATTTTTTTATAAATCATAAAATAAAATTACTTATCCACCAAGTTCTATTATGCATGACTTTAAATTATATATTAATATTATTTTTATTTAATATTAATTAAGATTAATACAATTATATGAAATTAGTATTGTTTCACTAATACACTAATATTAATATATTATTATAAAAACTGAATATAAAATATTTAAAAATTATATTTTGACATATTTTGAAATCATGTATTATTATATTTATCCTTTATATATATTATAGATGGTTTAAAATTTAATTTGATATGTTTGAAAATAATTAGTGAAAACATATTTAACATTATTAATATTTTTATTAAGATTGTTAAAATTAATATATTACATATATTATTATAGATGATAAAAATACAAATAATTAATTATTGTAATTAGATATATTCAAATGTAATTTGATATGTTTTTGAAAATATTAATGAAATAGTTTTAAAAAAAGTAATAATTTATGTTATTTATGTTACTATTTTATTTGTAAGAGATTATATGGAGTTCTTATCATTGGTGGGGACAAACACATATAAGTTTCTTCAATTAAAAAATATTACTATTATATTAGAAAAAGACTTTATGAATTTTTTCCATTGTAGATGCTCTTAGTTTTTTTTTTTTTTGGTTTAAGCTCTTAGTTTTTCCAAGAGATAAAATAAACATGAAAAATCTAGCTAATTCTCAAAAAAAACTCTTTAGATATAGAGACATGAGTACCATTTTCATTGTGGTAACATTTCTTTATATATATATATATATATATATATATATATATATATATATAGTTTTCATTGTGGTAACATTTATATATATATAAAAATCTTAGAAATAATATATACAAAGCCTAGTAGAAAAAAAAGAAGATATTTATGAAATGGAGCAAGTAGGACGAAAAGAAAAGCCATGCATGTGCCTTGTGCTGATCCAAATGGTCTAAAATGCAAATGACAAAAGTAAATCTTGCAATATTAAACTCTGTAGAGTCCATACTAGCATGTTACTTTTAAAATAACACAATTCTGAGAGTTGCCTTACCACTGTTCTCTTTCGAGTTTTTCTTTGTTCAAGTATATAAAAAAAACAGTAATAATAAAAAGAACAGTAATAATCATATAAACTACGCTTTTATACTTGTTTATTTGTCCAACGATTACTTTGATCTTTATCAAGTTACCACACCTTATCGAAATATATATTTAGCATTTTTACTACTATTATAGTTCGGAGTAGGTCCAAACATTAAGTGGTAAATCTTAACACATATATTTGATCTACTAGTGTTTATATAATTTCCGAGAACTCTTTAAAATTCAAGTTAGTATCTTTATTACAAGACTTGGCCAAAAGTCGAAACCCACATAAGTTTTAGTTATTTAAGTAACATTTGTAAATCTGCAAGGGGAGATGCAAATTTACGTGATTTGTTTAGTGCAAGTCAATTTAGTTTTTTTCTTTTTTCCTTTTCTATTATTAGAGAACTCATATAGTAACCCAAATTTATCTTCTGAATTTTGCAATTGTTAAATGAATTATACGGTGATCAAAGGAAATATGTGTATAGCAAAATTTGATCTGTGACTTGAATTCAAAAGACTACTAAATTACTATTTTGGGTTCAAATCGCTTAAAAAAAACAAAGGAAGAAAATATAACATATAATATAATATGCTTCATACGAATCTTTATTTATTTTTAACCCGCTTTAAACCTTTTATATCAAAATCTATAAATATTTTTTTTTGTCAACTAAACATTAATTTAATATATGCCACCATAATTGGTAATCCAATTAGGTGGGTAGATGTTTACAAAAAAAAAACTTCATAGATTTAAAACGTGCAGAACATGTCAAACAGTCCGCTTTTAAATTAATAGAACGAGAAATCAAAGATAATGAGAATTGGGGAATGCGGTCCCAATTGCTCATATTTACAAATGTTAAACCTAATTTTTTTTTTTACCTAAAACCATTAGGCAGAATTTCATGACAGAAGTATGTTTTAATTTGGCGAGTCCACACACTACATAATTCCACATGAAATAATTATTTTTAAGAGAGTGATATTTATCTGTCATTTTTGCGTACGTCTTACAAGCAACCGGATTCTTCTCCACAGTGATAATATATCAATAACGATGACTGTTGTAACCTAGAAAATTATAATATAAGTATATTCGGTTAATGGCTCTTAACATAATCCTTGGGCTATGACTTCAAATACCGTTTGAGTCAAGTAAAACAAACCCATTGGCACAAATTAAAGTACCCCACGAGTCACGTATACACCCACCCACGAGTCACTATATTTAGATAATCATTTTCAAGTTCGAAAATATCTAAGATTTTCTACAACCAAAAATCAAGTTATCAAATATACTTCAGCTTTCTCAGAAACATTGAGATAAAAGTAACAAAGTTATATAAATAGATTGATGGGGAAAAAACAGAGATATGCTTTGACAAAACAAGAATAATATTACAAACAAATAAACATCCAAAGTCGATGAGCTTTTTCAATGACAGTTCTAAAAACTCTACAAAGCTCATTTACATTTCAACAAACAAAATGGTCTAATAATAATAACTCAAGTCTCTTCTACTTCCACACTAACATCTCATCAGGTTTCAACGTTAGCTCTGTTTCCGGCGAGAATAATGGAGATCTCGAGTCCACGACTGAAGGCTTGGTTGAAGAGGAGACGGGACTGGAACGTGGAGATGAAAGGGAACCACGAGAGTAGAGCAATCGGAGCAAATATGAGCATACCCATTGCAGCATCATAAATACGTCCAAACTCGCGAACTGTTTCCCACAAGCCCAGGAGCTTGATCAGCCGTTTCCATGTGATGGCTAGAGACAGTATTGCCCAACCGGTCGGGATGAAGCCGAGGAAGCATGCAAACATGTCTGGAATCGATAATTTTGTCAACGCAATGGCTAAAGCGATGAGGGCAATGACTGTCAGTGAAACCACTCCCTGTAGAAAACGCAGTGCCAGCAGAATGCTGCTCGACTTCCTGGGGCTATACCAGAATAGCTGAAGCAACAAAGGAGATGTGATAAATGTTTAACAGACGAATTGGAAAATGATATAATTGAATCTGGCAAAGAAACTTGTAGAATACTAGTAAATACCTTAAACAACAGGACGATTAAAGCCAATACAATCCACGAGTAGCCATAGAGCTGCAAAACAAAACAAAAAAGGAAATCAGCCAAGAACTCTCTTGCAATACAAAGCAATGCAATTCCATATGCTGCAGCTTTTTCCATGATAAAGCAAATGCAAAACACTTTTTAATGATCCGATTTAACTGAATTACACGAGGATACAAGCCAAAAAGCAAGCTTTACCACAAGCGATGTGTTTTTCCCAGTGAGATCGAGCTTGTACACAATGCCATATTGAAACATGAGGAATCTCAAGCTCAAAATGGTCTCCAAAATCCTTCCTCTTAATGTTTGGATGTGCATCTGCAAAGAAACACAAATATTTAACATAAACTAACTAATATGGAATATTACGATAAATCAAAACTTAAAATGTTGGACAAACCTGTTCTTCCTCCCACCAAGACTCCCAACTGAGCTCTCCCTTTACTCCCACTCCACCTTTGTACATAAGCCAACTCACCCAGTCATCAAAATCCTCAACAGTCCTATATCAGACATGAGAAATTAAAGGTCACTATATAATGCAGTTCAATATAAGTGGCTATGCGTGGCACTGCAGAAAATCATTGAATATGGAAATGGAATGAAGATTAAGGACCAGTTACAATACTCACTTTTGCCATTCGAATCCAGATGGGTTGAAGATGTAGGGTGCGAACAACCAGGAGATTACAAGGAACCAACTGCTGATCGTTAGCAAAACGAACGAAAGGGCACCCCCGTCCGTATACCCATAAGCAATGTAGATGATGAGCAGTAGAGCTACTTCAAGACTGCACAAAGATACAGGAACCCTGAGCATCCACATGATAAAAGCTATATGACTTTAGAATAATAAGTAACTGATTAACATCTGGACTTACGCTTTCACAAAATGACTTCTCGAATAAAGTCTGTAATTATCTGCAAACTTGATGTGCTGAACCACGAAGCCTCTGCCAGTTGCCCGGTACTGTTGATAAAATAAAGAGCGAACACATGGAAATTTTAGAAGAATAAACAAGGAAAGAATAATAATGTGCAGTGCCATGTATACAAGTTATTATACCTTTGCGCCACCGTGAAGGATAGTACGTCCAAAGTAATGAGTCCTTGTACCAAGAGAAAATGTGAAGAAGACAGAACACAACTGGAACTGCATCGTGATAAAGCTGAAAATTGCCTGCGATATTAAAAAGAAAATTATGCTGCAGGAAACTTCAATTGAAGAGCACGCATTAAACAGTAATCGTAACTAATTAGTCCAAAAGAAAACAGGAAGAATTGATTAACTAACCTTCAACAACCCAAGCTCAAGTATGAAACCCATAACCATAGGGACGGCAGTAAAGATTCCAATCTGGACCAAAAACTGCGCATTTAGCGCGGCATCCAATGCAGTGTTCCCTGATAATTTGGCTACTCTTGAAATTGCACGATCAGAACCAGAAAATGCCTGAAAACCAAGAAGTAAATTATCTCGAAGGAACCATGTCAACTGCTACATAATTATGAAATCTGACTTAACAAACAAAAGATACTAAGAAAAAATGAAAGATGTGCACAGTTTAACCAAGTTGCGAGAATAAAGTAGTGGCATTTCTTCAGAATGTTACACCCATGTAAACAGGCCGATCAACCAAAGTTTGAAGCTTTATTGTATGTGAAAAGTGTCATATGCCTTTGATATTCAAAAGGTAGGTCAAGTAGTATGATGGATAACCCCACACCCACTAAAGCTTAATAAATAGAGCAATATGCACTATTATTATTGTTACAGAACTATAGTCAACAACAAATCAAATCTTAAACAGCATGTGGCTATACTCTTAAAATAACTGGAGTACGCAACATTATCTACAAGATTAAAAATTCACTACGCGCATAGAGCAATTACTACCCATCATTTCATATTGAAGAAACACCGAAGAAAAGATAAAAGGTTCCATAACATACCAGGTAAACTCTTCCATATAAAAAGACGTACACAGTAAGGACTGTCATCTGCATCAAAGAGAGATTTTACTAAATCTGACAAGGAGGGAAACCAACTTAAAAAACACTAGATAGGGAAATTACCATTGTGCAGACATAGAATCCAACGGTTGTGAAGTAGAACGACATCATTCTAAAGAAGTCAAAGAGCTGCCCAATTCTGTAGACATCCCTACTAAGGACTTGTTCTCCATTTCCACCTGCTACTTTCCCTTCAAATAGGGCAATCTGGTTTAGTCCTACATCTCTTCCTTTACCAACCTACATGAAAGAACATGTATAGACATATAGTCAGATCGACAGAAGATACAAGCTGAGCAAAGACACATTATATGCGAGCACGTTGTCGACCTGAATATACTCATGGTGGGTGATATTTCCCTGCCTGAGTGTCGAGTTAAATCCTGCAAAACATTGTCTTAAATTATAGGTAAAAAAGCTCAGCCTTTAAGAATATATTATGTTCAAAGATATCAGAGAGTTAAAAATGGAAACATTTAGAGTTATTAAATAAAGAACCATTATGTACAAAGCAATCAATAGCTTTTTAAAATAGAATATACTGTATTAGCAAGAACTCAGATTGAATAAATTGATCTACAACGGTTACCAGCATATATATCTTCACTGATGTTAATCACACGGGAAGCTTTGCTGATACCACCGCGGGTTATATGAAAGACTCTGTCAAACACATCTGGATGCCCATAGTGCATTCGAACTCTGCAAGATTAGTTTTGCACAAATTAAACTAAATGTCGCTTGAAAGTGATAATAGATTGGAATAAAACAATCCAATAAACCAGAGAATGAGTAACGAAGTCTGAAGCAAGCATACTCACTTAAGGGGATATGCTAAGACACGTTGACCCAAAGTCACAAAACTGGTTTCTTGATTGGACATAAACCACGCCAATGATGAAACACTGCAATATCAATCCGCCACCATGTAAAGGAGATACAAATACAACAAATAAACATATAATACAACCAAAAACTTTTCAAGGATAAGACTGCAAACCTTCCAGTGAAAACATGTTCTCTAACTCCCAAAATAGTAGGAGGTCGAATTCCATGTTTTCCATGAAACTCCTCGAGTAGATTTCTCATTTTAATTGCCTCCTCCAGATAGTTGTCCTGGAGAACAGAATAGGAATATAGTGGATCAAAAGAAAACGTTTGTGGTGAGTAGCCACACTACGAAAAGGCGCCAACATATGGCTGCTACTTAATTTGTTCATTAGATTTCCCAGTTACTGATAATTGTTATGTGAGGAGAAGAACCGCGGCAATTGGCAACTCCATCAATGATGGTCAAAAACAGATACTTAATTTGTTCATTAGATTTCCCAGTTACTGATAATTGTTATGTGAGGAGAAGAACCGCGGCAATTGGCAACTCCATCAATGATGGTCAAAAACAGACCTTAGGAATCTAAGACAATGAAGTACGACTCTCACTCAACCTAACTAACACTAAGTCTTCTTACTGTCAATATAGAAATCTGCAGGAAAATTACAGAGCAAAGCAGGAGAAACAAAAGATGAAAAACCTGATTCATATCTATGGTCTGGATAGCTTCTCCACGCGTGAAAATGATTGCATGATTTTGATTCTCAGGCTTTCCTTCTCCAAGTTTAGGATCCCCGGGAAGTTTAATTGAAAAAATTTCCTGTAGCAGAAGTGAAGCATTGTGTGCTAAATATCATTGTTCCAGATGGAGAAAATGAGAACTATTAGACCAAGGGAAAACCTATTCCACCATTCTATTTTGGTGAGTTTAACAAAAATAATGAATATAATGTACCTGATCTTTTCCGTGAATATCAGCTTTTACTAGCTTAGAATAAAATTCCTTTTTTCCTTCCACTCCAACATCCTCGGAGTGTATGAAGGCTACTCGAAGTGCCTCGTACCTAGTTGAAATAACAAAAAATTGATACATAAGATGTGTAAGGTGTTGTCAAGACAGAGTTGATAAGAATTCAAAGATAACACCAAATATATATCAAGCTTAAATGCCACAAGACGTAAAACAAATTCTCGCAAATAAAAGTTTCAAATATTTGCAACTTTTTCATTTCTGGATCTCTGTACTAATGCTCAGTGTAGAAGCCAAGTCACTCAACAAATAAAATGTAACAACCACAAGGTTTTACTGCGACCAAGTATCTAGATAACCAAAGAACAATCAACAAACAAAAGGGGGGAACTGAAATACCTCTTAGCCATTCCTATAAGGTAATGAATTTCATGGTTAACATGATTATGACCTCAGAATTTATAACCAGAAATAAAAGATCAGCAAATATAAAACAAAGAAATTAATTCACACCTCTGCAATAAAAGTGCAATATCAGTAGCTTCTGGTTTCTTTTGCTGTTTCTGTTGCCCATAAATTTGGCATGAGACAACATACGTAAATTTCAGGTCTGCTTGAGCTCGTGCTTCAGGTGACAATTCAAACCCTCGTGGCATGTTTGTCAGAGAAACATCATCCACTATAACAAACAAACAAAAAAAAGGTGTGACAAATCATGCCTTTCCATTGAACTGAATGTTGCAAAATAATTCATAAACTAGGTACCTCCCAAGCCCCGCCTTTCTAAGAAACTCTGGAGCATCAGAGCCCTTCGGTAATACATCATACCTCGCACTTTAGGTCCATAAGAACACACTAAATCAGTTATTCAAGAATGAAGAACACCAGATTTCCACATTAAAACACAAGCTTATTGAATTTAAATGTATTTCAGAAAGTTACTTAGGAGTGATAATCAATATAGATTGTACCTGTCCTTGCTAAAGTCTGTCCTCGATAAGATACCCAAAACCGAAGCTCCAAAGCATCAGTTGAGCTTTCTTGAAGATCAACGTCCCCTGTTGAATCCGACCTTCCAATCCTCTCCAAAAAGTTCTCCCATTCGTCTAAAACCAAAAAGCATAGATCTCAGCTAATGACTAAATTCACTAAGCAAATAACCTCAACACCTAGAGCAGAAGGTACATACCAGGAAATATCTTCTGAAGATAAAAAAGAATAGATATCCCATCCTCATTCTCACTTCGCAGTTCTGAGGAACTATAGAGCACTGTCTCGCTGTAGTAGGGGGTGAAGACACTGTTCACAAAAATTAAGATAAGTAATTAATCCGCTGGAAGAGAAACTAAGTTAAATGTGAGGCACATGCTACCGGACATACCAGAATGGTACCATTTCAGCAACAGGCCTTGCTTGGGGCATTTCCATAAATAAAGAATTTGCAAAAAACTCCAATCTTCTTCTTGCTTCAAGATTTTTTGGGACATTAGCAGCAGCATCCTTCACAGTGAGAAGAAGGTGAAGCCGCTTGACCTGCTCAATCTGCAGTTATCAACATAAAATTATTTGCGTAAGATGACAAACCAGAATTTGGTACAAATTTCCTTCTTGTTTCTTATATAAGAGCTTACTATTTCTGGGTCCCTAGGCCACTCTATCCTGGAAAAGAGACGCCCTTCATTCCGTGCCCGTGCTAAAATATTCCATGTATCGAGCTGCTCCCTGATGCATAGAAGTATATTTATAAGATATTTTGTCTAGGACGGTTGTTGAGATTTGTGTGAGGAAATGAACCTAGTAATATACCTCAAATCATGTGAAAGAAGTTCATGGGTGACCACCTCGTAAAAATCAAACATAGCTTTTGCAGCGCCTTTAGCAAGATCTGTAGTTTCATTTCGTATCTGGAACATGCCATTTTGTCATAGAGAATGTTCAGCAAACTAATGCAAACAAGATGAAACAACTAAGATTCTAACTATCAATACTAAGCATGAAAGATGTCCAGTTACAACTGTGAATTGCTGAAAGTAGCATTAATTCTTAGAATTCAAGCCTTCAGCATAACTGGTATAATACATCCAATTTGTTTAAACTTTTTACCAATAAAAAACCATTACTTCACAGATATTAAACCTGCAGAGAAGACGTACCAAAAGCCCAGTTAATGCAGTAAATCTGGAAACCACCAACTGAAGCTTCTTAAGATTTAAGGTTATAGCAAGCGAACCCTCGTGTATACTGTTGCTAATCTCCAGAAAAATTCTTTCGACCCTATTATCAGAGTGAAAAAGAGGTATAAACATAAGTGTCAAGTGTAAAATTCGAAAAACAGCAATCTATAGTTAACAGAAAATGATATTGGCATATTAAATAAACATTGAGAATCACACAAATTGAAAGACTGTACCAACGTCGCCCTTCACCATCAACCATGGAGTTCAATATTTTTTCAACGCTGTAATAGCACTCCTGAACTGCATATGCCATGTATTCATCGTCGCATATTTGTCTCCAAAGTTCAACCTGTGTTTCTTTGCACTCCATGGCTAAATCAATGGCTACCAAAATCTGAAAAACAAAAAGAAGCCAGAATAGTTCACAAAGGAGAAAAACATCAAGCCTGCGATCCCAATTTTAAAGAAAGGAAATTATTCAACAAGCTGCACCTTACTGCAGAGAAGAAACAAGGGCCACTGGACTAGTCTAAGACTCCCCGTATTACTGGGAATAGAAAGCAAATCCATCTCCCTAAAATCAAAGAAAATCAATGTATGAGTAAGAGGTGCTGCACAAAATACAGACAAAGCGAAAGAACACAAAAAAACAAGCAAAAATCATTAACCTGTTACTGATATAATCTTCCTCTCTCAAGCTTTTTATAATCTCATTCCAAAATGGCGAAAACATTGCAGCATATGCCTTGTTCATATCTTGACCATCCTGCAAAAACAGTCGGAAAGGTCTAAGAATAAATCATTATAATGAGAAAAGTTCTAGGAAAATCCAAAGACTAAGAATCAATATTTAACTTCCACAACATAAAGGATGCAATAGACAGCGTGAAACAGTAAGATAACAGTCAGCGTTGAGCAAAATCATCGATGAAGAGGAAAAAGGGAGCACACTTAGGGAAAAGTGAATTATTAGGAGAAAATAAATCATTAAGCGCTAAATTTGCATTCTCTTCATGCAAAACCATATTATCCAGAAAATTAATGAAAGAGGACCATACTATTTAATCGTTTGGATACACTTTAAAGACTTTCAGAAAGCTAAACTCTATTGCATACAAATCACAGTACCCTCATAATTCCATGAAAAACATGTACAATAACAAGCATCGCCTACTTAACTTCCCCTATTAGATATAGAGTTACAAGCAAAAGATACAAACAAATGTCCAGTGTAGCCAAAACAGCCAGTTCAAAACATCTATCTTTTCTGAACACATTGTTTGTCTAGAAATAGATTGCTGAGCAATTTTTAGACAAAGAACTATCAATTGAAGATAAGAATGCAAGAAAAGCTCTAAGCAAGTGGTAAGACAGAAAAACTTATTACTAACCTGAGAAGCATGTTGGGCAAATGGTACTCTGAAATATATCATTAGAACAGAGGTTAAGCGGTGAAAGGAGCGCAACAAACAAAACTATTTATAAACAAAATGTTAAAAAAATAGATTCAACTTACCTTTTCACAACAGGGGAGACAAGGTTCTGGGCAAACGCTTCTGGAAAACTCTCAAAACGCTTATGAACCATTTCTATGGAGCGTATCTAAAATAGACAGATAACTGCACCTGGTTAGTAACGGGAACAGCAATATGAAACAGAACGCATTATCATCAAAGAGTAGTGGATAATTCTAGTACACATCAGTACCTCGCCTAGACGAGCTTTTGCACCCATCACACCACCAATGATTGCAGACAAGAGTGTGTAGAATATATGAAGATCCATAAGATATATCTACACAGACCAAATCTCACAATTAGTAAATTTAAAAGGACATAAGTTAATGACAAGTAGCCACAAAAGAAAATTAGACTTAAAAGAAACACCTTACACCTTTATATGACTTAGATTACCTCCCCAAATGTGGGAAAAAAAAAGTACAGGTCAATTTTCGCCTCAACATTTTAGTAAAGAGAAACACAATTGCCGTTTAAAACCATCTACTAATATTTATCCCAAAACAAAGATCTACTAATTTTCTTGGTCAAACTACAAAGATCTAGTAAAGCTGTCATTTTACTTTAACAGAAGAAAACATAAGCACATAAAATTACACTCTAGCTATAATGAAGATTCATCATAGTAGTATGAATTTCATTGTATCAAAAAATCCCATTGGCACCGGGTTGTATATCTCGAAACAATTACAAACACCTCAACCCAAAAATTTCGAGGAAGAAGAGGTAAGTACTTACCGCCACAACTGGAGCCCACAAGCTTACAATGGTCAAAGCATGATCGTTACCTGCAAATATTTCAATGTAGCATATGCATATCAACAACAATTTCAAAGATGTCAACAGTACGGAATTAATATGTATCGGGATTGCTTAACATATCCGATATTCATCAATTGAAGTCCCACAGATCTTGTAGCCAATAAAACAAGCTAAATGACTCATATGTGGCTAACTTCACCAGGTTATAGAGTTATTGTTAAGTCTTGTTCTCACATCATAGCTATCTTAAGCCAATTTAGAGCCGCTCAATTATTTCCGATAGTTTTGAAGCACATAGACACTTACTTTTTGAGACGATATCATGCCATGAATATTGAAACGCGGGAAGATCAATGATAGTGTTGGTGGGTTTAATGAGTGGTTTGATCTGTAACACGAAAAATGATTAATCCATCAGCGTAACATCATACATGCGCTTAGTAAGTTACTTTATAAACCAGATATATATTGCAACCAGGCTGCACAAGCACAAAGTTACTATTTTTACAGAGGAAGGCATCAGTAAATTAAATGATGCAGAAAGGCAAAGGAATCAACATAGCAGTTGCACATATACAGCCGTACAATGTCCCCCATGTTTAGTGTGATGGCAGAGCCCCTTGTTTTTTCAATGAGTACACCATAGTTTGACGTGGGGATGAGACATTACACAACTTTATAAATATATGTACTAGCGAAATATACAAGTGTAGAAACATCCTTGCCTGGAGAAAGTATGCAAATGTGAACTTGGCGGCCAGGACAATCAACCAAAACAACACATACCTGAATGTTAAAGGGAGAAGTTTGAATAAACCCAACCTCTGAAACCAAGGTCTTTTGCAAAATTCTACTAAGAGCCCAAATCCATTGTAACTGTCTATGACAGCCACTTAGTCATTCAAACAATTTCTGTTCAAAATGACGATTTTTTTAGGTGCAAACTGACACTTTGACGAGCAGGATGTCTATACTCTACAGCCAGATCTACCTACGCAATCAAATTGATTATATGTCCGTAGTTCATCCATATTCCAAAACTTATTTTCGATTAAGCAGATGTATTTTCAACTAGCCAGCTAACGCAAGCAGAGTACTAACTATTACAATGAACTTTTTTTATTTGTATTGAAGATGCAGATAAAAATAACCTGCAATAATCGCTTAAATTCTCAAAGAGGCCACGTCCAACGAAGTATCGTTCCTGAAAGAGAGAAGAAGCATCACCAATGTGCTTCGTAATGCTACTTTTTCTATTATCTAAAATCTTAATAAATGGATACCTGATATATCCACTTAAAAAACTGAAAGAAAGAATGATCTGACATTCCCGACAGAGCATGGCATGCTGGAAGTTTGACTAAAAGTGCAAAGATGAGGCGAACAGCGGCATAACAACCCAATACAAGAATGTATAAGCGAAAGAAAAACTCATCCGAGTTTGGTTTATTTCTTTCCTGCAGAACCCTCCTGCAATGTGTTCCACAAAAGTTTAGCTAATTCACAGACAGGCTATGTCCCGAAGAAGTAGCTTACATGAAGAAATTGGATACGTACACATAACCATATACCACAAATACTGAGCCCAAGCCCCACCAGAGAAACCTGATAACCAGCCTGGATATAGCCATGCCTCTTGTCATGCTGTAGGCGCCGTACATAAGTACGACATCAAGAAAACCTGCATAAATGACAAACAAGTGATGCTCGACAAGAAGATACATGTACAAATCTACAGTCTGACTATGAATTTTCAAATCGTAAGACCAACAGCGTCAGTAAGCGAAATTTACATTCAATGAAGTTCATAATAGCATATGTAGGCCCAGCACTGAGTAAGATCTTGAAAGTATCTTTATCGAGACGCTCTTTCCTGAAGGCTATGATTGTCAAAGCCTGTGGACAAGTAAAACTAACAATAAGAATAAGGAATATATCAAATTCATGCAGAAAACTGAAGATCCAAAGATCCACACCAACCTGAAACATTATAGCCATGAAGATCCAAAGTCTGTGAAAGCTTCGGAAAAGGTGAAGGTATGTCCGATGCTCAACAAAGCTGCTTTTACCAGTCTAACATCAAAGCAGGAAAATGGATACATCAAAATGCTGCAGAGGAATATGACAAAAGATAGAAGAAGAAGCATAGACATTTTTGGTGATAAATGACAAGCTTTGTGCAGTGCTTTACAGCAATCTTTTTGGAGGAGTTGAAATGATTGAATAATCAAAATGGTTGGACATTCATTTTAATCAGAGTAATTTCCCCTTAAACGCATAGGAGAGGGAATTTTTTTTGTTTTTTGAAAGTATTAAGATATAACCCCCGCAACTGGACAAGACCCATTAGGGCACCATTGTTATCCATAAATATAAGTGTTACACCAGATAACTCCTACATCACGACAACAAGGGATAGTGCCTGAAGCAGAACTACCAAAAATTGAAGCCAAGATAAACTAAGTGGTCACAAATGATTAGTGTGCCAAACCAGAAAGTTACCAAACATAAATTCCTGGAATACTATCTGCATGAACAAGACTTACCCTTTTCCGCCCTTTAGGCTTGCTTAAATATTGCGCCTCTTTTTTCATAGGCCAGCTTAACTCAAAGCAAGCAGGTGTCCTGCACATAAAACACAGTTATTGAAGACCCCTTGAAAAAAGTTTATTCTTGCAAATGTAATAGTATTAATAAACTACAAACCAAAAGTATTCATTGAAGTCATCATAATTCCGCCAGGCAGAATGCGCAGCTTTCCCATTATTGTTTCGAACAGTTTCCTACACAAGTATCAATTTCAAAAATAAGATAAGAGCTTAGCATGCCACAACCATATAGCAAAAACGTTAATGGAAGACATTTTGAATCCACATTAACTTAGTCCAGAGATAGCATGTTACAAATTGCTCAGAAACACAGAAGTATGATCTAAACTCAAAACTGAAGTAGGAATGTACATTCAAAATTAAGAGCTAGAACCACTTTGGTTCTATGTCAGGAAACTGCTATTATTCTCAAAAGTTGGACAGTAGAAGTCAGTGAGCTCTAAAAATCAATTAAAATTATGACACTTTCCAAATTTCAACTGAATCTCAATTGAAAAAATTATCAATGAATAAAGTTAGTAGGCAATAGCTACTAATCTAAATTGGTTATTCCACCTAGGAGATCCTTAGGGTAGGAAACAAAAAATGACAATATTTGCATTAGGCCTAACACCTAGTGTGCTTAACAAAAGGTAATATACAGGCTGAACAGTTTAGAAAACTAAATAATCTGAATTATCTTTCCAAAAGCTCTAGTTGAGTGAATGAAGCCATTCTCAAACTATCAATTTTTTCATAGCATGCAAATTTTGTATAAACATTCCAATAATTGGAGGAAAAACAGGTACATTTAACTGGCAAATGGAAAGCTACTTTAAGAAGAAATTAAGATGCAGAGAAAAAATTGTAATATCAGGTACTCACAGCTGACATTGTTTCATATATGGGGCAGATGATTCGCTCAAGAAATGAGACCGAACCACTCTCAGTTAAGCAACTGTCAGCAAAGACAGCTTCTCCATGATCTAACTTTGCGTCCAATTCCTTTGCCATCTAACAAACAAAAGCAACTGAGAGTGAAAAGAGCTATCTTTTTACTAACATTCCAGACGAAAAAGGTCCTTGCTAATTAAGACTATGCCAGGCTGGTGCTTTAACAAAAATTAAAAGCCAAGATGCAGAGTCAATCAGATGTTCTGACAGCAGAGCAACACTAACCAAAAACTGTAAACCTAGGCATTTAGATTTTCTTTTCCTCAGCAAGGAATACAAAAAAAAGAAATCATTTTGCTAATCAAAACAAAACACTGAGTATACTGATAACAGAAAATTAGTGTATAATTAAAAACAAAAATGGTATCTTACATGGTGAAAAATATAGCAGATACACTCCGGAAGAAATCGGACATTAGCAGCTTCACCCCAGATTAGGAAGTACAAAGAAACAAGAAACAGTTTCCTGTCCCGGTTAATGGCTTCTAACCTAATTAAAAAAAAAATCATAATTAATTAATTCACATGAATTAAGCTAGCATTTCCATATCAGATCTAGACAAAAGAAAATATTACTTGTTGTACACAACGCGCATCCTCAAGTATTTGCACCACTTGATGTAGTTCTCCAAAACCTTCAAGAAAACCTCATTGACTGCTTTCTCATCAATTTTCTACACAAAAAGGTCAGTGAGCGGTAAAGATTTTGAGATGACAATCTTGAAACCAACAGGAATCATGACTCGTTCTCAGTCAAGGGGTATGCCACATCAGAATATTGCTGTGAAAGGAAGTACTCACTGGGTCATTCTGGCGAGGTATACTAAGCTGGGACTGTGCATTTGAAAGTGTGAGAACCAGATGCTCCCGTTGGTTCCTCACATTATCTCTCTACACAATGTTCAAGACAAAAACTGTAAGCGACAAGAAAAAACAACAATCAGGGGAGATTTTGATCCAATGAGTACTAGTGTACCTGAAACCCAAAGATGTACTCCAGCAAATCAAACATATCTGCATCACGTTGTCCGGAAATCTCAAAGCTTTCAGGCAGGCTAGGGAAATGTTCAGTATATTTAATTGCCTGTACTGCACCACGCACCTAGGTAGAGACAATAGCTTCTTTCTGAGTGAGAAAATACTAATAAAATGAAAATATATGTAGTTTTCGTTCCTTGTTTGACTTACTTCAGGGAAAACCCCAATTGCATTGGTCATGGACTGGGCCTCTAGCGGGATAATGTTGTAAGGAGTTAGCTCCGCAGACAAAGTGGCATCGGCTTTTTTAATTCGCCCAAGCTGAGAACAAAGACGGCAAATATCAATCAGCTCAAACAACATAAGCATATAACATGAAAAACTCAGTGATTGATTAGTGATTTGAGAAAACAGTTATTATCCATCCATTCAGATGCAACTTCTGGACCAAGTTCTTCAAAGTTATTGTGTGTATGCTATGAACGCTCGGCATCACCGAAACAGGAAGTGAGACGAGGATTAAAGTTCTTTGGAATTACAAACACATAACAGGTAACATACCTCCTCCCTGATAGACCTTCCAACACCGTTTGGATCTGCATCTCTGCTTAGCACCTCTAACACCTCGATTAAGGCCCTCAATGTAGCGAAGACCTTCCTCATCTTCAAGATCCTATGACAAGAGAGAATACCAACTGGTTAATTAATAGAAAAAGTAAGACAAGAGTGCATATCAGAAATCATCTCCACTATACAAATCTCATCCATATACGTGAACAGAGGCGATCATAATTTTTGTGTATCACAATATTTGTAAGGATGCCAAACAAACTAATCTACACCCAGAAAACCACTCCCAGACGAAAGAACATGCATCAACATAATTCAGGATGCATGGTTCAGATTATTTTCGTCAGTTTATAGAACAGAATCCAAACACTGTCCAGAAAAAAAGAAGACCACAAGGATAAACGGTGCACATACTCCCCCACATTTGAAGAAAAAGTTGTTCCTGATTCCCTCCATTTCTGCTCTTCCCTTTGAATATCATCCACTCTATGCCGTCTTTTATAAAGTTGGTAAAACTGCCATAAGCGTTCAATATCACGATCGCGATCTATAGAAGCACCATCTCTCTTCACAAGTTTTTGCTGCAAAAGTAATTAAACCCCTTCAATTAAGAATGAGTAAACATGCAATTTGACAAAAGATAAACGCAAATCAAAGAAAGCATGATTTCGCGTATAAATCTCATATCGAGTGGTAACAAGATGCCACTCTTGGAACTGCAGAGTGCAAAAATTATACTACAAACGTAGCTTAAGGATGCATTTAGACACCTATTTGCATGTGACCAACATAAATCTATCAAGATGATGAAAATTACCTTAATCACAGACATCAAACCAGTCTTGAATTGAAGAACACCTCTACCATCACTGTTGGGGTCCAAGTTCTGTGCCATAGAGTACGCTTGCTCACATACTACATGAGACAAAAACAATGTCAAGAGAAAAAGAGCAAACAATAGAACAGAGAATGCCATCAACTTAGCTAAGCGCAAACAATATCTTAAGAGACTTAAACCAGTGAATCTCACAACCAAAACCACAATGAAGACACAAACTTCAAAACCTCCAAAATAGAAAAACGAAAACTTACGAATTCTGGCGACATTAGGATCCTCGGACTGAATCTCGTCAGCAGCTTGTAAGATGGCATCGATGTTGGTAGCTCGACCAAGTGAAGGCGGAACTGCTCCGGCAAGTCCGCTATTAACCCGTTCATGACTTTGACCTGAATCTCTCAACTGCTCTCTTCTCAAAGTGGCTCGAACCAACCTATCCCAATTACTATAAACCCTAGCCATATTTCAAAATCCTTGAAAGAGGATTTCAAATTTCACGAATCAAAAGCTCCAGCCCTAAACACCATGAAACAGCAAAAGAGAAGACGAAGAAGAAGAAAGCTTCAACGCGAAAAACCCGAGCTGGACGATTCGAACCCGTATGTAGCGGTGCTGTGTCGGATCTATGGCGGATTTATGGAAACGAGTTTTGAAATCGATTCCTTCGTTAAGAAATACAAAAAAATATTAAGAAATGAAAAGTGGATTTGACAAAAGGAAAGGCGGATCGTAGCAAAATTACATTATTACCCCTCCGTTTCGAGTACGGAACGGGGATTAAACCAACTTATAACCGCCGGAGTCAAAACACGGCTTGACTAATTAGAAACGTCGTCGTATTCTCTTTGTGAAACCGCGTTTCCAAAAATTTGAACGTTCTGAAAACGCAGAGTATCTCAGGGGACATATATTTGACTTATCGGCCCATGATTCAAATGTAGATTAAGGCCCAATGCTCAGATATTTTAGAAAGAATAAGTAGTATTTTAGAAATTAAAAGATATCCGACCTGCCGGAATCGAACCAGCGACCTAAAGATTTACCTGCAACTATTACAGTCTTCCGCTCTACCAACTGAGCTAAGGTCGGTATTGACACTGTCTTCGTTTTATATTTATATATATCATCTTTGTGGAATGCTTATTTCATGTATTAGGGTTTAAGCCTTTTAAGTACAACTCAACCTAAACTTATAACTTGGTTTTATATTTATATATATAGTGTATTAGTATATTAGGAGATTTCATGTTAATATTACGGGTGAAAATGAAAGATGTAGTATTGTTTATCTTATAGCATATTAACAGTTAAAATATGTCCATGCAGATGCACGGGCATTAATACTAGTTGACTAATAAATGGTAAAAATACTCGGTTTGTTACATAATATATATATTGGTGGTGGTATTTATTTTTGAAGTATTCACAAAAATTACGAAAACAAAAAATATGGAAATAGAGAGAGGGACAAGGACATTTTGGTGAAAAGGAGACAATCTCTGTTGAAACTCAAAGACACAGCTAGCCCACTATAATTTGCAGATCTTATCAATGTCCAATGAAATCGTTTCGACGTGGAACCTCGAAAGTCTTTAAGTTTTTTTTGTTTGTTCTTTTTCGATATTCGTTGCATATTTTTAGTATTTTTTATGATATTAGCTAGCATTTCCATTTCTTTCTTTTTTTGAAAAAAGCATTTCCAATTCTTAAATGATTGATCTTCACGATAGACTGATCCACATACTACAGTGTATTATTGAAATGAATCTACAAAATAAAATTGTCACCATGAGGACATAAGATTTCTTATGATGATACTACTATATTTAGAAACATTTGGTTCTCCTATGTGAGAAGAACTATGAAAGTGCGGAATTATTGGCTTGGAAAGCGCTCGAATTAAATTTTAAGCAATATTTTTTATGTCTTTTGTTTCGATTGGTTTGAGATTTTGTGTTCAAACTTTCCGTGTGTCAGACGTAATATATAAAATCTTTTATCTACAATTGTAAATTTCACATGCATGGTTCCATTACTTTCGAGACCATGGCTTACTCTGTCTTCCGACTATGTGGGTGATTGGTTCGGTTGTATCTATACATTAATTGCTGTAGAATTTTTGTTGTAAATGTTTTGGCTGTAGTTGTATATTTTTTCGACTATAGATTTTTTTTACTGCAAACTTTTTTGCTGTACATATAAAGCTGTAACTGTAACTATATTAAAATAAAAACACGATTGGTAACTATAAGATATGTGCTATAGTTTTAATTAAATTAATTTATGCAAATAAAAATTGTTATAATTTAGAAATTTTATGCTGCTTTCAACATAATAAATAATAAACTTATGAATCATTTATAATAAGTAACATTATTAAAAAATCCAACAATCCTAAAATTAAAACAAAATTTAAAATTTCATGAATTCTTTCAATTAGGTATTTCTCTTGCTTATCTCTTGATTTTCCATTTTCTTAATGTCGATAATTCTATTTACATGTTGAGTTGATCTAATATGTATATGTTTTTATAATCACAACTTTTAAACCCCAAAAAATAGGGTTTACGTTTGTGACTAGTTACAGCAAGAAAAAAAAAAGATTTTTTTTTTGGGTTGTAAATTTGAAAAAGAAAGTTACATCATGATTGGTAAAAATAATAAAAAAATTTGTAGTTTTAAGAAATAAAGCTACAACTTGATTGGTAAGAATATTATGATTTTTGGAAAAATAAAGTTGTAGGATGAACCTAAAGACCAACCAATCATCCACATAACTTAGGCACACCACCGATCCTCTTTTTTTTATTTAAAAAAAAAAGAAATTTGATTAAGTCTGATTTAAAGTCAGAAGCTCATTAGTATATTTCATCAAAATTTTGAAAACTACAGCACAAAATTCATCTAAATTCACAACCACTATATTTCACATTGTTTTAACAAAACTTATCTTGAGGTTTTTGAAGATTATCAAAAAAAATTGCACAATGTTGAATAAAAAATTAAAAAAATACGCACAATAAAATGAACATAAGTTCGAACATCTAAAACCACATATGCTACTATTTATATACAGAAAACTTTATCGTAAAATTTTAAAACTTCACTTTCACGTAAGTTAAGAGTAAAATATTTTTTCTTAGTGGTCAATTAATCTATTGAAAAAAAGCTACGAATAAATAATTGAATGTCAACTTTCTCATACAATACCAAAGGAGGAAAAGAGAAGAATGGGTAATTGTGGGCTACTTGTCTAAACGAATGTTTGCTGTTTTCAATCGTCTTGTACGTATCTACCAAATCTAGAATGCTCCTTCTCATTGTTTAGTCGTATTCATCCATTTATTTTTCATTTATTTATAACCAATACCCAAATGTTTAGTGGAGTAGTTCTCTCCGAACCGGATGATAATAATGCCTTCACATGTTTTATAATAAGCAAATATAGAGGCTAGAAACAGATATAAATGATGCATATTTGTGTAAGGAAATCTACCGAAAACATAATACTAGAATTATGTGGTTAATAAAATAATTAGATACTTTAACAAAAAAAATTAAAAAAAATAATTAGATCCGTAGAATAAAATTTTCTCCATTTGGAAAGTTCGAAGAAACAAAATTCATTATCTAATTATTGATTACATAGGATGAATATTGCTGAGACGAAAAGATTGGAATATAAGCTCAAAGGCATTATTGAAAATGCAGTTTACTCGGGAAAGCAATCTAAGAGCATCATCATGTTGAGACGGTGATAAAGAGTTCAAAACAAATAAAATATTGATATTATAAATTTGTATTTATTAAATAATTAAATATTAAATTAAAAAAAAAAATAGACCAATAAGAAAAAGACAAATGAAAAGAAGTACCAAAGAACCGTTTCATATGTATCTATGCAATAAGACGTATTATGTTTCTCTTTTTTACTTTTAATTGCATTTATTATTTGTTTAATATATGAGACTGATATAAATTCACCGTTAGAAATGCTTTAAAAGCCTAAAGTAGAATTCCATAACCCTTAATAATATATGTGAAAAAAAAATTGGTGGATTGTTCAACCAATCAAGGGATAGGTGAATGCTACGATGGGGATTTTACGCACAGTTTGGTGGATAAGTAGAAAAATTGTATATGAGGTTGACTCATTATTCTCGAGTTCGAGTTTTCTTTTTGGTTAAAGAAGAAACAACGTCTGCTCTAATCTCAAATACGATATAAAATTATTACTATTGCAACTACTAAGACTTGAACCCTGCAAAAATTGCGGGTATAAAGAACATACAATTACATTTTTTTTTTTTGTTAACATATCCAAAGATATAATTTATTTTTTCGAAACCCATGCGAACATAAACTTATAATTATCTTTAAAAGATTTTAAATCATTTTTTTAATATCAATTCTCAAGTCGAGTTAACCCAAATCGGATCTATGAAAACTATCTAATAAAGAAATTAAACATATATATGAAGTCAAACAGAAACTGAACAATAGAAATTATTAACATAAAAAACCTTGAAATAGAAGTAAATACACCAAAGAAAAAAAAAAAAAGACACAACTATATACATTAATAACCACAAAATATAGTTTTCGAAAAAGAAGCAACCCTATGATACATTCATGAAAAGATAAATATTTGTTTTTAAAGACGCAACCCCATTAGTAACCACAAAATGGTTTTTTAAAAAATGCAACTCTATGATGTATTTGCTAGGATTGCCATTTGGAAACAATTATTATTGATAATATATACAAAGATTAGTGCAATGCGAAAGGTAAATCATGGCAATGTACGTATGAAGAAGTGAAAAATGCAACCCATGATACATTTTCACATAGAATGATAGACACACCCTAGGATGCATTGTTAACCAGTAAACAGTTTTTCGAGAAAACACAACCCTATGATGCATTAATATATAACCATAAAACGAGTTTTTCCCGAGAACACGCAATCATGTGATGCATTAAAATGATTTTTTTTAAAAGACACAATCCAAAGATGGTTTAATAATCATAAAACTGTTTTTCGAACAGATACAATCCTAGGATTCATTAACAACTATAAAACGAATTTTAAGATGCAACCATAAGACGTGACATTTAGTTGCTTTAATAACCATAAAACAGATTTTTCAAAAAGACGCAACCATATGATGATATAATCATAAAAAAGATTTTTTCAAAAAAATGCAATCCTTAGATGTTTTAGTAACCATAAACAATTTTTTTTAAAATGCAACCCTGTGATACATTAATAACTATAAAAATGGATTTTTCTCGAAAAGACGCAATCGTATGATGCATTAGTCACCATAATTCGGGCTTTTCAAAAAAATACAATCCTAAAATGCTTTTATAATCATAAAACGGTTTTTTGAAAAGATGCAATCATAGGATTCACTAATAACAATAACACTGATTTCTCAAAAATACGCAATCCTAAAAAGCTTTAATAATCATAAAACAGTTTTTTCAAATACACGACCATATGATGGATCAGTAATGAATTTTCCTAAAAGACGGAAGCCTTAGTTGCTTTAATAATTATAAAATGTTGTTTTTCAAAAACTAATCCAACCCAATGATACATTAATAACTATAAAATTAATTTTCGAAAAGACGCAACATTTAGATAATTTAATAACCAAAAAATAGTTTTTTATAAAAAGAAATATAACTTTTGCATTAATTAAAACATCTTAGAATTTAAAATTAGCCATAAAATTTGAATTGTCTAAAGAATTCCATTTTTTGTTACACAAATAAATAATTTTAGGAACTTCTACATTAGTAAAAAATCAATACTTTTGAATAATTTGAAAACAATAAAATATCGTTTTTATCATTGTTATGTTTTGAGTAAATTTTAAAATTACTAGTCGTATATAAATACACAAAATGTTCAACAAAAAAATATACAGAGTTAAAAAGATAAATATATAGAACAAATAGTTTTTTTCCGAAAGACGCAATAATATATGCATTCTTTAGAGAGATCCAAATTTTTTTACATAAACCAAGAATTTTAGGAACTTCATCAATAGTAAAAAAGATCAATATTTTAAAATAATTTGAAATAATAGATTGACGTTTTTATTTATCTTATGATTTAAGTGAATTATAAAACCAATAGCCATAATTAACAAAATGATCACCGGTGGAAAACTAAAACATATATATAGGCCAAACGGTTTTTTCGAAAAAACGCAACTCTTAACGGTAACCATAAAGCGGTTACTTAGAAAAATAACTACTTAACGGTTGTTTTACGAAAATTCACAATCCAAAAATATTCATTTTCGAAAAGACGCAATTCTTAAAGAAAATCAAAAAGCGGTTATTTTCAAAAAAATATAACTTTTTAATGAAACAGTTATAATGAAAAAGCACAATTTTTTACAAAACGGTTACAACGAAAAAACGCAACTCTTGTCAAAGCGGTTTAACGAAAAGATGCAATTCTTGCAGATAACCACAAAAAGTCACAACCCAAAAATATTCATTTTCTAAAAGTCACAATTCTTAAATAAAACCAAAAAGCGGTTATTTTTGAAAAGACGTAATTTTGACGAAACATTTATAATGAAAAAGACACAATTCTTGACAAAACGGTTAATCCGAAAAGACGCACCTCTTGACAAAGCGGTTTCAACGAAAAGATGCAATTCTTACAAATAACCATAAAGCGATTTTTTTTTAGAATACGCAACCCTTCAAAATAACTATAATGCGGGTTTTTTGAAAAACTTCGACTCTAGTATAAACCTATATATACAAGACAATTTTTTTCCCAAAAAATCACAACCCAAAAATATTCATTTTTTAGGTTTGCTATTATATATAGATTATAGTTTTCTGAGAAATTTCGTTTTAAAAAAAAAAAATTTGTATATTGAATATCAATTTTTATGATGACACAATATCCATACTAGCAAAATATCATTTTATTTGAAGTATCTCAATCAATCATTAGGGGATCCTGAAGTTTGTGTTTGATTGATTTAGTGGATGGTTTGGATCTATACGTAAGTGGATTTAATATTGATGTGGGAGTAGATGCGCAATCAAAGAAGAATTATGGGCTGCTTGTCTATACAGCTTTTAAAAATGGGCTGCTTGCCTATACAACTTTTAAAAACGTGGACTACATCTTTTGGGCTGGATTTCTTTAAGAGAAATTTATTGGAGTGTTTCACGTCCAAAACAAGCAAAGGAAGAGCCAATTTCGTCTATGGTCAAAATGCAATCATTTAAGGTTGTTTCTCTCTCATACATGTATATTAATGTTTGAATCTATTTTTTTTAGGTGTTCGGCATGTAGAGAACCATTTATGAACGTTTTTATTGTATCCTTTTTATATTATGAGGCTCATATTGATGAATAAGAATCAGAAAACGAATTTGAGAATTTGGAGAGTCTTTGTGACCCCTTTTGGAGCTGTTTAGATCTTTACCTTTATCTTTTGATTTTGGCAGAGTCATTGGTGGTGGTTTCGAGCGTCTTTTATCTTCTGGTGGAGGCAACTTTATCCAGGAGTGGTGCTAGCTCACCGGGTTTCTTTATTAGCTCCGGTGCTTCGACTTTACGAGTTGTGGTGATCCCGTATCTTCCTATCTATCCGGTTACTTCAGTTCTGTTCGGATTGGTTTCAGGAACCTCCGTATCTCAAAACACACATTAACTTGGTGTCAAAGCTGTCATGTTATTGTAACGACCGCGAACCAAAAATTGTGATTTTTGGTCGTGCGTCGATCGACGCAAAGTTAAATCGAACCGGATCGGTTTGATTTAAGTGTCGGTTTATGGGCTGGTTTAGGGTGAAACCCTAGGGCTTCCCTATAAATAGGCAGTGGCCGCATTTTTGGGGACTTTTAGTTCCAGAAGTTTCCATAAAGTTCCAGAGAGTTTTGTGAGAAGAGATTCATTCGTGAGGCTCTGGAGATTGTTCTTGGTGCTTGTTGATCGTGTTTGGGAGAGGATTTCAGATCCTTGGGGAGTGTTCTTCGCGTTCTTCATTCTTTTCTTCTTTTTTTCTTTCCAGATCTAAGGTGAGTGCATGACCATGGCTTATCTGGGTAAAAGAATTGATAGGATGCATTTGATTGTTGTTACTGGTTGGATTCGTGCTTGTTTTGTGTGCAGGGATCGATGAGATGCGATCTAGAATCGAACCATGAGAGGAGAGGTTCGATTCTTGGATCTGTGTCGATCGACACACGAGAGCAGCGCATCGATCGACACCGGGGTGGTGTGTCGATCGACACAAGGTGCATTGATTGACACATGGTAGTTGTATCGATTGACGCACGTGCTGCTGTGCGATTCTCGTTGCTTGTTTGTGCTTTGCCTTGTTGATTGTTCATCTTGGTATTGTATCATTTTCTTATGCCTCTGTGTATGGTCTAGTAGATGGGATGACCGTCTCACTGAGTATTTGTGATAATACTCACGTTTCTCGTATAACCATGTGATGCAGGTAAAGACGAGGTGTGATCGTGGAATCGTGGCCGGGAAGAGGGGATGATCTAGCTTCTCGATTGAGTGGTTATAGTTGTTAGAACTGCTAGGGTGTTAGTAATTCTGAAACTGAGTTGTTTATTGTTTTGGATTATTGGTTGTTGTTTCGTACTGGAATTGTTTAGTGATTCAGTAGAGTATGAGATCTATTGAATGGTGTTTCTGGTTATTGATTATGTTGTTTTCCGCAGTTTGTATTGTTGACATATTGAGGATTATTATTTGTGATAATAATAATCTGAATCTGGAAAATTTTAAATTTTACGGGCTGGGTTGTTTCATTTTGGTATCAAAGCCTTATGATTCTAGGGCGGCCCTTACGGTTCTATGGCAAGTGCAATTGATTGATTGGTTATGTGAATTAGTCGGTTGATTGTTGTGTGGGTTTGAAGTCCTAGATCATCTTCTCCGAGCCTTCAATGAGATTCCACGGTAAGTGTTGTTTGACTTTTCTGTTTACCTAGTATTTTTAGTATTCTGCTGGGTAGTGCAGAGTGAGATGGTGAGAGGTACTAAAGGCAGAGGTCGTGGGGGCCGTGGAGGCCAAGGTGGTTGTGGTGGGCGCGGGCATGGACTCGAGAGTTAGTCTGTCACCGCGAGTGTGGCCCAGGAGCCCACGCAGGAGCAGGTGGCTGATTCGCAGGAGTATCAGGAGGGATCCGTGGGTGTGGGCACTGTGAGTGCCAGTGTGTGGACTGGTGGGACAGGTGTAGGTTCCGGTGCAGCGGGCCCAGGTGAGGGTACTGCTGCAGGTGGAGCCCAGGATCGAGATGATCGTTTGGCGGGTATGCTACAGATGATTTTGGAGCGTTTACCAGGTGGGGTGCCGGCTCTGTGTCAGGCTCCGGGAGTACAGCCAAGTGTGGCTGGTGTGCAGCCGGGTATGGCTGGGGTGCAGTCGGATGTGGCGGTTGCAGAGGAGCTCTCATCCTACCTTAGGATGATAGAGCAGATGTAGAGGATTGGCACCGATTCTTCGCGGGTGGTGCAAAGCCTGAGGAGGCAGATCTGTGAAGGAGTAAATTGGAGCGTAATTTCTAATCTCTCAAATGTCTAGTGGCATACCGGGTGGACCTGGCGGTTCATTACCTTGATGGTGATGCACATCTCTGGTGGCGAGGTGTGGTGGCTAGGAGAGCTCAAGCGGGTATAGCCTGGGAGGATTTTGTGGCGGAGTTCAACGCCAAGTACTTTTCGCAGGAGGCGGTGGATCGCTTGGAGTTGCGATTCTTAAAGTTGGCTCAGGGTAGTCGGTCGGTCTGGGAGTTCGATGAGGAGTTCAGTCGGCTTCTAGTACATGCTAGTAGAGATCTGGAGGGTGGCAAGCCTAGGTGAATAGTTTCCTGAGGGGACTTCGACCAGATCTGAGGACTCGCTGTAGGGCGATGAGGTTCGCCACAAAGACGGAGCTGGTGGAGACAGCTGCTGCGATTGAGGATAACCTGAGAGAGCAGGCTGTGGTGGTTAGTCCACCGGTTCAGCAGCAGAGTAGGTCGCAGCAGCAGGTGTCCGAGCAAGGGCGGCAAGCCTGTACAAGGACAAAAGACGAAGTGGGAGAGCACTTTGGGACTGAGTCAGGGTGGTCAAGGTGGCTCGGGATTCTTCAGGTGAGGGAGCACGGATAATCGGGTGGCGAGCTGTTCGAAGAGGATGGAGGCTCGGGATATACGGATGTGCTTTCACTGCAGAGAGCTAGGGTTGCAGATGGCAGTAGTGGCTGTGCAGCCGGTGGCTCAGATTGCAGCGGTACCGTGGGTGTTCACTTTGGTAGAGGCGGGTGGTTCTAGCGCTAGACCGATCATAGGTAATTTCAGAACTTAACTTGTTAAATTCTATTGTGGTTGAATTGAGTCTATTTTGGAATTTGTGAGTCTGTGCTAGAATGTTAGGGTTCTTAGGCACATGGGATTTGTGTAGGGACCTTAGTAGTAGGAGGTTATGAGTCCCAAGTTTTGTTTGATTCTAGAGCGACAAATTGCTTCATTACTCCGGAGTGTGCGGATAGCAGCGGAATCCGGAGCAATACCGGTAAGCAGCCGAGAGTAGTTAGGGTTACCGGTGATAAGTCCTTGGCTATTTTCGGGCGGGCTCATGGTGTGGATATTCTGGTGGTGGGAGAGTTAATGCCAGCACATCTGATAATTAGTCCGGTAGAGTTGTACGATGTCATTCTGGGTATGGATTGGCTGGATCGGTACAAGGTCCATTTGGATTATCATCGGGGATGAGTAGTGTTTGAACGAGAGGTGGAGAGGTTTGTCTATCAGGGAGTGAGGCCGACTTCCAGGAATCTTGTGATTTCGGCGATTCAGGCTTAGCAGCTGATTGAGAAGAATTGCGAGGCGTATTTGGCGACAGTAGTAATGCCAGAGTCTGTTGGAGAGGTTGCAGTTGGAGATATTTGAGTTGTTTAGAACTTTTAGGATGTTTTCCAGTTGTTGCAGAGATTACCGCCGTCTCGGTCAGATCCTTTTATGATTGATTTGGAGCCTGGGACGATTCCCATATCCAAGGCGCCTTACCGTATGGCTCCAGCGGAGATGGCAGAGCTGAGGAAGCAGCTGGATGATCTTTTGGGGAAATGATTTATCTGGCCTAGTGTTTCACCGTGGGGAGCACCGGTGTTGTTCATGAAGAAGAAGGATGGGATTTCCAGTTATGCATCGATTACCGAGGACTTAACCGAGTCATCGTGAAGAACAGGCATCCTTTACCATGGATTGATGAGTTGTTAGATCAGTTGCGGGGAGCTACCTGGTTCTCCAAGATTGATTCTGCTTCGGGTTACCATCAGATTCCTATCGACGTGACGGACGTTAGGAAGACTGCTTTCAGGACAAGGACGAGCATTATGAGTTCGTGGTGATGCCCTTCGTGTTGACGAATGCATCAGCAGCGTTCATGAGGTTGATGAACGGGGTGTTCCAGGAGTATCTGGATGTGTTTGTGATCATCTTCATTGATGATATTCTGATGTATTCGAGGAGTCCTGAGAAGCATGATGTGCATTTGAGGGTGGTTCTGGAGAAGGTGCGGAGCAGAAACTGTACGCGAAGTTAAGTAAGTGCAGTTTCTTGCAGCAAGAGATGAGTTTTCTTGGCCATGTGGTGTCTGCTGAGGGAGTTTCTGTGGATCCGACTAAGATTGAGGCTATCACAGGGTGGCCTAGACCATGGAATGCCACCGAGATTCGGAGTTTTCTCGGGTTGGCGGGTTACTATAGGAGGTTTGTCAAAGGATTTGCGAGTAAGCCGCTGTTGATGACGAAGTTGACAGGGAAGGATGTCCCTTTTGTGTGGTCTTTATCTTGCTAGGAGAGTTTCAGTAAGTTGAAGGAGATGTTAACTAGTACACTAGTACTGGCGTTACCCGAGCCGGGTGAGCTGTACGTAGTGTATACGAATGCTTCGGGAGTTGATCTAGATTGCGTGCTGATGCAGTAGGGGAAGGTTATTGCATATGCTTCGAGGCAGTTGAGGAAGCATGAGTACAACTACTCTACCCATGACTTGGAGTTGGCTGTGGTGATTTTTGCTCAGAGGAGCCGTTTGGGTTAGAGGCAGCTAACAAGGCAGATTTGCTGAGCAGGATTCGAGTAGCTCAGGAGAAGGATCAGGGTGTGATTGATGCTTCTAAGGTTGTAGGTTCAGGCCTCTAGGAACGGGACGATACTTGTGAACGGGTGGGTTTGTATACTCAAGGTTGAAGATCTGAGGTAAGAGATCCTGAGAGAGGCTCATGCGAGCATGTTGTCTATTCATCCGAGAGAGACCAAGATGTATCATGATCTGAAACGGTACTATCACTGGGTCGAGATGAAGAGGGATGTCGCTAACTGGATTACAGCGTGCAACGTGTGCAAGTTAGTGATGGTTGAGCATCAGTTTTTGAGTGGGTTATTACAGAGTTTACCCATTCCGGATTGGAAGTGGAACATGATTACCGTGGATTTTGTGACAGGGTTGTCGGTTTCAAGGACGTATGATGCGATATGGGTGATTGTGGATCGTCTGACCAAGTTAGCACATTTTCTTGCCATCAAGAAGACCGACGGAGCAGCGATGTTGGCTAAGAAGTATGTGTAGGAGATTGTGAGGTTGCACGGGGTGTCAGCGAGTATCGTGTCAGACAGGGATCCGAGATTTACTTCAGAGTTCTTAAGGACGTTTCAGGCTAAGCTGGGCAGTAGGGTGCAGTCGAGCACAAATTGTCATCCTCAGATGGACAGTCTGAGAGGCGATTCAGACCCTGGAGGATTTGCTGAGGATGTGTGTGCTAGATTACGGTGGTCATTGTGTGGATCAGCTGAACTTGGTAGAGTTTGCGTACAACAATAGCTACCAGGCGAGTAGGGATGGCTCTATATGAGGCTCTGTATGGGAGGTCATGTCGTACACCATTGTGCTGGACTCAAGTGGGGGAGAGGAGCATGTTTGGTGCGGATGTTGTTTAGGAGACGACGGAGAAGATCCGTGTCTTGAGGCTGAACATGAGAGAGGCTCAGGATTGGTAGAAGAGTTATGCCGATAAGAGGAGGAAAGAGTTGGAGTTTGAGCTGGGAGATTTGGTGTATCTCAAGGCAGAGATGTTGAGGGGTCCTAACAGATCCATTTCAGAGAATAAGCTAGGTCCGAGGTTTATGGGTCCGTTCAAGGTTGTGGAACAGGTTGGACCAGTAGCTTATCGGTTGGAGTAACCTCAGAGTATGAAGGCTTTTCATAAAGTCTTTCATGTTTTGATGCTACGGAAGTGTCTACATGAGTCTGAGGAGGTGTTAGCTAGGATTTCGGAGGATCTTCAGCCCAATATGACGTTGGAAATGAGATCTATGAGGATTCTCGAGAGGATAGTCAAGGTTCTGCGTCGGAAGAAGATATTGTTGGTGAGAATCGTGTGGGACTGTGACGGTATTGAGGAGGAGACTTGGGAACCAGAAGCGAAGATGAAGGTAAAGTTTTTGAAGTGTTTCGAGAAGCAGGTGGAGGCTTAAGTTATCTTTTTCTGGTTTTCAGTGTCTGTGATAGTATGTTGCTATGAGTTTGGATGTATTTTTCGTTTTGTGATGTAACGATTATACATTGTTGAGATTTAATAAGATGGGTTTTTCTTATTAAATGTGTTTATAAGACATGAGTTCTTATGGTATATGACTGGTGAGTCATGTGTCATGATGACTGGTGGGGTCATGTGTTATTTTGACTGTGGGGTAATGTGGAGGTCTAGAGATAGAAGTTCTATGTGAGTTAGAACTTGTCTATCGGCTAGAGAGCTAGAAATAAGAGAACTAAGTGAGTAGGACTGTCTATTTATCTAGTGAGGCTGGAAATGGAAGTTCTATGTGAGTTAGAGCTTGTCCATTTGCCAGGGAGGAGTATCTAGGAATAGAAGTTCTATGTGAGTTAGGACTTGTCTATTTTCTAGATAGCGCGGGGAAATAGAGATTTTATGTGAGTTAGAAATTATCTTTTTCCTAAGGGGAATCTGGAAACAGAGGTCTTATGTGAGTTAGGACTTGTCTTTTCCAGGGACTCTGGTGGAAACACCCTAGTGATTGGGTTATTTCGGATGGTCTAGTTATTGGTCATGAGGTGATATTCCGGGATTGGAAATGTCGTGATGGAACCACGGGAAGAGATTTTGATCGGTAAGTGCTTATGATGCACGTTACAAAGTTGATTGCTCCACGAGATAGTGGGTTCCTTACATATACTTGAGGGGACAGTGAGGTTCTCTCCAGGGGATAGTGGGTTCCCTGCATATACTTTGAGGGACAGGGATCTCTCGAGAGGATGTGTGATTCCTCTGCATGCCGATAGCTTGACAGACTGTGTGTCCCGAGAGTGGAAGGGGCATGGAGCATACCGAGAGCCTAATGGACGGCGGTCCTGTAGGTGGGAGGGGTATAATATACATCAAGAACTCAAAGGGTGATCACCCTGAGAGTGTGAGGGGTGTATATAGATATGAGTATGAGCAATAGTGTTTGTAGTGTGATTGTAAGTATGAGACTAGATGAGCTTTAGGGATCAAGAGATGATCTCAGGTGGTGCTGACCGGGTTTGGTCAGGATGGTAACCGTAGTGAGACGGTGTTATGTGACTGAGATCGGGAGTGGATCTCAGGTGGTGCTGACCGGGTTTGGTCAGGATTCTATCCGTAGTGAGATGGTGCAATGTGACTAGTATGAGACTAGTTGAGTTTTTGGGATCGGGTGTTGATCTCAGGTGGTGTTGGTCGGGTGGGGCCAAGAGTGTTGATATCAGTGGAGCTAGTCGGGGTGGGTCAGAGAGTGTTGATATTGGGTGCGTTGACCGTAGTGGGACGGTGTTGCGTGATTCGAGGTCAAATCCGTGTTAGTGGGGCAGAGTTGTAACAACCGTTAACCAAAAATTCTGATTTTTGGTCGTGCGTCGATCGACGCAGGTGGTGTGCGTCGATCGACACAAGGTTAAATCGAACCGGATTGGTTCGATTTAAGTGTCAGTTTGCAGGCCGGTTTAGGATAAAACCCTAGGACTTCCCTATAAATAGGCAGTGGCCGCGTTTTTGGGGACTTTTAGTTCCAGAAAGTTTCCAAAAAGTTCCAGAGAGTTTGCAGAGAGTTTTGTGAGAGGAGATTTGTTCGTGAGGCTCTGGAGATTGTTCTTGGTGCCTGTTGATCGTGTTTGGGAGTGGATTTCGGATCCTTGGTGAGTGTTCTTCGCGTTCTTCATCCTTTTCTTCCTTAATTCTTTCCAGATCTAAGGTGAGTGTGTGACCATGGCTTAGCTGGGTAAAAGAATTGATAGGATGCTTTTGATTGTTGTTATTGGTTGGATTCGTGCTTGTTTTGGGTGGATTTTTGTGCAAGGATCGATGAGATGCGATCTAGAATCGAACCATGAGAGGAGAGGTTCTATTCTTAGATCTGTGTCGATGCGTCGATCGACGCAAGTGCTATGCGTCGATCGACACACGAGAGCAGCGCATCGATCGACACCGAGGTGGTGTGTCGATCGACAAAGGGTGCATCGATCGACACATGTTATTTGTGTCAATCGACACATGTTGGTTGTGTCGATCGACACATGGTGCATCAATCGACACATGTTGGTTGTGTCGATCGACGCTGTGCGATTCTCGTTGCTTGTTTGTGTTTTGCCTTGTTGATTGTTCATCCTGGCATTGTATTATTTTATTATGCATGTGTGTATAGTCTAGTAAATGGGATGACCGTCTCAATGAGTATTTGTGATAATACTCACGCATCTCGTATAACCATGTGATGCAGGTAAAGACAAGGTGTGATCGTGGAATCGTGGCCGGGAAGAGGGGATGATCTAGCTTCTCGATTGAGTGGTTATAGTTGTTAGTAATTCTGGAACTGAGTTGTTTATTGTTTTGGATTATTGGTTGTTGTTTCGTACTGGAATTGTTTAGTGATTCAGTAGAGTATGGGATCTATTGAATGGTGTTTCTGGTTATTGATTATGTTGTTTTCCGCAGTTTGTGTTGTTGACATATTGAGGATTATTATTTGTGATAATAATAATCTGAATCTGGAAAATTTTAAATTTTACGGGCTGGGTTGTTTCACTATCTCTATATCGTTTACTCCATTCGCTTCCTGCTACACGCATCAAATATGGTAGACCGTGACATTTAGATACTAGGATTACCATAAAATATAGAGAAATTTGCTAAATTACCACCATCTGAACTTCATTTTGTTCTAATACACCTTCTACCACATCAACAAGTCTCATTCGGTCCTAATTTTGGAAAAACTTGATTTTATCCTCTAATTTTGTTAAAAAAATTCAAAACAATTTAAAAATTGAAATAATTCCCAAACAATTCCTAAAAAAATATTTTTTTCCTTAAAACAAGAATAATTAAATTTTGTTAACAAATAATTTATAGTTTCAGTTTTCAATTTTAAATGCCAAATTAAATTGGTAAAAATTCTAAAATTTCTAAAAAAGTTTAACATTTACAAAACATAATATGAATTTGAAGGTAAAAATTAAATTATATTCCAATTTTTGTTTTTCCAAAAACCAAATTAATTTTTAAAAAATCCTCAAATTTTCTTTATAAATAGTGTGATATATGTCATTAATGTATTTTCTACTAAATTATTTAAGATATATTTCTTCTTTAAACTATATTTATGGACCAACATTGTTTTTTTTTAAATTTTTCTAACAAAATTAATTTGCATGAGATATATTATTTTTGAAATTTTGTAACCGTATGAATTTTTTGAAGCTTTTAATTTTTTTTTTATGATTTTAGAAGTTTTCAAAATTTAAATTGGTTTTTGAAATTCAAAATTCAATATTCAAAACGTAATATTAAAAATATTTTGTAAATTGTATATTAAGAACACTGTATATTTAGATCCTAGATTTAGAGAATTTAATAACTAAATTTGCAGAAAACACATTCTACACTACTCGATAGATGATAGAAAATATGGTAAAATTTATATTATAGTATGGTAGAATATATTGAGAACGATAGAATACGTATTCTGGACTTGGTAGCTGTTAGTGCAAATCGTGGAATAAACACTTTTCGAAGATGTAGAATATAGAGAAACACAAATTCTACGCTTGGTAGATATAAGTCTATAAGGTAGAACAAACAATCTACCGACCTGTAGAATTTAGAACGTGGATTCTGGAAGCCGTAGAAGCAAACTATATAATTATTTTATAAGATTATTTTTAACTAATAAAAATATTTTAATATATACAAATGACTATTCTTTAGATGTTTGTAATTATAAGATTTTTAAAAAAAATTTAAAACTATTTATTTCTAACTATTTTTTTAGGTTAAGGGTAGTTTGGGTAAAAAATAGTCAAAAATAAGAAAAAAATATTGGAACAAAATGAATTTTAATATGGGGTAATTTTACAAATCTTCCTAAAATATACAACATGAATTATTTTCGTTACCTCTTTGTAATTTGATAACGGGCTATTTAGAACATTAGTAATGTAATTTGACCATGATTTTGAATTTAACATTTTTAGCTTGAAAAAGAATCGAATTAATGTTATGGATTTACATTTTTCATATTTATCGGTTGCAATCTTTGACTTGACATTTTGGTTCCTAACATTTATAACTTTCAGATGCACTTGAAAGTATGTCGATTGTTTTCTCTTATCATTAAATGTGAATTTCATTTGCAATATGTTCCTTTTGGCAATTCTGCAAAATATGACAAGTATTTTAGTATTTGATGCTTTAAACTTATTTAGGAAAAACTAAAGTCAGAAAATTAGAAACAGATGGCTAGGAAGAAATCATTGTTTCGAACCAATATTCTAAGTTACTGGATTATTTTTTTACCATTTATAAACGACGAATTTTTTAAATAAATTTGATGGGCTCTACGCGGAAAAAGCTTAAAGAAAAAGAAAAATATTTGTTGATTTAAATATCACAACTTTTAAAACAGTCGCTTGAGATATGTTAGCAACAATAGTAATTTGATGATGATTTAACGACCGAATAGTTATGTTACTAAAAGCTATAGAATAAAGATTGAAATTGTTCATCGCTAAAATGACGATAGAAAGTGCACATATAATCCGTCGCTACATCCAGGATATTGTTACAAATTAGTGATGATATATGGATATGAAAATCTCGTCGTCATCAGCCTAATAATTTCGGATGTCTCACGCAAGATTTAAAATTTGTTTTATTTTCATTTACATTTTCGTTAATGAACTTTTAAAACGAATTCACAAAATAGACGTTTAAAATTGTGAAGCCGTAACGAAGACTTCATTTACCTTTTAGGCTTTAGACCATGGTATGGAATAATGGAAGAACATTCAAACAATTTTGATTATGAGATACAGTTGACAAACAGTATGATATTGGAAACATGTACATTAGACGAGATGATAAGCAAAAAATCGAAAATTTTATTTTTCTGAAACAAACAACCACATAATTATATAATAAAAAAAAAAAATCCCAAATTTTTCCCTACCTCTTTGTGGTATATTCTTTGAAGTAATTAGAACTCAAACTTTGGGATTTACCTCAACTTTTTCTCAACGCCAACATTCCGGCGTTAGAGAATGGTCTCGCTTATAATCTTTGCAATAGTTATATACCATATTATGTGTTTGAACCCATCTCATGGCTTGGTATTGCTGCCGGGTTAATCCACCGGACCGGTATGGCGAAGCCGAGATGGAATGACACCGTGCTGACGAGTAGGCGGTGCAGCCGATCGCTTTAAAATTGGTGTATTTGGCAGTAAAAGGTTGATATTTATAGTCGGCTTTGTATTTACCATCTTCGGTTGCCCAAGAAGAAGCGTCCCATATGGAACCATAAAGCCACATTGGTCTTAAAGGAAATGTAGCAGCACTCTTCTTTGGGTATCTTCTTATGGGAATATCATCAACCAAAAATCTGAAATTACAAATGAAGAAAAAAACAACATTAGTTTGAAAATTGATGTAAATTTTACTAAATAAGGAATACTTTTCGATAAAAATATGTATGTTTTATAGTAACATTTGCATAAAAGTGTGAGATCTTTTCATTAAACAATTGGATAATATTTGCTATACAAAACAAATTAAATGCTTAAAAATGGTAGGTAGATTCTCTATGTCTCCATTGATGTGGTCGCACCTCATAGGTTTGAAGGACTCACAGTTAGTTTACAGAATTAAAAAGATATGGTGAAGCTGGCACTTTGGTTAGGCCCAGAAACGAATAACATGAGAATCATAATCAATTATTATTAGTATAAAACAAAACAAAAAAATCAAGTATAATTGTTCACCGTCGTACGGTCACTGTCTCTTTCTTGTTCGTGTCTCTAATTACATATTTCCTTGCCCAAATAATGCAACCCTACGGAAAATGTTTTCCCATTTATAAAATAAAAATTTAAGAAAAACTTTTTTTTGCTACATATATGGCTCTAGATTCATCCACCTAGCGGCACAATTAAAAATGATTGTATTATTTCTTCAGAACACGAATCTTTTATATCTACACTATTAATAACAACAATTTTTAATAGGAGACAAATTAAGTAGAAATAGGCTTACATGATTTCTCTAGGGCTCCAAAGAATAGCATAATGGTGAAAATCTGAAGTAGGATCAAACCACAAGCGAAACTTCATCTCACGACCAATGATTTTACCATCACCACTTCCTCTAATGTACACATTTGTCTGAAGTGTGTAAGGCTTCCCAAATGTTGTCCCCAAGAATTCTATGTCAACCTCATCATGGAATCCTGGATGTGCCTCATTATTTGATAGCTACGTACAAGTTTAATTTAATTAATTAAAACTAATTAAGATCACTAAACGCAATTAATAAAAGTACTTAAATTTAAATAGTCTCTAGCATCACTCACATAGAGAGATGTGATGACTCCAGCAGTGTAACCAGGTTGGAGTTTGATGGATGCTCCAAAGTAGCCTGATCTGAATGGCTTCACTGACTTGAACCCACTTCCTATATATAGACCCCAAATACATTATTAGTAAAAAGAATTTGACATAACTACATGAGAAAATGAGAAGTAAAGTTGAATCAGTACCTGAGGTTCTATCAAGCCAGATGGTGAGGGCACTTTGGTCCATTCTCTGATGCTGAGGACCCCAAAGATTCTTAAACCCTTTGTAGAAACTCAAGGAGCTAACCTTGGAGCTTGGCCAATAACCAGGTGATGGTGGCCAATAAGCATTCACTGAGGAACCCAATAACGCCAACAAGTGGAAGATTGAGAGAAGAGAGATGATCAAAGAGTTACCCATTTTTTTTTTTTACTTTTTTCTTCTTTTGTGTGGAGTGGAAAGAAGAAGAGTGGAGTATATAAATGCAGGAGAGAGATGATATGTGAGGATGGATGGACATGAGTATGGCATATATTATAAGCTTTTATGATGGAAATTGGAAATGAAATGGGTCCTTACTATTTGGACCCACTCACAAAAATACATAATGAAAATGGGTGGTCCACTCACCTAAGACTCTTAAACGGTCTAAAAATATAAATACATTGTTATAGTGAGATATACTTACATGCTACAAATTTATGGAAAATCTTAGGTTAAGATCACATTCACACAAATTGACCGATCCAAGGACAAGTGGTTTCAACACCGATTCACATGCCCTACTAACACCATACGTAATTACGTAGAGATCACTGCATCTCATAATCCTCAAATCCACCACCAACTTTACCTTTTCTCCTCTCTCTCTTTTTGGCTATGATAGTAATATAACATACTAAATGAAGTAATGTTGTGGAAAGCTATTGAGGTAACCAAAAGGAGAACAACAAATTGAACTTTCATTAACCAAAACAATCTTAAGAATTCGTTTAACAGTGTTAAGTTCTTGTTGTTAAGACCGCGTAGTGTCGTAATTCATGTATGAAATCTCTAATTTCTTCATAGTTGATCGAAAATTTTGTTAAAGAAAATTGTGTGTCGTGAGATAGTAATAAAAAAACATTACTATAAATAGATGTTATAGGTTTAAGGTTTTTGAATTTGGCTTTGTTGTTCTTTGATTTATTTCATAACTCTGTCTTTTTATTTTCAATAGAAATTTTTACGACAAAAAAAAGGGTTATGGAGCCAAGCAATGTTATTGTTAGATGCGTGTCTCGTAAAAGAATCAATGCATTTAAAGTTTCATTATTCACTGACCAAAAATATAAATAAATAATTAATTTACCATCTGGAGTGTCAGCATTCTTCATTTTTTATTTGACTTTATCAAAATCTTTGATTTCTGATTTTTTATTTCATGAGATAATTAAGTTTATTTTGGACTATAAAAATAAGGAGACTGTGGTGAATAACATTTTCTTATTGAATTCCGTCTGAATATTATGTTTGGATTTATTGAGCTTATTAAAATTCTATTTTTTATGTCTATTAATTTTTGTAATGTCTATTAAAATTATACTTTCATCTATTTTATGTCTTTTCACTTGTCTACGTCTAATCATAAAAGTAAATTAAAAAGTCAAATACAGGAAGATTTTGTTTCTAGACTAGGAAATAAACATAAGTTTTACCAGAGCATAAATTTTTTAAAATGCAATATATGCCAAAAAATTATCGCATGTATTCTTCAACAATGTCAACTAATAAGCTTCTTCGAAAAATGATTCCACCGATCTTCTCTCAGCCATCTTAGTAACGAATCACTTTTTTTAGACTACTGACTTCAACATATGCCTCACGCACAGCTTTCTCCACAACAAAGACTTGACAACTGTTTAGCTTAATTTCGAAAATTTTGTTTCAGAAGAAAAATTATATCTGCTACATCTCGTTTATTTTTGCATTGTTCGCTGTGAAAATAGCATTCAAATATTATTTTTTTTTAATAAATAGTACTTTAATCGTATTCTAATTTCGTACATGGTATTTAGATGGAGAGTTACTATAACTGCCAGTGTTCAAACAAAACTAAAAAGATGTGAGCATTATCATTTTAGTATGTGTCAATTTATAACGATCACATAATTTATTATAATTTTTTTATAATGATCATAGTTCGTGCGCTATAATTTGAAAGATAACCATTCTCTTTTTATTCCGTTCATTTCATATCAATTTATTATGCAAATTCGTTTGTTTTTCACTTGTTTTAAGAAAATTGTCTTAATTCACGCCATAAATTTATTTTGAATAATTAAAATATTACATGAGAAATTTTGAGAAATAACACTTTTGAAGTGCTACTTTTCAAAAATACCATTTTTTCAAAATCTTTGTAAAAATGTTACTTTTAAAAATTATTTATTTTTTATATCATTTATGTTTGGGTTAACTATGTTGTATTAGGGTTTGGTTTTGAGGGTTTAAGAGTTTTTAGGAGTCAAAACATTTTTTAGAGTTTAAAATTTTAAAATTTAGGCTTTAAAAATCCATAATTAGTGGCATTTTTTAAAATATACAAACCTAAACTGACATTTTTGCAATTGTCCCACATTATATACCGAGAACAGTACATCTTTCTAGGTTCGGAATTTTTTTTAATAATTATCCGCTTTAATTGTTAGTCAATCATGTGATCTCTTGATTATTACATATAGGTTTAGGCATAAAAACCGGATCTGAATATCCGAACATGGATTCGACTCAAAAAACCATGTTCGGATCGGATATGGGTATCTATGTTTTATTTTATTAGGTACATTAGAATGACATCCGCGGGTATATGTTCAGTTACAAGTTCCTATCCGCAAATACAGGTTCGAGTACATGTTCCTATAAATGAACTCCTATGTCTCAACTGCATCCTTCTTTTGTCATACTTTCAAGTAGTTTTAATTTTGGATTTGGTATTTTAAATGTTTTGTGCTGTTTTTGCATCGGATAATTTTTATTTTACAAGTTATTTTTTTTGTAGATTTCGAGTGAAAAACAGTTTCGAATACAATTGAACGTGAAAGAATCTGAAACCGAACAAAGACCCAAAATTTGTTGGGTTATTAAATGTACAATTAACTGCTAGCCGATCTAAACTTGTACATGTAAAAATCAAACATGTACCTGATCTGAAATCTTACATGTACCTATATGAGTCTAAAATTTGTAAATCCGATAAAACCTGTGCTCGATAGGACCCGATCTGAACCCGATCGAATATCCGTATGCCTATACCTAATTTCATGTTATCTTTCCCGTCGGACTATCGAATTTTGGTAACCCTTAGATTTTGGTATTGTAATTATTAAATCTATGTTTACATAAAATCTTTGTTGCGATAATTATTAAATAATCACATCAATATGTTCTATATATTTACTTATTGAAGATACTTTTTAAAAAGAATTGTGACCCCAAATTTCGAACGACGTAAACTTATCCAAAAGAATGTGATTTAGGGAATTAAACAGTTGGATTAAGAGTTTCAGACCCCCAAAAAAGGAAATAGTTAGTATAATTATTAATTATCGTAATTATTTTTTAATCTGATAATCATTGTAAGGATCCTATATACATCTGCTTTATCGACATAAACGTAAGGCCTTTTTTCTAAATTTTTTTTTTTTTTACAGGAGATATGAAGCAAACCTTAAACATTGCCTTTAGATCTCAGAATATCGAATCCGATTGATTGGCCATTATGCAAGTTTGTTAAAGTGCATGCTTTTTCAGGTGAAGCCTAGTGGTTTTTTTTTCACAAACATATTTCATATATTGATCATACATGTATATGTTAACTAATAAATAACCGAAGTACTAATAGTAGAAAAATTGTTTTTCTAAGGCGAACGGTCCTATCAAGTAGGTCTGCTTGTACATTCATCTCCCTCTTTAGGACAATATACCAGAGTAAACTCCGAAAACGCCTTTCGTAACTCTTTGAATTTAGCCAGCTCTGGTTTGAACCGTGGCCACTCTTCTGGGCTTGACACCATCATGGTCAGCTCCATTGAATCTGTGGTGAACAACGAGCAATATCGTTGCTTTTTTTTCTGTAGGTTATCCATAGCCCATAATAAACCATGCATTTCCGTATGCAAAGTAGACATGCTACGTCGCATTGCATAACTCGTAGGTCTAACAGGTATGTGGTGCCATCTTGGAGTTATAGCACCCATCCGATCTCCCCATCCTTCCAAAAGCCATCTACGAAACTGGTGAAAATCGCTTCAGGTATAGGTTGGGAGATGCCAAGTCCTCGTCCCTCCCTTAGCTTCCTTCATCTGTCCATGAGCCAAAAACCACTCTTTATAGTGATTCTCCTCTCGCGATCTCTAATATCTCTTGTGGGGGTCTGGTCTCTATTCTCGAACTCTTTGGCATTACGAGCTTTTTATAATACTAGATGATCCAAGGGAAGGCACAAACATTATCCTCCAGTTCTCTCCCGACATGGTGTTCGTGAGAGGAGAAAATCCATATTTCCCCAAAGGATATCAGACGGAAAGATACTCTGGAAATTAGGAATATTAGACAAAGCCCAACATTGTAGTGTAAGAGTACATGTGAAAAGGACATGATTGACTGTTTCTTCTGTACAACCACATCGAGGGCAGCTTTGGTCATGTTGTAAATATCGGTACGCAAGTCGTTGGTTAACTGCCACAGCCCCATACAAGGCTTCCCACAAAAAGTGACGGATCTTATTTGTTGTATCTACTTTCAACACCCATTCCTTCAAAGGATTTAAGAAAAACTCATGGTTAAAAAGAAAAACTCTTACATATATTATTATTATGTTGCTTTGTTTTTTTTAATAAACCAAAACATGTACCATACTGATTTGTACTAGTGTATATTGCATGTACCATACTGATTAGTCATAAGCTCTCTAATATCATGAAACAAACTATGAAAATTATTTTGTGAGTTGGTAGACTTGAAGAAAAAACCAGTGATTATGAGTGCCGTTGCAAATCTTTTCTATCCAATTCCATGCTCGTAACGTCTATTCTTTCTTCGCGAGAGTCGAAAAAAATTAATGTTGAGCAACCGAAAAATATTACAAACTAGGGAAAGTCCACGCGTTTCGCGGAACAGCTATTTAGATGATTTTAAAAACTATTTTAATATTATATATATAAACTAACATTGATATACTTAAATGATGTTTAAGATTTATACTCATAATTTCTATTTATACAAATTCAAACATCAGTTTTAAATGCTTAATATGAAAGTGAACCATGATGATATATATAAAAAATTTCATTTGAAGAATATATATTTTCAATTTTGTTCTAGAATTCAGCTTATTCTTTTGGAATCTTTTCGTTATTGTCCGTGTCCCCTATTATAAAAAAAAATGTTGAGTCCACACGTGACCGAAAAGATAAAACTTATAGAGTGAAATATGCAATAATTTATAGATGTTACATGTAAAAAATTAGTGAAATTTAAATGCTTTTGAAATTGATTGATCACATATTTGTTTTACATAATTTGATTTTTATATTATCTAAATTTATATAGCTTCTACAATTTTTTTAACAAAATGATAGTTTTTTTATATAAATTTATTTTTTATTCATGTCTTTATGAGTATTTGGATAAAAATACTCTATATAAAAATCAAGATCTTATGTGACATAAAAATATTTTTAGTTTTTTCATAACTATTTTTTATCTTATCAATAAATGAAGTTTATAACAATTTTTTTTAAATGCATTTTCTAATATTAGTTGCATAGAGAAACAATCTAGTACAAAATTGTCAATGGTGTGTCAAGATGAGTTAAGCTTGGCCTAAACTTACAAAAATATTGTATAAATTATTGATATTTAATACCATACGTTACAAAACGTTTATATATAAGGTTTTCTTTCCTTGAAGATGTTTTCTTAGATTTTAAAAAGTGTATTTATTGGACTGCTTTTATTAATTACATAGTTAATTTGATCTTACAATATAATAAAAATAGAGATTAAAAAGTAAAAATAATTTCAAACTATTTTATGTGAATTATTTTAAAGTATATAAATTTTTCTCGTGTTATCAAAATATTGATAAACAAAACATGGTAGAAAATTATATAATGACATTATGGCATGTCACCAATACAAAAAAAACATCGGCACCTCTTATATACTTTTTTAATTAGTTTATTATAGAATAATTTAATTTGTATAGGATATACTTTTAATATACTTGAAAAAAGACAAAACAACAAAAAAAAAGTTAAAAATATATATTTTTTAAATATGATAGTTTTTCGGAAGTTCTAATTAAGAAATTTATAAAGAATTTGAAAAGAGATATTGAAAAAAAAAATTATCTATTATAATATGATTTATATACTGTTAATTAATTTATGAAGATAATTTGATGTTAATTTAATGTTTAGTTTTAGTTAATATATTGATATCACTTTTTTATTTTAAAGAATCAATGCAAAAATTCTAAAATCTAGAGGGACAAATGTCAAAATTAAGTAAAAATAAGGTATTAAAAATAAAAAATTGTTAACACCAAAAGTGACAAGTGTCAGCCTCTCAAAGCTTCACTTAGAGGAAACCTTAAAATATTATATTAGATTTGTTTCCTATAATGATTGGAAAAACCAACCGATACTTTCCATTTGAATACTTCTTAAAATGTATAGCTGTTGTTTAAAATTTAATGTGGTAAAAAAACATTTTATTATTGGCTGTCGAACTTAACAGGCCGATAATAAACATCAAAGTACAACCGAATAAATAACAATAATACTTTTTCCATTTTACAATACTTGTTATTTTATTTTGTTTTACATAGATTAAGAAAACAATTGAATTTTCTGTTTTATCCCTAATTAATGTACTATTTTATTTGATATGTGTAATTAATAAGCTAAAAAATAGGAATAAAAATAGAAAAATTAGTCATAAATATTTATTGAAAATACAAAACGACAAGTAATATGAAACAAAAAATTAAACGCAGAATGACAACTAATATGAAACGTAGAGAATATATTAGTAATATTATTCAATTTTTTGGAAGATTGTATAATATGTATATTTTTTTTTGCTAAAACATAATTGGTCTGATTGATAACCTAAAGCGGTAAGGTTTTTAGCTATACGGTTAAAACATAGTGCAAAACTATAAACAGAAACTATAAAAAAAAACAGTACAAATAAAATTGAGTGTAATATTTTTGGTAAAGTTTTTGATGTCACTTTTGTGATTGGTATAATTTTAAATGTTACAAATTGTAAAGTAGCGTTTAGCTATTATCAATATGTTATCAATCATTTTTTTTTTTTTGAAACTTCACAATATATTGTTACGTATCAATTATGGAGTACTTCCGAACCTCTTGTCCGACGGTCCATCTAAAATAAAGTATTTGGTAGAAAATTAAATTTTGTATTTCTTAAACAAATTACATTGATCATGTTTTGTTTGTATGCGCAGCGGCAAGGCAAATGTGGGCACTTTCTGAATTGCCATCTCCTGAACATGGTATGATTTTGTGTCAATTTACTCAAATTTCCATTTCATCTAGTCTTTGAGAAGAAAAAGAAGAGTGAATAACGGGGTTTGGAAAAGAACACTTTCGATCTTATGGATGCTATGGAAGAACATAAATGTCTTGTTCTTTGAAAGGAAATATTTTGATGCTCGAGATATCATGAGAAATATCATAGAAGATTTAGAAATGTGGTTTATAGCACAAACTGTAGAAAGGAGAGTTCAAACTGGTATTTCTCCTCCACATGAGTTTTCGGTTAGAGGATGAAAAACTCCACCAGGGCCTTGGATCAAATGCAATATAGGTTTTGCCTGGTCAAAATATAACAAATTGGGTGGAGGTTCTTGAATTATGCGAGATTGTAATGGGGAAGTATTGTTACATAGTCGCAGAGCTTTTGTCAATTGTGGTAGTTTTGATGAAGTAAAGATGCAAAGCCTGGTCTGGTCTATTAGAATTTTGCAAAGCCATCACAAGGAAAACGTGATTTTTGTAACTCAGGACTCAGATCTTCTTGGTGCTACTCTTAGGCTGCGAGCATGGCCTTCTTTCAAATCTCAAGCTTCACAGATTCTTTTTGAATTGGGTCAAATATCGGAATGGAGATTGGAGATTAAGGTTTCCTCCTCCAATAGAGGTGTTGTAACGACCGCGAACCAAAAATGTGATTTTTGGTCGTGCGTCGATCGATGCAAGGGTTTGATTTAAGTTATCGGTTTGCAGGCCGGTTAGGGTGAAAACCCTAGGGCTTCTCTATAAATAGAGGGTGGCCGCGTTTTTGAGAGTTTTTAGAGTTCCAAAAAGTTTCAAAAAAGTTTCAGAGAGTTCCAGAGAGATTTGTGAGAGGAGATTCGTTTGGGAGGTTTAGGAGATCGTTGCTGGGGCTTGTTCTTCGCGAATTAGGAGTGTATTTTGAATCCTTGAGGATTATTCTTCTCGTTCTTGGTGTTTCTCTTCATTTCCTTTTCAGATCCAAGTTGAGTGCATGACCATGGCTTATTTGGGTAAAGGGATTGATAGGATGCGTTTGATTGTTGTTATTTGGTGTATTTCGTGTGGTTTTTGGTGGATTTGTGTGCAGGGATCGATGTGATTCGATCTAGGATCGAACCATGAGAGGATAGGTTTGATCCTGGGTTCTGTGATATTGCGTCGATCGAGACCGAGGTTTCATGTCGATCGACACACTGTTGATGCATCGATCGACACATGGTGGTTGTGTCGATCGACGCATGGCCTGTTTTGGTGAACATGTGTTGTTTGTTCGTGATTTGTCTTGTTGATTGTTCATCTTGGTATTATATCAGTTTCTTATGCCTGCGTGTATAGCCTAGTAGATGGGATGACCGTCTCACTGAGTATTTGTGATAATACTCACGCATCTCTTATAACCATGTGATGTAGGTAAAGACAAGGTGTGATCGTGGAATCGTGGCTGGGAAGAGGAGATGATTTAGTGTCTCGATTTCGTGGCCGTTGTGTTAGAATTGTTAGGGTGTTAGTAATTCTGGAAGTGCTGTGTATTTGGATTGGTTGTTGTTCGAATTGAATATTGGATTATTGATTTGAATTCGTGTAGAATTCAGTAAAGTATGAGATTTATTGAATTGGTATTGTTGATTAATTGTTGTATTGATTTTCGCAGTTGTATTGTTGACCTATTGAGGAATATTATTTATGATAATAATAATCCGAATCTGAAATTTTTTAAATTATACGGGTTGTGTTGTTTTATTTTGGTATCAGAGCCCTTATGGTTCTAGGGCGGGTGCAATTGATTGATTATGTGAGTTAGTTGATTGATTGTTGTGTGGGTTTGGAGTCCTAGATAATCTTCTCCGAGCCTTCAATGAGATTCCACGGTAAGTGTTGTTTGACTTTTCTGTTTTTCTAGTATTCTGCTTGGTAGTGCAGAGGGATAGCTAGAGGTACTAGAGGCAGAGCTCGTGGGGGCCGTGGAGGCCGAAATGGTTGTGGGCGGGGACTTGAGAGTGAGTCTGCTGCCGCGAGTGTGGTCCAAGAGACCACGCGGGAGCATGTGGCCGATTCGCAGGCGTATCAGGAGGGTATGTGGGTGTGGCTACTGTGACTACCAATGTGAGGGCTGGTGGAGCTGGTGAGGGTCCCGGTGTGGTCGGTGGAGCGGTGGGTCCAGGTGGGGGTGCTAACGCAGGTTTTGCCCAGGATCGAGATGATCGTATAGCGGGTTTGCTAAGTTGATTCTGGAGCGGTTACCAGGTGGGATGTCGGCTCCGGAAGTGCAGCAAGGTGTGGCTGATGTTCAGCCAGGCATTACCGGTGTGCAGCCAGGTGTGGCGGTTACTGAGGAGCTCCCATCCTACCTTAGGATGATGGAGAAAATGCAGAGGATTGGCACCGGGTTCTTCTCGGGTGATGCCAAGCCTGAGGAGGCGGATTTATAGAGAAGTAGATTGGAGCGGAATTTCCAATCTCTCATGTGTCCAGTGAGATACCGGGTAGATCTAGCAATTCATTACCTTGATGGTGATGCACATCTCTGGTGGCGAGGTGTGGTGGCTAGGAGAGCTCAGGAGGGTATGGCGTCGGAGGATTTTGTGGCGGAGTTCAACGCCAAGTACTTTCCGTAGGAGGCGGTGGATCGCTTGGAGCTTCGATTCTTGGAGTTGAGTCAGGGTGACCGGTCGGTCCGAAATTTTGATGAGGAGTTTAGTCGCCTTCTGGTGCATGCCGGTAGAGATCTGGAGGGCGAGCATGCCCATGTGAAGAGGTTCCTGAGGGGACTTCGACCAGATCTGAGGACTCGCTGTAGGGCTCGTAGGTTTGCCACGAGGGCGGAGCTAGTGGAGACAGCTGCTGAGATTAAGGAGGATTTGAGGGAGCAGGTTGTGGTGGTTGGCCCATCGGTTCAACAGCAGAGGAGGTCACAGCAGCAGGTGGTTCCGAGCAGGGGCGGCAAGCGTGCGCAGAGACAGAAGAAGATGTGAGAGAGCACTTCAGGGCCTGGTGTGGGTGGTCACGGTGGTTCGGGTTGCTTCGGTTGTGGGAGCACGGATCACCGGGTAGCAAGCTGTCCGAAGAGGAGTGAGTCTTGGGGAGTACAGGTGTGCTACCACTGTAGGGAGTCGGGGCATATCAAACCCAGGTGTCCCAAGTTGCAGCAGATGGCAGTGGCGGCAGCACATCCGGTGGCTCAGATTGCAGCGGCACCGTGGGTGTTCACTTCGGTGGAGGCAGGTGGTTCTAGCGCCAGACCGATCACAGGTAATTTCAGAACTTGACTTGTTAAATTCTGAGTGTGTGAATTTTAATCTGTTTTGGAATTTTTGAGTTTGTGCTAGAATGTTAGGGTTCTTATGCACATGGGATTTGTGCATGGACCTTAGTAGTGGGTGGTTGTGAGTCCCATTGTTTGATTTTAGAGTGACGAATTGCTTCATTACTCTGAATTGTGCAGAGATTAGCGGTATCCAGATCCGGTGAGAAGCCGAAAGTAGTTAAGGTTGCTGGTGGCAAGTCGTTAGATACTCTTGAGCGGGCTCGAGGAGTGGATATTCTGGTGACGGAAGAATTGATGCCAGCAGATTTGATTATTAATCCGGTGGAGGTGTACGATGGCATTCTAGGTATGGATTGGCTGGATCGGTACAGAGTTCACCTGGATTATCATCGAGGATGAGTTATGTTTGAGCGGGAAGCGGGGAGGTTGGTTTATCAGGGAGTGAGGCCGACTTCCGGGAGCCTCATGATTTCGGCGACGCATAATAAGCAGCTGAACGAGAAGGGCTGCGAGGCATATTTGGCGACGATTGTGATGCCAGAGATTGTTGGAGAGGTTGCAGTTCGGGATATTCGAGTTGTTCAGGACTTCCAGGATATTTTCCAATCATTGCAGGGATTACCACCGTCTCAGTCTGATCCTTTTACGATTGAGTTAGAGCCTGGGACGACTCCGATATCCAAGGCACCTTACTGTATGGCTCCAGCAGAGATGGAAGAGCTGAAGAAGCAGCTGGATAATCTTTTGGGGAAGGGATTTATCCGGCCTAGTGTTTCACTGTGGGGAGCGCCGGTGTTGTTCGTTAAGAAGAAGGATGGGAGTTTCCGATTATGCATTGATTATCAGAGACTTAACCGATCAGGGACTTAACCGAGTCACTGTGAAGAACAGGTATCCTTTGTCGCGGATTGATGAGCTGTTGGATCAATTGCGGGGGGCTACCTGGTTCTCCAAGATCGATTTGGCTTTGGGTTACCATGAGACTCCTATCAACGAGGCGGATGTTACGAAGACTGCTTTCATGAAGAGGTATGGGCATTATGAGTTTGTGGTCATGCCTTTCGGCTTGACGAATGCGCCAGCAGCGTTCATGAGATTGATGAACGGGGTATTCCAGGAGTATCTGGATGTGTTTGTGATCATCTTCATCGATGATATCCGGGTGTATTCGAAGAGTCCTAAGGAGCATGAGGTGCATTTGAGAGTGGTTATGGAGAAGATGCGGGAGCAGAAGCTGTACGCGAAGTTGAGTATGGTAGCGAGAGATGAGTTTTCTTGGCCATGTGGTGTCTGCAGAGGGAGAATCTGTGGATCCGGCTAAGATTGAGGCAATCAGATGGTGACCTAGACCGAGGAATGCCACAGAGATCCAAAGTTTTCTCGGGTTGGCGGGTTACTATTGGAAGTTCGTCAAAGGATTTGCGAGTATGGCACAGTCAATGACGAAGTTGACGGGGAAGGATATATTTTTGTGTGGTCTTTAGCTTGCAAAGAGAGTTTCGGGAAGCTGAAGGAGATGTTGACGAATACACCAGTGTTGGCGTTACCCAAGCTAGGGGAGCCTTACGTATATGGATGCTTTAGGAGTTGGACTGATGCAGCAGGAGAAGGTTATTGCATATGATTCGAGGCAGTTGAGGAAGCACGAGTGCAACTACCCTACCCATGACTTGGAGTTGGCTGTGGTGATTTTTGCTTTAAATATTTGGAGGTTTTATCTTTATGGCGGGAAGGTGTAGGTGTTCACAGACCATAAGAGTCTGAAGTACTTCTTTACTCAGCCAGAGCTGAACCAGAGACAGAGGCGCTGGATGGAATTGGTAGCAGATTACAATATGGAGATTGGGTACCATCCGGGTTAGGCTAACTTGGTTGCAGATGCGTTGAGTAGGAAGAGGGTTGCTTCGGCTCAGGAGCGGGATATGGAGGTTTTGGCGAGTGAGATTGGCACTCTGAGGATGTGCGTTATCTCACAGGAGCCGTTGGGGTTAGAGGCAGCTAACCAGGCAGAAGGATCAGGGTTTGATTGATGCTTCTAAGATGGCAGGTTTAGAGTATTTGGTCTTGGCGAAGGGATAGTACTTGTGAACGGGCGGGTTTGTGTACCCAAGGATGAGGATCTGAGGTAGGAGATCCTAAAAGAGGCTCATGCGAGCATGTTGTCTATTCATCTGGGAGCGACAAAGATGTATCATGATCTGAAGCGGTATTATCACTGGGTTGGGATAAAGAGGGATGTTGCTAACTGAGTTGCAGCATTCAACGTGTGCCAGTTAGTGAAGGTTGAGCATCAAGTTCTGAGCGGGTTATTGCAGAGTTTACCTATTACAGAGTGGAAGTGGGACATGAGTACCATGGACTTTGTGACAAGGTTGCCGGTTTCGTGGACGTACGATGCGATTTGGGTGATAGTGGATCGTTTGACCAAGTCAGCATATTTTTTTACCATCAAGAAGACCGACAGAGCGGCGGTGTTGGCTAAGAAATATGTGCGGAAAATAGTGAGGCTGCACGGGGTGCTAGCAAGTATCATGTCAGACAGAGATCTGAGGTTTACTTAAGAGTTCTGGAAGGCGTTCCAGGCCGAGATAGGCACTAAGATGCATATGAGCATGACTTATCATCCTCAGATGGATGGACAGTCTTAGAGGACGATTCAGACCCTTGAGGATTTACTGAGGATGTGTTTGCTGGATTATAGTGGTCATTGGGCAGATCACCTGAACCTAGCGGAGTTTACGTATAACAATAGCTACCAGGTGAGTATTGGGATGGCTCCATATGAGGCTTTGTGTGGGAGGCCATGTCGTACACCATTATGATGGACTCAAGTGGGGGAGAAAAGCAAGTCTTTCATGTGTTTATGCTACGGAAGTGTCTACATGAGCCTGAGGAGGTGTTGGCTAGGATCCTAAAGGATCTTTAGCCCAACTTGACGTTGGAGGCGAGACCTGTGAGGATTCTCGAGAGGAGTCAAGGTTCTGCGCCGGAAGAGGATACCATTGGTGAGAGTCGTGTGGGACTGTGACGGTGTCGAGGAGGAGACTTGGGAACCAGAAGCGAGGTTGAAGGCAAAGTTATCGAAGTGGTTCAAGAAGCAAGTGGAGGCTTGAGTTGTCTTTTTTTAGTTGTCAATGTATGTGATAGCCTGGTGCAATGAGTTTGGATGTATTTTTTGTTTTGTATTGTAACGATTATACATTGTTGAGATTTAATAAGATGGTTTTTCTTCTTAAATGTGTTTATAAGACGTGTGTTCTTATGGTATGACTAGTAGGTCATGTGTTTTGAAGACTGTTGGGGTCATGTGTTGTGATGGCTCGTGGGGTAATGTGGAGGTCTAGTGATAGAAGTTTTATGTGAGTTAGAACTTGTCTATCGGCTAGAGAGCTAGAAATAAAAGTTCTAAGTGAGTAGGACTGTCTATTTTCTAGTGAGGCTAGAAATAGAAGTTCTATGTGTGTTAGAGCTGTCCATGTTCTAGGGAAGTATCTAGGAATGGAGGTTCTATGTGAGTTAGGAATTGTCTATTCCCTATATGGCGCTTGGAAATAGAGGTTTTATGTGAGTTAGAACCTGTCTATTTTCTAGGGGGAGTTTGGAAACAGAAGTCTTATATGAGTTAGGACTTGTCTTTTCCAGGGACTCTGTTGGAAACACCCTGGTGATTGGGTTGTTTAGGATGGCCTAGTGTTTGGTCATGAGGTGATATTCCGGGAGAGGAATGTCATGATGGAACCACGATAAGTAATTTTGGTCGACAGGTGCTTATGATGCACGTTACAGAGTTTATTGCTCCAAGGGATAGTGGTTTCCCTGGATATACTTGAGGGGACAGTTAGGTTCTCTCTGGGGGATAGTGGTTTCCCTGCATATACTTTGAGGGACAGGGATCTCTCTAGAAGATGTGTGATTCCTCTGCAACCGATAGCTTGATGGACTGTGTGTCCCGAGAGTGGGAGAAACTGGAGCATACCGAGAGCTAGATGGACGGTGGTCCTGAAGGTGGGAGGGGTATGATATACATCAAAAGCTCAAACAGTGACGACCCTGAGATGCAGAGGGGTGTATATAGATATGAGTATGAGCAATAACGTTTGTATGGTGATTGTAAGTATGAGACTAGATGAACTTCAGGGATTGGGAGTGCATCTCAGGTGGTGCTCGCCGGGTTGGTGAGGATGGTAGCCGTAATGAGACGGTGTCATGTGATTGAGATCGGGAGATGATCTCAGGTGGTGCTGACCGGGTTTGGTCAAGATTGTAGCTGTGGTGAGACAGTGCAATGTGACTAGTTGAGTTTTGGAATCGGGTGTGGATCTCTGGGGATGCTGGCCGGGTGGGGCCAAGAGTGTGATATCAGTATAGCTGGCCGGGTCGGGTCAGAGGGGTGATATCATGTGAGTTGACCGTACCGAGATGGTGTTGCGTGATTCGAGGTCGAATTCGTGTTAGTGGGGGAGAGTTGTAACGACCACGAACCAAAAATTGTGATTTTTGGTCGTGCGTCGATCGACGCAAGGTTAAATCAAACCGGTCGGTTGTCGGTTTGCAGGCCGGTTAGGGTGAAAACTCTAGGGCTTCTCTATAAATAGAGGGTGTCCACATTTTTTAGGGTTTTTAGAGTTCCAGAATGTTTCAGAAAAGTTCCAGAGAGTTCCAGAGAGATTTGTGAGAGAAGATTCGTTTGGGAGGTTCGGGAGATCGTTGCTGGGGCTTGTTCTTCGCGACTCAGGAGTGGATTTCGAATTTTTGAGGAGTATTCTTCTCGTTCTTGGTGTTTCTCTTCCTTTTCCTTTCTAGATCCAAGTTGAGTGCGTGACCATGGCTTATCTGGGTAAAGGGATTGATAGGATGCGTTTGATTGTTGTTATTTGGTGTATTTCATGTGGCTTCTGGTGGATTTGTGTGCAGGGATCGATGTGATTTGATCCAGGATCGAACAATGAGAGGATAGGTTCGATCATGGGTTATGTGATGTTGCGTCGATCGACACACGATGCAGTGCATCGATCGACACACTGTTGATGCATCAATCGATACATGGTGGTTGTGTCGATCAACGCATGGCCTGTTTTGGCGAACATGTGTTGTTTGTTCGTGCTTTGCCTTGTTGATTGTTCATCCTGGTATTGTATCAATTTCTTATGCTTGCGTGTATAGCCTAGTAGATGGGATGACCGTCTCACTGAGTATTTGTGATAATACTCACGCATCTCTTATAACCATGTGATTCAGGTAAAAACAATGTGTGATCGTGGAATCGTGGCCGGGAAGAGGAGATGATCAAGTGTCTCGATTTCGTGGCTGTTGTGTCAGAATTGCTAGGGTGTTAGTAATTCTGGAACTGCTGTTGTAACGCCCCAACCACCGTCGAGCTATCCGTATGCAGGAGAAATCCTCATCCCCTCGAGAGAAATCCTCATCTCTCAATAACATACCGGGGAAATCCTCATCCCTTCAGGAGAAATCCTCATCTCCTTGTGGGCCCCACATCCACTATCGGCCCATGGGCCCATCCCTCTCCGACGGTCGGTGCGTTAGTCCGGGAGGCTCGAAAGACTTGTTTACTAACCCTGCAAATCACCACGTGATCTTTCCCCGTGTTTTGTCCTCACTCACACGGTACTGGAAATGACTTCCCAGAATGTCACTCATCCTTAAATTGCTCCAGCCCAAGCACGCTTAACTCTGGAGTTCTCTCTGGATGTGTGACGGAAAAGATAAGTGCACTTTGGTGATATAGGTAGCCAAATCAATTCTCTTAAACCTGTCCGCATGAACCACATAGCGGGATGTTACAATCACCCCCACTAACTGATGGATTTCGTGACGGGATTGCCAGTGTCGCAGACCTATGATGCGATATGGGTTATTGTGGATCGTCTGACCAAGTCAGCACGCAACTGTTCACGCTTAAATATCGAACCCTAGGGTTCCTTAAACCAGCCCCACCAAACCGGACAATTAAAACGGACCGGACGGTCTGATTCAACCCGTGTCGATCGACATACGCCACCCGTATCGATCGACATAACGCCCCAACCCGACTTCTCCTAAGTCCAAAACACACATGTCGATCGACACACACACCTGTATCGATCGACACCACCAAAAATCCACTTTTTGGTTCACGGGCGTTACAATTCTCCCCAACTAACATGGATTCGACCTCGAATCACGCGACACCGCCCCACTACGGTCTCAACCACCTGACCCACACCCAACCAGTATCCTTCGAGATCACACTCGAATCCCACAACCCGTCCTGCTAAGGCTAACACTCTCGCCTAAAATTCGACCAGATTCACCCGGAACACCAACGATGCACGCCCCATGGTCCGGATTAAGGCTGCCCGATTGATCGTCCAACAATCAAATAAGAACATGTCCGACCAACCGTTGACCCCGCATTGGACCAAATGATCGTACAACAATCAAACAAGAACATGTACGACCATTGGCGTAACATATGCTACCAGGATTGTCCGAATCGAATTCCCGACTCCAGTAAAAACCCCAGACTTGACGTTCACCACACCCCTGGCCCTCAGCCAGCGCCACTCGTGATCACTCCTGATCCCCGAGTTCCACTAGGCTCACACTAGCCACATTGCACCGTCTCACCACGGCTGCAATCCTGACCCCACCCGGTCAGCACCACCTGATATCCACTCCTCATCCCCGAAGCTCATCCAGTCTCATGCTCACGACCACGCTCAGACGCTACTGCTCCTAACTCATACTCATAACTCATAAACATATACACCACACATATGCTCGTAGGATCGTCACCCCTTGAGCGACAGTGTGCAGGAGACCCACCCGTCCCCTGGAGAGACCCACTATCCCTCCATGTATATATATATATATATATATATATATATATAGGGAACCCACCCGTCCACTAGAGAGAACCACTAACTCTCGAGTAAATGCAGAGAACCCACCCGTCCTCTGGAGAGATCCACTATCCCTCAGTATACAGGAACCCACCCGTTCCCTGGAGCAATACTCTGAAACGTGCATCATAAGCACCTGTCGACCCGAATCACCTTCTGTGGTCATCCGAAACAACCCAATCACCAGGGTGTTTCACAGAGTCCCTGGAAAGACCGTCCTAACTCACATAAGACTTCTGCTCCAGACTCCCCCTAGGAAATAGACAAGTTCTAACGCGCGTAGAGCTTACATTTCCAGCCACTCCTGGAACCTGTACAGTCTCATTTCAAGCCACTCCTGGAACATGAACGATCTCTAAGCCGCGTAAAACTTCTATTCCTAGCCATCCTAGCCGATAGGCAAGCTCTAACTCACATAGAACTTCTACCGCTATACCTCCTCATGACCTACCAGTCATCACGAACCCATGACATCACTAGTCATACCATAAGAATTCACATCTCATAACACATTTAATAAGGCAAACTCATCTTATTAAATCTCAAATTGTATACTCGTTACATCCACCACGAAATAAAATTATCACAAACATAGCAACATGCTAAACAGACTCTGAAACCAGAAAAGAACTCAAGCCACCGCTTGCTTCTCGAACCACTTCGAGAACTTCGTCTTCATCAACGCCTCTGGTTCCCAAGTCTCCTCCTCAATACCGTCACAATCCCACACGACCCTCACCAACGGTTTACTCTTCCGGCGCAGCACCTTGATCCTCCTCTCGAGAATCCTCACAGGCCTCGCCGCCAACGTCATGTTGGGCTGAAGATCCTCCGGAATCCTCGCCAACACCTCCTCAGACTCATGCAGACACTTCCGTAGCATCAAAACATGGAAGACCTTGTGAAAAGCCTTCATACTCTGAGGTAACTCCAATCTATAAGCTACCGGTCCGACCCGCTCCACCACTCTGAACGGACCCATAAACCTCGGACTCAGCTTATTCTCTGAAATGGATCTGTTAGGACCCCTCAACATAGCTGCCTTGAGATACACCATATCTCCCAGCTCAAACTCCAGCTCTTTCCGTCTCCTATCGGCGTAACTCTTCTGCCGATCTTGAGCCTCTCTCATGTTCAGCCTCAAGACACGAATCTTCTCCGTCGTCTCCTGAACAAAGTCTGCACCAAACATGCTCCTCTCCCCCACTTGAGTCCAGCATAATGGTGTCCTACACGGCCTCCCATACAGAGCCTCATATGGAGCCATCCCAATGCTCGCCTGATAGCTGTTGTTGTACGCAAAGTCTACCAGGTTCAGATGATCCACCCAAAGACCACCATAATCCAGTACACACATCCTCAGCAAATCCTCCAATGTCTGAATCGTCCTCTCAGACTGCCCATCCGTCTGAGGATGATACGCGGTACTCATATGCACCATAGTGGCCATCTCTGCCTGGAATGCCCTCCAGAACTCTGAAGTGAATCTCGGATCCCTGTCTGACACAATACTTGCTGGCACCCCATGCAGCCTCACTATCTCACGCACATACTTCATAGCCAACACCACCGCTCCGTCGGTCTTTTTGATGGCCAGAAAATGTGCTGACTTGGTCAGACGATCCACAATAACCCATATCGCATCATAGGTCTGCGACACTGGCAATCCCGTCACGAAATCCATCAGTTAGTGGGGGTGATTGTAACATCCCGCTATGTGGTTCATGCGGAGAGGTTTAAGAGAATTGATTTGGCTACCTATATCACCAAAGTGCACTTATCTTTTCCGTCACACATCCAGAGAGAACTCCAGAGTTAAGCGTGCTTGGGCTGGAGCAATTTAAGGATGAGTGACATTCTGGGAAGTCATTTCCAGTACCGTGTGAGTGAGGACAAAACACGGGGAAAGATCACGTGGTGATTTGCAGGGTTAGTAAACAAGTCTTTCGAGCCTCCCGGACTAACGCACCGACCGTCGGAGAGGGATGGGCCCACGGGCCGAGAGTAGGCGTGGGGCCCATTAGGAGATGAGGATTTCTCCTGAGGGGATGTGGATTTCCTCTGTATGTTATTGAGAGATGAGGATTTCTCTCGAGGGGATGAGGAATTCCCCTGCATACTGATAGCTCGACGGCGGTCGGGGCGTTATAAGTGGTATCAGAGAGAACCCTGACGAGTGTGTGAGTCACACTGTCGGGGGTAACGATCCTGGTACGCAACGAGGACGTTGCGATCAGTTAGTGGGGGTGATTGTAACATCCCGCTATGTGGTTCATGCGGACAGGTTTAAGAGAATTGATTTGGCTACCTATATCACCAAAGTGCACTTATCTTTTCCGTCACACATCCAGAGAGAACTCCAGAGTTAAGCGTGTTTGGGCTGGAGCAATTTAAGGATGGGTGACCTTCTGGGAAGTCATTTCCAGTACCGTGTGAGTGAGGACAAAACACGGGGAAAGATCACGTGGTGGTTTGCAGGGTTAGTAAACAAGTCTTTCGAGCCTCCCGGACTAACGCACCGACCGTCGGAGAGGGATGGACCCATGGGCCGAGAGTGGGCGTGGGGCCCATTAGGAGATGAAGATTTCTCCTGAGGGGATGAGGATTTCCTCTGTATGTTATTGAGAGATGAGGATTTCTCTCGAGGGGATGAGGATTTCCCCTGCATACTGATAGCTCGACGGCGGTCGGGGCGTTATAGCTGTGTAATTGGATTGGTTGTTGTTCGAATTGAATATTGGATTATTGATTTGAATTGGTGTAGAATTCAGTAAAGTATGAGATTTATTGAATTGGTATTGTTGATTAATTGTTGTATTGGTTTCCGCAGTTGTATTGTTGACCTATTGAGGATTATTATTTATGATAATAATAATCCAAATCTGGAAATTTTTTAATTTTACGGGTTGGGTTGTATCAGGTGTTTCTCTCATTGCCCAAAACGTCACAAGTTAGGATCATCGTCAATCTTATGTTGAAGCTGGTCTTCTTTGATGGCTTTCGGATGTTTTGGACCTTGAAAGAAGATTACCTGTTTTATGAGGTAGTTTTTTTTGTAAAATAAAAAGTTTAGGCTAACGGTCCTCGACATGTCTTTTTTTTTGTTTGTCGACAATATAGGCTACAACGGGCTGGTCCACTAGCCTAATCCTCACACATGAGGAGAAGAGGTCAAACCCTTACCTATGCCAAGTCTGAGTGGTATAACTACCACTACACCACGTGCATCTTGACCGGTCCTCGACTTGTCTAATGAGGCTACTTTGACATTTTATGTCCATCTTTTGAGTTCTATTTTGTGAAATCTGTTACCAAGATTAATTAAAAATCATTCAGATGGAAAAAAAAAAATTACATTGATCAGATGTCCCCGAAAGGACAATGTTGAAATTCAATTTTAATTTGAAATTAAATGAATGATTATTATTAATAAATGAAAGTATAAGCTTTCACTATTTTTGTCGGCAATGGTGATATGAGTCTTTGATAATCGACGGTTGCGGGACCCATCTGCCGACAAAAAATTCATTAATTCATTCATAAACTAATTCCATATATATTTTCTTTGATCGAAAGATAACTGTAACTCATTGCTTTTAGATTGCCAATAACTATATTGTCTCCGTGCGTGTATCTCATTGCTTTTTCAATCTTAGTAGTATTTCTTATTTTGAGAAGAGGCCTTAATTTTAGTATCTTTGTAGACCACAATCCTTTAAAAGTTTTCACTTTTTTTTATTGAAAATTAAAAGTTAATTTATTCAATAATAATTTTTTTTAATAATTAGAGAACTAACTAAAATTAGTCTATGTAACATAATTCTATCCACCAAACTTAGATTAATTGGGTAATTTTTAATTTATATTATTTTTGATTATTCAACTCAATTTCCCATCTTTTAAAAGCATTTTATGATTAGTTATTTTTTTTGTGTAAAAAATTTGCAACAACTATTAACATTTTATAGTTTTTTTTAAAGAAAGAATTATTAGTTCAAACAAAAAACCAATTATCAATGTTTTGACTTCTAAAACTTTTTAAATTAATAAAATAATTTTATTCATGAATTTAATTTTTTTTAAATGAATATATCTAAATTGATCAGCACTGTTTTTCTAACTCATAATTTAAAATTTACATATTTAAATTAGTCACTAGTAATCAAAATTATTATTTAACTTTATTTTCCTTATAAAACATATAGATTTTTGTACCACTCTTTAACTGAAATTTTTTTGAAAAATGCAATTTTTGAAATATCATTTTTCAAAAATATTATTTTTTAAAATCTTTGTAGAAATAACATGTTTCCAAAAATTTATTATCATTTATGTTTGGGTTAACTATGATGTATTAAAGTTTAATTTTGAGGGTTTTAAAATTTGTTTGGAGTCAAAACTTTTTTACGATTTAAAATTTTAAGAATTATGATTTAAATTTTTTAATTTGTGATATTTTTACAAATAAAAAATCTATAATAACATTTTTAAAAATGAATACACCAATAATAATATTTTTGCAATTATCCTCTTTAACTGTCCGTTAAAAAATTCAATACATACTATATACTTAAATTTTCGTGCATGTACATTAATATTGACGGTCTTTTAGTGAGTCTTCATTGAATTCGAAAATTGCAATGAAGATTACATTTTATCGGTTGGCAAAATCACTCTGATATAAATATAATAAAGGTTTATCAAGTTTAGTATGAAAATTCATACAAAATAGCTATAATAGTAACAAAAACCCGCTTTTCTTCGGCTGTACCCAATAGGTTATTCATGCAAAATATTTTCAAAACAAAATGAAACCATCTAATTAACGATTCAATTTTAATAATTTTATTCGTGTTCTAGGAGATATTTTTTATAAATGCATCTTAAAATTTCATATTCGAGTTTTGTTGTTAAAGAGGCAACTAGTTATTCACATGTTCAGATTTCTGATCCGAGATCACTACAAAACTAAGGTCTGAAACTCTTCAATGCCTTTAGAAATAATAAAAATACTATTAAAAATTACAAATTGTGGACTTTTATAACTACAGTAAACAGTGGTTATAAGAGTATCTCTAGAGATCACAAAACAAATCAAATTGTAATGAACTCACCAATATGCGTTATAATTTGCAAAACCATCTGGAAAATTAAATGGCTACAAAATCTGAAAACATATCCGAAAATTTATGAAATTTTATTTAATAAGGATTTGAACAGATTGTATAAGCAAAATTAGGCTAATAAGATTAAGATTAAACGTTTTTAACATGAGTTCAAGTTAGTGTTTGGTGTTTCTTTGATTTAATCCAGGCAAAACTAGAAATTTCAACGAAATCATTACTAGAGAATTTTCTAAAATTTATAATATAGTCAAGAAATATTTTCTTTTGAATTTCATCATTCTTCAACTGTTTTCTTTTAATAGTTGAAAGAGTATATGGTGAAATTTTCAACGACACAATAGAAAAAAGAAAAGAAGAATACTTCATTCAACATTTTGTTTCCTACTATTTGCACATTTTGACTAAACTGATGGGAATTGATTGATGTTATTGCTTTAAATATTCTTGTTTCAGTTCCTGCTTGAGTGAGTTTGAATTCCCATTGCATGAAGATGTTATTATGTGGACAAACAATATAATCTGCAGAAATATAACGAACATCGAATTAATGTTTCCTTGATTTTTATAGATTTGACCCTTTTTCCTTCTTTTGTTTTATTACTTTTCTGAATATTCTGTTTTCAAACTAATTAAATACATATACATATATTTATAAGTAAAACTTGCATCAACAATTCTCATAATTAGTAATAGAATAAAAATAAAAATTCAGTATAAAAAAAAAAAAACTTACATCATATGGTTCGTTTTGCATTAAAATTGAAGTTTGCGGTTTACATGCTTAATAATCATTATTTCATCCCGGTTAATAAAAAAATAATTAGCAATTACAACACAATATCAAACTTAGTATTTATTATTTAATACTTATGCAGAATATAGATACAAATGATTGGAAATAACAAAAACTGGTAAGATATCCGATATCTTATGTTGTTAAAAACAATTTGACATTACATAATATGTAATCAAGCAACAATCAACAAACTATATTGATTAGGACACAACAACAACATTTGCATCAATTATCATCTAGCTAGCTAGAGATATTTGAAGATACAATTGTAAATTTATAAATAAATAGTGAAACAAGAAGGTTATGTGGATGTGCGATTGTATATATGTATGGTTATATACTAATATATATATAATATATATATATATATATATATATATAATTATTAGAAGGTATTTATTAAAGTATGGTGTGTAGCGTACGTGGGACTATGAGAGTGTCTTGATTTACATAAGAAGAATCATTTGGGTATTGCACATAATTGAGGATCGTTATGTCATGTTAATAATTCATTTAGTTTTTGATAATAATTCATCAGACTTTGGATGCTTGCACCACAATACAAGCCAGACGACAAAAGCAATGAGTTGAGTGATCGATGGCTTTCTAATCAAATCCATATTTTATTTTCTAGATTTTTTATTGTATTTTAGCTACACTTAAATCTATTTTTCGTAGTATTTCTTTGTTTTCTACTTTTGGGAAATTGAGAGATATGAAATCTAAAACTCCAACCTACATGTCATGGTTGATAGATGGTCACTTATTTTTCTATAGCTAAATATACTTACGAGCGGGTTTTTTTTATAACTGTAAGATCAAATGAATTATCAATAAAAAAATCAACTGTAAGAGAAACTAGAGAATAAGGTTATAGAAAATAGTACAATGATAGATTTCGGGTCGATGATATGTATCCCCACAAAAACTATCATATAATTATATATGGAGCCCAAAGGTTTATTTTTGTCTATATGTCCACGAAACGAATTCAAAACCTATATATCCACGAAATAAAAGTTGAATGTTTATATAGCTACTAAATAGAAGTTCAAAAACGCAGAACCCATAGGATATGATTATCGATGGTTTACTGTTTTCAAATAACTTCTTAACCAATTGAATTAACAGTAAACCGGATTAAGACCGGATAATGACACGATTTTAATCCGAAAACACGATTAGAATTAATGAACCAAAACTCATTTCTAGGTTTAACCCTAAATCAGAAATCAAAGAACCCTAGAAAAAAAAATCCCAAATCTCTTTGAACCCAAAATTGAGAGATCAAAGGAGATCATGGATTCGATGGATGTAATCTAACGAGATGTGGAAGAAAAGGATAGAGGATTCGATGCGATAGCAGGAGAACGAGACGAGTTTTACATCCGCAAACTATTAGAAGGGTTCGAATGAACCGTCGATTTTTCATGATGTTGTGCCGGAGAGTGACAGTGATGAAGACGAAGAGGTTAGAGAGAGAAAGCATTCAGATCCAGACGTGGTGATAGGACTCTGTATCTAAAGCAGTCTTTCATCAACGGAGTCGCCTTCAAGGAGACTGTCGTGGACTATGCACTAAGGTGAGATCGAAATATCTGGCAATACAGCTATGATAAGGACAAGATTGGGTTAAATTGTGTTGGTGAGAATGATGAAGAGGTAAAGGGTGTAAATGGCAGGTGTATGCATCAATTCTACCTAAAATGCAAAGTGGAAAGTCTCGGTGTTTGTAGATAATCATAGTTGTATCCCTAATGGAACGTGTTCGATATTAAGAGTTCATGTGATAAGTAGATTATTTCTTAAAAAGATTAGGGAAGAACCAGAATATTATAAGCCTATGATGATCCATGAATTAATTAGGAAAAAGTGGGGAATCACTGCCTCTAGACTTCAATGTCAAGCTTAAGGCGTTGAAGTGAATCGAGCATGAGTATGATAATCAGTTTGCACGACTTAGAGATTGAAACGACCAACCCGTAAAATAAAAAATTTTCACTTTCGGATTATTATTACCACAAATAATAATCCTCAACGGTCAAACACGGAACTCAACTATCATCAAACCAAACAACACCATTCAATAAATTCCATACTTTATTGAAACTTACCAATCCCAATTCAATAACGAATTATCTCAACAAAAAAAACCAATAAAACAATCCAACATCAAATCCAGAACTACTAACACTCTAGTAATTCTACAACGCATAAGCCACTCAATCGAGACACTAGATCATCTCCTCTTCCCGGCCATGATTCCACGATCACACTTTGTATTTACCTGCATCACATGGCAAAAAGAGATGCGTGAGTATTATCACAAATACTCAGTGTTACGGTCATCCCATCTACTTGGCTAGAGATGTCAACATGGATTACGGCCCGCGGGCTAAGCCTAAGTAAGACCGCAACGGGGCGGGTTTGGACATACATTTAAAACCCGCAACCCGTGACGGGCTAACCCGTAAGGGTTGAAATTTTTTTTGGTTCGTAATGGGTTGGCCCATTTGGACGCGGGCTGCCCCATTTGGCCCATCTGAATTTTTAGTTTTGACTAATGACTTTAAATTTAGTGTTTTTATGTGTTCTTCTTGTTAATGATTTGAGTTTTTGTTAATAAAAGATTTTTCTTTAATCATGAATACATGTTTGGTTTTAATCTATGTTTATTTAAAATATGAATAAAGCAAGTTAGTCAAACGGAAAAATCCATTAATACATCATTTATATCGACCAATACTTTTACGTTTATATTATAAATACAAAACATATAACTTATATCACTAACCAAATTTAAACAACAAATTCTTTTCCATTTATCAATCGCAAACAGAACAAAAAAATATCATCATGTTATATTAATCATATAACGTATATAATAGATATGAATGTGAGCCTAACCATAGAAATGAAACATAAAAGTTTACGTACATACTAAGCCAAAAACACATATACAATACAAATTGATATGGTACTATGACAAGTCATTGAAAATCATGCTTGGTTTGTTTTAATTGTTTGTTGCCTTCTTGGATATTAGTTTAAACTTTTATTTTGAATTGCAAGCAGAAATTGAGATTTTTGAGTTTTAATTTTGAGTTAAAGACTATGACTCAGTTTGGATTTTTAAAATTTGATATTTTGATGTGCTATTGATGTTTCTAATTTGATTTGGATTGAAAAAAGACCTTAGACGAGAGTTTCCTTTTGATTCACATAAGCTTTATATACTAGATATTTGAAGTAGTTAAAACCCGTTTATTTAGTCTTGGTTAATGTACTCGCGTTTGACATGTGTATACAACAAAGCCTTAGACGAGAGTTTGCTTCTAATACACATTAGTTTTGTTTCATTCATGTCTTGTATTTTAATGTTACACTTTTTTTTGTACGTTATAGCAAGACTATCATAACCCGCGGGCTGGCCTGTTAGCCTGTTTGCCCAAGTAATACGGGCTTGGACATATATTTCGAACCCGTAACCCGCGACGAGCCAGCCCGTATGGGTTGGAATTTTTTTTTTGTCCGTTACGGATTGGGCTACTTGGACGTGGGCTGACCCGTCTAACATCTATATACTTGGCTATACACACAGACATAAGCAATGATACAATACCAGGATGAACAAACAACCATGCACAATACAAACAATCAACAAGAACACAACACAGCAGCACGTGCGTCGATCGACACAACCACCATGTGTCGATCGATGCACACTGTGTCGATTGACGCATCGTAGCAGTACCTAGAATCGATCGTATCCTCTCATGGTTCGATTCTAGAACGCATCTATTCGATCCCTACACACAAATCCACCCAAAACAAGCACGAATCCAACCAATAACAACAATCAAACACATCCTATCAATTTCTTTACCCAGATAAGCCATGGTCACATACTCACCTTGGATCTATAAGGAAAAGGATGAGAAAACAAGAAGAACACCACACGTAGATCTCCAAATCTCCTTCTTCCTTCGCGAAGAACACAGATCTATCCACTCCAGAGCTTCACAATCCCACACACGAGCTTTTAGGATTAAAACATGAAGAAATCAACAATGATTCTCCTTTTCTCTCAAATCCTCTCTCAAAACTCTCTGGAAATTTTCTGAAAATTTTCTGGAAACACTAAATATCCCTAAATACGGCCACACCCCTATTTATAGGGAAGCCAAAGGGTTTCCCCTAAACCGGCCCACAAACCGCCGACTTAAATCGAACCAACCGGTTCAATTTAACCTTGCGTCGATCAATGCACACCACCTGTGTTGATCGACACATGACCAAAGTCACGATTTTGGTTCACGGTCGTTACAACTCTCCCCCACTAACACGGATTCGACCTCGAATCACGCAACACCGCCATACTACGGTTAATACACCCGATATCAACATTCTAGCCAAACCCGACCAGCTCTACTAATATCCACACTCCTGGCCCCACCCGGCCAGCACTATCTGAGATCAACACCCGATCCCTGAAGCTCCACTAGTTTCATACTCTAATCACATAGCACCGTCTCACTACTGCTACCATCCTGACCAAACTCGATTAGCACCACATGAGATCATCTCCCGATCTCCGAAGCTCACCTAGCCTCAAACCATAATCGCATTGCACCATCTCACTACGGATACAATCCTGACCAAACCCGGTCAGCACTACATGAGATCATCTCCCAATCCCTGAAGCTCATCTAGTCTCATACTTACAAATCACATCCAGGGGTTATTGCTCATAACTCATACTCATAACTCATATAAATATACACCATACTCACTCTCATGATCTTCACCCTTTGAGCTAATGGTATGTAGGAAACTCACTACCCCCTGGAGAGAACCACCATCCCTCAAAGTATATATAGGGAATCCACTGTCCCCTAGAGAGAACCACCATCTCTCGATTATATGCAGGGAACCCACTATCCCCTAGAAAGAACCACTATCCCTCAAGTATGTGCAAGGAACCTACTACCCCCTAGAGAAATTAAAATATTGGTTAGATTTAAATGGTTTTAAACATGATTTTCACATCTTGACATATTCATTGATTCCACTTATATTGATAGTTTTTTACATTTTGGATTCATTATTTTAATTTATTTTTGTTTAATATCTATTTTTCCTTCCCTTGGACTTGGAATTCAATAAATTGTATTGAGGACTAAGATCCAGGATGAATTTAACGAGTGATTTCAAGTGTTTTTGCAAGGATATGTTGCTCTTAAACAGGATTTCCAAGAGATTTCATTGTGGACGCACAATTCAATTGACTTAAGCATTATCCACTATTCAAAAGAGATGTGACAGAAAAGAGGAGACATTGGAAATACAAAGCATGGTTTCGATTCATACGGGATACCCAATACTCAAAAACAAGATCTAAGATTGATTGCGACAACCTAAGATTTTTGCCGAAAATATCTAAGCTCACCGGTACTATCATTCTATTCTCTATCTTTTTGATTCTTCTTTCAAATAATTTTCATCATTACTCCCTTAATTTGATTTAATTTTACACCGGAGACGGTGTAAGTTAAGTCTGGGGGGATTGTTGTTACTAACATGTTTGTTAGTGTTTGTTTTTTATGTTTTTAAAAGATTTTTCAAAATTTATTTTCAAATAAAAGAAATATAATAAAAAAAAAGAAGTTTTTATTAAAAATAATAAGATAGAATTATGACACTTTCCTAGGATTGACGTTTTGATTTCGAAGACTATGTAACCATTGTTGCAGGGTTTGTTCATGACAATTGATTCAGAAACCTCATGATGGAGCTTCCACCCAGAAAATTTCTACTTGCAACTGTTTTGATGGATATGATTTTGACTCTCTATTTGGACTACTAATATGGTTTTTGATTATTTCTTATCAAGGATGTTAGATCAAGGAAACGAATCACACATTCATGACATCTTATCCTCTTTTACCACTCTTCGTTGTCATGAATGGCCAGCTCATCTTTAGTTGGTACCTACATAAAAACCCTTAACCTTCTTTCAGACCTCATGCATTCTCTTTTAGTTTCATACTTGCAGATATGTGCAAAAACATCGGAGAGAAAAGGATCGACGCAATTTTTCAATCACTAAGAGATGCGACGACTTGGTAAAGAATGGTGGAGTACAAAGATTCGAATTACAAAGAGCTTGGTTGTGCCTTGGATGTTTAAAAACATGGTAACAATTCGTGTCTATACTTGACTTATATCAAAAAGATACTGTTTTCTCCCTTTCAAAAAAAGAAAAAGAAAAATAAAAAGAAAAAAAATAAAAAGAAAAAAAGGAAAAAGAAAAAGGGAAAGGAAAACGGTAATTCTAAGAGTCTTATGGCCAAAGGATACCCAAGGAATGTCATGATACAAAAGAAGAGATGAGTATAAGAGATTTCAAGTGATTCCCGGATAAAAATCTAAGTCTGGGGGAGAAAGACGTGAAGAAGTGGTTGGGAAATTGTGGACATCAATAGGTCTATTCTCTCTTGCGATTTTGCATAATATCTCGCACCCGAAGTCTATGGTAACCCTAAACACTTTTAACCTCACCACTAAAATCAGTCTTTCCCAATACCTAACCCGTCTTCCTTGAATGATGTTCTTGATATGAAGTAGTCTAAGAGAGTAGAAAGAGTTAATTGAGTTGAAGTTGAGATTTTTGCAGGGACACAGATTTAGAGTATGGACATGTTGCGAATTCGTGATGGAAGAAGATGACAACGTCTATGAGCTAATCTTGTTTCATGTGGATTACAGGTTTAGAATTTAATGCAACGATCCAAAGGATATGTAAGTTCCTCCGAATTTCAAACCTCTTCTCAATTCTTGACGATTGTTTGCTTGAGGACAAGCAAAATATAAGTCTGGGGGAGTTGATATACCCTATATTTTACCACTTTTACTATCTATTTTACTATGGTTTTTATATATATTAATAAATCTTTTGGACCAAAAGAGGTAGTTTTCTCGTATTTATAGATTTTAAAGTCTTAACAGGTTTTATCATCAAAAGGATGAAAAATGGAGCAAAAAGAGTGTCATATATGATGCAGCTACTCATCCAAGTCAAAGGAACCAAGCCAAGTCATTTTATCTTGAAGATAATGCACATTCTCAAACTGGACAGAACGTATACGCAAGACGTTTGCTGACGAACGGAGGATCAAATAATTTTGGAATTTAATGAAACTTGGTATGAAAATATCCCTTTCAGTTAGCTTTTCAATGGATTTGGAATTTCATCAAGTGAAGCTTTACTTTAGAAGATACACCCAAAACACTGAGGACATGTCAATCTGCCTTCGAAGTGAAGTGAGTGCAGAATGAAGCCAAGCACCGGGCCAGCCCATGGGCCGATGATCCAGACTTTTGCCAAAATTCTAGAAGCACCTTAGAAGCTTCCAATACCGTTCAAGAAGCCCGACCGACATTGTGTCCAATATTGCTTCTGTTTCGACCGAAAAAGACGGTTTTCCCCAAAGAAACCTTAGCCGATTTAAGCCTCCTTAAACCCCTATATATACTTGCTTTTATACTCTCTAGGAACTCAAGAAGCTGGCCTTAACAGCTTAAATCAATACCTAAACATGTATTTCATTTTTCTCTTGTTCTTAATGCATATTTGATTATAGAAGCCTTTACGGATAGATTGACTTTGCCCTATTGCAAAGAGATGAGATCTAACTCCTTACGCTTAGATAGATCAATGATTTGTACTATGTCTATGTGCTTTACTCTTGCTGCTATGTGTTGCAAAACATGTTAGAGTATTAGCTTTGATTTGATTTCTATGCACTTTCTTAATTTTATGTCTTTACATACTTAATCGTTTAGAGTTTTAGACTAGAATTGATTCTTCGTCTTTATTTATACTTAAAGCACGAATTGGCTTAGCTACCCAAGGGGTGATCTTAGGTTGATATACTCTCCAAAAGCTTGTGATATCTCCGGACCTAGTATTCGATGAGTTAGGCGTCTTAACAATTCGATAGGTTAGTTAAGGAGTCTAGTGAACAATCAATCTTGAGCATAAAGCATATTTTCACCTTGTAATAACCTGCGATAGTTGAGTCTATTAGGGTGCAAAACGTAGATGGTTAGTTACATCACGATAGTGGGATAACCTTACCTTAGTGATATGAGTTCTAGAACAACTAGTATTAAAATCCTAAATCGATTGCTTGTGTTTTGCATATGTTTTGTGAATTGCTTGAATTCTAATCTTAATTGATATCTATCCCTTTACTTTTATTGCTTTGTTATTTGCTTCCATAAAATCCCAAAACCAAATAATATTTTCCCTTAGCTTAATTGGAATCATATAGGTTTGTAACGCATTCATCACTTAGTCCTCAGTGGAACGATCCCTAAGTACTACAATTGTCTTAACTGTGCACTTGCAGTTCCCTAGGGTTATAAATTTAAAACCAAATTGCATATAAACCCTACATCGAAGTTATATGCACATCAGACACATGAAAGATTTTATGAAAAACCTTCATACTTTGAGGTAACTCCAACCGATAAGCTACTAGTCCCACCCGTTCCACAACCTTGAACGGACCTATAAATCTCGGACTTAGTTTATTCTCTGAAATAGATCTGTTAGGACCCCTCAACATCGCTGCCTTGAGATACACCAGATCTCCCAGCTCAAACTCTAGCTCTTTCCTCCTCTTATCAGCGTTACTCTTCTGCCGATCCTGAGCCTCCCTCATGTTCAGCCTCAAGACACGGATCTTCTCCGTCGTCTCCTGAACAAAATCTGCACCAAACATACTCCCCCCCCACTTCAGTCCAGCATAATGGTGTACGACATGGCCTCCCATACAGAGCCTCATATGGAGCCATCCTAATACTCGTCTGGTAGCTATTGTTATATGCAAACTCTACCAGGTTCAGGTGATCTTCCCAATGACCACCGTAATCCAGCACACACATCCTCAGTAGATCCTCAAGGGTCTGAATCGTCCTCTCAGCCTACCCATCCGTCTGAGGATGATAAGTTGTACTCATATGCACCTTAGTGCCCATCTCAACCTGGAATGCCCTCCAAAACTCTGAGGTAAATCTCGGATCCATGTCTGACACGATACTCGCTGGCACCCCGTGCAGCCTCACTATCTCCAGCACATACTTCTTAGCCAACACCGCTGCTCCATCGGTCTTCTTGATGGTAAGAAAATGTGTTGACTTAGTCAGACGATCCACAATCACCCAGATAGCATCATATGTCCGCGAAACCGGCAACCATGTCACAAAGTCCATGGTAATCATGTCCCACTTCCACTCTAGAATGGGTAAACTCTGCAACAACCCGCTCGGAACCTGATGCTCAGCCTTCACTAACTGGCATACATTGCAAGCTGCAACACAGTTAGCGACATCCCTCTTCATCCCGACCTAGTGATAATACCGCATTAGATCACGATATATCTTGGTCGCCCTCGAATGAATAGAAAACATGCTCGCATGAACCTCTCTCAGGATCTCCTGCCTCAGATCCTCAACCTTGGGTACGCAAACCCGCCCGTTCACAAGTATCGTCCCGTTTGCAGACACCTGATACTCAGAACCTGTAACCTGAGAAGCATTAATCAAACCCTGATTCTTCTCCTGAGCTACTCGAATCCTACTCAGCAAATCTGCCTGGTTAACTGCCTCTAACCCCAACGGCTCCTGTGAGATAACACATAACCTCAAAGTGCTAATCTCGCTCACCAAAGCCTCCATATCCCGCTCCTGAGCCGAAGCAACCCTCTTCCTACTCAACGTATCTGCAACCAAGTTAGCCTTACCTGGATTGTATCCAATCTCCAGAATATAATCTACTACCAACTCCATCCAGCGCCTCTGTCTCTGGTTCAACTCTGGCTGAGTAAAGAAGTACTTCAGACTCTTATGGTCTGTGAACACCTGCACCTTTTCACCATAAAGATAAGATCTCCAAATCTTTAGAGCAAAAATCACCACAGCCAACTCAAGATCATGGGTAGAATAGTTGCACTTGTGCTTCCTCAACTTTCTCGAAGCATATGCAATTACCTTCCCCTGCTGCATCAGCACGCAACCCAGATCAACTCCCAAAGCATCCGTGTACACCATCTAAGGCTCACCCAGCTCAGGTAATGCCAACACTGGTGTACTAGTCAACATCTCCTTCAGCCTTGCGAAACTCTCCTCGCAAGCTGAAGACCACACAAAAGGGACATCCTTCCCCGTCAGCTTCGTCATCGACTGCGCCATACTCGGAAATCCCTTGACGAACCTCCTGTAGTAATCCGCCAACATGAGAAAACTCTGGATCTCGGTGGCATTCCTCGGTCTAGGCCACCCTCTGATAGCCTCAATCTTAGTCGGATCCACAGAAACTCCCGCTGCAGACACCACATGGCAAAGAAAACTCATCTTTCGCTGCCATAATTTGCACTAGCTCACCTTAGCATACAGTTTCTGCATCCGCAGCTTTTCTAGAACCACTCTCAGATGAATCTCATGCTCCTCAGGACTCCTTGAATACACCAGAATATCATCGATAAATATGATCACAAACTCATCCAGATACTTCTGGAAGACCCTGTTCATCAGCGTCATCAACGCCGCTGGTGCATTCGTCAACCCGAAATGCATCACCACGAACTCATAATGCCCATACCTCGTCCTGAAAGCAGTTTTCCTCAAATCTACCTCGTCGATAGGAATCTCATGGTAACCCGAACCCAAATCGATCTTGGAGAACCAAGTAGCCCTTCGCAACTAATCCAACAACTCATCAATCCGTGGTAGAGGATACTTGTTCTTCACAATGACTCGGTTAAGTCCCCGGTAATCGTACACAACCAGAAACTCTCATCCTTCTTCTTTACAAACAACACAGGCGCTCCCCACGGTGAACTACTAGGCTGGATGAATCCTTTCCCCAAAAGATCATCCAGGTGCTTCTTCAGCTCTGTCATCTCTGCTGGAGCCATACGGTAAAGCGCCTTAGATATCGGAGTCGTCCCAAGCTCCAACTCAATCGTAAAAGGATCAGACCGAGACGATGGTAATCATTGCAACGATTGGAAAACATCCTGAAAGTCCAGAACAACTCGAATATCCCCAACTGCAACCTCTCCAACAGACTCTGGCATCACAATAGTCACTAAATACGCCTCGCAACCCTTCTCAATCACCTGTTCGGCCTGAATTGCTGAAATCACGAGACTCCCGGAAGTCGGTCTCACTCTCTGATAAACCAACCTCCCCGCCTCTCGCTCGAACACAACTCATCCCCCATAACAATCTAGATGGACTTTGTACCGATCCAGCCAATCCATACCCAGGATGACATCGTACAACTCCACCGGACTAATAATCAAATTTGCTGGCATCAACTCCCCTGCCACCAGAATATCCACACCACGAGTCCGCCCGAAAGTAGCCAAAGACTTGCCACCAACAACCTTAACTACTCCAGGTGGCTCATCGGAGTAATGAAGCAATACGTCGCTCCAAATTCAAATAAAACATGAGACTCACACCCGCCCAGATCCAATGTGCCTAAGAATCCTAACATTCTAGCAGACTCACAGATTCAAAAACAGACTAAATTCAACAACATCAGAATTTAACAAGTCAAGTTTTGGAATTATCTATGATCGGTCTGGCGCTAGAACCACCCTCCTCCACCGAGGTGCCGCTGCAATCTGAGCCCCCGGTTTTACTGCCGCCACCGCCATCTCCTGCAGCTTGAGACATCTCGGCTTGATGTGCCCTGGCTCTCTGTAGTGAAAGCACACCTGCGCACCCCGACTCATTCCTCTTCGGATAGCTCGCCACCCGGTGATCCATGTTCCCACACCCGAAGCATCCCGAACCACCCTGACTCGGTCCTGAAGTGCTCTCCCACTTCCTCTTCTGTCCCTGCGCAGGCTTACCGCCCCTGCTCGGACCAACATGCTGTTGCGACCTCCTCTGCTGGTGAACTGGTGGACTAACCACCACAGCCTGCTCCCTCAGGTCATCTTCTATCGCAGCAGCTTTCTCAACCAGCTTTGCCTTCGTGGCGAACCTATTCGTTCTACAACAAGTCCTCAGATCTGGTTGAAGTCCCCTCAGAAACCTCTTCACCTGGGTCTGCTCGGCCTCCAGATCTCTACCGGCATAAACCAGAAGCCGATCGAACTCCCAGACCGACCGGTCACCCTGAGTCAAATCCAAGAATCGCAACTCCAAGCAATCCACCGCTTCCTGCAGGAAGTACTTAGCGTTGAACTCAGCCACAAAGTCATCTTAGGCCATACCCACCGAGCTCTCCTAGCCACCACACTTCGCGACCAGAGATGTGCATCACCATCCAGGTAATGTACTGCCAGGTCCACCCGTTATCCCACTGGATATCTGAGAGATTGGAAATTACGCTCCAATCTACTCCTCCACAAATCTGCCTCCTCAGGCTTGGCACCACCCGAAAAAAATCCGGTGCCAATCCTCTGCATCTGCTCCATCATCCTAAGATAGGATGGGAGCTTCTCCGCAACCGCCACACCAGGCTGCACCATAGCTACACTTGGCTGCACCCCAGCCATACCCAGCTGCACACCAGCCATGCCTGACTAAACACCAGCCACTCTTGGCTGCACACCAGCCACTCCCAGCTGAACACCAGCCACACTCGGCTGTACACCAACCATTCTCGGCTGAACACCAGCCACATCCGGCTGACCCCCAGCCTCACCCGGCTGCACACCAGCCACTCCTGACTGAACACCAGCCACACCCGGCTGAACCCCAGCCATACCCGAAACCTGACCCTTAGCCGGCACCCCATTTGGTAACCGCTCCAGAATCATATGTAGCAGATCCGCCAAACGATCATCTCGATCCTAGGCTCCACCTGCAGCAGCACCCCCACCTAGGCCCACCGCACCGGGACCCACACCAGTCTCACCAGTCCTCATACTGGCACTCACAGTGGCCACACCCATGGATCCCTCCTAAAAACATTATGAGTCCTTTTGTAATTGTGTGCTTGTATATATTTTAATTGTGGTTCTTCTGTTTCAGGTTTATGTACACCATATGTTATTAAATTCCTTGCCTTGGAATATGAAAAAGCTTATGCGTGCAAGGTGACTCAAAGCACAAATGAAATGTATGTAGCAAAGCTCAGTGGTTGTGATTACAGAGTTAACTTGAAGAAGATGACTTGTACCTGCATGAAGTGGAAAATTACTAGGATTCCATGTGAAGCATGCATATGGAATGATTCTACTGAAAAAGCTTGTACGAGAAGACTATGTTTGTCACTGGTTCCAGACTGCTATTTGGGGGAGGAACTACACTGATGGAATTATTCCATTGAGATGTTCATCATTCTGGCCAGCCACAAAAGAACCTAATGTCTATGTACTTCCTCCACCACCACAACCGAGTAAGGACAAGATAACTAAGGCTGACAAAAAGAGGAAAAAATGTGTTAATGAATCTCCAATCAAAAAGCAGCATAAAACTAAGAAAAGGATAATGCATTGTAGCATTTGTAAAAGCCATGATCACAACATCAGGTTTCATACTAAAACCCAGCATAAAGAGGTTTGTATCTTGTTTCTTTGTCTTCTTTGTTGTTTTTGTCTTGTGTTTTGTTTAGACTAAACATCGTAAATCTTGTGTCTTGTTTGTTGTTTGTCTTATTTCGTGTGAATCTTGTGTTTGTTTCTGTCTTGTTTTATTTTGTGAATCTTGACTATTTTGGTTTACTTTGTAGGCTTCTCAAACTTCCCAAGGCAGTCTCACTGGTGAATCTTCACAAGGAGTACTCACTCAAGCTTCATAAATCTGAAGAGAGGAACTAAATGCATTATGTCGGATTAGAAATCAATATTTTGGTCTATCATTTTTTATTAGGAACCTAATATTATGAGTCAAGTTCTGTTTTGTGTAGGTTCTAATGTCTTTGTTTGACTATGTTGTGTGGATCAGTGTGGTTATTGGATCAGTTTGTATTTGTATTGACAATGACTTTGTTTCATGTTATGATAATGGTTTTGTTTCATGTTATGACTCTTTTGTCTATTTTGTTTCATTCTTAAACTCAATACAACACAACATTATGAAACTGAACACAAACATAATGTTTACTAAAACACAACACACACATACCAATATCCAAAACACACTCAAATAGTCAAATACAAGAACACACTAACAAGTCACAGAAACAAGATACAAACCTAGTAGTTTACTCAACCCAATCATGATCATGCACCCAATGAATACAAGAATCATCATCTTCTTCATATTACATAATGACTCAACCAAGATATGTTCCACCTTCTCAAATATGTCCTTCTCAAGCTTCAAAAGTACCTTCTCAAACACAATCTGCTCAATGTCATGTCTATGTGTTGAAATCTCTTTAAACTCTTTTTCAAGTTTCTCATTTTAACTTGCAAGGACTCAATCGTGTTTACTAAAGCCTTATCTACCCACTTGAATATGTGGTCATCGTTGATAAGCTATAAATAAGTTACGAGACTTCACCATTATGAATCGCAATCAAAATCAAGATAAAACAAATGAAGGATTATAGAAGACTTACCTTCTGAGCAGCTGCATAGCACAACGATAGTAACTGAAACAATCTGACCCTTTTTTTTTAATAACCGAATTAGTATTCCCATAAATACTAATTCTCAATATCGAGCAAACAAGCAAAATCATCAATTAACTAGCGGAAGTCATAACCAACTAAACCAAACAAATGATCTAATAAATCCCATAACTCATTGAACCAACAAACCAATTCGATCAATTCCATAAACCAGCAACTTAGCAATTCTAAAAAATATCAAATCACAACTCAACAAGATCCTAGATCATCCTCTTCCTCATAGCCATGATTCCACGGTCACATTTTGTCTTTATCTGCATCACATGGAAAAATGAGATGCGTGAGTTTTATCATAAATACCCAGTGAGACGATCATTTCATCTATTGACTATACACACAGGCACGATGGAATACTAAGATACACAAGCAATCAACTCATCAAACAAACACACAAAAATGAACAACGCCTGGTGTCGATCGACACTCGCCAGCAGAGTCTCCGAAAAGGAACCTTCTCCTCTCGGGTTCGATCCCAGTTTGCATCATTCGATTTCCTGCAAAACAAACATCAACAAACACACCAAAACAACACAAAATCACAGAGGAAACATCCTTCAGAACCATCAATCATCCAATCCACACAAACAACCATGTATCATGACATTCCATCCACCTAGATAAGTCATGGTCACACACTCACCTCGATTTCGGAAAGAAACGACAAGGACCATGAAATCAGACCCTTAACTACCCGAGAAACCTTTGATTTCTCCCTCTTTCTCACGAAATCCCAACACTCGATCCTTTCCTTTGCTCCTACGGCCTTAATCAAGCCTCTCCAGGAACAATCTCTGCCCAAATCCCCTCTTCTCACTCTCAAACATGAAAACCTCTCTAAACTCTCCTTTCTGTGCTTTTAAGGCGACTACTCGTTTATATACACGAGCCATAGGGTTTCCCAAAAACCAAAATTGCAAACCGAACGATTTCAAATCGAACTAGTCGAACCGCAATCACTAGAGTCGATCGACACTCCTCTTAGTGTCGATCAACACCCTCTAAAAATTCCAGTTTTTGGTTCACGGGCGTTACAGGAATGCCGGCAAGGATTGTTATCAGATTTTGAGTTCAATGCCACGATTTGACTACCACACCAACATCTTTTAGGCACACCAATAACTTTTCCCGTGCTATGGCCGCTTGAGGATCCAAACGACGTTCCAGAAACATTCTCATATCCTCAAATCCTACAAAAGAAGATTCATCAACCACAAACATCACGACAAAGATTTATACATGATTGAATAAGAAGCTTGACAACAATCGACATTCTAGAACACAATGAGACAACGAAATTCGAACATATCCTTGTCCTTACAAACAATTTTAGAAATCATAGTGTAGAAAATCAATTTGGGATTTTTTCAATTGACCTGAATTTAGGGTTTTAGATTGGTTTTGATTTGGGATTATTATCGTTATAATTGGTTTTGGATCTTATAATTGGGTTAGGATCTTTACGGGTCAAAGGGTCGGGTTTTGGTTTGACTCAGGTCTCGGTTTTGGTTTTGATTATGGTTCGATGGTTATGTCTCGGGTTACATATTAAACGAGTCAAACCAATCAAAATCGAATTTTGTGGGTATATAGGTTTCGAACTTTTGTTTCGTGGACATATAGACAAAGGTAAACTTTTGGGCTTTATATATGATTATATAATAGTTCTCGTGGGGATACAGATCGTCGACCCATAGACTTCTTGAACGCTCGGACTAGGTCGACAACACGAATCACTTAACTGTGACGGACACTATGATTGGTAGGTGAAATTTATTTTCTTATGTGTATATATATATAATACCATGACAAAATTATTTTCTTAATGGTTTAATAATTATTTTATGTTTTTTTTAACACTGGATTTTTATTATTATTCTATTATGAGAATTGTTACATCGACGATTCTATAACGGACAAGTCTACCGCTTTGATTCATGCCAAACGATTCTATCTTGCCCCACGCTGAAGATCTCCTACAAGCTTGTCTCCATTAATCTGTATATATAATAATAAATCGTAACTTCTAGGATTCGAACCCCAAACCTCTTGGTGTAGAAGCATTAATGAACCTTTGATCAACCATTAGACCAAAGAAGCTTCAACCAATTATTTTATGTTTAGTGAAATGAATTTAATATAACCTATTTACACTAAAGTATCTATATATCGTATATGTCAATAGCTTACGAAATTTTAAAGTTCAAAAATACATATATAGTCATCTTATTAAAATTAGAGAGGCGGAGTAATAGAGGGTTACGTCTGCCAGCTGTGTGGAGAACACGATGAAACCATAAATCATATGTTGTTCCAGTGTAGAGTTACTAAGGAGATATGGGAGCATTCACTTGTCTACCACCTATCAAATAGCTTTTGGGTGGCTAATGATCAGAAAACGGGTATTGGATGGAAGTTGATGAATTATGAAGGAATGATGATCATGAAAGGATTTGCGTTAATCAATCCAATTGCAAGTCCCTTGGAAGCAGAAGTTTTTGCTCTCAGAGATGTAGTTCAGCAAATAAAAAGCCATGGTTAGTGGAATGTAACTTTCTGTGGAGATTCAAGAGTGACTTTTGATACTCTTGACAGATGCTAGAAAGGTGAAAGAGGAGGAAGATCCCATGAAGTTGTTACTTATTGTGAGGATATCTCACAAGAATGGTTACCAAGGAACTTGGATTCAAGTTTAAAGCAATTTCAAGAGAAGCAAATCAAGAGGCTGATATTTTAGCCAAAGCTGCTAGACTGACAAATGCTAATTATGTAATCTCTTGGTATTGTAATGCTCACTAGTGTATAATATAAACTCTGTAAGCTTATTTATTATGAATGAATATTTTGTCGATTAAAAAAAAATAAGTCATCTTATTAAAAAGATATACTTGTATGGAACCAAATGTTATTTATATATATGTTATATATTAGTATATATGCACTTGGAACCTAATCCCTATCACTATGTTCTTCAAAACTCTTCTCTAGAGATTCCTCACGTCAACTTCTTTCTGGAGGTCTTTTCGATCCAATTACAGTATCCATATGTCGCGTTTTTTAAAATAGCGCAATCGTTTGCTAAATTTGTAACAGTTTAGGACCCATGTACAAAAAAATCCAAACCCATCCAGAAAATAATTTTTTTCGCGAACAATAACTAATTCAAAACTTCAATCATCCATGACGCATTTTGTTCCCGTGATTTTTTTAGTTCACGACATTCCTTATCTAGTTTATAGTATCTGGTAAATCTGGATACTCTAAGCTATTTGGATCCAGTCCGAAAATTTAAAAAGCTAAATTTTTTTTAAAATAACAACTAAAGAATATTTAAACTAGGGGTGGGCATTCGGTTTTGCGGTTCGGTTTCGGTTCGGTTTTTTGGTTTTTCGGTTATAGATAAATTGAGTCCATATAAAACTAAAACTGTTATGGATCAGTCTTGGTTCGGTTTACTTCGCTTTCGGTTCGGTTTGGTATCACAATAATATACCGAAATCATAATTGTTCGGTTTCGGTTTCGGTTTGAAACCGAAAAAACCGAATTCGAACACGTACAAATCAAATGAACAAGCAAAAATGAATCAAAAGAGCATCATATTCAAAGAGTTTTGAGTCTAAAATCCATAATGAAACATAAAAGAGAACACAAAATGAAATAAAAAGTCAATAACCATAAGCTTAAAATGAAACATAAAGCATTCGGTTTTGCGGTTCGGTTTCAGTTCGATTTTTCGGTTATAGATAAATTGAGTCCATATAAAACCGAAACTGTTATGGATCGGTCTCGGTTCGGTTCGGTTCGGTTCGGTTCGGTTCGGTTTTTCGGTTTTTGGTATTTTTGCCCACCCCTAATTTAAACGATGAATATGTAAGAAGTCTTTTGTATTGATAAAAATTACGGATCTCTCTCAAGGGGAAATATATAAATATGAAAATATGAAAAAAAAATTAGAGATTTTTTTAGAAATGTCACTTTTAAAGTGTTATTTTTCAAAAATACCACATTTTCAAAATCTTTGCAAAAAATGCTATTTTTTCAAAATTATTTATTCATTATTATTTATGTTGGGTTAACTATATTGTATTAAGGTTTAGTTTTGAGAATTTAAGGTTTGTTAGGGGTCAAAATATTTTTTAGAATTTAGAATTTTAAGATTTAGGTTTTAAAAATCCATAACTAGTGGCATTTTTGCAAATGGACAACCACACATTATGGCATATTTGAAAAGTGGTATACCAAAAGTGACATTTTTGCAATTATTCATTTTTTATAACTGTAAGTGATTTTCTAGTCTATGTCAATCTTTTCTATTTTTCTCGGAATTGTTAGTTCGGCTTGACATCAAGGATATGGGTCGAGCTCTCTCTTGTGGGCCAAATTCGTCTTCATGGGCCTAGCCTTGCATGTTTCTTTGGCGAAGCGGGTTTTGATGATGGGTGCGGAAGCCGCTACCCGTAGACCATTCCCAATGAGAGATTCTCATGAGAGTTTCTACAATAAAAATACTAATATAAAATATGATGGATATCTCAAATAGTTGAGAACTTTTCACCAAAGTATATAAAATGAGAAACTTTTAGGTGAGTTTCTCCACTATTTGAGATATTCAACTAATAAAATATTATTATATTTGGTTTTTTTTGTTTTGAGCAACTCATGGTGAGAGACAAGCAATAAGGATGCTTTTAGTATCCATAATCCATATATATCACAATTATGTGGTGGTTTTCTTCATTTTTTGGTGTCAACATGCATTTTCTTGGTTATAAAAAAAGGTTAATTAGCTTAATATTACTTTTAAAACCTATAATTAGGTAAGTAACATACTCTAAAATATATTTAGGTAACTAGGAGAGAGAATTAAAATGATGACGAAATTACCTTTAAATTATAATTAAGGTAAATATATATATATATATATATATATATATATATATATATATATAAATTCTTAAAATATTTTCTTGATCTTAATTTTATCATTCGAAAAATTGCTCCTGAAATTGTATCTTTACAAAAACTAAATTTGTGTTTTGCCTAAAAAAAATTTGGATAAAAAGATGACAAAATAAAATAAATATGATGTAAAAATTAACTATTTAATAACATAGTTAATTATTTTAGAAACATCTCAGAACATAGTTAACTACATCATATTATTTGTGTTGTCTTTTAGATAGTTAACTATTTTCAAAAAATAGTTACTAATTTTAAAATATAGTTAACTATTTTTAGAGTATAGTAATTTACTCTACTGATTTTAATACATAGTTGACTCAATGAAAATGTTGTTGTAATAGTTAGTTATTTAAACAACATAGTTAACTATTTCAAAACGTAATTACCTATTATAATGAAAAAAAATAACATACATAGTTAACTATTATCATAAACATAGTTAACTACTGTAATAAAAAATTAACATACATAGTAAGCTATAATGAGAAATATACATTTTCAACATAGTTAACTATGTCGATTTTTTTCGACGGTTCAGACGAAAAGAAGGGATGACGGTGAGAAGTTGAATGGAGAAACACCATCTTAATTCACGATTAAAGATTTTAATTTAAGATAACGAGTTAAGACAAAATAATTGAGAAAAAAAATACGAAAAAATTGCAAAATTAAATATAAACAAGATCAAATAAAAAGAAGAAGAAAGATATGAGAAGAAGAAAAAGAATAAGAGAAGAAGAAGAAGAGTTACAAAAAAAATATATAACAGGAGACACGAAAGGAGGAAGAATGAAGGAAGAGGAAGAAGATTAGGTTAATGTGTTTATTATGTATAATATTTTATTTTTGTTTTTAATGTTAAAATAAAAATAAAAACTTGATAAATTGATAAGACTAAAAATTATGTAGTTAAAATATTAGATATCTAATTTTGTTTTATCTAATGGTAGATAATGAATTATATTTTAAGAGATTAATATAGAGCATAATTTTCTTTACCAATCCTGTTTTTGAAACAAATTATATATCTCGCCTTTAAATTTAACAAACCTAAGACTTGGTGTAAGTTAGAAACACTTGGTGTAGATTATTTCTCTACTTTAGTAATTTTATACATAAATGATTAACAACATATATAAAGAAAAAAATGTGAACCCAAATGAAAATTCCTTTTGGGCTATGCTTTAGTCAAGTAAAACCAAATTGAATGAGAAAGACTTGGAAATAAAACGAAAATTGGGTTTTTTTGGGGTTTTTTTTTTTTTTTTGCATTTTTCCCTAAAAATGGAGAATCAGAAACCGGATTCAGAGAGAACAAATTTGAATGTGGAATCTAACTTCAATTCCTCTGCCAATCTCAAAACTGCTCAAACCGATCAAACCCTCCTTACCATTTTTCACCAAATCAAGTCTTTCAAATCTCCAGTTATTTGCTTTCTTCTTTCTCAAAACTCAAGCTAGTTTTTTTCGAAATCTCTTGATGCTCTTTAATTTTGTTCATTGTGTGTTTCTCTTTGTTTGCAGGCTGTTATTAACTACGGAGATTCCTGGTAAGACTTCACTTTCGTCTTTAGTTTGATTCAACGAGAAACCTTGTAATGCACACAAACTGTTTGTTGAAATGCCTCACTGAGAAAAATCTTGTGAATTTTTAGTTCCTTGATTAAACTTTTGAAGCTTTCAGGTGTCAAGTGTGTAGCCAGATTCTCCCTGTGTATCACAACCTCAGTTCCAGTTTCCCACGGCTCACGTATGTTTACGCGGATATCGACGAGTGCCCTGAAACCACTCAGCAAATCCGTTACACACCGACTTTCCAGTTTTACAGAGACGGGGAGAAAGTTGATGAGATGTATGGAGCTGGAGAAGAGAGGCTCCATGACCGGCTTTGGCTACATTCATGAATATGTTCTTATTGTTCTTATGCTCATTTCGGTTCCTCTATCTCTTTTTTTACCAGAGTTTAAATATTGCTCATTTTGCTCAAAATGATAATGTTTAATACCACAATGATGCATTTCTTGGTTACACAATCAAAATTACAATACAAGAGATTAAGAAAAAAGGGCAAAAAAAAAAAAGGCAGAAATTCAAAAAACATGAAATTCAAATCTTCAAATTCGCAATCTTCATGTACCAATGGCCTTGTGTTCGAACTCCAAATGGCAGCAAAAACAAAATGTGAAATGTATGGGATTATTCAGTCTTTTGCAATAATAATGGTAATAATGATAAGTTCCCAATGATGGGGAGTGTCTCAAACTCAGTTCTTGCAATTGCCAGCTTTTGTTGTTGTTTAAGCTTTTGGCTTGAGTGGCTTGATGACCTCCCAAGTAAAGTCAGGGTCTTCACGTCCGAAATGGCCATAAGCAGCGGTTTTCTGGAACCTGAAGTTACCTCCTCTCTTCAAATCGAGGTTGATAGCCATCATTCCCGGCCTGAAGTCAAATGCTTCCTTGATCAACACGAGGATATCCTTGTCCGGGATGGTCCCGGTCTTGTAGGTGTCAACAAACACCGAGAGTGGCTCAGGCACACCAATGGCATAAGACACCTGCACGATACAGCGGCGTGCGAGTCCCGCTGCTACCACGCTCTTTGCAGCCTGCCTGACGATATAGGCACCGCTTCTGTCAACCTTGGTTGGGTCTTTCCCTGAGAAAGCACCTCCACCATGAGCACCCCAACCACCATAAGTGTCGATGATGATCTTCCTCCCCGTGAGTCCAGCATCTCCGTGAGGCCCTCCAATGACAAAACGACCAGATGGGTTCAGATGAAAGATGGTGTTTTCATCAAGATACTTAGCAGGAATAACCGGCTTGATCACATGCTCCTTCAAATCAGCAGCAATCTCATCGTTGGTGACGGTTTCGTCATGTTGAGTCGAGATCAGAACCGTATGGACTCTAATCGGAATCATGGCTCCACCGTCGTTTTTGTACTCAACAGTGACTTGAGTCTTACCATCAGGCCTCAACCACGGACAAGTCTTGTTCTTCCTCACTTCAGTAAGCTTAGCACCAAGCTTGGTGGCTAAGACATGAGTCAACGGCATGAGCTCAGGTGTCTCATCAGTAGCATAACCAAACATATGTCCTTGATCACCAGCTCCAATATCTTCAGGCTTTTTAGTCAAATGACCATGAACACCCTGAGCAATGTCAGGACTCTGTTGCTCAATGTTAACCAAGACATTGCATTTGTCAGCATCAAGACCAACATCAGCAGAGATAAAACCAATCTCTCTACAAGTGGATCTAACAATCTTCTCGTAATCAACTTTAGCAGAAGTTGTGATCTCACCGAACACCATAACCATATTGGTCTTGGTACATGTCTCACAAGCAACTTTGCTTTCAGGGTCTTGTTCTAAGCAAGCATCAAGGATTGCATCTGAAACTTGGTCACAGAGCTTGTCTGGGTGACCTTCATTGACTGATTCCGATGTGAATAGGAAGGTTTCCATTTCTATACATGCACAAAAAAACAAAACATATATTCATGTCCAAAGATTAGTATAGTTTCCACCGACACAATTCGAACACCAAAAAAAAAAATACTTTTCAATTTTCTGCATAAAAATTTCTCGAAATTTTCCAGTCTAATTCCATAAAATCCTTAATGGATTCTCGAAAATTAAAGCAAGAAAATCTAAAGCATCAAACTTTATTTTATTGAGGTAAAATAAAGCATCAAACATCAGATCTATCACAAAAACCCAAATCGGGAAATGAGTTATTACATAGAAACATACAAGATTCCGACAAAACGAACAGATCTAACGAAGAAAGAAGAACAATGGATCGGAGATTAAACAAACCTGTAAAGGAAGAAGAAGGATTTCGAGATCTGGAGAAGAAATGAAAGAGCGAGAGAGAGAAGAGAGAGAGATTTTATGGAGAGATAAGAGAGTGAGAGAGAGAAGGAGAGAAACTCGGCGTTTAACTCGGAGTTCGACTCGCTCGCTGTGTGTGTTTGCCCGCTCTTCTCGTGCTTCAACTCTCTTCGGTTTATATTGTTGACGAAGGTATAATCACGTGTTTTCGGGTGTATAGTAGTGTAGTGTTTTTACACCGTTGATATTGAATGAAGAAGTAATGGACGGTGAGATTTAATCGATTATTAATCTCACCAACCTCGTTGTCGTAGGTGTGGGTGTGGTTGGTGAGATGAGTACCCAACATGACCCGACCCGATATCGACATGTAACTCCGAACCGGACTCCGGATAACGCATGGAACATGGTTGTTCGCATCAAGGAGTGGTTTAGATTTTTCAAAACAACAACAACAAAAGTATATAACACGATTTTTCAAAAAAAAAAAAGAACTTTTCATATATTTGGTTTTTTAAACTCAATTTTTTTCAGACTTTGTTTTTCTGAAATTTAGATGATGTGCATTTTGCATAGCAATAATTTAAATAGACTACAAATATTGAACAAAATTATCATGAATCTTCAATTAGGTTAAACCGAATTTTGTGTTTTTTGATAAAAAAATCAAACAAACCCTTAAATTAGCTAAAGTGGTCTTACACAAACTTTTAAAATTGAAGATCAAATGCAAACTAAAACCAAAGCTGAATCAAAGTGACTTTAACTAGGTTAGGTAGTGATGATGAAATGGAAAAAAAATATGATTTACATGTTCATTAAAAATCTATAAAGTAGATTTTCTTTTATTAAACTTTTAGGACGTTATACAACTTAATTTCATTTTTAAGAAAACTAAAGAACATTGGCTGTGTAGCAGCTGAAGAATACAAACAAATGAGAAGAGATCAGTAAAGAATAGTCAGGTACTAAGACCGAGCTGAAGGCCAAGAGCAGCATGGACAAGAAAAAGAGCCATTATTCCGCTCCCGAGGATCCCGTGTACGCTCCTCAATTCGGGTTTGTTCTGCACATTTTTGAAAACACCGAGTTTCTTGATCCCAAAACTAAATAAATCATCAAGGTTTTTAGATCAGAAAAGCCTGCATTGTTGTGCTGTACCTTAAACAAAGTTGGTAAAATTGTTTGAATCGTCAAGAGGGCAAGACCTATGGCTCCTGTAACAGCGTGCGGGCTATACATTGCATAAATCCGCAACCATATCAGTCAGTGTATTTGAAAATGAAAATTCAATACTAAGTTAAAAGAGGCTCATCATCTCTATTCAAACACAGGTCTTTCTAATTTCTTCTCGCTACAATCAGACTGACTGATAAATGATCGTTTAGTATGTAAGGAAAAAAGATACCTTTCAAAGATGGGTTTATCGGAGGTAAGAAGGGATGTGACACCACCAGTAGCTCCAAGGGCGAAAAAGAAAAACATTCCGGCTAGAAGCTTTGGGTGCAGGTCTTTTGCCATTGCCTTCTCCTCCTGACATTTCAAAACAAAGAAAACAAAACGCTCTTTGAACAACAATGGTTCTTGTGATATTATAGCCAGATTGTTTGGTTAAATAGTCTTACAATGTCATCTGAATAACGAATCCGGAAGCCTAGGTATGTTCCATAGCCACCCATAGCAAAAAGAACCACTGCCTGAGAGAAAAACAGGTGACAAAAATCCAAAACCATCACAGACAATTATAGATGAATGTTCATAAACAAAACAAGAACAAGTTCATCCGCGGAACCAGGACATCGTTCTAACTGGTTTTTCGAACACATTGTTAGTGAAATCTTGCACATGAGACCAAAGTTAAAGAAGCATGAACATGGTATTTTAAGGAAGAGGAATGTATAGTGTAAAACAATACCATGTTCCCTGGATGGCCCCAATGAACAAGCCATTCAGGTAGATTCAATGATTTTACAATCTCCACAAAGGGTTCGAAAGCAGATCTTACAGTTGCAGCTGCCACAAGAGAGATAGAAAGATTAGGATTCATCATCTCAATTACAACTTGACACAAATTCACAAGTCACAGCATTCTTGATCCAACGATTGGATTTGAGTCACACACAAAACCATAGTTTTGATATATATAGCATTCGCACAAATAGTTTCTCACCAACAATGCATACTTAAGCTTATATAATCAACAAGGCTACCTAAGGAGATACAATTTGATTTAAAAGATGCTTCATCTAATTCAGTCTTCGACCCATTGAAGTTATGGAAACGAAGAGCATATTACTGGAGAGAAATCTGAACATGTAAGAATAAAAACTGGAGCTTTGTGGTGAGGTTGGTTACCTCCAGGGAGAGAAGCAACGAGGAGAAGAGGCAAAGGAGAAACAGATAACATCAATGTCTCTCTAATCCCATCATCACCATCTCTTGATTCAACCGTTTCGTTTCCGTCGCCAATCGAAGAACACGCCGGAATCATCGGGATCCTTCTCCGGCGAGAGGTAGAGAGCGCGGGAAACGGAGACACGTTTAGGAATCTGGAGAGATACGGGTGGGTGATGTGTAGAGGCGACGCCGGATGAGATTTAAGGGTGGAGAGAGCGGAGAATCCGGTAATGGCGGCCATTGGAAAAGAGTTTGGTAAAGTGAGTGAGGGAAGTGAGAAAGAAGGAGATGAATGATGATAGTCGTCGTCTGTGGAATTTGGAAGAAAGGCCAAGAAAGTGACACGACGTTATGTTCAAAAACGTTGCCGTTTTACGCGTGGACTCAACACGCTCTCATGTCCAAATAATTCATGTCACGAAAATAAAGGAATTCGAACAATCTCAATTTCAGTATAGAGCTTAGAGAATAACATCTGATATTTTAATCAAATCCGACAGTGTTGTTGTTTGGAAATAACTTCTAGTACTCTTATGTTTTTTCAACTTTCAAATACTAAGAGTCTTACGGTGTAAATGGTAACCGCAGAATTTTTGCTGAATTACTGTTGAATTACAGAATTTGCTAAATTACTATTGATTTTTTGCAGAATTTGTTGAATAATATCAAACTTAAATGGTAACAGCAGAATTTTTGCTGAATTACTGTTGAATTGCAGAATTTGCTGAATTACTGTTGATTTCTTGCAAAATTTGCTGAATAATATCAAACTTAAAAGGTAACAGCAGAATTTGCTGAATTTGCTAAATTTTCCTAAAAAAGTAATTAATTTTGAAAAAATAATTAATTTTAAAAAAGTATTATTTTTTTTTCAAACTTAAATGGTTAATTATTATTTTCAAACTTAAATGGTTAATTATTATTGACCAATCACAAAAATATTGCAAAATACTAATACTCATTAAATATTTAATAAAGTTAAAAAGTACCTAGTATTGTCAAAACATCTTACATTTTGAAAAACCCTCCAAAACATCTTATATTTTGAAATGGATAGAGTAGTAATTAAAACTAGATCGGATCCAGATCCAAAAATAATAATTAAAAAAACAGAAAAACCAATTTATAAAAATGTCATTTAAAGAAAAACAAATTTCATTATATCATTTATGTTTGGGTTAACTATATTGTATTAGAATTTAGTTTCGAGGGTTTTCGGAGTTTTAGGGGTCAAAACATTTTTTAGGGGATATAATTTTAAGATTTATGCTTTAAAAATCCATAATTAGTGCTATTTTTGTAAATAAACATCCCTAAGTGACATTTTTGCAAATGTACACAGCAAAAATAGCATTTTGCAGTTGTCTCTTAAATAAATTAATAGATTGATAAAACAAACTTATTTTAGAATATTTTTAGTAACTTATTAAAATTGAATTATTTTTTAGTAAACCTAATTTTTAAAATATTACAATATTATTTTTGCAAATGTACACATTTGCAGTTGCCTCTTAAATAAATTAATAGATTGATAAAACAAACTTATTTTAGAATATTTTTAGTAACTTATTAAAATTGAATTATTTTTTAGTAAACCTAATTTTTAAAATATTACAATATTATTTTAGAATTGTCAAGCAAATTTAGTAAGATTTAATCACACTACATATATATTTAGGGGACAATTGCAAAAATACCATTTTTGGTTATATTTGCAAAAATACCAGTATATGTTGTCCATTTGCAAAAATGTCACTAATTATAAATTTTTAGAGTCTAAATCTTAAAATTCTAAACTTTATGGGTGTAAATGGTAACCGCATAATTTCTGCTGAATTGCAGAATTTGCTGAATTGTAGAATTTGCTGAATTGCTGAATTTGCTGAATAATATGTTAAACTTAAATGGTAACTGCAGAATTTGCATAATTTGCTGAATCTGGAGAATTTGCAGAATTATGTTACCATTTAGTACCTTAGTGTTCTTATGTCTTTTCAACTTTAATGAGAATATGAAACTTTTTTTTATATTAGAATATAAATGAAATCAAACTTTTGATAAAAAAAAAAAAACTATTCATATTAGGCAGTCTTTTTTTTTTATTATTGATCAAATACTTTTTGTTTTCATGAGAAATAAAATATTATATTAGAAAAGACAAAAAACATAATTTATTGAATTTTTTAATTTGTGTAAATTTACCTTAAATATCAAATATATTGAAACAGAGGGAAAATATGTGTGGAAACAAAAATGATGAACTGTTTTATACACATATTTTTGTGGATATTGTGGTAAACTTTTGAATGAGATTGACAAACTTTTGAATGAGATTGGTCTATTGCGTACTATATATAAAGATTGCATTGAAGAAATGTAGTGTCTGGTTTATGGCAAATATACCATATCGAAATTCCAAACATTGTCGAAGATATGCATAGTCGGTCTTGAAATTTATGAGGCTATAACAATTTATTAAAACACATAATAAACTTTTTAACTAAGGGGTCAAATATTATGAAAATTAACTCTTAAAATTTTTGAAGTATGAGGTCTATGTGACTCCACAGTGAGAGAATCCCGCAGAATAAGGAAGGCATCTCTATCTCCTTGACAGAAGCCCTAGCCGCAAAGCGAAACTATATATATATGTTTGTTGAACCTCATGAAGGGAGATCCGCAACTTTTCGCATATACTTGTAAACATTGATTCGCAGAAACATCAATAAAAAAATCCATTCTCTTATTATTTGCTTTCCGTGATTCGCACTTAAAAATCTCTGTTCCTCAAACCCTAAGACAAATTACATTGTTCGAGTTTCGACTCCCACAATTTGGCGCCGTGTAAGGGGAACCTAGATTATCTTACACGAAGGAATCATCATGCAAACAGTAATAGATGGCTGACAAAACCCAGAACAGAAACCCCACGGGCGATCTCCGCGAGGAGAACGAGCCTGTCATCGACATATCTGGCGCAGGCGGGAGCAACACCAACCCGCGGCCCGATGTAACCGACGTAGACGGAACTGGCACCAACCCGCAACCCGTCGTGACTGGCGAAGGCGGAACTGAAAACGAGCCGCGACTGCGGCCTGCCGCTAATCAGACAACAGCGCCGATCCAAACCGACGCCAGAGTTCCTGGAACAGATGAGAACCATGATGGAACAATTGATCTAGGAGAAGCTTAACACAACGCTGTCCAGTGAGCTACGCTCTCCGCTAATGGTGAGCCGTTCCCGCGGAAGGGGAATGATATGCTCAAATTTGCCCTGAGCTACTCTCTCAAATTAAGAGATCGATGTAGTACTTAGGGATCGAATCCACAGGGAATCTAAACACACAATCGATTAGAGAATTCAAATTATGCTAAGTAAGAATGTATTATTGTAAAATAGAAAGCTAAAGTAAACAGTAAATGATGTCAAGGATCTAGAAATCAATTGGATAAAAGAGTTAGGCTATGGGTAATTCGCAGGAATGAATCAAAATACGATCGTGTCGATCGACACACAGGTATGTGTCGATCGACACAAAGTTGAAAAACGTTAGGATTTGTTAAGTGAAGTTCTAGAACTCAAACACGAATGTAAAACCAATCAACTTTCGTTGCAGAGATTATCTATGACTAAATTCTTAAATTCCAAATTTCTTTGCAAACTCAGTGAATAAAGACAAGCATTAAGTTCAGGTTCAATTGTTCACAAAATTACTAAGCCAAATTTCTTTGCGAATAGATAATTTTGCTCATCTAAGATTATGTCCGGTTGTAAATAATGCTTTCGCATCTATTAAAGCAACCTAGGTTATCCAATTTCAGTTGATCAGTCCTAAAATCAGAATTAAATCAATCTAGATGAAGAACATAAAGATAAATCCTAACAGAGTTTCAATCCTATCAATTTCTCATCAATCCCTAGAATTACTCTAAACCTAACAAGCAAACTATTCAGACATGGATGAAGAAATCATTATGAATGAATAATATTGCATTAAAAAGATAGAGTAAGAGATACAGAGAATTGAAATTGATAAAGTCTGGAAGTCTGAAATCTCCTCCAAGCCCTCCTCTCTCAAGTCTCAATTAAAAACTGGATCTCTTTCCTAAAAGTCTAAATAAAAACTATATATCATGTGTAAAATTCCGACTGGGCTTTCTGAAAACTTATGTGCTTCATGGGCCCAAGAGGAAATTTTTCTCTTCTCGTCAGACATGATCGTGTCGATCGACACACAGGCCCGTGTCGATCAACACAGACATGTAAAATTGACTTTCACTTGATCACTTCGTCTCTTCTTTCCTCGATCTCCAAAATGCTCCAAAATCTTTCATTAAGCTCCAATCGTCTTTTAACCTGTAAAGACTCAAAAATACTCGAAAAATACCAAAAAGACTCTATAAAAAGGACTTATATCATGGTCGAAAATGGGTAAAAGCCATGATATATCAACTCCCTCAGACTTAGCATTTACTTGCCCTCAAGCAAAACATACACTAAGAATGTGAAAGAGGTTTGAAAACGCAGAAACTTACCTTCCTTTGGAGTACCGGACCGATCCCTTCCAACTAGTAAGCCACATAATGCAGAACCAATTCAAAACCAGACCACCATGTACTTCTCCATAGACATTCGCACTCTCCCAAATTCATCCACGACTTCTCAACATAACCCGCTAGTCCTCATTGCTAGGTCTCGTCCCAGATCTCGATGCCAAGAACCTTCTAGACTCATTCTCATACTATACCATGACTAGTGAACCATACAACCTTTGGTACTCTTTCTCTCCCCCAGACTTATTCGATTCAGAAACTCAAAAACAGTGCTTTCACTACTATTGTTCCTTGTGAGGAGACAGGGTCGTGAGATCGCTCGTCCTCTACATCCGTAATTATGAACTCTGACTACTGCTTTTGAGCTCCAGGTGATCACCTTTTGAGTACTGACTCACTGGAATTTTATTTCCTCATCTTATACTCAAGAACTATCATATCAACCTAAATCATTCACCTTTTTTTTTTTATGATCGAAGGAGAGGAGTACCATTCTTTTCAACGGAGATTACACTTGTCATATATGAATGAGGAGTCAAGCTCTATGAACACCAATCACCGAGGAGACCGCATAATTAGCTCGAACTCTGGGCGAATTATGCTGGAAGTAACAGACGTCTCTAGTTAACTGGTCAGCCTTATAATTTTTCATTAGTCTGACTCTGAAATCGATCCTGGAAGAATGGTCACACAACTGAAAAGAACAATCCACTAAACCAAAAGAGGGGTCATTGTTTCCAACTGACTATTTTGACTCAATAAAAACGTTGACTCTCAAAACGAACACAAAGTTAGCAACTACCTCCCCCAGACTTAAAAAACACTGTCCCCAGTGTTATCAAGCCTAGAGTGGGTGAAAGAACATAAAAGAAAAAGAAAAAATTATTGAAAAGAACGAGAACTTACCTGTTTACAGCTCGTGTCGATCGACACGAGTAGGTGTGTCGATCGACACACTGTTGTTTTTCCTTGTCTAGTCATTTTTTTTTAAATCTGAAACACTTAAAACTAAACCTAAAAGTTAGTAAACAAAGGGAAAATAAAACGAAAAATAAGTAGACTTACCAGTGGGTTGCCTCCCACTAAGTGCTTGTTTTCAGTCATTAGCTTGACTGTGTCAGGACTATGGTGGATCGGTGAAGGGAACAACTCCAGGAAAGAGCTTCATGGTGTTTTGCAGCATCTCTTGGATAACTACATCTCCTCTCTCCCTTAGCTCTAAAGAAAGGATGATTCTGAACTTAGAGAAAAGTTTGGAGCTCCCTTTTCTTCTCACCTTTGGTGCAGCCAAGTCTCCATCAGATCTCAAAGGTGGAGTCACAGGTGGGGCACATGGGATCCTCTTCATATCGCCAAGGTCTGAACTCGGCTCTCCTCCATTAGTAACAGTCAGACAAGAATTCTCCTTAAACCGAATTGCGGGGTAGAAGACATTCTCGTTGATCTTGGAGAAGGAGATTCTCTGATTGGGAAAATCCACAATTGCACCCACAGTGGCAAGGAATGATGACCCAAAAATCAATGGTCTCTCCCTGTCATTCTTCGTCTCCATAATTTGAAAATCCACCGGAACCACACAATCTCCTACTTGAAGCATCAAGTCAGAAATGAACCCTTTCGAAACTGTTGAAGAAAAGTCGGCTAGCGCGAGAGACATCTTCGAAGGTTGCAAATCCTTAATCCCCAGCTTCCTTGCAACAGATTCAGACATGACATTCACATTAGCTCCAGTGTCACAAAGAGAATTCTTGAATTCCATACCTTTGATCGAACAGAGAACAACTTTCCAATCTCGAGGTTGAGATCAACAAGCTCTTCATTCTGGTTGCTCCTGGTAATGTGATTATGCATAAACCTGAAACACACAAGACAAAGAGAAAATAACAAGTATCAAAACAAAATAAAATAAAATAAAAACTTAGACAAAACTCTAAAATCAAAAATCGAATGGTGATTTTGATTCCCCGGCAACGGCGCCAAAATTTGATATGCTCAAATTTGCCCTGAGCTACTCTCTCAAATTAAGAGATCGATGTAGTACTTAGGGATCGAATCCACAGGGAATCTAAACACACAATCGATTAGAGAATTCAAATTATGCTAAGTAAGAATGTATTAATGTAAAATAGAAAGCTAAAGTAAACAGTGAATGATGTCAAGGATCTAGAAATCAATTGGATAAAAGAGTTAGGCTATGGGTAACTCGCAGGAATGAATCAAAATACGATCGTGTCGATCGACACACAGGTATGTGTCGATCGACACAAAGTTGAAAAACGTTAGGATTTGTTAAGTGAAGTTCTAGAACTCAAACACGAATGTAAAACCAATCAACTTTCGTTGCAGAGATTATCTATGACTAAATTCCTAAATTCCAAATTTCTTTGCAAACTCAGTGAATAAAGACAAGCATTAAGTTCAGGTTCAATTGTTCACAAAATTACTAAGCCAAATTTCTTTGCGAATAGATAATTTTGCTCATCTAAGATTATGTTCAGGTTTAAATAATGCTTTCGCATCTATTAAAGCAACCTAGGTTATCCAATTTCAGTTGATCAGTCCTAAAATCAGAATTAAATCAATCTAGATGAAGAACATAAAGATAAATCCTAACAGAGTTTCAATCCTATCAATTTCTCATCAATCCCTAGAATTACCCTAAACCTAATAGGCAAACTACTCAGACATGGATGAGGAAATCATTATGAATGGATAATATTGCATTAAAAAGATAGAGTAAGAGATACAGAGAATTGAAATTGATAAAGTTTGGAAGTCTGAAATCTCCTCCAAGCCCTCCTCTCTCAAGTCTCAATTAAAAACTGGATCTCTTTCCTAAAAGTCTAAATAAAAACTATATATAATGTGTAAAATTCGGACTGGGCTTTTCTGAAAACTTCTGGGCTTCATGGGCCCAAGAGAAAATTCTTCTCTTCTCGTCAGACATGATCGTGTCGATCGACACACAGGCCCGTGTCGATCGACACAGACATGTAAAATTGACTTTGACTTGATCACTTCGTTTCTTCTTTCCTCAATGCTCCAAAATGCTCCAAAAGCTTCCATTAAGCTCCAATCGTCCTTTAACCTGTAAAGACTCAAAAATACTCGAAAATACAAAAAGACTCTATAAAAAGGACTTATATCATGGTCGAAAACGGGTAAAACCCATGATATATCAGGAAACAAGCATAAATGGAAGAACCGCAGCACGCGTGATCCAACCGTCCTTAACTTTCTCAACACCGATGGGCGCCCAGAGGATCCGTGGTATACCCACCATCTAGCCCATGGCTAATATCACCGAGCCGAGCACATCGGCAGACGCTCCAACGGCTGACAGGAGAGCTCCGATGATCGATCTGGACAAAAGCCCAATAGGAGAACAGAATTTAGTGGACCCCCGCGACACTATGCGGGAGACTCAAACCGCAGCTCAGAGTAGCAGCTCGCGGTTTGAGCATGATCAGGAGTACGACGAGGAAGAAGAGAACGTTTTCTGGGTGGAGCAACAGTTTAACGAAGAACGCAAAACTCTGCTCCAATCCCAGAAGGACGAGATGGCCCAACTCTGCGCAGAGATGGCACGAAATGCTGCTGAATTAAGGGTGATCCGATCCCAGGTTCATCGAGTTGCAAGCAAAGCACCCGAGATTGACCGAGTCTTTGAGGAAGCGCGGACTACCCCTTTCACAGCGCACATCGCACAAGCAAACATTGCAGACCCCGGAAGGATAAAAATCACCCCGTACGAGGGGAAAATCGATCCAACAGAGCATCTCTGAGCATTCATGATCGCGATGGGACGCCAAAGCTTTAGGGAAAGCGAGAAAGACATCGCCCAATGTCTCATGTTTGTCAAAAATCTTAAGGGATCGGCGCTCTAGTGGTTCTCCAGGATGGAGCGAAATTCCGTCAACACGTTCGACGAGCTGTCTGCGGCATTCCTGAAGCACTACAGAATGCTCATGGAGCGCCAAACTTTTGACGCTGAGCTATGGTCCTTGGTGCAGGGACAGAACGAACCTCTTCGGAGTTTCATGGAACGATTCAAAACTGTCCTAGCTCGGGTGGAAGGGCTAATTGACACAGCTGGCATAAATGCTTTGAAGTAAGTTCTATGGTACGAGTAAGATTTTTAAAAAGAGTAAACCGTGAACGAGCCGAACACTATCAAAGACGCTCTATACCGGTCAACAGGTTTTGCAAAAAGCGAAGAGGACGTGCGAATATAAGCCCAAAAGCACGGGAAAGCGAAGCAGACCGGCAACTAGAACAATCCCGCCCCGACCACTAACCCCCAAATCCAAAGAAAAATAGCCAGGGGTCCGGTTTCGTGCAGCACGAGGGAGGATTTAGGGGAGCCCACAATTAAACGGTGGACACGTCGGGTTACGGCCGTGGTCGAGAACACGGCCGGGGCCGCGGTAGAAGCAATATGTGGGTCAAGAACCAAAGTACGTTCAATGAGGAAGCTTTCTACGAACACCACCGTATCTACGGGCACTCCACTGCTAACTGCCGAGTTCTGGGCTTGAAGCTGGCAGCAAAACTGGCGACCGTCACGCTGAAAGGAGACATCGACATCAAAGATTTCAAAATGGATGATAATGACGAGCACCCTGAGCGCGAAAATAACAACAACCCCCCGAAGAGAGGAAGACAAGACGACAAACAGGAACAAGGAGGCCCTTGCCAAAGAATCAACACGATTATGGGAGGATCTCCGTACTGCGCTGATACGGTATCTGCGATCAAGGCATACCAGCAGCGTGCCGAATCCAGCATCAACTGGTCGAAACCCTCCAAGTATCCGAATGAGATGATTACATTCCAAGAAAAGAAGACTGAAGGGATCGATCGACCGCACAATGATTCGCTGGTGATCAACTTAATCATAGACGATCGCGGCATGGTGCAGGTGCTAATTGACATGGGCAGTTCTGTTGATGTGATATTCTGCGATATCCTTCAACAGATGAGCATCGATCTGTCTAAAGTCATGCCATCGCCCAAGCCGATCACTGGGTTTTCTGGAACAACCACGATTACAATGGGGACAATCCGCCTACCCATTCGCGCTGGCGACATCACCAAAATAGTGGAGATTTCTGTGGCAGACAACCCAGTAATCTACAACATGATAATGGGAACTCCCTGGATAACCTCAATGCGCGCCGTTACATCCACTTACCATCTATGCATCAAGTTCCCCACTCCGCGGGGCGTAAAAACCATCTAGGGAAACCAAAAGGAATCCCGCATCTGTTTCCTAGCGGAACACAAACTCCGCATAACAGGCCCAGATGCTGCGGAGAGACAAAAAAAGATGAAAACAGACCGCGAGCCGGGGAAAGAGCTCACCCAGCTCTTATAGCAACTACAGCTTGATGAGGATTGAAAAAAAGAAGGTCCACTGCCAACCTACGATCTCGTCATCTTAGTTTGCATAGACGATGAATTCCCTGAGCGATGCATCGAACTCAGAGCCACACTCGACGAAAAGATTAAGGAAGAGCTGATCTCGTTCCTAAAGAAAAATATTAATACTTTCGCATGGGCAGCGGAAGATATGCTGGGCATTGACATCAATATCGCTAGTCATGAGCTCAACGTCGATCCAACGTTTAAACCCGTGAAGCAAAAGAAACGAAAACTTGGTCCCGATCGAGCAAAGACCGTGAACGATGAGGTGGAAAGGCTCATGCGAGTCGGGTCCATCACGGAGGTGAAATACCCTGACTGGCTGGCCAATCATGTCGTTGTGAAAAAAAGAATGAAAAATGGCTAGTGTGCGTAGACTTTAATGATTTGAACAAAGCTTGTCCAAAAGACAGCTTACCTCTACCACATATCGACCGTCTTGTCGAAACCACGGCAGGCAACAAACTATTGACGTTTATGGATGCTTTCTCTGGCTACAATCAAATCCTGATGAACCCAGATGATCGCAAGAAGACCGCTTTCATCACAGACCGCGGAATATACTACTACAAAGTCATGCCCTTCGGTGTGAAAAATGCTGGCGCAACATATCAGCGTTTAGTCAACAAGATGTTCGTGGATCAACTCGGTAAAACAATGGAGGTTTACATAGATGATATGCTGGTGAAATCATTGGAAGAGAAAGACCACATCGCGGATCTCGCAGCATGCTTCAAGCAGCTTAATGACGACAACATGAAGTTGAATCTAACGAAGTGCAGGTTCGCGGTCACGTCTGGAGAATTCCTTGGCTACTTAATCACCCATCGAGTCATTGAGGCCAGTCCAAAACAAATCGATGCACTTATCAACATGGCCTCACCCCGCAACAAGCGAGAAGTGCAGCGTCTGACGGGTAGCCCGCCCTCAACAGATTTATTTCTTGGTCTACCGATAAGTGTTTGCCTTTCTACAACATGCTGCGGGTGATTAAGAAGTTTGATTGGACACCAGAGTACGAAGAGGCATTCCAACAGCTGAAAGCATAGATGGTCAGTCCACCGGTACTCGCTAAGCCTGTCGAGGGGGACCATTGTTCATATACACGGTGGTGTTGCCAATGGTAATTAGCGGAGTACATATTCGAGAAGAGCGCGGCGAGCAGAAGCCGATTTTTTACGTCAGTAAGTCCCTCATTGATGCTGAGACGAGATACCCGCTGATGGAGAAGCTGGCATTATCCATTATCATGTCCGCTCAGAAGTAGAGGCCATATTTTCAGTCTCATTCCATTGTCGTCCTCAGTACCTTCCCACTTCGATCTGTCCTGCATAGCCCAAGCCAATTCGGCAGACTGGCCAAATGGGCTATTGAGCTAAGTGAATACGATATCGAGTACCATGGCAGGACCTCCGCAAAGTCTCAGGTGTTAGCCGTCTTTCTCAATGAGCTTCCCGAAGAAATCTGCGTTGTCAAAACACCGCATTGGCAGCTCCATGTTGATGGTTCGTCATCCAAGAATGGCTCCGGCGTCAATATACGTCTCACTTCTCCTACAGGCAAAATACTTGAATAATTATTCCGCTTAGATTTTCGAGCATCCAACAATGAGGGTGAGTACGAGGCCCTCATTGCTGGCATGAAACTCGCCCAAGGACTGAAAATCGAGCGGGTTAACACTTTCTGAGACTCGCAGCTCGTGGTTAACCAGTTCAACGGAGAGTACGCTGCGAAAGACGACCGAATGGAGGCTTATCTGGCAGTGGCTAGGGAGTTAGCCATGAAGTTCGAGGAGTTCAGTCTCACGCGAATCCCACGGGGAGACAACACAAATGCCAATGCATTGGCGGCTCTTACCTCCATCTCTTATCTGGACTTGAAGCGGATCATCCCGGTGAAATTTATTGAACACCCAAGTATAGCTCAGCCAGAAACAGTGAATGTTCTTACTCGGTCATAGGCCGCGAAGCAAGCAAAGGAGCAGGAAAAGGCAACAGAGGCAGCTGCGGCTAGTCAACAAGAAGCTATAATTAATGACACCACCAACCAACCTTCCTCTCCTCCAAAGGAGCCACAGACGACAATTGACCCTATCATCCAGCATAAGACGGGGCCTGCACCTGACAGAAATGCAGCAAGTACGGAACCCCCCAGGGCGTGATGGACGTTGACAACGGAAATGGTACCAGCACACTTCCTCCAGCACAAGAAGCCGTACTCCCGGAGGATGCAATCACAGCGCCAACACTAGAGTCCTCCCCGGAAAACAACGACACTAACATGGAGGATGGTTCGCAGGACGTGGAATACGGTTGCGACAGGCGCTGGCTTGATAGAATCCGCGGGTAAATCACCGACGGCACCTTGCCTTCTGACAAGTGGGCAGCCCGTAAACTTAAGACACAAGCTGCTTTTATATCATATTAAACGGAAACGTCCTCAAGTGGGGTATATCCGGACCACTACTTGCTTGCGTGGAGAGGAAGGAAGCAAGGGCAATCTTGGAGGAGCTCCACAGCGGTTCATGCAGGAATCATTCCGGCAAAAAATCCTTTACAATCAGGATCAAGCGTCATGGTTATTACTAGCCGACCATGATCACGGATTGCGAGAAGTTTGCCGCCAAGTGCAAAAAATGTCAAAGGCACGCACCAAAGATCCATCAGCCCACTGAACTGCTTTCATCTGTAACATCACCGCTGAAGTTCCGCTGAAGTTCGCTTTCCCGGAGTTCGCCGCGGACTCCTATCGGAACAGGAATGCCTCAACCATCTCTTGCAAATCGACGAACTCGATCTCATAGACGAACGGCGCGACTAAGCCTTGGTACGTACCACCAACTACCAAAATACCGCGGCCAAATACTACAACTCCAAAGTACGACTTCGGAGATTCAACGAGGGCGACTTGGTCTTGCGAGAAGTTTTCCAAAACACGGCAGAGCCCAACGCCTGAAAACTCAGAGCTCATTGGAAAAGACCTTACAGAGTCACAAAGATCGTCAAACCCGGTGTTTACAAACTTGCCAACATGACTGGCGTCCCAATCCCGCGGTCGTGGAACGCACGACACCTGAAATAGTACCATCACTGAGACATTTCTCTTACTTTACATGAACTACGGGACGGCTTGATCCCTGCAAAGGGTACGTAGGCAGCTCATTTTCGGATGGGTTCAGCTGTCCCCCCTCCTAAAAAGGGGGGGGAGTGGGTGCGTATACTCGTATACTCCCTATTTTTTGTACCAATTTTGTGATCAATAAAAAACAAAATTTTTACTCTCTCGTTTACATCCATCGCGGATTCTCGCAAAGTCTTAACAAATCAGATGTCTCTTATTCATTTTCGTTGCTGCTGGCCACAACAACAAGCTCGTAACAAATATTTCAGATCTGACAATTACAATCTCATCAAAATATAAGCGCGCTATACAAATTTGTATATGATCATTATCGAGCGGGTGTGTTCAAAGAGGAACACACTCGTAACCCAAAATTTTCATTCTAAACCCAGTAAGCAAATCGCTGGTTATATCGTTGTATGTTCATTATAGGAGCGGAAAAACTTATTGAAAGTTCTCCGTAAATCGAAATGATCATTCTAAACCTGACAACCAAAACGTTGGTCGCAAAACGATACGTGTTCATTTATGGAGCAGACTTGTTAAAAGAAAACTCGTCTGTAAACCAAATATGTTCATCAGAAAACCCAATACACAAGACGTTGGTCCTAACCACGGAACACGCCCATCTCCGAAGAAGATTTGTTAAGTACAAACTCATTTGTAAACCGGACATATCATCATGTAATCCAAAAGACGAATCACTAACACATCAAAAACTAGAGTAACCGTTGGAACGAATACTTGGACTACCTTAAACAGGTTTCTTGGCGAACCCCTCGGAAGGAAAAACCGCAAAAATCCATAATCGGCTCTCCGCGGAAATCCTTAAACATACTACCCGCAGGAATCCTTAACTGGTATCCCGCGGAAATCTTTAACATACTACCCACGGGAATCCTTAACTGGTATTCCGCAGAAATCCTTAACTGGTATCCCGCAGAATTCCTTAACTGGTAACCCGCGGAAGTCCCTAACATACTACCCGCGGGGATCCTAAACTGGTATCCCGCGGAAATCTTTAACAGACTACACGCGGAGATCCATATTGGGTCTTTCCGCAGTAAGACATGAAAAAGATGCAAAAATTATTTCGGAAAAAATATTTCGACTTATCACAAGAAGAACATCTCGATAAACAAAAGTCGCATTCATTATCATCTTGTATCAATCAAGATTACAAGGTAAAAACCATAACACAAATCCTAAAAAGTTGGATAAAGCCGTCCAGGCGCCCAATACATTCTAAGTTCAAAAGAAAGCATAAAAGAAAGAGAGTCAAACAAGCTATGGATTTCCCTCCTCCGCAGGTATCCCGTTACTCTCTGCAACGGTCACTGGTACCAACGGACCAACAGGAACAGGGTCGACGCCTTCTAACACATCAGCAGGTGCATCAACGGAAATCTCCTCGCCAGAGGATCCAACACGATCTTGATGCTCATTCGAGCCGAATTGATCGCGAACCCCGATTCTGGCCGCAGAGAGCTCGATCGGCTCACCGGTGGTAAACCAGTTAGCAATTTCCGAAATCACTAACTCTGCCTTCAGAGCGGTAGCGGCTTTGTCAAAATCCTCGTACGCCCCAGCATATGTCAACCCGCAAACTTTAAGGTTCTTCATTTCTTCAGCCAAAGTCGAGGGCTCCTCGCCATGTAAAAGCTTGACAAGCTTGATATTCGCATCTACTTGCGCAAGAAAGGCCATCCTAGTAGCCACATCACTGGTAAACAGCTTGAGCTTTCCCTTGGCTTGCTTTATCTTCTCCTGAAAACCCTTGAACAGCTCGCACTTGGCATCAGCCACGGCGTTGGCAACTTGCGAGTCGTAGGCCTTGGCGGCAGTGTCAATCACCCTTTGCTGCTCCGCTATCCGCGAGTTACGCTTTGTGATGCCATGGTTAAGCAGTATAATCTCGTTTCACGCTTCCTTGCAGCTCCTTTCGAGAATCCCAACTTTGGAGTTGAGGTCGGAGATCTCTTTGGCTGCTTTCACACGCTCCGCAAAACCCTTGGTTTCCTCTTATCTCCACTGTTTCTCAAACGACCTTGCTTCCTCGCGGGTAGTTTCGAGCCTAGACATGTCCCTATGAGCGTCCGCCTCATATCCGAGCACCATACTGTTTAGGTGAGAGAAGAACTACAATACAATACAGAAGTTAGGACATTTAGTCTCACGCAAAGCGCGACGGTAGAATCAAAACGAATCAAGATTTACCTTAGCTCCGTGAAGGGACATGTCTGCGTAAGACTTACTCAAGGTACTCAGTGAAGCCAGATGCTCGGCCGGCAAGGTGATCCCAAAGAAGAGGGTAGCAGTGGCTGTGGCACTATCGTGAAACACTCCAGGGGTCAATGACAACGAGATGATCTCGGATGAACAAGGAAGAGGAGGAGTAATGCGCTGCTTCTTCGGGATCTTTGCGTCAGTAGTACCATTCACCGCATCTGGGGGAGGACGCTTGCTACCAGAAGCATCTCCAACGGTCGACTTATCGCGACCCACGACCTTCTCTTTATGCAAGTGGATCAACAAGAAAATGCAATCAATGGTTCAACTACCGAGAACTCCCCAATGAATTTTCACTATATCCAGACAGTCTGGGCCAACCGACGCTTTCGAAACTCGGACAAAGAAAAAATGAGTTTTCGGAAACTCGTATTTTCTGGGAAAGTCGTAAATCACCCTTCCATTTGCTTTGCTTGAGATATAGTACTTCAACTCCTCTTTCTCGACGCGCCGCCTGAACTCCAGCATCCACTCTAAGTGGTTAATGCAAACTTCGACCTCGCATTCCATAACACAAATTAGTATTCCAATTAGATGACGGATAGCACGGATATTTATCTGAGCAAGGGCGAGGTTGTATCTCCAGAGAAACTGTAAAATGCCTTCGAGAGTGGGAAACCAGAGGAGGCATTCATGGAAGAATCTTTCGTAAAGGGTGAAGTAACCTCGCGAAGGTCGGTGGACTCGGTCCGTAGGAGAGGGAACCATCAGCTCAACGTCATCGGGAACGCGAAAATGTTTTCTAACATACTTAAGTGACTTGGGCAAAGATAGGCTTGAGCATGCCGGCTTGAGTCCTGTAAATTCCGTGTTTTTCTTCCAGTTTAACGGAGCCCCTGCCGGATAGGCGCTAAGACGTGCATGCCTTTGCTGCTCGCCTGTGGCGTTAAAATTAAAGTCTACCGGGTCGGGTCTTAAGGCAATAGCATTCGTCTCTCTAAGAGAGTCTACCGGCTAGGTTCGTGGCTCTCCGGAGAGGATAAATTCCGGGAATAACTGCGGGATGGAGTTTGAGTAACCGACAAATCTCCAGGAGACCGTGGTTTGGGAGAAGACGTTAGGTTCTGGCTCTCTCCAGACATCGTGACGTGGTTCAAGTTTTCACCGGACCCACGTCACAGTAACTCACAAAGCGGAACGGGTTACATCACCCGTAGCTCGAAGTCCACCAACACGACACGAGTGTCACACAAACCGAAGACAACTCGTGTTTCCTCCTGAAACGGAATGAGCACCCAATGGATAGGGTTACACACGGTCGGTTTCTTCTCAATACAACACGGGTTTCACGCAAACCGCGGACAACCCGCGTTTTCTCCTGAAACGGATCGAGTGCCCAACGGAACAGTTTCCACGCGGTTGGTTTTCTTTTCAATCCAATCTGGGTTTCACACGAACCAAGAAGTAACTCAAGTTTCCTCCTGAAATGGATTGAGCACTCTACGGTTCGAGCTCCACACTAGTTAAGTTTCCCGTCAACAACAACAACATGGCATCAGAACCACAGGCCGGGTCAACGGCTCGCGGTCAACAACTTGGGTCAATAACTCGCCTCAGCTCAAGCTCACCTTCGCGGCTCGGGACTTCTGCGACCAAAACCGATGGCTTGAGGCAAGAACATAGACAAGGCGTGCAGTTCAAACCACCCACGGGATAACTCCAAATCGGAAAACAAAGAACGATTTCTAAGTGCCATCAACGCAACACAAACTCAACAAGGTGTTTGAAGCCCATCAACGCGAGTGCCGTCGACGAAAAGACACAGCTTTAGGCCCAGATCTCGTAACACGACAACGAACGCCGTACCGTTCCTATCAGGATTTCGTAGCCCAACAATCGCCGGAATGGAGCTCTCCGCGGTTGAGGTCTCTTGTCGGAGAAGAGGGAGCGACACGCCGATGGCAGCGACACGTCGGCGGTGGGGGCTCGAGCGGCTTTTCCGTTTAATCTGGCAGGAGTATGGGCGGAGGACGACGCGACGTGAGCAAGGTGAACGACCACCGTTTTGCGACAAGGACCTTGCGAGAAAATGAAAAGATGGCCGGCGATTGAAGAAGATGACCGGCGGGACGTTGGAGAGAAAGTCGACAAAAAAAAAGAGAAAGAATCCGACACAAAAAAGGAAAAAAAACAAAAGCAAAGAAAGACAAAAAAAAAAGAGAGATAAAGTAGAGAGAGAAGCTACCTCTTTTTCTTAGAGAGAGATTAGGAAGGCAAATTATGAGCAAAATCACCCTCATTTCCTTTATATAGGGAATGGGTTTTAGACCTAATTTCCGTCTCGTTTTCCGTGTCAAAAAAAAATTAAATCTTCGTAAAGCCGAAATTATATTCTTAATGGCTCGATGCAAACATATTACAACATGCTGGAACCGTTCTTAGCCAAACAGAACGGTGAAAACGGGTCATGTCCGCAGCAATTCGGAACATTTCGGACACTGTTAACGGCAATCTCTTGACAGTGCGGGGTTCACTAGTTGTGATTAACGGATTTTTCCAAAGCATCTGATCGGCAATTTTAACATTGATCGCTTATATCTTGCCAGCACCATTACTGATACTGCCAAGCTGGGGGGCTACCTATAGGGATCAAAATCCACCCCTTACAAATCAATCCCAAAAATTGGCTAAGTATGGAAAAAAACTGTTAACAGGTTTTCCGCGGAAAACTCTTAGCCGGATTCCCGCGGAAATCCCTCACCTTCTGGTTTAAACCGACCCGCGGCTAAACCATAAACATAGCCCGCGAGATGGTTATAACAAGCATTGGACCGGGCCGCGGGAATGGGCCGCAGCATCCAGAAGTGGGCCGAGCCGTGAAGAGAAGCCCGCGGCATGCAGCCGACTCCGCGGTGAGAGAATCCCGCAGAATAAGAAAGGCATCTCTATCTCCTTGACAGAAGCCCTAGCCGCGGAGCGAAACTATATATATATGTTTGTTGAACCTCATGAAGGGGGATCCGCAACTTTTCGCATACACTTATAAACATTGATTCGCAGAAACATCAATAAAAAAAATCATTCTCTTATTATTTGCTTTCCGTGATTCGCACTTAGAAATCTCTGTTCCTCAAACTTTAAGACAAATTACATTGTTCGAGTTTCGACTCCCATATTGATCCACGGCAAACGATTTTACATTGTCATACGCTGAATATCTCATGTAAACTAGCTTTCATTAATATGCATAAATATCAATAAATTACATATCCTTCTATTCAAACTCCATATTTCATGGTGTAGAAACTTTAATAATTGTTCATTCCTCTACATATAATCGTATACTACTATATTATATTTCAATAGTTAAATGTCTATAATTCATAATCGTAAAGGTTAACATCTCAAGGTGATTTTCCAATATTACACGTCTGTACATTAACGCGCGCGATAGGCACCTTTTTTGTGTGTGACTTCGATAGGCACCGATTTGAGTGGAAAATTATGATAGATGCATATTATTGTATGTTACTAAAAGACCCCCTTTATCAATTATTAGATATCTATTTAGTAATATATTTTATTGTAGATAGATTTCGACCTCTCGGTATAACCATGAAGTCACTGAAAACTCTTTTCAGCAGGTAGGGACTTCATCTCAATAATTATATAGGAAATTAACAATTAGAAGTATACAAATCGTAAATGTAACAATATACTACTATAACAATTCATTTTAATCTACCTTTTTAGTGTAGAATTAATTAATTATAACCGGAGGAGCAAGGGTTATAACCATGTCATGTTCAAAAGTTACGATTCACATGTAATTTCAAAATTTGTTTGTACTAACATATAATCTAACAAGTTGACAATTAATCATGTGGGTCAATTCATCATATGGGTATATCAAAAGTAAGGAATCATATAATCCATTTTGTGACTGTATTAACTATGTATATGGTATTTGAATTTATAAAGTTAAGATATGTGACAGTCTTAGAGTTTACTGATTTGAAAATGTTCTCTCTAAAATAAGAAATGAGTCTAACCAAGTTCTACTTTCATTTCCGGAAACCGTCTTAAATATCGTTTGAAAAGTGGCACACCAACTTACCACCTTAAAACCCATCAAAATTCAAAAGATTTTTGCCACTGTATACATGTCTTTGTATATAAATAATAAATAATAAATAATAAATAATAAATAATAAATAATAAATGCCTTCGTTAGTGTATATATACATATATTCTCCCCAATGTATCTCATAATGCTAAAAAAGAAAAGAAAAAAGAATAGTATGTATCATGTGTGGTTGCCTCGGGATCAATAGCTTTGACAATGTCGTGCGGGAAATGACTTAGTCAAAGATTTCACTTGGTTTTTTGGAAAATAAGTACACATCACTTTCATGCCTCTAGTTTTGGTTTAATGTCAACTTTTCTTTTTATTTTTTTCATTTTTTTTGCCCTTCTTATCACTGGTCACTACCATCGGTCAGACCATGAACAATTTCCTTTTTTTTATTGGTAGTGTACAAAAGAAACATAAATACCATAAATGTTTGAATTTACATGCAACATTTCTCATTTATAATATTTCTGACAATATGGTTTGTTTTTATATTAAAAACCACAATATATATGGTTTCTTATACCATATAGTACTACTTTTTATTCCTGAAATTTTGTGAATATATTATAAATTATACCATATGAGTATCAAATATAGATGTATATAGTTATTGAAAAAATTACAAAAATAGTTATTATCTATATCAAGTAAATAACATTTTATTTGTTTGAAATATGTGTGAAACTCATAATAATTTGAGTGTAAAATTGTAGTCTCACTCCAAAATTTATTTACTTAAAAGTATCTTTAATCGTTTACCTAATTACTGAAAAATAAGGTTGTGTAATGAAAATATATGAGTACTTATTAGTAATCCTAAACCTGCAAGGAAAACCCAAATTTCATGTTGGTTCGACTCGGTTTAGTTCAATGCATACCAAAAACCGCTCGTTAAACGGTTCTTTGGTATCTTCAAGAGACAAACACGTACGTTCAATCGTAATGCAATGGGGATATCAAAGAAAACTGTAAACCATTTGTCCAATTTGTTTGCTTCCAAGAAACCATTTGTCCAATTTCTTAAACTAAAATAAAAGAGCATTAAAGCACTTGATTAATAATTAAAACTAGTAATTTCATCTTCATGAATTGTTTTGTTCTTTAAAATTCTTTTCTCCACAATTCACAACTTAGACCAGCTGTTCGTGTTTTGCTTTGGTGACCAAAAAACACACATCAATATTTCATACTCTCTCTCTCTCCATATATATTTATAATGTTACTCTCTATCCCTCTCTATATATATACATATGTATATAATAGTGAATTTAATCCACATGGGGAGAGGAGAAAAAGCATAAAGGAAAGAAAATAGAAAACAGGTTTTTCATTGACTTGGGCGTTTCCAATACATGTAGCAATAAATACATGTCTTTATCTTTAAGAATTACAGAACCATTTTCTCTTCCTCTTCCTCTTCCTCTCTTCCAAAGAACAAAACAAGTATACCTCAAGGCAAAACACTTAGAGAGAGATGGGGAGGGCTCCATGTTGTGACAAGGCAAATGTGAAGAGAGGTCCATGGTCTCCTGAAGAAGATGCAAAGCTTAAAGACTACATACAGAATCAAGGCACTGGTGGGAATTGGATTGCTCTTCCTCAAAAAGCTGGTATTTTTATATCTCATGATGATTCGAATGAGCTAATTAATTTCTTGGAAACTTTTCTGTTTTCTTTAGATTTTTTTCCTTTGATGGGTATTAGTTGAATTTTTTTTTATAAATATTTTGTAATATGTTGTGTAAAGGTTTAAGGAGATGTGGAAAGAGTTGCAGACTGAGATGGTTGAACTATTTAAGACCAAACATAAGACATGGAGATTTCACTGAGGAAGAAGACAAGATTATTTGCAGCCTCTTTGCCTCCATTGGAAGCAGGTTAAAAAAGTTTTCAACTTCTAATACTTGAAATGATTTCAATATTTATAATCTTGGTTTTTGTATATATGATTTTAACGGTGTAAAAAAGATTACTTTAGTTTAAATCATGGATAATTTTTTGGAGAAAAGTGGGTACAAAAAAAAGAAGAGATCACTTTGCATGTTTCAAGGAAGATTCAATCTCTTCTTCTTCTTTTTTTCTTAAATTAAAAACAATTGATGTTACCTTTTACATACCCACCTTTTGTGCAGTATAATTGCCTCCTTTTGTGGGTATATTCTTTAGTTCATAAATTAGAAAAAAAATGGGAGCAAAATTCACTTTGTCAATTATTGAAGAACTAAGCTTACAAATCAATTTTTCTATTAACTATTGTGGTTTCATTAAGGAGTAAATTATGTTGAAAACTAATGCAGGTGGTCAGTAATAGCAGCTCACTTGCGAGGTAGGACTGATAATGACATCAAGAACTATTGGAACACTAAGCTCAAGAAGAAGCTCATTTCCACCATGGCTCCTCCTCAACCTCATCATCATCACCTCTTAGCCATTGCTTCATCATCATTATCACCATCATCATCATCACCACATTACAACATGATCAATGGTCTTCTTCCATATAATCCATCAATATCAACAAACCAGCTACTCACACCTCATCAGGGGATGATGATGACAATGATGGGCCAACAAGAACAACAACAACTATTATATCAAGAAGATATGGGCAGTTTGGTAAATTCTCCAGTAAGCAACAAGGTCATAATGAGCCATCAAGAAGACAGCCAAAAGCAAAGTACAAACAAGGGAATAATGTTGTTGAGTGATGTAAGAAGTGGGTCAAGTACAATAAGTACAGTAACAAGAGTGAAGATGGAACATCATCACGAAGAGGAAGAGAGGTCAATGAGTTCGGTAGTTGCTGAAGATTATGGAATGGAGGAGATCAAGCAATTGATAAGTAGCAGTTGTACGAGTAGTAGCAATAGCTTATGGTTTGATGAGAACAAGACAGATGATAAGTTCATGTTGTATTATTGATATTTTTACCAACTTTTACTCTCTCTCTCTCTCTCTCTCTCTCTCTCTCTCTCTCTCTCTCTCTCTCTCTCTCTCTCTCTCTCTCTCTCTCTCTCTCTCTCTCTCTCTCTCTCTCTCTCTCTCTCTCTCTCTCTCAAAACTAAAAACGAATTATTAAAAAACTAGTTTTGTAAGAGGAGTGCGAATGTGATTCATGAGTTTAGTTTAGCTTTTTTTTTTTATTATATGAGTGAAAACTCAATATTTCGTTGAACCTGAAGCTGTAAATTTCTTTAGTGATGAAGAAAAACGTGTGCCTAAAACTTCGATTTCTTTCTACAACCAACACTTCTACGACTATTAAGCTAAAAAAATGTGCCTATAAGGACCTAAATGGTGTAAACAAAGTTGTGGAATTGTGTAGAACGTTGTGGAAGTTTTTTTAAATTACACTAGTTAGAAAATTTTGTGGAATATTGAGCATATGACATGAACATTAAAAACAAAAGAAATATCACAGATGAAATTGTGAAAACTAATAAATTGATACTTAATTGAAAAAATAATAAGCGAAATCACAAAAAATAATCACGGATATAGTTTGAATTTGTTTATACAAGTTTATAAACTTTATTCTTTAGACTACTAAATAAATTTGTTTAGAAGACAAAAATAATTTAATAAAAGATTATCATTTTGTAATGTTTGTAAAATAATTTAATAAAAGATTATAATTTATTAATTTTTTAAGTTAACATTTTTTAATTCTTTTTTATATTTTATATTGATAAAATAAACTGGGTTTAGAAAATAGTTTAATAAAATATAATTATTTGTAAACTTTAATATAGTTTAAACATAGTTATTTAATTTCAATAAAATACAGTTTTTATCAATTTAATTAATTAATTAATTTTCAAAAATTCCGCAAGATTCTGCTATTACCATTTAAATTCAAATTAATTCAACAAAATTTCGCAAAAAATCACTAAAATTTTTGCAAGATTCTACAGTTCCGCAAGATTTCTCGGATACTATTTACACCCTAAGATTAATATCTACCATGAAAAACAGTGATATAAAAATCTATCATATCATAATAATGTCACATTGTTTTCTAATTATTTCATTTAAAATTTATTTCATTTAAAATTATTTTCTCTTTTGTACTATCTTTGTAAGTATCCAAAAATTAGCTTTGAATTTTCTTACAAAATTAATCTTTTTAATGAAAAAACGTTTATTTATTTATTTTAAAATTAATTATTTACTCATCACCAAAACATTATTAATATCTTAGGGAAAAAGAGTAAATTCTTCTAACATAAGTTTGATTTCCAAGAAGACTTTCACTTATATTAAGTCAATTGAAACAGTACAATAGTAAAATTTGTGAGTAGACTATTCGACGACTATATTCACTCTATATGATTAGTCAGATGATAAAACCTGTATTATTTTTTTATTATTGAAAAAAAAAACACTATGAATCTCAAGGTTGGCTCCAGTGTGATGATCAACAGTATCCATATCTATGTCAAATTGTTTGCTTACCAATTAACTACCATTACCAAATCAATAAAATAACTCTATATATTAGAATAAAATTTTCAAAACATTAGAGCGATGAGTAACTTTTTACCAGTAACTATCCACATCAATTATCATATCAAATAATGGCTACGAAAATAAATATATCCAATAGTTATACTGAATTATTAGGTTAGATAATTCAACTGAATTATGCATGCCAAATAAATTTGAGAACTCTGCATAAATTAGTAGGTGGACTAACTACACTAAGTAACTTGCTCAAACAATTTTTTTCCAAAAACCTACACATATATACTTTTTTTGTTGTTGATCAAAAGTCTAATTTCATTAAAACCTACACATACTAAATCAAAATAGTATACGCGCATGTGAACACTAGTATGCTGAGTGATGTTGAATAAATAAAAGTATGCCAAGTTATTACAGTATAATTAAAGAACGATACATGTAGCATAGTATTTTGTATTAGTGCAGTCGTTATTTCATCATACAGAACAAAATTTGGTAAAATATGCTCTATTAACAAAACAAAAAAAAGACAGTTCTAAGAAATAGTTATGCTTGCCGAATTGATATAACAACTCTATAAAGTATATGTTGAATAACTATGCTATCAATAATTATACAACCTTTTTCTGTTTCATGTAGTTTGACTTTTTAAAAGTTTCACACATTTTAAAAACATCTAGTAATTGACTGTGCGGTAGTGGGGTAGACTTATAAGAAGGCTATTTGAATGATAGAATTGATGAGGTCATAAATTGGCTATTTGAATTATACTATAAATTTGGACGAGTTCTCCTAATTATTCCTACAGAAAATGAGGCTATTTGGAGCATTTTCTTCTTAAAATAATTTGAAGGAAGATTGAACTAACTAAAAATTAAAAACCTTTAACAAAAAAAAAAAAACTAACTAAAAATTTATACCAACACTATCGTATAGATTCAGGATAACCAATTTGGAATAGTCAACTATAATTTACGCTATTACATTATCTTGGATGCAAATATGCGATTAACTTGAATCGGATTTTATAGGGTGCGGATAACTAAGCTACATATTCATCAGTATAATACCCCCTTAATTAATCTATCTTACAAATTAAATTCTTATAATTTCGCATTATCAAACAAGATCAGAATATTTGGTATACTATTTTGTATTGTTCCTCTCACCCTTATCAATAAACACAAATTAAAACACATGCATACATACTTTGTATCTTATAATTTAAATACGAAATCTATTTCCACTTTCATTTCTTTAATTAATGCATGTATTATTCCATTATATGTTGAGAGAGGAGATTTGAAAATAATATGGATGACAAAAGTATATCCAAATCACATTATTTAAAATGCTCGACTTGATAAAGTAACTCAATCATATTCTTCCATCGAAGCTAGTCACTCGTATATTGTATGTCTAGTCTTGAAACCTATCCGAAAGACAAAGGAAACTGGTTCCGGTCAAATGGTTGGTTTATATTTGTGTTATGGATTCGATTTTTAGTTGGAACAGAGAATTATTGTTTAAATTAAAATATCAAAAAATTGATTTTGGATATTGAATTCATAACAATTTATCCCAAAAAAAAACAACTATCCGAAACCATAAAAATTATTAAGGAAAAGTAAATGTTACATCACCCAACATAACCGCTGAAAATTTGGATTCTGTCACTCAAATCTAATATCAAGAATAATGACTAGGTAAAATGAATAGTGTAATCCAACCATGACTATTTTTATTTTTTGTCAACAGCACTAATCTTATCGAGTTCGAGCTCATGTGGGTTACACATCACAAATATTAATACAACTATGTTGTAGAGCCTCATTTTTTGGATATATTTTTTCGAGTATTAGTTAATACATAAGAATGTTCATTTTAAAGCTATGCCCGTTTGCCTTTAAACTTTGCCCCCTATCATCGTTTGTCTTTGTTTTTTTTTTTTAAAGAACGAATAGAGAAAAACTTGTAAATACTTCGAATTTGATTATGACGAATATTTTTCATAATTGTAAATGAATCGCTATAAGTCGTGTAACACGTTGCTGTTATATCGCTGTTATATTTTTCGTATTTTTGTTTTTAATCGTATACTAAGGACTGGGTTTATTATCCAAATCTTAACACATGATTGGTTAAATTAGCTAGAAAAAAATAATGTCTATTAATATTTTACTAGCATACACAATATTTTACTAGCATACACAATATTTTGTCCAAAAATAAAAAATAAAACTACCATACACAATATAATTACCCTCCGCCAAAATTTGTTTTCTTCTTCGACCGACGACTTAGAAAAAACGAATCTTCACTATTTATTTATTTAAAATATTCTCACTAACACATATTGTATATGCATTAAGGGAAAGATGGTGTTGGAAAGAATGTCTTCTTTGAGTGGAGAGGAAACTGACAAAAGATAAGACATTGCCTCTCTGTAAAAGATATCTATCATTGTACTATAAATTAAACAAATCATTGAGATTCTAATATATAGATAAGAAATTTTAAAAAATGCCGTTTTGTAAACGTTACTTTTAAAAAATATTATATTTTTAAATTTTTTGTAAAATATTATTTTTTCAAAAAATATTTTATTATATTATTTATATTTGGGTTAACTATGTTGTATTATGGTTTAGTTTTTAAAAGTTCTTAAAGTTTATGGTTTTAAAATTTAGGTTTTAAAATTTAAGTTTTAAAAATTTATAATTAGTGACATTTTTGCAAATGAACATTTTTAAATGGTATTCTTGTAAATATACATATTAAAAATAACATTTTTATAATTATCCCTATATAGATCGACTAATAAGTATTAGTGAAAAGAATGTTCGATCCACAATTAAATTACTAAGACTAAGTTTATCTTAAATTTTTAGGGTCTAAATAATAACAGTGGAAACTGGCTGAATTATGCTGAATTATAGAATATGGCTTAATTTTTAGTAATTTTTTGCAGAATCTAGATAAATAATAACAGCTGAATCTAGATGAATCTGGCTGATTTATTTTAAAAAATGCAACATTTTCAAAAGCTTTGCAAAAATATCACTTATTCAATATTATTTATTCATTATATCATTTTGAGAAAATTTGAAAAAAGCCTTTTTGACTTCTTAAATTTGAAAAATACTTATCTTTTTTTAAGTTTGAAAAATACACTTTATTATATTTGAAATTACTAAAATATCCTCATAAAATCTGAACAAAAATTATATATTTTAAATAAAATTTAATTTGTTGTGATATATATATATTTAACCTAAATTTTAGTGTTGATCATATATTTTACAAGATTTACTGTATATTTGATATGAGATTATAGACAATCTTATATAACATTTATCTGAAATTATAATTTTACAAAAAAGTATTTATTTTTAATATACCATAAAATATTTCTTAAACGACCCAATTAGAAGTTTTACATAAAATAAAACAAACCCAAAAAGATATTTCATGAAATATCAACATTATAAGTTTTTCGAGTTTGCTTCAAAAACATGATACTCCTCTTTATATCAAAAAAATATAAGGTGTTATTTTAAATAGTTTATAATATAATAAATGTTGAAAATAAACATCATATACAACAAGAGATTTATTTTTTATATATCTAGTAGTAAATTTTAATTTTTAAATCAACAAAACAACTTTATCTTAAATAAAAAAAAAGTAATATTAATAATAATTTTATTTACGAATTAATTAATTATTAAATCAAAAACATAACTTTATCTCAAATAAAAAAATAATTATATTAAAAAATGAAACAACTCAACCCGAAAAATTTTAAAAAATTTCCTTTCGAATTATTATTATCACAAATAATAATCCTCAACGGGTCAACACAACCAATACGGAACAATAAAACAATTAAACAACAATCACAATCAATAAATCCCATACTTTATTGATCTATCCAATTCCAATTCAAATGAATTAACTCAACACAATCCAATAACCAATCAACAATAGTTCCAGAATTACTACATCCTAGCAATTCTAACATAACAACCACGAATTACGAGACACTAGATCATCTCTTCTTCCTGGCCATGATTCCACAATCACAATTTGTTTTTACCTGCATCACATGGCAAAAAGAGATGCGTAAGTATTATCACAAATACTAAGTGAGACGGTCATCCCGTCTACAGGTTATACATACAGGCATAAGAATCAATAAAATACCAGGATGAACACACAACACGCAAATCAAGAATAAACAACACAAGTCCGCCTCAACAGACATGCGTCGATCGACACAACCACCATGTGTCGATTGATGCATCAATTAGTGTGTCGATCGACATGCAACCCCGGTGTCGATCGATGCACGGTCTCGTGTGTCGATCGACACAGAACAATTGCGTCGATCGACGGAACATCACAGAATCCAGGATCGAACCTATCCTCTCATGGATCGATCCTGGATCGAATTACATCGATCCCTGCACGCAATCAACACGAATCCACACAGAAACAACACACAATTCACATCCTACCAATTCTTTATCCAGATAAACCTACGGTCACGCACTCACCTCGATTCTATAAGGAAAAAGGATGAAGAAATCATGAAGAACGTTAAGAACACGAAGAACACGCTCTCCAAATCCCCAATTCCTCACTTAATCACGCAGAACACAGCCTCCAGAGATCAAGAACAGCCCAGAAATCTCCTTCACTCTCACAATCTCCCAAAATCTCCCAAACACACAGATTTCTCTCTGATTTCTCCTCAAGAACAGCCAACCTCGGCTAAAACCCGTCTGTTCTGCCTTTTATATCCAATCCTAGGGTTCCCTAAACCAACCGCCGAACCGAACAAATGAAATTAAACCGGTCTGGTTCAATCCGACTTGCGTCGATCGACGCACGACCAAAATCCACAGAAATTGGTTCGCGATCGTTATAATTCTCCCCCACTAACACAGATTCGACCTCAAATCACGTGACACCGTCACCTTACGCTCACAACCTGATATCAACACTCTGACCCGCCCCGGTTAGCTCTATAAATATCAACACTCCTTGCAATCTGGCCAGCACTACTCGAGATCACACCCGATCTCGGAACTCCACTAGTCTCATACTAGCCACATTGCACCGTCTCGCCACGGCTAACCCGGTCAGCACCCCCTGAGATCATTTCCCAATCTCCGAAGCTCATCTAGCTTCATCACATAACATCGCCTCACTACGGCTACCCTCCTGACCAAACCTGGTCAACACCATTTTAGATCTCCTCCTGATCCCTGAAGCTCATCTAGTCTCATACTTAAAATCACGTAACAGACATTATTGCTCGTAACTCATACTCATAACTCATATACATATACACCATACCAACTCTCAGGATCGTCACCCCTTGAGTCATTGTATGAAGGGAACCCACTATTCCCTGGAGAGAACCACCATCCCTCAAAGTATATGTAAGGAATCCACCGTCCCCTAGAGAGAACCACTAACTCTCGAGTATATGCAGGGAACCCACTATCCCCTGGAGAGAACCACCATCCCTCAAATATATACAGAGAACCCACTATCCTCCGGAGCAATAACTCTACGACGTGCATCATAAGTACCTGTCGACCAAAATCGCCTCTCGTGGCCCATTATGACATCTCTTATTTCGGAATATCATCTCATCCATGACCACCACCAGGTCATCCGAAACAACCCCCACCAGGTGTTTCCATCAGAGTCCATGTAAAAAGGAGTCCTAACTCACATAAGACCTCTGTTTCCAAACTCCCCCTAGGAAATAGACGGGTTCTAACTCACATAAAACTTCTATTTCCCAGCGTCATCTAGAGAATAGACAAGTCCTAACTCACATAAAATTTCTATTCCTAGATACTCATCCCTGACAAATGGACAAGCTCTAACTCCCATAGAACTTCCATTCCTAGCCATCTCATGCCCGACCACTCATCATGCCACATGAATCCACTAGTCATCACAACACACGACCCCACCGGTCATCACACGCATGACTTCACTAGTTATCACTACACATGACTCCACCAGTCATCACAACATGTGACTCCACCAGTCATCACAACACATGACCCACCAGTCATACCATAAGAACTCACGTCTTATAACACATTTAATAAGGAAAACTCATCTTATTAAATCTCAAAAATGTATAGTCGTTACAACACAAAATGAAAAATACATCCAACTCATAGCAACATGCTATTACAGATACTGAAAATCAGAAAAAGACAACTCAAGCCACTACTTGCTTCTCGAACAACTTTGAGAACTTTGTCTTCATCCTCGCTTCTAGTTCCAAAGTCTCCTCCTCAATACTGTCATAATCCCACACGACTTTCACTAACGTTATCCTCTTCTGGAGCAGCACTTTAACTCTCCTCTCGAGAATCCTCACCGGTCTCGCCTCCAACATCATGTTGGGCTGAAGATCCTCCGGAATCCTAGCTAACACCTCCTCATACTCATGTAGACACTTCCACAGCATTGAAACATAGAGGACTTTATGAAAAGCCTTCATACTCTGAGGTAACTCCAACCGATAAGCTACTGGTCCAACCCGTTCCACAACCTTGAACGGACCCATAAACCTCAGACTTAGCTTATTCTCTGAAATGGATCTGTTAAGACCCCTCAACATCGATGCCTTAAGATACATCAGATCTCCCAGCTTAAACTCCAGTTCTTTCCGTCTCTTATCGGCATAACTCTTCTGCCAATCCTAAGCCTCTCTCATGTTCAGCCTCAAGACATGGATCCTCTCCGTCGTCTCCTGAACAAAATCTGCACCAAACATGTTATTCTCTCCCACTTGGGTCCAGCACAATGGTGTACGACATGGCCTCCCATACAGAGCCTCATATGAAGCCATCCCAATACTCGCCTAGTAACTATTGTTATACGCAAACTTTACCAGGTTTAGATGGTTCGCCCAATCACCACCATAATCCAGCACACACATCCTCAGCAGGTCTTCTAATGTCTGAATCGTCCTCTCAGACTGCCCATCCGTCTGAGGATGATAAGCCGTGCTCATATGCACCTAAGTGCCCATCTCAACCTGGAATGCCCTCCAGAACTCTGAGGTAAGCCTCGGATCCCTGTCTGACACAATACTCGTTGGCACCCCGTGTAGCCTCACTATCTCCCACACATATTTCTTAGCCAACACCGCCGCTCCGTCGGTCTTCTTGATGGCAAGAAAATGTGCTGACTTGGTCAGATGATCCACAATCACCCAAATCGTATCATAGGTCTACGACACTTGTAACCCCTTCACAACGTCCATGGTAATCATGTCCCACTTCCACTCCAAAATAGGCAAACTCTGCAATATACCACTCGGAACCTGATGCTCAGCCTTCACTAACTGGCACAGGTTGCACGCTGCAATTAAGTTAACGACATCTCTCTTCATCCTGACCCAGTGGTAATACCGCTTCAAATCACGATACATCTTGGTCGCTCCCGGATGAATCGACAACATACTCAAATGAGACTCCCTCAAGATCTCCTGCCTCAGATCCTCCTCCTTGGGTACACAAACCCACCCGTTCACAAGTATCGTCCTATTTGCCGAGACCACATACTCTGAACCTGCCACCTTGGAAGCATCAATCAAACCCTGATCCTTCTCCTGAGCTACCCGAATCCTGCTCAGCAAATCTGCTTGGTTAGCTGCCTCTAACCCCAACGGTTCGTGTTAGATAACACACAATCTCAACGTACTAATCTCGCTCACCAGAGCCTCCATATCCCGCTCCTGAGCCGAAGCAACCCTCTTCCCACTCAACGCATCTGCAACTAGACTAGCCTTACCCAGATGGTACCCAATCCCCATATCATAATCTGCTACAAACTCCATCCAGCGCCTCTGTCTCTGGTTCAACTCTGGCTGAGTGAAGAAATACTTCAGACTCTTTTGGTCTGTGAACACCTGCACCATTTCGCCATAAAGATAAGACCTCCAAATCTTTAAAGCGAAAATCACCACAGCCAACTCCAAGTCATGGGTAGGGTAGTTGCACTCGTGCTTCCTCAACTGCCTCGAAGCCTATGTAATAACCTTTCCCTGCTGCATCAATACACAACCCAGACCAACTCCCAAAGCATCCGTATACACCATGTAAGGCTCACTAGGCTCAGGTAACGCCAACACTGATGTACTGGTCAACATCTCCTTCAGCTTCCCAAAACTCTTCTCGCAAGCTGAAGACCACACAAAAGGGACATCCTTTGACGTCAACTTCGTCATCGACTGTGCCATACTCGCAAATCCCTTGACGAATCTCCGATAATAACCTGCTAACCCGAGAAAACTCTGGATCTCGGTGGTATTCATCGGTCTAGGCCACCCTCTGATAGCCTCTATCTTGGCCAAATCCACAGAAACTCTCTCTGCAAACACCACATTGCCAAGGAAACTCATCTCTCGCTGTCAGAAACTGCACTTACTCAACTTCGCGTACAGCTTCTACTCCCGCAGCTTCTCCAGAACCACTCTCAAATGCACTTCGTGCTCCTCAGGACTCCTCGAATACACCAGAATATCATCAATGAAGATGATCACAAACACATCCGGATACTCTTGGAACACCCCGATCATTAACCTCATGAACGGTGCAGGCGCATTCATCAACCCGAAAGGCATCACCACGAACTCATAATGCCTCTACCTTATCTGAAGGCAGTCTTCCTAACATCCGCCTCATCGATAGGAATCTGATGGTAACACGAAACCAAATCAATTTAGGAGAACCAAGTAGCCCCTTGCAACTGATTCAACAACTCATCAATCTGAGGTAGAGGATACCTGTTCTTCATAGTGACTCGGTTAAGTCCCCGGTAATTGATGCATAACCAAAAACTCTCATCCTTCTTCTTCATGAACAACACCGGCGCTCCCTACGGTGAAACAGTAGGCCAGATAAATCCCTTACCTAACAAATCATCCAACTGCTTCTTCAGCTCTGCCACCTCTGCTCGAGCCATACGGTAAGGTGCCTTGGATATGGGAGTCATACCAGGCTCCAACTCAATCGTAAACAGATCCGACCTCGATGGTGGTAATCCCTGCAATGACTGGAAAACATCATGGAAGTCCTGAACAATCCAAATATCCCCAACTGCAACCTCTCCAATAATCTCTGGCATCACTATCGTCGCCAAATATGCCTCGCAGCCCTTCTCAACCAGTTGTTAAGCCTGAATCGCCGAAATTACGAGACTCCCAGAAGTCGGCCTCACGCCCTGATAAACCAACCTTCCCACCTCTCTCTCGAACACAACCCATCCTCGATGATAAACTAGATGGAACATATACCGATCCAGCCAATCCATCCCGAGAATAACATCGTACAAGTCCACCAGACTAAAAATCAGATCTGCTGGCATCAACTCTCCTGCCACCAGAACAGCCACCCCACAAGCTCGCCCAAAAGTAGCTAACGACTTGCCACCCGCAACCTTAACTACTCCCGGCTGCTCACCAAAATCGCTTTGGATACCGCTGCCCTCCGCGCACTCCGGAGTAATGAAGCTATTCGTAGCTCCAGAATCAAACAAAACGTGGGATTCACATCCGCCCACTACTAAGGTCCCTGCACAAATCCCATGTGCGTAAGAATCCTAACACTCTAGCATAGACTCACAATTTCCAAAACAAACTAAAATTCAAACACCAAAATAATTTAAAAAGTCAAGTCCGGAAATTACCTGTGATCGGTCTGGCGCTAGAACCACCCGCCTCCGCCGAAGTGAACATTCGCGACGCCGATGCAAACTGAGCTACCGGCTGTACAACCGCCACTACCATCTGCTGCAGTCTAGAACACTTGGGCTTGATATGCCCCGACTCTCTATAGTGGAAACAAACCTGTGCACCTCGAGACTCACTCCTCTTCGGACAACTGGCCACCTTGTGGCCCAAGCTTCCGCATCCGAAGCATCCCGGACCACTCTGTCCTCTTTGACTCAGCCTTAAAGTGCTCTCCCACTTCCTCTACTGTCCCTGCGCAGGCTTACCGCCCTTGCTCGGACCCACCTGCTGTTGCGACCTCCTCTGCTGCTTAACCGGTGGACTAACCACCACAGCCTGCTCCCTGAGGTCCTCCTCAATTGCAACAGCTGTCTTAACCAGCTCCACCCTCATGGCAAACCTCTTCACCTGGGCCTGCTCGTCCTCCATGCCTCTATCCGCATGCACCAGAAGTCGACTGAACTCCACGTCGAACTCCCTCACCGACGGGTCTCCCTGAGCCAACTCCAGAAACCTCAGCTCCAACCGATCCACCGCCTCATGCGGGAAATACTTGGCGTTAAACTCTGCCAAGAAATCCTCCCAGGCCATCTCGGCCTCTACCCCCTGGCCTCAACACCTCTCCACCAGATATGCGCATCACCCTCCAGATAATGCACCATCAGATCAACCCGGTATCCCTCCGGACACCTGATAGAGCGAAAGTTACGCTCCAGTCTCAACCGCCACTCATCGGCCTCCTCAGGCTTAGCACCTCCCGAGAAAAACTCGGTGCCAATCCTCTGCATCTATTCCATCATCCTAAGGTAGGATGGAAGCTCCTCTGCAACCGCCACACCCGGCTGCAACCCAGCCCTACCCGGTTGCATACCAGCCATACCCGGTTGCAAACCAGCCACATCCGGCTGAACACAAGCCACACTTGGCTGCCCTCCTGGAGCCTGACCCGGAGCCGGCACCCCACCTGGTAATCACTCCAGAATCAACTGTAGCAAACCCGCCAAGCGATCATCTCGATCCTGGGCAACATTTGGGCCAACACCCCCACCTGGGCCAACCGCACCACCAGCCACACCGGGACCCACACTAGCCCCTCCAGCCCTCACGCTGATACTCGTAGCGGCCACACCCACGAACCCCTCCTGAAACGCCTGCGAGTCAGCCACCTGCTCCTGCGTGGTCTCCTGGGCCACACTCGCGGCATCATACTCACTCCCGAGTCCGCCCCTGCATCCATGCCCACCTCGGCCTCCCCGACCCCACGACCTCTGCCTCTAGCCACTCTAGCCATCACTCTGCACTACCTCGCAAAATACTAAGAATACTAGAAAAAAAAAAAATCAAACAACACTTACCGTGAAATCTCATTGAATGCTCGGAGAAGATGATCTAGGACTCCAAACCCACACAACAATCAATCGACTAACTCACATAATCAATCAATCATTCACCCGGCCTAGAACCATAAGGGCTCTGATACCAAAATGAAACAACCCAACCCGAAAATTTTTTAAAAAATTTCCTTTCGGATTATTATTATCACAAGTAATAATTCTCAACGGATCAACACAACCAATGCGGAACAATAAAACAATTAAACAACAATCACAATCAATAAATCCCATACTTTATTGATCTATCCAATTCCAATTTAAACGAATTAACTCAACACAATCCAATAACCAATCAACAATAGTTCCAGAATTACTACACCCTAGCAATTCTAACATAACAGCCACGAATTATGAGACACTAGATCATCTTCTCTTCCCGGCCATGATTCCACAATCACAATTTGTCTTTACCTGCATCACATGGCAAAAAAGATGCGTGAGTATTATCACAAATACTCAGTGAGACGGTCATCCCGTCTACAGGTTATACACATAGGCATAAGAATCTATAAAATACCAGAATGAACACACAACACGCAAATCACGAATAAACAGCACAAGTCCGCCTCAACAGACATGCGTCGATCGACAAGCAACCCCGGTGTCGATCAATGCACGGTCTCGTGTGTCGATCGACACAAAGCAACTGCGTCGATTGACGCAACATCACAGAATCCAGGATCGAACCTATCCTCTCATGGATCGATCCTGGATCGAATTCCATCGATCCCTGCACGTAATCAACACGAATCCACACAGAAACAACACACAATTCGCATCCTACCAATCTTTTATCCAGATAAACTTACGGTCACGCAATCACCTCGATTCTGGAAGGAAAAAGATGAATAAATCACGAAGAACATGAAGAACACGAAGAACACGGTCTCCAAATCCCCAATTCCTCACTCAATCACGCGGAACACAGCCTCCAGAGATCAAGAACAGCCCAGAAATCTCCTTCACTCTCACAATCTCCCAAAATCTCCCAAACACACAGATTTCTCTCTGATTTCTGCTCAAGAACAGCCAACCTCGACCAAAACCCGTCTGTTCTGCCTTTTATATCCAATCCTAGGGTTCGCTAAACCAACCGCCGAACCGAACAAATGAAATCGAAACGATCTGGTTCAATCCGACTTGCGTCGATCGACGCACGACCAAAATCCACAGAAATTGGTTTGCGGTCGTTTCAATTATATTTACGAATTAATTAATTAATTTTTCTACAGTTCTTATCTTTCTCCATGCACGTCTGCTGCAGCATCTCTTCTCTTGGTCCACCTCTTTAGACAATTTCCAATATATCATTCCATTTTTTTTTTCTAAAATAGAATAACTCTAAAATATAATTAAATTTTGCTCCAATATATTATTTTATTTTCTACACTAAAAAAAAAATATTCTACAAATATTCTCTTTTTCTTATTTTATAATTAATTGTTAATTATACATTCTATTTATAAAATTTACAAATTGACTCTAATTAAAGAAGTCAAATGCATAAAAACAACAATATTTGGAGCAATCAAAGATGACAAGTGCACAAAAATAATAGCAATTGGAGATTCAAAACTAAAATTACGCCTTGAAAGAATATAAAGAAGATAACAAAGTCTTGTTTCAGGACGTGGACTTCATACATGATCTGAGTATTCGTGAACGCGTTCTCGCCGAACTAGCACAAATTTTGCGAAAAATGGTCGAACAACAAAATCCGCTTGAACTTGGTCCGTTTAGCCAATACTTTGATAATTTAAGTGGATCTGGAAGTGGTTTTCCACATTATTAATTCACTAGTAATTGTTGTATCAAATCTATCTTTGCCCGTGTCGATCTACACACATCACTGGTGTCGATCGACACAACGCCAGAACATGACTTCTCACAAGTCAAACAACGTGTGTCGATCGACACACTCATCCTATGTCGTTCGACGCACCAACCAAAAATCATATTTTGGTTCACGGGGGTTACAATTTCATATTTGAAAATTAGAATTGATGATACATAAATTTCAGAGCAGCCAAATTCTACATTTTTAAATTAATAGTTGCTCATACATTTTATTTCTGAGATATTTTTATATTTCGGATAGCCAAATTTGTGGAGATAATGATTTCAATAATTTTGTAAACGTCAGATTAATCTTGTGTAGATTTTACTAAAGATGATCATACTTTTAACTTAGGAGTTGATGATGATACATAAATTTACATTTGGACCGAAACGAAATGTAATCGATTTATTTAATTGATTTTTTTGGTTGACCAAAATTTTTGGGAAATAAAGTAAGATCTATTAAATTCTAAAAAGAAATTATCATTAAAAGTAATAATAATTAAGATCTCTAATCAAATAATAAAAAAACATGTAAAAATAATCTTCTATTCCGTGAGATTATTTTTTGATAATCACTTCTTAACTTCATCAATAAAGCTATCATTCTCATCTTTCTTTTGAACTTGAACTAATTTTAATTATTGAGTTTGGATTAATTTAATTATTGATTAATGAATTAAATTAGAGAGAATACTATTATGTCATATTTTAAGGAATGTTATGTCACATTAAAATTAGGAGAGTGGTTTTGATAAAGTCACCTAAGTTTTTTTAAAAATTACTTTCCAATTTTAAGAGATATTATGTTACATTAAAATTGAGAGAATAGTTTTAGTGAAAATATCTAATTTGTTTTTGAAAAATTATTTTGTAATTAATATATAAAAGATGAGAAGGGAGCAACGCCACTTATGATATAATTGTACACCATTGAATCATGGGCATCATCTTGACTGCAGAAAAAGGAGTTCCACATTTCAATATCAAGCCACAAAAAGAGAGATGTAATATATTTGGAAACTAATATCGAGGAAGCATAGATATTTGTATATTATAGTTACATTTAATTATTTAACTATGTTCATTAAATTAATATATATATATTTGTAAGTTCATATTTAAAATTAATATAAATATGTAAAGATTTTACAAGTGATATATAGAATTAATTAGAATATTTTGATTAATTAATTTAATTGATGTGTCACTTATAATCATTAATAAATGATACATAAGATTTTTTTAATTTAGTGTCTCCTCAATTAATATATAGAGGATTTGCCGTTTATAATTTTTTTAAAAATAATAAGATAATTCTCCTCCAAATCTTTTAATATAAGAGGAATATAAGTTAATTCTAGTAAATCCAAAAAATATAGGTTTGTTATTTTATATATACTAGGTGACTAGCTTGCGATACTCGCGGGAATAAAATAAAAAGTTTTATTGTTTATCTTTTACCTTTGAAAAAATGTTTCTTTATGTTAACGTTGTCAATTTTTTTTCATCTAAATTTATATTATAGAAATAAGGGCTCAAATAAATTTACAACATTTTTACCCATATATAAAAAAAGCCAAGGGTAAACACCACTAGGGAACAACATGGTCATAAAGACCGACCATTGAACACCTATATACACCCAAAAATACTAAAGAAGCCATAATCAGATACTTTTATTGACAACTTTAGTATTGATCAAAACGTAACAAAAGAGGGTAGAATTCATTCAACAGCTAACCCTCTCCTAGGATTTAAAGATTTATATTAACTGGAAACTGAAGGAGGGCCAAACTTTTGATTTTGTTGTACCAGCTCCGGTTACTCAAAGGTGGAGAGCCTTAACCGGAATATCGAATGTGTTCAAAAGAGTACAAATAATTTTCAATTTTATAGATTAGAGAAAAATAAAAGTTTAAGAATTCATAATCCCGATCCTCAAAACCGGTAGTATATATGTATCTGCAAAACAAGCAAAATTGGTAGTCAGAAATGACTATGGTTTTTGACATTACGGTCCACCAAACCCGTAAAATATTTTTTTTTAGAAATGATTACAAAAATTGGAAATTGTAGTTTAGAATTCGTTATCGAGACCCAATTTAGAAAGAAAACAAAAAAAAATCCCAATAAGGATTGAAAAAAAAATGATTGGGTTTAGATCCACCCGAAGGTCAGTCCGATATGTGTGAAACCCTTTACCGATATGTGTTCAAAGACCCGAAGGTCAGTCCCGTCTCTGTCAGAGGAGATGCCAACCATCTCTCCTTTCTACGAACACGACAATTTGTATAATTCTAACTATATATATACCCTAAATATTAAAACATAACTTCCGATGTGGGACAAAATAAAATCTGAGATTTTGAAATTCTGTTTTTTCTCACTCTCTCTCTCAATTTCTTATGGAAGCTTGTTACTGATGCTTTAAATCAAGGTAAACATAACTCTTGTCTCTAAAGTTGAAAAGTAAAGGTTTTGAGGTAAAGTGTTATTTTTTTTTGTGTGGCTAACATGTAATGTAAGACTTTTCATTTACCGTAAGTACAATTTTCTAAGGGAAGAAGAAGAAAAACAAATTAAATCAAGGTAGAGTATGTTTATGATATACCATGATGATTCAATTTCTGGTTAGCATCGGTTTGAGCTAAACCGAGAATTGTTGAAGTTGATGCAATGAATTTATCTCTTGTTTGGCTAAACATTCATTTTTGTATGGAAGTGTTTATTTGTTGAATCTTATAAGTATGGAAGCTCCAACTGTTTTCAACTATATAAGTTTGATCTCTCTGTGCGTTGTAGAAATTTAGGTTATTTATTAAACGAGTTTGAATTATTTATCAGGTTACTGAAATTAGCAAGTACAACAAGCTAAACAAGAACAATGACCTTATAAAAGAGGTACATTGCATTTACCCCATTGAGCATGAACTTTTTTTTCTAATCCATTATATTCTTTTTTATATATGCGGTTATATGCATTATCTCTCATTTATAGAGAAAAATGTACCACAAGTCGTATAGTTTATGCGTTCGAACAAAAAATACTTCATCATAAGATTTTTTTTTTTTTTCCTAAAACTTTTGATCAATGTATCACAAGTCGGCTCTGATACTCAGAAAGATTTCATTTGTTTTAGATGAATATAATTAGGGGATTTATATCAAATGTAATGGTTCTGTACAATGAATGATGAAAATATAAACAGTTGTGAGTTAGAGCCTTTTTAATGGTAGAAATTTCTGATTCACAAGAAATGCCATTGCCAATAGACTTTGTCTACGATACCTCCACCCGTACGAACCGCAAGGTGAAGCCTTTCTGCAGCGGGAGGTACGCCCCAAAGATATGGAACCGCCACTGTCATCGTTAGCTTCTCTTGTAAACCGCCTTTGCTCTCTGTCTCTGTTGTAACAACCTTTTAACACAAAAAACATGTTAACTAGACTTGTTTGAGAGAGAGAGAGAGTTAACTAGATTTCGACACAAACCTCTCCACCATGTTCTAAGACAGTGTCTTCAACAACATCACTAAGCATTTCAACGGAACGGCAAAATCCAAAGATACAAAGTCTTCTTCCCATATCCAGTCCCTGACATTATAAACAGTGGAGTGGACTAACATTCCTACTTGATCAAACGGGTTAACAAAAAAGGAAGAGTTGCATACGTTTGTAGCTGCAATGTCGAAAAGAGCTCCGAGGCATAGTCCTTGATCAGGATCCATGTAGGCACTTTCTTGAAACTTTAGAAGTTTTTCAGGTGATTTGGATCTTCCATGTTTCTTCTGTCACAAATCATATGATTCAAGAACACAGACACAAAAATGTTAATAAAAGGCAAAAGGAAATGAAATCGCGTACATCCGATGATTTGATGCGGCGAGGAACCATATTGCCTCCAATTTGAATTAGCCCATCAGAGGTGAAAAGTGTAATCCTCTCTTCAGGAACCCATTCAATGGCTGTAAAATAGATACAATCAGCAGTTCCATTGTGATCACCAATTCAAAAACCCATTTCAAGAATGATCAACAAGCATCCCTAATCAAATTACGCATGACTGAAATCAATTACACAAAAATATCATCCTAATTTGATCGAATTATGTATGTATGTCATTTCCGATGATTACCGTTGTTTCCATCGGACCAAGGGAAGAAGCTGAAAGCATCGTCATCGGAGAAGCTACCACCGTAATGCGATGATGACTTAACGGCGAAGCGAGTCGAACGAGACGGTCGAGCGCGAGAAAGAAGCGAGAATCGACAAGGAGTAACGGCGGAAGAAGGAGACGAAGAAGAAGAAGAAGAGATGTACGAAAAGTGAGAGAAGAGAAGAGCAGAGGTCTCCGCCATTACCAAAACAACCACAGAAACAGAGAGAGAGAGGAAAGTTGAGGAGAGAGCGAGCCGATGAGTCCTCTACACCACATGAGTTTTTAAGCCGATGCTGCCACGTGCCGATTGTCTGACTTTTCGTATGGAGCTCGTATTTTCGATTGTTTGCAAAATCTACCCTCAACTAAAGAAAATTGCAAATAAAAACCTCGTCTTTACAAAATCTACCCTCAACTGAAGAAAAATGCAAGAATACCATCAAGTTTCTCAATTCAACGTCGTCGTTTTGGACGGACCTTTTTTCCCCAGCTTGGATTTCTCCAATTTGAGCTAAAGTTAGATTACAAATAAACATTAAACGTATGGTGTGTCAAAATCCCAAAGGAACAAATTCTCTCATTGCTATCAAAGCAACCAATTCTAGACATTCCCATAGGCTTGCCTCTTTCTCTTCTAGAGACTTAAACCAAATTCGATCCATGACAGAGACATCACAAAACTCTGTTTTTGCTTGTCCAACTATACAAGTGTAGCAGTAGGATCTCTCATTTGAAAGAATTGGCATTACGCAACTAAGTGACTACCAATGAATGAAAGAGCATAATATTCAACGCAAAGGAAATCAAGATTATGGGTACAATTTGACAAATCTCAACTAGATCAGACGCCGGAAATGACTTGTACGAGGTAGAAATAAAACAAAATGCATTCTTTACTCCCGCACAGATAGTAAGATCAAGTCACATAACTCTCATCTACATACAATCGGTGTAATTAAGCAGTGTCCATGTTTTCTTAGGTTTACCGTGTCCATTTTATGAACAGATACAATACGACAATTGTTGCTATCATACCGGCGTATTTGATCCATGTATCAACACGATTCCGCCTCTCAATGAGCCTCAATACAGAGTTGGAAAGCCCTACGGTGTTCAGAACATCCAAAGCTTTACGCTGTGCCCTCTGCGAATTCAAAAAACACAATGTTAATAATGGCATCAAATATGTTTTCCCATTGACTTTGTGCCATCGATTATTGAGCTTCGGTTAGGGTTACCTTCAAACGATCCCTTTGTTCAGCATATTTGGAAAGTATAGCAACTCCACTTGAATACGAATCTTCTAGCATTCTCTTTGAATTCTTCACAGAGTTCATTGCTTGAGCTTCCTCATCAAATATTTGCAAAATGTGAGCTCCTTCTCCGCTCGCTCTGCCTAACAAATCCGCCTTCTCTTTAGCTTCCATCATCCTTCTCTGATTCCTCCACATGTATTTTTCCAGACTTTGGTTCAAATTCTCCGCCTCTTCTCCGATATGTTCAGCCTTTCTGCGGATAAAAACAACCAAATTACTTGTGATTTCAACATAGATCCGCAAGAATATAGAAGCAACTACTCTCTATCCATTTGAAAAATTTGCAACTTTTCAGGCATCTCAGATCAACAATGTCGAATTCATAAATGCAAAGTGCTTACAATACACGACGAATCTATATATTACCCTTTTTCTATATTCATGAGGTATATCAATTTGGGGAATTTAGATTTGAGAAGAATTTGCTCACCTCCTCCAGAGATCGCGCTGGGATTTAACGGAGATTGATCGCCAGAGACCGTCCATGTTGGAGCAGAGAGATTGGACCTCGGTAATGTCTCGTTTCACGGAAGAAACCAGATCGGAAGAATCCATAGGACCAGCGGATTCGAACCTTTCCAACCTCTCGATTCCATCTCGAGCCCTGAGTAGAATCTTTTTCGCGCTATTATATACATCCGACAAGGATCCGCCTCCTCCGACCATCCCAGACGCCATTACACAACTCAAAATCAGGCAACCGCCGCAGATCGCCGAACCGCGTCTCTGAATCAGAGATATATATATATATATATATATTAGACATGGATCGAAGGATACAATGAGTAAAATATAACAAACAAGTGTGGAGAAGAACAAAGAGCGAATCGAAGGGAAATGAAATCACCTGAGAAGAAGAAGAAGAAGAAGTGGAAGATTCTAGGGTTCGTGCTCCGACGAGGGATGGCGATTTTATAAGAGAAGATACCACAAATATTATTAATGTTGAGGCCAATTAATTGTTACATATCTTGATTTTTTTTTTTTTTTTTTTTTTTTGTCACGAACCCGTAATCGGTTTTTGGGTCATTCACATTATTCTAAATTGTTTGACTTTGCAATCTAAGGTGATTTTGGACTTGTGCATTGTATATTTTATCCTTCTATTAGTTGTTTTTTTGGTTCAGTTTTAATTAGTTAGGAGTTTTTTAGTAAATTAATTTATGTTGTCAATTTCATGTCAGAATTGATTTTCTAATGTTTTGCAGAAACTAACAGAGAGGGCGAAGCAAACAAAGAAGAAGAAGAAGAAGAAGAAGAAGAAGAAGAAGAAGAAGAAGAAGAAGATTAAGATTCTAGGGTTCGTGCTCCGACGAGGGATGGCGTTTTATAAGAATACCACAAATATTATTAATGTTGACGCCAATTAATTGTTACATATCTTGAATTTTTTTTTTTCTGTCACGAACCCGTAATCGGTTTTTGGGTCGTTCACTTTAGTCTAAATTGTTTGCATTTGAAGGCACTTTGCAATCTAAGGTGATTTTGGACTTGTGCATTGTCTATTTTATCCTTCTAGTAGTTGTTGTTTTGGTTCAGTTTTAATTAGTTAGGAGTTTTTAAGTAAAAAGAAACCAAAAAAACTACAGCATTCAGATCTACTTGTTTAATTGTCATCAACATCTTCGTCTCATCTTCTCGAAGACAAAAATTAATTTATGTTGTCAATTTCATGTCAGAATTGATTTTTCAATGTTTTGCAGAAACTAACAGAGAGGGCGAAGCAAACAACGGTGGTAAGATCGATCAAAAGAATTCAATCCAAGCTCTGTCACATCCAAATCGGAACCATCATGTCATCGAGCCCGAATCTCCAGAGTATCACCACCGTCGAACCACAAGCCACCGTCGTCATAGCGAAGTTCAACAATCCGTAGGAGTGGAACATCAGAATTGTACAGAGGAAGATCTCGTCTCCAATCGAGCCACCAGAGACGAATCTCGCAACGTGAGCGGTTAGATTCCGGTGAGAGTAGATCACTTCTTTGCTCGGTCATGTGGTTCAAGACGAGTAAAGAAGCATCGCTGTGTCATCCTTATTGACTCGGTCTCTGACTCGCTCCCCACTCAGTTCCTTTTTTTTGTTATTATTCTGGTAATTTTAAATTGTGCACAAAACCTTTAGGAATAAGAGAAGAAAGATTTTTTTTGTGGTTGGGCTTGCTGGAAATTTTTTTTTTGAGATTTGGTTTTGTTTTTGATTGGATTTTTGTTATGGGTTTAGTCAATATAAGCTTGTATATTCTCTCGTCTTTCTTGTATATAAGCTTTTGAACAGTTTTGCTTTTGCTTTAGGGATTCATAGATATATGTATCTTGATTTCTACTTTTGATAAGATTATCTCATTACAAATAATCTTAAGCTATTCACAAACGTATCCAAGTTGTCAGTTTTATGGTCACATAAACAAACTATACACAAACGAATCTAAGTGGTCGTAGTTTTATGGTCACATAAACAAAATATCCACAAAACGTATCCAAGTGGTCATGGTTTCATGGTCACATAAACAAACTATCCTCAAACGTATCCAAATGGTCATGGTTTTATGGTCACACATTACCATTTTTGATCTTTAACTAAACTAGTTTATCTATGGTGGATTCTTTGTTCATTTAGTGATGAAGGGAGGGCTGAGATTAAAGGACCTGCAAGTTGCAATCAAAGGACCCAAGTTAAATGCACTTGTGGTCTAGTTAAATTCACAAAAACTTGTTTTGGCTAAGTCTTTGGAATTGCAATATAAATTAGATGCGATTTTGTTGTGCCTTATCTTTCTCCAACCTGTCTTAAACCCAATTTTGCATTGTTAAGCCTTTTTTGTAACCATAAAACCTTGACCATGTGTACTGCACACGAATACTATATACATACCGTCCTCAAGCCCTTGTACCACAAACTCTACCATTCCTTTATTCACTAACTCTTTCACTAACCTCGCAAGAACCTACATAAGAATGTTTACCAAACTCGAGCTCGTTACTGAATCCAAAATCTGTCCACCCATTTTCATAAGAGTCACTAAACCCAAACTCCAAACTTCAACATCTTCCTCATGACTAACCAACAACAATTTCTCTCTTTCCTGGCGGATTCTCTGCATAAACCTATAAATGAATCTCTTATAAACTTGAGGCAATTCGATGAACAAATGAAAAGCTTTTAAAGGTTCAGTTTCCACAAAAGCGAGGATACAATCACTAAGCTCATCCCAACCACTATTATCCAACGAGACAACGTTATAAGCTATAAAAGAGACGATCTTTCGAAAGATCTTCATGCGGGTTTCTTCGGTTTCTTCCATCTTCAAGCATGTAATCAAAAGGGGTTTGATATCGATGAGCGCGACGAGAGAGAGATGGGTTTTGCGGTTTCGGAATAGGTCGAGAATTGAAGAAAGGAGATGGATTGATTGGAATCTGTTGGTTTCGTTGAAAGAAGATTGGTAGATTTTGAGAAGCATTAGGGTTAAGCAATTTGGGAATTTTGAAGAGCAGAATTTGAATAGAGCAAAAGCCGATTGGAATTCGATGGATTCTTGAGGTTTAGTGAGTTGATTGAGCAAAAGCTTGAGTCTTTCGTGGCTTGAAATAGCAAGTAGATCTTTGGCTTTCGATAGTTGGAGAATCGGAGATTTCACCATTGTTGCAGCTTCTGCAACGTGTTTTTTCTCGAGAAAATTTTGACTCTATGACTAAGAATGTTCTGGAGAATTGGATTTAATTGGAAAATTGGCTGAGATTAAACAATACCCAACTACAAAACAAAAAATCTCTACTCGTTTCTTTAGAGGGCAAATTTGTCCAAAAATACCTCGTTTTCTCCCCCAAAGTCTTCCTCCTTTACAAAGTACCTTATTTTGTAAAGGATTTCAACTAAAGTACCTATATATGTAATTATGCCTCGATTTTTTTATGTAAAAATTTATAATAATATTGTGCTAGGTGGCATTTAAAATTTAAAATTTATGAGATGATATGGCATTTTTTTGTTTGTTTGCTATGCTTTTATCCATTCATGAGACTACCCAAAAACTTTTTTTATTCCCAAAATACATCCTACACTTTAATTTGTTTTCAACCTTCAATATTAATACGAAAATTACTCAAAGAAGCATCACTGCACCACGATTGCCTCCATCTTTGCACCCAACGAACCTACACACAAATTATCAACAACAATCTCCAAGGAGTTAAAGGGGGTTATAGATAGCTTAGAGGAGAATAAGAAAACTGATGATTGTGAAACGACTTCCCAAGTTAAGTTATACACAATTTCATCATGATCTGATCTCAGAGATGCAATTCCCTAAAAACCCCAAGGAAAAGAGTAAAAGGAAGTGAGTACCATGCAAGAGGAGTTGCGGTTCGGTTCATGATCAATGACTCTCTTTTAGCCTCCTATGGCGACTGACTCCATAAATACCTCTTTCTTCCAACTTCATATACTTGTGAATAGAACAATATGCCATGTTTTGGAGTCATCTAATATCACCGGTATCTTCTCAGATTTGATACCGGTGATATGCCATTGCACAAGAGCTCCCTACCCAACTAAGAAATCCAAAAGTAATCCTTGTGTTAAGAGACAGACACCAAACATTCCCCAAAGTTGCAATAGGCAATGCATATCTCTAGAAAACAAACAAGTGAAACGGAATTACAGAACTGACCCTTCCTCTGTAGTTTTGTCATCAGATCGATTGAGTATACCTTTCTTATTATGTAATGGATTGATGCACATTCCAGAAGGCATTACAAATGTCCTACAACAAGATAACTGTTATGGAATTGATCATAAAACCTTAGCATTTCCCTATAAAATGCCTAGCGAACTCAACTACTATCTCATTGGATACAGAATTCGACAATTTCACAGCTTTACAGAACTCAACTACTATCTCATTAGTAACCTGCTTATGAAAATATGAAATTGCAAATAGGGAAAAACCCAGAGAAACAAATGTTAAGAAACATGGCTTCTTCAAGAGCACATCTTAGGCTAGATTCTTGGTGACCAAACCTGCCAGGACAATCGATTCGTTTTCCCCAGAACAAATAATCGATTAGGGTTTGTTGATACGACAACCCCAATTTCCCGGTGGAGATCACTGAAGGAGGAGAAATGCGAGCACAACTATACATAACAGAACAAGACGCTGAGATCCAGGAGTGGCTTTGGTCCTTTGAGCTTTGCTCGTTGTTGCCACTAAAGTGTTCAAGAGTGAACAAGACGAAGAAAGAAGAAGATGAGTTCCTCGTCCTCTCGACGGTTGAACATAGAAGATCTGATCTGAAGATTGGTCATGCAGGCAGCAGACAGAAGTTACGTGGCGGATTCCAACATTCGTTGAGCTGAAGACACAGATAGCTCAGATAATGCTTCTCGGATTAAAAGACTGTTCGAGCTCGACACATCTCTACGTGGATAGAAAAAAGTAGAAACTTTCATACCGATGCAAGTTCTTCGATCATGATGACTCCATCCAAAGCTGAAGCGCACAACTTTTCAAAGTGTAGTTTCTTGTACTGGAGACAACTAATCTGCAATCCAAAGAAGACGACATTACATATGCTTTTACGAGCTTGTAAATTATCATATCAGATGATATCTTTAATTCATGTGAGCCAGCCACGGATGGCCTGAGATAAAATACAAATCATTCAAATAGATGTTAAAAATCAAATTGTACTGATAAATATTATCAATTAGAAGCATCAAATTGGTTATAGATACTTACACAAACAAAGCTTGTGCAGCAGTTAGTCTCTTACGGTAATCTTTGTTCAGCAAATGTTTCACAAAATCTACAGCTTCAGGTGAAAGAGATGGCCAAGGACCTTTTCGGAATTTGATTTTGCTTTAAGAACAGCTCGGAAGATTCCAGATTCAGAAGGGGCCCAAAAGGGTCGGCTTCCACACAGAAGTATATGAGCAATCACTCCAATACTCCACATATCTGCCTCAGTTCCATATGTACGGTGTAAACAAGAAACCGGTTACAAAGAAAGAAACATTAAGGATGAGAGCAATACGGAAGCTAAAACAATACGGTTAAGGTTCTATTACCTCGGGGGGTTTAAGGTCACGGTGAACCACGCCTTGAAGATGGCAATATGCTACTACTATAAGAATCTGAGCCATTACTTTTTTAGCATCTTCTTCTGAGTATTTGCCTCAAAGTCAAAAAGTCAGAGCACGGTACAGTAGAGACAAGACAAAATCATGTATGATTTAGCAGTTACCTCTGAAGTATTTTGTCCAAGAGTTGACCACCTTTGCATAATCTGACCACAAGAGAAAGCAGAGTTTACTTACTCCATGACAATGTAAACATCATTTTCATCATGGAGTAGGTTCTTGTGGCCAGTCAAAGCCCGCAATATCTTCACTTCTCTTCTAACATCCTCAATTGCAATTTAATACTCCAGCAATCTACTATCTAAATGATGGTTCATAAAACTCACAGATCTTACCAGTAAGAAGAATGTTAATTCCAGATTTGCCTACCACACAGCTTAACTTGGCAACTCAAACACCAATCTAGCAAAATGTATCTGACAACACTCTTGGAAAATAAAATATTAACCAAATGCCTAAGCCTAAGGTTATCTCTCTCTACTAGCTATTGAGTCTGCCGAATTTATTGATGTCCCATTTGACAAACATGAAATTCACCGTCGAGTTAAGACACAAAATCAAGTCCAAAAAAAAGCTTCAGCTGATAATCCAGCTCTTGTCTCTCTCAAACAGAACTTCGTCTGGCTTTTGAAATCGAACAGCTATATTAACATTCTCATTTTTCTATCCCTTATGGATGATAAGAATTTCCTTTTCACATCGACTCTCTCCTTGGCCGCCATTATTAAGTAGTTCTTTGCGACTTGAGCACCAAAGCCTATACAAAACACAGCATAAGGAGACACTATGTTTTGGGCATTTCTTTGTGAATTCTCCGGTGTACTGTGCGTTTGCAATCATCACTACAAGAATGAGTCAAAATAGCTACAAATTTTGTTACAAGAACAATTTATAGCAAATATTAGCTACAAACAGATACAATTTTGCTACTAATTTAGTAAACCAATTAGGTGTAACAAATTCGTAACTATTTGTGAGTAATTTGTTACACAAGTATTACAAATATAATAGTGTAGCAAATTTTCTTAAAAAGCAACGAAATAATCATAGAAAATTTTGCTACGAAAGATTGTGATAATATATACAAAAGATTGTGATAATATATGTAACAAAAGTTACATGTTCTCACAAAATTGTTGTAACAAATTTTGGATACAAAATTGAAAAACAAATTACAATTTTTTTGAATACTGACAAATAGCTACAATAGCAATCGTTGCAATAGACACAAAGTAGTTACAAAATAACGGTGTTGCTATTTTGTTACAATTATGCATAGAATAATAGTATAAAAAGCTATTAAATTAAGTTGTAACAAATATCACTAATTTTATTTTTTCTAAAGTAATGTTATGGGAACAAATATTTCAAAAATCGAAGGTACAAAATCAAACAATTTTTTGTAAAACAATGATAATGTGGTATAACATCAAATAAAAGTTTATAAAATATATTTGTGGGAAATTTGAATTAAAATTAGTGACAAAAACTGTGACTAATTGAAAAAACTTGAAGTGGAGGCTATACTAAAATTAGCTACTTAGTTTTCGTATTGTAACAAGTTACTATGAATTCCTACACTTTGCGTGTAGCATATTTTACAAAGAGGTAAAAGTTCTTTACGTATTGAAGGGAAAGAATATTGGGGTAAAGATAAAAAAGAAAAAACAAGGAAAGAATATTTGTTGAAAGGACAATTTAAAGAGAGATTTTTTTTCTGTCGATAAAAGAGAAGATGGGTTTGATAACATGGAGAAGAAAACAAATAAAACACGTACTAAAAAAAGAGAACAAATAAAGTCGGTCACCACTTGTAACTATTTAATACAACAACATTGTAGTTTTGTTTAACAATTTCCAACAATGTTGTTGTGACTGTTGTTGTAACTAAATTTGCTACAATTTAAATTTCGTATCAATTTTTATTCAAATTCATACAAAAAAATTTTTATGACCTTTTGTAGCAACTTATTACACTTTGTTACAAAAAAAGAGAATTTGTTTCAAACACATAGTCTCGAATGATTAGTTGTGACAAATGCGTAACAAAATTGAATTTGCTACAAAATTGTTATCATAGCTACAAAAACATTTGAGGCTATGTTGCCCTGTTCTTGCAGTGAATACAAGAATGTCGATAACGGTTGCATTCTTCCTCTGTGCGATGGTTCTTCTCATGCCGTTTCCTTCACTTGTCAAAATTGAAGGAAAGATTAACATGCTCTCTCACTCAGCTATAAGAGGAATTTGTCTTTCGGAATCTACTTCTTTTTCACGTGGGTTGGTAATTGTGTGGATTTACACAATAATCAAGATTTGTGCAAAGCCTCACTTTTCTTCTTGTGTTATCTCCTCTCCAACGAATACAAATATAAAATAGAGGAGGAATTTGCGATTTGTGATGGCTACTTGTATGCAGGATTCGGTTTGATGTTAGCTCAAGATAAAGTTTCTCACTATCTCGTTTTCTTTGTTGGGGTTGCGTTTTTTTTTGGGCAAAGACTTGTCTTCAAGCCACCGCTGAATCTAATAATTCCACCAGTGGAGAGATTCCGATAACATCTGCCAGCCGAACACAAGTCGGAGCCGGGCTGATGTCAAGAATTCGTGAATCGATTACTGGAACAGCTTTTGGAGTATTTCTTTGGGTTTTTCTGCTACACTTCGTGTTCAATTCCGAGTTCTATGCTAAATTGGGATTCATGGGACTTGGATTTACTTTCTTCTTCTTTGGCGTAACATTCGGATTACTGTTCATCGAATTGACTCTCACGAAATTAGATGGTCTCAACGTGATTGTGCATTGTGGGCTCAAGGCTGCGTTTTCAATTGCCTGCTACTTCGTATTCAATTGGGTCAGCATCTCGATCGATATCCATAAAGATGTCAGTCTGATGAAAGCATCGTTATGCTTATTGGGTTACCTTTTAGTTCTTGAGTCCAAGTTTCATTTTGAAGAAGAGATATCTCTATGTGATGGGTTTTTGTACATGTACTTGGACTCAAGTACATTCATTCATTGTGAATTGTAATTAGGGTTTATGTTTACAAAATTGATATCATACATTCATTCATTGTGGATTGAAATTACTTGTTTTACCTTTTCTTCTGTTGGTATATCGACGAATGGTCCCAATGGCGTATAAAGTGGATCTCAAAAAATAGTATTGACTAGTGTAATTAGGGTTTAGTTGTCCAAAAAAATGTGTAATTAGGGTACGAAATTGATATCAAACAAATTCATTCATTGTGGATTGTAATTGAACTTTTTTTTCACGAGATTGATATGAGACATTCATTCATTATGAATTGTAATTAGGGTTTATGTTTACAAAATTGATATTATACATTCATTGTGGATTGAAATTACTTGTTTTATTTGTCTTCTAGTTGTATATCGACAAATGGTCCCAATGGCGTATTAAAGTGGATCTAAAAATAGTATTGATTAGTGTAACTAGGATTTAGTTGTCCAAAAAAGCTGTAATTAGGGTACAAAATTGATATCAGACAAATTCATTTATGAGACATTCATTCATTGTGAATTGTAATGATCCCAATGACGTATTAAAGTGGATCTGAAAAATAGTATTGACTAGTGTAATTAGGATTTAGTTGTCCAAAAAAAGGTGTAATTAGGGTACGAAATTGATATCAGACAAATTCATTCATTGTGGATTGTAATTGAACTTTTTCTTCACGAAATTGATATCAAATATTCATTCATTGTGAATTGTAACTAGGGTTTATGTTTACAAAATTGATATCACATTATGTTGAACTGTCCCAATAGCGTATTAAAGTGGATCTCAAAAAATAGTATTGACTAGTGTAATTAGGGTTTAGTTGTCCAAAAAAAGGTGTAATTAGGGTACGAAATTGATATCAGACAAATTCATTCATTGTGGATTGTAATTGAACTTTTTTTCACGAAATTGATATGAGACATTCATTCATTGTGAATTGTAATTAGGGTTTATGTTTACAAAATTGATATCATACATTCATTCATTGTGGATTGAAATTACTTGTTTTACCTTGTCTTCTGTTGGTATGTCGACGAATAGTCTCAATGGCGTATTAAAGTGGATCTAAAAAAATAGTATTGATTAGTGTAGTTAAGGTTTAGTTGTCCAAAAAAAGGTGTAATTAGGGTACGAAATTGATATCAGACAAATTAATTCATTGTGGATTGTAATTGAACTTTTTTCATGAAATTGATATGAGACATTCATTCATTGTGAATTGTAATTAGGGTTTATGTTTACAAAATTGATATCATACATTCATTCATTGTGGATTGAAATTACTTGTTTTACCTTGTCTTCTGTTGGTATGTCGACGAATGGTCTCAATGGCGTATTAAAGTGGATTTAAAAAATAGTATTGACTAGTGTAATTAGGGTTTAGTTGTCCAAAAAAGCTGTAATTAGGGTACGAAATTGATATCAGACATTCATTCATTGTGAATTGTAATTAGGGTTTATGTTTACAAAATTGATATCATACATTCATTCATTGTGGATTGAATTGTAATTAGGGTTTATGTTTTACCTGTCTTATTTTGGTATATCCACGAATGGTCCCAATAGAGGTCTCAAATCTTCACAAGAACAGTAATAAATCGTTTTCTGAGACATGAGTGGAATTGCACTTTTGTTTGGGTTAAACATATAATGTTCCTATGAATTTACTTTGATCATGGATTTTTGCGGTATTTTCAGGGTTTATGACATGTCCAAGGCTTCACGAATAGCTGATGATGTATCTTTGATATTTAGCAAGGTAACAGATTTTTTTGTAAATGCTAGGGAGGGATATATATTGTGTATCACTTAACTGTGTTTTTCTTTTGGTTTCAATCGTACAACGCTCATCGCCTGGACCGTGATATCATCTATGACCGGGATTTTCAGTATGATTACTTTGGATTTAAAACTCTGGAGAGATTGTACCTCTTGAAAGTTCAAGGGAAAGTTGTTGAAAGGCCTCAACACATGCTTATGAGAGTTGTTGTTGGCATCCACAAGGACGATATCGATTCTGCAATCAAAACTTACCATTTGATGTCTCAGAGATGGTTCACTCACGCATCTCCTACTCTCTGTAACGCAGGAACTCCAAGGCCTCAGGTAAGTTGTAATTTTATGGAATATTTATTCTTAACCTGCTGATCTGCTATTTATAATGCAATTGAATTGGCAGTTAAGCCGCTGATGTCTTATCTGCATGAAAGATGATAACATCGAGTAGTTATACGAAACACTCAAAGAGTGTGCTGTTATAAGCAACTCTGATGGTAGTATTGGTGTCTCGGTTAATAATGCACGTGCAACTGGAAGCTACCTCAGTACTGTTGCAATGATGCATGTATTCAACGATACCGCTCATTATGTTGATGAAGGAGGAGGCAAGAGGAGTGGTACATCTCAGTTTTAAACTACTGTTAGCGATAACCATTTGCCTAGTATATCAACTCATGTATATTTTGTAATTGGTGAAGGAGCCTTTAGTGTAAACCTAGAGCCATGGCATGCTGACATCTTTGAGTTTCTTAAGCTCCGGAGGAAGTACGAAAAGGTAGAACCCAGCCATACCAATATAATTCACCATGTTCTCTGCATCTGTAATTTCCAAGTTAGCCTATTACAAACGTCAAAATACGGTTTTCCACTGCAGCAGGAGCACAGGACTAGAGACTTGATTTATGCTATCTGGGTTCCAAATCTTTTCATGAAGAGACTCCTTAGAGATGGGCAGTGGTCACTGTTTTGTCCTGATGAAGCTCCGGGGTTGGCAGATTGTTAGGGGGAGGAATTTGAGAAATTGTACACCAAGTATGAAAGAGAGGTGAATCCCATTCTTCAACCATGTATATGCTATGCCTCTGATGTAGCTTGAGGTCTTGTTGTCTCAATACAAGTTATGTTTGTTCATGGTCGTTAGGGAAAGGCCAAGAAGGTTATTGAGGTGGTAGACCTTTGGGTTGAAATCTTGAACTCCCAGCTAGAAACACAAGGAAGACCATGCATGCTTTTCAAGGTAAGTAAGTAAGTAACATTCTTGATTCTGTAGCTATATGTAACCACTGGTTCTTACTGTTGATTTGGATACTCTACCCGTAGGATTCATGCAACAGAAAAAGCAATCAGCAAAATATGGGTACCATAAAGTCCTCCAGTTTATGCGGTGGAATTGTTGAATACAATAGTCCAACAAAAACTACTATGTGCAATCATGCATCTATTGCTTTGCCAAGATCTGTAAGGGAGAATGTGAGTTTTGCTGGTTGGCTAAATTTGCTTTTTTTTCTTCATCACTTAAGTATAGCTCTAACATTCTTCTTCTCACAACAGTACGTCCCATTGGAGTCTCATCCATCCATGCTTGCTGGCAGTCTCGGCTCAAAGAATCGTTACTTTGATTTTAACATGCTAGCCGAGGTAAGATAGATACTAAACACTTGCCTCATTTGACCAGAAATCGGAATCTTCTCTGGAATTTGTGATACCAAGTTAACATTTTTTGTTTGATTTGTGGTTTTGTGTCAAGGTAACTGCTGCTGTTACGATTGATTTAGATAAGATAATTGATGTTAATCAATATTCTGTGGAGACTGCAAGAACTTCAAGCATGCGTCATAAACCTATTGGTATTGGTGTACAAGGTCTTGCAGATGCATTTATCCTCCTTGGAATGCCATTTGACTCTCCAGAGGTAGACTTCTATTACGTAATGATCATAATCCTTTATGGAAGTAATGTTGCTTACTCTGTTCTAGTAAGCAGTTTGATCTGTTACTCAGGCCAGACAACTAAATAAGGATATATTTGAAACCATATACTACCATGCACTCAAAGCATCTTCAGAGCTTCCTGCAAGAGATGGTGCGTACGAGACATACAAAGGAAGTCCCGTGAGCAAGGTATATACATCTCATCCCGCAATTATTTTATTATCTTATTCCTATGACTACACTTGATGATGTCCTGTTGTTGATTGTGTGGTTGACTTTACCCAATGATTCTCTAAGGGATTCTTCAACCAGACATGTGGAATGTAACTCCATCGACCCGCTGGGACTGGGATTTGATTAGGGACATGTTATCAAAGAATGGAGTGAGGAACTCTCTTTTAGTAGCACTGATGCCTACTGCCTCAACCAGTTAGATTCTCGGGAACAACAAATGTTTTGAGCCATATACATCAAACCTTTACAGCCACAGAGACTTGAGGTGTGTGATTGAATCATTTGCAGGCTATGTACATTTTTAGTTTTCCCTCTGGCTTACTCCTTGTTTTTTCCAGTGGTGAATCCATCGTAATGGTGAATAAGCATCTTCTTCATGACTTAATTGAGATGGGAATTTGGACTCAAGCTCTGAAAAACAAAATCATTTATAGGAATGGATTTGTGGCAAATTTATTAGACATACCTGAAGATTTGAGACAAATCTACATGTATGTAATGTGGATGTTTGCTTTTCTTATATTTCTTGACTTTCAGTTGGGATTTTTATGATAAAACAAAAATCATAGAATTTTTAATTTTGCTTTTATCGTACAGAACTGTGGGGGGGATTGAGACTAGGACACTTGATCGACATGGCTGTTGATCGTGGATGCTACATAGATCAAAGCCAAAGCTTTAACATACACGTGGATGAAGCCGATATAATAAAACTCAATCACTTGCATGTATGCTCTTGGTACAAAGGATTGAAAACAGGTATGTGCGACTTACGTGTTGGAGCTGATGGTGTAGCCGAAGAAGAAAACCAAGGGAGACAAATGATACCACTTTCTTTCTCCGGCAACGGCGTCCGTATTCTGTTTTGTAGATTTTCACTTCATTGATTTCATTTGAGTGTTTTATAATAACGATTGAGTTGCAAGTTGCAACACAACTTTTTACCACTTGTCTCTGCATCTCCAACTCATTTTCGGTATTTTAATCATTGTTTTGTGACCCAAACAAGGAAAAAAAATGTATGTAGATTATCATCAGCCCAGTGTACTAAACATATCACGTATGTAGATTATTTGTAGTCAGATCTTTAAAGGATGCGGATAGTAAAATAAGGCAAACTAAATATTGCTTTAAGTTTGGTTAGGTATAACTAAAATGATATTTAAAACAGTCAATGCTAAAAATGTATGTATGAGATTTAACACAATCATGAATTGAGATTTAACACAATCATGAATTATAAAAATGTAGGTACAAATTGAAATCAAATGGTTCTACTTCTAGGTAAGTCGTTGGATTAGTTTAGCCAATCAATCAGTAGGAATCAAATTTAGATATGGACATATATACTAATGTCTTCACCAAAAACAATAAGGTCGTTTCATATACTTTCTAGGCATTCGCTAGATGTCACGGAGACAGTGAATGAGATGGACCCTTGAAAACTTTAGATAGTACCATATTGCACATTTTTGTTTTATATTTCGGTTAAATAATAATTTAGAGTAAATAGTACAAAAAATTATAGAATACAAGAGTGGAAAAAATGATAACGAAGGAGGATTATGGCACACGTGAAGTGCACATGTTGTCCATTTGCCAAAGGGCCAACCTTTGTTTTCTCTACCTCACCCTATTCTTTTTCATTGTCTCCATTTTCATTTCTCCTTGATTGACATTTATCGGTTTTCCTTGGAATTTTTTGTTGTAAACAGGTTTATGGTAGTTTCATATGATAATACCGATGTTTTCGAAGGTCCTATCGCTAAAAGAATGTCTAAAAGATGTGAATTTAGTATTTAGACCAATTAACGGGAACTTGTTTTTTTTTTTACTGATATTTTGAAACATGATTTTATATCGGATATTCCAAATCAACATGGTTTTAGGTACCTACACAGTAAATTTATACTAAGTATATTTGATTAAGAAAAACATGATTTTACCACTGGTTGAACATCTTATACATCCAACTCATATGTTAAACCTTCAACATTTAGAAGAATTGAAGAAATTACAACACCCATGTGATAATTTTGTATGTCAATGTTTACTTTTGTAATTATACATGTCATAATTGTCAAGGCGGGTGATCTAGAGTCTCATCAAAAGTTTCATATAGTGTTTCAACCACACGTATAGTTTAAAATTTTTTAGAACGCTACATAACAAAGTAGTTTCACTTCCAAATCACACAAAGTGTAAAATCTACAAATCACACAAAGTGTAAAATCTATCTAAGTCCACAATGATTAAGAAATTATGTGAATTTATCATACTAAACCGATCCCTAATCAAAACCTAACCTAATTTAAACTAACCCGACCCAAATTCAAACTCTTGCGAGGGGGCATTATTGTAGTGTTTATGATGATGGTTCATCAGCAGTAATTAATTACTTCAATCTTTTCACGGAGTACTATTGACTTGACGAATAATATGGGAGCTGTATGAACCCAACAAATCCAAACCTCCTGTATTATTAACAAAATTAAATAATCCTTGTGAATGAGTCTTCATATAGGACGATTAATAGTAACATGGAGTCATTTTCGTATTAATATTGAAGGTTGAAAACAAATTACAGTGTAGGATGTATTTTGGAAATAAAGAAAGTTTTGCGTAAGTTGGCTGGGTAGTCTCATAAATGGATAAAATCATAAAAGCATAAGCAAACAAACAAAAAATGCCATCTCATGACCGTACAACCATATTAGGGATTTTAACATGCAAATATAAAGCTTTCAAAAGAATGGAAAAAAGATCTAATCATTGATTAGAAAGACAATTCACTAAAAATAAAGCCATTCTGTCACATGTCTTGAGAAAAATGAATCCATAGACATCGAACAAGCTAACCTTGTACAAAATGAATTAAAAAAAAAGTCATTACAATGATATTAGATCTACTTTAACAAACAAAATGCTATAAGATTTTTTTTTTTTTGTTCATTTTATAAAATAGTTTTACAAGTTTCTATGCATATTTGAATATCATTTGATACTTTAAAATCTTTGAATTCTATATTCTTCCATAAATTAAATGTTTAAGATTCTGGTTCTTTTCACAATTTTAGTTGTTTCGTCTCTTAACTTCGGTAGATTCTTTTTTGTTTGTCAATGGTAGTGTTTCTTTACAATTTTCTTATAATTTTTTGTTCAAACATTGGAGTTTTTATAGGAAAAAAATCAAATCAAAGACATTAATTCAAAACTTTTTAAATTTGAAATATTATACGGTTTTGTAAATCATTTTTTCTATCTTATTAAAATTTAATTGGTTGACAAGAAAAATAATTGAAAATATTATATTCTTCTTACTTTTTTATAGTGTGATATAATTTATAGCTTGTATATATCTTATGAACTAAAGTACTTTTCAATTGTATTTTGTATTATACATAAAACATATTTATACTTTATAAATTGATCGTCCCTAGTAAAATAAAAAAATTATGGATCCGAAACCAAAATTCACTATGTTCATTTTCTCAATATCATCATTTTAATTTATTTGTTATAAAAATTATGGATCCGACACCGAAATCCACTATGTTCATTTTTCTTATTCTTAATATCATTATAATTTTTTTTGTAACTTAGGGTAAATCCTATGTCGGAGAGCCCAGACTAATCCCTAAAAGAGGTGCAACCCATGGATACACCCTCTCTCCGGATATGCAAATGGACCGAAAACAAGGGCTCATATCCATGTAGGTGTCCAGGATAATATGACTTAGTTTCGCGTAGCAAGTGGATCGAAACTGGAACTTGTTGGCGTCCCATCCCCGTCTATTTACCACTTGACCACAGCGTCCTCGACATCATTATAATTTTTGTTGTTATTATTCACACTTTCTTTAAAATAAGATTGGAGGACATTTTCTATTAGAAATCATAAGTGTGACTAATGCATATTATATCATTTTTTAAGATTTAATCATACTTACAGTTACAGACAAATTGTCTGAGACAATGGGATACAATTACCTATCATATATAAATATGAATCCAGTATAACTATGTCTCACTAAAATTCAAGTTTAATTTGTCAATTTATATATTATTCCACTAGGTGACTCTTCCGCGTACACGCATGTAATTTATTTATAACTTTTACTTTTTTGAATTTTACAATTTTACCTTTTTTTATTTAGAAGTTTGTATTTATAATTTTTTCTATTTTTATTAGAGACATTTTTTGTTGATATTTTGTTATAAAATTTTTTTGTTAATAATATAAATTCTTGGAAGTTTAGTTTTACCATTTTATTATTTAATATACGTAAACATATCAAATAAAATATATATAATAATTTAATATATTGGAGTATACAATCTATTATCAAAAATTTAGATTCTTTTCATTAAAGATTGAATCTCCTATGTGATCATCTTTTTTTTAATATATCATTTTCTTTTTCTTTTTTTGTCAATAATATATCATTTTCGTTATATTGAGTTTTGATTAAAAACTGAATTCGACATCGAAATATGAAAATATTGATGTGAGCAACTTTTCGTAAGCAACAAAAAATTAATAAATTTTTTATACAACATAAACCATAAACCAAGTACATTACGTTTTTCTCTTTTTTTCAAACTTTTGTTGTTTCCTATTTTTATTTGTTAACGTATCTTACAATTTTTCATATTTTGTTAAAAAAAAACAAATTAGAGATCAATTTCATGCATTGAACGATTTTCTATGGTATAATCTTATTTATTTCATATTAAACTTTTCATAGTGTTCTTTTACTAAACATTAAATATAATATGACAATATTAAACTAATTTTCTTAAAATATAAAAGTTGAATATTAGCTTTTTAAATATTAGCATGTAAAATATGTAACCTTTGATTTTTTTAAATTATATTTAATATAAAGATATACAAATTTTACATACAATTTATCTTAAATGATTTTGTTATTTTCAAATTGTCTTGTGTTTGAAATTGCTTTTTTTTTTTAAGAATATGTATATTATGAATATAATAATTAGTTTTGGTCATGTCATACTTTTGATAAGAGAAAGCTATAAGAAAATTATTATGAATGCAAATTGTTTGTTATATACAGTATAATGGATATTTTAAGGGTTATAGGTTGTTAGGAGAATTATGAATGCAATTGGTTTATAGGTTAAATTTTAAATGGACTTTAGGCCACACAAACTTATTAATATAATCACAATTGTCATATTTTGTGTATTGATTTATTGATTTAATAATAAATGTAATAATATTAAGATTTTCTTTTGCTATGTCATAACTTGTCATGTCATATTTTATATGTCATATTTTATTTGGTTAGATTGATTGTGGTAATGAAATGTAAGTTAATTATAAAAAATCACTTTTCAATTAGTATATAAGCGATAGTATAGGTAACTAGGATCCACGTAAATAACTCAATGTAAATTCTAGTAGTCGATTTTGATACAATATTATAACATCTAGCAGATGCAATAATAAAATTTTTGCCATTGTTTAAGAGACATGACTATCGGTTTAGAAGAGAGCACATATTGAACTTATGAGAGAAAAAGGAAAAATTAAAAGAAAAAGGATTTGAGGAGCATAAAGCAAGTGGTTATTCACATATTGAACCAACTAAACACAGATTAATTTAGAACACTAACATGCTCACACATGGATCCCCACCCAAATATGTTAGTCTATATATATTATTTTCTGTAAATAAATCGTATATTTGATTTTTTTTAAAACATAATAGCACAGAGTTAATACTAAATATTGATTTATTATAGATACGCGTTTTTCATATTACTTTGAATTCATATTCCACTCGTATCCAAAATGATAATGTTTTATTATATATTGACTAAACAAATATTTTCAGGAATCTGAACTTTAGTCTTACAGCTATTGAAAGAATATTGATCAAGTAATTATATCGTAATTATTTGTAATTATATCGTAATTATTTGTAATAAAAAATTCTCTAAAAATATGTACGAGCCGTGACAATTAGGATGGAGATTCACTAAACCAAGATTCCTTAACCTTTACAATAATCGAAACACTCGTGAAGGCACTAACGAAATTTCCAGGTCACTTGGCATATAACTGATTAGTAAAGTAAACTTCGAACAAATTGAACCAATTATTAAGAGCAAAAGCGTAATACTGAATGAAGAAAAAATATTAAACCAAAAAGTGATAAAAAATAGCATTAAAAAAAAAGACGACGAAAATTAAAAGAAAAAAAAAAAAAAACAATTGAAGAGTACTTGAAGAGCACGTGTGGAGTGTACGCTGTAATTTGGCCTTCGATTTTGGTCGAAAGAACCTAAAAAAAATAATCATCTTTTTCAATTATTTTGTTGGAATTGATGGGTTTACGGTTTATTTTATGAATAATCTTATCTTTGATTAAATCACTATCGTGTCACTATGAATAATTTAGTCCGTACCATTCTCTAACCAAAACGATTCCTAAAATTAGGAATGTGAAAGCCTGAAAGGCCCGGTTAAAAATATGTGTCTATTAATCTATACAAACAAACAACAAAGAAATTTTGGAATATATATATATATATATAAATATTTTGTCAACCAGAATTGGTTATCCAATTAGGGAATATTTAAAATTACATTACGGTATTTTAGAATACCAAAATAAAATATCTGTAAGAAATTATAGTCTTTATCATAATATGAAAAAGGAAACGTTTGGTATCAAAATGAATTTTCAAACCTCATCCATTCCACATAATAATTTTTGGCAAACGTAATCATATATATTTTTAGTCTAATTAATTAAAACCCATAAGAGAGACTATATAGTATTTGACAAAAAGATAGATTATATAACATGGTACCATTTTCAGTTTTGCTTTCCATGAATAGGCTGTCGAATTATATGTTCGCTTGTCGTCATATTGCTTTATTTTTTATTCCCATCATTATTCATTTTTATTTGATTTATGTAGGTTAATCCACTAAATCGAAATCTCACTAGGAGAGATTCGCCACTTGTGAATATCTCACACACTATACTTTCGATAGGTTGATGATGCTAAGGCGAGGCTGTCTCATTTGTACCATCTCGAAAATAAATAATGCAATGTCTCTCAGCTCTACCATCTAGAAAGTCAATAATGCAATCTAAGGTTCTTAAATAAATTTACCAACTCTTTAGCTATATTTAAAAATATACGTATTTTTCTAGTATTTAGAAGAAGAAAAAACACAACAAAATTATTTTGATTTCGTTAAATACAGTACATAGAAATTTCATGGGTAAAAAACAGATCCACGATTTTACAACATGCGTATGTAAAAATGCTGTTTATTCAATTAATAATAATTGTTAATTTTCTTAATTGTTAATTTGAAATACAAAAATAGTTTTTTTTTAATACAAATATAGTTCAAAGTCAAAGAAAATAAGATCTCTACCACAAGTTTTTCCCCATGAAACATGTTTAGGCCATAACCGGCCAATCCTAAAATTTCAAAAGGTTTAAAAACTTTCAAGCCAAAAACAAAACAAAAATAAATCAGTCCAGTGAAGAATTAATACATAAGGTAAAAAGATACATAAAAGAGGCCTAATGCAGTAGAAAAAGTCAAAAACTCGATCTATCTAACGCATTAGATCAAATGAAGAGGTTCTATATAAGAATGATTCGCTATGGTTTAACATTTACTTAAACAAGTACGTTTTGCTTTTTTTAGTCTAGTGGCCCTTCGAATATACTCTCTCCGTTTCACAATACTTGTCATTTTAATCTTATTTTCTTGTTTCAAATTAATTGTCATTCTGCAATTTCAATGCATATTTATGATCAATTTTTTCAGTTTTGTCCTTAACTTTTAGCTCATTAATTATTTTTATCAAACAAAATATTGTATTAATTAGAGATAAGACTGAAAATTTAATAGTTTTCTTAATTTGTGTGAAATCCTTTAGAACGACAAATAATTTGAAACGGAAACAGTATATACTAGATGTAAGGTTCTAAGTCCAAGCTTTACTTGTCTAGATCGATGACTCGCTATGGTTTAACATTTACTTAAACAAGAACGTTTTGCTTTTTTAAGAAAAAAAGATTGTATAGCACATCGGAAAATTTTAGTTTGAAATTTAGTTTTCGAGATTCTAACAATCAGAAAAAGAAAAAAATTCGATCAATCACCAGGTCATGCTGCCAACTGTTGCAATTATATTGCTTTCACCTTTTAAAATCTTATGAGTTTGCCGTCGTTTTAGCAAAATTTAGTTTGAAAATTGTGAAAATGAATTTGTACGCATAATGACGCGAACACATTTCGTCACCATTTTTATAAAGATCAGTGGATGAAAGCTGCATCCCGAGATCAAGGACATGGTTTTAGTAATCCGAATGTTCTTTGATAAATTTTTAAGATTTTAAGCATACTTTAAAAAAAATTGCGGCCGTGTAACCAAAATTTTAAATTATATTTTATACTTTCATTTTATTTTTGCAACTTAACGTTGTTAGTTTTAAAAGTCTTATCTTCATTCGCATTCAAAACATTAATTTGTTACTATTATAGATCAAATATATATTTTATGTTAAATAAAATTTCAACGTTGGTCCTTTTTTTCAAACCGAAACAATAATTGGTTACTTTTTGGAGTTTTTTCTATATTGAAACAAATCGGATCTGATTGTTATTAATGTTGGTTTCATGAAATTCGTAGGTAGGACAATACGAGGGGGTTCCAAAACAAAGTCAAGGGATAAATGTGTAAACGGGCAAAATCAACGGCTGTGACTTTTGGTAGATTTATAACTGTTAGTTTTCTGACCTCGAAACATTAAATTTCGTAAGAAAATGTTCCTATTTCTTAATCAGCCTTGCTGGCAGGAACTCTTGGATTAGAACTCTTTATTCATCTATCAGACTATTGGATTTTTTTTAAGTTTGATCGATGAGACTACTTGGAGTCATTTGACTAATAAAGAATATGTTGACTTTATGAATAAATATTATTTGAGTTTTCCCCTCAAATATTGGTGATTTTAATCATCCAACAAATTCTAGAAGAAAACCATTGGAACCAAAATTAAGCCCCGTGATCAAACATTTGATCACCCCTAAAATAATACAAAACTCATCACGAAAATAAGACAATTTGGGTGCACAATGAGTGTCACGTCCACCACTTTTCAGTAGAGGTACTTGAGTGGGCATTCGAGTATTTTTGTTTGTCTCTAATTCAAATTCTAGGATACAAATATTATAGCCAAGAGTGTGTGATGATGTGCGTCTTCTATCTTTTTAAATTACAATAAAAATACGGAATTATAAATTTATAATCCCTTTGTTTAGGGAGGAAATTTGGACCACACGACTTTATATTATCATATACTAGTTGTTTACTTTAATAATAGCTCCTCCTTGAGAGATACTTAGCAAGAGAGCACATGATCTTTGATTAACTATGGTGTGTTTAAAAGATATAATATGAAAGAAAGATAGAAAAAATGATGAATGACCTTTGACTTATATTATCAAAATAAAATATTTATTTCGAACAAAAAAAAAATTATAATTTTCAACATCAAATAAAATATGAGCATTAATGATAATTTAATATGGGATCTTCCCATCCTAAATTTAAATTCATTTTCAAGCATATGACTTTTACACTATATAGTGTATGTGCAGTTACTAGTTAGTCAAATCGATTAAGGATTCAGCAAACGGTATAAAACCCTTTAAACTACGATTATTCAATTTTTAACGTTCTATTGGTTTTCGAAAACTCATATGGAAATAACCAATAGTTAAACTATGTATTTTGACCATACACACATTGTATTGGTCTTCTCATGCACACTAACGCGTGGTTAAATCTAAGCCATTGGTCGTGTGAAGATATCATCTTCTCTGCCACGATTCATATAGTTTTAAAACCTTCATTTCGTTATAATTTCTAAATTCGGTTTAAAACTGAACAAACATGCATGATTTCTCAAGTTTTTATTTATTTATTAAGTTTCAAAAAAAAATGCATGATTTATCAGAAAATTTCCAAAAAAAAATCGGGATGATTGTATAAATTCCAACACTACTAATAGTATAGCCAAAGTTTAAACCAAAATTTACACTTTCTCCTAAACCACTGGCACTGTTACAATTGTAGAGGCATTTTTCCAAATAATTTATGAGATATACAGTAAGCATAATTTTCTTAAATCTTCAAATGGATCTCATATTTTGTGTTCTTTGATATTTTCATAAACGGTCGTTGCCTTGTTTGCTCCGAACTCTGCTTATTGTCTGCCATTATATAATTCGTCCTAGCTATTTGATATTAAATGCCTCTGAGGATACTTGAATTCAACTCTTTTTAATCGTACGTACCTCAACCTACCATATTTCTTTTTGAGAAATTTTTAAAAATACTACTTTTCAAATGTTATTTTTCAAAAATGCCACATTTTCAAAATCTTTGCAAAAATATAACATTTTCAAAAAAAAACAAATTCATTATATTATTTATGTTTGGGTTAACTATGTTGTATTAGAGTTTAGTTTTGAAGGTTTTAGGGGTTTTAGGAGTCAAAACATTTTTTAAAATTTATAATCTTAAGATTTAGACTTTAAAAATCCATAATTAGTGGCACTTTTGTAAATGGACATACCTAAGTGGTATTCTTATAAATGTACACACCAAAAATAATATTTTTGTAATTGCCCCTTTCTTTTTTATCGAATTTTTTTTTTTTACCACATGCACATCCAAAATTTCGACAAATTTTCGTTAACACATTTAAGGTTTGTCTACAAAAAACATTATCAAATTCATTTTTCATATATTTTGTTAGTATAAAAAAAAATATTATTCCTGTAATAATTTATTTTCTAGAAGTCACATATACTGATTTTGTAGCATTGATTTAAAATCAATGAAATTATTAGTAAGAAAAAAAAAGCCTTCATTTCTTACTAGAAATTCATATGCGTTATAGATATTTTCTCCGTTTCATGTTAACTGTCATTTTAGAACTTTTTATTTTATTATAAATATCGTTTTATATTTTTAATAAAATTTCCAGTTTGTCTATGCATGTTCCTAGAGCTTATTAAATAATATGAACACATTATATAATTATTAAAAAATGGTAAAATAGACATTTAGTTATTTGGTTATATTAAACAACATATAATATGAAACAAATAGAATATCAATTTTTAGAGTCTTTGGTTATATTAACTATAATGATCAAGTAATTAATTTGAGACAAGATTAGCTAGTTCGAGCTCTGTCGGTTTTCAATTTTCGTTTGGTAAAATTTTCGCATGTAATCTTTGCATGACAATATCCACATAAGAATTGGCCTTCTCAAAAATAGTCTTTTCTTTTCTAAAAAAAAAGAGAATTTACATTCGATAACAAAGATGTATAGGCAAATTAGCAAGTAGCCAAAATATTTGCAAAACAATCTATAGTTTATAAAAGAACCTCAAAACTTTTGGTTATTTTTCTAAGTTTCCTATACTTTTTGCTTATTTAGCTAATTAACTTAATTTTTTTTTTTTTTGAAAAATAGGGTTTTAAAACATGTAGCAAAAGTCTTGTTCATGCTCTGATGTCTTGATGTGGTATAACCTTTTCTCAGCTTTGGTGGTGTTGTAGTTTGTGCTTGAGGCTCGTCGGTTCTACTTTTTTTGGTGGTGTTGTTAGAGTGGTGAATTTTTTTACCTTTGTAATTTTATGTTTAAGTTCACGTTTCTCTTTTGTGGGCAGAATTCGTGTTTGTCCGTCGACTTAGTTTTTGGATTAGTTTCGGCTTTGTATTTTACTCGGTATGTCATTTAGTTTAATATAATATATTAGATGATAAAAAAAAAAAAGCAGCAAAAGAAACCCAGCTAAAATAATCATCAAGTACATGTGGTAAAATAAATCTGAACAGGTAAAAAGATAAGTCAATGCATGCATGCCAATGTGTATATAATAGAAATAAAAATTTGTGTTTATATTCACACGAACACGATATCGATTTCTGTGTCTCAGATGTAAATGCAAAAAGGAAGAGGTCGGAAATTTTACTTTCTTCTACACAAATTAATGAAACTGTTTGGTTGTAGTACAATTTTATTTACTCACTTTCCATTTACGTGAGTGTCCTATGTACCAATTCGAGTCTCCCTGAGGTTAATTTTTGTGTATTGTCATTTTAACATTATTTTATTTGACATGACGGTACGTAAAATTTCCACATTCCTACGGCGACAGTAATTAATGTTTTGTGTGGTAGGGAAATAGTTTTCTGAATAATGAATAAAACTAATTTTACATTTACCTAATGTTTTAAATATAGTTTGAGGTGTTATTTAAGATTCAACATATTCTAAGAATGTAATATTCTCAATAAATAAACTGAAAACAAACAAAATTATTTTAACACCTAGTAAAAAGAATTATGTAGCTTTTTATAAAAAAAAAAGAATTATGTAGCTTGTGTAGTATTAGAGGATATTAGCTTACTAATCATAGTTATTTAAAATTACTTGTATTAATAGAGTTGAATTCGAATGACACCATCATACCATATCGGTTATTTCCAATAAAATATTTTTAAATGCAAATAAAAAAAATCTGACGGTAATTAATCCATCTTCAGAGAATCACAAAAGATTTTTTGGGGTATAAAATCCTTAAAAACCCGGTTACAGTATTACTAAAAATAACTTATATTTTCAAAGTCAAAATTTTTTTCTTGTCGAGCGGACAAAGTTATAGAAGGTCATGTAGCTAAGTTAACCTTGTGTCAGGATCGCAGTAGCTCCTGCGCATATTGTCTCCATTCACTGTTAAGGAAAAACCAAGTGGGCCATTCACTGTAGTAACTTTTTTAAACAAAGGAATTTTTCAATTGTCATTTACTCTACCAAATCCATTTTAGTCGATTATTTGTGAGTAAATGATTGATTAGGAGCGAAGTAGGGTAGGTTTGTTTCAACAAACGGGGAATCACCGACGTGACTTTCGGTTAAAAACAGATTCGATTCTACGAGTTAGTTTAGCTGAAAATAATTCTTCTATGAAAAATGTCAGAGTTAGAAAAAAGAGGAGGGAGAACTAGAAAAGTCACCTCAATTAGTGTAAAGGGTTTACATTTCGATTGGGAAATGTTTTTCACGGGTTTTGTTTTTTGAATTAAGTGAAGAAACTAAAACTATAAGATATTTTATGAGCCCGATCGATATCATGTGTGAAATATTGCGTTAACATATGGGTTAAGCTCATTATCATATTTTTGATGCATTTATCCCCACTAGTGACCATATTGGAACAAAGTTTAAATGCATCTTTTCGGCTTTGAAGGATATGAAAATTTCATGCGGGAGAGATTGAAGTTGCATCTGAAATTGTTCTAATAGCAGAAGCCATCTCTTCATCAACAAAATGACCTATTTATCATAGTTAGATATGTCATATTCTCGAAGTGATATCATTTTTTTATTCATGCATTTTCAGATATGTGGAGAAAAAAAAAATATCGCTCAAAATATTGCTAAGAATGTCACTCTTAATGCATGGTTTTCAATCTTATATTACATTTGGAGGGTTATCTTGCCTTCATGATAAAGTTTTTGTGGAGAGTCAACAAAAATTGTGCTTTTGTCTTTTGGTTTTTCATGTGCTTCATCTAGTTGTGCTTTTAAATATTAACGTTTTGTTGCACGAAAAATAGAGATTTTTGGTACCATTTGTATATTTTGTGCGATAGTGAACAATGTTAAGATGATATATATTCTTTATCATATTATATCGAATTAAATTGGATTATTATACAACAACATCATAAAAGCAAATTAATATACGACAATTTCTTATCCAATTGTAAAAAAAAAATTAACTAAATTATATCATCATGTTTAGAAATAAAAATAAACAAAATCAAATAATTGATTAAATTCATTGAGAGGGTAACATAACGAAGATCATCAGTCAATATGCATTGCAAAAGAGAGATTTAAGCAAGAAAAATTGCCAAAAATCTATATACTATAATAGCACACTTTTCTCTCATTTAATTCAAATTATAGTAAATGTTCATTTAATTCATGTTTATTTATATTCATTGTTATTCATAAATATTAAAGCTTAAATTAAATTAAAAAGCTAAAAAGGAAAATAAATAAATAAATAAATAAAAATAATAAATACATGATCATGAAATATTCTATTGGTGATAATAATATAGGGAAACGAAACAAAAGTAGATGTACGGAGACATGAATTTGCATTGGAAGATTACGAAATAACTGTTAGTGAAAAATTGTTGAAGAGAATTTGACTAAACTTCATAAAGATATATGCACAAGTCTAACATAAAATCTTTTAGATCGCATTCATGGTCTTAAATAAATTATTTCTCATAAAAGACATGACGTAGATTATTGGATCAGATTACATGTTTAAAATCGAGCTAATTTGTTTTATCATATAAACGTGATATGTGAAATAAGATAGAGAAATTCATTATTGGATCAAAAATTATATCTCATATTGCACGTTGCATTTACTTTGATGGATAAATTGTTATCACCAAACTCATTGTAACATCATGAGTATTTTGTTCATCCTTATAGTTCATGTTTGGCACATTCATTATTAATGTGGTGTTACATCATGTCCGCATATGCATCTAATAATTTTTACGATTGAGTCATTGGTTAACATTAAATATTTCTGGGAGATGTTCTAATGAGATTTTGGAAAGAACTTTCGCCGAGATAAAAGATTGTGGGATGATAACCAAGATCTTTTTCTCTTTATTGAGATTCATAATTACTTTGATTACCACATGGCATATAGCGATTCGTTGTTTTTTTAAAAAAATTTATCAATATTTATGTTACATATTGTTTGCTAAAAAATATATATATATATATATAAAATTTTAAAACAAAAATATCATATATATATTCAATTCTTCGTATCGTTAGCAATTAAAAATAAAATCTGGCGCATTTCGCGAGATAAAAATCTAGTACCATAAAATAGGAGGAAAATAATTGTCAATGTGAAATATAATTAAGATGCGTTGGAAAAAAATTGTTGAAATATCTACATCATCTAAAGTACATATTTCTACAAAAATCATCTTTGGAAGACTTTATGGATCGTAAGTAAGTTTCTCTTTTAATATATAAAGATATATCATATTATTAACGTTCTAATCAATCAACTACTATATGTCTATTGTTAACTTTTAAGTATTTAACCAATTAACCTCTAAATCTCAATTGTTAACATGTTGAAATTAACTAATTTTTCTAAGATTAAATAAAATTAAGCTATTGCATTCTCAAAAAACAAAAAAGGAAGGTTACACTCGTTCACTTATTTTGTCCTTTAAAATTATTATGCATAAAGAAAGATTTTTTTTTTTTTTGAAACTTATAAAGAAACAAACTTAAGAAAATAGGAGACAATTTAAATTAGGGATCTCTATAGGCGTGATTAAAGCAGCTGAACTTCTTTCCCATAAAATATGGCTTTCATTATAAATTATTTATTTTTCCGTACCACAGTGTCTTACTCTGACTCTGATTTTTCCCATTTCTTTTTATTAAATAATCACAAAAATAATTCACTATCACGACTTTCGTTTTTCTATATAAATTAAACTAAACCGATTAGATTCGTTTTTGGTTACCAGGTGTCTGTTAATGTGAACCCCATTACCTTCTTCTTTTCTTAATGATGAATAATATTAATTGTAATTAAAACTTAAAAGAATTAGAACGAATTATAATATAAAATAAAATAAAACGGAGACCGTAATTAAAGGAAAGGAGACATGAAAGTGGAAGATGTGGGAACAGGTATATTTTCTTACACACTGTCAACCTTTTTTTACTTGGCTACTTATGTGAACACATATTGCTAAGAGTGTCACTCGTAATTGACCACCCGAAACTTAAAGAAAGATAGGACTGCTTTGAACAAAGAAGAATTATCTATTTGAAAATAAAATTTATATATATACTTGATTAGTTACAATTGTGGTTATCACATTTTTTGACTAAATATAATTATAGCTTTTAAGACAAACTAAATTAAACAAACAAAAAAAGTTGCAAGTACTGTGAGTCTTGTGTAAATCCATCAACTGTTAGTAAACATTGATTGTTCAACATTTTTAACGATACCGGAAAATCGTTACAATTTCACATGTCGAAACTAGAGATGATTTAGTACTGTTTCTAAAAATTATGAGTCTCTTAACTAATTTTTGTTTGTGTTTTTAAATTGAAAAACCACGTGTTTTTACCTAAACTAGGTAATTATCCGCGTTATATGAAAGATAATATGATTAGTGAGTAAAATAAATATAGTTTTAGTATAGAAATCAACCATAGTTATTAAAAAAATTATTATACGGAATCCAAACCCATTATATATATATAATATAAAAGTTATTTGTATAGAATTTTTTTTTCACCAATGAAATTATTAAAAACAAAGATTTTTAATTTTTTAGTCAATATATATCATTTATTAATTAAATATATTTATTTAATAATATAATCTTCAAAGATACATCTTATGACTAAAATATACAACATAAAAGATTGCAAATATAAATTAAATCTTATAAGTTTAGGGTAATTATAAGAGTAATATATAGTTTTTAATATACAGAGGATAATTTTTTTAGTCAAGTTTATAAATAGTCTAATGTGTTTGGTAACTGAGATTAGAATAAATCAAAATAAGTTATTTAGAATTAAATGTGTTTGTTAATAAATATAGTAGAATTAAAAAAATAAAAAAATATTAAAAAAATTGTAGAAGTGACACTGAGCTAAAGTGGCTTCAAACGTTTCTCTTTTAATAAATAGAAGATTCCAATTAAATAGAATAAAGTAGTATAATTGATCCGAAAATAGAGTATTTAATTTGAAATGAATATGTAAATAAAATTATCATCTTGAAGGAAATGTTAAAACATATCACATCAAAAACAAAAATGATTTAACACTAAGAATATATAAGATATGCAAATTTTCATTCGTTACCAGTTAATTTTAAATTAGAATCCATAATTATTTTAAGAATAACATTTGTCGTCCTTACTAATCACATTCTTAATATGATAATATGTGTAATAAATCATAAAACTAAATTCTATATGCAAATGGTTTATGCGGGTAAATTTATATAGTTGGTGATGCGGAATTATGACTACTTTACATATTTTCAAGATCTAAATAGCAGTCATTATCGATAATAATTGAACCTACCAAATTTTGTTAATAACAAAAAGAAAACAAGTATATTTTTGGTATTTAATGCTTAATATTTTAAAAGCAGTACCTGAATATTACTATCTTTTATCATTCCATCTGACAGTGAAATTTTTTTTTGTTAAGTTCTTCAATTTTATTTTTAACTCTATTATGGTTTTGAAAAAAAAGAAAATAGATAGAGAAAATAATGAAGAGCAAAAATGCTGGGAGTAAAAAAAAAAACTTATCTCCATTTTAGAACAGTGTTCTATGTCGGATTCCATTAATCTCTCTTCCATCATCTGTCACTTTCTCTGTTTTCTACGCAACAAGAAACCGAAGGAAAAACAAATAAAAATCAACACTTTACTAAAAAATTAAATTATTTTTCTTTTCGTGACAAAATAAAAATAAAAAACCCACTAAACAAACGAATCCAAGAACATGGAAACAAATGTGGAAAAGGCAAAAAAATTACAACAATCAAGCGTGGGATGAAAATCACAACACGAAAAATCTAATTTTTGGTAATCTATATTTATGTTTTACAAATTTGGTATTAAAGAGAATAAATACACAAATTGACTGACCAATAGGATAGTGATAGTATCACTATATCCCGGGAATTATAGTAACATAATTAAAAAATAGGCGGTAAAAAAGGTTAATAAAAAAGGAAATAATTAATTAAAAAAAAACGTAAGTGGGATTAGTATGGAAGAAGATGAGTGATTATTATAAAATTTAAAGTGTTGTGAAGAAGAAGGTATCAGAATTAGGGGTTTTTAAAACAAATATTTTAATTAAAAAATAGGAATATATTTTCTCTTTCTCGTTGTTGTTTTTGAGGTTCTCTATAAAGCTGAAGTAAGAAAAACATCTACACAAATGTCCCAAGAATCTGATCAGGAACAAGAAAAAGAAGAAATAAAGTCAGTGGAAGAAGAACAATGGCGTTGGTCCGAAATGCAAGGACTTGAGCTTCTCTCCTCCGACAAATCTCTTAACCCAGAAACAGAACTCCGACAAAACTCGCCGGAAAAAATGGAAAACGGCGGTGGCTGTGCTCCTCTGTCTCCTCCTCCTCCTCCTGCGACAGTACTAGTTGAAGAGCCTAAAAAAGCAGAGATACCAGGAGTTGCTTTTAAAGAGCTTTTCAGATTCGCAGATGGATTAGATTATGTCTTGATGGGAATTGGCTCTGTTGGTGCTTTTGTCCATGGATGCTCTTTACCTCTGTTTCTACGATTCTTCGCCGATCTTGTTAATTCCTTTGGTTCTAATTCCGATAACGTTGATAAAATGATGCAAGAAGTTCTCAAGGTAAGTAAATTTTCAATCTTTATGATTGTTCAATTCTCAATCTTCTTTAAAAAACAGTAATTGATGATGAATCTTGTTTTTTTATTTTCTTTTGCAGTATGCACTTTACTTTCTTGTGGTTGGTGCTGCAATCTGGGCTTCTTCTTGGGCAGGTAAGAAGAACAAAGGAATGATTTTTTTAATTTTTCTTTGATCCGATTTCGATTTTAAATTCTGGGTTTTGCTTTGCAGAGATTTCGTGTTGGATGTGGAGTGGAGAGAGACAAACAACGAAGATGAGGATAAAGTATTTAGAAGCTGCTTTAAATCAAGACATTCAATTCTTCGACACAGAGGTTAGAACTTCCGATGTTGTCTTTGCTATTAACACCGATGCAGTTATGGTTCAAGACGCCATCAGCGAGAAAGTAAGAATCAACTTCAAACTTCTTTCTTTTTTGTCTCTGTTCTTGTTTCTCATCTGATCTTTTCTTGAATTTGAAATATCTCAGTTGGGTAATTTCATTCATTACATGGCGACTTTTGTTTCTGGATTCATTGTCGGTTTCACGGCGGTTTGGCAACTAGCGTTGGTGACTCTCGCGGTGGTTCCGTTGATAGCTGTGATCGGAGGAATCCACACTACTACTCTCTCTAAGCTCTCTAACAAGAGTCAAGACTCTCTTTCTCAAGCTGGTAATATCGTCGAACAGGTGGTGTGCAACAAAATTTTCCAGTAATCAGAGATCATTCTTCATCTTGGGTTTTTGTTTTGTCTCAATTCGATTCTTTGAAAAAAATTGCAGACAGTGGTACAAATCAGGGTAGTAATGGCGTTTGTTGGAGAGTCAAGAGCTTTACAAGCTTATTCATCAGCTTTAAAGATAGCTCAAAAACTTGGTTACAAAACTGGTTTAGCTAAAGGAATGGGACTTGGTGCTACTTACTTCGTTGTCTTTTGTTGCTATGCTCTCTTGCTATGGTACGGTGGCTACCTCGTTCGCCACCATTTGACTAACGGTGGTCTCGCCATTGCGACAATGTTCGCCGTCATGATCGGTGGATTGTAAGCACTTTTGTTATAACTCTTTTCTATGTTCATCACTTTCATCATTTGATTGAGAATTGGTTTGTTGATGGGTATGAGTTTTTTGTATTTAAAGGGCATTGGGACAATCAGCACCGAGCATGGCTGCATTTGCTAAAGCAAAGGTTGCTGCTGCAAAGATCTTTAGAATCATTGATCACAAGCCGACCATAGAGCGTAACAGTGAGTCCGGTGTGGAGCTAGACTCGGTCACGGGTCTCGTTGAGCTCAAGAATGTGGACTTTTCGTATCCGTCAAGGCCTGATGTTAAGATCCTTAATAATTTCTGCCTCTCTGTTCCTGCCGGCAAAACGATAGCTTTGGTCGGGAGCAGCGGTTCAGGAAAAAGCACAGTCGTTTCGCTTATCGAGAGGTTTTACGACCCGATCTCAGGTGGTTAAACTAAATCCTACATTTTGTTACTTTTCTTGCTGGTTTTGCTCGAGCATTGTTCGTCTAACACGATTTTATCTTCTCTGCAGGACAAATTTTACTCGATGGGCACGACCTGAAGACCCTGAAACTGAAATGGTTAAGGCAACAGATAGGACTTGTGAGCCAAGAACCGGCACTATTTGCCACTTCTATCAAAGAAAATATACTCTTAGGCCGTCCTGACGCGGATCAAGTCGAAATAGAGGAGGCTGCTCGAGTCGCAAATGCTCATTCCTTTATCATCAAACTACCCGATGGATTCGACACACAGGTCTGGTTTAATCATTACTCATCCGAAAGCCGGTTTACGTTGATAACCGGTTTCGAATCTGTGTTCTTAGGCTTCTTTAATTTCAGTAGTTTAAGGTATTTTGAAAGAGTCAAAAGAGAGAAGAGGTATGGTCATGGAAAAGCATTTATAACAGAGTAACATGGGTTTGGTCAACAACGCATGTGACCCAGACAAGTAGTTTCAGTCATGTGTGTTGATGTTGAAATTTTGGTTGTTCATGTGCAGTTTATTTTTCTATGCTACTTTACTTGAAAACTAGCAACCACTATTCCAATGGATTTTGTTACTGGATATATAATTTGTACCGACCGCGATAAGAAGTATTTCTTCGATTATATGTTTTCTTATATTCATGTGGTAATGTGAATAATGTCAGGTAGGGGAGAGAGGATTGCAGCTCTCAGGTGGGCAGAAGCAAAGAATAGCGATAGCAAGAGCTATGTTGAAGAACCCGGCGATACTGCTATTAGATGAGGCGACAAGTGCATTGGATTCTGAATCAGAGAAGCTTGTGCAAGAAGCTTTGGATCGTTTCATGATCGGAAGGACGACTCTCATCATCGCTCATCGTCTTTCTACCATTCGCAAAGCTGACCTTGTTGCTGTGCTTCAGCAAGGAAGTGTATCTGAGATTGGAACGCATGACGAGCTTTTCGCCAAGGGAGAAAACGGAATCTATGCTAAGCTTATTAGAATGCAAGAGGCAGCTCACGAAACCGCCATGAACAATGCGAGAAAGAGTAGTGCGAGGTATATTATGTGTTTCATTTTGTTTGGCATTCATGATGTTTTTTTGTTTTTTGGTTAATAATGTTGTTCTGTTTGTTGCAGACCGTCGAGTGCTAGAAACTCGGTTAGCTCACCAATAATAGCCCGGAATTCGTCGTATGGAAGATCGCCGTATTCACGGAGACTCTCTGATTTCTCAACCTCTGATTTCAGCCTCTCCATTGAAGCTTCTTCCTACCCTAACTATCGACATGAGAAGCTGGCCTTTAAGGATCAAGCCAATTCGTTCTGGCGACTAGCTAAAATGAACTCTCCGGAGTGGAAATACGCTCTTCTCGGTTCGGTAGGCTCTGTCGTTTGCGGCTCCCTCAGCGCATTCTTCGCATATGTCCTCAGCGCAGTCCTAAGCATCTACTACAACCCGAACCACGAATACATGATCAAACAGATTGATAAGTACTGTTATCTCTTGATCGGTCTCTCTTCTGCAGCACTTGTTTTCAACACGCTCCAGCATTCTTTCTGGGACATAGTAGGTGAGAATCTGACCAAGAGGGTCCGCGAGAAGATGCTCAGCGCGGTCCTCAAGAATGAGATGGCTTGGTTTGATCAAGAGGAGAACGAAAGTGCAAGAATCGCAGCACGGTTAGCTCTTGATGCCAATAATGTGAGATCCGCCATAGGAGATAGAATCTCGGTTATTGTGCAGAACACAGCACTGATGCTCGTTGCTTGCACTGCGGGGTTTGTTCTACAGTGGAGACTCGCACTCGTCCTCGTCGCAGTCTTCCCCGTAGTTGTTGCTGCAACTGTCTTACAGGTTTGTGTTATTGCAAAGCAAATGCACACTTTTATTACCGTACGTAGTTCTGATACTTTGTTTTATCTTTCGAACAGAAAATGTTCATGACTGGATTCTCGGGAGACTTGGAGGCGGCGCATGCCAAAGGAACTCAGCTTGCTGGTGAGGCCATAGCTAATGTCAGGACAATCGCGGCCTTCAATTCGGAGGCAAAGATTGTGCGTCTCTACACTGCAAACCTCGAACCACCATTGAAACGCTGCTTCTGGAAAGGCCAGATCGCGGGAAGTGGCTATGGTGTAGCTCAGTTCTGTCTCTATGCATCTTACGCTCTCGGGCTATGGTACGCGTCGTGGCTTGTGAAACACGGCATATCTGATTTCTCTAAAACCATAAGAGTCTTCATGGTTCTGATGGTCTCGGCCAACGGTGCAGCAGAGACACTCACATTGGCTCCTGATTTCATCAAAGGTGGTCAAGCAATGCGATCCGTTTTTGAACTTCTTGACCGGAAAACTGAGATTGAACCAGACGATCCCGATACCACCCCAGTCCCAGACCAGTTACGCGGTGAAGTGGAGCTCAAACACATTGATTTCTCTTACCCTTCACGACCCGACATCCAGATATTCCGTGACCTTAGCCTCCGTGCTAGAGCTGGCAAGACTCTGGCTCTTGTGGGTCCAAGCGGGTGTGGAAAGAGCTCGGTTATCTCACTTATCCAGAGATTCTACGAACCGTCCTCAGGCCGTGTCATGATCGACGGGAAAGACATAAGGAAATACAATCTGAAATCAATAAGGAAACACATAGCCATAGTCCCTCAAGAACCATGCTTGTTCGGAACCACCATTTACGAGAACATCGCATACGGACACGAATGCGCGACTGAAGCAGAGATCATACAAGCCGCGACTCTAGCCAGCGCTCACAAATTCATATCCGCATTGCCCGATGGTTACAAGACGTATGTCGGCGAGAGAGGAGTTCAGCTCTCGGGAGGACAGAAACAGAGAATCGCAATCGCGCGTGCCCTTGTGAGGAAAGCAGAGATAATGCTGCTGGACGAGGCCACAAGCGCTCTTGACGCAGAGTCCGAGAGGTCGGTCCAAGAAGCATTGGACCAGGCTTGCTCTGGTAGAACATCGATCGTGGTGGCTCATAGGCTATCCACAATCAGGAACGCACACGTGATCGCGGTGATCGATGATGGAAAAGTCGCGGAACAAGGATCGCATTCGCATCTTCTCAAGAACCATCCTGATGGAATCTACGCGCGGATGATACAGTTGCAAAGATTCACGCATACTCAGGTGATTGGTATGACATCAGGTTCGAGTTCTAGGGTTAAAGAAGATGATGCTTAGTACTTACTACTTTGGTCATATAGAGAAGAAGAAAGAACAACAAACACCAGAAGATGTTCTGAACAAAAACTCTACGAACTCATTTTTTTTTTCTTTTTTATGTTTTCATTTTGGGGTTACTTATTTTTGTAACTACGTTTCAGATTTGATGGTATAGTATTATTATTATTATTATTGTGTATTATTATGATTAAAATCTAATTTTTCACCTCTGTAATATCCATTTACATGCCTTATCAAATCTATGAGCGGTTTAAGCGTAAGTGAATGTGATGAAATGTAACCTTTAAAGGTTTTGAATGTTGTGGGTCTAGACTCTAGAACACTAATTTAAAATCGCCTTTGTGTGTAAATCATGGTTTTTTTTTATTAGATCATGATTAGTAATGTAAATAATTATTGGAATTTATGACAATATTGTCAAAAAAGGATGCTTAGACACACGAACATACGTGGGGAACAAAATTATTAAAAATGAGAAAACAGAAAATGAGGAAAAGGAAGATGGGTCCAAAAAGGACAATTAGATGAGATGATGAGAGACCAAAAGCACAAAAGAAACCAAAAAAGAAAAAGAAAGACAACATTTTCTTTTGTATTTATGTGACTTTTTATGAACAATTTCTTGATTAAATTTCGTTTCTTTGTGGAGCACACGCGTGCGACCATACATTCATCTATGCATAGAGGACACAAAGCCATGATGATGATCATGACTAGTTTAATTTAGTTGGTGAATGCAATAAATTTGATTATGAACCAAACTTGGAAATTATTGTGGAGGAGAAGAAGTACGTAGCTCTCTTCTTCTCCATCTTGTTCAAATCAACTAGTATTAGGTATGTGCATTTTGGATATAGGATTGGATATTTGGTGTACTTATCAGATACGATTATATTTAAAACTAAAATGTAGTAAAATATATGGCAATTCTCACAAATACCCATACTTTGAAGTTTTGTTTCCAAAAATACTACAATTTTTCAAATATTCCAAAAATATCACAAAACTAAAGTTAACTTTCAACATTCAAAACTAAATCCTAAACCCAAATCCTAAACCCAAATCATACCCTCTAAAACTATACCATAATTCTACAATAGTTAACCCAAACCCAAAAATATAAATTATAAAAGCTTGAAAATCAATTTTGTGTTTGTGGTATTTGTATAACATTTGAAAAATGGTGGTATTTTTGGATATTTGAAAAATAGTGGTACTTTTGAAAACACAATTTCAAAGTGTAATATCCTAGGAAATTCCTCTAAAATATATATATATATACATGACCAAAAATTCAGCTAACATGTGAAGAACTGGTAATTTATGTATTTACATTATTACTATTTAAATCTTTAATAAAGTGGATAAAAGTATGTTTAGCTTTGGAGACATCGAGTAATTTAGGATAATTTGAGTTTTTAAGATAAATTTTATTGGGTTTTAATTATCCAAATTTAATATATTTTTTTGCTATTTAGAAAAATGTTCAAAAATTTATAAGAATCAATATTATCATGTATTATATGATCAACATATTATGTATAGATAAAGCATATGAAACCTAAAATGCTAACTATTATACAAAACCATACAATTGTATGACGAAGTTTCTTCCAAGATCCAGCTTCAAGACATTGTGCAGTCCCAAAGGCAATACCAAAGTATGACGTGATGGCCAGCCATCACCCCCGGGGATGGACAAACACAAGTCACGAAGCCTGCCACGTTGACTAGCCCTAAACATCCATCGGTTCAAGCGACCTTTGATAGGATAAACATCAGATTGGAACCAAAACTTATTTATGGTCCTTGGAAGGTCGACCATGTTTTCCACAAAGTTGTTGAAATTGTTCAGATTTTCATGACAATGGTTAAAGTGGTCCACATGGTATTCCCTCTTAACTTCGGGAACGATGCTATTCTCCCATACCATATCGATCACCGGCACGCTTTTATACAAGTGCTTCCACCTCTTTGAGAGGGCGGAAGTTAAAACACACTCTTTGGTTGGAACGAAGCGCAAAATGTTAGAGAGAACCTCATCTAGTAAGTGGATGATCTTATCTACCATGATGTTGAGTCTGCCAAACGACAAGAAAAAAACCAAAATTATATGATATGAAACTGATACGTGATTCACAGTCTCATTTAATACAAAGAAACAGTGGTTTCTTAATTTTAAAGTTTGCTATAAATTCGCTATAATTACCTCTTGATAATTCCCAATCTTTTTCAATGTTTGTTATAAATTCGATATGGAGCCAAAATATGCTAAAACATAATTTGTTATTGTTGTTCGAAGAACATGTAACAAAAATGTAAACCAATATAACAAAAAAGCAACAACTAATGGGTTTAAAGGTTTTTGTATGAGGTGTATAAGAACATTGGTGTTTCGTTTTGCATGAAGTAAATTTACAACATGATGAATATTATGATGATGAGAAATTTTTCACCTTCACCTAGTGCACAGTAAGTGCAAATCATTTGTGAAAAAGTGAGGAATATAGAGATTTTGTGTGTTAATCTGTTTTTCAAACCATCATTTACAATATTCCAAAATAAATATATCCAAAGATTGTGCAAGTATAAAGTTAACCCACCTTCCCAATAGGTGTAATAAACTTCATTATTGAGTAATTCACGCCATAACCAATGACATTTTTTGGTTAAGAGGTTTTTCTTCAAAGTTAACTTACTTTCACATAGATGTTATTAACTCATATATGAATGACTCATATTCAATATTAAGTAATGCATGCCAATGTTAATTAAGGCCTAAACGGGTTAGTGAAAATGACACTACAAGAAAACAGACATTTAGCGTCAGCGTAATTTGATGCTAATTCGACGCTAAATTAACTTCGACGCTAATTTTGCGTCGAACCAAATTACGACGCTAAATCGATGGTAATGTTTCGACGCTAATTCGACGCAAAATAGCATCGATTTAGCGTCGAAACATTTCGAGGCAACGTGACGACGCTAATTTGACGCAAACTAGCATCGATTTAGCGTCACAGGGTTTCGATGCAACGTATCGACGCTAAATCGATGCTATTTTGCGTCGAATTAGCGTCGTCACTTTTGACAAATTCAACGCTAATTCGACGCTAAATAGCATCGATTTAGCGTCGTTTATAAATTTTTTTTAAAAAATATATATATATTTTAAAAATATATTAAAAATATTATAAAAATATATTAAAAATTAAAAACATTATAAAACAAAATATGCGATACAAATGAAATAAAAATCCTAATCTACTCTTGTTGTTGGGTCCTTAGGTTGATGACATCTTCCCGGATCATCTCTTCGGATTCTTGCTCGAATTGCGTAGGACCATCAGGTGGAGGAGGCGGTGGAGGAAACTGAAGCCCTTGCAAGGCAGTTGCTAATGCCGGATTATCCACTGCAATGATGTTAAAGAGACTGGTCATTGCCGAAAGATTAGTCTCTAGCTGCGAAATCCTAGAATTAGCAGTTTCCAACTGCCTGGTCAATTGCGGCTGAGACGGATCCGCGGTGTAAGAATATCGAGCCGACGAACAAGCTGCTGGGACATCCCTGATGGATCCAACACCCATCGTTCGTCCTTTCTTCTTCGGTGCAACCTATAAAATAAAAATGTTATACAATAAAATTGTAATAAAAAATAATTTTAAATATATTAAGAAAATCTAAAAAATTACCTCTTCGTAAAGTCGATCCAAATCTTGGACACCCATCGTAGACTGGACAGATTCGTCTAGCTCTGCCAGTCGTGCGTTGTACTCGTTGAACGTTCGTTCCGCTTGAGCGGTAACAAACGTCCCATCCTTCTTCCGATGAGTTTTCTCCATCACTTTAACCATCGGAGGAAGATCACCGCCATCAGCCTGTTAAACAAAAATAAAAGTAAATAAAACTTAAATATAAATTATATAAATATTTAAAATACAAAGAAATCAAATAAATTACCATATTCAGTCGTACTGTGGCGTACGATGTTTGACCCGCACAATGCTTTGAAGGTCCATCTCCTTCGGCCACTGGCGTGAGACGGGCTACAGAACACTTCCCCGATTTAACCACCGAATGGGGATCCTCCCAGAACTGCACTAGACCCGACCAAACATCGGGATCCATCCCTATCGGCTTCGCCTCATCGCCTTTCGCGCGCCACGCCTTCTTTAAGTTACCGACGTAACCGTTGAGACGCTTTAGCGCCTTATGCTCGAACTCTGCTCGCACTTCGAAAGTACGAGCTTCTTCCCAATGCCACCCTTGCTACAAAAATACGAATAATATTATGAATATATTTAAAATAAAATATTTTAATAATTAAAAATAAATAATATAAAAATACTTACCGCCCATGATTCGAACCAAATATCCCGCACATGTTGCGGCGTCTTGCTCCAATTAGCATGGGGCATAGTGAAATAGGCCGCGATGGCCTTGGTGACCGATCGCGATACCTTGTTATCGCTAAACCTGTTAAACAAGAATTTACAATGATCTAATTATAATTTGTAATTAAAAATTAAATAACCAATATTAGTAATATTGTAAAAGATATAATTATACCATAATGTACCAGGAGGCCTCATCGGATGGAGAGTCCTAACCCGTGTCTCTCGTCCAGGTTGGCGGAGAAGCTCGGTAATCCGCATCATGAGAGGTGCGTTTGCCGGTGGCGGCTCTTGGTGGTCATCAGAAGGGTCTGCTGCGTCTTCTTTTGTCTGTGTCTCTGGCTCTGGCTGAGGCGGTGGCGGTGGCGGAGCGCGTGGTGCAACACGTGGTGCAACTCGTGATGGACCTCGTGGTGGAGGTCGTGGACGATATGTCGCAGCTTGCGAACCCGACGCTGATCCTGATCCGCGACGACCATTGTATCCAGGAATCGTAGCATCCGCGCCAAATAACTGTCCGTAGGAAGGTGGTGGATCCGCCTATAAAACCAAAAAAATTAATAAATAAAAATAGAAAACATATAAATTCATAAATAAATATAAAATTTGTAAAAATAATTCCAAAAATGCTAAAAAAATTTAAATTTTGTATATAAAATATGAACATAATTTGTAAACTTGTTTTGTTATTTTAACTTCAAAAATTTATTTTTATAAGTTCATAATTATAAAGTATAAATGTAAAATTACTTATAAAATCGTTTTTATTTAAAACAAATATTTATTTAAATTTCTAAATTATAGATCAAATGATTTTTATTATATTTTACACAAATATATATGTTTTGAAAAATTAAAATTCTTAAATTCGTTTATTAATAATTTTCATAAATTCATGACTTTATAAATTTTATAAATACAAACACATAAATTCTATTTACTACAAATCCATTTCAATTCCTACAAATCCAATTCAATTCCTACAAATCCATTCAAATTCCTAAAAATCTATTCTATTTTCTACAAATTCCTAAATCAAAATTAACATAATATTATTAACAAAAAAAAAAAATTACCATGTAGATTTCGAAGGTGGTCGAGAGGGAGAAGATTTCGCGGCGAGAGAAGAGGTGGTCACCGGCGGCGGAGAGAGAGAGAGAGAGAGGTCGCCGGAGTGTGAGAAGAGAGAGGAGATGGCGGCGGCGGGAGAGAGAGAGAGAGAGAGGTCACCGGAGTGTGAGAAGAGAGAGGAGATGGCGGCGGCGGGAAAGAGAGAGAAAGAGAGGTCGTCGGAAAGTCAGCCGAGAGAGAGAGAGGTTGCCGAGAGAGAAGCCAAATGTGTTTGAGAAATCGAAAATGAGGAAGAAGAAGAAGTCTGGTTCTGAGTTTTATTACACTATCCGATGCTATTTCGCCGCTAATTCGACATAATTAGCGTCGAAATAGCGTCAGATTTAATTAAAAAATCAAATTATTCATCTTTTACGGATTCCCACGCACAATAAATGGTTACCGCGGTTTTAGTGAAATTTTTTAATTTAGCGTCGAATTGGTAAACCAAAACAAGTATGAAAATTTTTGGTTTGCCGCCATCGGTTAAACCAAATTAATAGAATTTAGCGTCGTTTTTGCATCGGATAATAAAAAATCCGACACCTTTTCCATTCTATACCCTAAACCCTAAAGACAGAAATTTTTAGATTTAGCTTCGAATTAGCATCGAATCAAATGCATTCGACGCTAAATCGATGCTAAATAGCATCGATTTAGCGTCGAATGCCTCTGATTCGATGCTAATTCGACGCTAAATCTAAAAATTTCTGTTTTTAGGGTTTAGGGTATAGAAACCGCCACCTATACGAGAACTATCTTATCTTTTTCAATCTTTGTTACTGCCGAATAATTTAAACTTTTGAAATTTTAAAATAGCTATTTAGTTCTGAAATTAGTTATGATAGTATATGTAAACCAATATAGTTTATAGAAATCTAAGACTTATATGCTTTTGTTTAAAAGTATAATTATATGAACTTAGTTGTTTGCAATTAAATTATTCAGTTTATATAATATATATGCTTCACTCGTAATTGTTGACTTTTAAATGTTTTATTCTATACCCTAAACCCTAAAAACAGAATTTGTTAGATTTAGCATCGAATCAGATCAATTCGACGCTATTTAGCATCTAATTAGCGTCGAATTGATCTGATTCGATGCTAATTCGACGCTAATTCAGCTTATTTTTCTTAAAAAAAAACTTAATAATAATAGAAAATATAGTATAATAACAAATTAAAATTATCCGAAACAAATGAAATAAAAACAAAAATCCAAATAAAACACATGTATATGCTTCACTCCGAATCGTCATTTGAGTCCTCGTCATTCTCATCGGTATTTTCGCCACTCTCGTTTGCGAACTCGTCTTCCGGGTTTTCAGCATCGGTAGCCCCCGAAAGAATTTCAGCTTCTCGATTTTGCGGATCTATAAGAATGAAGTTGTCTATCTCTTGTTTTGGAGTTGTTAGATCCACGGCAGCTTCATATTGCATAGGAGCGTCGTCGGATTCAACTATCATTCTTCTGGGAGCTATTTTAAGCACAAATAACCATGAAATCCCTGTTTTTCTGACACATGGATATGGTATGAAACAAACTTGATCCGCTTGTGATGCAAGGAAAAATGGATCGTACTTTACATAAGAACGAGATCCGTTAACATCGATGACACCAAACTTTCCTACTCGAATCCCTCGCCCGACAACTGGATCAAACCACTCGCATTTCAAAAGGGTGCACTTTAAGTTAACCAAACCAGGGAATTGCACTTGAACAATGTCTTATATAATGCCATAAAAATCCGTGTCCCCCGCTCGAACTACCACACCATAGTTCGCAGTTGCTCTGTTTTTTCCACGTTCGAATGTATGAAACACATAACCTCGTGTAAAATACATTGGAGATGACGTAACTCTTCCCAATGGACCTTGGATCAACTCTCTAAACCATACAGGATATGACGTGTCTCCATAATCAACCTGGCAAATATAGTATACACATTGTAAATATAATAAACACAAATTGTATATATAGGTTTTAATGGAAACTAGATATATATAATTTTGTTTTTAACTTACTTGAGTTTTCAACCATTTAGCAAAGTGGAGATCTTTACGTTTTTCAATCTCATCGGCAGATGCATTTGGGAAAGCCTCGACAACTTGGCGAATGAATTCACTACGAGAAAATATAGTTATAATAAATGTTTTCAAAGCATATATAAGTACGAAGATAACCCTTTTGACATCAGTCCATAGTTGGTAATTATAATATGTACCTCAAAAATGGGGTAACTTCATCGCATTGTAAGAGAATATATGTGTGTGCACAATTGTAGTCTTCGTATGAGAACCAATCTTCTTCTCTTGTGATTCCGGCATGCCTACCAACTGCACAGAATATATCTGGGACATCTGAAACTGGATACGCTTGCGCGATGCCACCATCGTCGTACCTACGTGGAGCTCTTTTTCGTGTCCGGACAGTGGGAGAGAAGTAATATGAGCTGAAATGAGAGGTTTCTTCGGTTAAACTTCCCGCAACAATTGATCCCTCAACCCTAGCCAGGTTTTTTGCCTTTCCTTTTAAGTGTTTCATGAATCTCTCGAAAGGATACATCCAACAAAATTGAACGGACCCTCCTAAATCGGCTTCGTGAGGAAGATGGACAGGAAGATGCTCCATAACATCAAAGAAAGATGGAGGAAATATATTCTCTAAGTTGCACAACAATATTGCAATGTTATGTTTTAGTTTTTGAATTCCATCCTCACTCAGAGTTCGCACACACAGATCTCGAAAAAATGCTCCAACACCTAAAACCGAAGTTCAATATCATAAAAAAAAATATATAATTTTTCACACATCATTTGTTTAGATATTTATATATCATCATAGAAATTATACCTGCAATTGATTCATGCACGTTCGTTGGCAAAAGCTCTGCAAAGGCGAAAGGCAATAATCTCTGGATAAACACATGACAATCATGACTCTTCATGCCAGAAATTTTTTTCCCTTGCTCTACCGACTTAGAGAGTTTTGACACGTATCCATCTGGAAACTTTACGTCGGTGGAAACCCAGTTGAAGAATGTTGATTTGCCTTCGTTTGATAATCTAAAGATAGGGACTGGAGCTCTACCATCTCCCGTGAGATGTAACTCAAATCTAGAGCATATAAGAGGCAAATCCAATCTAGACTTCACGTTGTCTTTAGACCTGCCTGAAACGTTTAAGATGGTATGCATGATGTTATCGAAAAAGTTTTTCTCAATATGCATGACATCAAGATTGTGGCGCAATAGATGATCCTTCCAGTACGGTAGTTCCCAGAAAATGCTCTTCTTATGCCAATTATGTTCAACAAGGTATCGATCTGGAAGATTGGCCGGGATAATAAGCCAGTTACCACCACGTTTTGCTGTATCCTGAGCTTCCCAATAATCAAGTTGACCTTCAATTTGCTCTCCTAAAAGATATGGAGGTGGTGGGATACGTACACGTTTGTCATTTGTGAATAGTCTCCTGTTCCCCCGGTACGGATGGTTCATAGGGAGAAACCTGCGGTGACAATCAAACCAACAAGATTTTCTACCATTTTTAAGTTGGAAGGCATCTGTTTCATTTTGGCAATACGGACATGATAACCGACCATGTGTTGTCCAACCAGATAACATTCCGTACGCTGGAAAATCGCTTATCGTCCACATAAGCACAGCTCGCATGGTAAAATTCTTTTTCCTGGAGTAATCAAAAGTCTGAACCCCATGAGACCACAACAAGTTCAACTCGTGAATCAGCGGCTGTAAAAACACATCAATAGATCTTCTTGGATGCTTCGGACCAGGGACTAAAATACTCAAAAATAAAAATTCCCTCTGCATGCACATATCAGGCGGAAGGTTATAAGGTGTCAATATAACCGGCGACGAAGAATATTGCCTGCCAAACATACCAAACGGACTAAAACCATCTGTACATAGGCCAAGATAAACATTGCGCTTCTCTTTAGCAAAATTAGAGTGTACCGATTTGAAGTGTTTCCAAGCTTTTGCATCAGAAGGATGATGAACTTCTCCTTCAATAGTTGAATGTTCTGCATGCCACCTCATTGATGCAGCTGTTCGTTCTGAATGGTATAACCTTTGTAGCCTATCTGTTATGGGTAGGTACCACATTCGCTGGTACGACACTTTACTTCTACCAGCTCCTTAGGGCTTAAATCTTGGTTTGTGACAAAATCGACATTCCTGTAGATCGTCATCATCTTTCCAAAATATCATGCAATTGTCAATGCAAACATCTATCAACTGCGAAGGTAATCCTAAACTAGAGACTAGTTTTTGTATGTCGTAGTATGACTCAGCAGCTTGATTACCCTCTGGCAAATATTCTTTTAGAAGAGCTGCCCAATCATCCATGCAACTCTCAGATTGATTATGATCAGACTTTATTGTCATCATCCTAGATGCCAATGATAATTTAGACAAACCTTCCCTACAACCTTCATAGATTGGTTGGTTTGCAGAATCAAGCATATCATAGAATTTTTTGCATCTACATTGGGTTCCTCAGCAACATCAGAAGTAGACATAACTCCAGGAAATGCATCGATTACCATTTCTTCGAACCTATTATGCTCTAACCCGATATCATGATCATTTTCTATAACAAATTGATGCTGATCATATTGATCATTCGAATAACCCTGATCCATAGGTTGGTAACTAGTACTACCCGAATTTTCATCTTCATATCCCTCACCATGATAAAACCAAACATAATACTCAGGTGTAAACCCTCTATTAAATAAATGCGTATCAACTGTATCAATTGTCTACGGTCTCGAATTTTTGCACTTTCGACACGGGCACACCATGAAACCGATCCGTTGAATTGTAGGCACACTACTCGCTTGAGCCATGAAAATTTCAAGGCCGTTGAGAAACTCTTCTGAAAACCCTCCATTTTCATCTGTACGACGATACATCCAGCGTCTGAGTTCGTATATATCGCCCATTTTTTTTTTCAAAAATTAAAAATTTCTGTTTTTCTAAAATTAAATTTTTTTTTTATTTTAAATTTTTTTTGAAAAATTTGTCGATGGTTTCTTGGTCTGAGGAAGGGAGGGTATATATAGGAGATTATAGCAGCGATTTAGCGTCGATTTTGCGTCGCAAATTTAGCATCGAATTAGCATCAAATAAAGTTGTGTCGAATTACCATCGACTTAGCCTCGTTTTTGCGATTAACAAAACCGTCGCTACATAGGTAGGTGAAAACGGCACGTACCTACCAAATTCGATGCAATATTCGATGCTAATACGATGGTATATTTTCGACGCTAAATCGACGCGAAAATAGCGTCGATTTAGCGTCGAAAGGAGCCTCTAGACGGCATTTCGGCATCGATTTAGCGTCGATTTTATTCGTCCCTATATAGCATCGAAATAGCGTCGAAAGTTGCAGGCGACACAATTACGACGCTAATCCGACGCTATTTTAGCGTCGAAATATTTTCGACGCTAAAATCGGATTTTTTTGTAGTGTGAGCATGTTAAGTCCGTTTAACAAACAATGTTAACAGATTTAAACGAGTCAGCACGTTAAACTATTAATGGGTGACCCATTTAGATCCGGTTTTTAATTATAGCATAACGACGTCAATTTCTTTTACGGATTTTCTTTACTGAAACACTTCTATTTTGATGTAGATAATATCATGCTGAATCAGATTTTGAGTCTTCGACGACGTCGATCGATTGTTTAGCGCATAGACTTATAGAGAACTTAAAAATATGAATTTTTATCGCAAAACTTTTATATTATATTTAAATATATGTTTCTTTTGTGATTTTTACTTATCATTGAAAGCTTTATTTTTCTAACAAAATATGATTTTGAAACATCATAGCTTAATATCTTTATAGTTATCATTTTTCACAAAATTATAGCTCCGTAACATATTTCTAGTGTATATAAGAAAGGAAAAGATCGTGAGCATTAATATGGATATGTAAATAAATACTTATGATATTTAGTTAATAAGGAATTTTGAAAAAATAAATGTAGTTTTTCGTGTTCTTAAAAAAATGTAATTTTTATAAGAAATATATATATATATATATATATATATATATATTATTAAATTTTCAAAATATGATATATATGAAACCTCAAATTTAATAAGACAATCTAATTAAAGTAGTTAAAAGTACAAAAATCAAAAATAACATAACCAATTAAGCAAAGAAATTGTATAGAAATGTGACCTTTAATTATGCAAATAATTTAAGTGGTCTAAGATAATCGTCTTATTGGTAACAAAGGAGGCACAACTCTGCTCATGGTCTCCACTATTCTTCACCGACCATCGTGGATTCATCCAACGGGTTTTTGAGGTTCTTTCAGCCGATATTCAAGATCGGGACCAAAACAAACAAATTTTGGGGAGACTACTATATCTATACCTCCCAAAGCTTTATTACCTTTCTGATTTAGAAAAAATGTTGAGTTCATGTTTTATGGTCTACTATAATCTTGTTGGCACTTGTGAATCCAGAGATGACAACTTCATATCGTCCATGTGTCATATACGTGACCAAAATTCATGTATTTATGTAAACGTCTTCAAAACACAAGAACATTTTATGAACGAGTATACGTCTTTAAAACACATGAACATGTCCTTTTGATGAGGTATACATTTACATATATGATACTAGTGTTATGCCCGATGCTATGCACCGGGAAGTATCATATTGACCAAATATAATGATTAGTATGTGAAATGTAAAAATACTTGTTGTCACTTATATTGTGTCAATTTTAAATGCATTCTATATATTGATCAAGTAGAAGAGTCAAGGAGTAAGAAACTATAAAAAGGATTTAAACTTGTAATACTTCTAGGCTTTTGTTCATTCCTTGTTTGAAAGTTCAACATCGAAACAGAAATTGTATAAGACAATTAGATTCTGGTAAATGAAACAGAAATGTGTTGCCCATAAGAAACTATGTCAACTGTCGTTTGGCCAGACAATCAACCTCATAAAATCTTTTCGAAAAATTTCCCGGTTTTGTTGTTGTTGGTTAAGGTCTAGACTCAATACATAAGAGCATCACTTATGCTTGTTGTCTCTCTCCTCATCTCCTTAACGCTTCCTTTCTTAGTGAATTTAGTTGCTTAAACGTTGTCTTTGTCCTTCAGTGCAAAAATTCCATTATTTTAAGATTCATATTAGAAAATACAAATACGGCTGGAAAAAATAATCTGCTATATGAAAGTAAAATACATATCTTTTTAGTTCAAACACAATCTTGAAGAATACAAATAGGCATGTGTGATATTTTAAAAACTTATTCAAATACATCATATTGTCAAAGTTATTGATATGATGCATGATCGTTTTGTAAATTTACACGTAGAACTTAGTTAATTGTTACATCCGCATTCTCTTTGAGCCTCCAAAATGTTTTGTAGATGCTGCTTGATACTGTTTCTTGGGAGATGGTACTTCATTAGTACTAATTTGACGACTTTGTTAAAAAATTTAACATCAAGGAGACATGTAGGATCATCTTTGTTGCCGAAGAAGTGGCCATGAAAAAGGCTTTACAAAACGTATAGGCCATAGGTCTCTCTGGGCTGAACATGTCTCTGAGGTGAGCCTCATCAACTCCGGTGACTTCACCATTGAGCTAAAATGAGTCCTCCATGATATGCCTCTTAAGCCTTACTTTTGAAGCTAGAACAGCTTTATTTTCTGTATTTGCTTTCTTCCTTTGATGGAATGTAATCCTTCGGGTTATTATAAATTTAAAAGTTTGATAAAAAACAGCAAATTACATGGTTCATGAATATGGTATTAATTGTTTTTCTTTATGATCTATTTCTACTGAAAGATTTATATCTCAAGATTCAAATAACTTAGGTACGTAAAAGAGTTCGGAGCATATGAAATCTTTATTCTTCTATACATAAACATGCAACTCTCTTGCTTAAAACGAAGAATTTTCATTTGTGACAAAAAAAAAATGAAGAAAAACGATTTATTAATTCAGCTTCTCTCTATTTATACTTGCTTAAGAAAACCAACTGGTTAATTAAAATTCACATATGAAAATAATTGGATCCAAATGCAGAAAATGTAGACGATTTCGAGGAATCCAATCTCAAATTCAGAATCCTTTTAAAAGAAAATAAATAAACAAATTCAATAGTATTTGTTCTTTTGGGAGAAGCATCCATGTTTATGTAAAAAAAACCCGTCTATTCGGTGCTTGTTATAGAGCCTAGAGACCAAAGGACGCAGAATCAAAGAAGATCATTTTAAATCTAAGATATAGACAGATTGAACTTCTGAATCTCAAACCACTTAATAAAAATTGATTTTAACATCTATTATAATTCGGAGATACCAACTTTTTAACTTAGTGACAAAAAAAAAAAAAAACTTAATGCCTTGGACAGTCAAGAAAGTTTATATTCACCATATAGCGCACACACGTCGAGACTACTACCGCATACCTCTTATCCTCTGAAACTGTTTCACTTACCTAATGGAAAAAAAAAAACAATAACAATAAATTTAAAAAAATTGCAAGCTATCAATTCTTCAAAAGTATCTGAATGACACAAAGACAAAGAAAATGCGTTGAAAGTTGAAATCGCATTTAATCATTGAATATATGAGTATGTGCAAGAGAATTAAGAGAACATTATAGGGAAAAATGAAACGGATACCAAATAAATGGTAATTAACTCCATTTCAATTGATAACAAATTTATGTGCTTTTAATATAGAGCTGATAATTAGGGATGATTTCAAATTTAAAGGAAAACAACTATTGCTATCAAGTAAATTATAGAAAGACAAATTCACCATGTAGTTTAAGTGAAAAAACGTACTTGCTTTAGCTTCACGTGATCATAACCCTTGCTTCAAATCCCATTAGAAACTACAATACAACCGCACAACCAGAGAAACAAAACCATTTAGCTACTGTGTCTTGAGAGATATCCCTGTAAAAATCATCAATTTACAAGATGTGAGAAAACATTTATCAGACAAATTCGATCATACAGATCAAAGATTTAGAACACACATCATCCCCATTAGCCCAAATTTACAATGGACCAAAGAAACAAATCTAATTGAGAATTCCTAAACCTAAATATTCTAATTCCATTTATACCAGAGATACCGACCCAAAATAAAATCAGCAAGGAAGAAATCGTGAACGACAATTTGGAAACGGGCAAGATCACGCTGTTGGTTTAGCTCTTCGAACAAACCAGAGGCAATTGAAGATCACGGGGCGGGTTATGATCATCTCTGTAGGGGTTGGATTTCATTCCTACGAGATCTCCGCAACGTCCTCACGAAATCAAAACAAATCTACAAAGACCAGTCTGAATTTAGGTCCAATCCCATCAGCAAAATGGACTTAATGAAACAATTGGCCTAAATTAGATATATTGCTTAATGAGCCAAACCCATTTTATTAGTTGGCCCATTTTACCTAGAAAAACTATATATAGCTCATAGCTCATTGTACTCATCCAAATGAGGATCGAAAATTCATTTGACAAACACTTGTATTCTGCAACAGCATTCTAACAGCTTAATAAAAACTCTCTTGATATCTATCTTTTTAGTGGTTTTCTCGAGGAAGTTTTCAGACCCTAGTCTAATTGTGAGATTCGACTCCCACAGTCTCTAGTTCAATTGTTTGAGCACCTTATAGGCTTATAGCAGGAAAACGGCCAATTCCCCCGTGAACTTCTAAGTTCCCGCTTATTCATACGTGATCTATTAAGATATGCGAAAACCCCCATGAACTATATATAATTTTGAATTTTCCCCATAATCTATTAAAAATTGGTCAATTTACACAAATCGCAGATGGAATCAGTTTTCCGTTAACAGGTGGCTAACGGGTTCGATTCGGTTTTGTGTAAATTGACCAATTTTTAATAGATTATGGGGAAAATTCAAAATTATATATAGTTCATGGGGGTTTTCGCATAACACAAAATTATGGTTGATCAAAACATAACACATAATTACGGTTGATCATAACATAACACAAAATTATATCTTAAACAAAATTAGAGAGAAATCAAAACAAATTAGGTTACTCTAATTTTCATCGATGACTTGGCTTTTCATTTGTTGACTTGATCCTTGTCCAAAATCAGATTGATTCGTCTTCTTTGGTCGTCTGTACACATGGAATCTAGTCTTTGTACACTTTCTTGTGTTATGCCCAACATCTCCACAATTCCCACAATGAATAATTGCTTTTTGCCTCGAAACCTTTGTTGGAGAATCATGTCTGACTTTTGTTTTCTTCTTACTTGGAGACTCATTCCTCTCTGGTCCCTTTAGAAATTTTCTTTCTCAATTTTGATGATGATGGTTGATCTGTTGGTGGTGGCACAATACCAGGCTCATCGGTTTCCTCCCAAAAGTCTAAACCACGTACACTTTCAATTGTTGTTTCGTAATGTTTTCTCCACTTAGAAGTGAGGTAACAATCAGCAATGTAATCCTCTTTCTTGCGCTTCTTCACATCAATAACCTTGAGAGCATGACGACAATGCAATCCAGACATCTCCCACTTCCGACAAGTGCAAATATGCTCCACCATCTTCACAATGTATGCAGATTTTTTCTCCTTCACCTCAAAAGAATTATGACCAGCAGGAAATACCTTACAGTGTTGGATCTTGAGCTGCTTCTCTTCTACTTATTGCATTGCAGAAAATACTTTACACTGTCGGATCTTGAGCTGCTCATCGATGAAAGTTAGAGTAACCTAATTTGTTTTGATTTCTCTCTAATTTTGTATAAGATATAATTTTGTGTTATGTTATGATCAACCGTAATTATGTGTTATGTTTTGATCAACCATAATTTTGTGTTATGCGAAAACCCCCATGACCTATATATAATTTTGAATTTCCCCCATAATCTATTAAAAATTGGTCAATTTACACAAAACCGAATCGAACCCGTTAGCCACCTGTTAACGAAAAACCGATTCCGTCTGCGGTTTGTGTAAATTGACCAATTTTTAATAGATTATGGGGGAAATTCAAAATTATATATAATTCATGGGGTTTTCGCATATCTTAATAGATTACGTATGAATAAGCGGAAACTTAGAAGTTTACGGGAGAATTGGCCGTTCTCCCGGCTTATAGCCGCTTGGAATCTTCAAAATCATTGCGCTGTTAGATATCGAGGAGAGGAGAGGAGTGGCCGATAAGGATCCATTTAGATATTTAGGAAATTGGGGTTTTAAGATGTCGAGAAGGAGAAGAAAGGGGAATTGTGGTTGTGGTCAAAACTTTAAAAGAGACACGTGTCACACATATAGATGCCACATGGCAGCCTGTCAGAAAGTGTGATTCTAAAAAACCTTATAATATTATTATATTATATAAGAGATATCTATATAGTGATTATTTCTTTCTCTCAAAATGTATAGAATTGATTTTTTGTGATGCAATCTACATGTTGATCTACAAGACTCGACCGAACAACTCATGTCATTGAATACGAACATGCAAAATATACCTTCACAAGTAACTACATATCTTTACTGGTTTAGTGTGTGATCAAGATATTCATTTATTGGTTTCCTTTTGGATACCAAACCTAGATCAATCCCCTATTCATTGTACTAATTTGAGTTATTATGGATTTATATATTTAAGTTTATTTGATATGTAAATGCAAGTAGTCTCTGCAACGCACGAACACACATATACCAACATGAGACAACAACAATTTAGTCTGGTTCTTTAGAAAAAAAATGACAATCAGAACCAAAAAACTTATATCATTAATTTAGGAGATTTTAAGTTTAACAACTACGGACCATCATCTTACAACAACAATCCAGGTTCCGTCAACTGTGAACTAAAAAGCAAAACTGTAAACTCAAGCAGCCATCAGCTTTGGACCATTGTCCGGCATTCCCATTCCAGCGGCTAAATCTGCATCTAGTTGTGTGTGTGGCGCCTGTCCATTCATTATCTTCACACTGCAATCCAAATTGAGGGGAACAAAAAACAATCAGAGTCCAATCAATTCAGGGGAAACACAGATATTCAAGTCACACCACTCACTAAGGCACACACAATTCACCTTCAAACACCTTTACAGAGCAGAAGACAAACAATATAATCAATGAAAGTATAAAAATAGAAAGGGCTAATACTTTTCCAAGCTATGCTCGTGAAGAGAAACTGCTTGAACATTGCAAGCAGAACAGATGCTTTATCAATTATGTTTACATACTCATGGTATTACTGTACTATCAGTACCATGAAGAAGAATTAAGTAACTCCAAACGAGCATACGAACCATTCCAAGAAACAAAACTTGAATGCAGGAAACCCGAATGTAACCAAGGCAGACACTTACCGCTTCTTATGCTTTTTAGTCTTGAAATGATCATCCCGCACCGACACATTGGAGAAGTACCGACTGAAACATAATGAAGTAGAGAGACAGGAACACAAAATTAAATGCTGATGAAAACAAACAAATGGTCAATAATTCGGAATAGTAAAATCACACAAACAGAAACATATACAGAGGTTCAATTCAAGATTGTCTTTGCAACAAAGTTTAATATACTAAGAGGAGATTCAAGATATAGTCTTACTCGCAGTGCAAGCAGTAGAATTGACCCATTCCAGGCAAATCCTCATCAAGCTGCAAAGGCTTCTTCTCTGTCTCTGGTTTCCGCAACTCCGTGTAAACCAAATCGTCGCGTGGAAACAAAATTCTCCGTCAAGGGAAACAAAAACCCAAGCATTATATTTCATCAAATCGAAAACTATTCCAAAAACCAAGTACAACATTACAAAAAAGGATATCTTTGACTTCGAATTTGTCTCGACGAGCTGTTTTGTGAGACAAACGCCTCTTCTTCACCTTCCTAGTCGGGCATCTACCCATTTTGTACTCCTAAAAGTGTTGGAAAATTTGCAGAATCAGTGAAATTGAATCATCAAATGCGGAAATTAATGGCTAGTTGTAAGAATCTAAACGAAATTAAACATCAAAAAGGAGAATTTACTTACGATTTAGAGAAGAAACCACGAGAGTAGAAGCTGGAGACGACGATGCGAAGAGAAACCCTAAAATATTGCTCAGTTTCAGTATAAATTGACCTAAACTAAAGGCGGTTTTGAATGAATTGAGGCCCATCTTCATAAACAGGCCCATGCGTTATTAACTTGGGCTTATTATATTTGGTAGCACAAAAGAAGAAGACTTATTAAATAAGACCAAAATCTTACAACCATGGAGATTTTGTTATGCAAGGAAAGTCACATCAATTTCTAATTCATTAATGACCGAATCAAATTTGTCACATGTATATTGTATTATTGTAATTGCATAATGTGATTGGTGACTTTGAAAGAGTGTTATGATGCTTGCTATGTAATGTAACCAATCTCTTGAGTAATACACATGTATTTGGATATTACGTAATAGAGTGTTACAAAAGTCACATATTAATACAAGTTTCACCTGTTTTATTGGGATGTTACAATTTTGCTCTTGTCTTCTTATGTATCACTTTTAATTGTAACTCTATATCATACGTACCACTATTTTTTTATATGTTACTAATCGAAGCTAATGTACTCACTACTCATGTTATATGGTGATCCGTTTATATGCTTCTTTTTCATGTCTTCTTAATTATCACATATATCTTTTGGACTCTAGCCAATTTATTATGGTCTGATTGGTTACGATCTCTAGAGCTTTTTTACCATAAAATCTACAATGTAGTGTAGCTATATAGACATACTGGTTTTAGGTTATAGATTTAGGCCGTGAACATTTTATCATAAACCTTTCAATAAAACTATATTATTTCATATGGAAACAATATGTGCTCATTCAAGGCCGGTCTTGAACAGTTATGGGTTCATGCCTCATGGTCATCAACAATGTCTACAAAACAATAATTTTTCTAACTTGCGATTTTTTAAGTCAATATCGGCTCTACATCCATTAATTGTTTTAAATTTATTTTAGAATAACAGTATGTGTCCACATCATAGGATGAGATGAAAAATGAATTCAACAAAACACAATAAAACATGATGTTGACAAATGAACAGATAAAAGGACGAACGAAAGCAATTACGCAACTCTTTGATACATTTTTTACTTTTCTTGTTTTATTTCTTTTACTGTTTAGTCATTTGAAATATTTTTAAAGTAGATTTAATTTGAGAATTTTTGAGAAATGTCCCTTTTAAAAAATGTCACTATTTCAAAATTATTTATTTAATATATTAATTATGTTGAATTAATATTTATTTTTTAGGGTTTAAAGTTTGTTTGGAGTAAAAAAAAATTTTAGGATTTAAAATTTTAAAATTTAGGGTTTAAATTTTTTTAATTAATGATATTTTTACAAATAAACAACTTATAATAGAATTTTTTAAAATGGACACACCAAAAATAATATTTTTGCAATTATTTCAAATAATCGGTCAACGAACTTAACAAGCTAAATTTTTTATTTATTTTTAATACTAACTCAATAAGAATTTTTTGTAAATGAATTCAACAAAACACAATAAAACCCGATGTTGACAAAATGAACAGATAAAAAAAGGACGAACGAAAGCAATTTTTTGTTTTGGAAAAAAAAAACGATTTCTTGTAATAGTACTAGATTTTTGACCGGCAACTCTTTGATACATTTTTTACTTTTCTTGTTTTATTTCTTGTTCTGTTTAGTCATTTGAAATTTTTGTAAAGTAGATTTAATTTTGAGTCACCAAACTCAACAAGCTAATTTTTTTTAATACTAACTCAATAAGCTAATTAGTTTGTAAAAGAAAAAGAAAAGTCAGTAAGTTAATGGCCTATCCAGTCTCTGTCTCTATAACGCAGCCCATGTTTTTTTTTTAAGATATATAATCCTATTAAATTTTTGATCCACGTCTTAAAAATAAAATCATAGTATTTTATTTATAAGAGAAACTTTGCGAAATGCCAGTTTTGAATTCTCACTTTTAAAAAATGTCACTTTTTAAATTTTTTTGTAAAAATGCCACTTTTTCAAAATTATTTATTCATTATATCATTTATGTTAACTATGTTGTATTAGGATTTAGTTTTGAGAGTTTAGAGTTTGTTAGGGGTCAAAACATTTTTTAGGGTTTAAAATTTTAAGATTTTGACTTTAAAAATTCATAATTAGTGGTATTTTTACAAATAGATAATTTATAGTAGTATTTTTAAAAATATACACACCAAAAATGGTATTTTTGCAGTTATTCTTTTTTATAATATACAGAAAAATTATAAAGAACAAAAATCAAATGATATCTTCTATATAGATAAATATATTATATCTTATAAAAATCTAATCTCGATGACACTCGATGACACTCAAATTGAATGTAAACATCGTAATTCATCATTTAAACATTAAAACATTGTGTTAGATGATGTTTATAATATTAAACTATTATATTTTAGTTGGATTTAAATTAGTAACATATGTATTTCTGAATTCATATTAAAAAATTAATCTCGATGACACTCAAATTGAATCTAAACATCGTAATTCATCATTTAAACATTAAAATATTGTGTTATATAATGTTTATAATATTAAACTATTATATTTTAGTTGGATTTAAATTAATAACATATGTATTTCTGAGTTTATATTAAAAACTAATGTAGATATATAGAGATTTCTAATATGACATATAGAATTATTTATAATATTTTAATTAGTTAATTTAATTAATGTGTTTATCACATAATTTTTTTTATTTAATGTTTTTTTAATTAATATATAAAAAATATGTAAGGATAAAAATACTAATAATATAAGCTAATTAGTGCTGTACGAACTGAATCAACTAGTGTATATGAATTGGTTGGGTGAAACGCATAGTATATCACAACAGAACGTGGAAATTACATTCTTAAAAACATAGTACAATTATTATTTGAAATGTGCATATAAATAGATATTAATATATGCACGTTCTGTTTTGTTAATTTACCAATATAGTATATATATATATGCACGTTAGTCACACATATCTAGAATTGTTATGTACTAGTGCCAATAAGAAATATATAATGAGGTCAAACTACTTGACAAACTAAACCATGTGCGATTGTTTTTCTTGTTGTATTTTAGAATTTAGATCTGATCTTATCATGCGTTGAATGGGCTTAATATAAAAATGTGGTATATATAACTTTAAACAAATTTTTTTAGATACTAACATATATTTTGAAAACTAGATAATTCTCCGCGTTATACGCGAATTAATATTTTTAAAAACCAAATAAATTAGAAATGATTAATAATGGTATAGAAATATATTTAACAATTCATAGTTAAAAATTGTTAATAGTGTACAATTTAGATTTCGTTTTGATTTTGTAATTTGTTTTTTATTTTTAAGTTTTTGTTTATGAATAATATATATAAAAATTAAAACAGATATTAAAACGATCTACTATGATTTTGGTTCGTATTCAAATTAATCAAATACATAATTTATTTTTATATAAATTTAGGTTTATACCAAAATTTTAAATTAATTTTTCGATTAGGTTTTTGGACTAAAATTAATTTTATCTCTTATATATGTCCAATTTAAATAATAATTATCTAATTAAAAAATATTGCATAAATAAAACCGAATGAAATACATATTTATTTGGGCCCTTTGTTTTAATTTAATTTAATCAATTTTTATTGAATTGGTAACCGATATTTGCTAGAGTGACCTTATCACAATCTTTGAGTTAATCCGTGTAATTTATTAGATTAATGTAATTATTTAATATTTAATATTTACTAGAATTCGTTTTATTTTTTTATTTTTTTAGTTAACCGACATTTGCTAGAATCGTTTGGACCTTATCACAATTTTTAAATTGATCTGTGTGATTTGTTGGATTAATATAGTTATTTGATATATAATAAGATATTAATTTAGTTATTTAATATTTATTCAGAAGATTAATAAGAGATTTATCAGAAATGTGGGCTAGAAACGTTTTTTTTTTGTTTGGGCTTTATCAAAAACAAAAAAATGTAAACTGAATTTATCAAAAATAAAAATATTACTAAGAGATTTTACCATATCATAATAAAAAATATATCATATAATCATTTATTTAAAAGAATTATTTGGAAGAGTAATTGTGAAGTACATGTAAGGAAATGTTACAAAATAATTTTCTAAAAAATATATAAGGGATAGTAACATAAATGTCAAATGATAGCTTAAGGATGGGGAAAGAAATTCACAGTCTATGATCGTCAAATGATATATTACATACGATTCAAATGATAATGACATTCGCTATTTTATAGACTTAGGAAATTGATGTAAATTTCGATCTAATATTTACTACATTACCAATATACTAATATACAACCATTTTTTTAAAAACAGTGTAGATTTAGTTTTTGGAAAAGAAAATTAGATTGTTTAATAAAATCCTATAATACATCATACTTTTAGCTGTTTAAAATTTCCAGATAATAATTAAAACACAAAAAAGAGAAGAGGAGGTTCCATCAACTTCACTTAGAATAAGACAAGACTATATGCCATTTGCAGAATCAATAACTTTATGATCCAAAAGTAGAAGAAAAAATGTTATCTTTATCTTTCATTTCTTTATAAATTCTTTCAAAAATATAGAATATTCAAAAATGATGTGATAATTATTTTCTCAAACAATTGCTATGAATTTTGTTAACATGGTAATATCGATCCACTTACCCTTGTGCTCTGAATTGTTACATTTTTATGCTTTTGGTGAAAGATTGTTTTTATGATTGCTTATATTTAATTATTAACAAAATAGCATGTTCACTTTGTAAGTTTTTTTTTGTTTTTTTATAAACTATGGAAATTCTGAACTTTTGGCTCATAACCTCTTCGGTATTCGGAGACAGTTTTTGGATATTCGGATTTAAAGAATAACTCTCTGTCTCAAAAAAAATTTAAACCCGGAACACAAAAGAACCATCCCTCTTATGTTACTGGTAGGTCACCACACTTTTGGTCACTTTGTAAGTTCGTATCAAATAAAATAACAAAACGATCCCAAATTTTTTCAAACTACTAAAAAACAGCATATGCAAATCTTCTGTTATTTAGTTCGCATTTAAGACCATTATAATATCTTCTAACTGAATCTGGTTTCTTACAAGGTAGGAAATGTATATTCTTTGATTACTGGTTGAATGATTTTTACCTTATATTGATTCAGATTCGGCCAATCTAGACTCTAGTCATCAAATAGTCAAAAGACTCAAAGGTGAGAAATGATTATCCTTCTATTTTTAAAAGCAATGGTACAAGATTAATTAATGTATTACTTGTAACCTAACAAAAAATATTTAATGTTTCTTGAGAAACTTGGTGCCATCGTGGCTGGTACCATCACTTGTGTCAAGCGCCCACTCTCGCTGACCTCAGCCCCCAACGAATACATACATTTAAATATGTGCATGTAAGTATGTAACATCAAACCATATAATATTCAGTAAAATTCACTATCAAATTATATAATAATTATCAAACCGACTACTCTCTTCTCTATAAATACACACATTTGCCTCCACTTCCTCTCGTTCAAACATTTTTTCATCCTTCAAATACAATAATTGAAAACTCAAATATATCAAAACTTATCTTTTCAACCACAAAATGGGAGAGGTTAGTGACTTTCTATATTTTTTTTTATCTTCATTCTGAAATTTTAATCATCCAAACTTTTATTGATGTGTTTTGATTATGTGTATGTAGAAACAAGAAGGTGCCAAAGTTGAACAAGAAAAGAAGGCAGCCACCGGAGTTTCTGCTGAGACTACCGACGGCAAGTCAAAGAGCGGCGGAGGAGATTCCGCGCCTGCTCCGGCTGCCGCGGCCGCCTCCACCGCCTTTGTTTATAAAATGGATATGCACTGCGAAGGCTGCGCAAAAAAGATCAAACGAATGGTGAAGCAAGTCGACGGAGTGAAGGATGTGACGGCGGATACGGGTGGGAACAAGCTTACGGTGGTCGGAAAAATTGATCCGGTGAAACTCCGTGAGAAGTTGGAGGAGAAAATGAAGAGGAAGGTGGTACTTGCTAACCCACCTCCACCATCACCGCCGAAAGTAGACGGACCCGTCGCCGCCACCGTTGGAGAGAAGAAAACCGACGGTGGAGATAAGGCGGCGGCCGCTCCTCCTCCTCCGGCCGCTCCTAAAGAGGTACATATTTAATTGAATAAGGACAAGAGACAACTATGTTTTCGCTATTGTAAGCTAGTTTTTGACGGCGTACGTTAGCAACTTGAAAATATTTGATAAGCTAAACGAAAAAGAGTAGGCATGGTAAAACCAGACTTTAATTGTTTCTAACGAAGTACGTAGTAGTATGAATTTAATTTTTTTTTGTTTTTTGTTTTTTGTACAGAGCACGGTGGCTTTAAAGATCAGACTACATTGCGAGGGATGTATTCAGAAAATCAAGAAAATAATATTGAAAATCAAAGGTAAGGAGATTAATACAAACCAACTAAAGTTTCTTATAAAACTTTAATACTCAAATTAAAGCATGCAATTTAATTAATTATTTATTTTGAATCAGGGGTCGAAACGGTGGCTTTTGATGTAGCCAAAGACTTGGTTACGGTTAAAGGAACAATGGACGTTAAAGAACTTGTGCCTCTCCTCACTAAAAAGCTCAAACGAACCGTCGAGCCTATTCTTCCCGCCAAAAAAGACGACGGAGCCGGCGAGAAAAAGAAGACAGAAGTCGCCGCTCCTCCCGTCGCAAAGAAAGAAGCTCCGGCCGTCATAGCAAAAGAAGCAAAGAAGGATGACGCCGGAGAGAAGAAGAAAGATGCCGGAGACGGTGGAGAGAAGAAGAAAGATGCCGGAGACGGTGGAGAGAAGAAGAAAGATGCCGGAGACGGCGGAGAGAAGAAGGAAGGTGGCGGCGGCGGAGGAGGAGGTGCGCCGGTGGCGATTGTGAATAAGATGGATTATTATGGGTACTCAGCTTATCCGACGGTTCCGATGTATTGGCAAGAAGGACACGTGTACGGTCAGAGTTATCCAGGTTCAGGATACAATTACGCGAGTGAGAGTTACGTGCCGTACACGCAGCCAAACATGACCGTTCCTCCTCCTCCACCCGGAATGTTTAGCGACGAGAACCCTAATGGTTGCTCCGTTATGTAATCTTTCTTGGTGGGGTTGAGAATGTGAATATAAAGAAACTCTAAGGGTCGAAAACTAAAATGTGAAAAAAAAACAGTTCACAAATAGTTACAGTACTTTTTTTTAGATAAAATTTTGAAAGTTGAGATGGAGCCAGCAGGTTCTTACGTGTAACATTGTTCCTTTAATTGTTAGTTACTTCTTTAATAATAAACTAATTACTTTACTTTAATTCTTGTGTCAGCAAAACGAGTAACAAAAATACTGTATGATGAAAAAAGAATACTAATTATCTTTCAAGAAAGGGATCATTTTGGTAGAAGAACTATCATTGTTCTTGACGTTTCAAGACGGATTATTTATGAATGTTTAATTGGAGTATTTTTTGTGTGTGTCCATTATACGATGGGGTATTTTTTTGTGTGTCCATTGTGAAATCATTTTGGTTGATTGATCTATGTAGAAAGATGATTAAAATGATTAACAATCTGGAAAAGATGAAGAACGATTAATGATATTTTTGGTGGAAAGCTAGTAAAAGACATTTTCTCGATCAACTATGATAAGACGATCATGATTGTGAAACTATCATTATCTCCATGGTAATTATTAATAGCCTTTTTCTTTCTCAAAAAATTATTGTTAGCCTTTACATAAATAAAGCTTTATCTTTATGGCATCGAATGAATCATAAGTCCTCCCTTCAACAATTCATTAATAGTATATCGTATAATTTTCACATCACATCCATAGTTGATCGTGTTTAGCGTCAGTATGTGGTGTTTCCATATCTTTCCGTAAAATGTTAACATGTTATTTTCATATTTTTGCTCTGATACGAATTGAAAAGGTGGTAACGGACAACACAATATTCTAAAACTTAGTTCACTTCATCTAATATATTATATATATATTTATATATGCGGCAATGAATTTGTTATTTGCACAATTACGCAAGTGTTTTTAACATATAGCATATTTGTTTGCATTCTCTATACGTATGTGTCAATGTGTGCATTAATGATGTATATGGACAATGTTTATATTATAACATGATTTAGCTTTGATTAGTGGTGACTTAATCTTGACAGAAAAAAAAATAGTGACTTAGTCTTTTACGTATACTTGTTCTAGATTGCTACACAAAGACAAAACGATTAAAACAAAGTCATGTTGATGACGATTCCATTACTTTCTATTTCGTCTCTCTAATCTTCTTTTTTTTATATCTGTCTATATATATACAATTGTATACACAACTAAATTTGAAATTTTGTAAGACTATTTATGTACACGATGTTTTATTCTCTCTCTCAAAATCATGCAATAATAATCAATCATTGTATTGTATATATGCTGAGGATAAACCAAACACGCACGTACCCTATTTTGAGGTTTATTTATGGAAATATAAATATATCCTCTATACCCCATAATCCACTTATTACAAACTTTTCTCTTTGGAAACATATCGAATTATAATATGTACATAATAATTTAAATTATTTAATCGAATAGAATAAAAATAAAAAAAACGTTCTGGATAGCGTTCAACTCTCCTACATAGGCAAATAATTGCATGTGTACATGTACGTGTTGCCAAACTGATCACTTCTAGCTCTCTCCTCAACTTTTATTTTTTTCATATGACCCAAATATTTTGTCTCACGTAACGATGCAAGCTAGTGAAGATATAATAAGAAAATGACAATACAAATAAAGTAAAGAAGTTCTACCATTTGGGGCTAACGTAACTTGAATAAACCAAACGTCCTCATCTTTTATCGTTAGTTACGAGGAGGATATATTAGTATGTTTTTAAATCCTATTGACCCTAGATATATAGTATCGATGGTGTCAATTCTCTAGTTGTAAAACTTGTAATTATTGTACGTATATTGATTATATATATGAGCCACCAAGTAAAATAGACACTTTCAATGCATAAATTATATTCTATCATTACTACCGGCTTTAATTCATATATATTAAACTAATAGAATTTGCTTAACTTATTTGAAATAATTCACAAAAACTTAATTTTATTCACTAACAAAAAAATAGTATTTATACACAAGTATGTTTTCTTATTCGATAGACTTAAATCTAAAGTATATATATTCTTAACATATATTTCCTTGACTAATATCCCCCTCAAGTGTTAGTACGATGCGTCGAACTCCCAATTTGGATAGTAGATTGACGAATGTCGGTCTTGGTAGAACTTCAATGAGTAGATCTGCGACTTTATCTTTCGTGGAGATGTGAGGAGTTGTAATTAAGCCATCTTGAATAGCATCACGCACTTTATGACAATCTGATTCAATATGTTTAGTTCGCTCATAAAAGGCAGGATTGGCAGCGATGTGGATGGCAGCTTGACTATCACAATGTATAAGAATAGGAGCTGGATGATCAAAACCAAGATCGCGAAGTGCTTTATTCCATTTCAATTCACGAAATGTATAAGCTATAGCGCGATACTTTGCTTCAGTAGAAGAGCAAGAGACAGTGTCTTGTTTCTTTGTCTTTCAAGAGATAGGAGAATCCCCTAAATACACGACATAAGCAGACAGAGAGCGACGAGTGATCGGGCAAACAGTCCAATCGGAGTCGCAATAAGCAGATATAGTAAGATCATTGTCAGACCGTAGAAGAATACCTTGAGCTGGATAACCTCTGAGATAGCGAACAACTCGAAGAGTTGCTTCCCAATGTGGTACAAGAGGTTTCTGCATGAACTGAGACAGAATATGGACAATGTAGCTCAAATCTGGACGCGTATGTGTGAGATAGATGAAACGACCAATGAGGTGTCGATATTGTTCATGATTTGAGAGAAAGGAACCTTTTATGGAGGCTAGTTAATGGTTGACTTCAACAGGAACAGCGGAAGGCTTACAACCCAAAAGACCAGCTTCAACAACAATATGGAGAACATACTTTTGATGAGAAAGACAAAACCCATAAAGACCCCGAGCTACTTCAATTCCGAGAAAATACTTGAACTTGCCAAAGTCCTTCATGTGAAAGCATTTGTGAAGGTAGTCTTTGAAGCTTTGAATGGTAGATAAGTCGTTGCCGGCAACAATGAAATCATCGACGTACACAAGAACATGTAGTATCTTTCCTCCTTTGATTAGTGAGAATAATGAGTAATCTTGATAACTCTGAGTGAACGTGAACTGTTTTAATACCGTAGATAACTTTTCAAACCAACAACACGGAGCTTGACGAAGACCATATAGAGACTTTCGGAGACGACAAAATTTATTCGGATCAGAGAGACTTACGGAGACGACAAAATTTATTCGAATCAGAGGAGTAGAACCAGGCGAAAGTTTCATGTAGACTTCCTCCTCAAGATCACTATGAATAAAGGCATTGTGAACATCCATCTGGTGAACCTCCCAGTCTTTGGCTGCTGCAACACCAAGAAGATAACGTACCGTTGCCATTTTAGCTACGTTGCAAGGGTTTCTTTAAAATTAATGCCCTTTTTTGTCTATTGCCCAAAGCAAAAAGACGAGCTTTGTACCATTTCAATGTACCATTAGAGTTAAATTTCAACTTATAAACCCATTGACTACCAATAACTTTCTTCTCTAGTGGCAAATCAACAACGTCCCATGTATGATTAGCTTCAAGGGCATTAATCTCACTTTTCATGGCTTCACATCATTCTTTAATAAGAATTGCATCTTTGAAGTATTTAGGCTCTGTACTATCAAGAACTGCAACCATGAAAGCTATGTGGTTTACTGAAAAACCACTGTCAGATAAACACTCGGCAATAGGATAGAGAACCTTACCAAAAATCGTAGTCGAGTCTGAGTTGGAGAGACCAGGTGAAGAAACGTGAGTGTAAAAGAGAGGAGTGTACATGCTTGGTAATAAAATCCTTGAGTAAGATCGATGGTTTGCGAGAGCGGTGACCACGGCCCAATAATTCTTGTAAGCCTGGAGATGACGCCGTATCAAATTCAGAGACAGTAGGAGGAGATGATGAAGCATGTGGCTCCGTTTGTGCATAAGCTCGTACAAGAACTGGTTCAGAAACTAGTACATGAACTGTCTCAAAAACTGGTACAAAATCTGGAACAGAATCTTGTACAGACACTGGTACAAATAGTGGTACAGACACCGGTGTAGAATTTGAGACAGACAACCTCGCATCAGGTAAGCACCAGTCATCACAAAGAAGTTCAGTATAAACAATAGGTAGTACAAAATCAGGCTTAGCCGAATCCAAGAACGAAAACACATCTCCTTGGAAGTAAACGTCTCGACTAGTGAAAAATTGTTCTTTCTCTATATCAAATAGACGCCATCCTTTATTCCCATATGGGTAGCCAACGAACACACAGCGACGACTACGACCTCCAAACTTGTCCTTATCACGAGCTCGACGGTGTGCATAACACAGACATCCAAAAGTAATCAGCATAGCATAAGAAGGCCGCATGCCAAAAAGTACTTCATATGGAGTTTTACCCTTTAAGACAAAAGAAGGTGGCGATTAATCAAGTGAGTTGCTGTAAGGATGCTCTCACCCCAAAACTTGATAGGGAGACCACTCTGAAAAAGGCAAGCGCAAGAAACATTTAGAATATGTCGGTGTTTACGTTCCACCCGTCTATTTTGTTGTGGTGTATCAACGTAAGAAGTCTGATAGAGAATCCCATGGACTTGAAAATATGAGGTAAGACACATAAAATCTGTGCTATTATCAATACGAAAAGCTTTGATAGGCTTTCCAAATTGTCTTTCGGCCATGGCATAAAAATTACGAACCAAACGAGAAACTTTAGATTTTTCAGACATAAGATATGTCCAAACGGAGCAGAAATAGTCGTCAACTAAGGTGAGAAAATAAACAACTCCACAAGAAGAAGAGATTTGATAAGGACCCAGACGTCGCAATGCACCATTGAGAAGCAATTTGAAGCTTTATTAATGCTATCATGAAAGACGGCACGTGTTTGCTTAGCGCGAAAACAAATATCACAACTTTTGATCTCTTCAAAAGCACTAGAGGATTTGAACACACTTTGGCAAAGAACGCAGTGCACCAATAGACGGATGTCCTAATCGACGATGTCACAAAGCTCCTGAAGTATAAACTCGCGCTGAAGGAGCACTAAAGCAATAGTAGCGCTGAAGCAGTCATCACTGAAGCAGATACTGGCGTTGAAGAAGTCATCACTGAAGCAGATACTGACGCTGAAGCAATCATCTCTTTAGAAGTTTTGTCAGCATGTACAACCAGAACTCCTGTAAAATAGTACGCTCCCTCACGCTCTTCACCCGCTCCAATCAAAGTCCTCGAAAAAACAATCATGTAAGAAACATAGCGTATTAGTAAAGATTGCGATACAGCCTGTTTGTTGTATTAATTTAGACACATAAATTAATATGCAATCAAAGTCAGGGACAAATAACACATCGTTAAGTAGATAAGCTGAACTAAGAGCCAATGTTCCACGTTTTGTAGCGCGAGATCCAGTCCCATCCAGGAAAGTAACATCGAAAGGAACAATGTCTACTACATCCACCAAGAGAGAACAATCCCTAGTCATATGATGTGATGCACCTGTATCAATAATCACATCGTTAAGATGAGTTTGACACGACAACCGTTCCGAAAATATATTCGGACATTGAAATTGTAGAAGATTAATCAGATGCGCAATATGATCATTGATTGTAGCACTGGTTGTAGTAGTGGCTGAAGCAGTTATTGTTGTAGTCACGCTGAACTAGTGAAGAATCTGTTATGGCAGAGGAAAGCAAGTACGACGATGTAGTTGATGTTGATGTCATTGTTATAGGTACAACGGTGGTGGTGAATCTTAGGGTAGAAGTAGAAAGTTGCAGCGGTTGTTGAAACGGCGGCGATAAAGAAAAGTAAAATTGTGATGATGAGCTCACGATGGTGAAACTTAGGATTGAAGAAGACGGCAGCGGTTTACAACGGCGGCGGCGGCAAATAAAGTTTTAGTAGAAAATTAGGTTTATGAATCTTATTGCTCTGATATCATATTAAATTTGGGTTACTCATGAGCTTGCAACTAGAACCAATTGGTAATGAGTGGATTGACTCTAACCCTTTATATATTAGTTAATTAATTCTCCAACTTCCGATATGAAATTTTTTTTCATTAACATGATTTTATATATTTTTTTTAATTCTGAACATTGGTGAATCAAAATATCGTTAGTTATTTGAATGCTAACCAAATAATTGAAAAACTAGGTTTATACAAGAAACAATTCAAACTAATGAAGATAATGTATAAAAAGTCTTTTGAATTTATAAAAGTTACAAATTCTCTTTTAGAAAGATTTACATTAATATTTATATATGTTTGAGTCGGTCGAATAAACCGAAAAAATATAAAAAATCTTATAATTTTTTAAGCAAATTTTTATTATATATGTTCATCATTTCTTTTTCCTGAAGTTTTTAGATTGTTTAAAACATCGTGGATCTGAGCCGAACTCCCTTTTATGGACTGAACTCTTGTTCGTAAACCAAGTGCGAACATTTTTTAGCGGATTTCTAATCGGTTCAGATCAAAATCAGATTATGATGATGAATTATAAATCCAATTACCAACATACTGTATATCATTCACCATTTTTCATGACTATGATATATTATTTTGTTATGTTATGGTTAATTAAAAAGCTATATAGATCGAGATTCATATATTTAAACCCTCATTTTCAGAGTTTTATTTTTTCGGAAATCAATCAAAGATTAGTAGTATCACATATTCTAAAGAATATTATTATCCAACAACATTTTATTTTGTCTTTAAGAAATGCAAACATCAGGGCATTTTCTCTACCCCTTCTTACCCTGAAAAAACTATTGATGATATATATTATAGTCAAATCAATATAAAGCTTTCTTACATCACGATTGTGATTTCATTCGTCATTTGAAAACCAATTCAAACATTTTATCACCTACGTTTGTCAAACCATGGCCAGTGGTAACCAGTTGTTCATATATATTTGTCCTCTTGGATTGTAAAACATTTTTTAGTTGCTTATTTGGATTATAAAATTTTGTTTTAGCCTCAATTTTCAAAAAGGGTTTTCTTTACCTAGAAACGTCTTTGGAATTTTCTGAATCTAATTATAATAAATAGAAACGTTATAAATCAATTTATTTAAAGTTATATATTATGCATTTCAGCGATGAACTAATTCTATATTTATTCAAAATGGGAACCCACATAAGATGTTATGTCATTGCTCACTATGAATATGTATTGCAAATATTAAATTTATAACTAATAATAATATTATATAATAGTGATAATATGAATTAGGTGATAGGTTGCAAAATCCAATCAAAGGCCACCCATGTCTCCTTCATGGAAGTGGATCTGGCAGCAGAAAATATAAGAAAATTATCAATTAAATAAATGCAAACAAATAGTGGATATCTATTTTGTGGTTGCAAATTAGTGGATATCTATTTATCTCTCTATTTTATTGTGGTTGCCTACGATATTGCCACGTAGATACTGTAAACTCACCACGAATCTATAATTCTAAAAATGTGGAAGACATGTGTGTAACATTAATGAATATAGAATTCCTAAGTGATAAATGTGATTAGTATAGAAGAAACGCCGAAAGAAAAAAAAAAGTATAGAAGAAACAAAGCAAACATGATGGTATATAGCTAAAATGAAATGGTGGTTATTCGAAACGAAGCAACCATGATAGTATGATCTCAAATTATTAGGATGGTTACAGCTTACGAGTATAAGAATTATGACCAAATTCGTTTATTGTTTTTCTTATGAAGTAAAACTATTTAAGTAGTCATTAATATTCATAGCCTACATATATACTTTGAATTCAGCCAATGTACACATATTGTCAAAATAGGTTGTTGACAAAAGGTGAAAATGAATAATGTTTGTCAGTTAATAAGTTTATTTTGGCTATACAATTATTCAAGTGTTTATTAAAAAACTACAATAATGTTAATGTACGGTATATGTAAAGCATGGGATAATGAATGTTGAATGGTGTCCGCGCCAAATTCGGGTTAATGTCGCGAATCTGAAAAGGGTTTGGATTTGGAATCTCATGGTTTGACTTATACGTCTGCGTGATAGATGATGCATCTCCATCAATCATCATGGTTGGGGACATACCGATCCTGACGTTTTTTTGTACAAGATTTTTTGTTTTGGATCTTGACATTTTGAAACCCGTATTACTATTGTTCAAAAAAAAAAAAATAAAAAAAAAATAAAAGACCCCCGTATTACTATAATGGCTTCGAATGGTGACAGTGGTTAGAGCGGTGCGGGACAAGCGTTTAGGGGTGCAGTGCGGTTTTAGTGCGGTGCTGTTAGAAAAAACGCACCATGCGGAACTAGTGCGGTTACTGCGGTTTGAGCGGTGCGGAACAACATATGAATGGTGAAAAAAACAATATGCGGTGCGGTCTATATGTGTGAATGGTGAAAATGTCAAAAGCGGTGCGGGATACATATTTTAGATAAATATTTTATAAATAAAAATAGATTAATGACATTAATATAATTATAAATAAAAATTATTTTGGCATTTTACAATAATATATTTATTGCTAAACTCAAATTAAAAATATATAAAAAAAAACAAGTAAAATAATATAATATTATATAATAAAATTATTTTTAAAGTGAAAGTTTTATTTTATAAATATAACAAACTATTTAATTGATCAAATATAATACATTACAAAAAAAATTATTATCGACTATATTGATTTGTCCATAACATATTTGCTATATTGTTGCTTAGCCGTGTCATATATTCTCTATCTGCTCCATCTTCTTCATTAGCTGCTTCCATGTCATCTAAATCAGGCTCCCGATTTGTGTTGTTTATTCTCGTCTCTATCATTACTTCTGCAAAGTCTGCATCTGAGAAATTTGAAATTTTAATAAAATTATGTAATCCCATTGTAGCCATTATCACTCTCTTTTGTACGTGAATGTTGTATCTTGGAAAACCAGAAAGAATCCTCCATTTATTCTTCCAAACTCCAAAAGTCCTCTCAATGACAGAACGTAAAGAAGCATGACGTTGATTAAACAATTCTTCTTTATTCCTCGGAGGAAGACCAGAGTTGAACTGTGACATATGATACCTCACAACTCTATTACGTGTTGATTTATAGGGAGCCAAAAACCCTTGCTTGTTTGGATAGCTAGAATCAACGACGTAATACTTATCGAAAGGAGGCATAGGGAACTCAGAATCACTTCGTTGTGCCATGGCCAAAACGGATGTGTCGTGACATGATCCCGGAGCTCCATTCCAAATATATGTGAATAACATATTTAAATCACATATTGCCATGATGTTCAAAGATGCATTATCATGTCGATTCCAATACATTTCTTGTAATTCAGGTTTCACTTTGACGCAAACATGAGTCCCATCCATAGTTCCAACGCATCCACTAAAAAAATGGATAATATGATCGGTCTACTTGAAGCCTTTCAGGAATTCGTTGTAGTTCTTGACTAGTCGGAGTTCTAATATAATCACATGCAAGTAGTTCAATCGCCGTTAGAACTTCACTAAACTTTCTCTTCACAGTCTCTTGATTGCGTCCAAACCTTAAACCAACATCTCTTTTAACTTCATTGTGTCCACATATCCGTAGAAACATAGCCACACTTTCTTCAATACTTATATTTAATGTTGGTTGTAGCCCGTAGTTCGTTTGTAGAATGTTACACAATGTTGTAAAACATGGAAGTGACATTCGTAGTAACTGAAGACAAGCAGCATCATCTTGTTGTAATCGACGCCAGATATTCCTCCATCCCAAACCTCTATCAGTTCGACACGGTGCTCTTTGGAAATGTTGATCATAATAACTCAAAGCTGGTTGAATTATTAACTCGTCAAATTGCTCATTTTCTAAATTCCACAATTCAATTCTCTCTTCGTAGCTTAGACTGCGGATGTCTCGTGATTGTAACTGACATATACGAAAAGCCTGAAATTTTATAAGCAGGAGATAAAAAACATCATTAGCCAAATATCAACTAACATAAAACAATTACAAAAAATACAATAACCCTTAAAAGTATAATTATTCATAAAAACAATTACACAATATGCATAAATAGACTCATGAAAATCAGATAATATTTCAAAACATAAACGAGAGTGATAAACCATAGGAAACTAATTCTCGTCTCCTGAATCACTTCTATGATCTTCATTTGTACTTGCATTGATTCCTTCTGAGGTTCCCCAGATATTGAATAGAGCTCCTCGTCTAGGAGTTTGTGAAACATCAGATGTTTCAAAATAATTTGTGAAACCGAGACCGGGTGATGATGCATGTTGAACATTTTGTGAAGCCCCTACTCCTGCAGCATGTGAAACTTCTTGTCCAGTATTCCTCATACTTCCCTCGTGACCTCCCATGGAATATCCATATTGAACATTTGTTGTAGTCATTCCCGATGATCCGCCTTGTTGAACGTTTGGTGGAAGCCCCCATTGTGACGCATTTGGTGATGTGCCCCATTGTCCAGCAGTTGGTGGTGTGTCCCATTATCCAGCAGTCGGTGGTGTGCCCCAGCGTCCAGCAGTCGGGGGTGTGCCCCAGCGTCCAGCTGTCGGTGGTGTGCCCCATTGTCCAGCAGTCGGTGGTGTGCCCCATTGTCCAGCAGCCGGTGGTGTGCCCCATTGTCCAGGAGTTGGTGGTGTGCCCCATTGTCCAGCAGTCGATTTTGTGCCCCATTGTCCAGCAGTCGGTGGTGTGCCCCATTGTCCAGCAGTCGGTGGTGTGCCCCATTGTCCAGCAGCCGGTGGTGTGCCCCATTGTCCAGCAGTCGGTGGTGTGCCCCATTGTCCAGCAGTCGGTGGTGTGCCCCATTGTCCAGCAGTCGGTGGTGTGCCCCAGTGTGGAGCTGCTGGAGGAGAACCCCACTGTTGAAAACCAGGACTTCCAAAATGTTGACTCCCATACAAGTGGCTCGAGATAAGCCTTTTTGGCAAATCTTGATCGTTCCGTGAAATACTAGTCATAGCTTCCAGTAGTTGTATCTTATCTTCGTCCGGAGCTCCACTTATATCTATGAAATACTTACGCCAAAATTTTAGCTCTTTAAGTGAATCGATGCATGCCCAATAAAATCTGGTGTTCTTTGGAAGCCCCAACTCAAAGAATATCACTTCTGCCTTCTTGAACTCATCGTAATCTTCTTGGTCAAAACTACCTGGGCAAAGTTGTTGCAAACTTTGTCGTTGGAACTCTCTATAGCCAATAATGGTGTCTTGTAAGGTTGTCTCAAAAGATTGTCTTCTACGACCTCCTGAGCTACCACCAGATCTATGCGAACCACTCCCACGCCTGACACTTGACTGTGAATTTTGTCTGCTCCTTTGCTCACCTCTTCCAACTGGGACTCGAAATGTATCTCGAGTGAACTCATTGGAAGGGTGTCCATCATCATCAAGGCTAACACGATACACTTCTTCATCTTCTTGGGCCTCATCATGAACTTGAGTTTGAGGCACGTCACCACCACCGATGTCTGAGTAACCATGGCTGACATCATCATTCCGTCTCTCATTCATTATCTCTTCTCTTCTTTGTCGCGAGGAATGTTGTGGTTGCGTAGAAACATCGTGTAATTTGAAACAGCGTTGCATCACATCCCAAAACTCAGGCGACTTTCGGTTAAACTTACTAGTTATTTTGCATCCCTATAATACAAAAAAAATATTATTTGTGTGTGTTTATGTGTTTGTGTTAGTATTAATAAATTTCCAAAAAATGATTAAAAGTTATTACCAACTCACGAGGAATCCACCACTCGGGAGGTGCATCAATCTCGGATGTCTCAGGATCAACAGAGATCCCAGTGGAATTCATAAGTTCCTTCCACTTTTTATACGCTTTTTTGAATTCATCAAGTTTGTTTTTGAAGAAACCGTATTTTATATTCATGTTAAATGCTGAGTTAAATTTTTCAACCATGTACTCTCGACCAAGAGGCGCTGGATCTTTAAGAGTGTAATTGGTCATGGAAATTGCATGATCAAACAACTCAATCAGAAATTTTTCTTGATCATAAGTCCATTTATGCCTCGGTGTGCTCTACAAATTTTAAAATTTGTAAAGTTAGTCTACTCTATTTCCAAATACTATAAATAATTTGGTAAAATGTCATTGCTAAAAAAATATAATTAAATTTTTACTCTTGTTGTTGTTTCAGATGGAGCATTTGGATCTTTTTGACTGGAAGAATTTGCGTTTGAACGACCCCTTGAAGACATATCCGCATTTAACAATACATTATCATAAATAATAAACTCATAAAGATATTCAAAAAACCATATTTTGCAAAACAGTGGTTTTCATTATTACGGTTCTCATCACTCATTAGACGTTAAAAACGAATATATATACATGAAAACTTTGTATAGTCGACCAGTAGTTAATATTTTATGAAAACTTTCTAATGAATATTTTCATTAATTTTATGAATAAAATATAATCGACCATAACTACCGTAAGTAGTTATTAATTTTATGAATAAAATCTAAACTATGAATAAATCATGAAAACTTTCTAATGAATATTTTCATTAATTTTATCAAATCGACCATAAGTAGTTAATAAAATATTGTTTACAATTTTGTATTTACAATTTAATAATATAGTTATACACTATTATCGTATTGCTTTAACATCTTTTTACATTTATTTTTAAATTTGAAATTTAAATTTTAAACTTAAATAAATATTATACATTAATTAATGAGGAAATTTGGAAAACTACCTCTTTTATGTTTTTAAATTTAAAAAATACACTATTTTAATTATTTTTCGAATACTACACTTTTCTGCATCGTGTAATTTACTAAATTAACCTTATTAAAACGAATATATATATATATATATATATATATAATAATTTTTATGATGTTAAAATCAATTTTTTATTTTTTATAATAAATTTGTTTTTCGATCATTATCTTAAGTAATTTCTTAAAGAATATCTAATATTCAGATTTTGATGTAAACAATAAATTAATTCCGATTTATACGTTTGTTAAAACAAGACCAAACCACTTGTTTGTTTATGGCAATCAAAATTTCATTTAGCATAAGCATTTCTCGTGTGTAATTACGTATATTTTATGTTTGTGCTACCATTTTACAATTAATGATACTTCTTTATACGTTCTCTCGTCATTAGAAATCAATTTGGAAATCGTTGTAAAAGTAAACAGTTCATTTAAACCAATCAAATTAACAAAATCGATTGGTTTGATAATTATAAATTATTAGTCAAGTTCTTATGTCTTCTCTTTAACAAAATTGCGATTGTTCTTTTTTTTTTTTTTCCAAAATTGTCGATCAATTTTCCCGATCCAATTTTTTTTGCCATTGTATCTACCATCATTTATATTCGTCGAATTCAGTTTAATGTTTACTCATTGTATTTTATGTTTTTATATGTTTTGGTCTTATGTAGACGCTCTCTACTTGCTTATTTGTTCTTCATTCATTTGGCATGCATTTTTCGTACTTATGTAACGATTTCATTTTTTTTAAAAAGAGAAATTTGTAGATTATTTTGAAGAGAATTGTTTACTACTAAAGTACTAATGTGGTAAAGATAAGGTAAGCTATGGTCTTTGTTTACCTAAGCAACGTAAGTTTATTTTTTTTTTTGTGAAAGATAATATTTGATATATTCTAAATTTATCTAATGGAAAATTTTAAAATTTTAAATCAATAAAAATAATATCAAACGAAAGTAAAATAATTATTAATAATAATAACCTTTCAAATTATTAATGATAATTTTTAAATTTAATTCATATCAAGATAAAAAAGTCTTTTCACATAGAAAAAGAGTTAGTTTTCAAAAAAGAAAAAAAGAAATGTATTTTTCAAAATTCAAAACCTAAATAGTGTATTTTTCAAAAACGTGACATCAAAATTAATAACATGTTCTACTTTATAATTCAAATGTTAGAGTATCACAAAAAAATGTCATGTAAATGTTATAAAATGTTCATGTGGGTTTTATTTAGATTTTGATAAAAATTCTCATCAAATAGTTTTAAATGTTGTATTATAATGGTAATTTTTTTTTTTGATAAAATATTATAAAGGTAATTAGACATATTTATGCATTATATCATATTTATCATGTATTATCATGCATTATATTTTTCAGGTGTCTCTATAAATTATTCATGGGATATATTCTTATGTTTACAAAAAAAAAAAAAAAATTGCTTACTTGAGATGAGAGGGTTGGTACGAAGAGCTTCTGTTATTTTTTTTTGGGTGTTTTAAGTTTTTTTTAGAGCTTATGAAGAAGAAAGAAAATGAGAGTATTTATAGAGTATTTGTTTTGAATATTTTCGATTTAAAAAAAAAAAATGGTCAACTTGCTACAGTATGTATACACACCTCAACCACTGCTTTTCCACTGCTTTTCGTTGATACAGCTTGCTACAGCTTCTGTTTATCATTTCCCTTGAATAATTGAATTATCGGTCAGCATGCAGTGTATAAAAAAACAGAAAAACTAAAAAATAGTGTGAGTGGTGACAGAAAAGCTAAACTACTATGTGTTTATTGAAAACACTCGGAACCAATATTATAGTTTCGATCACTATTGTAGTTCGAATGCAAATAAACTTGACACATGTTTGGATCTCTTAAATTTGATTAGCTTGTTAGCTACCTTCTATCAAAGTCTTCCAAGCTCCTACTAAGATATTTGATCATACTCATACATCGCCTTATTAATAAGCCTACACTACAAGTCAACGATATTCATACTTTGGCTGCACAAGCTTTTCAAAGGTTTATTGGCTAGCTCGAGTGCATGACCTTTGGAGGTCCATACATACAAGTAGATCCATTAAATAAAACTCGTGTATGAAATATCTCTATATACGGGAGATACAATTTGCGGGATGAGGTTTACTTTTCACTTTATGATACCGGTTGCTTTTGAAAATAAAAAATTCACTCAGCAAAAATTATGTTTTTTTTTTGTTGAGAAAGAAGCAAATAATAATGTTAATCAATTTTATTATTCAAATCCCTTGAATATCACGAGTGGATTTTATTTCTAAACCATCATTTCTTTAAGTACCTTTATTTTTATTGTCCTTAATTCATCACATAACTTTCTTTCTACCGTCTGAACTTTCTTTATTACACCATTATTTTTATGTCATCACCATTATTATCAAGTGTAAAACTTTAATTATTATAATGGAAAGAGAAAAATATCTAAAGCATGCCCCTTGACATAGGAATGATTAGCTTGGTCCACATTTAGAACCGGTTTGACCCGGCTCCATCCATTTGTAATTACAACCATTTGTAATTACATTTGTAATTAAATCAAAGAAACTCTTGTCTTGTAATAATACAAATTTCTCTTTAATTTTTAGTGGCTTTTAGTCATAAACACAGGGCCGCCCCTGGGCTGAGACTTGAGCGTACGGTCCCCAATTTTTTTTAAATTTTCAGCATTGTAGAAAAGTCTGATATTCTGGTTTTTGCAAAAAAAGCCTCAGAATTTTTTTAAATTTTAATATTTGCTTTTATTTTTAAAAATCTATCTAAAAAATCTAAACTTTTTTTATTTCTTACTTTGGGGCCCCCAAAATTTCAGAACCGGCCCTGGTCATAAATCTTATATCAAAGACAGCATACTAATATTTGGATTCAAACATCATTTTTACTAGACCTACTTGAAAATTAATTTTAATTCATCTAAACAAAAAAATCCGAATCTAAATGATTTAGAGACTAGATGGTCGACTATTGCAGTACAAAACTAGATAAGTGCGGTGCATGATAAATAGTAAAAGAAAAGAAATATATATATATGTGTAAGTATAGATTTTTATTAGATACACATATATAAAGCATCTCAAAGCGGGATGTCATCATTCGGATCCTAATTAAAACTACATGAATTTTAAAGTTTTTAGAATTTCGATTATGCTTTTATTTACACGATAAATAGCAAGAATACTTAAAGTTTAGGGTTCGAATGGTGACATTAAATTGTGCGGTGCGGCTAAAAAAATTGTGTGGTTTGGTACGGTACTAATGCGGTTCGTGTGAGAAAATACATTATGCGGAACAAGTGCGGTTTGTATAAAAAAGCAAAAGTTGATTGGCGAACATAACAAATGCAATGCGGATTTAATATTTGAATAATTTTTTCTAATATTTTGAATGACCAAAATAATTATTTTTTTAACTGAATAATCTGTTTCAGTAAAATTTGCATTCTAAATTATTTTCAAATTTTAAAAAAAAATACAAGAAAAATGCACTTAAACAGATCTACACATATCACTACTTTATTAAGCAAAGTTTTAATATTTTTTTTAATGGAAAACAAAAACGCACCGCAATTGCTTAATATTAGTGATTGCGAACAATTAAGTGAACCTACAAAACTCTCCAAGTAACGCATGTGAACCGAAACATGGGATTTTTTTTTGGGTATATCAGGAGGTGTATCGATCGATACCAACTTTTAATTGAACCGATGGGTTCGGTTTTTGATCGTTGGATTATGGTTCGGGATAGGAAAACTCTAGGGTTCGACTATAAAAGACGATCAGCCAACTGTGGTCGCCTTTTTCAGAGGAAAAACAGAGAGAATTGAGAGGATTGAGAGAGTGCAAAAATCAGTGTTGATTTCCTTGTGTTCTTGATCCTAAAAATTTGAGATTGTGGTTGTGAGGCTCTAGAATCGGGTTTTGGAGCGTGTTCTTCGTGTAGGAAGAAGGAAATCCGGTTGTATGGTGTTAGAAATCTCTGATTTTGTGTGTTCTTCGTATTCTTATCCCTAATACATTTCGAAATCGAGGTGAGTGCGTGACCAAGGCTTATTTGGGTAATTGGAGTGTCATGATGCGTTTGTTTAAGGATTGGAATGATTGAAGATTGATTATTGTGTGTTCTTGGATGTTTTTCGTGTCTGTGTTGACGTTTTTGTGCATGAGATCGATACGTCGCGTCCTGGAAACATGCCATGAGAGGAGAGGCTCGTGTTCCTCGACACTGCGACGAATGTCGATCGACACCATTGCTTGGTGTCGATCGACACAAGTGTTGCTAGTGCCGGTATATGGAATGACCGTCTCACTGAGTATTTGTGATAATACTCACGCAGCTCTTTTAACCATGTGATGCAGGTAAAGAAAAGGTGTGACTGTGGGATCATGGCTGTGAAGAGGAGATGATCTAGAGTTTCGGTTTTCTTGCTTCTATGTTATTGTTAGAATTGCTGGCTAGGTTGCCGTTTACTCTGAAATTAATAGATAATTCATTGGTTGAATTGAGATGATTTCTGCTAGTTGTACGTTGGTTTGCTTGTTGTTGAGGATTATTATTTATGAGAATAATAATCCGAATTTAAAAAAAAAAAGGGTCGGGTTGTTTCAGTTTGGTATTAGAGCCCTTACGGTTTTAGGGCGGGTGAATTGAATTGATTATGTGGATTTAGTCAATTGTTGTGAGTTTGGAGTACTAAATCATCTTCTTCAAGCCTTCAATGAGATTCCACGGTAAGTGTTATGTAATTTTTTTGAAAATTTCTAGTATGCTTAGTTTCTGTTGTTGGTAGTGCAGAGAGAGATGGCTAGAGGTACTTGGGGGCGTGGTCGTGGATGCCGCGGTGGCCGAGGCATGGGCGGGGACATGTGAGTGAGTCTACCGTGAGCATGGCCCAGAGTTCCGCCCATCGCATACGTTTTAGGAGGGGTCAGTGGTTGAGGCTAGCGTTAGTGTCAGTGTGAGGACTGGTGGGACTGGTGTTGGTCCCGGTGTGGTCGGCGGTGCGGTGAGTCTAGGAGCGGATGCTGCCGCAGGTGGAGCCTAGGACTGAGATGACTATTTGGCGGATCTGCAACAGTTGTTGTTGGAGCGATTACTGGGAGCGGTACCGGCTCAGGCTCAGGTAGTGCCACGTGTGGCAAAGGTGCAACCGAAAGTTGAGGTTGCAGAGAAGCTCCCATCTTACCTCAAGATGATGGAGTAGATGCAGAGGATTGACACAAGATTTTTCTCAGGAGATGCCAAGCCTGAGGAGGTTGACGAGTGGAGGATAAGGTTAGAGCGTAATTTTTTCTCTATCAGGTGTCCACAGGGATACCGGGTGGATCTGGTAGTTCATTACCTTGATGGTGATACACATATCTGGTGGAGGGGTGTTGTGGCCAGGAGAGTTCAGGCAGAGATGGCCTGGGAGGACTTTTTGGCTGAGTTTAATGCCAAGTTTTCCCGCATGAGGAGGTGGATCGGTCTGAGTCAGGGTTTCTGGAGTTGGGTTAGGATGACCGGTCAGTCCGAGAGTATGATATGGAGTTTAACCGATTCCTGGTTTATGGTGGTCGAGGTATGGAGGGCGAGCATGCCCAAGTGAAAAGGTTTTTGAGAGGACTTTGACCTGATTTGAGAACTCATTGTCGAGTGAGTAAGTTTTCCTCGAGGGCGGAGTTGGTTGAGACGACTGCGGTGATTGAGGAGAATCTAAGGGAGCAGAATGTGGTGGTCAGTCCGCCTATTCAGCATAAGATATCACAGCAGCAGACGGTTTCGAGCAAGGCGGCAAGCCTGTGCAAAGACACAAGAGGAAGTAGGAGGGCACTTCAGCGTCGAGTCAGAGAGGTAAGAGTGGTCCGGGATACTTTGGGTGCGAGAGCATGGATCACAGGTTGGCGAGCTGTCCTTGGAAAGATGAAGCTTGGGACACTCGGGTGTGTTACCACTGCAGAGAGACATGGCATATCAAGCCAAAATGTCCCAAGCTCCAGCAGATGGAAGTGGCAGTGGTAGAGATTGCAGCAATACCATGGGTGCACACTCAAGTGGAGGCAGTTGGGTCAAGTGCTAGGCCGATCACAGGTAAATCTCAAAACATGACTTGGTAGATTCTAGTTGTTATGAAATTTTGTCTGTTTTGTAATTTGTTTGTTTCTTTGATAGAATGCTAGGTTTCTTAGGCACATGGGGTTTGTGCAGGGATCTTAGTTGTGCGCGTTTTTGAGTCCTATGTTTTGTTTGATTCTGGAGCTACAAAATGTTTCAACACTCCGGAGTGTACGGAGAACAGCGGTATCCGGAGCGATTTCGATGAGCAGCTGGGAGTAGTTAAATTTGTTGGAGGGAAGTTTTTAGCTACTCTTGGTCGGGCTCGAGGCGATGATATTCTAGTGTACTCGAGGAGTCCGAAAGAGCACGAGGTACATCTGAGAGTGGTTCTGGAGAAGTTGTGAGAGCAGAAACTGTATGCTAAGTTGAGCAAGTTTAATTTTTGGAACCAAGAGATGGGTTTTCTCGGTCATGTGGTCCCTGCAGATGGAGTTTTTATGGATCCGACGAAGATAGAGGCTATCAGAGAGTGGCCTAGACCCAGGAATGCCACTGAGATTAGGAGTTTTTTCGGTTTGGCAGGGTAATATAGGAGATTCGTCAAGGGTTTCGCGAGTATGTCTTAGTCGATGACAAAGCTGATAGGGAAGGATGTTATTTTTGTGTGGTTTTCGGCTTAGAGAAGAGTTTCGCGAAGCTGAAGGAGATGTTGACTAGTACACCACTGTTGGCGTTGTCAGAGCTGGGTGAGCCTTACGTGGTGTATATATAGATGCCTCGGGAGTTGGTCTGGGTTGTGTGTTGATGCAGCAGGGTAAGGTAATTGCTTATGCTTCGAGGCAGTTGAGAAAGCACGAGGGCAACTACCCTACCCATGGTCTTGAGTTGGCGGCGGTGATTTTTGCTTTGAAAATTTAGAGATCTTACCTATATGGCTGAAAGGTTCAGGTGTTCACAAACTATAAGAACCTGAAGTATTTCTTTACTCAGCGAGAGCTAAACCAGAGGTAGAGGCGATGGATGGAGTTGATAGCAGATTATGATCTGGAGATTGGTTACCATCTTGGTAAAGCTAATCTGGTTGCAGGTGCTTTGATTCGGAAGAGAGTTGCTTCGGCTCAGGAGCGGGATATGGAAGCCTTGGTGGGTGAGATTAGCACTTTGAGGCTATGTGTTATCTCATAGGAGCCTTTGGGGATATACGCAGCTATCAGGCAGACTTGCTGAGCAGGATTCGAGTAGCTCAAGAGAAGGATCACGGGTTGATCGATGCTTCCAAGGTTGCAGGTTCTGAGTATCAGGTCTCGGCGAACGAGACGATTCTTGTGAACGGATGAGTTTGTGTGCCTAAGGATAACGTTTTGAGGCGGGAGATTCTAAGAGAGGCTCATGCGAGCATTTTGTCTATTCATCCTGCAGCGACTAAGATGTACCGTGATTTGACATGATATTACCATTGGGTCGGGATAAAGAAGGATGTTGCTAACTGGGTCGCAGTTTGCAATGTGTGCCAGTTAGTGAAGGCAGAGCATCAGGTTCCGAGTGGTTTGTTGCAGAGTTTACCTATTTCGGTGTGGAAAAGGGATATGATTACCATTTATTTTGTGGTAGGATTGCCAGTTTTGGAGAATTTTGATGCTATTTGGGTGATTTTGGATCGTCTCACTAAGTTAGCACATTTTCTGGCCATTAAAAAAGCTAAGAAGTGTGTGTAGGAGATAGTGAGACTGCATGGATTGCCAGCGAGTATTGTGTCAGACAGAGATCCGAGATTCGCTTCTGATTTTTGGAGAGCCTTTCAGGGTGAGTTGGGCACTAAGGTGCATATAAGTACTGCTTATCATCCTCAGACGGATGGGCAATCTGAGAGGACTATTCAAACACTCGAGGATTTGTTGAGGATATATGTGTTAGATTATGGTGGTCACTGGGCAGATCACTTGAATTTGGTAGAGTTTGGGTATAATAACATCTACCAGGCGAGTATTTGTATGGCTCCTTATGTGGCCTTGTATGGGAGGATATGTCGTACACCTTTATGCTGGACCCAAGTGGGGGAGAGGAGCATGTATGGTGCAGACTTAGTTCAGGAAACGATGGAAAAGATCGATGTTTTAAAGCTGAACATGAAGAAGGCCCAAGACCGGCAAAGGAGTTATGCTGATAAAAAGAGGAAAAAGTTAGAGTTTGAGGTTGGATATAGAATGTATCTCAAGATAGTGATGTTGAGGGGTCCTAACAGATCCATTTCAGAGAATAAGTGGAGTCCGAGGTTCATGGGTCCGTTCAAGGTTGTGGAACGGGTGGGACCAGTTGCTTATAAAGGCATTTCATAAGGTATTCCATGTGTCGACACTGAGGAAGTGTCTGCATAAGTCTGAGGAGGTGGTTGTTAGGATTCCTGCAGTTCAGCCCAATATGACTTTAGAGGCGAGATTGGTGAAGATTCTCGAGAGGAGAGTCAAGGTTTTGCACCGGAAGAAGATACCATTGATGAGAGTCTTGTGGGACTGTGACAGTGTTGAGGAGGAGACTTGGGAACCTGAGGCTAAGATGAAGGCAAAGTTCAAGAAGTGGTTCAAGAAGCAGGTCGAGGCTTGAGTTTGTCTTTTTGGTTTTCAGTTTCAGAGTTTAGCATTTTTTACTATGTGTTTTTGGATTATGTATTTTCGTTGAGGATATAACGATTATTACATTTTGAGTTTAATAAGATGAGTATTTTTTATGATTTGACTTGTTGTCATGAGATTTTTTTTTTGGAAGTCTGGAAATAGAAGTTTTATGAGGATTTAGAACTTGTCTATTTAGTGAAACACCCTGAGTGACTGGGTTGTTTAGAGTTGACATGAGGGATTGGTCATGGATGAGATGATATTCCGGATATTGGGATATCCGTTTAGGATCACAGGAGGTAGTTCTAGTCAAAGATGTTTATAGGCGTTAAGAATTGATTGCTCTAGAAAATGAAGATTTCTCCGAATAACTCGCTAGGAGATGAGGATTTCTCCCGGAGGGATGAAAATTTTTCTTTATGTACTGAGGAATGAGGAATTTCCTTAGTAGTACTGAGAGATGAAGATTTCTCTCGATGGAATGTGGATTTTCATGTAAACCGATAGCTCAAAGGATGTTTCCTGAGAGTGTCAGTGGTGTGGTTATGAGTTAAGAGTTAAAAGTAATCAATGTCTGTGTAACGACCGCGAACCAAAATTGTGGATTTTCAGAAAGTTTCCGGAAAAGTTTCAGAGAGTTTCCAGAAAAGTTTCAGAGAGTTCCAGAGAGATTTGAGAGAGGAGATTTGTCTGGGAGGCTTTGGAGATCGTTCTTGGAGTGATTCCTCGTGGGTGGAGTGTAGATTCTGGAGTTGGGGTATTGTTCTTGGCATTTTTCATCCGTTTTCCTTCTTCTCCCTTCATATCCAAGGTTATTGACCATGGCTTATCTGGGTAAAAAGGGTGATAGCATACGTTTGTTTGTTGTTGGTTGGTATATTTTGTGCTGTGTTGAGTGGATTTGTGCAGGTGAATCGTTTGGAATCGGGCCATGAGAGGATTAGGCTCGATTTCCAGTTCTGGGTCGTCGTGTTGATCGATACATGTTACTCGTGTTGATCGACACGAGGTTCATCGATTCCAGGTTTTGGGATTGCTGTGTCGATCGACACATGACCAGTTTTGGCGAATATGTGTTGTTTGTTCTTCCGCATTTTGAGAATGGACCGTTGAAGATTATCATTTGTGATAATGATAATCTGGGTTTAAATTGGAATTTTTTTTAAAATTTTCGGGTTGGGTCGTTTCAGTCTGAACGTGGCTATGAGCATAGGACTAGATGTAGACTTCAGAGAACGGGAGTGTTAAACTCGGGTTGTGCTGGCCGGGTTGCTCAGGAAGGTTGACCGTAGTGATTCGGTATTGCGTGATTCGAGGTCGAATTCGGGTTAATGGGGGGGAGAGTTTTAACGCCTGCGAACCAAAATTTGGGATTTTGGTTTGGGTGTCGATCGACACCAACTTTTAATTGAACCGGCAAGTTCAGTTTTTGAGCATTGGATTGCGGTTTGGGTTAGGGAAACCCTAGGGTTCAACTCTAAAAGGCGATCTGCCGACTGTGGTCGCGTTTTTTGGAGGAAAACAGAGAGAATCGAGAGGATTAAGAGAGTGCAGAAATCAATGTTGATTTCCTTATGTTCTTGATTCGAAAAGCTTGAAATTGTGATTGTGAGGCTCTAGAATCGGTTTTGGAGCGTGTTCTTCGTGTAGGTAAAAGGAAATTCGGTTGTAGGGTGTTAGAAATCTCTGATTTCGTGTGTTCTTCGTGCTCTTATCCCTAATCTTTTTCGAAATCGAGGTGAGTGCGTGATCATGGCTTATTTGGGTAATTGGAGTGTCATGATGCGTTTGTTTAAGGATTGGAATGATTGAAGATTGATGATTGTGTGTTCTTGGATGTTTTTCGTGTCTGTCTTGACGTTTTTGTGTATGAGATCGATACGTCGCGTCTTGGAAACGAGCCATGAGAGGAGAGGCTCGTGTTTCTCGACAGTGCAACGAGTGTCGATCGACATCAAAGTCTGGAAAGTTGATTTTTCGTGATTGTGCATTGTTGATTGAACTGTTTGGTATTTTGGTACTCCTTTATGCCTGTGTGTATAGCCGGTAGATGGAATGACCGTTTCACTGAGTATTTGTGATAATACTCACGCATCTTTTTTAACCATGTGATGCAGGTAAAGAAAATGTGTGACCGTGGGATCATGGTTTTGAAGAGGAGATGATCTAGAGTCTCAGTTTTCTTGCTTCTATGTTATTATTAGACTTGCTGGCTAAGTTGCCGGTTACTCTGGAATTAATGGATAATTCGTTGGTGGAATTGAGATGATTTCTGCTGGTTGTACGTTGATTTGTTTGTTGTTAAGGATTATTATTTATGAAAATAATAATTCAAATTTAAAAAAAAAACGGGTCGGATTGTTTCATTCCAAAAACCGTACCGCAAGTTTGTCTCCAGTCACAGCCTTAAGTTGTTAGTGTAGATATAAATATAATATGTACGAGTTTCTAACAAAGAGTATTAATGGGCTGACTTTAGTTTTTTTTTTTTTTTTGGGTTTAAAAGTTGCACTTATAGTTTCGTTACAAACTGAATTCAAAGAATGGAGAAAGTCAGAAAACGGAGTATGCGATGAATCCATATGACTTTGGGCTTTTAAATGCTCAAACTGTTTGACAAATTCAAGTTGGTACGCCAAGCGTAGAGATTATCCAAAACTATAGACTCTGATATAAGTGGAGATATTTTTTTTCCTAATTACTTTTGTATAATGGTTTGCCCACCGAATTTTTTTTAATAAGTATACTTGTCTTTAGCCAATTTTTTTTTTTTTTTTATTATTTAGAAGATGGATGGCCATTGTAAAACGGCCGAAATTTATAATTCCTGATCTCATATTCTTCTTTTTGAATTATGTAGCGTCATATGTATCTAATATATTCAGAACTGGCACACAAATTTTTATTATTAAGTTTAATGTAGCAACTAGAATGACAAATATTGTTAAGTATGTGAATAGTACCAAAAACTTTGGAGATGCGCAAAACACATTTTATTTTATATGTGTATCATTTTGCTAGTGAAACTTTTTAAACAAGCATTTAATGAATGTTATGATGTTATAACGATGATGTTTTGAAGATGAACATATGATCATAAGGGCTTTTAGGTTTGAAGATAGTAATACTAAGATAAAACTTGAAAAGAAATATTAGAACCACTACAAGAAAAACAGCACTATTCCGACGGAATTTCCGACAAAAATGAATCCGTCGGTTTTTTGGGACGGATTTCCGACGGACACGGAAACCGTCGGTATTCCGTCGGAAATCCGTCGGGAATTCCCGACGGAAATAAGCTGTCGTTAATTTCCGAGGACTTTCCGACGGAATACCGACGGTTTTCGATGTCGGCAAAGTTTGAGTGGTTATAAATTATTTAGCGGTGCCCGATGGGATTGGTGGGGTGTTTTGTCAGAGGTTTTGACGGAAATCCGACGGAAATCCGTTCTATAAGTTTCGACATTTCCTCGTAAGTAGATATTAACACAATTTTAAAATCCCAAAAAATTTGTTAGCGATGAATTCATATTTTCGGTCTTGGATGGACGAGCCAATGATGGATATTGGCTCGAACTTATTAACGTCCGCATACGCTGAAGGTATATGCGAGTTCATGAATTTACCCAGAAATCAAGATGCAGCCAAAAAAGGTCAGGATATCAAATGTCCATGTTCTAATTGTTGTAATAGAATTAGTGTTGCGGTTCATACTGTTTGGAATCACTTATATAGATATGGATTTAGGCCGGGATATAAGGTTTGGTTTTTACATGGAGAAATCAATTTTGAATATGGTAGTACTAGTAGTAATGCACCTTATTTTCCGGATAGCGTAGGAGAACGTACAACGGAAGTAGATGTTGGGGTAAGTACGGTTGCAATGGTTAACGATGCGTTTAGAGAGAATTTGCAGTCGGGTGGTTATGAGGGTGATAGGGTTGAAGAACCTAATTTAGAATCTCGAAAGTTTTTTGATATGTTAGACGCATCAAAGCAACCATTATACAGTGGTTGTAGGGAAGGTCATTCACCGTTATCTTATGCTAGTAGGATTATGAACATCAAGACTGATTACAATTTGTCCGAAGAATGTGTTGATGCATTCGCCGAATTTGTAAAAGATGTTTTACCAGAGGATAATCTTAGTCCAGCATCATACTACGAGGTCCAGAAACTTGTTGCCAGTCTTTTGCCCTACCAGATAATAGATGTGTGCATCGACAACTGTATGCTATACTGGAGAGAAGATGACAACAGAAACAAATGTAAATTTTGCCGTAAACGACGGTTCCAGGACGAAGGTGGCAGAGCGAAGATTCCATTCAAACGGATGTGGTATTTACCATTGACAGAGAGGTTGAAGAGGCTGTATCAATCAGAACGCACAGCTAAGGGTATGAGATGGCATGCAGAGCATAGTCAAGATGGAGATATTACGCATCCTTCTGACGCAGAAGCGTGGAAACACTTTCAATCCGTATATCCAGATTTTGCATATGAACGACGAAATGTATACCTCGGCTTATCCACTGATGGTTTCAACCCATTTGGAAAGCACGGAAGAAAATATTCATTGTGGCCGGTCATCGTAACACTTTACAATTTGCCTCCTTCTATGTGCATGCGCCGAGAGTTCCTGTTTCTCAGCATTCTAGTTCCCGGGCCAGATCATCCAAGACGGTCACTCGATATATTCCTCCAACCATTGATCTATGAGTTGCATATGTTGTGGGAGCATGGTGTTGAGGCATTTGATGTTTCAATCCAGCAGAATTTCAACATGCGTGCGGTTCTTATGTGGACCATAAGCGATTTTCCGGCATACGGTATGTTATCTAGATGGACAACGCATGGAAGATTGGCATGTCCTTATTGTCAAGACAATACTTCAGCATTCCAATTGCAGCACGGAAGGAAGACTTCATGGTTTGATTGCCATAGGTGTTTTTTACCAGCAAATCATCCATATCGTCGGTCTAGAAGACATTTCAGGAAGAATTTTCCTGTGTTACATGGTCCACCTCCTGAGATAGATGGTCGCAGCATATTGAAACAGTTACGAGATTTTGGTGCAGAGCGAACTCCTGATTGTGGGGGTAATGGCCATTACCCCGTCGACGGTTGTGGGGAATATCACAGTTGGCACAAGAAAAGTATATTCTGGGATTTGCCTTATTGGAAAGACCATCTATTGCGGCATAATCTAGATGTCATGCATGTTGAAAAGAATTTCTTTGACAACATCATGAACACCATTTTAAATGTACCAGGAAAGACAAAGGACAACTGGAAATCTAGATTAGACTTGCCATTGATTTGTTCAAGGGCATCTCTACATGTTTTGCCTAATGGTAGATTGCCTATGCCTGCGTACCGGTTAGACGCGGGTCAGAAAGAAATTTTTTTTGAATGGATAAAAAAAAGTGTTAAATTTCCTGACGGCTACGCATCTAATCTGCATAATTGCGTGGATTCGACGGAAGGGAAGTTTATTGGAATGAAGAGTCATGATTGTCATGTTGTGATGCAGCGTCTTCTTCCATTTGCATTTGCTTATCTTCTTCCAAAAGACATCCATCAAGTCATTGGAGGTATATTTCGTACTCCCGTGAGTTTCTTACTAATATAATGTTACTATATATGTACTAACTTGTTTCCTTTTCGTTTGTAGGAGTTGGAGCTTTCTTTCGAGATTTATGTTTACGGACACTAACAGTGGACGGGATCCGTAATTTAGAGGCCAACATCCCGGTACTCCTTTGTAATCTTGAGAAGATATTTCCACCGTCATTTTTTGATGTTATGGAACATCTTCCTATTCACCTCCCACGTGAAGCAGCATTAGGAGGCCCTGTTCAATACCGATGGATGTATCCGTTCGAGCGTTACATGTTTCACCTGAAGAAAAAGATTAAAAATTTGAGCAAGGTTGAGGGATCTATTGTTGCACAAAGTCTAAATGAAGAAGTATCACACTTTGCCGAGTATTACTTTCTTTCGGATGTTCGGACTAAGGGGAGACGGCCGGCGCGACATGATGATAGAGGTGAGAAAGCAGTGTATCCCGTGGTCGTACCTGAGTTGTTTGCCCAAGTTGGTCGCGTAAGTGGAAAAGGGAAGACTCGCATACTATCAACACAAGAGGTCACACATTTGCATACATATATCCTAAGAAATTGTGACGAACTTGTGGAGTATGAGAGGTACACCATTTGTCATACTAAATTTGTGGCATTATTTGTCTTCGGGTAATAATAATTGTTATGTTACAGGATTTACATGTCCCTAGTACAAACTTACCATGCTGATAAGACAGATTCCGAACTTGCTGTCTTAAAAGATGAAGAATTCCCGGAGTGGTTGAAATTTTATGTAAGTTTAATATAATTCCTTACGCTAACTTTTTTAGGTTTTCACGTTCATATGTTACTGATTTCTTTCAGTAATTGTTTTTAGGTTTCCGAAGGTTTAGAAAGTGGTCAAACCCTCCCGACCTGGTTAGTGGAGTTTGCTCATGGTTTACGCAACACCGCGACTTCATATCCAAGATTTTGCACGAGGGGATATTCGTTCAGGATTCGTGAGGAAGGACGTCAAAGGCCAACTTCGGACTATGGTGTTTCGACACAATCAGGTGATACCATGTACTATGGCATTTTAAAAGAAATCTTGGAAATCCACTATCCAGGAATGTTGGACTTGAGGTGCATTGTGTTTATGTGCGATTGGTATGATTCATCCAATGGTCGTGGGGTTCGAATTGACCCTCTTGGTGTTATTTCGATAAATTCAAGCCGGAAACTACAGCATTACGATCCATTTATTCTTGCGTCTCAAGCAGACCAGGTATCAATACAATAATAGGTTTTCCTACATCCTCATACGTTAGGTTTTGTTATTCCTGTATATTAACAATATCCACTATCTCCATTAATAGGTGTGCTACATAAAATATCCTCGAATTTCCTCAACGAGAGATCCTTGGATCACTGTAACTCCAATTAATCCGAGAGGGAAAATATATGGAGTTCCAGAACATGATTCTCTACAAGTATCGAGAAGTATGCAAATGTCACATGTTGAGGAGATGGATAACATTGACCTTGTCATTGATGTAACACATATCGGCGATGATCTAGTTCATTCGGACGATGAGGAAACACGTGAAGAATTTGACGCCGATTCAGACTCCATCCCTAGTGAAGGTTCATCAGGAGAGTCAGATTAATAATTTATGAATAAATGTTTGTTTATGAATGTTGTACTCTAACATCTATGCGTTCCCTCTAATATAATGTACTTCATGGTAGACGAATATTTGCAATATTTTAATAATAATTAACAAATCCAATTGTGGAAGACAATCTGAGAATTTTAATTAACGGAGGTTTAGATATGGTTTAAAATTATCTACGGCCCAGACTAGTTCGACGTGATTTGACAACACAATATGCAAAGACAAAACAACTTCTGTGGACTACAAAGTTTTGTACTATCTCCATTATTTGTGGCCATGGTTTTTGTTACGTTTAACATATAACTTCTACTATAAATACATATGATGAAGTGTATATCTTCTACACCAACCCAAAGCAAATAATGTCTTCTAGCCCTCCAAATGAAGACTATAAATCCAAAATCGTGGCAAACCCCCTACAAATTTTGAAATACTCGTGGGAAACCGAAACTCAATGCGACGAATTCACGCAAGAGATACCCACTTACGCGTGGGAATTTGATAAGTGCTCACCAATCCATATTGAAGATTCTTCATCAACAATAGCGCCGGACAGCCAGTTCTTGCCGACCAACCAACACATTCCAAAATACTCGTGGGAAACCGAAACTCAATGCGACGAATTCACTCAAGAGATACCCACATACTCGTGGGAAGCTGATTCGAGCTTTAAACCCAATGTTTTGAGTCCCAAATATGATAAGCAGGCACAATGTCCTGACCAGAAGCGTGTTCTCGAGGACGTACAACCATCTCAATTGTTTGACCAGGCAGATACTTACGGTGAAAGTACTTCAAAATAATGTAAGGATCACTACTATGATTATGAATTTGCCCAAAGACCAGAAAGCCCCAACTTAAATGTAGATGTTGATGCAATCAAAAGGGAATTATGCGACGGGTATTTAGATTCTCCACCAAAGAAACAAAAGGGAAAGAAAAAATTCTGGTTCTAATCGATTGTAAGTTGTATGTTTTTAAAATTAGGAGTGTATTATGACCTTGTACCATAACCGTTGTATGTTTAATATTTTAAAGGCTCTAATGTAATCGGAATTTATTAAGTTTTAAGATTTTAATTATATGTTTTCACAAATTTTAAAAAAACTTTATAAAAAGATATTTCCGACGGATTTTCCGACGGTAACACGTTTTTAAATTCAAACAATTTTTGCAGAATATAATGAAAAAAATCAAATCCGTCGGAAATCCGTCGGTATTTATGACGGATTTCCGACGGATGTTAAAATATCTTTTAATACAATTTATGCAAAATATTAAAAATTTTAATTAAATTCCGTCGGAAATCCGTCATAAAAACCGACGGATTTCCGACGGAAACCCTAATTTCCACCGCCAAACTTCGATCTCATCGGAAAACCGCGAAAATCCGTCGAAATTCCGTCGGAAATCCGTCGGTTAGTCGTAAATAAAATCAGATCTATCTTCTTCCCCAACTCGATTTCGCGACTTCTCCCTCCGGCGGCACTCCCTCCGGCGACTTCTCCCTCCGGCGACTTCTCCTCCATTCTTCTCAATCGACCATGTAAGTTTTTTTTTTCATTAATATAAAGATTTAGTTTGAATTTTATGATGTAGATTAGTAATAATTATTGTTTAGATTAGTAATAATATTTTTGGATTAGATAAGTAATTGATTTAGAGTAGATTAGATTGGATTAGGATTATTGGTGTGATTTATTGGTGAATTTTTAAGTATTTAGGAATTTAAAAATTTAGTAATTTAAGAATTATTGAATTTAGAGATAGAGAAATTTTTTTAATTTTAGGAATTTTGTGATTTAGTGACTTTTCGGGTTTATGAAATTATTTTCCATTTTAATAAGTATTTGTGGTTATAAATTTACATAATTGTTGATATGTAAAAATTATAAATTGTTGATATGAATATTTTCCATATAAAGATTTATAATATGAATAAATTATTTTTGGGGTTATAAAATTATTTTCCAGATAATAGATATATAATATGAATAAATTATAAAATTCCAAATTGTTGATATGTAAAAATCATAAATTGTTGATCTGTAAAAATTATAAATTTTTGATATGAATGTTTTCCATATAAAGATTTATAATATGAATAAATTATGATCGTTTTATAAAATTATTTTCCAGATAATAGATATATAATATGAATAAATTATAAAATTCCAAATTGTTGATATGTAAAAATCATAAATTGTTGATCTGTAAAAATTATAAATTTTTGATATGAATGTTTTCCATATAAATTATGATCGTTTTATAAAATTAGTTTCCATATACAAATTTATAATATGAATAAATGGTTGATATGTAAAAATTTTGACAATCTTAGGGACTATAGGCGATTTCATCACTCTAGTGGAGCCGGTAATTCCACTAGGGGAGGTGGGAGTGGGAGTCAGTCGCAAATCCCCGAGACTAGCGGTTTTGATATCCCACACACGTCTCCTACGGATACAGCGCCCTCAACTCCCACGGCCATGACCGTTGAGGAGTTTGTTTCGCAACCCGGATGGGATAGGTTGACTCGCCTAGATCCTGACTTGCCACCCAACACGACCTGGTAAGTTTTATTTAAAAATATATTTGATTATATTAACTTAATAAAATATTTAACTAAATATTGTTTAGGTTTCAATTTTCGCAAAACGGAATTACGAGTTCTATAACCACAATGATCAATTGCTTGATAACTGAACCGTATCCCACATACAGTTCGATGCCAGAGGCAGACCGTGAAATATGGTTTCGGCAATTTGCGGTATGATTTTTTTTTTCTAAATTAAGAATGTTGATTTTAATTTAAAATTAAAATTGTCAATACTAATTTGGGTATGGTTTTTTTTTCCAGCAAGATTTTACTTGGGACCCGCAGCTGACTGGTCAGGTCCGACGGCAATTCAACCAAAAGGCCGGTCGAAAGTACTCGTTGAAGATGAACGAGTGGAAGGACATGTGGTTCAAACAAGAAAAGGTGCCCCGGTTTTTTAAAGATAAGCCAACATTATGGGCTGGACTACTTGCCCATTGGGAACGGGAGGAAACTCAATCGACCTCAGGAAAAAACTCCACTAACCGGAAGAGCGAGCGGAAGGGGAAGGGACCGGCGACCCATAACCTCGGAGCAACGAGCAAAGCGACACGTGCTGAAAAAATGGTAATCATATAAATTTTTCAAACGAATTTTTTATAACCCCTTTCATAATTTCTTCCGTATCTATGCCAACAGTTTCAGAAGACCGGTGTGCGTCCGTCGCATCTTGATTTGATCAAAGATGCGCACACCAACAGAAAGACTAATGAAATTCAAGATGCAGTTGCTCGTGAAATCGTGGAAAGCGTGGAGAGGCTCGGTGAGGAGTACCTCCAATCCCAACAGATCGTCGAAGGAACTCCGCCGGCCACCGAAGTTCCACACGAGAAGATCAACGAGTTCACCTATGAGGTTAGTAACAGTTGCAAATTTAAACAAATTTAAAATAACTTTTAATACTAATAACTTATAACATTGATTAAGTATATTTTTTTTATAGGTTACGCCTAAGCACAAAGGTCGTGTCTTTGCCCTCCCGGAAGACAGTTCCTCCCCATCCGTTAATTCATACCGCTTTCACGCAGATAGTAGTTTGAGGGCACAGAACGCCGACCTTCTCGAGCGCGTGAGCGCGATGGAGGCACAACGCGCAGAAGATGCAGAAAGAATTCGGGCAATGGAAGAAAAGATGAACGCGTTTTTCCGTAACCAGTCCCAGTAGACTTTTTTTTTTATGTAATAATTAAACGTTTAAATTACTTTTATAAATATTTAAATGTTTAAATTACTTTTAAAAAAATTTAAATTTAATTTTTTATTTTATTTAATTTAATATATTTATTTAATTAATTTTTTTTTTAAAAATTAATTAATCCGTCGGAAATCCGTCGGTTTTATGGGCCGTCGGAATTCCGTCGGTTTTATGGCCCGTCGGAATTCCGTCGGTATAAAGATCCGTCGGAATTCCGTCGGAAATCCGGTTATTCGGTATTCCGTCGGAAATCCGTCACTTATTCCGATGGATTTCCGACGACATAGATCCGACGGACAAGAACCGCCGGAAATCCATCGGAAAAGTTGTTATTCCGACGGATTGCCGACGGTTTTGCCCGTCGGAAATGGGACCATTTTCTTGTAGTGAACACTCGGAAACAAATAAAGCCAAACTAAGAGTGTGATTGGTAAGTATTAGAGTAATTGAGAGTAAATAAAAATAGAGAAATTGGGATAAAAATAATTAGAGTAAATGAGAGTAAAAGAGAGAAAAAAGAAAAAAAAATGTGATTGTTTGTGGATTAGAGTAAATGAGAGTAAAATAGAGTGAATGAATAATAATAAAAATCTAATATTTATTAACTTATAAACAATATAACAAAATGCATATTACATTAAACTATAATATATAAAATAATGTTAAGCATATTACAATACATATATAAATGAAAACTATTTTCACAATAAATAAATATATACTAAAATTACAGTAGATTTAATGACGACGTCGAAGTCTACGTTGATTTGCAGCCCATATATGTTCAGCAATCTGATCACGAACTATTTACATATACGTCACAGCTTCTGATTCTTCTTCGCCTCTCAAAGTATTATTTCATCATGCTCATCATTCTCAGTATCTTGTGCTTCTTCACTATCATTCTCGTCAATGTTGTCAAAATCAGAATTTCTAAAATTATGCTGACGAATAAAATTATGCAAACCAATCGTAGCGAATATTACACTTCTTTGCGTGGCGATATCATACTTAGAAAATTCATTAAGAACCCTCTATTTTTTTTTCCAAATTCCAAATGTCCGTTCGATAACAGAACGTAGCGATGCATGACACCTATTATACATTTCTTTGCTCGTTCTAGGTGGTTGACCATTATTGAATTTTTGGAGATGATATCTTGTGCTCTCTCCAAATTATTTTCGATATGGAGCTAAATATCCGAGCCTATTAGCATATCCAGAATTAACATGATAGTATTTATGTTCCGGAGGTACAAGAAACATTGGATCGTCTCGTATTACGGTCCCCAACACCCGGGCATCATGTGCAGATCTCGCCATTCCAACATAACAATATGTGAAACTCATGTCGTTATCACATATGGCCAAAACATTAAGGCTAGTAATTCCTTTTCTATTTATAAATCGGAGACCATCTCGACCTGGTGAGACCATAACTGGTACATGCGTTCCATCAAGAGCACCGACAAATCCATGAAAATAAGCTCCATATATTGCATCCCTCTGAAAACGGTTGGAGATGGCTGTAAGTTCTTGGGTTGTTCGTGGTCGTACATAATCTACAGCCATTCGCTCCATTGCTTGAAGAACATCATGAAACTTTTGCCAAATAGTCTCTTGCGAAAGTCCAAACCTTAGTGCAATATCACGTTGAGTATCATTTTGTGCACAAAGGATTAGAAATATTGCAACACTCTCATCAAGACCTATGCGGCTCGAATTTTCTAACCCATAATTCTCATGCAGTATTCCACATAACTGTGTGAAAGCCTCTGGACTCATCGTAATAAGTGTTTGACATGAAATATCATTACCGTAAATTTGACCTCGTATAATAAGCCATCTTTTTCCCTGATCCGAACTCGTAGATCGCTTACAAAAATATCTTGAATAATATTGCAACATAGGAGATATGCATATGTTCATGGCCTCTTCTTCTTCTAGTAAGATCAACTCCACAATCTCTTCATCAGTAAGATTTTCGACTCCGTTTAAACGTAACTCGGCAATTCGAAAATCCTGATAATTCATGTAGAAATTAGAGTTAGAAATTGAAAAAAGCATATATTCACCAATAAGTATACATAAAGAAGATAAACTTTATTAATTCGCCAACAACATTAATTTTGTCCATCATTGCCCCTACTCTTATTAAAAAAGTTAAACAGTTCTACAACATTCCGAGAACTTGTTCCTGGAAATCTATGAGGGTTCATATCATGTGACCATGAGTCGAAGCTTCCAAAGTAATGAGAAGTTTGAGAGTTAAATCCCCTTGATGCTTGACTAGGCAAAATGTTTCCCATGTGATGCGATCCAAGGTGACAACCGCAAGGTTCGGGACGAGGTACGCGCATTGGAGCTACCGCAAGGACCGGTCACGAGGGCCAAGGCAAGGGAGCTCACGCATTCCATTCAACGAATGCTCAAGGAGGCACAAGACGGAGGAACGGCCGAGGCGAACCGGATCGTGACACTTATGCAAGCCGAGGAGGAAAAAGATCAAGAGAATGTCTAAGTGACAAACGCCTTGTCTTGTACTCTTTTTCCCATGTTCAATTTTGTCCCAATGGGTTTTCCGAACATGGTTTTTAATGAGGCAAGCAAGGTTACTTACATCTTTCACTTAGTATTTTCCTTGGTTTTTTCTGTGGGCTTTTTCTTAATGGACTCAAGCCTCTTTCGTCAAGCCCAATCCCATTTCAAGCCCATCACGTTTTTGATAAGTTCTTTTGAGTCAAAGTTACATTTCCTAAGTCCTTTGCATGTTTTTCTTTTAATGAGTCAAACAATTTAATGCTTTTGTTATTTCCTATGAAGGTTGCATGTAACCTTCCTTAGGCTATATATATGTGCTCTCCACCCTCAATAATATTCATCCAAGTTTTTTAAAAAATCATCTTCTCTCTTTTACTTGCGATCAAAACCGCCGAACTTAAAACCTTTGGTCATTCTCTCTTCGAGAGAATCCTCCTTCTCTCTTGGTGCGTTATATCCAAGGAGATCGAGTCCTGACCCTTCACCGAGTCACTCATTACTCATGTGATTGTACTCAAAATCCACATCCATCCCATATCATCATTTGCATAACTCCACCGCAACCCTTCTCTACCGCAAATTCTACCGCGTCAAGAATCCGGCTCCGATCAAAGTTCTGATCTACGATTGGGATCGTATCAAGTGGTATTAGAGCACGCTTTGATCCAGAGCTAAGTTTTCTAATCTATCTTATTCATCTCTGTTTCATAGCACCCATCAATCATTCTCAATTACTATCGCTATCGTTTTATGTTTTTCTTTCCTATCGATTGATTTTGTGTTGTGTTTTGGTATTTAAAAGAATTTTGATACTCTTTTGTTTAATTTTGTCGCAGTCATGAATGAAGAGACTAGCAACACACAAGAGGATCAATTCCTTAGTCGTATAATGCAACGGCTCGAGGAAAAAATGGATCAACTTTTCATCGACAAGCTCGCCGTCATCGCTCCTCAAAGGGTTCAAAGGGTTAACGATAAAAGACCACAAAAAGAAGAAGATGAGCGGCAACCGGACTTGATCATGTCCGATTACGAAGACACTCCATCCGAGTATACTTCGAGATCTAGATGGTTGTGGCAACCAAGAGGTCGTGAGGAAGAATACACCCGAAACGTTTACGGTAACATCAAGGTGAAAGTGCCCGAGTTCCATGGAAAGAATGATCGCGACATCTACCTTGATTGGGAGAAGAAGGTGGAACTCATCTTTGAGTGCCAAAACATATCCGAAAGAAGTCGCGTGAAGATCGTCGTCACGGAGTTTTGCGACTACGCTCTTAGTTGGTGGGACACCCTTGTAACCACTAGGCGTAGATTCGGTGAGGGTCCCATGGTCCTTTGGGATCAACTTAAGCGATACATGAGGAAGCGGTTCGTGACAAGCCATTACCAACGGGAACTTCATCAATGACTAAGGCGGCTCATGCAAGGAACTAGAAAAGTCGAGGACTATTTCCAAGAACTCGAGACATTGATGTTACGAGCTAATATTCAAGAGGATCACGAGGCCACCATGTCACGGTTTTTGGCAGGATTAAACCGCCAAATTCAAGACTGACTCGAGTTGTAATACTATGAGAAAATCGAGGAAATGTTGCACAAGGCCATCCTCATCGAGCAACAACTAAACCAGCAGTGAACCAAGTCTACTATGCCTCTGAGTGTTCCTAAGTTTAAGGATATCAAGCTGAGCTACACCAAGGAGAAAACCGTTGTCTTTGACCCGAAAGAAGATACTAAAGGCAAGGGAATTTTTGATCCGAACAAGTCTCGAGACATCTGATATTTCAAGTGCTAAGGTCGCGGTCACATGGCTAAAGATTGTATCAACAAGCGGGCCTTCATCCTTCTCGATAATGGTGAGGTGGTTACGGATGATGAGGAGGAGAAAGAAGATTCTTCCGACGAGTACGAGGAACCACCGGCCCAAGGAGAGCTACTTGTCGTTCAAAGGACCTTAAGTTTACAAGCCAAGGACGCCGACCAAGCGCAACGTGAGAACCTTTTCCATACTCGGTGTGTAGTTCAAGATAAGGTTTATAGTCTCATCATTGATGGAGGAAGCTGTACTAACGTGGCAAGCGTCACGATGGTCCAAAAGTTGGGGCTTACGATTCGAAAGCATCTGCGGCCCTATAAAATCCAATGGCTCAACGAGAAAGGAGAAATGAAGGTTGGGAGTCAAGTTACGGTTCCTTTGAGCATTGAGAAATATGAGGATGAAGTCGTGTGTGATGTGCTACCGATGGAAGCAAGTCACATTCTATTAGACCGGCCATGGCAATCCGACCGCAAGGCAATACACGACGGATTCACCAATCGGCACTCGTTCGAGTTCAAAGGCAAAAAGATCACCCTTATTCCGATGACTCCTCAAGAGGTGTATCAAGACCAACTCCACCTCAAGCAAAAGAAAGACAAGCCGAAATTAGAAACCACCAACCTAATGATCAAATCGGGTGATGTCAATAAATCTCTTTCTTTGAATAAACCAATTCTTTTGTTTATTTATAAAGAGTCTCTTATAAGTATTTCAGACCTAGCACCGGTTATTCCGAGTGAGATGAGCTCTTTATTACAGGATTATAAGGACATTTTCCCCGAAAACAATCCCATCGGACTTCCACCCATCCGCGGAATCGAGCACCAAATCGACTTCTATCCGGGATCGTCTTTGTCCAACAAACCCGCTTACCGGACCAACCCTGTGGAAATCAAGGAACTCCAACGCCAAGTTGAGGATCTAATGAGCAAGGGTCACATCCGAGAAAGCATGAGTCCATGCGCCGTTCCTGTCCTCTTCGTGCCCAAAAAGGATGGAACGTGGCGAATGTGCGTGGATTGCCGCGCGATCAACAATATAACCGTCAAGTATCGCCATCCTATCCCTCGTCTTGATGATATGTTAGATGAACTTTATGGGTCTAATGTGTTTTCTAAGATTGATCTTAAGAGCGGATACCATCAAATCCGGATGAAGGAAGGCGATGAGTGAAAAACCGTTCAAAACCAAGCTAGGGCTATACGAATGGCTTGTGATGCCGTTCGGTCTTACTAACGCGCCTAGCACTTTTATGCGGTTAATGAATCACGTGCTAAGGACTTATATTGGTGTTTTTGTGGTTGTTTACTTTGACGACATTTTGGTTTATAGCCGAAGCTTGCAGGATCACGTGAAACATGTCGGAGCAGTTTTGGAGACACTCCGAAAGGAAAAGCTTTACGCTAACCTTAAGAAGTGCACCTTTTGCACTAGTAACCTTGTGTTTTTAGGTTTTGTTGTGAGTGCAGATGGCGTTAAGGTGGACGAAGAGAAAGTCAAAGCTATCCGCGAATGGCCGATTCTAAAGAACGTGAGCGAGGTCCGAAGCTTCCATGGTCTCGCCGACTTTTACCGAAGATTCGTGAAGTACTTTAGCACGATCGCAGCTCCTCTCACCGAGGTCATCAAAAAGGACGTTGGCTTCAGATGGGACAAGGCACAAGAAGATGCATTCCATCTTCTTAAAGAGAAGCTTACTAATTCCCCTCTTTTATCTTTACCCGATTTTCTTAAGACTTTTGAGATCGAATGTGATGCTTCGGGTATTGGTATTGGTGTCGTTCTTATGCAGGATAAGAAACCGATAGCCTACTTTAGCGAGAAACTCGGTGGAGCCACCCTCAACTATCCGACTTATGATAAGGAACTTTATGCATTGGTGAGGGGACTACAAACGTGGCAACACTATCTATGGCCAAAGGAGTTCGTCATTCATACGTACCATGAATCACTTAAGCACCTTAAAGGCCAACACAAGCTCAACATGCGCCACGCAAGATGGGTTGAATTCATCGAAACCTTCCCATACGTCATAAAGTATAAACAAGGTAAGGATAATGTTGTAGCCGACGCATTATCCCGAAGGTACACTCTAATGTCAACCCTTAGTTCCAAAGTCATCGGTTTTGAGCACTTGAAAGAACTTTATCATAATGATCGTGACTTTATGGAACTATATCGAGCTTGTGAAAAATATGCCAAAGGTTTTTATTTTTGGCATAATGATGATTTGTTTCACGATAACAAGCTTTGCATTCCGAGTAGTTCTATTCGAGAATTATTGATTAGGGAAGCTCATGGCGGCGGCTTGATGGGACACTTCGGAATCACCAAGACTCTCTAAACCCTTCAAGATCACTTCTTTTGGCCGCATATGAAACACGACGTTGAACGGATTTGCACCCGTTGTGTGACGTGTAAACAATCCAAATCCACGACTCAACCCCACGGTTTCTATACCCCTCTTCCTATCCCTACGCATCCTTGGATTGATATTTCTATGGACTTTGTTGTTGGATTGCCTTGGACTTGGACGGGTAAGGATTCAATTTTTGTGGTTGTGGATCGATTTTCTAAGATGGCTCATTTTATTGCATGTCATAAAACGGATGATGCATTACATGTAGCCAATTTGTTCTTTAGAGAAATTGTTAGGTTACACGGCATGCTTAGGACCATTGTTTCAGATCACGACACGAAATTCCTTAGTCATTTTTGGAAAACGCTATGGTCTAAGTTAGGCACGAAATTGTAATTCTCTACATCTTGTCATCCGCAAACCGATGGTCAAACCGAGGTAGTAAATATGACTTTATCCACTTTGCTTAGATCATTGGTTAAAAAGAACTTGAAATCATGGGAAGAATGCTTGCCGCATGTTGAATTTGCTTATAATCATGCATTGCATTCCGCTACTTTGTTTTCCCCGTTTGAAATTGTTTACGGTTTTAAGCCTTTATCACCATTGGATTTGCCCCTCTTCCTTTGAGTGAAAGAGTTAGTCTCGATGGTAAAAAGAAAGTTGAGGTGGTCAAGCGAATTCATGAGAAGGCACGGGAAAACATCGAGCATAAGACTAAGCGTTATGAGAAACACGCGAACAAGGGTCGTAAAAAGTTAGTCTTTATGAAGGGTGACCAAGTTTGGGTTCACCTAAGGAAGGAACGTTTTCCTAATAAGAGAAAATCCAAATTATGCCAAGGGTCGACGGTGCTTTCCGTATCACCAAGAAGATCAACGACAACGCCTACCATCTCGATCTTTAAGGTAAGTACAATGTGTCTAACGCCTTCAATGTTTCTGACTTAGTCCCTTTTGTTGCAGATGAGACAGATTTGAGGACAAATCCTCTTCAAGAGGGAAGGATGATGTGATCCAAGGCGACAACCGCGAGGTTCGGGACGAGGCACGCGCATTGGAGCTACCGCAAGGACCGGTCACGAGGGCCAAGGCAAGGGAGCTCACGCATTCCATTCAACGAATGCTCAAGGAGGCACAAGACGGAGGATCGGCCGAGGCGAACCGGATCGTGACACTTAAGCAAGCCGAGGAGGAAAAAGATCAAGGGAATGTCTAAGTGACAAACGCCTTGTCTTGTACTCTTTTTCCCATTTTCGGTTTTGTCCCAATGGGTTTTTCGAACATGGTTTTTAATGAGGCAAGCAAGGTTGATTACATCTTTCACTTAGTATTTTCCTTGGTTTTTTACGTGGGCTTTTTCTTAATGGACTCAAGCCTCTTTCGTCAAGTCCAAGTCCATTTCAAGCCCATCACGTTTTTGATAAATTCTTTTGAGTCAAAGTTACATTTCCTAAGTCCTTTGCATGTTTTTCTTTTAATGAGTCAAACAATTTAATACTTTTGTTATTTCCTACGAAGGTTGCATGTAACCTTCCTTAGGCTATATATATGTGCTCTCCACCCTCAATAATATTCATCCAAGTTTTTAAAGAAATCATCTTCTCTCTTTTACTTGCAATCAAAACCGCCAAACTTAAAACCTTTGGTCATTCTCTCTTCGATAGAATCCTCCTTCTCTCTTCGAGAGAATCCTCCTTCTCTCTTGGTGAGTTATATCCAAGGAGATCGAGAGAATCCTCCTTCTCTCTTGGTGCGTTATATCCAAGGAGATCGAGTCCCGACCCTTCACCGAGTCACTCATTATTCGTGTGATTGTACTCATAATCCGCATCCATCCCATATCATCGTCCACATAACTCCACCGCAACCCTTCTCTACCGCGTCAAGAATCCGGCTCCGATCAAAGTTCCGATCTACGATTGGGATCGTATCACCATGCCATCACAGTCATCTTCATTGATGTCACCTAAGGAAAATTCATGATCTCCAACAGATCCTCCACCATTAGAACCTCCTCCCACAGACCCTTCACCACCTGATTCACCACCAAAAGATCCATGAGAACCATAGGAAGAACCATCTGATCTTACATGACCACTTCCACTTGTGCTACTCGTCACTCGTAGATGAACAAGCTCACAAGGATTTCCATATCTATCAACTCCGGATAACCTCTCCAAGTGCCGAATTTTATTCTCTTCGCTTCTTAATTTCACAAACCCATTACGAATATCTTCATCGTTCATCAACAACTTGTTTGCTTCCCACCAAAATGTATTCATTGGCTCGATAGGCAAAGATTCGAGTACGGCAAGTGCATCACCATATGTCGGTTTTGTGTTATGACGCGAGCGCACTACATCCAGTAATTGTCCTTGAGATTCCTCCATCCGCTAAAATCTCCCATCAATTTGAGCCTCAAAATTGGCTCTTCTCGTATGAGCACGCCGTGTTGATGATGAACTACGAACACCTGGAGATGACCTTCTAGTCATGTATGGAGAATGTCGATTTGCTTCTCTTGCAGAACGAACAGGTGATCGCGAAAGTCTTGGTGCTTCTTGGCCCTCTTCATCAGATGCACTTAGATTAAGATTAACGGAAGGGTATGTGGTTTGGCCATATTCATCTGTTCCACCTAGATGAATATCATCATTGGTTGTTTCTTCATTTTCAGTGTGCTGGAAATGAACGCCAAACATGTATGGTGAATAATGATCATCTTGTTCCACATCATGTTCACCATATATTCGGTCAAACAAATCTTTGAATGGAAGAGGATTGTTTTGCAAGACCGTAATATATTTGCGATTGGATGGAGTAACTTCCTGGAAAAAAATTGACACAAAATAAATCATATTTATTAATACTTATATATATATATATATTTATCAATATATAGTTACTAGTGATAAACTATTTTTAATATGAATAAACAAAATTTTAAAATTGTGAAATTACCGCGCATCGATCCTCCCTCCATGATGCTAACATATTAATTTTTCCTGTTGTCTGATCAATATCTACTCCTGTACACCTACTTAGTATGTTGTTGTAGTGCCATAACCTTCTTAAATAATCAATTTTGCCCTTCATCTCCGGCTTCCACTTAACTGACTCTCCAGTTATTTCATAAAATTTGTCTTCTATTCTTTTTTTGCCAGGACTTGATGGTAGTCTAATTGTATAGTTTTCTGCTTCTAATTCAGTGATTATAAGTTCAAGCAGAACTCGAGTAGTTTTAGGCGTCCATTTATGCTAAATCATTTTCATAAAAATTATTATTAAATTTTTAAGTTAGCACAAACAATATAATTGAAAAAAATAACTTACATTATTCATTGGACCATCACCACTTGTTCCTTCTCCGTGATTTGATGATGTTCCATGGCCACTTTTCAAACTACTACCACGAGTTAATAATCCAGCACGAGCACGACCTCTACTACCACTTGAACGTGTGTTTTGCGATCTATTATTCATCTGTAATAGTAAAATAAAAACAAAAATAAATATTATAACAATTTATATTATATATGGTAAAATAATCAAATATATTCTTAGTTTTATAAAGTTTAATTTTCATTCATAACATATAAACAACAATAACTATATTATGCATTATTTTGGCTTTTTAAAAAAAATTTTATATTATTTTTACTAAACAGACACAATAACAAATCTAAAAACGATTTGGGTTTAGTTTTAGTACTAAACAAACACAATGACACATTTACAAATAATTTTGGTTTACTTTTTGATAACTAAAAAACAAAAATATATTTGTTTATTGACTTTTTAAACATATATAAATTTAGTATATATACATTATATAGAATACATATTATTTAAAACGTGTACATATTACATTTATATAAACCATGAATGCATAATCAAATACATATTTTATATATAGAAATATGATATAGTAATTGATATTAAAAATTAAATATAAAATGTGTATATATATTTATAATCATCGATTATGTAACTTGAAACATATCTTTATAAGTTTAAACAAACTTGAATAATTTGACATACTTACGTTCGTTTCTTTTTACCAAGAAAAAAACATTTATTATGTTTGTATTTTTGAAACTAGGAAAGAGATGGAAGGAAAGTTAGAAATGATGTGTTTATTTCCGTGTAGTGGAGTGATAAAACAATAAAATGGGGATGTATTTATAAGATAAAAAGTAATATAAAAAATAAAAGGAAATCCAATGCAAGATTACACTTGGATAAGAGAAACTAAGATTCTCACCAACTTGGGTGAGAAGAAATCTTATTATTTTTGTTTTTTTATCTTCTCACTTGATTTGTGGATAATAGGTGGGATTCAGCTATAATTTTTTTCTACTTTTTCATTTTACTCTATACATTCTTTACAGTCACGCCCTAAGTTATAGTAGTAGTGATGATAATGGAGTTGAGGGGAGTAATTAAAAACAGGGTTATTTACGTGTATAGGTTCTTTCTCATGTGTAAATAACCCTTAAAAACACCAAAACATTTATTGAACGTCTTGGAGTACCGTTTGTACATCTCTCCACACTATTTGACAAATCCAAAAAAGGAATTCGAATAACGAGAAAACAAGAGAATTAGTAATGATCTATTTATGATTGTTATCACGTTTGACCGTTTGCATATCTCTCCACACTATTTTTCATTTTTTTTTTAACAATATATTTATCTAAAATAGCGAAAATTGAAAAAGATGTGCACACAAATTTAAATAAATGTGAAATATATAACAATGATATAGTGAAAAGAAAATCCAACCTCTCATATCAGAATATATCTCCTATATGACGATTAATTTGATTCATAATTAAAAAATAATATCCGTTTTACAATAAAACATATACACATGAGTTTCTTTGAACCAGAAACTATAGCAAAGATAAAAATAGGAGTGGACATAAATAACTCAAACAAAAAAATACACGAACTGAACCGAGTAAATAAGTATCGGTTTGGTATAGGTTCTTTTTAAAAAAACTTAATGGTTCTTAATATTTTTATTTCCATAGGTATCGGATTCGATTTCAGTTTTAATCCATGAACCGAATCATAACCGATTTAGACCGAACATTATACGTGAGTTATTAAACATATAGGGCCATTGTCCTAACCGCATCCCAACTTTTCTTCTTCCAAACCCCGATATTTGTTCTTCCAACTTTGTGTTGCATTTTGTGTTTCATTTTGCACTTTAAACTTTAAAAAAATTTGAACTATAATGTTTTCCTCTTTCAGTTTTTGGTTTTCTACTTGGTACGTATAGGTTCTAGATTTGGTATTCGATTTTGGGTATTAACCGAATTGAAACCGAATCATTAAATAATTCTTGTTTCTTATAGTCTTCATAAGAATCATACCAAACCGAATTAAAACCGAATTGTACCGTACCAAAAACCATTCAGTTTTTTATGGACCTTTTCTTAGTCAAACCGAAAAACCGAACAATCGAACAACCGAACCGTAACCAAACCATTAAACCGAATGCCCACCCTCTCCTCGTGGTAAGTTCGAACCAAGGGATTTGGTTATACTCCTCTCCCAAAAACTCCTCAAAGCTAACTAGAGCTACCAGCAAAGATTTGTATTAGGAGATACTATATGTTAAATTCGGTATGTGTTTCAACTTTCAAAGATCTGTATTTGTACCCTTTTTTATTTCAAAGTGTGAATCTACGAATCAATATATTGTGGTAGTGAATGTTTTTTTCTTTTTCTTACAGAAAAAGGTTTGTTTTCAGAAAAAAATGAATTCATCTATATGGATTCAGAATTTTTTTTTTGTGGATTAGTTACTATCGGACTAAATAAAAAAGCCCATGCATTTGTTAATTGGATCAGATAATCAGACCTGATTCCTTTATAGGGCCTGAGATCATTTCAATACAAAACAAAACCACACAAATTGATTTTTTTTTAAAAATAATTTGGCGTACAAAGCGAACTTGTAACACTTTCTTTTTGGCTTGTGACTTGCCAGATGCCAATCCAAGCCACGTGCATTACCATTTAACCAATTTTTTTGATATTTTTTTGTTGACATTTTTTGTCTTTTAAATCTTTGAAACTCAATAATACACAATTTTAAAGAGGTAGAAAATCTTTTTTTCTTAACATTTTTCATTAAATTGTTGAGAAGAAAAAAATACTTTAAATAATACTTAATGGGATGAAGACACCTGACCAATGATTAAAAACCTAAAAATAATAAGAATATTAATTTAATATCTATTTTTCCCCTTTGTTTATAAATAATTATAATTTGTTTGATTCTTTTGAAAGTAAAACAAACTTATTTAACTCAAGCATATAATTTTGATTAGTAGTATTTGGTTTATTAAATATTTTGTATAACAATCCACCAAAATTTCTCTATTTGTATTTTCACATCTTTAGATAACAAGTAATTAAATTATTATATTTTTTCATTTAATTTTTATGTGAATGTAAAACAAAAATAAAAAATTTCTATCTCTTTTCTCTTGTTAAACGGTAGAGGTTCATCGAACTGATTTAATTGTATAACACTTAAAATTTATTCTAGTTTGTGTCTATTAATATATATGTTTGTTAATAAATCATATTATCTAAAAATCGAACTCTAAATATTAAATTATTTATTAAACTATTGAACTATAAAGGCTTTCACATTATTTTTGATAATTTATTCTTAAATATTTAAATAATACTTAGCGTGATGAAGGCACCTGACGAGTGATTTAAAAACTAAAAATAATAAGAATATTGATTTAATATCTATTTTTCCCCTTTGTTCATAAACACTTATAATTTGTTTGATTTTTTCAAAAAGTTAAAAAACAACTCATTTAACTCAAGCATATAATTTTGATTAGTAGTATTTAGTTTATTAAATATTTTGTATAACAACCCACCAAAATCTCTCTATTTGTATTTTCACATCTTTAGATAACAAAGTAATTAAATTATTACATTTTTTTCATTTAATTTTATGTGAATGTAAAACAAGAAAAAAAAAATTTATTTTTCTCTCTCTTTTCTCTTGTTCAACCGTAGATGTTCGTCGGAAAAATACCATCGGCTTCAATTTCTTTAGATTTGCCCTAAATTTCTCCGACTACTGTTCGTCAATCTCAGGCTCTAATCGATATCTCACGCTTCCATCTTTCGCAGGTAATATTTCTCGTTTTTTTTTTTTTTTTTTTTGGGGTCAAACATGTTTCTCTTTTTGATTTTCTATTAAGAAAGTTCGAAAAAATGTTTGTGTATGTGTTTAGTAACCCTAGTTCTCAATTTTTTCAAAATTTTCTTGTTCGCTTATGAGATTAAAATTCTATATATATGTCGATTAAGTTAATTAGGGTATTCGAATTTTCAAATTCGCCGTTTCGTTTTGATCTGGTGAAATTAAATTTAGGGTTAATGTGTTTGTTCTACATTCATAGCTTCGAAATTAGGGTTTTTCACTTTTTTGTTATGGATTTAGAAATTATGAATTTGTGTATGGAATTGAATTAATTTGTTATTTTTTAGTATATGATCGCCATGATTATGCTTTCTGATTTATTTTTTGGGGATTTTATTGTTCATGGTTAGGATTCATTGCTCTGATTTTTGGGAATGTGAAAAACAAAGGAAGAGTTGCAATATGAATGCTTAAACCGATACCGAATTATTGTACAATGCAAACCGAGAAAGAGGTATTGTTGAACACTGAAGGTCCTATCGATGAGGGCCGTATATTAAACCAGAACAGCAACCCGAATATCGCTTCTTCTGCTTCTATCAGTGTTGTTCAGTTTCCTGGTATGTTGCATTGATTCAGAAGTTTTGATTGTCTGCGAAACTGCGGTGTTTTTTGCTAATGTTTGTATCGTTCGAAGTAGCAGCTAAGAAGCCGACTAGACAATGGGCTGCTTGGACGCATCAAGAAGAAGAAAGTTTCTTCACTGCTCTTCGTCAAGTTGGAAAGGTATCAACTGTTGAAAGTTGGACGAGTTAGGCTCTTGTTTCGCTTTGTTGTTATGTGTGAGTGACATTCTCTTTGTTGTGTAAATTTTGCAGAATTTTGAGAAGATCACTTCTCGTGTCCAAAGCAAAAACAAGGACCAGGTTGGTTGATAGAACTTTGGATTTTGTTACCTCTTCACTCGGACTTGCTGGTGTTTGCTTTTAAATTTCTCATGGTGTTGGAAACTTGTTGTGATTTGCAGGTTAGACATTACTATTATCGTCTGGTGAGGCGTATGAACAAACTTTTGGGCCCGGAACTGAGTCTTGATGCCAAGAACCCAAAGGACACAAATGCTGCAATGCTACGATGGTACGTGATATATATATATATATATATTTCTTTTCTGTTTTGCTTTGTGCTGTTATTGTAGATTGTTGAAGTACGTTTTCGTGAACAAATGATGAACATTACTCTCTGCTAAGTTTGTCTAGATAACAAGTTATATTATGCTATGAGACAAGGGGTTCTATTCGCCTCAGAAATCTTCTCTAGAATAGGAATGCATTTTTTGTTAGTACAAAAGAACGTTTGGAAATTTTTTCTGGTTTTATCTTCTGCATTGAGAATATCTGCTAGTAACCTCATACATGATCACATAGATGTAACTGACCTATAGATGTCAGAAATCACAATTTTTTGGTTCTCGTAGAGGGCATGATTTCAGATATCATTGATCTTAATTATTATTCAGCTCTACTGTCTAAAGTAAACATGCTTTTTATGTATCTTGCAGGTGGTCTTTACTGGAAAAGTATAGCTGCAAAGCTTCAAAACTTCACCTCAAACCCCGGAGATTCAAGCTGTTCATAGAGGCCTTGGTTAGTTGGCAAATGCAATTTTCGTTTTAAGTACAAACTATCTTGGATTTGACTAGGACTTGTTTTCAAACTATTTTCTAATAAACCCTTTTGAGTGAAGGAACACCAATTGCTGAAAGACCGCAGAAAAAGCATAAGAAAACGGGCTTGCCAGGGAGAAAATTTCTCTTCCGCTTCCCTTGGAAACGTCTCAAGTCATAGCAGGGATAGAGGATTGGATAACCGTCCATTTAAACTGATTCTTTGCGATGGCCAAAATGTTAAAAAGTTCGGGCCTGGAAGAGCATCTACCAAAAATTGTGAAAGCTTAGGTCTTAGCCTTGGTGACGAAAAAGAAGATACAGCCTTTGGGAGAGGTGGAAGGCAACGGCGAAAACAAGGTTCTTTCTCTGCTAGTTTTTATGCATGTTTGTTAGATAGGCACTTTTCTTTGGCCCCATGTTGTGCTTGTTTATATTAGATTAGTGACATTATCTAGTTGCTACTTGAAAAACATGTTTATGCAGTTCTTTCCTCTTCAGCAGGTTATAGAAAATGGGAAAAGGCTGCAATAGATGGGGTCTCTTTGGTTGCTGATGCTGCAGAGCATTTAGAACGAACATCAATCGACAAAGATATGGATGGTCAAAAAGGTTTACTTGCTAGTATTGGATGATATCTCGTTTTTCATTTCTAGATGCTTGTTTATTGAGGACTAACATGAGAAAATTCTGAATCAAATTCCCCTTTTATCCTAGATTTAGGTGCCACAGGATATGTAACCGGAAAGTCTCCATTTTCTCTATGCTCCGCTGGTGATGTTCCTCTTGTTGATGCCAATATGCAATTTTCTGCCAAGTTGAAACTTCAGTTGTTCCCAATTGATGAATGTACTCGAAGATCCTTGGAAATGGTAAGCTTTGTATAGGAATTATACTGATAGGAGCAATATATGTTCGAGCCATGAAATGGAACTTGATCTCTTAACAGGACAAGCACAATCCGCATCTGGAACTTACCCTTAGTAATCGCAAGAAGATATCATCTGTACTAGAACATCTCTCTCGCAAATGGGGAAGCTCAAGTTGTGCGACTGGAGAGCTAATGCTGTTCCCTTACCATGCCCGAAAGGAAACTATAACGTGTCATCAGAGGTGGACCCATGACTCTTTTCTAAGCGCAGCTGAAGTGCATTCTATGGTTGGAAGTCCCTCGGTTTTCCGCTTAAGGTGCTTTCATATTCTCCTAGTCTGTTGCAGGTTTCTTCTCGTCAAATTATCAAACCTGATAGAACCAAAATTTAATTTTTTTTTTAATATTATTTGCAGGTATGGTTGGTTCGTCCATGATGCATCAGGTTCTTTTATTTTTCAAGTTCCAAATTCAGCTTCTTGTCCTTCACTGGAGGATGACATGAATGTGGATGAGGCGAATGAGCTGAATGTGGATGAGGCGAATGAGCTGAATGTGGATGAGGCGAATGAGGTGAGTGAGGTCAACATGCTCCTTACTGAATCAGGACCCTTACCTGTGCATTCAACCGCTGAACTAGCGACATCTGTAGTATGTGCCTCGAGTGAAATCTGTGATCGTCCTACAGAATCTAGAGATAATTATGAACCTGCTGCAGCCACTATTACTTCGATTGAGCATTTGAACAGCGGTAATGCTCTATCAGCGGGAGCATGGGCAGACAGTCTGACTAACATAAGTATAGGTGATTTACTTTCTGAAGTTCCCGATGACATAGATAGCGAATGTGTGGATCCACCCGCTACTGAAGGTTCATGTTACCTCCATCGAGATGTCCCATTTGCCTCTGACTCTTTTGATGCTGCAATTGCTGCCCATATACTAAGACACCAGAACAAGCCAAGTGCTCTACAACCGCTGGCTTCTGGCTCTTCCTCTATATGGGATGATGAAGATACACGCGATGCCTTCTCTTTCCAAAAGAAACGTCTTGCAAATTCCGCCAAGTTGGCTAATGTTGCTTCTCCTAGAGGTGTTGGAAGAGTAAATGGAGAGCCTTCGCAATTGGTGGAGGTAACTATATCAACCTCAAAAATACTTATACAATGGTTTACAGAACAAAACATCTTCTTCATACTTTGTAACTTTCTCTTAGGGTAAATCGGGCGATGAGGAGCCTTGTAACTCTCCTGACCAGCAGGGAGATTCAATGGAAGAGGGTCCAACAGACCGTCACTTGGTAGATTCTCCAGGGAAGTTCCATTGTGGGCTTGCGGATGTATATTGGGTAAATCACAAAATCTCATCTTTTCTTCCAAAGTGAAAAAAAAATATCATATTTTGAAAAAACACTTGTTTACATTGTTTTAACTCCTCTTTGCAGCCCGACTCGTTAGGACCACTAGATCTAGACATTAGATCTTCAAAGTATACCGAAGATGTGATCCTCAGTGAGAGCCTCGGGGGATTGAGCCGTCTGTTAGCGACCAGCCTTGATGCGTTTCAAAACTGCTCGCTCTTTGGGTTCGACAACAAGAAGGATAAGTCTAACATGGTCTGAAATTTGGAAGCAAAGCAAAAGCATGGGGGTCAAAATGTTGATAGTTGAAAAAGAAAGTGACTCTTGCCTTTTAAAGAAGAAACTTTTTTATTATAACTGATAGCTTCACTGTACAAAAATCTGATGTAAGTTTTTAAACTCTGTTCTTTCACACATACTTCTGTGTTGATACATCTTTCTTCTATGTCTATACACTTAATATTACTTCCATGTTAATTTGGCTACATGCCGTTTCAAAACTAAATATGGTTTAAACCAAACCACACCGGTTAACTCACTATAAGAAAAACCAACAATTCCAAAATTGTCTCTCTTCTTATCTTTATCTTCTTCTTCTCCACACTTGACTCCTTAGCCTCTCATACTTCTTCTTCTTCTTCTTCTTCATGAGAATGTGTAATATAACTCAAAATTTATTGGTTCTAAATGTGGACGTCAAGCTTCTTAGCTTCTCCACACTTGTCTTCTCCTCCCAAATTGTCTCTCTTCTTATCTTCTTATCTTCTCATCAGTCTTCTTCTTCTTCTTCTTCTTTTCACCACAAGATCCTCTGTTTTACACAAAACTCCACAATTGGCATCACTTTCAGCAAGAGACACTTGAACCTCTCAGTTCTCACACTCTTGTTCAATGGGTTCTTGTTGGATAAAGTCAAATCCATCACAGAATTGGATAATCTTCAAAGATACACTGATTCCAAGGATGGCTTCACTCTTCTAGTACCGTCTTCTTGGTTTAAGGTACTTGGAAAATTCTGTGAAATTGGATTTATTCAAGATTGAATGTTTTATACTTTTCTTGATTGATTAAGTAAATGGGGAATTAATGAAGGTAGAGAAAGCAGGAGCCAATGCTTTGTTTGAAGAAGCAGAGAAACGAAGCAACAACATTGGAGTTGTTGTGAGTCCTGTCCGAATAAACAGTCTTGAAGATTTTGGTTCTCCTCAATTTGTAGCTGATAAGCTCATCAATGCAGAAAAACGTAAGGTATAAAACAAAACAAAAAACCAGACATTCAATTGGAAGAAGCTTTTAAGGATTTGCTTCTTATTGTTGTTGTTGTTGAATCAGGAAAGCACAATTGAAGCAGAGGTTGTATCAGTGGGAGAGAGATCATCAGGACAAGGAAAAGTGTATGAATTTGAATACAAAATTGATAGTACAAGAGGAGGAATTAAGAGGGTTTTCTCAGCTGCGTTTGTGAGCTCTAAAAAGCTTTATCTATTGAACGTTGTTCATTCAGACAAACGGGAGGATCCATTGGATTCAAGTACGAGGAGGATGTTGGAACAAGTTCTTCATTCTTTTGATGCTTTGCCTCTCACCACCACATGACCATCCAATGTATAAACCATGTGTTCTTGCATGGCCCATTTGGTGTTGATGGCTTCATTCTTGAGTTTATGGACTTTTGTAGCATTCTATTAAGCTCTATGAGTTTGAGATTTTCTTTGTCGACTTATATTTTTATGTGTATCCGAAAGGAAAAACAAATAAATCGTTACATTAAATCAATTGATCATGTGAAAATTGGCTATGTGTGACAAGTTATCGGTTTTGTGATGCGTTCATACCATGCACCGATAGTGTGATCTTTGATCCATCTTTGATCAAACAGAGATGACATTGTATTTCTCATTCGGTTGTAGTTTTTGTCATGCAACCTGTTGGCTTTTCCCAGTAAAGGAATCTCATCCTAAAGTTTATGACATTGTATGTCAGTGGCAATTTTTTTTTTTTTTGGTCAATAATCATCATTATATTAAATCAAGTTGTTTCTGATTGGATGGTTTTCCTAACGGGCCACCCAAGCAGAAATGTCTGACTTACATAGGAAAATACATAATCTCGTGCTCGAGCTCCCTTTACAAAGGAGTCGGGTCAGTGGCAATTAATTTGATGATGATAAGACTCAACTTTGGAATTATATTTGTCAGGATTTCTGTTGATGTATTAATGTATGACACTCTCTCGAGTTCGGAGACTAATCCACTTTCAGAGGCATCTATGAATGATACTATCTCTTGCAAAAAGCTAAAATGAAAGTTTTTAACTCGTATATCTTTAGAAAATTAAAGTCTCTGGAAGCTTTAGACAAGATCAGTAGATGTTGTAGAGTAGGTTAACTGCAATGGGTAGATGTATCAGCTTCTTAATGCTACGCTTGAGATTGCCCAATCTGGCTTGAAGTACTTTTATATCCGAGCATGTCGGGTCGGGTTGTCTCAAGGCTTGTTATTAATAACTAACCCGAGTTTAGTAAGCTATATTTAATTTTCTTCTCAGTTTAAAAGAGAACATGAGTCATTTTATTTAGCTATAGTTTGTTAGTTCTTGGGCGTTTTAGTTTATATGAATTGATTTTGGGCATTCCTGCTTTTACTTTTACTGCTTTAGATCCTCTTTCACCTTCAAATGAAGCAACAAGCTTTGGTTTGATCCTTATTTGCTCAAAAAAATTAAGGACATTGTGTTTTTCTACAAACCAATTATCCTCTTCAAACATATGATTCATTTTTTATAATATTTTCCATAACTAATGGCTTTTCAATTTTATTGTAGTCATCTCTGAGTTGATACATCATGCGGTATCACCAAACTCTGGTACTAATTCTGTCCAAATGTCTTTGAGTAAATTAATAGTGCCACAAGTTGTATGTATCCTTTGTGAGTGAATCATCCATACACTCACCACAAGTATTTATCTTAAGAATATTTCTAATATGTTGTTAAAACCATAACACTCATTTCTATCCTTTTCTGTCTACATGTTGATGTTAGAGCTCGCTATCCTAAAGATTATCAAAGCCGGTCATATGAGGACACAGAATTTATGCAGACTAGACGAAATGGTAATTCTAGCTGCACAAAAACATTTTCTTCAATGCTCAGTCGGATTCTCAGAATTTTCTATTTACGCTCAATCATAATATTTTTGTCATATGGCCAACGGTTGCAATTGTACTAACTGACGCAGCGTCAATCCTTGGAGGTAACAAAGTTCTTAAGCTTTTTTGTATAAGAAGTTTCGGGCGTTCAGAGTTGAAAATGTATGCTATTGTAAACATTATTCATTCAACACTAAACTAACATTTATGTTATGTTATGGTAGCCAAGATCAGATTTTCGCCATTTTTGTTGCAAAGAAGCTACTTTATTCTGTATTTGGGCGATTTTAGATTGAGAAAATTACTGAAATAGCATAGAAAAGTTGTTATATTACTGGAATAGCATACATCTTTTGGAAATTACTCAAAAGTTTTTAAAGCCTAGTAAATTACAATAAACACCCTTGGTTATTTTTTTTTTAATTGAGGTTATTTATAATTAAAAAATGATTAACTAATCCACGTCACTAATCACTGTTCCATGTCACTAATTAGGTTAACCGTCTTAACAAGTCAGAGAAGGAAACTCAAAGGACGGAAAATTAAAAACTTCGTGTGTTGTCGTCGAAACTTGTACTGTTTTCTCTCTAGTCGATTTCTGAGAAACATTCACCGCCGTTGTCGTCGAAACGTCTGCTCTGTATTTTCACAGTCGGATTTTAGTCGAAGGTGAGTATAAATAGAGGAGTGGGGATTCTTCATCTTTCTTCGTTTTATTTTGAGTTTTCAGATTTATTTTGAGTATAATCTGAGGAATCGAAGGTGTTTGTCGCTTGTTAACGGTATTGTGGCTGATTTATTATTCTGTGGCGGCTTGTTTATCGTTGCTAGTGGCTGTTTAAGTTATTTATTGCAGCTGATTTATTGTTATGCTATGGCTGATTTGTGTTGTGTTGCTGCTAATTTACATGTGCAATGCTATTGTGGCTGAGTTTGTGTTATGTTAAATCAAACATAACACAAACTCGTTTATTTGTTTGTTGTGGCTGAGTTTGTGTTTGGTTGCGGCTGGTTTATTTGTTAGTTGTGGCTGAGTGTGATTTTTGTTGCGGCTGATTTATCATTAATATGTTATGTCTTTTGTGTTCAGATGCCTGAATATCATGCAATTCCTGAAGATCAAAAATTCCTGAAGATCAAGCAAGGGATTACCCTCTAAGACTATGCGCTGAAGGGGTTTCTAAGCTGGAAAATAAAAAAATTAATCACAATGTTCATTTGGGAGAGTTTCCTAGAGTCAGAGACGCAATAGGACATGATGTGTGGGAACACATGAAGCAGTTTCCTGTTGGAGTAGTTGCTAAGCTAGCTGATAGCCAATTGGTGTGGTCTGGGAAGACTGTACACTATCTACTATGTAGACAGCTACGAGTACATGACAAGGAGATTTGGTCTCTTGTTGTTGATCAACCTATCAGGTTTAGCTTAATCGAATTTGGTGCGCTCACGGGTCTAAACACAGATCCACTGCCAACAGAAAGTTTTGAACCTGAGCAATACGAAACTTTCTGGGAGGAGTTGAAGGTGCCGCTTGGGGTAGGACCCAAGTTAGATGAACTGAGGGCAGCATTAGAGGGCTGTCGAGGCTGGAGTTTTGAAAAGAGGAAATGGTTAGGGCTGTTGCTTCTTCAAGCCATGGGACTTTATGGCTTGCATCATAATTCTAAAATACCCTTTGAAAGTGCAAAAAGAGTATTCGACGATGAAGCCTTGAGGACTTATCCGTGGGGTCGGACTGCATTCGAAGTTCTGGTTGGTTCAGTTAAGATGTTGAATCCAGAAGGAAAGTCGTACACCATTAGCGGCATGAAGGACGTGTTGCTGGTTTGGGCGTATGAATCTGTGACCTGCTTCGGAGAGCGGTTTGGAAGAGTAGTCAATGAGAACGAAATTCCTCTTTTGCGATGGGGTGGAACCCGTACACGTAAAAGTCTTACTACAGCCATAGCTGAGGAGATCAGAGACCATGGTGAGGTAAGAAGATTGACTTGGCTGAGTTATGGATCTTTTTATTCTGTCTGACTTATGTGTTACTTGATGGCTGAGTTATGAATCATTTGATGTCTGACTTATGATTCATTTGATGTATGACTTATAAGTTACTTGATGGCTGAGTTATGAATTTTAATGTCTGACTTATGAGTTTATGGCTGATTTACTATGCAGGTGCGTGTGAAGAAAATGGTCATGAAAGAGGCTGTAGAAGAGCTGTTTCCGCAGTGGGCGAGTGAAGAAAATGACCCAGAAGTTGTAAATCTGGTAACAGACATACATGCGGGTAGGTTTGTTAGAGGTTTTTGGGATGTGAAGAGCGATGGGAAGAAGAAAAAAATGAAGGCCGCAGTTTCGTTAGATTCCGATTAACCCCCCGCCAATAAACAGAAGAAAGCTACGAAAAAACAGGAAGTACGCAACAGTGAGATTGTGTTGCAGCATAGTAGCTACAAGGATATGGGGAAAGAGATGGATTTGACGACCATAGTCAATGTCCTGGAAAACCTTGTCAGAAGATTTGACAAGTTTGACAACTTTGGTAGTAGAATAGACAGTGTTGAGGCGCAGTTAAACGCCTATAACACAAAATTTGGAGAGTTGTCAGATTTGAAGAAGATGATTGGTGATACAGTCCGAGATGCTGTGGAAGAAAGAGTTGCATCTATTGAGAATGATCGGATGCAAATGAGAGAGCGTCTGAATGCTCTCGAGGCACGGAACAGTACTCAAAAGGATGATAACCAATCAAAAGTGAACAACTTCCCGCAGAAATCCGTTAATAGTCCAAAGGTACGTTACAGTTGAGTTATGTTTATTTTTGACGACTGAGTTATCCTTATTATTCGACGACTGAGTTGTGTTTATATGTTAATACAGCCGCAGAAGGACGAGTTTAAAAGTCCTGAACCGGATAAAAGACCTGAACCAGTCAACAGCCCCCTGCATAATGTACGTTACAGTTGATTTATGTTTATTTTTGACGGCTGAGTTATGGTTACTTTTGACGGCTGAGTTATTACCTATATTTGACGACTGATTTATTACCTATTTGACGGCTGAGTTATAGTTACATAACGACAGATTTATTCTTTTATTATGGCTGAGTTATGTTTATATGTTAATACAGCTTAAAAGTACTGAACCAGTTCATAAGACCAAATTGAAATTGGCTGAGGAGTTTGGTAATGACGAAGAAGAAACAGTTGATTTCGTTACTGTTTCTCCTGCTAAGAAATTGGTTGAGGCAAAAAAGCAGGAGGCTGAGGTTAAAAAGCAGAAGGAGGCCGCTGCTTTAAAGAAGAAGGAGGCCGCTGCTTTAAAGAGGAAGGAGGCCGCTTCTTTAAAGAAGGCGGCCGCTGCTTTAAAGAAGAAGGAGGCCGATGCTTTAAAAAAGGAGGGGCAAGTAAGAAGGAGGACAGCGAGGAATCGTAAAGGCAACGACGATCCGAAACCTCCGGAAGTGACTATCCCAGCAAAGAAGAAACAGATTTTAAACGACGACAGTGAGATTGTAGATGTCACCAGCAAAGTTGTCGCAGAATATAACGAAGTGCTGCCGGAGTCTGATGAGGAGGAAGAGGACAGGATTAGGTCGGAGAGAATTAAGGCTTATCGGGAGTCAAGGGTGAAATTATCTCCTGATGGGTCTTCAGGGAAGCTAGAAAATGATCCTCAAGCACGAGTTTTTCCTTATATTGGAGACAATGGAATGACGTGCATGAGGAAAAATTATGAACCTTCACCGGCAATCTATGATCCTGTCGCACCTGCTGATCCGGTTAAAGTGGCTAAACTTTTGGATCACCTAAAGCCATTCGAGTATGACCCTTTAGAGCATATGTTAATACGGCTATTAGCAATATTTGCCTAAACTAACTTGTGTTTAATTGTTTTAGGGATGTTCCATTTACAAAGGGTACAGAGGAGATCGAGTTCTACAGAGTTCTCATGTCTGAGAGAAAGTATTGGCCAAGGATAGATTATGGATGGCTGATTGATGATGTATGTATACTGTTGGGGCTGAGTTATATATACGTAATGTCTGAGTTATTAATTATATGTCTGTGTTATGTAGGCTTAAGTATGCTTTATGTCTGAGTTATAGATTATATGGGGCTGAGTTAAATATACGTAATGTCTGAGTTATTTATTATATGTCTGAGTTATGTAGGCTTAAGTATGCTTTATGTTTGAGTTATAGATTATATGGGGCTGAGTTAAATATACGTAATGTCTGAGTTATTTATTATATGTCTGAGTTATGTAGGCTTAAGTATGCTTTATGTCTGAGTTATATATTATATGGGACTGAGTTAAGTATAATTTTTCTTTGTACAGCATATTTCCGCGTATATGAGAATCCTCACCAAAAAATCCATGCTAGATACCTCCCCATTCTACTCCAAGCGAATTAGATTTATGGACATTTGGTTTACTGCAGTATGGTCAATGGATTACATACAGTTCAAGATCAAACCAAAGACGTTTAAGTTCACAGCTGGGTATGAGGATTTAGTAAACGGCAAAACTCCTAATGACTTGCAAACAAACAAGAAGTGGTTAGAAGATGTGGATCACTTGTACGGAGTTCTACAAACTGGAGGAGATCATTGGGTGGCATATCACGTGGACCTTGTTAATGAGAAGATCGACGTTTACGATCCCATCATTGGACAGGTGACACCCGAAAGTGAAAAGAAAATCCGTGATTCCTTTAGGCCGTTTTCGCACATGATCCCATTTATGATTAACCAATTAGTTCCTGCCAATCTCCGAAAACCTAGATTGAAGCAGTTTTCGTTCCGAAGGAGGAGCGGCAAATACATCCCACAAAATGTCCAAATTGGCGACTGTGGGGTGTATGCATTGAAGTTTGTCGAGTGTCTAGCGCTTGGCACTACTTTCCATGGGATAAATGATACGAATATTCAGGGTTTACGGGTGAAGATGGCATCAGAGATCTTAGATGAAGGAACTTATAATGTGTTAGGGCAGTTCACATAGGGTTTTGTGAAACACTAAAACAGTAAAGAGATTGTATTGTATTTTATTGATTTAAAAAAAAATTAATAGCAACTCTTCGGTTACTGAGTAAAGGCTGGCTGACTTATGTGTTAGTCAGCGTTTACTCTCCTTAATGGCGACTGACTAAAGCGGCTGACGTAAGAGTGACGAATTTATGTTTCGACTGAGTTATATAATGCTTTGTGCAAAATAAGCGGCTGACTTAAGAGTGACGAATTCATGTTTCGGCTGAGTTATGACTTAAGAGTGACGAATTCACGTTTCGGCTGATAATATAGGAAGCGTCTCGAGAGTATTAATTAATTTCAATATAATTACGTATTCAGAAAACCTTAGGTTAGCAACCAATGGGGCTCCTCACTTTCTCTTCTCTTGCGAAGTAAAAACTTAAAATCTCAATCAATCACCTATAATGGCCTCTCCGTCACGATCCCCAAATCTGCAACCGGATTCTTCCTCTGCTACCTCTGAAACTCGGTTCCCTAGACTCGAGAGGGTTGGATATATCATTAACTTCGACGTAGATCCATGTAAGTCTTCTCGACTTCCCCTGTTTAAGATCTTCATGGTTCTGACTTACTTCTCAGTGTCTGACCCCTTTTCTCTTTCCCTTTATGTACGAACCAACAACAACCACTAAAGCCCCTCAGGAGATCGCTGAGTACACGATAATGGGAGGAAATCTCTTGTAAGTTCCATGAACCAACCCTGTTTCTCGCCATTACAAACTTACATACATCTAACTGCATACATGTCAATTCAAATACCAATCTCAAATTTTGCAGCACTAATCTGAAATCTGTTTCTCTATTGCGAGATGACCAATCGACAGGGCCATCGACAACTATGCCCGAAAGATGTCACGAAACGGAGAAAACTTTTTGTCGTATGAGGCAATTCTTGAAAGAGTTTTCAGGTAAACTCTTAGTCAACATGTGTATTGTATTGAATGTCGAATTCTGTCATTATGTGTATTCAGCATCTATGAAATATCGAATTCTTTGCAAGTAAAATTTTCGTTGTTTTCAACCTGGTGAAATTAATACTGTCAAACTGTGATGTTCCTTGTATTTTGTTTGTTTCTCGTTGTGCAGGTACTACCAGAACTTTCTCGCTCAAAGGAACAGAGATCGGTTCGAAGAGGAGACACCGAAAGTTGGAGATGAAGGCGAATCATCTCGCCGGAGTCCAAGTCAACCACCAAATCCGAAGAAACACAGAGCCGATACCTCGCCGTAGCAAATCGGCACGCCAATTCGACTTCTATCTCAAGCTTTCTGTAAAATATTGAACTTTTTTAGTTTTGTATGAGAAGTCTGCTACTATATCTTATGTTTTGTATGATAAGTCTGCTACTATATCTCCAAACTGAAGACTTCCCTATCTCGTCTACGAAATTATACACATACACTTTGTTCTTAAACCCTAAACCCTAAACCATAATTACTAGAGGTATAGCAAAAGATACACATTGTTCTTAGAAAACCTTAAACCCTAAACCTTAAACCATAATTCCTAGATGTATAGCAAAACATACACATTGTTCTCACAAAACCGTAAACCCTAAACCCTAAACCTTAATTCGTAGAGGTATAGCAAAACATACACATTGTTCTCACAAAACCCTAAACCCTAAACTCTAAACCCTAAACGAAACCCTAAACCCTAAACCATAATTCCTATAGGTATAGCAAAACATACACATTGTTCTTACAAAACTTTAAACCCTAAACCCTAAACCTTAATTCGTAGAGGTATAGCAAAACATACACATTGTTCTCACAAAACCCTAAACCCTAAACCCTAAACTCTAAACGAAACCCTAAACCTTAATTCCTAGAGGTATAGCAAAACATACACATTCTAAACTCTAAACCCTAAACCCTAAACGAAACCCTAAACCCTGAACCATAATTCCTATAGGTATATCGATACATACACATTGTTCTTACAAAACTCTAAACGAAACCCTAAACCATAATTCGTAGATGTATAGCAAAAGATAGACATTGTTTTTACAAAACCTTAAACCCTAAACCTTAATTCTTAGAGGTATAGCAAAACATACACATTGTTCTCTAATCATATAAATAATAAATCATCTATTCTCTATTATATAAATATGGTGTGTGAATATATGTACGTAATCATTACGCACGCGTTTGGTACTCTCGATACGCTAAGCATATTAACCTTTTCTATGCTATTTGAGTAATTTTCTCTATTTTTTTATAATATTTTTGGCAACTACGCAGTAACCCTACAGTTTTCGGTATTTTCTGTAAATACCAAGTGAACACTTAATGTTTGGGGTTTAGGGTTTTGTGAAACACTAAAGAGATTGTATTTTATTGATATAAAAAAATGTAATAGCAACTCTTCGGTTACTGAGTAAAGGCTGACTTATGTGTCAGTCAGCTTTTACTCTCCTTAATAGCGACTGACTGATTGTGCAAAGAAGCGGCTGACTTAAAAGTGACGAATTCGGGATTCGGCTGAGTTATGACTGACTGATTCTCACAAAACCTAAACGAAACCCTAAACCATAATTCGTAGATGTATAGCAAAAGATACACATTGTTCTTACAAAACCTTAAACCCTAAACCCTAAACCTTAATTCCTAGATGTATAGCAAAACATACACATTGTTCTCACAAAACCCTAAACCCTAAACCCTAAATAATCATATAATCATATAAATAATAAATCATCTATTCTCTATTATATAAATATGGCGTGTGAATATATGTACGTAATCATTACGCACGCGTTTGGTACTCTCGATACGCTAAGCATATTAACCTTTTCTATGCTATTTGAGTAATTTTCTCTATTTTTATAATATTTTTGGCAACTACGCAGTAACCCAACAGTTTTCGGTATTTTCTATAAATACCAAGTGAACACTCAGTAACCGAACATTCGTTTATTAACTTTGAACTTGTTTTCTCCTTTTGCAATCTCAAATACAAGTTAGTTTTTCCTTGTTCTCCTAGTATATGTAATTCACGTTATTGCAACTTGATTTGTTTATATTTTTAGAAGATATATTAACATCATATTTTCGATATACATGCAGCATCAATGGCAAAATCAAAGAAGATGATGAAGCGTCCAATGGAGGATGACCATCGACGAAATGCTATTAAAAAGGCCAAAAGGGAAAATGAGGACTATTACAAGACGTTGATCCTCTCGCTCAAGGAACAGATTAATATAAAAGTTGAATTGCATGATGCTTTTGTGGAAGTTATGTTTATTTCTGCGAAAATGGATTTGCTTGAAGAATATATCGGGAAGGAAAAGGTTGACTTCCTTGCTGAGTTGGACAAACTTGCAGCAGAACTCGTTGACGCCAAAGAAAAGATGTATAACGCCAGCGTTGAAGAACTTGATTGGATCAAGATTCATGAAAAATAGGGATATATGTTTATCTAATGCTTATGCTTTAGTAGTCTTATGTTTATGTTTATGTTTATCTAACTTTATCAAATGCTTATGTTTTAGTAGTCATCGTAATAACTCAGCCTAACATTTGATATAACTCAGCCGAAACTCAGCCTATAACTCAGCCTAACATTTGATATAACTCAGCCTAACCCTAATATCGTGTGTACATAACTCAATACTTTATAAAGTTACGTTGAAGCTTTTATAACCTAAACCTAGACTATCTGAATGGAAACTAATTGTTAAGATTTATGTTCTTTTTGAATTTCTGAGTGGTCACTCCAAAGAGCTCGATACGTAAACCCTAAACCCAAATTTATGACATTCCCAAACCATGCCATAAGTCAGCCATTAGGTGCATATAAGTCAGCCGAAACGTACTAAAAAAATCTCACGACGTTTCGTATTTTCGGCGGAGAAAAAAAAATAACCAAAATTTATTCAATTTTATCTCGCGACGTTTCATATTTCTATATATCTGTATATGTATATATATACCTTCTCATAAAGCTTGCCTCCCCCCATCACATTCTATCCTACACTGTTTTCTCTCTTCTCTGTAATCTATCTGTTTCATATTCATTTTTGACATGTCGGTTGTCCCACACTGTAGTTCCAAGTTATTCAGCAGTGTCGATGCTATATTATACTCTGCTGATCGGGATCACCTCCCCGTTCTAAACCCTGGTTTTGGTATTATTGATAAAACAACCATCACGTGGTTCAAATTTTTACACGAGCTCTCGAAGGCGATCCCGGAGATTCTTCGAGAAGGATGGGTTCATGAGTGGCCGACTTACAGGTTCATTTCAGATTATTTTAAGGAACGATGGTTTCTTAAACTCGCTGTAAGCCAACACTAATATCTTTCTTTCTCGATCATTTTATCAACAACAATAATAATTAAGAGAGCAGCAGATGCAGGATTCGAGCGTGCTTTGTACACATATGCAATGACGCGCAAGGTATTTTGGAATACTGAGGAGTATTTATCTCTTTTCACAAGGGAATCTATTCAGAGGATAGGCAAGATTGTTAGATCTTTAGACTGGAGTTGGGGAACGTCTCACACTGATGCGTTTCTAACGAAGAAGTATGAGTTCATGTCAACGGAAAAAACCTTGTTCTATAATTGCACATGTACTCCATTGATGGACCGAGATTGAGATCTTTGGTTCATTGAATACAGTAAGAATAACAATTTGTGTGACCGATGCTTTTGGATCAAAGAGTTAGGTCTTTTTTACCGTGATTTTAAGCCGATTATATATTGGCCGGACAATAGGCTTTGGATGTTGTAATATAAACTATTGTTTCCTCCTTTGTTTCTTTGTTTATGACTTCATGTTAAATATAATTCAGCCGTGTAGTAAATATAAGTCAGCCGTGTTGTATATATAAGTCAGCCATATTTTAAATATAATTCAGCCACTTATGTTTATGTAATAAGTCAGCCTAAACTTCGTTTATGACTAAGGCTAACCTTTAACATAACTCAGCCTAACCTTTAACATAACTCAGCCTAAACTTCGTTTTTAACTCAGCCTAACCTTTAACATAACTCAGCCTAACCTTTGACACGCAGGAGATAACTCAGCCTAAACTTCGTTTTAAACTCAGCCTAACCTTTAACATAACTCAGCCTAACCTTTGACACGCATGAGATAAGTCAGCCGTTTTTAAAATATAAGTCAGACGTTTAGTTTCTATAAGTTTAGCCGTGTATTTAAAATAAGTTTGCCGTGTAGTTAGTACGTAATCGTATTACGCACGCGTTTAGTATTCTCGAGACGCTATACTGACAGTTATATGGTTCCCTATACTAGGAGTAATGATTAATCTTTTGAGAACTCTAATCTTTTTTAAATATTCCACTAAAAACTTAAATGCCTTGTCGTTAGTTTTCAATGTTTTTGAACACAACTTACAATGTTTAGTCAACTAACATTTATTAGTGTAATCTTTCTGTATGAACCATGTAAGTAAGAGGAGGATTACGAACAGCACTCATAAACTTTGGGTTTTCTTATCTTTGAAACTCCTTTTCCAACTTCCGTAATGGCGGATCAAGTATGTAAATCTCCTACAAACTCACATTTTTTTCAACCTCTTCTTCCCGGCTTCTACTCCCACCTCGTATGTAATCTCCCTTCTTCCCTCCATCTCTCTCTCTCTCTATATATATATATATATATCTCAATGTCTTGGTTGCAGAGCATTCCGGAAAAGTTCTTCTCGAAATACATAGAGGGAAGAAACAAAAGAAATATGATGGAGCTTAAGTCGGACGCGTCTGAGAAAACATGGAAGGTGAAGATGGAAGGTCGGAGACTCACCTTTGGATGGAAAGAGTTCGCATTTGCTCATGATTTCCGAGTCGGAGACTTCGTCATTTTCAGACACGAAGGAGAATTTTTGTTCCACGTCACTGGTCTTGGACCTAATTGCTGTGAGATTCAATATGTACAGTCTAGCAACAACGTCGATGATGATGATGATGTGGAGGGGGAGAAGGAGGAGGAGGAGGAGGACAAAGAGAAGAAGAGAGAAACCGGTGAGAGTAGTCAAAGTGAAAACCGATTTGTGACAATAACTGTCACACTAGCTAGTCTCAAAGATTCTAAACTTGTAAGTTTAAGTAAACTCTCTTGAAAGAATTTTGTTATTCAATTTTTGTCGTTATTGATGCTTTGGTTCAAAGATTTTGTCTCTTTCTTATGCAGCATATTCCACTGAGCTTCACTAGGGCTCACCAAATGGAAAAAGCAGGAGGGAAGGAGATTACTATTTTGGACCAGCATGGAGTAGAGTGGCCAGTGTATCTATGCGTGCCAGACATACGGATGAGGTTGCGCTTTGGTTCAGGGATTAGAGAATTCTTCAAGGCTATTGGTGTTAAGGCGTACGAATCTTTTGTGCTGGAGTTGGTTTGGGAAGACAAAGCATCTCCTCCTATGCTCAAGTTCTGCTCCAAGATCGAGGCATGATGCTCAAGTTATGGAACTTTGGGTGTGTGTTTGTTTTTTTTTTTGATGAAACTATATTGCTTGTTTTTTTTCTTTTGGATGAAACTAAAGCTTTTTTTTCTTCAGCCGTATAAAGTATTAAAAGTGCCATACCCTAAACTCGAGATAAATAATTTTGAGGTATAGGTTCTCTTTCAATATATAAGTCATATTGAACGTGCCTTAAGTCGGCCATTAGGTGCATATAAGTCAGCCGCGCAACGTGTAATTTATCTCGCGACGATTCGTATTTCGGCGGGAAAAGAAAAAAATATTTATTTATTCAATTTTATCTCGCGACGTTAAGTGCATATAAGTCAGCCGAAACGTGTAATTTATCTCGAGTAGATTCGTATTTCGGTGGGAAAAAAAAAACATTACTTATTCAATTTTAACATGCGATGTTTCGTATTATCGAGATGTTATACTGACATATATATGGCTCCATATACTAGGAGTAATGATTAATCTTTTGGGAACTCTAATTTCTTTTGGGAACACTAATTTTTTTTAAAATATTACGCGTTTGGACGAGTTACCATCTTCATCTTCTTAAATTTCGAAAGAAAATGTCTTCCTCATCTAACCCAATCTCATTGTCGTTTATTAACAATCAGCTTTATTGTAATCATAAGTCAGTCATTTATTGACAATAATTCAATCTTTACGGCTGATTTATCGCATTAACAAAAACACAAATCCATACATATCCAAACAACACTTTTAAATCGGACAAGTTTTTGCATTATGCCCAGGCTGTTTACAACGAGAACATGCGTGTCGTTTCCTATGACGTTTGTTCTCAAGGGCAACTTCTAAAGCAGATTTCATCCTACTTTTCTTAGGCCTTCCTAGTTGTTGACGAACAAGCGGGGGCAAACACGGTTGGTTAGCAACGTTATTTGGAACTTGGAGCGCTGAATCTATGGGCATGATCGACTCAGCGTATGCGTTTACCAAATAACTGCTGTAGTAGTAAGGACTGCACAAGGATATACGACAAATTTTCCTGTCCTCGACAGCTGCGATTGCATGCACGCATGGTAATTTCTCGTGTTCAAAACGCCGAAATGTGCATTTTCTTGTTTCCAAATTCACAATATGCAAAGACGATCCATATGTAACTTCCGTGTGATAAGGATCAATCCTTTGTACCGTCATAAGTCTCGCAGCAATGACACGGCCCTATTTATAATACATAAAAAAATTATTAAAATATTACGGCTGGGTTATGGACCAATAACGACTGACTTATGAACTACAATGGCTGACTTATCATAAAGGCTGGATTATGGAACAATAACGACTGACTTATGAACTGCAATGGCTGACTTACATGTAGTAGTTTCTCGACACCACGCGAAAGCGTGGTTGGCTGCGATTTCGCATCCTCTCTCCGTTCTTCAAACCATCTGGTCATCATAACCCGTATCGATTCTAATAGTCGAACAATGTGAAGACTTCTAGCATTTGACAGTGCTCTGTTCATTGATTCCGCTATGTTCGTAGTCATTAAATTGTACCTTTGGCCCGGGAAATGAACACGCGCCCACAGTCGGACATCAGCTCTTTGGAGGTAGTCATGAAGTTCAGGATTAATCGCTTCAATCTCCTCAAACCTTGTATTAAAGTCAGAAACCCTAAAACATTTTGCCGCTTTCTTCACCAGACGAAAGACATCTTTTCCCTTGTACTTTTGCAAAATGTTCTTATATAAATGGTAAGTGCAAATTCCACGAGAAGCCAACGGAAACACATTTCCAATTGCTTTTCCTATCGAATTATGCCTGTCCGAGATAATCGCAAGAGCCTCATCGTCAGGAATCAAAAATTTTAGTTGCGTAAAAAACCAGTGCCATGAATCATCATTTTCAGTGTCAACCACACCGAAGGCTATTGGGAAAATCTGAAAGTTACCATCCTGAGCTAGTGCTGTGAGAAGTGTCCCTTTGTATTTACCGTTAAGAAACGTACCGTCGACAATGACAACTTTGCGCATGAAAGGAAACCCATTTATGCTCGCACCAAACGCAAGGAACACATACATGAATCTTACAAATTCATCAATTTGAAGACGCGTAACCGTACCCGGATTTGTCCTTCTTATCATATATAGGTAAGGAGGCAAGTCTTCAAACCCACTCTCAGGAGTTCCCATATCGATTTCCCTTGCAAATTTTAGCGTCCTATGTGATTTCCAATAATCCATCTGTCCACACGGAAAACGTAAAGTACAAGTAAGTAAATCAGGTGTAATAAACAAATAAGTCAGCTGCAACTTACCAATAAATCAGCTGAAATAGAAGTCAGTCGCAACGTACAAATAAATCAGCTGTAATATACAAATAAGTCAGCTAAAACGTACTAAAAAATCACATGAAATAGAAGTCAGTCGCAACTAACTAATAAATCAGCTGTACTATACAAATAAGTCAGCTGCAACGTACTAGTAATTACCTTTACACCAAAATGCTTATTGATAGTTATTCCAACACTCTTAGGTCGAACAGACGGACCAACGTTGCCGAGATACTCCCTGTACAACTGGCCTAAAATATCTGGTGTTGCTTGTCGAGATCAATTAGAACGCTCAGTTACAGATAATGTATGCTCCGAATCGTAAATACGAACATAAAATGCCGGTAATTCCCCTTGTGTAGAAGTACAAACTCTCCAGAGACATCCATCAACCCAACACTTAACAATGAGTGTGTCCGAATTGGATACGTCTACACCAAAATCAAATTGATCTCTAACCGTAAGAAGTTTCAGTCGTTTCTCCAAATCGGCTTTACTCTCGTATCGTTGCCCTACCGCGAGGTTTAGCGAAGACATCTCCAACCTTAGAACCTCTGAATTCGTTTCCGATCCGCTCACCGACATGTTGTGAGCTCTCTTCTTATGCGGTAGAGTCAGTGAATCTTCGTCTTGTGTTGGAGACTCACCGTATGAACTGAAGTTATCATCTTCAGATGAAACACCATCCGAGTCGTCGAACATATCAAATCGGCTTTCAAATTCATCATCTTCTTCGTCTTGTTCGCCTACTTGGGATTCTCCGCCTACTTCGGATTCTCCGCCTACTTCGTATTCTTCACCTTCCATTTTACTTGCGCAATCCATGTCTTCATCGTCGCGTTTATCTTCGTATTTTGTTTCACCACCAGGACAATTATCATTACTGAAAGCACTGTAACTGAATAACCTTTTCTTCTGCTCTCTCACTTCGTCATTCCGACTAATTTGGCTCTCCTTTTTCTCTGTAATCTCTACACAGAGACGTATCTGTTCGAATTTCCTTAGGCTTAGAAAACCTATCATCTGTCGAGTATTGGAGACGTAAACTGGTGGAGTATCGTGCGCCATTGTTTTCAAAGTTTTATTCGAGAACATGTAGCTCAGCTGAATCTGATGGCTCGACTCGTTCAATCCGTAATCATCGAGTACAGACTTCACAAGTTCGTCGTGTGTTGTTTCATCATTTAAATACAGAACTCTACACCCTCTACCGTCGGCGTTGAATACGTATCTGTTTTTCTTGACCCTGTTACCGGAAACAATAATTACCGGATCCATAAGATCTCGAACAAAGATCAATGAAAAAAAAATAATGTGGAAGAAGACGATTAAGTTTCTGGGTATTAGATGATAAAGAAGATAAATAGATGAAGAAGAAGAAGAAGAAGAAGACACAGCGTCACAACATAAAACTCTAACAATGACATGGAAAATGACATGGAAAATAGGAGCTGATGACATGGAAAATCGGATTTGATGTCATTAATTTTTTGCTTATATGGCAAGTGAGCCACAAAATGAAAACGTAAATCAGCCTAACTAAATCTGTCATCAAATGCATATGTAAGTCAGTTGCTACGTGAATACTATTTCAGTAATAAAAACAACAAAAATCGGGTTCGAAAAGAGGCCATAAAAGGGCATAGATCAGCTAGAAAATATTATGCCAGCTGTATCGTCCAATAAATCAGCCGTCAAATGAATGCTATTGTAGTAATTAATCTTTCGCTAATAAATCAGACGTAATATGGCCGAGTTTACTATTAATCAAGCTAAACACGGCTGATTTACGTTAATTATACTTAAATCAGCCGTAACAATCTTTCATAGGTCAGCCGTCCGTTTAGTAACACAGCCAGTCGATGATCATTCCGTCATCGTGAGAAACATATCTCAACCAGCCGATGTACAAATTAGTCGTCATATATGTACGTAAGTCAGCCATTAGCTCATAAATCAGGCAGATTTTTTTAAACTCAGCCGTCGCATAAATCTTAAGTCAGCCAGAAGATCTTAAATCTGCCACGTTTTGTAAGTCAGCCGTATCGTTTGGCTTATTTGTATATGTAAATCAGTCAATTTTTTTAAGTCAGCCACATCGTATATATAACTCAGCCGTCAATACCGCCGTAATGCTTTACGGCTGAGTTCATTAATACACGTCAGCGATTTCCTATGTGGCGACGAATTTTATCTGACGTGGCACTCAAAAGTAATGGCATTCTTGTAATTAGGTTTTTTTGTCATAACGTAATTACAAGGGCACGCTGGACATTTAAAATAAATCAGTAATAAAAAAAAATTTTGTATACTTCTAGTAATATTACCTAATTTATGTGCTGTTTAAGTTAAGTTCCCTTTTAGATTTAGTGAAAAAATGTATATTCACATAATGGACTGTTTGTTCGTCACACTTAGATAAATTTGTGAGGGGACAAATGTTTTTCTTTTTCTTTATTTCATTCCACATATTTCAAATTTCAAGACGAATAATTTAACAACTAATGTTAAACTTTAACCGTATGATATTATCTATGTAAACTTTGTATATTATCTAGTTCAGATTTCTAAAAAGATATTAAAAAAAAAAAACACTCTCATTTCCTTCAAGAATTATAAATATATACTTTATTTGCTTAAATTATAGAGTTAAGTGGCCAAATATTCATGTTTGATAAACAATTGGATGGAAAAACTGTCTATTTCCCCATCGTAACTTTGATATATACGTGTAAGTCCCCGAAATGTTATCCTCTGAACATAACTCCACAAAATAGAAGTTAAATGTGTATATCTACACAAATTGGAAGTTAAATGTTTATATCTCTACCAACCCCGATTTAGATCGGTTTCGTTGTAAACCAGACACAAACCCAGAAAATCGTTAGTTAACCGAATTAGAAACCCGATTGTAATTAAAACCCGATCCAGTTTTAGAACCCAAACCCGTAACCCGACCCAACTCAACTGTTTTCCGTTAAAAACCCCCAAATCAAAAATTCTTAGAACCCTAACTCTCAAAATACGATCTTATTGATATCCACTGCAAAAACCGATTAAAAGGATGAACAATGTCTCTGGATCTTCGTCTTCAGCTTCTTCTTGCGGTCCAAGAGGAAGAGGAAAAGTAATGGGAGTCCCTAAGATATCTTATCTAGAAACAATCTAGCTATCACATGAGTCCTTAACAGCTCACAATGTCCATTGGAAGTACAACTATGGTTCTCTTTAAATTTTCTTATCTTCCATGTATTATCCTTTTTCAGAATGGATGCATAAACTTGCCATTTGCAGCTGTCTTTCTCACTATCACCACCTAAGCATTTGAAACCTAACTTATGTTTATTATACCTGTACTGAAACAGATTTCAGCCACTTCGCAGAGCATAATCGAGAACACTCTCTTTGAAAGCGACGCCATTGACGAATTTCTTGTGGAAGTATAGCCTTTCTTCGCCACGTCTTAGAGGTGTTCGTCGTATCCCTTCAAGACCTTCGTCTTCATCAGAGTCGCTCTCTGGAATTGCATCGTGTTCAACGTAAGGTTCATCTTCAAACTCTCGAAGAATCTGGTCTATTTCATGTTCATGTAGTTCAGCTGCTTCCTCGTCGACTTCAGACACACCTGGATCCACCAATGGCACCAACGACAACTCTTCAGGGTTAAGAAGCTCCGACATTGTCGAATTCGAGCTCAGATTTCTGGGTTCTAAATTTGGGATTTTTTTTAGGGTTAGAGATTTTAGAATTTGGGGAAGAAAAAAACGGGATCGGGTTTTAGAGCTAAGGTTTTGGTTTCGTCATTACTCGGATCTTATTCGGGTTTTAATCTCGTATTAATCCGGTTAAAATGGTTTTCAATGGTTAAGTACTGATTCCAAAACAGTAAACCAAACATTAAACCACTAAATCGGGGTTTGTGGAGATATAAACATTTAACTTCCAATCTGTGTAGATATACACATTTAACTTCTATTTCATGGAATTTTGTACAGAGGATAATATGTCGGGGACTTACACGCATATATCAAAGTTACGGTGTGAAAATAGACAGTTTTCCCAATTGGATAGATAGCTATGTTAAATTTGTAATTAAATGGATGGTTATTCTGTAAGAAAAAGACAAAACAGTCCTTCAATTCTCTTTCTTCTTCTTAACCTTTCTATTCAGTTTGTTTGTGATTGAAAAAAAAGAAATGAATCTCACCCTACTAAAAAAGATCTAAGGAATCCTAGAAAATTTTCGGATTCAGGGATCTGGCAAAATTCATGGTCCACTAAGTTCTTGTAAATATGATTGTCGAGGAGGTTGTCTCTGCAATCTCCGATGCTTATGAGGATGATGTTGGGCTGGAAATGATTTATATGGACATGCTCTACATTGTTTTTGAGGAGGCATTCAGAGATTTGATTTGGGAGGTTATGTGCGAACGAACCCGCTTGAGAGAGAGAGGAAGCGAGATGAATAGGAGAAACTGATGGAGACAGAGACTCGGAAAACCCTCAACACCCTCACTAGACTAGCCACTTAGTGCCTTCTTACGTCCCACTACTTTTTGTATTAACACTTCTAGTCTTTTGCTACTAGTACTATCATCTGAATATCCAATGCTCTGGTCTTTTGTTACTATTATTATCATTTGAATATCTAATGCTTTTATGTGAAAAAAAAAATTCTTATAAATTTCCGATGAAAATTTGACAAAAATCCAGTGAAGTTTACGATTTTGATGATGATGATATATATATTTCGTAACTCAATTTTATATTGGAAAATTTAGATATGTTGAATTTTTGTTATACCGTGAAACCATGCAAATTGACATCTAACTTTATATTTAACACTACAACACCATATTGACATACATGTTGAGTTAAAAAGGTTAATTAGCTCAATATTATTTTTGAATTTATAATTAGAAAATTAGCATATAAAAAAAAAAATTTAGATAGCTAAGAAAAAGAATTAAAAATATGACTAAAATGCCCTTCGACAATTAAGGTAAATATACATTAAAAGTAAATATGACAATTAAGATAGATATACATTAAAAATCTCTAAAAATATTCTCTTGACTCCAAAACGTAGATCTATCTTTTGTCTTCTGCATGACTGCTCTGGAAAAAAATAGATTAGAAGATTGACAAAAATAAAACAAATATCTTGTAATAGTTAATTATTTAATAACATATTTAACTATTTTCGAAACATCACATAGTTAATTATTTTCGAAACATCGTAGAACATAGTTAACTACATCATATCATTTGTGACTATCTAAAACATAGGTAAATATTTTCAAAAAATAGTTACTAATTTAAAAACATAGTTAACTATTTTACGGACATAGTTATATAATCTACTAATTTCAAGACATAGTTGACTACATAAAAAATGTTGTAATAGTTAGTTATTTAAACAAACATAGTTAACTAATTCAAAACGTAGTTATCTATTATAATGAAAAATATTAGCATATATAGTTGACTATTACCAGAAACATAGTTACTTACTATATTGAAAAAAACCATTACTATATTGAAAAAACCATGCTTAGTATTATTAAAAACATAATTACCTTTTGAACATAATTAATTATGTTGATCTTGATCAAGAGATGGATGATGGTGGAGAAATTAATGGAGGAGAAGAAACATCATCTTAATTGCGTAAATTGAATATTAAGAAGAAGAAGGCAGCAGCGGCTAGGCGAGGGCGGCGACGGTTAAAAGAAAAAGGAAGAAGGAGGAGGCAGCCCATGAGAGACAAAAATAACAAAAAAAAAAGGAGACAACGGCGAGAGAAAAAAAAAAGATGAAAAGATGAAATATTAGGGTTTTAATTTTTTATGTCAAAGTAATAAAAGAAAAATAAAAAACATGGGTAAATAAACTAAGGCTAATTTTGGAATTTCAAGTACACTGATAGTTAGACACCTAATTAGTAATTAGGTCATGTTAAATGATCAATTATATCTACCAAACATATTGTATATGCTTATTTCCTTTAAAAATATCAAATGAAAATTGTAACGCTAAAAATGAAAATACCTAGCTAAATGAAACATTAACACTTATCTACATACATTATAGAATGTAATACATAATCTATCTAGCTACAAATTTTTATAACTTGTTAAATGTTTTATTATACAATATAAAGATACAAATTGACAACTAACTTTTATTTAACACGGTACCAAATATATTGATATAAATATTGAGTTATATGATCATCGAATAAATATCATTACGCTGACAAAATATACCTAGCTAAATGAAACATTAATACACAATTTGACTAGTTACAATAAACATAACTTGATGTCACAAAGTGTCATTCCGATAAGTTCTTCTTGTGTTCATATGTTCAACTGGTGAGGATAAATGGGAATCCTGTTGACGGCTATGTCATTTCCCTCTCCCATTGGTCCACTTTGCCCAAGTTCACTTGTCGATTTCTTCGCCACACTCAAAATGTCCTTTGCTCTTTCCATATTAACTATCTTCAAGCTCACCATCAATTTCTTCTCCATACTCTCACAGCTTCACTGCCATTGCCGATTCCGTTTGGTTACCCGTCCATCATTATCATGTCTTACGGCCATATTAACTAATTAAGGAGAATATACTAATTTTCTACAGTGATGGTAATAATTATAAAAGTTAATTGGTTCTAAACGTTAAGCTTTTTATTTTGTTTTAGACGTTAAGTTTCGAGTAGTGGTATAGAGTCGTTTAAGTATGTTTAAAATGCCCCACGAGGCACTAAAACTAAACACATCGACCATTCAGATTAATGTTTCTTTTATTTCTTTGTTTATTTCATTTTTTGTTTGATAGCTCTTGTCCCTTGGTATTTTGTTAATTAACTAATCAAATCGTCTTTTTTTTTTTTTTAATGTGTAACATCTATCCCACCTATTTGGATAAATGATGATTATATGTACAACTCTATCTTGTTTTATTTTATTTTACTAACTGTGCAATAGAATTATCATTTCCCGATTATTTTGACTATTTAGACAAAGACTTTCATAATATGAATAGCTTTTAAGGGTAACTTTCTTATATACACCAAAAGTTTTATAAGGCAATTATAAAAATCCCACAAAATACATCCAAAGATTTCGGTTCAAGAAGAATCGTTTTTGTCGTCGGTTCAAAGAAAAATCAAACTCCAAAACATAGAAACTCAACAAGAAAAAATCTTTCTCAAAAAGTCTATGAGTATTGTCGTCTTTGTTTAAACATGTTGAGTTTTATTTTCTTCAGTCTTTTCCAAAGGAACACTCTCCAACACTTCTAAGTCAAAGCTATATATTAAGACTAGGCAAATGATCCATTAAATCCGTTTCGAATTATTATTTGTTTTGATTCTATCCAAAAAATTCGGATATCCATTTTGAATCAAAACGAAATAAATAATAAAATTTAGTATTCGTCTAAACCGAAACAAATCACAAATACTAATTTTAAAAATCCGAATATCCTCTGTATATTACTTATATATACATATAATATGGTAGATTTATAATATATATTTATATTTTATGACTTTTAAATATATTTGGCGAGTATAATTATAGTATATTAACTTTAGCTGAAATATACTTCTTAAATAAATAACAAATTCGTTTTATTGAAAAGAAAAACCCAAACATAAAGATAACAAATTCGTTTTATTGAAAAGAAAAACCCAAACATAAGTTCCTGTAATTTATGTAAGTTTTAAACTCGTAAAGCTATAAGCTTACTTGTAAGTTGCAAATTTATATCCGTAGTTAGAAAAAAATACTATGAATTTGTGTAATTATGTTTTTGCTACGAGTGGTAATAATAATAAGTCACTTACAAAAATGATGTAATGTAAGCCAACTTGTCATAAAATGACAAATCTGCTTTAATGTGATACACCGCTTTATACTGGCCTACTATTTCTTATCACGTCAACTTCGTACACGAAGAGACCAAATTTGAATTGGTCATCCTCATCTTTTCCAAAACCAAATTTGTAGGCTTCGGTGTCACAAGATATTTTCAAGGCAATCACTACAGCACAATTATATAATCATATAGAGTCATCAAATTCGGTTTCTAATATACATTCACAACATAATCCATATGATAATACTAAAGAAGACTGTGTAATATAACTCAAAAAGACCCATAAACTCTTCTAAGAGAAACAAACATAAAACCATTTACGTGCCGTTATATAACCCTATGTAAACAATTGCTAAACAAATCGTTCATTTATCGTATAATAATCTCATTATTCAGTGCAATTTATACAATATATAACCAAGTGGCGGCGGAGTAGTGATTCCCACTTAAATAGAATTTTATACGATAAAAATTCATGACTCATGCTAAACTCAAACCATGTTAAAATTTACTGTTATCTAAACTGACTTTGAAATTAAATACGATATGTAACCAAATGTATGTAGCTTTATTGGTCACTGACTTCTCTAACAGAAGAAAAAAAATATAAAGTATATCAGAAGATGTTAGAGTAGCGGTCCATAAAAACTAATGATGCGTACGTACATTTTCATCCAATAGTTGTTACTATTTGTTCTAAACAAAAATGTGTAAACTTATCGTAGTCAATCATAACCTATAATCATTTAACTAACAATTAAAAAGTATCTTGTATATATTTAGAATTTTCAAGGGTAAACCATATGTAACAAAACAGGCACCATTGATCAATGATATGAGTGGTTACTTTTAAATCGAATGAGGATAAATACATACTTTTTTTTTTGAAAAAGTTTTCTATCTAAATGCAAATGTATTATAAAATCATATAGTTTAAAAGAGTGTTTTATGATAAAAATTACAATAAAATAGATTTCTTAGAAAATTAGAGAAGATTCTAGAGAAGAAATTCTCTTGAAAATTCTAAAAAAATTGTTCGTGGTCGTCTTGGCCACCATGTCTCTTTTTACCTTGTGTTTCTTACTGTAGTTCATTGTATCTCATAAACATAATACATATTTTTGTCGTTAACAAAAGAATACTATCGATTAAAAATTCACTTAAGACTATATATATTAATCTCATCCCAAAAACCTAACTGAATTTCAGATAAAAAACTCGATTAAATTTACACACACAAAAAGAAAAATATAATAAATATTATTTTGTCTAAAAATTTTAGTTTATTTTATTATTTATTTAATTAAAAGAATTATATATGGAACCTTTTACATTTTTCCATTGAAATTTAAACATTTTAAAAAAAAAATTTGAACCATGAATTTTGAAACGCAACTTTTTTGGATGGCATCAACAATCGGTAGAGCTGTCTATACTTAATAGTCTATGATTTACTTTTTATTATCAAATGAAATACTTATTAAATTTGGGTTATTCATGGACTTTCAACTCAAAATTAATTAATAATGAGTAAATTAATTTATATTCTTTATATATTGCTTATGATCTCTTTTAACTTCCGATGTGGGATTTAGTTCCTAATACGCTTCTTCAAAATGATGATTCTTTGGCTATTAATCTTGAAATATTGGGTATTGAGTGACAGGATATTTTTTGGGTCGAACCGAGTTTCGATAGACCAATTTTAGATCAGATCAAATTTTGGATCGGATTGAACAGTTTAGATCATGGACTCTTATACTATATTAAATTTGGATTACTCATAAGCTTCTAATTCAAAACCAATTAGTAATGGATGAATTAATCCATATACCTTATATATTGCTTATGATCTATTCTAACTTTTGACGTGGACTTTAGTCTCTAATAATACTTACAAACTCTATATATCCATTTATAATACTTACAAACTCTATATATCCATTTATAAAATAAAAAAAAATTTAAAAAAATCTAATACAAATGAAAATAAGAATTAGAGAATACTAGTGTAAAATATCGCACTGCACGCGCGTGACTTTCTAGTTCACTTTTACAAAAAATATGGCCTGTCAAGATAATGTAATTTCAGTCACTTTGGTAAATAATTTTTTTTTGGTATTTATTTTGGATAAAAATGTAAATATTAAAAAATTATTCTTTAAAAATATATTATTTTATATATATTAAAAATAATTTAATTAATAAAAAACGACTACAAAATATTATTGGTTACATAATAATCAATAAAATAAAAAATACATAAAATTATTAAAATAATTTTTATTTTAAAACATAATAAAATTTTTAAAATAATTTATATTTTGAAACGGAAGGACTAATAAAAATCAAGTCCATATATCACTCAAAATATCAAGAAAATTCTTCCAAAGAAGCAAGAAAAATGGAGAGAACAAAAGCAAGAAAACCTCATGCCATGATGATTCCATACCCACTTCAAGGCCATGTTATCCCCTTTGTCCACTTAGCCATCAAACTCGCTTCTCATGGCTTCACCATCACCTTCGTCAACACCGACTCTATCCACCACCACATCTCCACCGCTCGCCACGGTGACGCCGGAGACATCTTCTCCGCCGCCCGCAGCGCCGGCCACCTTGACATACGTTACACCACCGTGAGCGACGGCTTCCCTTTGGCGTTTGACCGATCGCTTAACCATGATCAATTCTTTGAAGGCATCCTTCACGTCTTCTCCGCCCACGTCGATGATCTCATCACCAAAATCTCCCGCCGGGATGATCCTCCGGTGACTTGCTTGATCGCCGACACGTTTTACGTTTGGTCATCTATGATTTGCGACAAGCACAACCTCGTTAATGTCTCGTTTTGGACCGAACCTGCCTTGGTCCTTAATCTCTATTATCACATGGATCTCCTCATATCCAACGGTCATTTCAAATCTCTTGGTAACACTCTTCTTAACTAATCATGTCAATGATATGTTTATAAATAATATATATAGTCGTTTAGCTATATATTAGGGTAATAAATAATTAGAAATTGTTGTATATATTAGGGTAATAAATAAAAAATATATTATCTTGGAAGAAAATATGAACTCCTGATTTGTGTATGTTTGTGGAAGTCGGTGACTAGATAGTTGATGAATTTTTATAGAACTTTTCTAATATATTATTTGTTTTTATGACATCATTTGTAGATAATCGTGAAGACGTGATCGATTACATACCAGGAGTTAAAGCAATAGACCCAAAAGACTTGATGTCATATCTTCAAGTAAGCGACAAAGACGTAGACACGGACACAGTTGTCTATAGAATATTACTCAAGGCCTTTAAAGACGTTAAGAGAGCCGATTTTGTGTTATGCAACACCGTACAAGAGCTAGAACCAGGCTCTCTCTCGGCTCTACAAGCCAAACAACCGGTTTACGCTATTGGTCCTGTTTTCTCAACCGCATCGGTTGTCCCCACGAGCCTATGGGCCGAGTCAGACTGTACCGAGTGGCTTAGGGGCCGGCCTACCGGCTCGGTCCTTTACGTCTCGTTTGGTAGCTATGCACATGTTGGTAAAAAGGAGATCGTTGAGATAGCCCATGGACTTTTGCTAAGTGGGCTTAGTTTCATTTGGGTTTTACGTCCAGATATCGTTGGGTCCGATGTGCCAGATTTTCTTCCGACCGGGTTCATGGACCAGGTCCAAGGTCGAGGCTTTGTGGTCCAGTGGTGCTGCCAAATGGCAGTGATCTCAAACCCGGTCATTGGAGGGTTTTTAACACATTGTGGATGGAATTCGATTCTAGAGAGCGTTTGGTGTGGTTTACCACTATTGTGTTATCCGCTTTTGACCGATCAGTTCACGAATAGAAAACTTGTGGTCGATGATTGGCGCATTGGAATTAATCTTTGCGAGAAGAAGATGACCACAAGGGAAGAAGTCGCGGTGAATGTTAGACGGTTGATGGACGGAGATACTTCAAGTGAGCTAAGAAAAAATGTTGAGAAGGTTAAAAATCATCTCAAAAATGCGGTTACAACCACTGGATCTTCAGAGACAAATTTCAACTCGTTCGTTAGTGAAGTCCGAGATAAAATAGAAACTAAATTGTGTAATCTAAATGGAATGGAAATAAGTGAGTCTAACTAAGCTATGTAATGGTTAAAAGTCATTCTACATGTTGCATATGAATCCTATCAATAAATATGTCTAGATGGTAATTACTACTTATCTAATAAACAAGTCTTTCTCTATGATAAAAATGGCAAACATATTTGAGAGGGAGTTAATTTGAAACAATACCCCATCTTTAAACCGGTATAAAGCGATTCGATTCAGTCCAATCAAATAAGCGGTAATAACCCAATACCATTCACATTCCCAGTGAAAATGGAGTTTCGCTTAAGCAAATCTGTTTCGCATAATCTTCACTTTCTTCTATGGTACTTGTTTATCCATTGAACCGCTCGAACAAGCAGAAGGGATATATAACTCCATGAGTACGCGTACGCCCAAATGTCTGTTTTGGTTCGTCTTACTTCAAAGATTGCATCTTTGGCGAAATCAGGTCGCATTACAAGCGCCCGTCAGGTGTTCGACGAAATGCCTGACCGAGATACCGTTGCGTGGAACACCATGTTGACAGGCTATTCTCATCTGGGTCTCCATCAGGAAGCTATATCTTTATTCACCCACTTGAGGTTCTCTCACGCTAAACCTGATGATTACTCTTTCACAGCAATCTTGAGCACTTGTGCAAGTGTACGCGATGTTATATTCGGAAGACAGATTCAGTGTCTAGTTATCCGTTCTGGGTACTGTGCTTCGTTACCGGTTAATAATTCGCTTATTGACATGTACGGTAAGTGTTCTGATACTCTTAGCGCAAACAGAGTGTTTAGAGATATGTGCAATGAAAGTAGAAATGAAGTAACTTGGTGCTCGCTTTTGTTTGCGTACATGAATGCTGCACAGTTTGAAGCCGCTCTCGATGTTTTTTTTGAAATGCCGAAAAGGGTTGCATTTGCTTGGAATATAATGATCTCAGGTCATGCCCAGTGTGGAAAGATTGAATCTTGTTTAAGATTATTCAAAGAGATGCTGGAGAGTGAGTTTGAACCGGATTGTTATGCGTTTAGTTCTCTGATGAATGCTTGTGCTGATTTATCAAGTCTTGTTTATGGACGTATGGTTCATGGTGTTATGGTGAAGAATGGATGGAATTCTGCGGTTGAGGCGAAAAATTCTGTATTAAGTTTCTATGCGAAAGTAGGCTGCAAAGATGATGCTATGAAAGAGCTTGATTCTATTGAAGTCTTGGATCAGGTATCTTGGAATTCTATTATTGACGCGTGTATGAGAATTGGAGAAACGGATAAAGCTCTTGAGGTTTTTCATCTAGCTCCTGAGAAAAATATCGTTACTTGGACTACTATGATTGCAGGATATAGTAGGAATGTAGATGGAGTGCGAGCAGTGAGATTTTTTGTTGAAATGGTGAAATATGGTGTGGATTCCGATCATTTCGCATATGGTGCTGTGCTTCACGCGTGTTCAGGTTTAGCTCTTCTAGGACATGGCAAAATGATCCATGGTTGTCTGATCCATCATGGCTTTCAAGGTTATGCTTATGTTGGTAACGCCTTGGTTAATTTGTATGCCAAATGTGGAGATATTGACGAATCAAACCGTGCGTTTGGTGATATAGCTAACAAAGATTCGGTATCTTGGAACACAATGCTGTTCGCATTTGGTGTGCATGGTTTAGCAGATCAAGCTCTAAAGCTCTATGACAACATGAGAGCATCGGGGATTAAACCAGACAATGTGACATTCATTGGATTGTTGACAACTTGCAGCCATTCGGGTCTTGTAGAGGAAGGATGTGCGATTTTCGAATCCATGGTTAAAGATTATGGAATACCATTGGAAGTAGATCATGTAACATGTATGATAGATATGTTTGGGCGAAGTGGATATCTAACAGAAGCAAAGGAGTTGGCTACAACTTACACTTCACTTGTCACTAACGCTAGTAATAATAGTTCATGGGAAGCTCTTTTGGGTTCTTGTTCAACACATTTGCACACAGAATTAGGTAGAGAAGTTGGCAAAGTTCTAAAGATAGCGGAACCAAGTGAAGAGATGAGTTTTGTTTTGTTGTCCAACTTGTACTGCTCGAGTGGACGGTGGAAGGAAGCAGAAGATGTGAGGAGAGAAATGGTTGAACGAGGCATGAAGAAAACTCCGGGATGTAGTTGGATCGAAGTAGGGAACCAGGTTTCAGCTTTTGTAGTCGGTGACTGCTCACACCCGCGCTTTGAGGAGCTTTCTGCGGCTTTAAACTGCATTCAACATGAAATGAGAAACCCAAAGACTTTTGGATCTTGAGTACTTAGTGTTATAGACAATGAGGCAAAAACGAAAACGCTCACACACACACACACACGCACTATTTTATCAGTAATAAGAAAATGATATAGCCTTCTTTTCTCCCCTAAAGTTCTTGTGTTACTTAATGATTAAAATCTTTTAGATGCAACTAGGACACTAGCTCATGTTTCTTAGGTCAAAAACATTTTAAAAGACATTTTAGTATCTCCATATAGTTAAGCATTTATTCTTTGAAATGAAGTTTTTATAAATCAGATTTGAGTTACTTTTGATAAAATCATTAGTGATTCCTGTTTTGTGACTGGAAATATAATAGATGAAAAATAAAATAAAAATCTTTTAGTGCTATAAAGGTTAGCATTTTCTACAATTATCACTAGTAGAATGTATATTTGTGAAAATATTTCGTTACCAAACAAGCAGTGCGAACTGCGAACTGCGAACTGCGAAGCGACTAAAAACAAATAATTATCATCACTCACCTACTAGTCAATATTTAGATTGCAAAAATTTCGTACGAATTTGACTGAAGATCACGTGGGATCTTTTATCTTGAGGTCGTACTGAATTCTTTATAATTATTTTCTATTCATATTCTCCAATTTTATTTCTTCGTGCGTTAGTCAATGTTACTCCATTATCTTTCTTTCTATGGTTGGAAAATTTCAGTATATTCAGATTTTTTTTTTTAATAAACTATGAAAGTTTCGAACCTTTGACTCATAATCTTTTTGGTATCCAAATACAGTTTTTGGATATTCTGATCTAAAGAATAATTTTCCGTCTCACATGAGATTTGACTCCGGAGCATAAATGAACTAACCCTCTTGTGTTATCACTAACCCACCCACCACTCCTTTGGTTATATTCAGAATTTGCAGCCTCACTTTATAATTTGTAAGCGTGTAGAGAAAACAGTCATTGACTTAACCTCGATTAGTTGAGTATAATCATCACTTTAATTTGCTTTCTTTTGTGTGTCAACATCACCTAATTTGCTTTCTTCTTCTTTTGTCAACATCACTTAGTTTGGCCTTTATAATAGTAATATGTATCAATATTATTGAAGTGATTAATCAGTTATATGCATGAATGGAATTATACAAACAGAAATCACATCATTCATCTATTTTATTCTCCAGTACCAAGGTAAATCACTAGAACATAGCCAAATTTCATCTTTCTATCAAGAGTTCAAGCATAATGCATGTTTAAAAAAAATACTTTAAGGTATATTTGATAATCTTCACTTATCTTACGTTTTTACATGGTTCCTTATTTAATATAGCAGAAAGTGGGTCAATATTGTCAATCCAATTTAATATAGTACTGCAAGTGACAATAACTGATTACTAAACCAGCATGCATGATCATAGAGTAGTTCAAGAACTTTGAACAAAAGAATATATATGAATTTATACGTAAAGTTTTTGGAATTTTATTTATGAGAAGAAAAGTTATTTACATATCTTGCTAGAGAATTAAAGAAAAAAAGGACAAGATCGCAGAAGAGATATGGAGTCTGTACTCCAAAATCTGATGATGACTTTGATGTGTTATATTCTGAAGCAGAGAAATTTCTATCTTTAGAATACTAGACATTATCCTGATTTACTAAAGAAACATTTTTCTAACCCTGAACTTTAAATTAACAAAAGGAAAATTTGAAAATACAAAAGGCCATCAATTTTCCACGTTTCCATCGATCTAGTCACACTGCTCCAGTACTTCAGGTTGATTATTTCTGGTATAAAAATAGTAACGGTTTTCGTTCAATTATTGTTGTAGATTTAAGATGGGAAGTTTGTTACTTTAAGGGTTAACTTGCCAATTTTTTTTACTTTTAAGGATTTTTTGTGGCAAATTCTTATTCAACAGCAACCGTTACTAATACATACAATTCAACACTTCTACATTGCAAATACATTTTTCTCTAAAAGAAAATGTCGTAATAAAGCATAGATTTGATCATCATGTACATTTTTCCGAAAATAGTTGAGCTAATCATGTTTATATCAATCTTGAAAAAAATAATAAAACGTAAAATGAAGTTGACACTAAAACTTATTCAAAAGCTACCCATTTGGACCAACAAAACAAACACGTAGACAATCTAAAATTTTCTAATTTTACTTATGCACATAATTATACATATATTATTTTAAAAATATGAAAACAAGAAAAATAGAAAGCTGATTCGAAAAAGAAAATAATTTATCATGAAGATAACAATCAAGACTCATGATGGTCGCGGTCGCGCCAACAGACTAACATGGCAATACAACGGCGAAGAATATAGAACTTGGCTCTTTGTTTCTTCACGACATGACTGCATTTTTGCCCAAAAGTCTTGCACGGCTCGCACGTGCCATTCTCCTCCGGTGTCATTGGCATTGAGTAGTTTATTCTATATATCTTAGTGAGTCCGGCCACAATATAGAAATTTAATGAAAGAAAGGAAAAAAAGTGCAAGAAATGGAAGAATTTTGAAGGTTATTTCTTATGAGCTTTAATTTGTAGTAGAGATGTGGAAGAGAGACAAAGGTGGAGAGTTTAGTGTATAGTCGTCAAGTGGAGGGGACAATCATTATCAAAACCTCAAAAGTATGTTTTTACTAAGTAATTCTCAAAATCAACCCATATACGAGGTGACTATCGTTTTTGCATAATATTAAAACATATTTGAAAGTATATATATTTTAAAAAAGAAATTATTTGAAACTAAGATTTTATCGTCTAAGAGCACTCCTATTGAGAGAGTATCTTGAATGGGTTTCTCACCAAAAAAAAAAATATACAGTAACAAAAAGATATATTTGAAATGACTCCTACCACTTTTTTAAAATATTCATATAACACTTATGCACATCTCGTTATTTAATATATTTGTAATAATTTATAATTTAAATAAATAACTAAAATTATTAAAGTAATATATTTGATAGACTCTTTGAGTCTCTTAGCAATATAGATGCTCTAAGAAATTTATTATGGACTTAACTAACTAAAAGAATTATTAACAGATTGTTGTGAATTGACATATTCACTGAATACTATTATGAAGATTTTACAAAAAAGAAAAAATAGTATGACTATAAAGAATTGAGAATTATTAACAGATTGTTGTGAATTGACATATTCACTGAATACTATTATGAAGATTTTACAAAAAAGAAAAAATAGTATGACTATAAAGAATTGCAGTAGACGGGTCAGACTAATTCACCTCTCGAATCACATAAGATTAAATGTAATTTAACTTTTAATATCTTTCTTATAACATTTTATTCCATGCTAAAATAAAAACTAATATTCAAGATGTGTATTTAAATCGGATATTTTTGCCACTTAAGACGTATACAATGGCCAACCATAATTAATCTCAGAGTAGAAAGATTCAAACCATGATCTTCCAATCCTAGAGTGAATGATTAAACCATTAAACTACCATGCTTGAGTTGACTAATATAGACATTAGATAAGACTTTAGTTTTTGGGTGTTTATTTTCATTATGTCGAATTACTAAATTTAATCCAGTTTCAAAACTAAAATGTGAACGTTAATGTAGAAAATAGAATATTTAGTTTTTACTTTTTACTAAAAAAACCATCAAATCTTAGAGAAAACAAAAAAAAAATTCCATCAAATATATCTACTATGAAAATTGCAACGTCAAGTTATTCCGTGGCAATAAATGGTGAACTATGTGGTTACTTCAGGGGAACTCGAGGACTACGTCAAGGTGATCTACTTTTGCCTTATCTATTCGTTCTATCTTTGGAGGTATTTTCGCAGTTGCTACAAGCTAAGTATGTGGATGGCTCTATAGGATATCATCCTAATGCTACTGAGCCGTCTGTCACTCACCTTGCATTTGCTGATGACATAATGATATTTTCAGACGGTAAGAAGGAGTCTTTGGAGAAAATATCGCAAACTTTTGATGAATTTGGATTGTGGTCAGGATTACGAGTGAACTTTGGGAAAACAGAACTCTACCTTGCCGGAACTAATCAAGCGGATGTTGATGACATCGCATCCATCGGTTTTAACTTGGGCACGTTACCGGTTAGGTATCTTGGCTTACCGCTAATGCATCGAAAGTTAAGGCTCGCGGAATATCGTCCACTGATTGAAAAAGTTACAAGACGATTCACGTTATGGTCTGCCAAAGCTCTTTCATACGCAGGAAGGCTACAACTAATCTCATCGGTTATCTATGGAACTATCAACTTCTGGACTTCGGCTTTCATACTACCGAAGGGTTGCTTAAAGCTGCTAGAATCGCTTTGCTCTAAGTTTCTTTGGAGTGGACAGATTGATCGCAAAGCTTTGGTGAAAGTGGCTTGGTCTAAGGTTACTTTGCCTAAGAGGGAAGGAGGACTTGGACTCCGAAACTTTGGTTTATGGAATACAACTCTATGCTTGAAATTGATTTGGTTATTGTATTCCAAAAGTTCTTCTCTATGGGCTGCGTGGATTAAATCTTACAGGATGTTCAACGGGAGTTTTTGGAGTATAGGTGAAGATACAACCACCTCTTGGACGTTCCGATCTCTCCTTAAACTACGTCCAGTTGCGGCACGCTTTCTCCATGTTTCGATTGGTTCAGGTAGATCAACAAGCTTTTGGTGGGATAACTGGACTAGTCTAGGTCCTCTATAGCATGCCTTCGGACAAACAGGACCAAGACAACTGATGGTTCTTTTAAATGCATATGTAAGTGATGTTTATAATGGAACAGGGTGGTTACTACGAGGTGCCAGGTCTCATGCGGCAGTGGATCTATAAATCTATCTCACAACAATTGTAATGCCAACACAAGAGGTAGAGGATTCCGTTCAATGGTGTGTAAATGGTGAACGTTTAGACAAATTTTCAGCAAGCAAAACTTGGGAAGAGATTAGAAACAGAGACACGATCAAGCCTTGGACTTCAAATATTTGGTTTAAGGACAGAATTCCAAGACAAGCTTTTCACATGTGGATTGCCCATCAAGACCGGCTTCCAACACGAGCTCGCCTTGCAAGTTGGGGTCTAAACATCAACACGGTATGCTCTATCTGCAATTCCTCATACGAAAACAGAGACCACATAATGTTAACTTGCAGATACAGTGAGGAAGTTTGGGGACGAGTTTTACAGAGGCTAGACGAACGTCAACGTTCATTTGCAAACTGGAATGATCTGTTGGAATGGTTAATGATCAACAACTCTTCAAAGTCTCTTTTCCTCAAGCGGTTAGCGACTCAAGCAACATTGTATTACCTTTGGTTTGAACGCAATCGTCGACATCATGACAACGTATCTTCATCGACAGCTCAGACATTCAAGACCATAGACCGTTGTATCCGTGATGCAATTCTTGGTAAAAGGAACAAACCGAAATTCAGAAACTTGATGCAAGAGTGGCTGCAGTATGAGTAGTTAAGCTGTTTCATGAATTCAATTTTTCTAGGCTTGCCTTTTTTTCACTTTTTTGCAGGGTTAATTCCTAGTTTGTCTTTCACTTTTGTATCTCTGTACAAACCTTATCATTAATATGAAATTTCAAATACTTGGCAAAAAAAAAAAAAAATTGCAACGTACTGTGAGGATATTCGAAGCTATTGAACATGGAATGCGATTTTAAATTCAAGGCGATTCCTCGAGAGGTAAATCAAGAAACCGATGCCTTGGCCAAGGATGCTACTTGCTAGGATACTGAACTCAAACTATGTATCTGATTCTCGAATGTATTATAAACAATGTAAAATATTTCTAATAATGTCGATCGACCCAAAAAAAAAAAAAAAAAGCTACATGTATGATGTATCACTCACTCTGAAGAAAAACAAAACACTGACACTGTTGACAAAGAAGAGATACACTGTTATGTTATGTCGCAAGGGAAAGAAACAAAACATGGTGATGAACAAATTACATCTAAATTTATTGTATTTAGGTCGACCTCTAACGTAAATGAAAATATTGAGCTACTTAATGGTTGAGGTATTGCCGCATTGGCATGCACATGAACATGAGTGGTCGTCCGTGTAAGTCGAACCCTACCATCTGTAAGTAATGTCGTCTTCATTGCAATTTATTAGCTTCGTACTATATTACCTCTTACACGCTTTTTTCTGATTTTACCTTATCATATTTGAAGTGTACCTCTTAACATTGTATATGATGTTTATGAAAAAAAAAAAAAAACATTGTATATGATTTAAATGGCAAAAATGCCCTGCTTTTCATAGACTACGAACATTATTAGATACCCTGTTGAGAAATTTTATAATTTTCTCCATAAAACAATGGGGATAGATATATAAGATACATTTCATAGAATGATTCTAGAGATATTGGTGAATATTCCTATGAGATTTGTATAATCATATTATATTAGGAAACTAGGTTACAATGTGTTTAACATTCACTTCTTATATTTGTATAATCGTATGTAACCTAAAGTTTATGATTAACTTTATTAAAAAAAAGACCTCAAACTTATGACTATGGGAGTCAAAATATAACTTCTTCCAATTCTAAAATCTCATCAAACTCAATAACCATGAGGGTTCCAACAGAAAAATTCAAAGTTGGTAAACTTCTAAAGAGTTTAAGAGAAACCTTAATATCATAAAAATCAACACACACATTATATAGTTTAATCATATGTATTTGTTAGTATTAGGACAAAGCAGGTGGATATTAATGTAGGACAGTAGCTAGGGTACATAGATATGGAACCAAGAGTATCTTTTCGACGTGTGGAGACTTTTCCAAAGAACTATTTCGATCTGTTTAAAAACAAATTTGGAATATACATATGTTACACTTTAAGAGGCAAAAAAATGACGATAAAGCTTAGAGCATGTACAATGCAAGTTCTTGGAGAGTGTTCTTACTGTTATAAAAAGAATGGTATAATTTATCATTTCGATAAATATTAATAAGAACAAAATATTATACCCGGTAAAGAATGAGATATTGATGAAAATAAAATTGAGAGAGAATGAATGATTTGCTATTTCTTCTTGTTGAAGTTATGAATTGTGTGTACTTACAAATGAAGGAAATGCATCATTTATATAGAAGATGAAAAGCATAAGTTAGTGTTTGGGAGTAGGTAAATGGGCTCCATATAGTGGAATGCATATAGTGAAATGCATTATTATAACACTCCCCCTTGGAGACCAGTTTTACTATGTTTCTTGACTCGTGTCTTTTGTTGCCTCGTTAAAAACCTTTCTAGGAAAAACCCATTGGGAAAAACCTTAGAAGGGCAAAAAGAGTGCAACTAGCATGCTCCCCCTCGAGTGATCAAGTTTATAGATTTCGCTGATGGCGCATTCCAATGTCATATATATGCTTCTTGAACACCGAGGTAGGTAGTGATTTCGTGAAGAGATCTGCAGCATTGTCGCATGATCGGACATATCTTACTTCAATGTCTTTATTCTTCTCAAGCTCTTGGGTGTATGAGAAGAACTTTGGAGGGATATGTTTGGTTCTATCACTTTTAATATATCCTTCCTTTGTTTGGGCGACGCATGCGGCATTATCTTCATATAATATTGTCGGCTCCATATTTACAAGTAATCCACTGCATGATCGAATGTGTTGATATATTGACCTTAGCCATACACATTCTCTACTTGCTTCATGGAGTGCGATAAGCTCAGCATGATTTGAGGAAGTAGCTACAAGCGTTTGCTTCTGGGAACGCCAGGATATAGCGGTGCCTCCGACCGTGAAAACGTATCCTGTTTGTGATCTCGCTTTGTGCGGATCTGACAAATATCCTGCATCTGCAAAACCAACCATTTGGCTATTTGGATTTTTAGGGTAAAACAATCCTAAATCAATCGTCCCTTGAAGATATCGGAAAATATGTTTAATCCCATTCCAATGTCTTCGTGTAGGGGACGAGCTAAATCTTGCCAAAAGATTAACAGCAAATGATATATCAGGCCGAGTACAATTCGCAAGATACATGAGGGCTCCGATTGCACTTAGGTACGGTACTTCAGGACCAAGTATCTCTTCATTTTCTTCATGTGGTCGAAATGGATCATTTTCGACATTTAGTGATCTAACGACCATGGGGGTACTCAATGGATTTGCCTTATCCATATTAAATCGTTTTAGCACTCTTTTGGTATATGTAGATTGATGTACAAATATACCCTTTTGAGAATGCTCAATTTGTAAACCAAGGCAGTACTTTGTCTGTCCGAGATCTTTCATTTCAAATTCCCCTTTTAAATATTCTGAGGCTTTCTGTATTTCTTCCTGAGTTCCAATTATATTTAGATCATCAACATAGACCGCAATAATCACAAATCCTGATGTTGTTTTCTTGATGAAAACACATGGGCATATTGGATTGTTCACGTATCCTTCTTTTGTTAAATGCTCACTGAGACGATTATACCACATACGTCCAGATTGCTTTAGTCCATATAATGATCTTTGCAATTTGATTGCACATAATTCTTTGGGTTTGGAACTTAATGCTTCTGGCATTTTAAACCCATCAGGGATTCTCATATAGATATCCGTATCTAATGATCCATACAGATAAGCAGTAACAACATCCATGAGACGCATCTCTAGATTTTCGCAAGCGGCTAGACTCATCAGGAATCTAAACGTTATTGCATCCATGACAGGAGAATAGGTTTCCTCATAATCTATCCCAGGTCTTTGAGAAAAACCTTGAGCCACAAGACGAGCTTTATATCTCGTAATCTCATTATCCTCATTTCGTTTCCGAACGAAAACCCATTTATGTCCAACCGGTCTTACATCTACAGGTGTAAGTACAATCAGCCCGAATACACTTCGTTTGTTTAACGAATCAAGTTCGGTTTGAATGGCTTCTTTCCATTTTCTCCAGTCATCCCTTTTTTACATTCATATACGGACTGAGGTTCTGGATCTTCGTTTTCTTCATTTATCTCTTTTGACACAAGATATGAGAAAACGTCATCCACAATAACCATCTCATTTCGATTCCAAACTTTTCCATTATGAATATAGTTGATAGAGGTCTCATGGTTTTCTTTATGTTCATGATGTTCCACATCTTCATTCGTTTCTTGATGTGATTCTTCCAAAGTATTTTCAGCTACTCTGGGAACATCAACCTTTTCAATTTCCCTTTTCTTCCTAGGGTTTTTATCTTTAGAACCAACAGGTCTTCCACGCTTCAGGCGTGTCCTAGATTCTCGTGTATCATCTGCTCTTCCAGATTCTGTAGGAATCTCAATTCGAGCAGGAACATTTGCAGCTGGAATGTGTGACTTAGTTACTGTCTTAGTATCTGCAAAAGCATCTGGTAACTGATTCGCTATACTCTGCAAATGCATAATTCGTCGAACTTCCAGTTCAGACTGTTTCGTAGGAGGATCGAGATGTAATAAAGATGGCACACTCCACCTTATATCTTTTCCTACTTGTTTGTTTCCTCCCCCTAGAACTGGGAATTCTTTTTCATCAAAATGGCAGTCGGCAAACCGTGCCGTAAAGACATCACCAGTTTGAGGTTCTAAGTATCTTATAATAGATGGTGAATCATAGCCAACATATATCCCTAACCTTCTTTGTGGTCCCATCTTTGTACGTTGTGGGGGTGCTACAGGCACATACACCGCACAACCAAAAACCCTTAGATGAGAAATATTTGGTTCATGACCAAATACTAGTTGTAATGGGGAATACTTATGATATGCACTTGGTCTTACTCGGATAAGTGCTGCAGCATGTAAAATTGCATGCCCCCATACACTAGGTGGGAGTTTTGATCTCATGATCAACGGTCTTGCAATTAATTGCAGACGTTTAATTAATGATTCAGCCAAACCATTTTGTGTATGAACATGGGCTACAGGATGTTCAACTTCTATTCCCGTTACCATACAATAATCATTGAAGGCTTGGGATGTGAATTCACCAGCGTTGTCTAGTCTAACTCTTTTAATTGGATAATCAGAAAACTGAGCCTTTAGTTTGATTATCTGAGTTAGAAATCTCGCAAATGCCATATTTCGAGATGATAATAGACAAACATGTGACCATCTGCTGGATGCATCAATTAACACCATAAAATAGTGGAATGGTCCACATGATGGATGTATTGGTCCACATATATCGCCTTGAATCCGTTCAAGAAATTTTGGTGATTCTTTATCAACCTTTGTTGGAGATGGCCTTATGATCAATTTTCCAAGAGAACATGCAACACATGTCTTTCCATTCCCCTGATATACCTCCTGGGTTTTCAGTGGGTGACCATGTGAATTCTCTATGATCTTTCGCATCATTGAAATGCCTGGATGACCAAGGCGATCATGCCATAATGTGAAATCTTCTGGATTTCTTTTAACCACTAGATGTGATTCGATTGCATTTATATGAGTATAATGCAGTCCTGAAAGAAGTTTTGGAAATTTTTCCAATATAAGCCTTTTTCCAGATTTATCGGAAGTTACATACATATACTTTTTTCCATTTTCAGTCGCAGACTGAGTATCATATCCTTGAAGGTATATGTCTTTGAAACTCAACAAATTCCTTTTAGAATTCGGAGAAAATAAGGCATTTCTTATGGAAAACTTTGTTCCATTTGGCAACATAAGGTTGGCTTTACCAGTTCCTTCAATCAAGTCTGCAGGACCTGATATTGTATTCACAACGATTTTCGTTGGTTTTAAATCAGTGAAATATTTTCTATGTCTCAGAATAGTGTGCGTTGTTCCACTATCTGGTATACATATTTCTCTAATATTTCCTTTAAATATCATTCCGTTTGTTTTGCTTTCCATTTCCTGTGATCAAGATAGACACCAATAAAAGAAGAATAAATTTTATTCATTAAAAGAAAAATACACAATGATTATATATTAAATTGTTGTTAAAAAAAAAACAACATTATTTTTTCAAACAACGGAAAAGCATAATATTATACATGGCATAAACAGAGACTATACAGTAGTCTCATTACAAGCATCTTGATTATCCGCAAGGTCTGTCATTTCGGCATCATCATCAAAGTCCGAAGCGTTAAGGTATGTATCACCTTCAGGGTGTTCCATAAGATTAACTTCCTTTCCTTTGCCTTTAACTGACTCTTGGTACAGTTTGCAAAGGTGCAAAGGAGTACGACACACTTTGGACCAATGGCCTTTACATCCGCATCTGTAACAAACACCTTCACGCTTCTGGGTGAAATTGTCTTTCTTTTCTTTCCCTTTGAGATTTTGTTCAGACCGGACCCATTTAAATGACCGTCCTTTTGGATTATAATTTCTCCCACGGCCACGATTAAATCGACCACCACGACCCCGGTTGGTTTGATTTCCTCTCCCCGGATACCTCACATCCGTTTGTCCACGATTTTTTCCATCCATTGCGTTCACTTCAGGGACAGCAATTGTTCCTACAGGTCGAGCGTTATGGTTTTTGATGAGAAGCTCATTATTCTTCTCAGCCAACATTAGAGCCACAATCAACTCAGAAAACCTCTTGTATTTACAGTTCCTGTATTGTTCAGCAAGAACAAAATGTTCCTTATGGAATGTTAGGTAAGTTTTCTCGAGCATTTCCTCTTCGCTCACATTCTTACCACAATATTCCAATCGGGACACAATTCTTAACATGGCGGAATTATAATTATCCACCTTGTCAAAATCAAGGAACCTTAAATTTGCCCACTCATCAAGAGCATGTGGGAGAGTTATTGCCCTTTGGTTGTCAAACCTTTCTTTAAGAGCTTTCCACAGCTCTACAGGGTCTTTTGTATTCGCATAATCATGCGTTAGATTTTCATCTAGATGTTTTCTCAGAAAAATTACCGCCCTTGCCTTTGCAGGGGCAGTCGATTCTTTTTCTTCTTTAATAGTATCTAATAGAGACTGAGAATCCAGATAAAGTTCAGCATCAGTGGACCATGCTATGTAATTTTCACCAGTGACTCTGAGAGCTGGGATCTTAAGCTTTTCGATGTTTGCCATTTGTTTCTAAAAAAATAAAATCGAAAATATTATTATTAGAAATATAACATGATTTTAGAAACCATATACATTAATTAAAATCGCAATTACAAAGAACATTAAAGCATAAACAAGTAAACCGATATTCATGATAAACTCTTCGCGAGTAAATTCTCCGGCGAAGAGACCATAAATCACGGTAAGAAATACACCGATAATAAAAATCAAAAACAAACGAAACATTTTTCTTACAAAATGAGAACTAAAAATATTTTTTGTGAAATTGTTTGGAAGAAGATGAAATGTTTGAGTGATTTTGAAAGAGTGAAATATGAGTGTATTTATAGATGAAAAATACTATTCATAGCCGTTATATAGCCGTTTTAAAGTGAAAAAATTTTAAAAATTATTTTGAAATATTTTCTTTGTGACCGTTAAAATCGGATGAGAAAGAAAAATTATTCTGAAAATATTTGATAATCAATCAGATAAATTTACCAGTTCAAATATTAATTTTAGAAAAAAAAAACTGGTTGAATATTATATATACTAGACATAAAATTAACATAGAAGTAATAACAAGGTTATGGTGAAAAAGTCATCCAAGAGAGAATACTAAATAAATAATTAAAGCAATAGATAAATTTTCAGGGTGGTTGAACCGATCATAAATAATTAAAACAGTAAATAAATAAATTATGGTGTGTAAAACAACCATAAGAATAAATAAATAATCAGGCGGTAAACCGACCATAAATAATTAAAGCAGTAAATAAATAAATTATGGTGTGTAGAACAACCATAATAATAAATAAATAATCAGGCGGTAAACCGACCATAAATAATTAAAGCAGTAAATAAATAAATTATGGTGTGTAGAACAACCATAATAATAAATAAATAATCAGGCGGTAAACCGACCATAAATAATTAAAGCAATAAATAAATAAATTATGGTGTGTAGAACAACCATAATAATAAATAAATAATCAGGCGGTAAACCGACCATAAATAATTAAAGCAATAAATAAATAAATTATGGTGTGTGAAACAACCACATAGAATTATTATGGAGGCGGTAGTCCGCACACCAAATGGTACAATAAGTATGCGTATGAAAATTGATCTTTTTAGAGTGATCGTGTTGATAACGTGTTATAAAAAAGAATGGTATAATTTATCATTTCGATAAATATTAATAAGAACAAAATATTATACCCGGTAAAGAATGAGATATTGATGAAAATAAAATTGAGAGAGAATGAATGATTTGCTATTTCTTCTTGTTGAAGTTATGAATTGTGTGTACTTACAAATGAAGGAAATGCATCATTTATATAGAAGATGAAAAGCATAAGTTAGTGTTTGGGAGTAGGTAAATGGGCTCCATATAGTGGAATGCATATAGTGAAATGCATTATTATAACACTTACAATATTTTTGATTTAATTTAATTGATAAATGAGTATTTATTGTAAAAACTGATCTTAAATAAGATCAATTTTCATATGCTCTTAAGAGACAGGTGTCGGCCAAACAAATAAAAAAACACGGTTATCTGCTTTCTCCCTTCTCTCTCGCGTTTCACTTCCAGAGACCAAATTTTCCCCAAATTTCCCCCAAAGAACCCTAATTAATTCCCCAAATTTTCAATTCCTTCTTTTCTCAATTAGATTTTCGATTTTCCTTACGGGAAAAGGTTCGCTGAAACCCTAGATTCGTTCTCGTTCTCGTTTGGCTAATGGCGAGTGCGGCACGGGGAGAGAGCAGCAATTGGGAACCGGCGGGGATTGGGAACCGGCGGGAAGTTCCGGAAGCCGACGGCTCGAAGGTCTCAGAAAACTCCGTTTGATCGACCACCGACTTCTGTGAGGAACTCTGTACTTGGAGGCGGAGAAGATCGAGGTGGCGGCGTTCCTTGTTTCAATATCTGAATTTGTTTTCTTCTTTCTTTCTTGTTTCTGTGTTCATGCTTTCCTTGTTTTCATTTGGGACAATCAAACAGCAGTAGACTGTGTTTCCTGCACATGTAGCTTGATTGAAAATTTTGATTATGCAGGAAAAGTGTGATAATCTAGAGGATGCAGGGAATTCTCTGTGGCAGTTGATGATTGTACTCAATGTTGTAGACCAGGATTCTCGAATTTAGAACACATTGGTTTTGTTCTGTATGGAATCTCATCTGGTTAAATCCATATATTATGACAAGAGTTTTTTGATATTCATGGACTTGCTTTTTCCTGTTTTGGTTCCACTTTGAAATATTGAAGTTCTGATTTGTTTGAAAGCAGAGTGGAAATTTTGTAGCCATGAGATTGCAATTCTATATTACCCAATGGAAGCCAATTTTCAATTATATTACACATTCAAACAACATAAAACATACAAAAGGATCTTATGAATTCCTCCAACACCAAATTCTCTGCAGCTTCCCAAGAAATGTGATGAAACCAGTGACTCAAATCGGAGTATAACTCGACGGTGGCCGGTTTCCTGCAGCTCCCGACACGAGCCCACCTTGACGAGCACTTTCTTCATCAAGAAACAAATCATCGGTAGTACGAAAAGCGGCGTGAGCACCGACGATCAACGAAACAAGAACATTTTCTCCCACATCTGTATACACCAAAGCCAAAATCGTAACCAAGCTGAGTAAACCCAAAACATTTTCTCCCACATTTTAATTTTGTTAAGAACACAAAAAATGTTCCACCATTGAAACTTGAGAACACAAAATTGGTTATTAACCAATCATAATCCTAAAATAATAATAAAATATGTCTTAAGAACAAAAAACTTGTATTTAGCATTGCACATGCTCTTACGGTTCGTCTATTTCTGTGTTTATGGAAAATATATACGTTTTACGAAATTTCGTAAAAAATTACTCACAATCTTTTTTAAAAGGAATTGCTCGTAAAAAAAAGGAATTGCTACTATAGTGAAAAAATTCAAACCCTACAAATAAAAGAAAAAGCATTCAGAGTGAATCTTTCAACTACTAGACAAACAATTTTGTCGTTCAAAAAATATTAACCTCAATTTCAAACATATTAAAACAAAAAAAAAGTCAGTAAAACTATTTTACTTAATTAGTTGGGCTGCTTTGCAAACTGACCACTAATTAATATTCCTTTAAAACTACGAAAATTTTGATAAAATTAAAACTAAAACAGATTATGAAAACTTGGTAATCCCCCTTTACCCAAAAAAAGGTTTAGAGACAAAACTCTTATGCAAGAGAACACTAATACTCAGAATATCAACAAAACCCTGTAATAACAAAAGTATATTTTGTATAAACATCATATTCATTAATAGAAGAAGCTAATATTATCTCCATGAGCTAGATAAGCAAATCAGCATAAGCAATGAGTCCATGGCTGTTCATGTTCTGCTTAAGCCTGTATAATGCCCGGCTCTCTAGCTGCCTTACCCTCTCCTTGGACAATCCGTAAATCTCTCCTATCTCCGACAATGATCTCTGTTTTCCCCCATCAATCCCAAACCTCAGCTTGATGATCCTTCTCTCCTTTGGGCTCAGTACATTGAGAAGATTCCGTACATGGTTCCTCATCAACTGCTTCCCCACGCTTATTGCCGGTGTCTCAATCCCACTGTCTGGTGTTACTTCCTGTGGATGGATTAAACGGTGGTTATTATTACCATATTTTGCTCGGTAAAAGTAACATCTTCGAAATGATTTACCTGATAGGTTGTATCTTGATCAGCCCAAATGGGTTGTTGCATTGATAGAGGTGTTCTTGTATTGTACAGCAGTTTATCCAACTTTTCTGTTGAAACTCCTACGTGGCCTGCGATTTGCTCTTTACTAGGACGGTAATTTCCTTCCTGAACGCACGTTTTTCTGGCTTCCGATACTTTGCCCAGTAGCATGTATACGTTCTCCTGTATTAACATGTGCAGATTTTAGCAAGTTTTGCATCAAAAGTTGATCCTTTGTTGTCTAGTAGATAATGTCAGATCTGAAAAATTCTTTAACAAGTTTGTAGTTACCGGTAAACGGATTGTTCTCGAGTTTTGAAATATAGACTTTCTTATGGATTGTCGAATCCACCAGTAGGCGTAAGTAGCAAATCTGCATCCGGATTGTGGTTTGAACTTCTCTACACTCTTCATTAGCCCCATGCTTCCTTCCTAAGAATCATTAGATAAGCACAAGAAGACGCATCATAAGAATGGATTTCAAGTTAGATCACACTAAATGGCACACTCAAAATACTGAAGAGCTTGAGATACTACAACAGTGTCGGATATTTTTAACCAGAATTCTTTTGTGTCTAGGCAAAATAGTTCATCACATTGATCACAGATATTTAGAAGACAAAAACCAATCGGTTCGTTTAAGCTAACCTGCAATAAGTCCTGAAAGTTGAGACCGCGATTCTGATATTGTTTAGCGATATGGACTACGAGACGCAGGTTTGCTGTAATCAGCTTTTCCCGGCTGCTTCTGCCGCGGTGGATTTCAGATTTCAAGACAGGGCCACTTATCCCCATAGCTTCAGCCCACTCGCCTATTGTTGGTTCACAGCCGTTTTGAGATTCAAGTTTAGTCTTCACCTTCTCCAACTTTATCAAATGCTGATATATCAAAGATTACCGAAGTTAGCATCAGGGAAAAGTTTCCAAGGAAGCTCAACAAGAAGGAAGTCCAAGGACACAGAAATAGCGGAAGCATGAACCTGTATATGCGCTATCAGTTCAGCTTCCTCTTTCGCAGTCAGAAGTTGTTTTGTCTCAGGCCCCCACAAGAAGAGCTGGAGCGCATCATCCGTATCAAACCCTTGTTTCATCTTCTTCTTGGCGTTAATTTTCTGAGGAACATAACCCTCATTGTCCACATCATTTGATTTTGGAGCCCTTCTGTTCCTTGCTCGTCTCTCCAGTAGCCGCTTCGATCTCACTATTGTTCCCTCCTCTGGTAAGGACATGGAAGAGCTATATAACCAACATCCAGAAACAGAAACATTTACACATTATAGCCCGCACGTAGGAGAAACAGATTGATGAGATAGACAAACAAGGTTTTGAAAAAGCAACCTAGTGGAGAGCGAATCCCCGGGGTTGTCAGGTGGATCAGCTTCGGTGTCTTCAGCTAACAATGCAGCTTGTTTTGAAGCTGATAAAGCCTTCTGAGCTAGTGCAACCACATCACAAGGCTCCGAATCTGCTAAGGGCGATACAACTTCCGGCAATTGCTTTTCAACTGTTAAAGGAGATATCAACCTGAAAAACAGAAAGGTTACATCATTCAGGAAACTCATCAGTTGAATAAAAGTACAAACCGGCGGGTTTAGAAAGAAAGAGACATTACAAATTCCATAAACCAGCAGAGTGAAGCAGCTGCTGTTCAAATTTCTCATCTTCTCGAGATGAAACCAATTCATCAAACTGCTTCCTCTCCAGAGTAAACTAAAATTGCAAGGAACCAAAGAGATCGGTATCACTTACATTCGAAGGCAAAAACATAAACAAGAGACTAGAAAGTTGGGAACTTTATAAGATTGAAGCTATTAGGACAATATAAGGCTGCTAAAAAAATGCACCTGAGATGTTCTGTCTTCTCTTAACGCAAGAGACAGAGGCCTAGACTCTTCCCGTGGCTCCTGTGAGAGAACCGACGCAGGAAAATGTCGAGATAGAGAAGTGAGATGACGTGAGTTAACTACAGGAGTTGCTGTTTGCTCATGAAGCATCACTACTGCAAATACCCAGAAAACAAAAGAGAATAAACAATATGCTACCACAAAATTCGTTAAATCAGAAACATTGTTAATAAAAATTGCATTGGTTTTTTTAATCTGAGCCCATAACATCAGAAGCAACAATCATCTAAACTGAATCACGAAACCACAAGGGAAAAGCCAGAGTATGCATAGACGAATTGGAATTGAAAAATGCTGGGAAAAAAGTACCAGAGGAAGGAGAAGAGTAGCTGTTCTTGAGATGGGTCTTCGTCTGAAACGAAGGAGATGAAGAAACCAAGCTCCTCGTAGCTTCCATTTCACCAAAAGACTCTGTTTTTTGCTTCTGCGAATGGCTAAGGAAGAAGAAGAAGAAAGAATAATAACATGAGGCTACTCTACAAACTCATAACCAAGCAGATAAGGCAAAATCACTCTCATTTTTTATAAACCTCCTTCTGCCATGGAAGTGTAGATTTTTTATTCTCTCCTTTTATTTTATTTTTTCTACTTAGAAATCAAATTGGGCCTAAACCCAGAAAAGCCCAAACATTCAAAAGTTAATTAATTATAACTAAAAAGTGGTCAAAGTGTTGGGTCATTCGAAATCATCGTCGTCTTCCTCTTCGAAACCCTAATTTCTTGTTCATCATCACTGTAAGGAACTACAAAACCGATGAGTTCGGAGATGGTGTTTCACAAATTATCCACAAATGAGTCCAATCCCAACCCCGCTACTCCCGAATCGCGTTCCCAAACGCCGATCGTTAAATCCGCCGGAGGTCGGATCTCCAAGGACCGTCATATTAAGGTAAACGGAAGAGGCCGTCGCGTTCGGATGCCGGCTCTCACCGCCGCTCGGATTTTTCAGCTGACTCATGAACTCGGTCACCGATCTGATGGAGAAACCATCGAATGGCTTTTAAGACAAGCCGAGCCGTCGATTATTGCGGCTACTGGAACCGGAACTGTTCCGTCGGAGCCAATCTCTACGTCGGTGGGACTTGCGGCCGTTGAGTCTTCGTCAAACGCAGGACAGGTGATGTTCGCGCCGCAAGCGCAACTGCAACCGCAGCAAACGTTGTTTAATCAACCGCCGAGTTGCTGGTTAGATCTAAGTCAGCCAATCGGAGTTCACTATTCCGTGAATGGTGGCAATCATATGCCGTTCACGGCGATGCTTTTACAGCCGATGACCACGACGGCGGAAGCGGCGGAATCTGATGTTGAGAATACGGCGGAGGAGAGGAGAGAGAAGGAGGCGGTGGAGGATCGGAGACGTCATCACCACCAGCAAAATTAGGGGTTTTTCGTTTTTAGAGGTTTTATAATTTGATCAAAATCAAATGTATCTTTTGTAGGTTTTTAAAATTTTAATTAGGATTTTAAAATTTTTTAATTAGGATTATGGGTTTCGGATGTAGACGACTTTTGAATTAGGATCTCAAATTCTCAACATTTTCAAACAACACACAATATTACAGTGTTACATCGTAACGACTATAGACTATTTCAACACACATTTTTATCACTAGACTAACACACATTTTTATAGAACAAATTGCTTGCACTAACCATTAGATTAAATTTCATTTTTGAATGCTTGTTTTTGCAAACAAATCTATTTAAACGTTCGTCGTATATTTAAAAATGTGCATACGATTCTTCTCTCTAGCTATTGATTTGTGGTTATGTACAAAAGCCAAACGATTGTTGAAAATCACCAAACAAAATATTTTCATGAAATCCAAGCAATCATCTTTGTCATGCTCCTACAATATAGCCATCCATTTCTATTTTTAGTAAAAGATTATTAAAAAACCATTCATTTTTATCAACCATTTTTTTTCTTCCATTTGCTAGAAACCAGGATCTCCTTTCATGACTCTTTCGACGACCTTTCTCAACTCTCTTTTTCACACAAATCACCCATTTTTCACCTTCCCAACTTTGATCTCAACTTCACCATTTCAAAGAAAAGAAAAAAATCTATTTTGTTTTGTAACGAGCTCCTTAGATTTCTTTAAATTTCTTCATCTCCATTTTACAAAAGAAAAACTTCTTGTTTCTCTTTTGTTTTCAAGTCATGATTAATAAACATATAGTATCTCTACATATATTTTCATTGGTAGTTTCCAATGTTTCCATTTCACTTTTGGTTGAAAAAATTCATATATTTCGGTCCGGACGTTTCTAACTCTTCTTTCCAAGACTTTGAATAAAGAGCAATGAGAATAAAGATTGATGCTAGTTGGTCACAATGCATCTTGTTTTTCGTTGTTTGTGGTTTAAGTTTTATGTCACTCGCATCATGTCTTGATGGAGATGACTATAGCAAAACAGGAAACGCAAAAGTTCTTCTCCCTGTCACAAACCTTATATATAATCGGCTACAAAATCTAAAGAATGTATTAAAGACCGACATTGATCGTGATTTAGGATACTGCATCAAGAATTTGTAAGTATTCTCAAAATTTTGCGGGTGTCAATATATTCTGTTATTTCGTCTTATTTTTTGATGTTTTTCAGGAAGGGTGATTGGAATGAAGCATTCAATTTTGATAAAAATCTAGACTTTCTAAGCAATTGTGTCAAGAAAACCGACGGTAAGAAAAAGAGAAAATGCTATTTTTATAAAATTTTGGTCGAGTCACACACTAAAATTTTGATATTGTTCTTGTTGTGTAGGTGATGTTACATTTAGACTATGTACAGCCGCTGAAATTAAGTTCTACTTCAATAGTTTTGTTAGAAGAGATGAAGCAACAACGGTTCATGTAAAACCTAATGTTAATTGCAATTTGGCTAAATGGGTTTCCGGATGCGAACCGGGATGGAGTTGCAATGCAGATGATGATAAAAGGTTTGATCTCAACAATGGGAAAGTTCTTCCATCTAGAACTCGTAAATGTCAACCTTGTTGTGAAGGTTTCTTTTGTCCTCAAGGTCTTGCTTGCATGATACGTAAGAAATTCATATACTACTATATCAACATTACAAGTACTAAACTTCAATCTAACATTTTCATTGTTGTTTACTCTTTTGACCTATGTAAACGGAGCATGCCCATTAGGCGCTTATTGCCCACTAGCCAAGCTTAATAAAGCAACAGGAGTTTGCGAGCCGTAAGTTGCTAATTCTTGATAGAAATCCCACATGGAGGCTTAGAACGATATATAAAAGACATATAGACCAATTCGCTAATTACGTTTGAGTTAGAAGTCCAACAAATTTAAGAATTCTCTAGATTAATTTACTATTCTAATGAAAGATAATATATATAAGTGGATGATTAAAAAGTTTTTTTCAATGCAGATACAATTATCAGATTCCTCCGGGAAAGTTGAACCATACATGTGGTTCTGCAGATAGTTGGGTTGATGCTGAGAGTAGTGGTGATATGTTTTGTTCACCAGGTTCATATTGCCCAACAACGATTCGAAAAGTCACTTGTAGTAGTGGGTATTGATTCTTTTATCTCAAAACTCTAATCACCTTTTGAAAAAATATGAAACATATATATTTGAAATATATGTTTAAAAAAAAAAAAAAAATATATATATATATATATGTTTCATATTCATTAAATTTTGTTACAGTAAGAATGTTGTTTATATACATAATTCATGAGCTGAAAATGTTTTCTTTATGTATTATTCAGACACTATTGCAGACAAGGTTCTACTTCACAAAAACGTAAGTTAAGGCCAAAGAAAATGCTCTGTTTCATCATATGATATATTTTTTAAATTGGATACAACTGAAAGTTGATCAATAATTCTCTTTTTTGGTGATTGTTTTAGCATGTTTCAAACTCGCAACTTGTAATCCGAATACTGCAAACCAAAATATTCATGCATACGGAGCCATCTTAATTGTAAGTTGTTAGTTAACAAGAAAAAGATTATACACTTTTGGTTTAAATTTGTTGGAAATTTGAGTTTATTTTATTGTATATGTTAGGCGGCACTAAGTCTTCTCATGATCATGGTTTATAATTGCTCTGATCAAGTTCTTGCAACTCGAGAAAAAAGACAAGCAAAGTCGAGAGAAGCTGCAGCGAGACACGCAAGAGAAACAACACAAGCTCGAGAAAGATGGAAAAGTGTAAAAGATGTTGCCAAGAACCAAAAGATGGGATTATCCGCACAATTATCTCAAACATTTTCTCGAATGAAATCTAAAAGAGACACCACACCTGATACTAAAGCATCAGGGAAATCAAAAGAAAAGAAAAAAGAAGCAAGTAATCTAACCAAGATGGTGAAATCAATGGAAGAAAACTCGAGTAACCACGAAGGTTTTAACGTGGGAACTGGAGGAAGTAAGCATGGGAAGAAGCCACAAGCTCCAAAGGGTAAACAACTACATACACAAAGTCAGATATTCAAGTATGCATATGGTCAGATTGAGAAGGAGAAAGCAATGGAGCAAAACAACAAGAACTTAACATTCTCTGGAGTTATTTCGATGGCTACTGACACTGAGATTAGGACTAGGCCTGTTATAGAAGTTGCATTTAAGGACCTAACTCTTACATTGAAGGGTAAACATAAGCATATATTGAGATCCGTTACCGGAAAGATCATGCCCGGCCGTGTTTCAGCAGTCATGGGTCCATCAGGAGCCGGAAAAACTACATTTCTTTCTGCCTTGGCAGGGAAGGCTACTGGATGTACAAGGACTGGTTTAATCCTCATAAATGGTAGAAATGACCCAATAAACTCATATAAAAAGATTACAGGATTTGTCCCACAAGATGATGTTGTCCATGGAAATCTTACCGTTGAGGAGAACCTTCGATTTAGCGCAAGATGCAGGTAAGTCATGGTAAATTTATTGTCATATTATATGTTATGGCCTCTCGGGTCTTGGCTTGGAGGATGTACGAGTCTCAATCCAGAACCTCCTAGCTATATAAAAAAAATATTATCATAACTAGAGTCGGTAGCTCAATTGGTTAAGGGAAGTCGGACCAGAGCATTGATGCGGAAAATAAACTAATTTACATAATTTGGATCTTGGTCCGAAAAGATTAAGAGTCCAAAGCTTAGAATTTTTTGGTTTCCAAAGAAAAAGTTATTATTATGGTATTTATACTAAAAAAAATGTTGCATATGATTCACGTATATTTCTTTACATGCAGATTGAGTGCTTATATGTCAAAAGCAGACAAAGTTTTGATCATTGAAAGAGTTATTGAAAGCTTAGGACTACAACATGTAAGAGACTCGTTGGTTGGTACGGTAGAAAAAAGAGGAATATCTGGAGGTCAGAGGAAACGAGTGAATGTTGGTGTAGAAATGGTCATGGAACCTTCTCTATTGATATTAGATGAGCCTACCACAGGTTTAGATAGTGCATCGTCACAGTTACTTCTTCGAGCACTTCGTCGTGAAGCACTTGAAGGGGTCAATATTTGTATGGTCGTTCATCAACCGAGGTACATTATGTCCATGATTATTTAGAGTTATTTTTTTATGACATTATTGTAATGTAATTAATGGTGTTTGTTTCTTTGATCAGTTATACGATGTACAAAATGTTCGATGACATGATAATACTAGCAAAAGGTGGCATTACCGTGTACCATGGATCAGTCAAGAAAATCGAAGAATATTTTGCTGGAATCGGGATCACAGTTCCGGATCGTGTGAATCCTCCTGATCATTATATAGATATTCTTGAAGGCATTGTGAAACCAAGTGGTGATATAACCGTAGAACAACTTCCCGTGAGATGGATGTTACACAATGGTTACCCCGTGCCCCACGATATGTTAAAGTATTGCGATGGACTACCTTCATCATCTGGATCAGCTCAAGAGGATTCGTCCGAAGAAAAATCTTTTAGTACTGATTTATGGCAAGATGTGAAAACTAATGTGGAGATCCAAAAAGATCAGTTACAACTTAATTATTCCAATTCTCAAGATAATTCAAATCGAATAACTCCTACTGTCGGTCGACAATACAGATATTTCATTGGAAGGTATGGTTTTACTGTGCTCAATAAAATTCGATAATTCTTTTAATATGTAAATTAAACTTTAGTCTATATGTTTCAGGATTGGAAAACAACGACTTAGGGAAGCAAGACTACAAGCACTAGATTTCTTAATATTATTAGTTGCAGGAGCTTGTTTAGGAACTCTTGCGAAGGTGAACGATGAGACTATTGACTCACTTGGCTACACATATACGATCATAGCTGTTTGTAAGTTTTCAAAAGTATACAAATATTGCAACTTATATTCATGAGAACCACGATTTTCGGACCATTAACTAAGTTTTGTGTCTTTTTTTTGTAGCTCTTTTGTGTAAGATTTCAGCGTTGAGATCTTTCTCCGCAGACAAATTACAATATTGGAGAGAAAGTGCAGCTGGAATTAGTAGTTTGGCACATTTTATGGCCAAAGATACAATGGATCATTTTAACACAATTATGAAACCTTTGGTGTACTTGTCCATGTTCTACTTCTTCAACAACCCGAGATCTAGCTTCGAAGACAACTACTTTGTTTTAGTATGCTTGGTCTACTGCGTAACGGGCATGGCTTACATATTTGCCATATTGTACAGTGCTAGTGCAGCTCAATTGGTTTGTCCTCACTTTCTCATAACTTATATAGATTTTTCATATGATTCAAGGACTAATAGATTAAAATTTACCCTAACCACATGGTACCTTATTGTTCTATTGCAGATGTCGGTGTTAGTACCCGTTGTTTTGACTCTCATCGCGAATCAAGATAAAGAAAGCCTTGTTCTTAAGTATCTCGGAAGCTTCTGCTACCCGAAATGGACTCTTGAAGCTTTTGTCCTTTCAAACGCTCAAAGGTAAAAAAATTCAGATTTTGGTCGAATACTTATATTAGAAATGAAAATGACTCAACACTAATATATTAAAAATGTGAACCCTCTACTAATTATCAATTGGTTTTGAGTTGGAAATTTTTTTTTTTTTGTCACGTAATTTATTCTAGAATGACAATTTAATTTTGGGTATTTTGTTGGACTAGGTACTCTGGAGTGTGGGTGGTGACTCGATGCAGCTCATTGTCTCAATATGGATATGATCTTAGTGATTGGATCTTATGTCTCATTGTTCTCATTCTGATGGGACTAATATGCCGATTCATAGCTTACTTTTGCATGGTAACCTTCAAAAAGAAATAATCTATTACATGTGATTACAAGGCAAATTGTACAAATCTTGTAAAAAAAAGTTGTATTATTGATTCATTATTATCGATGAGTTATATGAAGTAGTTTACAGAATTAGAAAAGATCCAGTTTTGTTCTTTTACACATACTTTACTTCCATTTTGTAAAAGAATTTGTAGATAATGTGATTGCGAAGAATTAGATTAGTATGTTCTTATTTGTAAATTTGTAAATCGTATGAAGCAAAAATTTGAATGTAAAGTTGTAAATAATAACCAAGCCAATAAACTAAAAACTGACTTCAGATCCACGAAGATTAGGATTTAAACTCGAATTTCAAGATTATCAAAACATTTTTTGTAAATAGTGTATTTTGGATAGAATCACCATACAATTTATTTCAGTAAATAAAAATATGAGTTGGATAATTATCTGGAATCATTTAGACAATATAAACACAAAATTTATAGCATACATTATATTATAAGTTCTGAAAATTATTCAAGATTTTCTAGTTTTTTACAAAATTATCCAGTGGTAAATGTTATTATCCAAAATACTCAACCCTATATCGGAATATATTTTACCCTTTATCCACATTATCACATCAAATTTTTAGGATAAAATCCTAATTCTGGTATTTATCTACTCGATATTTTATTAATTACTAGGTGATTCCCTGCGTTCGACGCGTTTAAATATTTTTTAGAAATCAAATAAAAAAATAAAAATATTAATTCATAGTTAAAATTTGCTAATGATATTCAATTTGAATTAAGTTCAATTTTCTTTATATGAAATTATATCTTTTTTTTTTTCCGTTTGTTGGCAATAATTTTATTTTCATTAATAATATTGACAATAACTTCATTTACAATTCAATTAACAAAAAAAAATTGAATTGGTCATTAGATCCAATTTTATATTATAATAACCAAGTAAGATTTTGTCGTTTTTAAAATTTTTTTCATTTCTATTGATGTTGTAGTGTCGACTTTGTCATTAACACATTGCACCAAACTACTATTACAATGTGTGTAAATTCTTTAAAAGCTTGAAAATTTGATAAAACAAAATACGACATATTGTGATCAATTGTGTTCAATAACCATTTGGTTAAATCCGTGTGAATTATTCTATTTTTGAATAACAATATTTAAAATAAAAATATCTACTATGAATAATAATGTATGGTTTGTTTTTGGTTTGTGTTTGCATTTTAATTAAATATCCTTTAATCGAATAGATCTTAGATCAATATTTTTTTTTTGTTAGATTCAATAGTGAATTTGGACATTTATATTAAACACTATTTTTTTAATTTTACATAAATTGTAAAAATATTCATATTGATATTTAATTATTTTATAACTTTACATATAAGATATGAACTTTACTATAGAAATAGAAATGATTTAGAATATTAGTTTAAAGAGTACTTATTTGTTAAATAAATATGTACAACTCATATATTATTTAAATTGTATCATAAATATTAATTATGTTGAATTTGGTTTATCCGAATATTTTAAGTAGAATTTAGAATACAAAAAGACTTACCAAATTTTTTAAAACATTAAAATATACAAACATAAATTTTATAATAAAACACGAATTAAATTTTTTTTTGTTACTTTCAAATTAAATAATATTTTTGTTAATCTTCAAATTGACTTGTGTTAAAAAAAAATTTCAAAACAAAAATTATATTTGTTGTTATCAATTTGGAAAGTTCTTTTCATAAATTATATCAAATTTTTTTTTAAAAATTTGGTAAGTTTTTATTATTAATTTTAGAAATAAGGGTGTTTGATCAAATGAAAAAAAAAATTGTTTTTTACTTTTGATGGAAATCTTATTATATACATAAGATTAGTTTAATCGTTAATATCATATTCATCTTCGAAAACTACTTTTAAGAAAATCAACTTGATATAAATGTAACCGATTCTCTAAAATTATTATTGGGTGTTATTATCATCTCCTGTTTATAATGGAGGAGACTAGATATAATTGTGATTAGTGGGTTAATTATTCTCTTAAAAAATGTAGGCATTGATAATAAACATTATTGAGTGGACTGATTTATATAGTTTTGAGTGGATTAAACTAGTGAGACATATATTTGATATTTTAAATCTGTTATATCATAATTAAATTTGGTGAGAATGCCGTATCACAAATAAACCGAATGTGTTTTTTTAATGCGAATGTTTTTTTTTTAATGTTAGACTTGGTTTGGTATATTCGGTCCGGTTTGTTTTCAATTCGGTTCATAAGATGTGAGCGGAAAGAGAGAAAAAAAAAAGTGAAACGTCGTAAAACAATGATGAATTCAGCGTTTCGAAACGTTCACTTGACTGCGTCTCGTCTCATAAACCCTAACCCCTTTTCCTCTTCGATTCTCCATTTTCTTCCTCTCTGTTCCGGCGACTCTATTCACCGCCGTTCCACTCCTCTCCGCCGTCAAAACCCAGTGATTCCTCTGTTTTCTTCCCCTTTCTGCTCGTCCTCTTCCTACATTCCTATGGCGGGAGCGGATGATCAGGTTCCTCCTCCACCGTCGTCTCATTCGCTTGAGAAGCAGTTCGAGAGTTTCCGTGTTCAGCTTGAAGAATCTGCAGCTTTGCGTGAGCAGATTCGTTCTGTTGTTATGGAGATTGAGTCCGCTACTAGGCTCATTCAAGCTAACCTCCTTCTCGTTCATCAATCGCGACCCATTCCCGGTAATGATTTCCTCTTCTTCTCTGGAATCTTTGCTTCCTGGGTATTCAGAAATTGGTGACACTTGTGTACTTGTTCTTAAGTAATGAAATGAGTATTGAATTTAAGAAATTCGTTGAAGCTGTTTGGTTGTTACTTATAGAAATTGTTTGTTGTGTGGATGGATTCAGAGGTTATCGAGAAAGCTAAGGAAAAAATCAATGATTTGAAGAAGTTTTACGGTCAGCTTGCTGAAATTCTTCGTGAGTGCCCTGGACAGTACTATAGGTAAATTTTGAAATCCATATGCAGTGATTCTTGAAATGCATATACTTCAATGGTAGTGATAAAGGTTGGTTTTTGTAATTTAGGTACCATGGGGACTGGAGAAGTGAAACGCAGGCAGTGGTCTCTCAGCTTGCTTTTATGCACTGGCTAGAAACTGGAAATCTTCTCGTGCATACAGAAGCTGAAGAAAAACTTGGGTGTATGTCTCTGGATCTCAGTACTCTCTCTCTCTTTTTTTGTTTGCATCCAAATGAACATCATGGCCTGGTTCTTGATATGTCTGTCATAAACTTTGAACCAAGTACATAAACTAGGGATGAATTCTAGAGTATCCTTAGCACTCCAATCTGAACAATTACTGGACTAGACATATCTCTTTCTCCTTCCCACAATAGATACCTGAGATGACTCCAACATTAAATATGTATAAATGCTTTGGTGGCCCTCTTCTTCCTGATCTTTCTCAGTTAAAAAACTGAATGAATGAGTCTTCTATGTTTCTCAATAATAAGAAAAGTCGGAAGACTCATTCACGGTTACTTGGCTCTTGTCAGTTTGTTATTTAGTCTTCCTTGGTCTTGTTTGTTGCTTTTGATTTGTTGATGAGGCTTTGTGTCAGTCTGCATTATATCTATCCATTCTAGTGTTTTTGCCAAGTTTGATCATTAACCTCAAATTAAGTTACTTATTTGTTTTCCCCAAACACAGTTATTTTCTTAGGATGATGATGATGGCACTGTTTTTTTTTTTTTAATTACGTTAGATAGAATACATTTCCCTCCAAGTGTTCTCTTGTCAAATTAATTTTCTTTTTTGATCCAAATAACAAGTAATGGTCAGATATCATCTGTCATTGTGTCTCTTCTAATTCCACTTCATTACATTTCAGTGAACAGTTTGGAGTTTGGATTGGAGACGGAAGATTATCTCACTGGTATGTTTCTGAGAAAGAACCCTTATTCGCTCTGGGAGACGGAAGCTTCACAGCATTTTTATGAATCTCGAACATTTCTTTTTTATATTCTGATCTTTATCTTTCCATTCATACTTATTTGCAGGAATTTGTTTCATGTCAAACGATTTGGTAGGATAATTTGTTATCCCTAAATCTCACTTTCCATCTATCCCACTTGGAAGCCAACTAAAATGAAATAACGATGAATCATTTTCAATATGTTTGAGCAGCCTAGGTACGTGGTTAATCGAGTGACAGCAGGAGACTATGACTGCCCAAGAAAGGTGATGAATTTCTTGACAGATCTTCATGCAGCCTTCCGTATGCTCAATCTCAGGAACGATTTTCTCCGCAAGAAATTTGACAGTAAGTCTCTTATCTCTGACGGCTCTTTCTCCATTTGTATGTATATAAGCCTAGTGTGAGATGGTAACATAATAATCTGTTTTCGTATTGCCGTGTGATAGGTATGAAATATGACCTAAGAAGGGTCGAAGAAGTTTACTACGACGTGAAGATCCGAGGTTTGATATCTGGTGGAGATGAAGGAATCCAAGGCCAACGATCCTAAAACTATGTTTAGCTCCCCGTGAAAACGGCAAGAAGTGTTCATCTAGAAGACAAAAACAGGCTGGAGTCGAAATTTCTAAGAACGGCAGGTGTTTTTATCTCTCTCATGTTATGGGCTTTGATGTGAGGCCCATGTTTTAAACGTCGGCGTGAAATGAGTCGTTAACGGCGTCAAAGGAATCGAAACTTTTCCGTTATATAACAGTAGGGGTTCATGAACAACATCTGTCGTCGTCTTTGCGGACTTGAAACGCACGTTATATTACACGGTAACATACGTTATATTTGGATTTCAAACTCAATAAATAAAAGGTTTTGGAATCCGTGAAGAATAAAAAAGAAAAACACACACACAAATCATCACAGTCCAACAGTGGCCATTCTCACATCTTCGTGAGTGTTCTTCTCTTCTAATCCGTAATGTATGTATGATCTCGTTTGATTTTTTTTAGCCAAGAGATTTTGGTTCTCTGATTGTTCAGTTTTCAATTCCAGTTGTTAGTTTGTGTTTCAAGGAGGAGGATGAGCTAAGCAGCGATATTTCTTTTTTCTTTTTGTGTTTATCATTCCTCTGACAGAAATTTGTGTGATTACAATTGCCGAGAATGACTGTCCTATGCTCTCTAATTTATAGTATTTCTTTTTAATATTTTCAGGACTAGAATGCAAAGTAATGTTTTTAATTTTGAGAGAACATGTTTCTTGTTGTTGATTTGTTTACTAGTACTATATTCATATGAATCTACGGATTTGGAAAAAATGAGATCTAGCTTGTGATTTGACATGGCATATGTAAGTTAGATTTGTTTCATTGTCCATTTCTGTTCAATTAGTTTTGGTTAGTGTAGAAAACATGGAATGAACTTGAATGGGGCCTTTTGGGATGGACCGAATACCCGATTTTCCTCAAGCTTTTGCTGGCTTCAACTGTCAGAATGTGAGGAGAACCATCTTCTTTCTTTCTTTCTTTCTTTCTTTCTCTTGTGTTCCTTGCTCTAGTTTGTTCATTGATCTCAGATCATTTAATCAAGTTTTCTTCTAAGGTTGATGAGAATGTTGGCCATTCAGCCGAAGAGAAAATGAGTGACATGAAGCATTTTCTAATGGAGCCTAAACATGACAATATCGCCGTGGACAGTTTCTTGGGCCTCGGTATGGAGAATATGGGGATAAGCTCCAAGATGGAGGACTTTTCTCATGGATTCGACTTTAGCTTTCTACCAGATTATCGTAAGTCACTTTGATGGATATATATTGTCCTGAATGTTTTGTATCATATCAAATGGGAGTGTGGTTAATGAAGGTTTTGTCTTTCATTTCTGCTTAGGTGGACAAGACTCTTGTACCACTCAATACGGGGATGCAGGTTTAAAGCTCCAAGTATGTCTTCTCTTTATGCTCTTTATTACAATTATGGTCTTATGTTTGTGCCTGTATGTTTTCCACTACATGGTTTCTTTCTTCATCATTCATGAAATGCTGCGTACTCTCATCTTCTAGATTCTTGATGGGTTTCTGGACGGAGTTGATCAAGTGGAAGATATCTACGCATCCCGTGATCTTTCTTCTGTTGCTGACCGTATCCGTCCAGGTAAAATTTAAGTGATCCCATCATCTTAGTGCATCTGAGCAATATATGTTACTACAATCCATTCGATAATTTACATGCAGAGACTGGAGTCAAGAAGAAAGTATCTGAATTAGATGGTGACCCCTGTGGTTCTCTGAACTTCAGTTCAGAATCTTATTCTCCTGGTATTAGTGGAAGCAACTGGCTCTCTCAGTGGTCAAAAGACATTGTTCCACATGCTGAATCCCAGAATGTATCCAGCGGAAAAGTTAAAGATGGTTTGGATTCAACTTCAAACGGTATGCATGGTTTGTATGAGTCAGGAGATGACAATAAACCACTATCCACTTTTATAGGCTCTTGGGTTGGACAAGGCAAGAATCGGAAAAAGAATTTGGTTAACACCTCGCGTAGTAGGTAAATAGTCAAGATAATCTATTTGGTAACTAAAGTTTATTCCGGATATACAGTCCCGTAGATGTCAAATGTTGTTTTCCTAGTGAAGCATTCATTTTAATTTTGCAGATTAGATTCTTTTGTTGGAACAATGTCTCCTGTCTCCTATGACTTCCGTCCTCGGAAAGGACCTCTGAAGAAATACATTCGTACTACAACGGTTTGACTTACTCTTTAAGACTATTGAAGTTTGCTGCTCATTGTTATTATCTATGTTAATTGTAAACCAAATACCATCTGATATTTTGCAGGTGAATATATTATCTGATGATGATCAACAAACTTCATCTGAATCTGAGAGCCAAGATGACATTTCTGTAAGAATCACATCCAAAAGCAGAAGTGACCGGAGAAAGCATCAGAGGATGTGGACTGTTGATGAAGTAGTGAAGTTGGTTGATGGTATTTCTCACTTTGGTGTTGGCAAATGGACAGATATAAAGAACCACTTCTTTCAGTCCGTGTCGCACCGCACCCCCATTGATATCAGAGTATTTCACCATTCACCTCAAAATCAAAACTCTTCATTTTGTAGTGATTGATTGGTGTCTCAGTTCTTCTCCTCGAACCTATGCAGGACAAATGGCGTAATCTATTGAAAGCAAGTTATACCGACAAGCATAAGGATGGAGAGGTTTGTAGCTTTTTCTCTTCCTTTGTCAACAAAAAGTTCATATCTTGAGAATCCTTTGTAACATAAACGGGGTTTCAGGTTGAAGAAAAACGAAGGTCAGCGGCTCCACCTATCCCGAAAGATATTCTACATCGTGTAAGAGAACTTGCTTCGATTCATCCATATTCGTTCTCCAAATCGCCGTGTTTTGTTCATGATTCCTCAAGAAGCCGAAGCAATTCAAGGAAGAAGAAGAAGAAGAGGAGTTGATCTTGATACTAAATCGACCGAAATCGTTTACCTCTCTTGGAAAAGTTTAACATTCTCTTTAGGATATCAGATTTATCATCTAACTTATTCCATGTGAAATTTCTGTTAATGAAACCGAGAGAATGACTTCAATAGCTTTTGTTCATTTTCTATATATTATTATTCTCCATCCTCCAGACCAATGCGAATATACACTAACAAAAACCCACTATAGGATTTTTGTCTGAACATTCATGGTTTCTTGCAGTATCAATGTCTTGTTCTTTAGTTTTATAGACTAGTGCAACTGTTTATCATCTGGGAAACAAGGGAATGAGTAAGAGATTCGAGTGATTATTAGTGTTTTAAGTGATGTAACTGAATTCAAACCAAATTAACTTGAGTTAATATAACCTTTGCTAATTGCTTGTTCTTGTATGGGGAAGTTTCACCATTCTTGTAACAAGAATCTTGTTGAAGAAGACTTTGAAATCGAAAACAGTTAAAAAATATTGGCTCAAAGAGTGGGAAATTTACACCATTTGCATATAAGTTTACATAAAGATATATATATTTTGTTGGTTCATTAGAATTTTAGCCTAATTATTCATAGATTTTTGGTAATTTTCTTTTTTTTGATAAAATAAGTATTCATAGTTGGAAATAAATAAAAAATGCAATGCAAAAGGAAATATATCGGACTAAAACAATGAAGTGTCGTATGCATGTGCAAGGTGGGGTTTTGTATAGGTCCGCGATAAATTAGCAAAAAAATGATGTATCTTAAAATCTAAGATAATTTATATAAAAAAAAAAGATTCTAGAATTATTAACGAAAATGGTGTATTTTAAAGTCTAATTTTTTTTTTTTTTAAAGAATAACAGAGTCCATATTGAACATGGATCATAATCTTCTTTTTTTTGGCGACATGTAAGCCGAATTCACATGATTTTTAGAATTTTCGTTTTAAATCATGAATATAGATTGTAACTATGTTCGAATTTAGTTATGATCTTCTACAGTAATAGTGTTTTTTTGGTTTTGTTGTCCTTACAAAAAGAATATCATTAATTGAAAGAAGCATCCTTAACGTACGTCAACTATTTGTATAGTAGTTTTTTAGAAACCTAATACAGACAGAACGTCTTTCACAATGATTATGGGTCCATATTTAACTAAAGACGTGGAAGGCTTCAGCCGTCAGATTTTTAGAAGCTTTGATTTTTCTTACAAAAATAAAATTTAAAAAGTGGACTTCTTAAATTGATCCCTTTTAAAGTTTTTTTTTTTTTAATCATATTATTCCTAATATGATATGAGATATGAAGTAGAATGTCATACTTTATATATTTTGTTGTGAAAATATAGTTTATCATTTTGTCAAAACGACTAATGGATAACAATTTTCTTGTATAAGTTTTTTATTTATGATATCAATTTCGTAACTAATGTTCTTGGATTGCTTCTAGCATTGATGCAAAACTTTACATAGAGATCCTAGACGTTTTGTAATCTTTCAATAAAACTAACTTTCCGAACAAAAAAGAGCTTCACATTTAACAGATCAAAAAGCTTATTGTGAGTGTTGTTATATATGTAACACTGAATATAATAACAAATTAACAAACACTCTCTGCACGAACGATCCTCGGCCTGTTGGTCAATTTGTGGATTCCAATCACTATCGAATAATAGAACAGTGTCTGCTGTTTGCTACTTCAAACCAAGACCACCGGCACCGGCACGTGTGCGGTGTGCTCCGAACAAAACATGAAGTTGTATGGAATTGTGATATTCTATGGAAAAATAGTTTGGATTTTTAACCGAATAATACCGATTTCATATAAAGAAACAATGTTCAAAAAAGCATTAAAGGCTAAACGGACGGCAATCCATCGTCTCTAGCCTAACAGCCTAACGTCTAATCGGAATTTAGACGAATTTTAAATGGTTTAAGGCGTTTTATGGTATCAATATATATTAGAGATATTTTTAACATCTAATGTAACACATGACATAATAATCTTAAAATTAGATCAAGAATTCAAATTACGCAAAAGATTCATATGAACTGTTATAAATATCAAAACTAAATTATCCAAAAATATCATATATACAAATTAGACAAAACATCCATTAAAAAAAAAACAAGATTGTTATAACCATACATAAAACTTAGATAAAAACATTCACTTAATTTATATCAAACAATACATAAACTTTAATATATGTTTATGAAGTCAAAACTTATAAATTAATTATATGAAGTTCACAAAAAATTAAAACTATATATTGAAACAAACAAAAAAAATTTTAATTGATCGATGGTTTTGTAAAACCATCTAACACCGTCTAAACTCATCTAACTCCGCTTATTAGAAAAATGTATATGCCAATATGAGAGAATCGCTACGATCTACGGATGTTTAGCGTAGGTGACTGATTAAACCGTTTTTAAAAACATTACGAAAAAGTGTCCAATTGTATTATTTGGGATCCGAATTCGATTACAAAGTTTGATTTGGACCTAAACAAAAATATATATATAAAGTAAAACAAAATAATTTTTTTTTGTTAACCGAAAGTAAACCAAAAGTAATATATATTTATAGATATATTAATAAAAATCTACTAACGGTAATTTTTTTCAAAATTTCCGCTATTCAAATAAAGACTGATACTTTTTAATATTGTTTGAGAAAATAGAAATATAAATAGATAAATTCTTAAGAACATTATAAAAAAAAAATCAGATAGTAGAGTCTCTTGACAAAAACAAAATTTATCCTTAAAAGTTTATAAAAAGTACACATGACATTTTTCATGTTTTTGAGTTTAAGTATCAATAACCCATAGTTTAATCAATTTGTAATTCTTGTTTATTACAATTTCGTAGTTCAAACATGAAACAAATGTCTTGAGAATACATGAAAATGTTATATTTTTCCTATCCACCATGAAAAGGGAGAAGAGAGAGAGAGATATAGATAGATAATAATGACATCATCATAAGAGTTTCACATGCTTGCAATAAATTTGAATGCAGAAAAAGCCAGCTTTGTTCAGAGTGTCAGTCGTTGTTAATATGACAGACCAAAACCAACTTCTAAACACACACACAACACAAACATAACAGGTAGATAGATCTGAGAGAGACATTTTAGTACAAGTGAAATGGTGTAAGAATGAGGTTCTCTTACTCAATTCAGGGAAACATATTTGTTAGTCCTTAGGGGGATGAACCCTAATCAATGATTCTCTCTTTCTCTCTTTCTAATGGACCCTCCAATATTGACATCTCTCCATCTATGTACCCTTCCAAGCAACAACAAGCTTTTCACTATCCCTATCTCTTTCTTGTGAACCACATTCTTCCCCGTCTACCTTTTACTGCACTATCTACGCGCTTTTTCATCCGTAAAAACCCATTAACAGCAAATCTTGATCAAACATTGCTGCAGGGTTCTATGTTTAACTCCATGAGTAGATGGTTCAAGAAGTCACCTGAGCTCTAAAGAGCCTTGAGCTGTTTTAGAACCAACATAAGTCTAGGAAAAGTCAATAGATCTTGGAGACAAGCATTTCTGCGGATCAAACTGATCATAGTGTATTTTAGAATAACTCATCGTGCATGAATCACACTTTCTCCAAGAAGATTTAGACCCATCCCTGGACCCTTTCAAACTTCAGATCTTATCTCCTCTCTATCTCTGCTCTTATTGTCCTTGTAGGGTCTTAATCCACCATGAACTTCAAGAACTCTGACACCAATGCGAACTAGGCAAAACCAAAAAAAAAAAAAGATAGCAATTTTGTTTTATCTTTTTGCACATCTAACCATAGAATGTGTGTTCGTACAGTTTCAATAATGCAACTTTATGAATACAAAAATAACAGAACCGCACGGTTGAACAAAGTATTGTATCATTTAAAAGTTGCCCATCTCACCACTTTGGCTCACTGTCATGTGTCCAAACATTTAATGACTAGCTCTGATATTTCTACTTCCTCATATATATATAAACCCGTCCTTGACCGTGTACTGTACTCTCATCCAAAGACAACATTCTATCTTATCTATCTATACTTTGTTTTATTAATCTTCTCCTCCTACTAAAAAAATGAAGAGCAAGTTCATTAAGTCCTGCGAAAAGAAACTGAAAATGATGAAAGGCAAAGTCATAATACCTTGTGCGTCTTGCGAGTCATGCTGCGAAAGAATTTGCTGGGCATTCAAGAAGGAAGCCGAGGTGATACCAAGAGATGTCCCTAAGGGTCACTTGGTTGTCTATGTGGGTGAGGAGTACAGGAGGTTTGTGATAAATATCAACTTACTTAAACACCCACTCTTCAAGGCATTGCTGGATCAAGCACAGGATGCTTACGGTTTCAGTGCTAGCTCCAGACTGTGGATTCCGTGCGATGAGAGCACTTTCCTCGATGTTGTCCGTTGCGCTGGTGCTCCACAGCATCAGACAAACTTCATATGTATCTAGGAAGGTTCTTGTACAGGAACTGAAGACATTTATTATTTTATCCGGCTCCACATTTCCAAAGAGAATGTTGGTTAATGCTTAGCTATCGCGGTACACTAATAATGTAAGACTTTTTGTATTAAAGTGTCACTAAATTCAATGGGAAAAAATGTTATTAGCTAAATGGCAAGCAATAAACACGATTAAAATTCTGTATCACACTTCTCCAGCTCCAAAGATTTACAATACATGAAGCAACTAAAGCATGCAAATGACACAAGAAACATACAAGAGCTCCATTGTTTCCAATTAACTGAAACATGAAACTCTAACAAAGATTATTTTCTAGTGGGGGCAGAGGGAGAGAGCACAGAACCTTCTCACACATCTCAAGACAAATGCCAAGCCGTCTTGAAAACAATGTTTCTGAAACCAGGTGAATGTGCCATCGGGAATGAAATCCAAACCATTTGCAAACACAGTCCTGCATTTGCAAACATAAAACAGACTTGAATACTTCTCTGATGCAGCAGCTATCAGAGAGTATATCCCTACGATGGTTGTATGTGCCATCGGGAATGACCTTGCCTGCTGTTATATCCTATCACCATGAGTAAAAAATAAAAAACCTCGCTGTAGTTCTTCAAAGAATCAGTCAAAAACAAGATATTGTGACCAAGATTTAGGTCTTTCATAAGAAGCTAGACTATTGAATATGTATGTTAGAATAAGGGGCTCTAACATTGGCCATGAAATCCAAACCATAAGGGTTGAGCAATCAATTCCCCATTGCATCAATCCAGAGAATGCGTTAAAATGTTGTATTGACATAAAGGAAATCAAAATGGTTGGACAAAATGGCCACTAGATAGGTACACTTAAGCAGAGCAATATATACGAAGGGTTGGATCTATTATCATTCCAAAAATGAAAAGAATAATTGATCACCTCGTGGTGTTGATATCAACAACTGCAGCAAGATATATACAAAGGACAATCTTGCAAATGAGTATACACAGTAGTTGTATCATGCTTCCTCTCTTTCACAGCTCACAAGTAATCCTAGTTGCGTACATACATCGAATTGTTGGCAATCATATCAATCAACTGTAATTCTAAAACCAAAGAAACCTAGCAATGACAACTTCTGGCACAGAGATGTAGCCACTGGCATTGCGCATCGAAGCCAACGTTTGCTCCTTCGAAAACTGAAACTCATCCACAATTCGTTATCATCTCAGCCCATCGATCAAATTCTCCATTTCTCTTTTCCCAAACCTCCTACCTTCTGCATGCGCATCTTTACACCTAGCTGCTAAGTAGAATACTAACCAAGCAGCCATGAAATAAACTTCCAAAGCAGACTGGACCACAGAAGCAAAGCTTTTCCCTAGGATTCGAACCAAAACCCATCTGAAGAAAGAGCCACACAGAATCGCTTCGAGACACTTGAGCTGCACTGCCTGATGCAACAGAAGAGATACCAAATAGAGACCTTCCTTCACAATCTCCCTACCTCTCCTCCTTGAATCAACAATAGCAACAAAAGCATCAACAGCTAGTATCAAACCGATGAGCGTATCAAGTAGAAACCAAGCAAACAAGAAACCAGATATCTCCTTCTCGAAACCTCTAATCCATGGTGGCATAACAGTGAAAGGCATCAGCTTTAACCTCACAAAGAGCCTGAAAAACGAGTACTGATCTTCAACCTCTCCAAAATACCATAAACCAAGAAGCTGTGTAAGTGCATCTCTCACTGCCCATCTCATCAGAATGAATCCTGTAACTCTCTTAAACCCTAATCTTGAACCAGTCCAAACAACCCCAAGAAACGAAGGAAATCTACCGAGCAAATCGTTGATTACGGTGACGAACATAATCGCTAGCACCAATGAGTATACGGTGGTAAACCCTAGAATCACCCATCCATAAGCTGCGGATAAGAAGCTCACCAGGAAGAAGATAGCCGCAGCGTCGCGTCGACCCAGCTCCAATCCCTTGAAAAACATCTTCAGATCCACGAATCTCTCCGATTCATCGTCTTTCGTCTCGCCAGACTCGCGATCGTGCTCAGATTCATCAAATTTCGTTTCTTTATCTTCATCGGAGGAAGAGAGCCGCCGTAAAATGAAGCCGGAGCGAATGATCTGAGGGAGGAAAAGACCGTTATCGGAGATTGGGTGGGAGAAGCCAGAAATGCCCTCGAATCCGGAGAGAATTACAGTTGTGGCATTGAGAGGAGAAGAGAAAGGAGAGCCGAAGAGAGATCGGCGATTGGGATCGTGCTCGTCTGTGGAGAAGAAATCGTCGTCGAGGGTTCCGAGGCGCGTGAGCTGGAGAAACGGAGCACGCCGGTGATGGTGGAAGCGCGTGGGCGCGTGGGAGTTAGGGTGGTGGAGAGGGAGACGAGAGAGGAAAGAGCGGAGAGATGGGTCACGGTCGACGAAGGAGGTTAAGAGGAGGGAGCATTGATCGAGGAGAGAGTGGAAGGAGAAGAGAAGGAGAGTGAGGAAGAGGAAAGTGAGAGGGTGAGAGGTGAAAGAATTGGTGGTTTGACGGAGGAGCTGTGAGGTTGTGCGGAGGCGGCTCAGTCGCGCGTGGTGGTGGTGGTGGTGATCAGACATGGCTGTCTTGATTACTATTCGCTCCCGCTACTTTGGGGTAGATCGAGAGAGAGAGAAGAAGAAGAAAGAAGGAGAGAGACAGAGAGAGGATTTGGCCAGATATCGAAACTGTATTGACTCTGATGGGCTATAAATGGGCTTCGAATTGGGCCTTAATTCAGTTTTTCAATTAGCTCCCGATGGGCTTCGAATTGGGCCTTCATTCGGTTTTTCAATTAGCATCCAGGTGATGAGTTCGAATTCTTACGAAGTCCTCTCATTCTTTTTTCTGATTAGTTACATTTCTGCACAAGATTTCAATAACGGTGAATCAGAACTTGATTTAAGTTAGATAACCCCAAAATTTTGTGATATTTTTAGTTAATCCATTAGTGGATAATGAATGGGAATTCTAATTTCTATATGAGAAATGAACTCAGCTCCATGGAATTGACTGGCTTGGTATAATTTGTATATATATTTTTGTAGTAGATACACTTATTGACATGTATAAGTTTTTGAATCATTTTTTGTTTATAGAAAAGTTATCCAATAGATTAACATTAAACAAGTAACTATCAAAATTTACCACAGGAGCCGTGGAAGGACTTGATCAAACTCCCCATATTGTTGAGGTAGTTTCCGTCATAGAAAAGACTCTCTTCATTCACAATCTCTCTTCCCAAACTGAAATATCAGATATGTAAGTAGCCACCTTTAATTTCTACTTTCGTTATTCGAGCAAGTTTTTTATGACTAATATATATAGGGAGAATTATGAAAATAGACCAAAAGAAAATCAAAATTAAAAAAAATAGGTCATGTTTTTTAAAATTAAATAAAGAAGCTAATATTGATATATTTATCCCTCCTTTAAATTAACAAAAAAATCATTATAATTTTGATTTCAACTCTACACTTGGCCACACTCTTGCTGTCTTGCAATGATATCGAGAGGTTGAGGGAACGAGTGAAGAGCGAGTCTCGATTAGTGCCTTCTCTTGTCGACTTTTGTCATCGCCTATGCTACTTATGGACTTGCTTCGTGAAGGCATGGAGGAATCGGGGAGAGATCCGTGTCTTTTATTTTTGTCGGAGATTTCAGAAAGTGGCTGGATCCGTCGCTTCCGACGACATACTTTGGGAATTGCATGTTTCCGCGGGTAGCTACGGCCAAGGCGGCGGAGCTTGCCGAAGAGATTCGTAATATCGGTTGAGATCCTCAGCGATATCTAGTGAAAGGATTGAGTTCAGGAAAGGTAGAGACGTTTGCAACTTGTCATCCATGTTTTAGCACTAGCTGGAAAACTAGTATGTCGTAAGAGCGAGAGACGAATCTTGTGATGTTACCATTGTTGTAAGCTTCTGCATTTAGAGAAACAGAGAGTTAATCTTAAGGTTAAGCTGATAAATTAACTAGCCCGACCTCAAGAGATTAATTATATTACCTGAAGTGGATAGCAAAAGCAAGAACAATGTAAATCCTGGAGAAGAGAAACTCCATTTTTTGTAGTTTCAAAGAGAACTAAGAGGCTTTTTAAAGATATGACTCTATCAAAATGTGGTGACTTGTCATTCACGTTTTAATCTTTGATGTTTAAATACATCTTTTAGTTGATTCATTCATCTTTGTCCAGCTAGTCATGGCAGATCTTTCAAACAAGTCTTTTTCAAGAAATCTTTGGTCCTCAAATCATATTATAACAGAGGTGATCTTGCAAACATCACAAAGTGAAAGAAAAAAATAATTCATGTATTTTGTGTTAAATTATTGCATTTAAAATTATTTGACAATGAATACATAATAATGCAATTCATTAACTTTTGTGCACATTGTTTTACAAAACATCAAAATCATTCACACACTACTCATGATGAATGATTTAAGAAAGATGCTAATAGTGAAGTTTGAAACCGAGGATGGTTATGTTAGTACAAGAAAACTGAGATATTAAAAACACTAGGCTCAAGAGTTCACTGCAATATACATGCTGAGATAGACAAGAAAATGACAAAAATATTAAAAAATTAAACAATGACTAAAAATCATTCAAAAAAGTCTTATGACAAAAGAAGAAGATGAGGCAGCGGAAGGACTCGATGAAACTCACGGTTTTGTTGAGGAAATACTATTTGTTGCCAATCTCTCTCCCCAAACTAAAATGTTACATATCATCAATTTCTTCAAGGAATTTGGAAGAGTTGTTAGTGTTCGACTTATTGTAAACCACGAGGGTAAGCTTGTGGGCTATGGCTTTGTTGAGTTTGCTTATGCTAACGTCACAAAGATGGCGTTGGAAAACAAGAATGGTGAATATTTGCTCGTTCATAGGATTTTTCTTGATGTGGCTACATACCTTCCACTACCTAATAAGCACAACCTTGAAGAGATGCTTTGTTACGAAGACTACATTTGACGAGAAAGCCTTTTGATAGAAGAAGATGAAACAGTGGAAGGACTTGATCAAACTCCTGATTCTGTTGAGGCAGTTTCGATAAGAAAAAAGACTTCTTTGTTGCCAACGCTTTGGCTTTGTTGAGTTTGCTTCTGCTAACGAAGCAAAGAAGTCGTTAGAAAAAAAGAACGGTGAATGTTTGGACGATTGAAAGATTGATCTTAGAATGGCTAAGATAGCTCCAGACTTTCTACCTGAGTATTGCGTAGATCACAAGGTTTGGTACGACGACTACCTTCGACGAGAAAACCTTTTAATAGAACAAGATGAAACTCCCGATTTTGCTGTGGAAGTTGCGGTAAGAAAAAAGACGCTCTTTGTTACATGTCTCCCTTACAATACTAAAATATCAAATATCATCAGTTTCTTCAGAGATGTTGGAGAAGTTGTTCGTGTTCGACTTATTGTAAACCACAGGGGTGAGCGTATGGGATGTGGTTTTGTCGAGTTTGCTTCTGCTAACAAAGCAAAGAAGGCGAAGAATAGTGAACAGTTGAACCATGCTATTTTTCTTTACGTAGTTGAGATAGCTCCATACCCTCTACGACCTAAGTACAACCTTGCAGAGAAGCTTTGGAACGAAGACTACTTTCGACGATTTGGTGAAGATTATTTGGAGAGCAAGTTCGGATTGTGCAGTAAGAAGATTATCTTCTCTTACGACGACGACGACGAGTGGTAGAATAAGATGAAGGAAGCTCTTTGGTGTTTAATTATAACTTGTGATACAATGCAACTTTGTGTTTATTAATTGGTTTTTTTTTTTATGTTTCTAGTTAAGTTTTTGTATAAAATGTTAGAAAATGCTTAGTTTTGTTTAGATATATGTTTCACATAGATACAATTTAAGCTTATATATAGCACGGAAGTTTCATGAGGTTTCGGCTTTTACGTACCCGTAATGTGACCAACTGTGAAAATTCATACCCACTTTGTCAGAGAGTGCGTACACATACCTGAACCCTTAATCCGAGTCCTAAATCATGTTTATATGACTAAGCAACCTAGTTAGCTTCGTTAAGAACAAATCTAACACCTTTATCAAAAAACAAAAAAAAAACAAATCTACCATCGTAACCCATTATGTAGGTTTAAGCCTAACTTTATGAGTTTGCGTATGCAAATTTGAATTTTATTAAGTTTAGGTATGTGTACGCACTCTCTCATAAAATGGGTATGAATTTTCATAGTTGGTCACATTGCGGGTATGAAAAAGCCGAAACCCCAAAGTTTTATCCGTCCGAAATCTGGTTCTCACTTCAAGATTTTTTTTTTGGTGGGTATCTCACTTCAAGATTTGATAGCGTGTAAAAAACGTTGTGAAAGTGCGATTGGCGATTTATAAAAACACTATGAATCGTTAGAAAAACAGTTGGAAAAGAGATTTAATTTCACACTTGTTTGATTAGAAAACGTCGCGAAAGCGCGACTGGGTGTCTTGTTTGTTATGGCGATATTGTAACGAGAAAAAGGTATGATTCACACTTGTAACAAGAAAAATTGTTCATTTGAGAACTTACAATGAGAGTTTTACACACACATTTTTAAATTAGACAACCAGAAACCACTTCACATAAAATTATTCAGACATTTAAAAAAACGAAACTTTAGTTTAAAAAAAGAAAACAGAGGATTTCACTCACTCACTCTTTAACATATTGGAATTGGAGCTCCGTTCCACTCGTTGAGACATTCCATCATCGGATCAATTATTTTCCCTTCGCAAATCGCCGTGAAAACTTTGTCGAATTCTTCTCCCGGCGACGTGACTTTCTCTCCGGTCAAAAGCTCTGTTCCAAGCTCTTCCCTAACAAACCTATACAAAGGATACGACCTACATTCCTTGATCCTGTTCGGTATAGCAGATGTTCCGTTATCGAACGCCGCTCTAGCTGCCTCAACTTCTTTCGGTAACACCGCTTTGAGCTCTTCCTCGAAAGAAGTAATCTTATGGAAGATCGAAGTCACTGTGTTCTTCTCACTCTCACCATTAACCAAAGCATGATCAACTATAACTTGTCTTAGCTTCTGGATCAACGGGTACGTTGCGCTACAAGGATCATCTACGTATGTGTAGACTTGTTCACGGTCTACGACTTTAACTAAATCCTTCTCGCAAAAGCGAGACGGGTGAAGATCACCACTGATTGTAGAAGTAAGAGTTTTCTTAGCCACTTGAGCGACAGTGTTCTTCACTGTCTGTCTCAGATTCTCCTCCAAATGTCTCAGATCGATCGCTTGGCAAATCGCGACAAGGAACGTAGTGGACATGAGCTTGAGAATGTCGACAGCTTCGGATGTTTTGCGAGATGAGATTAGTCCAAGAGAGTTCACGTCTTGGTTATGTTGCTCTGCTGATTGAACATGGCTAGTCACTGGATTAGCTAAGTACTGAAGCTCAGAACAATACGAAGCCATAGCAATCTCAGCTCCTTTGAATCCGTAATCCAAACTCGGATTCCTCGATGCGGTTAGATTCGAAGGAAGACCATTGTTGTAGAAATCATTCACAAGCTCAGAGAATTGAGCAAACATGAGCTTACCAATCGCAGCAATTGCAAGACGAGTGTTATCCATAGAAACTCCGATTGGTGTTCCTTGGAAATTCCCACCGTGAATCGCTTTGTTTCTCGAGACATCGATCAATGGATTATCGTTCACAGAGTTAATCTCACGCTCGATCGATTTCGTTGCGTAACGAATCACTTCGATCTGAGGACCTAACCATTGAGGAGAAGTACGAAGAGCGTAACGATCTTGTTTAGGTTTTTGCAATGGATCCATCTCGTGAAGCTTTTGAGCCAATTTCATGTATGAACTTCCGTCGAGTATATGCTCCATTATCGCCGCCGCTTCGATTTGGCCGGGATGATGTTTCAATCGGTGAGTTAGATGATCGGTGAACTCAGGCTTACCACTCATAACCTCGGCGAAAACCGCCGATAAAATCTCAGCCAAAACAGAGAGAACATTCGTCTCGAACAACACCATCGACGCCATTCCAGATCCAACCGCCGTGCCATTGACTAACGCAAGACCTTCCTTAGGTTGTAGATCGAAGAATCCGGAGGTGATTCCGGCAGATTTGAAAGCTTCTTCCGCGGTTAAAGGTTCTCCGTTGGGACCTGTGGCTTTGGAATTAGGACGGCCGGTGAGAAGTCCGGCGATGTAGGAGAGAGGAACGAGATCTCCGGAGGCGGTGATTGTACCGCGGAGAGGAAGAGAAGGAGTGACATTGTTGTTGAGGAAACCGGTGATTGCTTCGAGGATCTCGAATCGGATACCGGAATATCCTTGGAGGAGAGTGTTGATCCGTACAAGCATGGCGGCTCTTGTGGCGGAGTGAGGCAATGTGTGACATGTTTCCTTCGTGCTGCCGAATATTCCGGCGTTTAGGAATCTGTTTAAACATTCGAATTGCGTGTGGATTAGTTATGTTAATTAAATTATGAAATTAAAAAAAAATTAATTAGCCGAACAAAATATATAGCCCTTTATTAAATAAAAAATGCCCAATAGAAAGAACCAGACCCGCAGATTTCCCCATGCAACGTCATGATAACCTTAACCCTTGAAGAAGTTAATTCCCGTGATTTTAAATTTTAATAGTTTAAAGTTTCATTTTTTTTTTTTAAACCACAAATTTTCTTGTAAAAATGCCATTTTTCAAAATTTCTCAATTTTCTTCAAACATAAAAAAATTCAATAAGTTGGAGGATACAAAATATCTAGATTAAAACTATAAAAAAAAAAAGCTAGAATAGGTAAAAAGGGTAAAAAGTATCAAAATAAATTAGCTTCTATATTTTTCTCGGACTAATATATATAAGTTAGTGGTTATTTAATTTTGCAAGATCAATATTGTTGAGAAAAAAAATCTTTCATATTTCCTGACAAAAAAATCTTTCATATTTCCTGACAAATGTTCTTTTTAAAAAAAATTCCTAAAAAATGTTTTTTTTAAATATTCCTATAAAATGTTTCTTTGACTTTCATTTTAATTGGGGAATAAAAATATCAAGATTAGAACAAAAGATCAACAAAAGGGGGAAAATATCAAATAAACTACCACGTAGAATTCTTTTTTTTTTTTCATACAAATATATATATATATATATATATAGAAGTAATATACTACACCAAATAATATCCACCTAAGATTACCAACCTTTTTAAAAACAAATTAAATAATTCTAACTAGAGAAACAAATTAAAAACACAGAAAAATGACTATAAAAATGAATTATACCTTATAAGCTCCTTTTGTAGTGCGACACCATTTTTGGTTCTCCGATGAGAAGTAGCACCAAAACCAGTAGTAACACCATAACTATCAGTACCTTTGTTCATACTCTCCATTACCCAATCACTACTCGCTTTCACACCAGCTCTTGCCGTTTCCGACAACTCCACCTTCACAGCATTTCCAATCGTCGAGATCGCTGCCACTTGTCCGATCGTCAGAGTCTCACCTCCAAGATTCACCACTGGTTTCCTAAACTCCTCCACCATTCTCTTCACTTCATCCAAATGGCTCCCTTTCATTTGCTCTGCAGCAGCTCCCCAGTTGAGTGGATCCGAGGAAGCAACCACCGTCACGTTTTTCTTGATCTCTCCGATGCATAACGTAGCCTCGACTCCTCCGTTAACAACATTGTGTGATGCTCCGTTAATCTCCATTTTGGGAACGAGTTTACGAAAATGATTAAGATCTAGCTAGAGAGAGTTTTTTAAGTATTTTGTTTGGTTAAGAGGAATTTTGATTTGTTGTTCCTGAGGGAAATGAGATGAATGAAGGGTGGTTTAAATAAGAGTAGTGTTTGTTGGTAGGTAAGCGTAAGAGAGCTATATTTTTTTATTTTTCTATAATGATAATTTTAAATAGAGGAAAATGGAAATTAGTGAGAAATATGGAGTTGGTTGAGAATTATTTATGACCGTTAGATGGAGTGTGAAGGATTATTTTAGTGGTGGAGATTATAATTCGTGGATTTGGTTTAAGTCGCAAAAAAATTGAGTTCTTTTTTTCTTAACGTGACGGTGATTTTTTCCCCGTCAACGTCACGATGGTAAAAGTGGTCGTGGCTGGTGGCTGACGATAGTTGCATTTCGCGGTTGGTGAGACTGTGAGATTTGTTATTTGTTATTTTATTTTGTTTTTGTTTGGAGTAAAGTGTTTCATTGTGATGGGAGTAGGTGTGTAATGTATGAACGTAATTGAGTCAATTAACGTCCCCACCATAACACTCTTTCATTTATTTATTTTTTGTATTTTTTGTAAATTGTTATTTTTGTCATTTTGGATATCATTTCAATTTTATTTCATATTTCATTAAAACAAAAAATAGACTTTAAATGTTAAGTTTTATACCATATTATAATGTGTGTCAACGATTACATGAACAATTTAACAAAACAGAAATACCGAAACCCACTAATAATGATAAAGATATAACGGAAAAAAATCGACAAAGTAGTCGAACAAACTAATTAAACACATGCTTTAACAAACGGTAAAGATCCCGACAAAAAAAAAATCCAAATACTAAGCTCAGACATTTGTGTTGTTCCCGCAGTTCTTTGAAATTCAAATCCTAATCATCATTTTTTACTATATTTCAGAGACTTGATTTCCATATGTATTTTATTGTATTGTTATTATAACTATGTTTTACGTTACCGATCACAAATGTTTTGTATTTTTGTATTTTGTAAATTGTTATTTTTGTCATTTTGGATATCATTTCAATTTTATTTCATATTCTATAGACTTTTTTGGGGTTTAAATGTTAAATTTGATGCCATAATATAATGTATGTCAATGACTGTATGAACAATTTAGAAAACAAAAATAACGATATCTATTAACAATGACAAAGTTGTAACAAAAAAACAAAGAAACCGACAAAGTTGTCGAACAAGCTAAACACACGTTTTAACAAACTGTAAAGATCTTCGACAAAAAAAATCCAAACACTAAATTCAGACATTTGCGTTGTTGCCGTAATTTATTGGAGCTCCAGTACTAATTGTGCTTTTTTGTATTTTAGAGACTTGAATTCCATGTGTCTTTAATTGTAATGTTACGGATCACATGTTTTCTGCTGTAAACATATTGAAAATTGTGATAAAAATGTCTTTTACTATATTATTTTATGCCGTGTTTTACTATATTTGTAGTTCAAAAGTATACTAGTATTTCTAGTTCGAGTGGACTTGTCAAAAGAACTACCGAAAAGGATTGTGTCTGGGTTTCAGAATGGACGGGAAATTGATATTGATGTTTCTTATCCGTGGCTGCCACCACGATGTGTGGAGTGTAACGAGTTTGGACATGATATTTCGACTTGTCAAAGAGTAAGTAACAGGCGATCTTCCAGTAATTTTGGGTTTAGTCAACAAAGAAAAAGATCTCCTAGTAGAGCACCTCGCCGAAGAAGAAGGTCTCGTGAAAACCACAGACTGAAAAAGAATTTCATTACGCCAAACACAGAGGAGGCCTTGGGTGAACTTAAACAGATTCAAGATGATGATGGGTTGATTTCAAATAATATGATTTGCTTGCCGATTCCTCTAAAAACAAGTTATGATGCGCAGAAATCTTTGGAAGAAACTGCTTTGCAGGAAACTGAGCAAAATGGGACTGCAATGACTGTGGGTCAATTGGATCAAAGAGATGGAAAAATACAGCTACAGGAACCACATATCATTGAGACACATCTGGGTCTTGAGAACGGAAATGATTTGGGTAAGTTGCAGCCATCTCTGAGGATAAATGAAAGTGTAACTGTTGCATTGGATACTAGGCAAGTGCATGACACGTTTGTGAATGAAGAGGATGATGCGAAAACATTGTCCCCTGCATCAGTGGATGAGGATCCTTTCTTCTTAGTTTCACGAAAGAAGAGTGGCCGCAAGGCCACACTGTTACTCTAACTACAATGCATCATGTTTTTTGCGTGGAACGTACGAGGGTTAAATAACGTCAGACGACAGACAATGACTAAGACTTGGTTAAACCAACACAAGCCTCTTTTTGGTGCTTTTATAGAAACAAGAATTAGTTCAATAAACTCAAGGAGAATCGCAAGTGCAATCCCTATAGGATGGAAGTATTTTGGGAATTTTGAGGAACATCATACGGCTAGGATTGTGGTGGTCCATGATCCAACTGTCTTGATGGTGGTGTATCACACTTCGGCTCAGCTGGTGACATGTGGGTTCTACGTGCCGGCTAGAGATCTAAACCTCACGATTTCTTTTGTCTACGGCTTTAATCATGTGGAACAGCGGATTTCCCTTTGGCAAGAATTGGTAATTATGAATGAAACAACACCAGTGGCAAGGCATCCTTGGGCTATGATTGGTGATTTCAACCAAATCCTAAGAACGTCGCAACATTCAAGGTACTTAACACAGGAGGTTGATACCTCGGGTATGGAAGACTTTAACTTGGCCTTACAGGATGCGGAATTGTTTGAGGCTCAAACAAAAGGTCTTCCATTCTCTTGGTGGAATAAACAGAGCGAAACTCCAATCTCAAAAAGAATAGATCATGCTCTCATCAACCAACATTGGGCAGCTCGTTACGCAGAGGCATTTGCAGAGTTTCTAAGTCCACAGCAATCGGATCACTCTCCGTGTGTGTTCCGGGTTCCATCTCTCAATTGAACATCATGTAAGCCGTTTAAATTCTTTCACCATGTCATTGACCATGATGATTATGACATGACAGTGGCAGAACATTGGAATTATGATGCAGTAACTGGCACAAATCAGTTCAAGGTGACACGATCTCTGAAAATGCTGAAACCGCATATAAGGAGATTAAACAAAAATGTGTACAGCAACATCTCAAGACGGGTTAGAGAGGAATCTGTGAAATTGGAATTACTTCAAGATGTAATATTAACAAATCCGACAACAGAACTTGCCAGAGAAGAGAGAGTAGTGCGGCAACGCTGGCTAACAATGATAAGGGCAGAGGAGAAATATTATAGACAGCGATCTCGGGTTTCTTGGCTGCATCTAGGGGATAGGAATACTGCTTTTTACCACAGAACAGTTGCTCAAAGAAACTCAAGGAACCACATTCACATACTAACTGATGGTCATGGAAGGAGGTTTTTAGAGATGGATGATATTAAAGCACACGCAGCTGAATACTTCAAGGAGACTCTAGGAAATGCAGTGTTGATTGATTCGCCTTGTTCCATCTCTGAGCTTAGGGAGATATTACCTTTCCGTTGCAGTGATATTCAGATTGAGGAATTGCAAAAATTGGTAACAGAAGAGGAGATTAAAGCTACTCTTTTTGCAATGCCTTTAAACAAAAGTCCAGGACCGGATGGATACTCCGTCGAATTTTTCAGAGCATCTTGGAACACGGTGGGGGGAGATGTAATTGCGGCTGTGCATGAATTTTTCCGAAATGGACGATTGCTTAAGGATTTCAATAATACTGCAATTGCTCTTATCCCAAAAATGGCAGAAGTATCTCAACTTGGGGATTATAGGCCAATCAGTTGCTGCAATCTGCTCTACAAAATCATTTCAAAGATAATTGCCAACAGGATGAAGCCAATACTACTCAGTTACATATCTCCAAATCAAGCAGCTTTTCTCAAAGGGAGAAGTCTAGGTGAAAACGTTTTACTGGCCTCGGAGCTCGTACATAAATATGAACGAGTAAGTTGTATTGAAAGTTCAATGCTAAAGATTGATATAAGAAAGGCATTTGATACGATCTGTTGAGACTTTGTGCTCAAGATGCTGGAGGCTTAGAACTTTCCACCTTTATTTCGAGTTTGGATTAAAGAATGCATCACAACGCCTCGATTCTCTGTTATTGTCAATGGTGAGTTAGCGGGTTTTTTTAATGGGAAAAGAGGTTTGAGGCAAGGAGACTGTATCTCACCATACCTATTCATCATGGTAATGGAAACGCTTACAAGGCTGCTGGAAACGGCAACAAATGAGGGGAGTATCGGTATACATCCAAACTGTCATGATCCTAGAGTAACACATCTCTTATTCGCTGATGATCTACTGGTTTTCTGGGATGGCTCAAGAGAAACTCTATCAGGAATCTCAATGGTGCTGAATCGGTTTAAGGACTTAACAGGGCTGGATATCAACAGCGCCAAGTCGAAGATCTTCTTAGGCGGATATTCAATGGAGGAGAAAATTGAGTTGAGTGAGTATGTTGGGATTAAGCAGGGAAAATTTCCAACAAGATACCTTGGATTACCACTCAATCCGACTAGAATCACATTTGCTATCCTACAACCTTTCTTGGATCATATTACGTCGAAGCTACACACTTGGACTTCCAATTTTCTCTCTTTTGCAGGAAAAATACGGCTAATATCCTCGGTATATATGGAATGGTAAATTTTTGGAGTAGTGTCTTTGTGCTTCCGAAGCATTTCTATGCGAAGGTGGATTCATTATGCTCGGCTTTCCTTTGGAAAAATAAAACATCTTCTCGAGGCTCGGCTAGAGTTGCTTGGGAGTTGGTTTGTAGACCAAAGTCGGAAGGAGGATTGGGTATACGATTGTTGACCGAATGCCAGCTCGTTTTTCAAATCAAGCAGGTGTGGAATTTGTTTGCAAATGTGGGATCATTGTGGGTTGCTTGGTTGCAAAAAAATATCTTTGGGAAGAAAGGTTATTGGTTGACGCAAACCTCAAATAGGTTCTCTACAACTATCAAGAGCATGCTGAAGTTGAAGCCAACACTAAGGGATTTAATGAAATGCGAAATAGGAGATGGAAAGGTTTCATCGTTTTGGCACGACTCTTGGACAGATTTGGGTCCTCTAATTGCTTATGTCAGTGATCATGGTCTAAGGTCTCTACGAATTGCTATTGAATCACGAGTTGTGGATGCTACAAGAGAAGGGTCTTGGAAATTTCCAGCAGCTAGAACCGAAGAGATACAAGCTCTACAAGTACTGCTCACGACAAAGGAAGTACCATTGGATGGGAGGGGATGTGATGTTTACCTTTGGCGTCACGTAATAGGTACTTACAAGGAAAAATTCTCTTCCAAGGAAACATAGGAGCAACTTAGAAATCACTCGTCACCAGTCGATTGGAACAAGGTGGTTTGGTTCAAGGAATCGGTGCCGCGATATAGCGTTATACTATGGTTGGATATCTTATCGAGACTACCTACAAGAGATCGTCTACTATCATGGGGAATGAGTGTGGATGCATCATGTGTTTTATGCCAAAATGGTTTGGAAAGTCATGACCATTTATTTTTCGAGTGCTCGTTCTCAAGAGATGTTTGGGAAGTTATGGCCTCAAGGATCGTATCAAACCCCCCCCCCCCCCCCCCCCATTGGATTTGCGCGGTGCTATCACATGGATCAATCAACAACAACACCAACAAGAGCCCACCACGATTATGATCAAGCTCATCTTGCAAGTCATTGTGTATCTTATTTGGCGGGAACGAAACACTAGGATCTTCACGGGGAATACAACGACAACAACAACTATCACTCACGCGGTGGATCGAGTCATGCGAGATAGACTGCTCTCCTTCCGTTCAAGAAGCTCTACCACTACTTCTCTCCTTGAATTTTATTTTAGTCGTATTTCTTTTCCTTTGTAAAATAGTAAAATAGTTTTATTAGTTTCTGTCGTCGTCTTTTGCAGGGTTGGTTTAGGTTTAGAACACGCGGATACGCGGATGCATGGGTAGATTCAATTTGTACATAAAAAAAAAACAGAAAAGGGTATAAATCTTAACATTCATACCAAAAAAAAAAAAAGTATACTAGTAACAACATATGTACTAAGTCTCTTACATTGAAAAAAAGGGGAAACCTCGAGAAAGGAAAAATTCATATACACTACCAATCATTAGGTGAAAAGTTAAAAAATATATATATGCTTATAGTTCTTAGAACTTATATCAGTTACAAATTTGATTGATATAATATCATAATTTGTAGATACAAAATATGCTTAACTCTTTCATTATTATTTTTGTGCTTTGTAAATTGTTATTTTTGTCATTTTGGATATCATTTCAATTTTATTTCATATTTCATAAAAAAAATTGGGTTTAAATGTTAAGTTTTATACTTTATTATAATGTGTGTTAGCGGTTATATAAACAAATCAGAAAACATAAATACCGAAATTTATTAATAATGACAAAGTTATAACGGAAAAACAAAAAATAGACAAAGAGGAGTGTATTCAATCTATAATTTGTAATGATTTGAAGTGATTTGATTTTAGATGAGTTTTAAGATGATTTTAGATAATTTAAGGGATTTTAGTTAAAATACTCTAGAATCTCATCGAAAATCATGTAATTTGTTTTTCTATAGTTTTAACTAAGAAATCCCACCAAAACACCTTAAAATCATAACAAATCTCCAAAAACCCACTACTTCAAATATTTTCAATAACAATAGATTTCAAAATCATAAGTTTAAGAACACTGGATTTTGAATGTTTTTTTAAAATTTATATTTCAATAACATAAAGTTTGTCTTTTTAATACAATCACATGAAATCCTCACAAATATAAGATTGAATACATCCCCAAAGTAATCAAACAAATTAAACACACGCTTTAATAAACCGTAAAATCCCAAATAAATAAAAATTCGAACATTTAATTCGTATATTTGCGTTGTTTCTGCAGTTCTTTGGAACTTCTCATATTTATAATATTTCAGAGACTTAAATTCAGGTGTCTTTTCATGTATTGTATAACTGTATTTAACGTTATCGATCACAAGTTTTTTGCTGTAACCATACTCGAAATTGTGATAAAAAATTGTCTTTTACTACATTATTTGATGTCGTCTTTTACTATATTTGTAATTCAAAATATACTAGTAACAGTTCATATGCATTTACATTAAAAAAAAAAAAGGGAAACTCGAGAAAGGAAAAATTGCATATACACAACCAATCATTCATTAGGTGAAATGTAAACAAAAAATGGTTAAAGTTACAAGCATATCACGACAAAAAAAGAACAATTTTTCTGCAAAATAAACCAGTTACAGTTTTGATACATAGATAAAGATAAACTAGAGTTTTAACTTTTGTGACCAACAAAAAAAGAAGAAGATACATATTTCATTTGTGGTTTTATAAATTTTACAGAAGATAATTATTACGTGGACATATAGCAAACTAAAAAAATCACGCGATTATAATAAGAGCCGAGTGACGCAACACGCCGTTTGCATGACAAACGCAATGGCATTATGTTAAATACAACCTCAATCTTCGTACGTTATCCTAAGCTCATAAAATTAAAAATATAACCATAAATAATAGTATAATAATTTTTTTAATTACTGTAATTAGTTTTTTTCAAAGTACTGTAATTAGCTTAAAATTAGTGTTCTCATCATCATGACAGTTTTTAGTTACGAATTTTAATACTATTGCTATAATTTATCTATAGTAAAACCTATATAAATTAATAATGTTAGAACATTGAAAATTTATTAATTTAGAAAGATATTAATTAATCGATAAATTAGTAAATATTAATTTATAAAAAGAATTCCTTTTAAGTAATAATTCTTTTAATTTCTTTTTTCGAATTATGTAATATTAAGGAATTAAAGAATTTAGTTAAATCCATTTGTAAAAATGATATGCACTAATTTGAAATTATGATTAAACATTTGATTATCACAATAAAATATATGTTAATATCATAATAGACTATTCAATTAAAACAATATATGTTTTCATATACAATTTTTTTAAAATCACGGTTATTATCTTTAATATTGATAGATACATTTCGAAAAAATTATGTATAAAAAATCTACAACGACCGCGAACCAATTTCTGAGAATTGGTCGTGCGTCGATCGACGCAGGTGATGTGCATCGATCGACGCAAGGTTAAATTGAACCGGTTGGTTCAATTTAAGTTATCGGTTTGCGGGCCGGTTTAAGGGAAAACCCTAGGAGATCCCTATATAAAGGGGGTGGCCGCGTATTTGCGGGATTTTAGAGTTCCAGAGATTTTCAGAAAATTCGAGAGAGTTTTTCAGAGAGTTTGAGAGAAGGAGAATCGTTTGGGAGGTTCTGGAGATCGTTGCTGGTGCTTGTTCTTCGCAAATCAGGAGGAGATCTCGGATTTTGGGGGAGTGTTCTTCGTGCTTTTCATCTTTTTCATCCTTTTTTCTTCCAGATCCAAGGTGAGTGCGTGACCATGGCTTATCTGGGTAAAGGGATTGATAGAATGCGTTGATTGTTGTTTGCTTGGTTGGATTTGGTGTTTTGGTTGGTAGATTTCGTCCAGAAGATCGATGGAACACGTTTGGAATCGAGCCATGAGAGGATAGGCTCCATTCTGGACTCTGTGATGTTGCGTCGATCAACACAGTGTGCATCGATCGACACATGGTGGTTGTGTCGATTGACGCATGGTCTGTTTGGGCGAACTTGTGTTTGATTGCTCGTGCTTTGCATTGTTGATTGTTCACCCTAGTATTGTATCATTTCTTATACATTTGTGTATAACCAAGTAGATGGGATGACCGTCTCACTGAGTATTTGTGATAATACTCACGCATTTCTTTTAACCATGTGATGCAGGTAAAGACAAGGTGTGATCGTGGAATCATGGCCGGGAAGAGGAGATGATCTAGTGTCTCGATTGAGTGGCTTATGCGTTGTAGAATTGCTAGGGTGCTAGTAAATTCTGGAATTGTTGCTGGATTGTTTTATTGGCTTGTTTTGTTGAGATAATTCGTTATTGAATTGGGATTGGTTAGTTTCAATAAATTCTAAGATTTATTGAATGGTGTTGATTGGTTTAATGATTGTTGAGTTTCGCAAATTGTGTTTGACCGTTGAGGATTAAAATTTATGATAATAATAATCCGAGTTTGGAAATTTTTTAATTTTTACGGGTCGGGTTGTTTCAAAATCAATTATTTTATCTATATTTTTTTCACAAGTTTTGGATACATACCTAAAAACTAATCCTAAAAGTTGTTAATGCAATAACTAAAGCTAAAGATAAGCTCTACCAAGATACAACTTTAAGTCAAACAAAAATCATTAAAACCATATTTTAGTACATTATCATAGTTATATATGCATAATTGTATAATTATTCATTTATATTATTATTGAGACCATATTTTACATAGAAGTTTAAAAAAAAAAAATTATCTTATCATTTTATCGAATTTCGTGAATTTTTACATTGGTCCGATTTGAGACCGAAAAATTTTATTACTTTATAGAAATTATTAATTTAAAGAAATTTTACTGTATGTCCATGTCAAACCAAGCATACACACTTGTAAGGAATTGAATTTGTTTTTATAAATTTTTTTTTTTGAATTTGTCGAATTAAGCTGAATTTTTGTTTTATTGTTTTTGTCAAATATTATAGAATATAATATATTATTGAGTTGTTTTTTGATATGAGATCACAAAATACATAATAGTGGTAACATTAACATAATAATAATACCAACATAATGTAAATTTTCCTAATCTCAACCCACTATATAAAAGAAATAGGCTAATAATATATTGATCTAGAAGTTTTTTCATAAACGAGCTTTGATGCCCACAACACTTGGTCCGCAAGCTACACGTCTTGTTCCCCAAGTTAGCTGCAATCACAAAGCGGAACACCTATGTTGTGGACAACTTGTCGAGGATGGGACAAAACAAGTCAACAAACTCTTGTAGATATAAACTTCAACTCTTCAAAATAGGGATGAAACTTCAACTCTTCTTTGGTCTTTATGAAAGGGAAAAACATCCTGTGTATGCAACTTGCAACTCCACAAATAATTATCTTTGCCTCGGACATTCCATAAATCAGACTAAAAAAATGACCTAAAGAACATCATGCCAAAATACTTAAGATCACTCGATACCTCTAGCCGTAAAACCACCATAGAAATTATTTAATCATAAAAAAACTTAATTAATTTAACCTTACGAAAACCTCTTTCTGATACCTCTAGCCGTTTTTTTTTCTTTTAAACAATTAATCGAATTAGTATTCCCATAAATACTAATTCGCAACACTTAGCAAGTACCAATCAAACATCCAGCAAAAATCAACTCAATTCAATTCAACAAATTACCCATTAAACAATTGCACTAACAAAACCAATTCAATCCAACAATTGAACAAATATCATAAAACCAGCAACCTAGCGGTTCTAAACAATCACATTAAAGCAATACAACGAGACTCTAGATCATCTTTTCTTCTCAGCCGTGATTCCACGATCACACTTTCTCTTTACCTACATCACATGGCAAAATGAGATGCGTGAGTATTATCAAAAATACTCAGTGAGATGATCATTCCATCTACCGGCTATACACACAGGCATTAAGGAATACCATAATACCAAGCCACTCAATCAACAATGAACAATTGCGAACAATTCACGATTACAGACTTTGCGTCGATCGACACACATCACTTGTGTCAATCGACGCACGTCGCGTGTCCGTGGAACACGAGCCTCTCCTCTCATGGCTCGTTTCTAAGACGTGATGTGTTGATCACCTGCACGAAAAACGTCTACACGAACATCCAACAACACGAAAACACATCAACAACCAGTAATCAATCATCAATCCATTCCAAACCTCAAGCAAAATGCATCATGACATTCTAATTACCCATATAAGTCATGGTCACGCACTCACCTTGATTTCAGAAAGGAAAAAGGGATAAGAACACGAAGAACACACGAAATCAGAGATTTCTATCACCCGAACTCGGATTTTCTTCTTCCCTTACGAAGAACATACACTAGATTCGATTCTAGAGCTTCACAAATCACTATAACAAGCTTTCAAGACCAAAAACACGAAGAAATCAACAATGATTCTTCCTTTCTCTTAATCCTCTCTTAAATCACTATTTTTCTCTCCAAAAACTCTGAAAACGTAACCTCTCACGACTGCTCATCCTTTTATATACGAACCCTCGGATTTCCATAACCCAAACCGCAAATTGAACGATTAAGAACCGAACCCGTTAGTTTAATTAAAACTTGCGTCGATCGACACACCTCCCTTCCGTTGATCGACGTACCTCCCAAAATTCCAAATTTTGGTTCACGGGTGTTACAATTCTCCCCCACAAACCTGGATTCGTCCTCGAATCACGCAATACCGTTCGCTACGGTCTCAACCACCTGACCCACCCAGCCAGCACCACTCGAGATCAACACTCCTGATCTATGAGGTCTACACTCCTGATCTCTGAGGTCTACATCTAGTCCTATACTTATAGCCACGTTTCAGACATTAATTGCTCCCAACTCATATCCACACCACTCACACTCTTAAGAACACGTTCTTTGAGCTATCGGTGCAACATACCACTCACCCTCAGGACACACAGTCCGTGGAGCTATCGGTATGCAGGAAAAATCTTTATCCTCTCGAGAGAAATCTTCATCTCTCAATAAAATACAAGGAAAATCCTCATCCCCTCAGGATAAATCCTCATCCCCAAGAGCAATCAATTCTTAAACGTCAATAAGCATCTCTGACAAAAACTACCTCCTGTGGTTCTAATATGACATTCCACTAACCCAAAATATCATTTTATTCATGACCAATCCTCAGGTCAACTCTAAACAACCCAATCGCTCAGGGTGTTTTCACTAGAGTCTCACAGAAATAGACAAGCTCTAAATTCTCATTGAACTTCCATTCTCAGATCCTTTGAAATAGACAAGTTTTAAATCCTCATAAAACCTCTATTTCCCGACCCTCTAAAACACATAACTCACGAACGCCCAAGTCATACCATAAATACACATCTTATTAATCTCAAAATGTAATAATCGTTACATCCACAAACAAAAATACATAATCCAAAAACACATAGCAAAAATGCTAACTCTGAGACTGAAAACCAGAAAGACAAACTCAAGCCTCGACTTGCTTCCCGAACCACTTCGAAAACTTTGTCTTCGTCTTAGCCTCTGGTTCCCAAGTCTCCTCCTCAATACCGTCAGAGTCCCACAAGACGCTCAACAACGGTATCTTGTTCCAGTGCAGAACCTTGACCCTCCTCTAGAGAATCCTCACAGGTCTCGCCTCCAAAGTCATATTGGGCTTAAGATCATCAGGAATCCTCACAACTACCTCCTAAGACTTATTTAGACAATTTTTTAGCATCGACACATGGAAGACCTTATGAAATACCTTCATAATCTGAGGTAACTTCAACCGATAAACAACTGGTCCCACCCGTTCTATAACCTTGAACGGACCCATAAACCTCGGACTTAGCTTATTCTCTTAAATGGATCTGTTAGGACCCCTCAACATCGCCATCTTGAGGTACACTCTATCTCCAACCTCAAATTCCAACTATTTTCTCCTCTTATCAACATAATTCCTCTGCCGATCTTTAGCCTCCTTCATGTTTAGCTTCAAAATACGGATCTTCTCCGTCGTTTCCTGAACAAAATCTACACCATACATGCTGCTCTCCCCCACTTGAGTCCAGCATAATGGTGTATGACATGACCTCCCATACAACGCCTCATACGGAGCCATACCAATACTCATCTGGTAGCTATTGTTATATGCAAACTCTACCAAGTTCAAGTGGTTTGCCCAATGACTACCATAATCCAGCACACACATCCTCAGCAAATCTTCGAGTGTCTGAATCGTCCTCTCAGATTGCCCATCCATATGAGGATGATAAGCAGTACTCATATGCACCTTAGTGCCCATCTCAGCCTGAAAGGCTTTCTAAAACTCAGAAGCGAATCTCGGTACTCGCTGGCACTCCGTGCAGCCTCACTATCTCCTTCACATACTTCTTAGCCAAAACTGCTGCTCCGTCGGTCTTCTTAATAGCCAGAAAATGTGCTGACTTAGTCAGATGATCCACAATCACCCATATAGCATCAAAAGTCCGCGAAATTGGCAATCACCCAAATAATTGTTTAACCCCGATGACCCAAATCATCTTCATTGTCACCTTCCCCATCATCTTCAACGCTAAAGGTCATCGTTTCCATGATCTCTCCTTCAAGATGAGATCACAAAAATTGTTTAGTGCAGAAGCATTTAATCTTGATACACGAATATTTACTGGTCTGATACCATGTCAAATATTATAGAATGTAATATATTATTAAATTGTCTGTTGATATGAGATAATAAAATTTATATATTATTTTTGCAGCCTTTTAAGTTTGTTTCCAAACACTCCTAATCAAGCTTTTTAAGTTTGTTTCCAAACACTCCTAATCTAGGATATTTGCCAATCAAAAATCGAAAAATCACTTTATGGAAACAAATTAAATCGACAATAATGTATGATACACGAGTCTTAAAAGCTTTTTCCATATCCTAAATCTAAAATATTCTTCCTTCCTCCTAAATCACGGGTCTTAAAAGCTGATTACCTATTAGATGATCGAAAATATTCATCCTTCTTCCTAAATCATGGGTCTTAAAAGCTTCTTCTCTTTTCCTAAATTGAAAAGTCCCTCTATGGAAACAAATTAAATCGACAATAAACTCCTAAATCACGGGTCTTAAAAGCTTATTACCTATTAGATGATTGAAAATGGGAAAGGATTTTGATGTTTATGAAGTTTGTTATGTGGAAACAAACTTCTTCCATATTCTAAATCTAAAATATTCTTCATTCCTCCTAAATCACGGGTCTTAAAAACTTATTACCTATTAGATGATCGAAAATATTCATTTTTCCTCCTAAATCATGGATTTAAAAGCTTCTTCTCTCTTCCTAAATCGAAAAGTCCCTCTATGGAAACAAATTAAATCGACAATAAACTCCTAAATCACGGGTCTTAAAAGCTTCTTCTCTCTTCCTAAAAGTCTTTCAATGGAAACAAATTAAATCGACAATAAACTCCTAAATCACGGGTCTATATTATTATTTTTGCAGCCTTTTAAGTTTGTTTCCAAACACTCCTAATCTAGGATATTGCCAATCAAATTCCAAACACTCCTAATCTACGATATTTCCCAATCAAAAATCGAAAAGTCACTCTATGGAAACAAATTAAATAGACAATAATTTATGATACACGAGTCTTAAAAGCTTATTACTTATTAGATGATCAAAAATATTCATCATTCTTCCTAAATCATGGGTCTTAAAAGCTTCTTTCTCTTCCTAAATCGAAAAATCCCTCTATGAAAACAAATTAAATCGACAATAAACTCCTAAATCATGGGTCTTAAAAGCTTCTTCTCTCTTCCTAAATCGAAAAGTCCCTCTATGGAAACAAATTAAATCGACAATAAACTCCTAAATCACGGGTCTTAAAAGCTTATTACCTATTAGATGATCGAAAATGGGAAATGATTTTGATGTTTATGAAGTTTGTTATGTGGTTTAATGTCTTTTTTTTTTTAAGTCTGTTAAGTTATCAGTTGTTGGTATTTTGTTTGGGTGTGGTATATTTGTATTACTATGATGTGCGTTTAACTTATCAAACAAGAATTATCCCATTGTCTTTTATATATTTGCTATTCTGAATAATCCGCTATTATGTAGAACTACATCATAGCATTTATATTCTCATATAAGAAACTGATGTATACAAAAATGAATCGTAGTCTATACTAAAGTCAGAGATTCAAACCAATTAAAACAAAGATAAAATACGAACAATACAAACGTTAAAATAAAGTAATCACTGTGATATTCTAACAATACAAATGTTAAAATAAAATAGATATAAAAATTTTAAAAAAAAACATAGATCCGTGGTGTACCACGGATTAAATTCTAGTACATATGTATAATGGTAATATTAACATAATGATAACACCAACATAATATAAACTTTCCTAATCTCAACCCAATACATAAAGGAAATAGTCTAATAATATACGCGTTATATTAATCGAAAGTTAATAAATCAAATAAATGGTAGAAATAATATGGGTGGACGAAGTGTTGGGTTGGTAAAGTCTTCATCGAAGCATTTGCATGTGCATGCATTTTTTTGCTTCCATCGTAGCATGCCAAAGTCTTCATTTAAACCCACAATTATATTTATTTTTACGGTTAGTTTCCTTTATATATCTTTTTTTAGTTTAGTTAGTTTAACAATCGGGCAATGACTTATCTAAAATACAGTATGTTTTTCAACAATTTATAGTATTTTATTTGTATTAGTTTCTCTCTTTTTTACATGTTTTAACATTTTATGATTGTGGAAATTCCCTTAGCCATGTGGTTGATTAAAGGTTAATTAATGTTTCTACACCAAAAAATATGAAGTTCGAACCCAGAAGATACGATTTATTATTATATTTGTAGATTAATAGAGAAAAGTTTGTATGTGATCTTCAGTATGGAGCAAAGTAGAATTGTTTGGCATGGATCAGACCGGTAGACTTGTCCGTTGTGGAATCGTCGATGTTACAGTTCACATAATTTGTAATAAAATAATAATATAAAATTAAAAAAAAAACATTTTAGGATAATGCCCTGAAGACAAGAGGAAAGAAAGGACAAAGTTGTCGGAATATATTATGATTTATTTAGTAACATACAAAAACATATACTTTGACGTAAATTAATTGAAATGCAGATAGAATTCGGTCAATGTGAAAGGTGAACCTACGTCAAATATCCGATTTTGATTAATTCATTTCTTTTTGTCAACGATTTAGTCAATTTATCGATTTACTCTCTCTCTCTTAAAAATCATGAAATTCAGCTTATCTTCTTTAGCTATCTCGAATTCCTTGTAAAAAAGACACGTTCGTTTGCTATGAAATGGGTATTACATAGCAAATAAATACAATATCATTACAAATACTAGGATTCAGACTCCGCGAAATTCTAAAGAAAAATACCATATATTATGAGAAAGAGACACAATCCTTTAAAATATTTTCTAAAATATTTATTTAAATAAAGAAATAAAAAAAATTATGAGATTCAAAAACAATTTTTGATGTTTTTATCAACATCAAGTCTGAGCGAAATTTTAAATTAGTAAATATATAGTTAGAAAACACAAATCTATTAAACAGTTTTTTTTGAAAAAGATGTAACTTATGATATATTGGTAACTATAAAACAGTTTTTCTTTGACTCATAGACAATATCAACTTTTTAAAAAAAATTCTTTGGGCCATCGACATGTTTTACCATTTTTACAGTGTAATTATTTTTTTTCTAATGAAAACTAGTTAAACTTTAAACAACACCGATGATAGCGACTCATTTAGATTTGGAATAGGCGTAGAAACTCTTTAAAATTTGTTACATCCATTGATAGCAACACACCACATGGTACATTAGAAATATACAGCTTGACATTTTTGCACTCTAACACCAGCGATCGTAGACCCAAGCCCAAGCCTCCTTCGTCTGCACCAAATCTCATCATTTCTAACTGAAAACTTGAAGCGGCATCCATGACTTTCTACCTTTTCTCATATTTGACATGTCAAATCTCCCTAAAATCACTGTCAATGGTGAATCTGCTTATGAGGTTTATCAAATGCATGATGCGAGATGAATTTTTTGCTAGAGTTAGTACCACAATCAAAAACCACTAATGATTTAGTTCAATCCTTCTTTTGAAAGTTTTTATATGGCAAATAAAAAAAGTTTATCCTAAGCTTTGTTTATAACAAATTAAATCAACGATTATGTAAAAGTGATTGAGATTTTTATAGTTTCATCCAAAAGAAGAAGATCAAAACTCAATAACTTGCTCTCTCTGTTCCGTTGTGCATTTCTCATTGACGAATCAGATGAAAAATGAATTCTAGTTTTGTCTGATATTTTTTAAAGATTTATAGGCGAAACAAATTTTTTTCGAAGAGACGCAACCCTTAAAAATAACTATAAAACGGTTATTTTGAAAAAATACAACTTTTGACAAAAAATAACTATAAAACGGCTATTTAGAAAAGACGCAACTCTTGACAAAACAGTTATATCGAAAAATGCAACTTTTAGAGATTACTACAAAACAGTATTTTATGAAAAGACACAATCCATAAATATTCATTTTTTAGGATTGATATTATAAAATTTTCCATAAAACTTGTATTGTCTAAGAAATCTAAAATTCTTTACACAAATCAAAAATTTTTAGATCTTCTATAATAGTAAAAAGATCAATACTTGTGAATAATTTTAATTAATATAATATAATGATGCGTTAAGTGAATTATAGTTCCAATAGCCATGACTAATAAAATGTTCCACGAGAGAAAAAATTTAAACATATATATAGGCGAAACGGATTTTTTTCGAAGAGACATAACCCTTAAAAAAACTATAAAACGATTATTTGAAAAGGCACAACTATTGACAAAATGATTATATTGAAAAACGCAACTCTTGGAAAAAAAAAACCATAAAACGGTTATTTGGAAAAGACGCAACTCTTAATAAAACGGTTATATCGAAAAGATGCAACTTTTAGAAATAATCACCAAACGTATTTTTACGAGAAAGCACAACCAAAAAATATTTTTTGGGATTGCTATTATATATAGATATACAATGTATTTGTATTGTATTATGTTACCAACTAGACCATAATGAATTCATTAAAACTTATTTTTAGTCTCATTTTTTTTTTGCAGAAAGAATATGAATTATATTTTGGAAACGTAACATCTAGTTATCCCTTTATATTAGGATTTTGATGTTTTTGTTTCTTTGTTGTTTATGCGGTTGGTTTGGTAACATTTTTGATGGTTTTTATAATAATATACTCAGACATTTAAAAAATAAAATTATATGTGATGCTAATAAATATATGTTGATCTAATAGGCCAAAGTAAAATAAGAGAAAAATATAACTTAAAAAGTTACCAAAAAAGAAAAGGGGTTTTAATAAAAAAATCTCCTCAACTATCGCCGGATCTTGAAAAAAAATTTCAACTATTTTTCTAGTAAAAAAATCATTCAACTATACTTCGTTAGTGAAATCAACCCTCCGCCTATAATAACGTTTAATCCCAGTAAAAATTGTTGTCATTTGTTACAAAACGACAAAACGTCTTAAATATTGACTAAAACATCAAGTTGTTTACAGAAAAACAACAAAAGTACACAAAGAATAAATTAGTTGCAACTTGTGTTCAATATCTCTTTGATTGGAGATTATATGCTTCAATAAACAGTCGGTCTATGGTTGTAAGATCCGACAATGAAACTCATATATGTTACTCAATATGTGTGGTGAATCTCTAAAGTGCATCTAAGATTGCGGCTGATTTCCTGAATGAGTTTAGCATTAATCACAATTTAAAGTACACCTACGATCACTTTTTTTTTGTCATAAGATTCACTTTGTGTTGTTTTCTGTAAACAACTTGATGTTTTGGTCAATATTTGAGACGCTTTGTCATTTTCGTAACAAAAAACAACAATTTTTATTAGGATTAGACGTTATTGTAGGCGGAGGATTGATTTCATTAATGAAGTATAGTTGAGAGTTTTTATACTACAAAAATAGTTAAGGGGATTTTTCATGATCCGAAGATAGTTGAGGAGATTTTTTATTAAAAACCCAAAAAAATATATTAAATATATAGCTTATTCGATTATTCGACACAGAACATAGGCAAGTTAGGTCCACCGTCCAAATTATGACAAAGATCAACCACATTGGTGGTCTCTCATAAGAGTATCTCACGTATAAAAATAATAATAAAATGATGAATGATAGTATTTAATTATAAGAGTATCTAAAAAAAGAGAGAATCTCTTATTTGAGTTCTAATAATTAAATATTAATATTTATTATTTTATTATTATTTATATGTATAAGAAACTCTGGTGAAATACGATGGTCTTACTTCCAAGCCTTCTCATTAAAATGAGGATTTTTATTATTTCGTACACTTGAAAATCATCAAAATACTTATCAAAATAGTACACTTGAAATGTCTAATATTAGTGAGTTTTGTAAGTATTTAATTTATTTTATGAAAATTATTTTTAATAAAGATATTAACAACAATTAGATGAAATATTTTTTAGTAAGTATATATATGTAGATAAAAAAATAATCATTTCTCTATCCTAACATTTAATTCAAAATTAATTAATAAGATCTTTGAGTTCTTAAAAACATTTTTTCCCATATCAAATTATTTATTGATAAATTTTTTGAAGTAGGTTGAAAAATAGATCTCGAGGAGATTTTATCCCCATGTTAAAAATCCATATATTTTTATCTTTTAAATACAAAAATATATTAAAATATTTTCTATTTACAAAATTTTAAAGAAAATTTTTAAGAGATGCCATTTTTCAAGTGTCATTTTTCAAAAATGCCACATTTTCAAATCTTTGCAAAAATGCCATTTTTTCAAAATTATTTTTTCATTACATCATGTTTATATTTGAGTTCACTATATTGTATTAGGGTTTAGTTTTTAGGGTTTAAGGGGTTTAAGGGTCAAAATATTTTTAGGGTTTATAATTTTAAGATTTAGGCTTTAAAAATTCATAATTAGTGGTATTTTTGCAAATGGACACACCTAGGTAGCATTTTTGCAAATGTGCACACGAAAAATGACATTTTTGCAATTGCCCCAATTTTAAATGATAATTCTTTTAGGTTCATTATAATCTTATAGTTATCATTTGAAAGATACTTTTTAAATTGATATATAAAAGATTTGTAGCAAATATGTTTTGTTAATTTAAATTTCTTACATATTCTACTCCATTAGTAACATTTATTATTATTTTTATTCGCTAAATTCAACCGGAAAAAAAAAACTATTTCCTCTTGGTTTTGACTAACCTTAAAACAATACACACATATACACAGTAGAGAGATTTTATCTAAGTAGTGTGATTGATACCATATGTTATAAGTTTCAATTTTGTATGTTAGTATGTCAAAAGAAGAAGAAAAATCTTAATCAATCTGAAATTTCCAAATTATTTATACTTACGTTATGTGTGCGGATCTTACAATCTTTTAACCTATACACATCCAAACGTGAGTTTTATCCTAGCCAGCTAGGCTTTTAGCAACAATTTTTGTTGTCGTATGCTAAGTTTGAATGAAGTTTGTCTTTCAAATGAATAGATTGCTTGCTATATAGGTTACATAAACTTTTAAATATTTAAGAATATGGTAAGCATATAAGAAAAACATTTATCATAGAACATGGCGGGCCTATATAGTTAAATACATAATTAATAAACAAACTCAAATCAGAATGAGTTTCATCGAGACACCTAACCACGTAAGTACGTTCAATCAATATTTTACATGAATTTACATGAATCATTTCACTTATTCCTGATCTATTTTGTCGTCTTTCACGAGTGATATTGATATCTAAATGGTTTTTCTTTTTCTTTACAAGAACTCTCTTTTTTTAATATATCAAGGAAGCGTTAACTGATAAATAAAGATTTCAACATGGAACTATTGACAAAAACAAAAAAGAATATTTGATAGATATGTACCGGGGATGGACAATATAGAATTAAAGTTGTTAAGCAAATTATTTGGTGGATAATATTATTATTATACTGAATTTTAGATGTAAAAAGACGTCATCATGAACATACGAAACTATAAAAATTGGAGAAAAGGGAATGACTAAAATTAGGCCACCAAACAAATAATGAAAAAGGCAACAACCACAGTAGCGAGGATCAATCGAACACCACTCGTCTCACCAAACCCTCTTCGTTGGGTCCCATTTCACATCTTCACCAAACCCCTTCTCCTTGCTGTCCTAATCAGACCCAATTACATTCAAACATCCAAACCTAATCAAATAATATAATTAAAGATCTACACGTTATTGGATTTGATTATCAAACATATTATTCCCCATTAAGGAAGTTTAGTAAGAAAAAGGATTCAATCATTTGAGATTTACCCATATTGGTGAAAAGAAACTCACATAAAAAAATGGGTGGTAATTTAGTGTTTTATTGTTATATTAGTGTTTCTGAAATGATTTTACTAAATTAACTTTTCGATTGTTCAAAAGTACCTTTGACACTAAAAAGTGTGGAATGAGAAGCCAAAAACTTCTTGTAGTCCAAAGGTGACAAAGTCCAAAAACTTATTGTCGAATTGACGTTTTATTTGTTAGTTATATAGTTGGGGTTTGGTGACAAATGCAACGTTGGACCATATGTATAACTTCTATAGACGAAGGTTATAAATGGTGACATAGAAAAAAATTCTACCAGATTCAGCTAAATTTGGTAATTCCGCAATTACCATTTGCTATGTAAAATTTTTTTGCTAGATTTAACTAGATTCAGCAATTCAACAAAAAAACATATTGTAAGATTCAGTTGAACTCAGCTAGATTCAACAATTTTTCCAATACCAAATGATGTATAAATATGTTTATTTTGGATAATAGATTGAATAAAAATGGATATTTGAGTTAAACACTTATTATATTTAAGAGATCGAAACTACAGCAGAAATATTTTTTTTGTAAAATGAATCGGATAATATGAATATAATATATTCCCCCCGTTTCTAAAAGAATGATGTTTTAGAGGTTTTGCACATATTAAAAATGTTTTGATTTCTATAATAAACAGTTTTCAAAATGTTTCAACCAATAGTATTTGAATATATTTTTTGAAATCTATAATTTTTTATCAATAAATGATAAAAATGCATAGAAAACATTAAAAAAAATATCTTTGTGGAACAAATTTGTAACGCTCATGAACCAGAAACCGGAATTTTTGGAGGGTGTCGATCGACACCAAGAGGGGTGTCGATTGACACTAATGATTGTGGTTCGACCGGTTTAATTTTAAATCGTTCGGTTAGCAGTAGTAGTTTGGGTTTGGGAACCCTAGGGCTCGAGTATATAAACGAGCAACCTCTGTTTTTTCTGAGAAATAAGAGAAAAAGGGTGATCGTTTGTGTTGAGAGAGGAAGGAGGATATTTCTGGTGGAGTTGGTCTTCGAGGATTGTTAAGGCTCGATTAAGGCCGTAGGAGCGAGAAAGGATCGAGGGTTGGCGATTTCGAGAGAAAAAGGAAGAAATCAGAGGGTTCGTAGGTAGTGAAAAGTCTGATTTCGTGGTCCTTGTCGTTTCCAATCCGAAATCGAGGTGAGTGCGTAACCATGGCTTATTTGGGTTTATGGAATGTCATGATACATTGTTGTTTGTGTGGAATGATTGATTGATTGATTTGGAGGATTGTTCTTGTGAGTATACGTGCTGGTTGTGTGTGGTTGTTGATGTTGTTTTTGCAGGAAATCGGCATGGTGCAGGCGAGAATCGAACCAGAGAGGAGAAGGTTCGATTCTAGCGACTCTGCAGCCAGTGTCAATCAACACCAGGAGGGTGTCGATCGACACTAGCATTTGTGGTGTCGATCGACACTAGCATTTGTGGTGTCGATCGACACTAGCATTTGTGGTGTCGATCGACACTAGCATTTGTGGTGTCGATCGACACCAGACATTTTTGCTTGTTATGTGTTTGTTTGGATGAATTGTTGGTTGTGTATCTTGATATTTCATCGCGCATGTGTGTCTAGCCGGTAGATGGAATGATCATCTCACTGGATATTTATGATAATACTCACGCATCTCGTTTTGCCATATGATGCAGGTAAAAGCAAAATGTGATTGTGGAATCATGGCTATGAGGAGGAGGATGATCTAGGATCATGGTTTTGTTGTGTTTCGATGTTGTTTAGAATTACTGATTAGGTTGCTGGTTATTCTGGAATTGTTGAATTGGAGTTTGTTGGTTTAATTGGATTTGATTATTTGGATGTTTTGATGAGTTATTGTGTTATAATTTTCCGCTGGTCTTTGTTGGTTGCTTGATGTTGAGAGTTAGTATTTATGAGAATACTAATTCGATTAATTATAAAAAAAATGGTCGGGTTGTTTCAAAAAAAAAATTTGTAAACTTTTTTATCTTTATGGAACGGAGGGAGTATATGAATATTTAAAATCATTATCAAACACGTAAAAACTTTATCATATTTTGATATTTCATGTATAAACAAATAATTTTGGATAAACTATAGATATTTTTGTTTCAAACAAATTAAATTAATTATTGTAATTGTAGAACTTTTAGATAGTTTTATTATTTTTAAAACAAAAGTTGTGTTTATGTATTTTAAGTTTAACTTTTTTGGTTTGGTTCGATTCGAATTTTTCGTAATTGTTTGTACTATTATAATCTTTTAAAAACATAAGAATGTTCTTAGTAAAAATTCAACAATTAGCGTAAATTTTACTAAAACAAAACTTTGAATTAATCTACTCTATTTGTAAGATAAATTCATTTTTAATTTTTGGGATAATTTTGAATTGCACGTTTTCTCTTTAAATTATGTTGTTATTTTATGTTTGATAAAATTATTAAATATAAATGCAAAATTCAATATTTTGTTAGTTTATTTAACTAATAAAATTATTTAACTAATTTTTATAGGTTTATATAAATATTATTTAAAAAAAAAAAATTCAGCCAAATTCAGCTAAATTCAGCTACTACCATTTACATTTTAAGATATTCTGATTCCGCAAAAAATCACTAAAAATTCAACCAAATTCTGCAATTCAGCAAAATTCAGCCAGATTCATCTGTTACCATTTAGAACTTAATACTTGTTTGATTATATACATTTAATTTAAGAGAACAAACTCATTAACATACCGGTCTAAACTTAAGAGGATGTACATTAGATAGGGATGCGTATTAAAAATCATATAAATCATAGGTTCTAATTAACAGACCGACTTATATTGTTTGTGAGGTAACTTTTTATATTTCAAATCCAAAATAATTCATTGTACTGGAAAATGTAAGTCTGTTAAACTTTTAAAAATAAAATATCGTATTATTTTTTTTTAAAACTTTAATATCATATTGTTGTTTGTACGATTCTCATATGTTTCAATTTTTTTTCAATTATATAACTTTTAACTTTTCAAATTTTTTGTCTAAATTGTAAGTTTTTTTTTGTTATGCAGATAACTTTTCGTTTCTTTATCAGATAAAACTTTTCGTTTCTTTATCAGATAACTTTTTGCTTAGTTATTTGACATAATCTGAAAAAATAAAGTTTATGTCGAGTTTTGTTGTTACCTTTTAGACCATAATTTTTTTGTCACAATGTCATCTAGATATCATGATATGATTAAATACATTTATTTCATAATTCTAGGGTTCATAATGAAATACTATTTCTCCGAATATACGGAATGGAATAAAAATGTAGTGCATTTATCAGTTGCTCCTTACAGTAAATGAACTCCTATTATTTTGCAGGGTCGGTCTTGCATTTGATGGGGCTTTCAGTTTTGCAGATCTAATTTTTTAATAAAAAGTACAACTTTGTGTGAGTACCATGTTGAGAATCAAGAGTGGAGAAGCTTGGACTCGGACCTTGGTAATGAAAATTTATCTTATCATCTTTGAGGACGTCTTTTGTAGGTTTGCCAAGTTTAATTTGTTAAGTTTCTTCGACAAAAAGAATTTTGTTAAGCTTCTAATCCTAATTTTTGTTATTTTTACAAAATCTTGACGAATTGAGTCATGAAAGCTTTTTTTTTTTTTATCATTTAGGTTTTTTAAAATCCGACCCGAGTTTGGAATGCTTTCCGACTAATGATAGGGATATCCGAATTGCTTGTTACCGGACTGCCAGGTAAACTGTCTGGGCCGAGTCCAAACCCAGATTTCCTACATGGATGTGATTTTTATTTCTAGGGAGATTCGAACCCTTAGGAAAGTATTTTAACACATTCCCAAATCTCATCTACACATGCCATGTGGAAAAAAAAAAAAATCACATCCATGCTCAGAATCGGTCTTGTTTCTTTTTGGGTATGTTTTATGTACTCTACTCCATTTATATATATATATATATATATATATATATATCTGTCACAATTTTGAATCTATATATTTTTTAGTTCGTCTAAAAAGCTAGGATCTCCCTATGCAACTTTGTATGTATGATTCATTGCTACGCTCGTCAGGGCTATTGGGCTTAGTTTATTTAGGGCTCGCTTTTATTTCACGGGCTATTCCTTTTTTTGGTGAGTTTGTACTTTGTAAAGAACCACTTGAAAACATTACTAATTTTTACACAATGGATAAATAAAAGACTGAAATAAAACATGAGAAATCCTTAAAAACCTTCAAGTCGTTATTAAAAGAAGTTTATGCATGATATGTCTGATTGACGATATAATGCAAATATCTAAAAAATAACGATATAAGAGAAAACAATACAAAATAAATGAGTGTAACACTTTTGGTACTGTTTTAATGATAAATGATACTCTTTTGTTTCAAAATAGTTGTTATTATAGATTGTATCACACATATTAAGAAAACATATTAAAAATTTATTTTATCCCTAATTAATACAATATTTTATTTGATATGAATAATTAATAAGCTTAAAAGTATGGATAAAAATGGAAAAATTAATTATAAATATGCATTGAAATTGCAGAATGACAACTAATTTGAAACAAAAAAATAATGCTAAAATGACAAGTATTGTGCAACTGAAGGAATAACTATTAAAAAAGTACTCCCTCCGTCCCATTATATAAGATGTTTTAGAGTTATTTTTTGTTCCATTTTATTTGATTTTCTCTAATTTCTATATAATATTTAATATGTTATAGCCATTAATATTCTGCATGATTTTTTTTATTAGTTATTTTATTTGTAATTAGAGATTAATTTTAATATGAAAAAAAAACAAAAATGTACATTTATATTATTTTTAAACTCTGTTTTTTTATCTGAAAAATCTTATATAATAGGATAAAGGGAGTATAATTTATTATATTGCTAAAAAAAACGATATATTTTGTACTAAGGTGGTATAATTAAAGTTACTAATCAGACCTAATAAATGTCCTGACCTTGTCCTTAAAACTACGCTTTCATTAAATTTGGTGTTGTCAATAAGATTTGATTAGACAGACGTTTATTATTGTCACTTTATTACTTTATACTCCCTCTGTTTCAAAATAGTTGTCATTCTAGGTTGTTTCACACATATTAAGAAAACATATTAAAAGTCTATTTTACCCCTAATTAATACAATGTTTTATTTGATATAAGTAATTAATAAGTTTAAAAGTAAGGATAAAAATGGAAAAATTAGTCATAAATGTGCATTGAAATTGCAGAATGACAAGTATTTTGAAACAAGAAAATAAGGTTAGAATGACAAGTATTGTGAAACGGAGGGATTATAACACAGATGGTAAGATTTCTTTTGTATCTCAAAAGACAAACGACCTGGAAATGGCCAGGGAGGTACATCTCCACTGGGATCAAACTTGTAAAGTTTTTTTTTTTTTTTTTCCAATTTGTAAAGTTGAGATGCATTAAGAATGAGCAAAAAATGTTATAATATCAGAAAATTATTAATAATGAGAAGATTATCTTTCGAGTGCAAAAAGTTGGAGTTTGCTAAAGCCTAAAGTCGATCCATGAGGAGGCGATATAAGGGGAATAATTCTTCTTAAAAAAAAAAAGATATATAAAGGAATATTTATAGAAAAGTGTTACATAATATTATTATTATTTTTTTTTATAATTACTGGGATTCTAATGGTTTTCTAGATTCAAAGACTAATCCCACAAAACCTTGAATCTGGATACGCGTTCGGAAATATTCTAAATTTAAAGCGCGACAAGTGGTTAAGGAGACTCGAACCCAGGACTCTCCCACTTGGGAGTTATTGTAGGAGTCAGATTTCACCCCTATGAGATCGATGTAACGATAAGGCCAACTTTGCAGCATCCTAACGAAATTGGATCAAGTCTACAAATGCCCAATTTATATATAGGTCCATGATGACATTAAACTCATATACAAAATAGACATAATGAAATTATGGGCTTAAGTTTAATATATTGCTTAATGGGCTAAGTCTATTTATTAATTAGCCTAGTCTACTTAGGGGACTATATATAGTACATTGTATAGACCCTAAAAAGGGTTCAAAACTTTTGGGAGAAAAACTCTCTTGTAATAACAGCTTAACAGAAACAGTAATAAAAAATTCATATTCTTAGTCATTGTTTCTAAGTGAGTCTGCAACATAGAAATCTCTAATCCCCATACACCCTTGACAAGTTTAACTGTGCAGATCCGACTTCCATAGTTTGACGCCGTGTAAGGGGACCCTAGAGACTTTCTGACACAAAGGAATCACTTCGCACACTAGACGGAAGAAGATGACCAGCAGCGACAACCGCAGTGGCAACAGCAGCGATGGCTCCTCGGCGTCACGGCCAGATAATACGGCCGCCAAGGGAAGCCAAGCGGGAGATGACGCTGTCAACGTCCCCGCGACGAATCCGGCAGCTTTGAACGAGCTAAAGGACATGATGAAGATACTTCCCGAGAGGTCAGTTGATCATGAATACAAGCTGAAGGCTCTTACAACGGCAAGCAAGGTCTGAAAAAAACCACCAGGACTGGCGGACCGCGGCGGTCACTCGGGCGGTTCAGGCCGCACACCCTCAGCTCTCGACGCCTCGCACCACACGAAGAACCCGAGGTGACCTACCACCGCTGTCACCGTTGCGGACAGCAGATCCAACTCCAAAATAAGTCAACAGAACAACAAGCTCAGACCAGCTGCTTCAGGAAGGATCGCGCAGGAACGCCAAGCTGCTTCAGGAAGGATCGCGCAGGAACGCCAAGCTGCTTCAGGAGAGATCGCGCGGACGGTCGGCACATACATTAACCCATGCAGGACACGCACCTCAGAGAATCACAGCGCACCTGCAGGGAGAGATCGATCCCAGGCTCATCAGAACAATGTGGATATCAAGCGCGACTAGGACCTCACCGATGAAGAATGAGGTCTCTACTAGATCGAGCAGTTCGAACTCGAACAAGAACCCAAGGCCCTGCTCCTAACTAAAAACGACGAGATGGCCAAGATGCTCACCGCCTCCGACTTAAGAGCCGCTCGGTCCTAGATGCACTGGGTCAACAGCAAGGCACCTGAAATCGACCGTGTGCTCGAAGAGGCGCGGAACACACCCTTTACGAAATGTATCTCGAGAGAAAAGATCTCTGATCCTGGAAGAATCAATATGCAATCCTACGAAGAAAACACCAATCCAAAAGACCACATCATGGCATTCACCGTAGCCATGGGAAGAGCTAACTTCAGAGAAGAAGAAAAGGATATCGGTTACTGCAAGCTGTTCGTGGAATACCTCAAGGGACCTGCCCTCCAATGGTTCTACATGCTGGATAATAATTCGATTGACAACTTCAACCAGCTCTCTGAAATGTTTGCGAAACACTATGGTATATTCATGCAGCGAAACATCCTCAATTTTGATCTCTGGACTATATGACAAGGAGAACACGAGAGACTACGAACCTTCATGGGGAGGTTCAAAATGGTACTGTCTAAAGTGCAAGGTTTGAGCAACACCTCCGCACTAAAGACTTTGAGAAGAGCGCTATGGTGTCCCTCCCTTTTTCGTCGAAAGATGACCGTAAACGAGCCGGCGACTATCCAGGACGCACAAACCACTGTTGGGGGAGCACAGGTCGTCAACCTTGACGAGGATGTAACAGCCAAGGTCAACCCAGCGAGGTGCTTGGAAAATAGACACACTGAGTTAGGACAACCTGAGGTGACAAGGAGACTGAGCACGACAACATCATCGACTAAGATCTCTGGATTCAGCAGCTTTACTGTGAGCCAAGAAGGCGAAGATGGCCAAAGACATGATGGAGCGAGCAGCCGAAGACATGATGGCAGTTTGATCCCAGAGGCACAAAAGCCACCTTGTCGGCGAGTCAATTTTACTTTGACACCAAGGTCAAACCAACATATCTGTAAACCATAATGTTTATCTCAAAAACCCAGCACACGGCTCGCTGGTCAATATCTTGTATTTATTGCTGGAGTGAAGTTGTTAACGAAAACATATTCGTAAACCAGAATGGTCATCTCAAAACCCAGCACACGGCTCGCTGGTCAAAATCTTGTGTTCATTGCTGGAGCAAAGTTGTTCACAGGAACATATTCCTAAACCAGAATGTTTATCTCACAAACCCAGTAAACCTCGCAGGTATCATCGCAACGTGTTCATTATCAGAGCGGCCATGTCTATGTAGTACATGGTCGTAAACCAAAATGATCATCAGAAAATCCAACAACTTAATCGTTGGTCATTATGCAATAACATGTTCATTCTCGTACCGGGCGCATCGACAGAGGCTACCAAGAAGTTCATCAGAAAACCCAACAACTTAATCGTTGGTCATTACGCGATAACGTGGTCGCTCTTGGAGCAGGTGCGTCCACGTAGATTTACCTGTAAACCAAGACGATCATCAGAAAACCCAATAACTTCATCGTTGGTCATTACGCAATAACATGGTCATTCTCAAAGCAGACGCGTCGAGGCGGACTCACCCATAAACCAAAATGTTCATAAGAAAACCCAGCTAACTTATCGCTGTTCCCAGCAACAATATAGTTGATATTTGGAAACAAACCAATCAATGATAGCTTGCCTCAAAACCAGGACAACCATCGTTCTAACTCGAATCGCTAGCTTTAAAACGAGAACATAGTCAGGACAGGCATGTAAATGGCATCAGCGCTAAAGTTTAATGACTAAGCAGTATAACAATTTGCCTGACAGATAAAAAAAAGAATCATAAAAGCCGCATTCATAAATTTTATCTCAAGTAAAGCAAGGCGAAAAAACATGATGATAAGTCTAAGCAAAAGGATAAACACCATCTAAGCTGAATCAAATACTAAGTCTAAAATCAAAAGTACGACAAAGTGTTAAAACAAAAAAAAACCTAAGACGCGGTCTCCTCAACGTCGTCGACAATCTCAACGGCTTTCTCAAGATGAACCATGGCCGCAGAGTCGAATAGATCCTTATCGCTTGAAGAATCAAAAGAACTCGAATCCAAAGCAGCATCCAACTCAACAACTCGACTTTCGATCATACTAGCAGGCGAATCCTTAAAGATCTCCTCAAGTTCGTGTAGGAATACCCTTCAATTCTTCAAGTCGATAACTTTGCTCCAATTTCGCCACGATCAAATCCAGTTCGCTCGAGTTTGCTAAGTGAAAAGATGAATTTGTCGTCAACACGAGTGTAACTCGGCGTCAAATCAAAACAAATCCACCTCAATGTCAAATCAACAAGTCCGCCTTGTTATCCTTCCTCGCCAAGACAACCTCGTTGACTTGTCGCTTATCACAAAACGACCTCGTCACAGCAATGACTCGTCGTCGCGTTGTCATCTCGTCGCATCATCACCTTTATCACATCCCAATCCCAATTTTTTTTATTAAAACTCTAACTTATTATTGAAGCAAGTATAATGGAGTTAGTGTTGGGTTATGTAGAAATGATTTGATTGGGTCAAAAAGAGAGAACTAGTAAAAGCCCAATGAATTGTTGGAATGGACCCATAAGCACAAAAGAAAAAAGACAAAAGTGAAACGGTGGCAGAGAGCAGATCGTGAGAGGGAGAGAGAGATCTCACAATCATCGTGAAGAAGAAGAGAAAAGAAGGTGAAGAGTGATCGTGAAGAAGAGGGAAAGAAGAGAAAAAGAAGAAGATAAGAGGACGAGACAGAAAGTTGAAGATAAGCGGAGAAGTCACGGTGGAGCCGATGGAGTCTACGGTGGCTCCGGCGAGGGCAACAACGGCACGAATGGATAGCGACAGAGATCCAGGGGGATCGGCTTTAATGTAGATGCGGTGGAAGTGGAGATCACAGATGGAGATTGTGTGGATAAAGATCAAGCAAAAGAGAAGAAAGGAAAATTTGGACAGTTTGGAACGGGCGACTTCGAGCTTCACCGGAAGCGACTGGAGCATCGGATGGCCTCGACGTTGGTGGCTATGTGACCGTGACATTCTCACCTTTCCAGAGGTATTAAAACATAATCCTAAATCTATTGGAGGCGCCGTGTGGACTCGTTTCTTCTAGACCAAGCAATCTGTTTCGACATGACAGAAAGGACTTTGAGGCTTCACCGGAGGCGACCGGATCATCGGATGACTTCGCCGTTGATGGCTCTATAACCATGACATTCTAATCTTTCTAGAGGTATCAAGAAGGAACCCTAATTCCATCGGATGCACCATGCGGACTTGTTTTTTCTCAGCCAAGTAATATGTTTCTGCATGACGAGAAAAGTTAATTTTGGCAAGGGAAGTCAAATCCACCTCGTCTCCACTCAACCTTGCGGACACATGCGTCACCTCGTCACATCATTGTCGTTGGTCAACAACCACCTCCTCACAACTTCACCAACCTCACCTCATCAAAATCGGGACCCCGTCGCGTCACCTTTGGCAAATCACGTAACCAAATTTATCACGCCATCGCGTCGCCTCCGGTAACTACGTTGATCGACCTCGCCTCTCTAATCAACCTCGCCTCATCAACGAAGCCTCGCTGCGCCGATCCAATGTCACCTCGACCAATTAAGCTTTGTCTCTCGATCAAGCTTCACCAACCGGTGTCGTCGAAATCGCCAATAACGGCACCTCGTCGCAAAGACGTCCCCGTCAACGATATCACCTCGTTGGGAAGGGCATATCTCACCTCGTCGCTTCTCCTCTCAAACCGCTCGTCGCCTTCACCTCACAGATCAAGCTTAGAGCTCGCCGGTCGAAATCCGCCTCGCCGCTCCTCCTGGCAAAGACCGTGTCAAAATTGGAATCATCCCCTCGCCGAAGGTGAGCAAATCCGTCTCGCTGCTCATATTCTCGAAGACCACCTCGGCGGCACACACGACCAAGGAAACGAAACCCTGAAAAGAAAAAATAATATAACAAGCAAAGCAAAAGAATTTGTACTAGAAATTTCTGACAGGCGTCAAGGCTCACTGACGTAGCAAAGCAATCAACTTCATTAGTCCTCTAAGTAAAAACAAAAAAAAAACAATAAGACCAGAAAAATATGGTGACACCAGCTCTACATGGAATAACGGAAACTTCCCGAGTTTGGTGACAAGACGTCCACGCCTGGCAACCTCGCAGTCCAACATATCGATCTCAGACTCTGGTAACTTTTACCTTGGCATCATCATAACTCGATACTGCCAAGCTGGGGGGGCTAACTGTAGGGATCGGATTTCACCTCTATGAGATCGATATAACGACAAAGCCAACTTTGCAGCATCCTGACGAAATCGGATCAAGTCTACAAAGGCCCAATTTAGATATATGCCCATAATGACATTAAACCCATACACAAAATGGTCTTAATGAAATTATGGGCCTAAGTTTAATATATTGCTTAATGAGTTAAACCCATTTATTAGCTAGCCTAGTCTACTTAGAAGACTATATATAGTACATTGTATAGACCCTGAAAAGGGTTCAGAATTTTTGGCAGAGAAACTCTCTTGTAATAATAGTTTAACATTACAACAATAAAAAAATTTATATTCTCAGTCTTTGTTTCTAAGTGAGTCCGCGACATAAAAATCTCTAATCCCCAAACACCCTTGATAAATTTAACTGTGCAGATCCGACTCCCACAGTTACCACTGGGCCACGAGGCCTTGATTTGTTACATAATATTAAGAAGACTCATTTGGTTATTTGCCCATACATCTGATTCGGATATACTATATAATTGTTTATTTAATTTCTTATATATTTGCATGTATTTTTTTTTACCTGATATTTTTATTTCTATTTTACGCTAAGTTATTCAATGAGAATGATAAGAGAACTACGCACAATTTACTTGTTCTTATGATTTTAAGTTAAAACTTAATTCTTAAAAGAAAATATTCTTCTTCATTATAAATCGAAGAGAATAATGTTAGAGATACGATCATGATCCTCCTTAATTGTGAATATATGATTTGCCTTGTCTGATAAACATTCCCTAATTAGTCTAGTCTAGAACCTTTTGATCTCTTGTATAAATTACTAAATTGTATTGACTCTTATTAAATATAGAAAACACATTCCTTACATGGTATTAGAGCTTTAGCGATACCCTAATTTTTTTATTTTCTCTCTGCCGCCTCTCTTCTTCCTCTTCCTCTTCCTCTTCCTTGTCTTCTTCCATGACTGCTCCTACTGAAACTGTTGACTCGACTCAATCTCTCCTCAACATCAATATGTCAAACATAACAAAACTCAACGGAACCAACTACATCACATGGAGCATCCAAGTTCATGCTCTCCTCGACGGCTATTCACTTGCCGGTCATGTTGATGGATCTACTACTCCACCATAAAAAACGGTCACAACAAACAACATTACCACCACCAACCCAGCCTACACAAAATGGTACAGACAAGACAAGGTCATCTACAGTGCTCTTCTCGGCACGATCTCTCTGTCCATTCAAGCTCTCGTCACCAAGTCCAAAACAGCCTTGCAGATGTGGTAAACCATTGCCGCCACTTACGCAAAACCAAGAAGAGATCACGTCCTACAACTCAAGACTCAGCTGAAACAATACTCTAAAGGTGACAAAACCATTGACGAATACCTTCAGGGATTAACCACTCGATTTGATCAACTTGCTCTTCTCGGCAAACCAATTGAGCATGAGGATCAGATTGAGTCCACTAGAAGATTACAAGACTGTTGCTGAGCAAATAGAAGGCCCTGATGTTCCTCCGACCATCACGAAGATCCAAGAAAATCTTCTTACAAAAGAGCTCTTCTACATCTTCTACATCCATCATGGGTCCAGTCTCCGCTAACACAGCCTCTGCTCGCCCTCGACAATTCCAAGCCAAACTAAATCAACGTCAAAGTCAGAATTGGAACAACAACAACCACCACCAATCACACAATCAACCAAGACCTGACAATCGCAACAACAATAAAGGCTACCAGGGACGTTGCCAATTATGTGGTGTCTTTGACCATAGTGCGAAACGTTGTGCTCAATTCCAGTAGTTCTTGGGCTCACAAAACAGCTTACTTCCTTCACCATTCTGCCCATGGCAGCCACGTGCCAACATGGCTTTAGGTTCTCCACATCCTTCCAACGCGTGCTCATGGACAGTGGAACAATACGCCATATGACCAGCGATCTGCACTCTCTCTCAACGCATCAACCTTATAACTGTCAAGATGCGGTCCTCATTGGCGATGGCTCAGGCCTATCCATCATACACACGGGTTCCCTCTCTCTACCCTCTCACTCTAAAAATTTAACACTTAGTAGCGTTCTATGTGTTCCAAACATCAAAAAACCCTATCTCCGTCTATCGTTTATGCAACAATAATAACGTCTCGTTGAATTCTTCCCTTCTCAATTTCAGGTGAAGGATCTTAGCTCGGGAATCCCGTTAATCCAAGGCACGACCAAGGATGAGCTTTATGAGTGGCCAGCCTCCCCCTCCACACTACAAACTTTCTTTGCTACCACAACACCGAAACCCTCTACGACCGATTGGCATAATCGCCTTTGTCATCCATCATCCACCATTCTGAAAAATGTTATCTCTTCTTTTACTTTTCCATGTTCTCAATCTGTAACCTCCATATGTTCAGATTTTGCTATCAATAAAACACACAAACTTCATTTCTCTCAAACCTCTATTATCTCCACTCGCCCATTATAATACATTTTCACTGACCTCTGGAGCTCTCCAATTGTTTCCATCGACAATTACAGGTACTATTTAGTACTAGTGGATCATTATAGCCGATATACATGGATGTATCCGCTCAAGCTCAGGTCACAAGTTTGGGAAACGTTCACCGCTTTCAAGGCTTCAATGCCAAAATTGGAACTTTATATTCTGACAATGGCGGCGAATTCATTGCTCTTCGGTCTTTCCTAGCAGCTTCTAGCATCTCTCATCTCACCATTCCTCCTCATACACCAGAAGACAATGGTGTAGCCGAGCAAAAACATCGACATGTAGTCTAAATTGGACTCACTTTGCTCACGCACTCTGGGATGCCAAAATCGTACTAGTCTTATGCATTCTCAACTGCTGTTTACCTAATCAATCGCTTACCAACACCGATTCTCAACGTGGAATCACCATTTCAGAGACTATTCGGGACAGTCCTCAACTACTCCAAGCTTCGGGTTTATGGATGTTTGTGCTTTCCATGGCTAAGACCCTATAATAATCACAAGCTAGAAGATCACTCAACACCTTGTATCTTCATCGGTTATTCTCAAACACAAAGTGTATACTTGTGTTTACAACGGAGTTCTGGTCGAATCTATGTCTCTCGACATGTGAAATTTGATGAGATTGCTTTCCCCTTTCATAGCTCGCCTCTGCCACCAGCCACACCAAAGTTAACCATTCACAACCACTCAACATTTCGGTCATCACTCACATTCCCATACCCCATCCGATTTCACCACCAAACCCCTTGTCTCCGCCACTCGTATTGTTTTCATTTACGCGAAACACGAGCTCAACCCTTTACTCGTCTCCACTGCCAACGACCTCCCCGTCGTCGTCTCTGACAACCTCACCGTCGCTGTCTCCGACGCGCTTACATCCGCCGTCTCCGATGCTCTCACTGTCGCTGTCCCTGACAACACAGGTATTATCTTCTATCTCTGACTCTTCTTCTTCCACGTCTAACCACACTGAACCCACTGTTCCATCAATACATGGGCCAGAACCCGTGACCCATCTCTCTCTCAAATCACCCACATCATCTAACCCAACAACCTCTCAGTCAAATACACAACCAATACAAGCCCACCAACAAGGCCCAACAAAGATAAAATCTCCCTCTCAAACCAAAGCCCAACAAACATATATCATCCTCCCATCATCGAACACAAACCCATAAGCTTCATCAAACACCACCGCTGCTCCACCACCGCCAAATCAACACCGCATGACCACTCGCCGGAAAAATAACATCCAAAAACCCAATCCCAAGTACAATTATTTCGCGGCTCTATCCCTCACCATTCCCATCGAACCTCAAACCGTTACATAAGCTCTTAAAGACAAGAAATGGCGAGGAGCTATGTATGAAGAAATCACGCCTTTACTCGCAACAGAACCTTTGATCTCGTTCCTCGTCAATCACATTTCCACATTATCGGGTGCAAATGGCTATTCAAAAATAAATTTCTCTTCACCGGTTTCCACCATCCACTACAAGAAAACAGACAACTTTCCGACGGTCAAAACCGTCGGAAAACCGTCGGAATAGGGCTTATTCCGACGGATTTCTGACGGTTTTGACCGGTCGGTTCTATCTCGTCGGAAATACAAATTCCGTCGGAATTCCGTCGGAAATACTGACGGAATTCCGACGGAAAATAAATTACCGGAATCCGTCATAATTCCGTTGGAAATCCGTCAGTATGTCATTGTCCGACGGATTTCCGACGGTTACACATACCGACGGATTTCCGACGGATACATATACCGACGGATTTCCGACGGATATTTTATTTATTAAAAAAAAATTTTAATTTAATTATATTTAATGAAATTAAAATAAATTAAATTAAATTAAAATTAAATATAAATAAAAATTAAATTAAAATTAAAATAAAAAAAACAACAGTTAAAATTAAGGTTGAATATTTTTAAAAGTGATTAAGAAAATTAAAATATTACATAATAAGTTATCTATCGGTTACGGAAGAACTCGTTCATCCTGTCTTCCATTTCCCGCATTCGTGCCATCTGCTCTTCCATTGCCTGCAACCGTGTCTGCTGTTCCTCGTAGCGAGCTTCATCTTGTGCGCGTTGGGACTCCAACCCGGTCACCCGCTCGAGAAGTTCGGCATTCTGTGCCCTCAACGCACTATCTGCAGGAATGCGGTAAGAGTTGATGGACGGGGATGAACTGTCTTCCGGTAGGCCAAACACACGACCTCTGTGCTTAGGCGCAACCTACGAAAAAAAATCAATAAATAAATGTTGTAAGTTGTTTATATTTAAATTTATTTAAAATTTAATAATAATTGACAGTGTTACTAACCTGATAGGTAAACTCGTTGATCATCTCCAGAGGAACTTCCGTGGCCGGGGGAGTTCCTTCGACGATCGATTGGGATTGGAGGTACTCCTCACCCAGCCTCTCCACGCTCTCCACGATTTCACGAGCAATGGGATCTTGAATTTCCCCCGTCTTTCTGTTGGTGTGCGCATCTTTGACCAAGTCAAGATGTGACGGACGCACACCGGTCGTCTCCATCTGTTAGCATAGATAATGAAATAAATATGAGAAGTGTTAGAAATAAAATTTTTGAGCATATTTATAAAATTACGTACCAGCTTCTGAAGACGTGACGCTTTGCTCGTCGCACCGAGGTTATGGGTCGCCGGTCCCTTCCCCTTCCGGTCGCTGTTCCGGTTAGACGAGTTCTTTCCGGAGCTTGCTTTTGTCTCCTCCAGTTCCCAATGGGCAAGTAGTCCACGCCATAATGTGGGGTTATCTTGCAATTTGCGCGGTACTTTTCCCTCTTTGTACCACGTGTCCTTCCATTCGTTTATCTTCAACGAATATTTCCGGGAGGCTTTTTTGTAGAACTCCCGTCGGCCCCGGGCAGTCAACTGTGGGTCCCACGTAAATTCTTGCTGAAAAAAAAACGTACCCATATTAGTATTGACAATTTTAAAGAAAATAAAAATCTAAATTCTTAATAGGAAAAGAAAACATACCGCAAATTGCCGAAACCAGATCTCCTGGTCTGCCACCGGCATCGAAGAAAATGTGGGATACGGGGATTTGATCAACGAATTAGTCATTGCGTTGATCGAACTCGTAATCCCGTTTCTCGAAAATTGAAACCTAAACAATATTTAGTTAAATATTTTTTTAAGTTAATATAATCAAATACATTTTTAAATAAAACTTACCATGTCGTGTTAGGTGGCAAGTCAGGATCTAGGCGAGTCAACCTATCCCGTCCAGGTTGCGAAACAAACTCCTCAACCGACATGGCCGTGGGAGCTGAGGGCTGTGTATCCAGTGGAGGAGACGGGTGGTGGGGATCCGGAAAGATAGTATCTGGGATCTGCGACTGACTCCCTCCCCTACTGGAAGTACCGGATCCAGTAGCGTGATGAAATCGCCCATAGTCCCTACGAATTCCAAAATGTTTACATACCGGTGAAATTTACTTACATATATAAATATAAATTCTGATAATTTAAATAATAAATTTTAAAGAAAAATTTACAGATAATTTAATTTACTGTCCGATTTAGGGATTTTTTGTTTTTGAGAATTTGCGGACATCGAATTTTTGAGATTTTCGAATTATAAAATTTACGGGAATTGGAGACTTAGTGATTTTAGGATATTGATATTTTGAGAAGTAGGGAATTTGGAATTTAGGGATTAATTTATGGAATTTCGGGATTTCATAAATTAAGGTTTTAGGGAGTTAGGGATTGTGGAAAATTGAAATTTCTGTAAATAGGTATTTAGGGATATTTGGATTATGGAATTCAGATATGAACATTTAATATCCTACAGATTTAGAAATTTTTTGGAATTTCAGATGTGGTAATTTAAAATTTTAGATATTTACGATTTTTCCAGAATTTGGGATTTTGTAATTTAAACAAATAAAAAAATTAGTAAAATTTCACAAATTTAGAATTTTACTAATATTTTTATATTATAAATATTTATAATTTTCTAAAATTTTTATATTATAAATATTTATAATTTCACAAATTTAGTATAATTTATAATTTAGAATTTTACTAATACTTTTCTAAATTTTATAAACCCGAAAATTCCCTAAATCACAAAATTTACAAAATAAAAAACTTTTCAAACATCCTAAACCTAAACATTTCAACATTTCTATTAATTTTTAACAACCTAAATCTAACAAATTCACAAAATTCTCTAAATTCATAATTTACAACAAAAAAACTTCGAAAAACTTACATTGGATTGTTGATTTGTTGTTAGAGATCAAACTTGTGGATGGATATTTGATTTCCGGCCAGTTTCCGAACCGATCGATCGATTTCCGGCAAGGTTTGGTTTTTTTTTTTAAGTTTCGTGAAGGTTTATGCGAAGAAGAAGGCTGATGGTTTTATTGCAGGTTACCGACGGAATTCCGACGGATTTTCCCGGTTTTTTCGATGAGATCGAGGCTCTTAGGCGGCAGAAATTAGGGTTTCCGTCGGAAATCCGTCAAAAATACCGACGGATTTCCGACGGATTATAAACATTTATATATAAAACCGCGTAATACTTTGGTAACATTAAATTAATTAAATCCGTCGGAAATCCGTCGGTATTTTTGACGGATTTCCGACGGATCATAAATTTTTTTAAATTAAATTTTTTAAAATCGGAAATTAATAAAATCCGTCGGAAATCCGTCGGTATTTTTGACGGATTTCCGACGGATCATAAATTTTTTAAATTAAATTTTTTAATTCGGAAATTAATAAAATCCGTCGGAAATCCGTCGGTATTTTTGACGGATTTCCGACGGATCATAAATTTTTTTAAATTAAATTGTTTTGTATTCGGAAAATTACAAATTAAAACTAAATTAAAAATTACAAATCCGTCGAAAAACTGTCAAAAATCTGTAAATTAAAAGTCCGCGTGGTGACCCGATTGCATAGTTAATTATAAAAATGTCCAAACATTTTTTCATACATAATTTTAAATATATCCGGGAATTGAATAAAAGATTTACATGGCGACATTTTATAATAGAGAAAAAACATAAGCCGAAAGGAAAATTATTTATTTTAAAGTTTGAAACACATATGTCTCTGTATCCGCTCCAAACTTATTTGTGTTTAGAACCTGAAACTTTTTTTTCCCTTTTTTTCTTTGGCGGAGAATCTACATATTCTTTGCAAAATTCCCTTTCGATTGCATCAACATCTATATTTAAGTTCGGACTTTCTGGTCTCTGGGCAAATTCATAATCATAGTAGTTATCCTTACATTCATTTGAAGTACTTCCACCGTATGTATCTGACGTTTCAATCAAGCGAGATGGTTGTACGTCTTCGAGAACACTCTTCTTGTCTGGATATTTGGCGCACTGCGATTTCGTTTCCCACGAGACGTTTGACAAGCACTGGCTCTCCGGCACTATTGTTGATGAAGAATCTCCGATTGAGATTGGTGAGACCGTATCAAATTCCCACGAGTAAGTGGGTATCTCTTCAGTGTGTGTGTCGCATTGGGTTTCGGTTTCCCACGAGTACTTTGGAAGTAGAAAGTGGTTTGCCACGATTTTTGAGTCTTCATTAGCAGAGTTAGAAGACATTATTTGTGTTGTTGAAAGGAATGAACGTCTGAGGAACCTTATATAGAACGGAAAACCGTCGGAAATCCGTCGGAAATCCGTCTGAAACCTCCGACATAATACCCCGCCAGTCCCATCGGCCGCGGATAACGCAATGGTAACCACTCAAACTTTGCCGACATCGGAATACCGACGGAAATCCGACGGAACTAATTCCGTCGTTATGTCGTACGAAAATTAGGTATGCTTTTATCCCGCGCGCGGAAATCCGGCGGCAAATTTAATAAATGATTCTGGCGAATATTACCATAAAGTACATTATATTAGAGGGAACGCATAGGGGTTATAGTACAAACCAGCTCCAAACAAACATTTACATTAAATTATTAATCTGACTCTTCTGATGAACCTTCACTAGGGATGGAGTCGGAATCGTCGTCAAATTCTTCACGTAGTTCATCTTCATCCGAATGCACTAGATCATCGCCGATATGTGTGACATCAGTGACAAGGTCAATGTTATCCGTCTCCTCAACATGTGACATTTGGTTGGTTCGCGATACTTGTAGAGCATCATGTTCCGGAACTCCATATATTTTTCCTCGCGGATAAATTGGAGTTACTGTCATCCAAGGATCTGTCCTCCGCCCAACTCGAGGATATGGAATGTAGCAAACCTATTCAGTAACGGTGGATGTTGTTTATATACAAAAATAACAAAACCTAACGTATAAATATAACGGAAAACCTATCAATATATTGATACCTGGTCTGCTTGAGATGCAAGGATAAATGGATCGTAATGATGTAATTTTCGGCTTGAATTTATCGAAATAACACCAAGACGGTCAATTCGAACCCCACTACCATTGGATGGATCATACCAATCGCACATAAACACAATGCACCTCAAGTCCAACATTCCTGGATAGTGGATTTCCAAGATTTCTTTTAAATGGCCATAGTATATGGTATCACCTGATTGCGCCGAAATACCATTGTCCGAAGTTGGCCTTTGACGTCCTTCGTCACGAATTCTGAACGAATATCCCCTAGTGCAAAATCTCGGATATGAAGTCGCGGTGCTGCGTAAACCATGCGAAAACTCCACTAACCATGTCGGGAGGGTTTGACCACTTGCTAAACCTTCGGAAACCTAAAAACAATATAAGTAAGCAATCAATAACATATGAACGTGAAAAACTTATAAAATAAGAGTGAGGAGTTATATTTAACGTACAAAAAATTTCAACCACTCCGGGAATTCTTCATCTTTTAATACAGCAAGTTCGGAATCTGTCTTATCAGCATGGTAAGTTTGTGCTAGGGACATGTATATCCTGTAACATAACAATTGTTATCAGATGAAGACAAATAATTGCACAAATTTAGTATGAGAAATGGTATACCTTTCATACTCTCCAAGTTCGTCACAATTTCTGAGGATATATGTATGCAAATGTGTGACCTCTTGTGGTGATAGTATGCGTTTCTTCCCTTTTCCACTTACGCGGCCCACTTGCGCAAACAACTCAGGTACAACCACGGGATACACTGCTTTCTCACCTCTATCATCATGTCGCGCCGGCCGTCTACCTTTAGTCCGGACATCCGAAGGAAAGTAATATTCGGCAAAGTGTGATACTTCTTCGTTTAGACTTTGTGCAACAATAGATCCCTCAACTTTGCTCAAATTTTTTACCTTTTTCTTCAGGTGGAACATGTAACGCTCGAACGGGTACATCCATCGGTATTGAACAGGGCCTCCTAATGCTGCTTCTCGTGGGAGGTGAATAGGAAGATGTTCCATAACATCAAAAAAAGACGGTGGAAATATCTTCTCAAGATTACAAAGGAGCACCGGGATGTTGGCCTCTAAAGACCGGATCCCGTCCGCTGTTAGTGTCCGTGAACATAAATCTCGAAAGAAAGCCCCAACTCCTACAAACGAAAAGTAATCAAGTTAGTACATATATAGTAACATTATATTAGTAATAAACTAAAGAAAATTATGAAATATACCTCCAATTGCTTGATGGATGTCTTGTGGAAGAAGATTAGAAAATGCAAATGGAAGAAGACGTTGCATCACAACATGGCAATCATGACTCTTCATTCCAATAAACTTCCCTTCCGTCGAATCCACGCAATTACGCAGATTAGATGCGTAGCCGTCAGGAAATTTAACAAAATTTTTAATCCATTCAAAGAAAACTTCCTTCTTACCCGCGTCTAACCGGTACGCAGGCATCGGCAATCTACCATTAGGCAAAACATGAAGGGACTTCCTTGAACAAATCAATGGCAAGTCTAATCTAGATTTCCAGTTATCTTTTGTCTTTCCTGGTACATTTAAAATGGTGTTCATGATGTTGTCAAAGAAATTCTTTTCAACATGCATGACATCTAGATTATGCCGCAGTAGATGATCTTTCCAATAAGGTAAATCCCAAAAAATACTTTTCTTATGCCAATTGTGATATTCCCCACAGCCGTCGACGGGGTGATGGCCATTACCCCCACATTCAGGAGTTCGCTCTGCACCAAAATCTCGTAACTGTTCCAATATGCTGCGACCATCTATCTCTGGAGGTGGACCAGTAAACACTGGAAAATTCTTTCTAAAATGTCTTCTAGACCGACGATATGGATGATTTGCCGGCAAAAAACACCTATGGCAATCAAACCATGAAGTCTTCCTTCCGTTCTGCAATTGGAATGCTGAAGTATTGTCTTGGCAATAAGGACATGCCAATCTTCCATGCGTTGTCCATCCAGATAACATACCGTACGCCGGAAAATCGCTAATGGTCCACATAAGAACCGAACGCAAGTTGAAATTCTGCTGGATGGAAACATCAAATGCCTCAACACCATGCTCCCACAACATCTGCAACTCATAGATCAATGGTTGGAGGAATATATCGAGTGATCGTCTTGGATGATCTGGCCCAGGAACTAGAACTGAGAGAAACAGGAACTCTTGCCGCATGCACATAGAAGGAGGCAAATTGTAAGGTGTTACGATGACCGGCCACAATGAATATTTTCTTCCATGCTTTCCAAATGGGTTGAAACCATCAGTGGATAAGCCGAGGTATACATTTCGGCGTTCGTATGCGAAATCTGGATATACCGATTGAAAGTGTTTCCACGCTTCTGCGTCAGAAGGATGCGTAATATCTCCATCTTGATTATGCTCTGCATGCCATCTCATAGCCTTAGCAGTGCGTTCTGATTGATACAGCCTCTTCAACCTCTCTGTTAATGGTAAATACCACATCCGTTTGAAAGGAATCTTCACTCTGCCACTTGTGTCTTGGAACCGTGGTTTACGGCAAAATTTACATTTTTTCCTGTTCTCATCTTCCCTCCAGTATAGCATGCAGTTGTCGATGCACACATCTATTATCTGGTAGGGCAAACCAAGACCGGCAACAAGTTTATGGACCTCGTAGTATGATGCTGGAGAAAGATTATCCTCTGGCAAAACATCTTTCACAAACTCGGCAAATGCATCAACACATTCTTCGGATAAATTGTAATCGGTCTTCATGTTCATCATCCTACTAGCAGAAGATAACGGTGAATGCCCTTCCCTACAACCGCTGTACAGTGGTTGCTTTGATGCGTCTAACATATCAAAAAACCTTCGAGCTTCTAAATTAGGTTCTTCAACCCTATCACCCTCATAACCACCCGACTGCAAATTCTCTCTAAACGCGTCGTTAACCATCGCAACCGTACTTACCCCAACATCTACTTCCGTTGTACGTTCTTCTACGCTATCCGGAAAATAAGGTGCATTACTACTACTACTACCATATTCGTAATTGCTTTCTCCATGTAAAAACCAAACCTTATATCCCGGCCTAAATCCATATCTATATAAGTGATTCCAAACAGTATGAACCGCAACACTAATTCTGTTACAGCAATTAGAACATGGACATTTGATATCCTGACCTTTTTTTGCTGCATCTTGGTTTCTGGGTAAATTCATGAACTCGCATATACCTGCAGCGTAAGCGGATGTTAATAAGTTCGAGCCCATATCCATCATTGGCTCGTCCATCCAAGACCAAAAATATGAACTCATCGCTAACAAATTTTTTTGATTTGTAAAATTATGTTATGAATGAACGAAGAAACGAAGGAACTTATATAAAACGGATTTCCGTCGGAATTCCGTCAGAAATCCGTCACAAAACTCCGACATAACATCCCACCAATCCCATCGGCCACCGCTAACGAATGGTAACCACTCAAATTTGCCGACATCGAAAATATCGGATTTCCGTCGGTAGTCCGTCGGAAAGTCGTCAGAATATTACGATAGATTATTTTCCGACGGAATTCCATCGGAAATTGCCGACGGATTTCCGACGGTATACCGACAGTAGATACAGCCGTCAGAATTCCGTCGGAAATTTCCGACGGAATTCCGTCGGAATAGATGTTAGTCGGAATTCCGTCGGAAATTTCCGACGGAAATATTGGCCGTCGGAATTTCCGTCGGAATAGTAGCTGTTTTCTTGTAGTGATCATTGTAAAGCTCGTCTTGTAGCCAAGGTATACAATCAACAATACGGGAAAGACTACACTGATACATTCAGTCCAGTCATCAAGGCAACAACAATTTGCCTCGTTCTAGATATAGCAGTTAGTAACGGTTGGTTTCTTCAACAGTTATATGTAAATAATGTTTTTCTACAGGGCACTTTGACAGAGGAAATCTACATGGAGCAACCACCTGGTTTCGTTGATGCGGAAAATCCAACACATGTATGTCGCCTCAGCAAAGCTATATACGAACTCAAACAAGCTCCTCGGGCCTGGTACACAGAGCTCGACTCCTTCCTTCTTGGTCTTAGTTTCAAGAATTCTCTTTCCGACACGTCTCTCTTCGTACTTCAAGTAGGCACTTAGTTTGTCTATCTATTGGTATATGTTGATGACATTTTGGTAACAGGAAGTAGCAAATCTGGTATTGAACGAATCCTTTAACTCCTAGCTAATCGTTTTCAGTGAAAGACCTTGAAGATCTAAACTACTTTCTTGGTCTCGAAGCTCATCATACCCCCAAAGGTCTTCACCTCTGCCAACGGAAGTACATCTTGGATCTTCTACATAAACACAACATGACGAATGCGAAACCAGTCACCACTCCCATGGCCATCTCTCCCAAGCTCACTTTTCACTCTGTCACGAGTCTCTCAAACCCAACGGAGTACCGACAACTGGTAGGAAGCTTATAATATCTTGCATTCACTAGGCTGGACATCGCCTATGCAGTGAACCGGTTATCCCAATTTATGCACCGACCTACCGATGATCATTGGCAAGCTGATAAACAGATACTTCGATATCTCGTCGGAACTCCAACTCACGACATCTTCTACTCTGCAACAAATCGCCTAACACTTCATGCCTACTTCGACGCAGACTAGACAGGTGACTCAGACGATTACGTCTCCACCAACTCGTACATCATCTACCTTGGCAATCATCCAATATCAAGGACGACCAAGAAACATAAAGGAGTCACAAGGTCGTCAACAGAAGCCGAGTACAGAGCCGTTGGAAACACGGTGGCTGAAATTTGCTGGATTTGCAACATCCTCACTAAACTTGTCATCATTCTACCGACACCGCCAACCATATACTGTGACAATGTTGGAGCAACGTTTCTTTGCGCCAATCCCGTCTTTCACTCCAGTATGAAACACATTGCTCTTGACTACCACTTCGTTAGACGCCACATTCAACAAGGGGATCTCCGCGTTGCTGACGTCAACACCAAAGATCAACTAGCTGAATGCACTAACGAAATCTTTGCCGCGAGCACACTTTATCGATCTTATAGACAAGATTGGAGTGACTCATGCCCCTCCATCTTGAGTGGGCATGTTAGAGATACGATCATGATCCTCTTTAATTGTGAATAAATGATTGCCCTGTCTAAGTAACATTCCCTAATTAGTCTAGTCTAGAACCTTCTCATCTCTTATATAGATTACTCATTGTATTGACTCTTATTGAATATAGAAAACACATTCCTTACAAATAGAACCTAACATAATATAAAGAAATGGTTTCTCCTTGGTATTTATACTATATTAATCGTATTTACATTGAGATTGTTTTGTAAAAAAGGTCTAAATCTTAGAGATAAGTTCGAAAACATCAAATTTCAAATATTTTCTGGATATCCACAGTAATACTTGAATTAAGATCATAAGATTTTTTTTTACATAAGAGTATATCTATCAATGTTATAAGAATCGCAAACTCTTACGTGGTCCTTATATGGTTTGAGATTTACAAGATTCTCTACTGCGTAAATCTCATGTTGTGGAACTAGAGGCCAATGTATATACGATCCACATACTTATTGTTGTCTGTTGACAAGTTATTTGACTCAAATAATATTCGACATGTTAAATAAATTATGAATGCAAAACTAAACCATAGACATGTATGGGGGACTTATTTTGGGAAATTTGTCACGTGTGTGTTCCACTCTTTTCAGTCACTAGGGTCGATTTATCTTTTTTTTTTTTTTTTTCACCCGAAATATTATATTAGACATAATAGAATATAAGATTGGGATACGATTTTAGAATACAAAAATGATATACGAAGATGGAAATACGATAGAAGATCTATACCAGGATTCTCAATAGCAAAAGACGTATCTTAAAAACCAAAAAACCAAAATATAACTAAAGAATCAAACTAAAACCATAATTAATAATCCAAATAAACCAACTCCAACACAAACAAAACTAATGTCTATCTTCTAATGAAACCCTCTAAATTTAGAATCCCTACTTCGAAACAATGTCACCAAAAGTATTTATCTAGTTTACGATCAATTATATTTCCCCAAAAGTATTTAATGTCGATTGACGAAAAAAGTATAATTAATGTTCATTTGTTCTTGGGATACCTACCGATACCACAATTCAATATATGCCCCCGATTCTTTTATGTTTCTTTTCAACGTATACACGTAAATAAATATACTATACTACTGAAGTAATATTTTATCTGTTATCTGTTGACAAAATAAAGTCAAGTATATCCGAATAAATTTAACTGCATATCAGATAAATCAAGATTTTTATAAGATTCATGTTAAGCGTATAATCATATCTCAGCATTAGGTAGTTTTGGAAAGTTGTTAATCGTTATTATCAAGATGCAAATTTCTTTAAAGAAGCCCGGCATTTGATTTTTGTAAATACAGTATTAATAATAACTTTTTGACCAACTTTATACTAATTCTTTATGAATTTATATAAAATGACCTAATTTGGATAAATATAAATATTTTTTTCAAACATGTGGATCTTAATTATTAAAATTATCAGAGACAGAAAAAAAAGAGAAAACTACTCTTCGAATAAAGAGAATGTCGTTCAATTATAAAAATCCAGAAACTAAAACGGCATCGTTTCGCTGGAGACTGCGTGGTGATAGAATCCTCTACAACACGGGAAAGTGGACCACACATAAAATTACAAGATCTGGACCATTAAAATAAATGTAAAGCGATACGAACCGTTAGATGTAAAAATCGAAGACAGTAGAGTCCAGTCGATAAATGGACCCCATATTCGACCTTTACCTCTCCACTGCTTCAAGTTCTCTGCATAAAAAGCAAACACTTAACGAGGAAGAAACAAACTCATCTTCAATTTTTAATTTTTTTAAAAAAGAAATCTTATCAGGTTTTTGGTTTTAGGTTAATCATTTTTCTTCCACAATTGTTTCTTCAGATCTCTCTTTAAGAGTTTTAGTCAGTTTGTGAAGTAAATTAATTGTAGGTTCTGTTTTTGGGTATTTTCCTTTAATTTTTTTTCACTTTTCTGAGATCACATTCTGCTTTTTCTCTCTTTAGTGTCGCCATTTATGTGTTAAACTGCTCTGAAGTGTTGTGTCCGAGCAAGAGATGGTGAGAATCTCACTGCTTTTGTTCTGTCTACTAGTTTCCACTTTTCTCTTCGTTTCTTCATCAGCCCAGGCTCCAGGTAAATTGTCTGTTTTTAGCTACTTTATGATTCTAGTTTATGTGTTGTAACAAGGGTTTTCAAAAGTTTTGCTTTTTGTAAACAAATCTCAAGACTGATTGTTGAGATTTGTGTGTTTAGTTGGATTTGCAATAGTGAAAAGACGGAGTCTTTGTGGTATTTGAACTGAAAGAATCAAACTTTCTTATTTTTGGATAAGGGCAGGTTTTGTGAGCTTGGATTGTGGAGGTGCAGAGCCATTCACTGATGAACTTGGACTTAAATGGTCACCTGATAATCATCTTCTTTATGGTGAAACCGCTAAGATTTCTTCCACTAATGAAACAAAAACTCAGTACACGACTTTGAGGCATTTCCCTGCTGATTCAAGAAAATACTGCTACACCCTCAATGTCACTAGTAGGAATCGGTATCTCGTGAGAGCCACTTTCCTCTATGGTAATTTTGACAGCAACAATGTGTATCCCAAATTCGATATCTCCCTTGGAGCTACTCATTGGTCGACCATTGTTATCTCTGATGCTGCTACTATCGAAAAGGCAGAGCTGGTGTTTCTGGCTTCTGGTCCTAGTGTCAGTGTTTGTTTGTCGAATGCCACAACGGGGCGGCCATTTATATCTACTCTAGAGCTTAGGCAGTTGAATGGTTCGATGTACTATACTGAGTTTGAAGACCGGTTTTATTTGAGTGTCGCTGCACGGATAAATTTCGGGGCAGAAAGTGAAGATCCTGTGAGGTCAGTATAATAGTTCATCTTCTGTTTGTTGAGTCCACATTGTGATTTTACAGAATGAGTTAAGAAAATGTGTTGGTATTGTCGCAGGTACCCGGATGATCCGTATGACAGAATATGGGAGTCTGATTTGCTGAAAAAAGCTAATTATCTTGTGGATGTTGCTGCTGGGACTGTGCGAGTGTTGACTACACAGCCGATTGAAAGCGGTGGCAATGACAAACCGCCTCAGAAGGTTATGCAGACAGCTGTGGTTGGGACAAATGGGTCCTTAACATACAGGATCAACCTTGATGGCTTCCCTGGTTTTGGTTGGGCGTTCACATACTTTGCTGAAATCGAGGATTTGGCTGATGATGAGTCAAGGAAGTTCAGATTAATACTACCTGATCAGCCTGAGTATAGCAAAGCTATTGTTAACATTAAGGAAAATACTCAGAGACCGTACAAGGTTTACGAACCTGGCTATCATAACATAACCCTTCCATTTGTGTTGAACTTTCGATTTGCTAAAACGGCTGATTCTTCGAGGGGACCCATTGTGAATGCCATGGAGATCAGCAAACATCTGCAGAAAAGCGATGGCTCAATAGACGGTGAGCACAACTAGCCCTCCCTTCTCTTAGTGTTGTGGCTTCATATTTGACTCTAAGATTATTGTTTGTATTGCAGCAACTGTTATGGATAATGTGGCATCTCTCTATTCTTCCACAATCTGGGCTCAAGAAGGCGGCGACCCATGTTCACCCTCACCGTGGTCGTGGGTTGAATGCAATTCGGATCCACAACCAAGGGTTGTAGTTGTGTAAGGAAGTCTATCCTGGTAGCTTTATATGAAGCATGCACGATTTCATTCGCTGCATATTTGAACTATGTTATATGGTTCATTATTTTCCGTTGCTTGTTATAACTGCAGAAAACTGTCGAATATGAACTTGACGGGAAATATACCTTCTGACCTGGTGAAGTTGACTGGTTTGGTTGAGTTGTAAGTTACTTATCTCTTAGACTTTTGAATTTGGAAGTATACAGAGATATTACTGACTTCCTGTTATTGATGCTGCAACTTTTGTCGATGGCAGACGGCTTGATGGGAATTCTTTTACTGGTCCAATACCGGATTTCTCTCGGTGCCCAAACCTAGAAATAATGTAAAAACACTTTCTTCCAGGTTGAAATTTACTATTGATTTTATATACTTAGATGATAGATGATGGACTCAATGTTTGCTGTGGCAGACACCTCGAGAATAACCGACTAACTGGAAGAGTCCCTTCCTCATTGGCGAAACTCCCAAATCTGAAGGAATTGTAAGCTACTGAAAAAGGATTTTTGTTTTTGTTTTTTCTTGATATATTAACTTGTATGGCGAGAAATGATTATATAATCTACATTTTTATGCGCCTAACCTACGTGATGATTGCAGGTACCTGCAGAATAATTTGTTATCAGGAACAATACCATCAGACCTGACCAAAAACGTGATCTCAAAGTAAGTTTTTTGTCCTATTCAAGTGCAGAGTTGATCAGCTTTCGCATGAATAGTTCCTAGCTAGACACAACTTGAATTAGTACAAGTACACTCGTGGATGCTTCTGTCTTTATGTTTTGCAGCTTCTCTGGGAACATTAATCTTGAACAAAGTGGAGATAAAGGGAAGAAGCTCGGTGTCATCATCGGTGCATCAGTTGGTGCTACTGTTTTGCTAATCGCCACCATCATTTCTTGCATCTTCTTATGCAGAGGGAAGAATAATAACAAGATGAGGAAGACTTCAGGTATTTGATATTTTCTTACAAATATACATGTCTTGATTATCGGGTTTGGATTACTGTACTTACCTTTATGTTTTGGTTAATTTCAGCGGAGTTAACGAATCGTCCCTTGCCTGTTCAAAGAGTGTCATCTACCTTGAGTGAAGCTCATGGAGATGCTGCACATTGCTTCACACTTTATGAGATCGAGGAAGCCACAAAAAAATTTGAGAAGAGAATTGGGTCAGGAGGTTTTGGAATTGTATACTACGGGAAAACAAAAGAGGGGAAAGAGATTGCGGTAAAAGTTCTTGCCAATAATTCATACCAGGGAAAGAGAGAATTTGCAAATGAGGTAAATATGCCTTAATTTAACCAATATCAATATGCGCCCCAAGTCTCGAGCTCTTTATGCTTAGGATGTATCCCGAGTGATCATGGTTTGTTCAGGTTACATTACTCTCAAGGATACATCATCGGAACCTTGTACAGTTTCTTGGGTATTGCCAAGAAGAGGGAAAAAATATGCTTGTGTATGAGTTCATGCACAACGGGACTTTGAAGGAGCATCTTTATGGTAACATATCTTTTTATGATAGGACAGTGTTTTGCAGTGTTTTGGTTTTGAAGTCATGTTAACAAGCGTGTTATTTTCCAGGCGTGGTACCGCGTGAACGGAGAATCAGTTGGATTAGACGACTTGAGATAGCTGAAGATGCAGCCCGAGGTCTGTGAACCTGATAAATCTTAAATAGAAAGAACTCTTGATCTCTGATCCGAGTCCATTTTTCGGTAATTTATTTTGTTGGTTTTGGTTGTTTTTGTAGGGATCGAGTATCTTCACACGGGGTGTGTTCCAGCAATCATACACCGGGACCTCAAGACGAGTAACATCTTACTTGATAAACACATGAGGGCAAAGGTTTCAGATTTCGGGTTGTCGAAATTTGCAGTTGACGGGACCTCACATGTCTCCAGCATTGTCCGTGGCACAGTTGGATATCTGGATCCAGAGTAAGCTATACGTAAACTAACACCAAGAACTTCACATATCTTATCTGAAACTTACATACTTTCTTTATTCAATGTTAAAGGTACTATATATCGCAGCAGTTAACGGAAAAAAGTGACGTATATAGCTTTGGAGTCATTCTTCTTGAGCTTATGTCTGGCCAGGAAGCCATATCGAATGAAAGCTTCGGTGTCAACTGCCGGAACATAGTGCAATGGGTGAGTTCATATTCTAGCTTTGTTTGGATACATAAAATATGAACCGAATCGGTTTGTAAGTCATACTTCGGTACCTCTTTTTGTAGGCCAAAATGCATATAGACAACGGGGACATCCGAGGGATCATCGATCCAGCACTAGCAGAAGACGATTACAGTCTCCAATCGATGTGGAAGATCGCGGAGAAAGCGTTGATGTGTGTGAAACCGCACGGGAACATGAGACCGTCAATGTCTGAGGTGCAAAAAGATATTCAAGACGCGATTAGGATCGAAAAGGAAGCGTTAGCCGCGAGAGGCGGAGTATCAGACGAATTCTCGCGGAGCTCGGCGCATTCGTCGTCTCTCAACATGGGAATGCATGACCTGGCTGGATCACAGAACTATGTCTCCATTGATGAATCTGTCTTGCAGCCAACAGCTCGGTAGTAGATTGGCTTGTACAGATGCATCACTCATGTTTTTTTTAACCTTTCACGTTGTGGTTTTTTTTTTCTTTTTCTTTTAGTTTTGAGCATAATTAACACTACTTTTTTTTAGTTTTGTTTCTGTGTTTTTAATTTTATTTTTTGAGACTTTAACTTGGTGATTTATTTGGGGTTGTGTCATATTATGTTTTTCAGAAACACTAGCAGCAATCACCATTCGAAGGTTTAGTCTTGTTGCACTATTTTAGAGATGTAATTTCTCCTAATGTTCTTGTGATTTTTTCACATTACTTTTTCTCTAAAAGGAGGGAGAGAGAGAGAAACAAAATTCATATCTTCTTTTGGTTTCTAGAGAGAAAAAGAAAGAGAGGTCAGATTTTGATATTTATGTTTAATATAGAGAAAATAGAGAAATTTTTTAAAATATCATTTTTGAAGTGTTATTTTTTAAAAATGTCATTTTTCAAAAAATTTGTGAAAATGTCACTTTTTCAAAATTATTTTTTTGTTATATCATTTATATTTGGGTTAATTATGGTGTATTATGGTTTATTTTTAAAGGTTTAAGAGTTTTTAGGGGTCAAAACATTTTTTAGGCTTTAAGAATCTATAATTAGTGGCATTTTTACAAATTGACAATCCAAAAATGACATTTTTGTACTTGTCCCAAAAAAATTTAAAGAGAGAAAAAAACATATTTTTCTTTTTGTTAATAAAATATGGCATTATTTAAAAAATAAATAAAGTGGCATGCTTGATTAAATAGCTTTTGAGTGTGACATTTTTGAAAGTACCATTTATTTCGTCTCCTCTTATAGTTATATTTAAAAAAAAAATTGTTAAAATTAAATTACAAAATACATTGATTTTAAATTTTTAAACTTATTATATTTTACTATAGATACATTTAATCTATTTTTTTTTAAAGTAGTTTATTCCTCTTTTCAATTCTAGCTATGTATAATTGCAATTATTGTTTTAAATATATCTTAATTTACCTTTTACTAAATGTAAGATTTAGCAACTTATTTTTTTGCTGTATTAATTTAGTTTTTGATCAACTTGTTTAATTTTTAGGACTTATTTGATATTTTAATTTTTTAATAAAATTTTCAATATATTTCTATTATATATATATATATATATATATATATTAGTATAACATTATGAAATGATATATTTATATTATCAATATATCACCAAATTAAATATATATGAAATCTAAAGTAGATATAACTATATATATATTATCTATATATATTATTATAACATTATGAATTTTCAAATTATTCTCATTACATTAAAACCAAGTGTTACTAAATAGCTGAGTACTATTTATTCTAAAATACTAACTATTATAATATTTTTTCGCAATAAATCACATATAACAATCTTGTAGATACTAATGCATATTTAATTTGAATTAGTTCTTAGTACCGAGTGCTTTCAAAATAATGTGTAGTACGTTTTAGGTCTATACGTTGTATTCAGTGAGAGATAGGAGTATAAATTAAATTCTTAGACAAAAAAAAGAGATAGTATTATAAACTACATTGAAAAGTACTGACACTATATTGTTTTTCTACGAGGATTAAGGCATACCTAATTGTTTTCAATATACTAGTATAAACTCCTCATAGAAAACCACAAAATATAAACATGCACATATATACAATTAATTGTACTAAAATCAACCAGTAAGAAACTATTTGTCTTTATATACGTACTTTTGGAAACTAAACTTTAAAGTGTGTATTTTTGAGAATTATCCTTATAAAATTTTGGAGATGAAGAAACTTCTCCAAGCTGTGTTTTTCTTGATGGTTTACATGACACATTCGATGGCAAGGGTTCCTTATCAAGGTTGTAACGACGTTGCGGAAGATAAAATGGAATCAAGTTTGATTAATTGGGAACGTACGAGAAGAAGAATCAGAGGGTGATTCAGGTCGTAAGTTAGTTTCTGGTCCGAGTCGTACTCGTAGTGCACTAGTGCTTATGGTCACTAGTTGTCAAGATAGTAAAATTCAAATCAAAAACAACAATAATACTAAAATCTTCTATGTGAATTTTATGTTACTTCGTATGGAACGCACTTAAGCATATTCATCATATCTTAAGCATGTTTTTTTCTTTTCCCACCACTGTTACGAGTCTTACCAAAGATATGTGGCTTAATTTGCTTTCAAAAGCATTTCTTTGAATAGGAGTTGGTAATGTACCTTTTTTTTGTTTGGTCAACAAACTTTTTCATTACTTCACTTAGGGAAAAACAGAGGATAAATTACACATCCCTTTTAGCGAGAGAATCGGCTAGTTGGTTTTTGATCTCGGAACATGAAGAAACTCAATAAAAGGAAACAAATGGATGAAAGATCTAATGTCTTGTAATATTCCAAAGAGTTCCTTGATGTGCATGCAGTTGACTAGAGCTCCAACTATCACTTGAGAATCCGAATATAAGACGATTTTGGTGAAAGCCTTTTTCTCGAGCTTTGGACAGAATCAGACGAATAGCAAGTGCTTCCGCCATAAGAGGTGAACTGACATACTGTTCCGCTTGTGCTCCCTGGTCAAACAACATGAGGTTTGTGCTCGGTATCTCTCGACGTTGAAAAGTCCATCCTAAGCCTGCCAATCGTTTTTCGAGGTGTATTGTTATCTCTATATATTTCTCTTTCGCCTTTCTCATCTTCTTGTGCTAATTGCCATTCCTGAGCTTCTTGCAAAGCTTTAGTCACCGTATCAAGTTCTGTGGGGGCTCTGTTTTTAAAAAAATTCTGGTTTCGGGCGTACCACAAAGACCATTTGATGAATTCAAAGGAAGAAAGAGCGTTGTATTTGCCTTTTTTTACCTTGAGCACAGTTGTGTCATCACGTGATCGTAGGTAGCACATCACTGTTTTCAAACCCTCTCGCCATGAATAGAAATGCAAGGAATGAATTTTATCTAAATCGGCTTTGTTCATGTGTATGTTTAGGCTTTGGCTTTGATCTATGTAGCATCCACGAAGCCATGTCGACCAAGTATTTTTGTTTCACTTCCCATACAATTCTGTGTTCGATAGAAACAAAATCAAAAACTTTGGACATGAGTGAAGAGTACAAAATAAATTAACCACATTACATACCTGTAGATTTGTTTCAAATCTTGAGGTATCTCTGATACATTTCTCATGAATGATTTTGTTTTTGAGAGCTTGAGTCCAAAGTGCCATCTCAGTTAAGTCATGAAGAAGATGCTTATTCACCAGTACAATGGATTCACCACTGAGGAAACACATTGAGTAAGCCAGTGTGAAAACTAGAAATTTACATTGCCTGCAAATGAGTCAATCACACACCTCAAGTCTTTGTGGCTGTAGATGTTTGATGTATATGGCTCAAAACATTCGTTGTTCCCGAGAATCTGACTTGTTGAGGCAGTGGGCATCGCTGCTACTAAAAGAGAGTTCCTCACTCCATTCTTTGACACCATGTCCCTAATCAAGTCCCAGTCCCAACGCTGATGGAGTTACATTCCACATGTCTGGTTGAAGAATCCCCTAGAAAATCATCACAAAAAAGTCATCCACACAATCCACGACATGATATTGAAATAGTTGAGGGATGAGATGCATACCTTGCTCACGGGACTTCCTTTGTACGTCTCGTACGCACCATCTCTTGCAGCAAGCTCTGAAGATGCTTTGAGTGCATGGTAGTATATGGTTTCAAATATATCCTTATTCAATTGTCGAGCCTGAGTAACAGATCAAACTTACTTATTAGAACAGAGTAAGCAAAATTATTTCCTTAAAAGGATTATGATCATTACGTAATACAAGTCTACCTCTGGAGAGTCAAATGGCATTCCAAGGAGGATAAATGCATCTGCAAGACCTTGTACACCAATACCAATAGGTCTATGACGCTTGTTCGAAGTTCTTGCAGTCTCCACAGGATAGTGATTCGATTATCCTATCGAGATCAATAGTAACAGTAGCAGTTACCTAGCCACACAAACAAAAATCAAATAAAAAAAAGGTTACCACAAACAAAACTTTTTAGACAAGATTCCAATTTTGTATCTATCTTACCTCGGCTAACATGTCAAAATCAAAGAAACGATTCTTTGAGCCTAGACTGCCAGCAAGTTTAGATGGATGAGATGCCAATGAGAAGTTCTATTGTGAGAAGAAGAATGTTAGAGCTATGTATATACTTGAGTGACCAAGCAAAAGAAGCAAAACTCACCTTCTCCCTTACAAATGTGGGCAAAGCGATAGATGCATGATTGCACACAACAGTTTCTGTTGGACTAGTATATTCAATAATTCCACCACATAAACTTGAGGACTTTATGGTATCTATATTTTGCTGATTGCTTTTCCTGTTGCATGAATCCTTTTCGGTAGAGTATTAAAGTAAGAATCTTATGGTTACATATAGCTACAAAGTCATGAATGTTTTTTACATACCTTGAAAAACATGTATAGCGTTCCTTCTGTTTCTAGCTGGCATCTCAAGATTTCAACCCAAAGTTCCCAGCCCTAAAGACCATGTAACAAACATAACTTGTATTGAGACAACAAGCTACATAAGAAGCAGGAGCATATACATATCAAGCTACATAAGAAGCAGGAGCATATACATACCTCTGTTTCATACTTGGTGTACAGTCTCTCAAATTCATCCCCCCAGCAATCTGCTAACCCCGGAGCTTCATTAGGACAAAACAGTGACCACTTCCCATCATTCTCGACTCTCTCCATGAAAAGATCTGGAACTCATAGAGCATAAAGCAAGTCTTTATCCCTCTCCTCCTCCTGCATTGGTACCTTTTCGTGCTTCCTCCGGAGCTTAAGAAACTCAAAGATGTCAGCATGCCATGACTCTAGGTTTACACTAAAGGCTCCTTCACCAATTACAAAATATACATGAGTTGATATACTAGACAAATGGTTATCGCTAACAGTAGTTTAAAACTGAGATGTACCACTCCTCTTGCCTCCTCCTTCATCAACATAATGAGCGGTATCGTTGAATACACGCATCATTGCAACAGTACTGAGGTAGCTTCCAGTTGCACGTGCATTATTAACCGAGACACCAATACTACCATCAGAGTTGCTTATAACAGCACACTCTTTGAGTGTTTCGTATAAGTCCTCGATGTTATCATCTTTGATGCAGATAAGACAGCAGCTGCTTAACTGCCAATTCAATTGCATTATCAATAGCGGATCAGCAAGTTAAGAATAAATATTCCATACATAAATTACAACTTACTTGAGGCCTTGGAGTTCATGCGTTACAGAGAGTAGGAGATGCGTGAGTGAACCATCTCTGAGATATCAAATGGTAAGTTTTGATTGCAGAATCGATATCGTTCTTGTGGATGCCAACAGCAACTCTCATAAGCATGTGTTGAGGCCTTTCAACAACTTTCCCTTGGACTTTCAAGAAGTACAATCTCTCAAGAGTTTTAAATCCAAAGTAATCATACTGAAAATCCCGGTCATAGATGATATCACGGTCCAGGCGATGAGCGTTCTACGATTGAAACCAAAAGGAAAACACAGTTAAGTGATACACAATATATATCCCTCCCTAGGGCATTTACAAAGAAATCTGTTACCTTGCTAACTATCAAAGATACATCATCAGCTATTAGTGAAGCCTTGGACATGTCATAAACCCTGAAAATACCGCAAAAATCCATGATCAAAGTAAATTCATAGTAAAACCTGATTATATGTTTAACCCAAACAAAAGTGCAATTCCACTCACGTCTCAGAAAATGATTTCTTAGTGTTCTTGTGAAGATTTGAGACAGCAAGTACTACAAGAAAACAGGTCGTGAGTGACTCCAAATATAGTCTCAAAACGGTCACAAAATACTACTTTGCGACTACTTAGAGACTGAATAAAAGAGTTGTTAAAAATCGGTCGCAAAAAAAATCGTCACAAAACAGTCGCATATTACCGACTACATTGTGACCATATATTGTAGTCGCATATTTGTGACCACTTAAAGACGAAATTCAGTAGTGGTAAATAAACGACTAAAGAGAGACTGAAAATATGTCGTCGCGCATTAGAGACTGCTTTGAGACGCAGAGTTTGGTCGTACATTTGCGACATTTTAAAGACTGATAGTGGAGTGGCTTATGAACTTTGTAGTCGCAATTTGGTCATTAAAGTGTCACGTAAATGGCATTCGATTTTTGGTTTGGTCAATGAAAGAGTCACAAAGTGGTCACAAATGTGCAACGCTTTTGTGACTGATATGTATACACAATTATAATTGTATATATATATTTATATATTGATATAATCTATATTACTGTTTTAGAATTGAAATCGAAAAAATTTAAGAAGAATAACAAAATGCCTTTCAAATAATTATCAAAACACAAAAGTACAAAAGAAAGTACATGTACTTTAAACTTAATTAGAGTTTTGCAAAAAAGAGAGTTTGAAAAGCACTACATTAATCAGTCTACATGCTGCTCGGGTGTGGTGACTGGTCCAGCAGGTTGTGCAGTGGTTGGTGAAGTGATTGGTTCGGTGGTTGGAGTGTTGTCTGGTTGCTGACCCATGAATGCTGCGATGCGGGGATCGGAGCTCTTCAAGAATGTAATGAGCCTCTCCATCTCAGAGATACGAGCTTGATCACGTCGATGCTCCTCATCACGTCGAGCTTGATCGCGGCGAATCTCCTCATCACGTCGAGCAATGCTCTCTTCCTGTGCAAGAATTTTAAGCCGAGATGCTTCAAGTTGTTCATGGATTTCGGAAAGAGAGTCCGCAGGAGAGCTTGCATAGCTCTCGTTCCTTTTCCCTTTGCAGACCATCTCAGTTAGTGCCCCAAGTCCAAATGGGTTCCCCTTGGAATCAGTGTGAGTACACTAAATAACCAAAAACCAGAATAAGTTAGTCCAGAAAATGTAGGCAGTGACATGAAATTATATAGTTCATAATTGTGCAAAACAACCAAGTGCATCTATCCTATTGATTCTAAACCACAGACATACTGATTTGGTACTCTAAAACGAGTATGAAATATTAGAGAATGACTCTTAACCAACAACAAGAAGATTGACAACAAGAAAGATCAGAAATGAACACAAATACCTAATTCAGATAAGGCAACTCAGCAATTCATAAACCAAAACAGAAGAATGCAAAACTGTTGATGAGAAACAAAAGAATTACTCAAGCATATGAATAAACCAAAACAGAAGAATGCAAAACAATTGATGAGAAACCAAACCAAAAGAATGCAAAATTCAAATAACACTTTATAAGCATATACATAAACCAATACTAGAGAGAAAAAGATATGCAATCATATGGTTATCAAGGAAAATACCTTGAGGAATATCGCATTCTTTTCTTCGACGGTTAGGGTCCGTAGAGTAGAATTTTCAGAAGAATTTGCAGGGCCATCCGGATCATCCTCAGACATAACTTCTTGTAAATGCTTCTCATACGCCTCAGCAACTTGTTGAGCTTTGTAATCAACAAAGCTTAAGCTGAAAATAAGAGATCAACGAGAGATTATTTCTCAAGAATCATAAATCAGAGGAAGAAAAAAAAACCCAAGTGAACACTGACGGGGGCGTAATCAGGATGGTCGCAAGACATGGCACCAACAGTGTCAGCAGCAAAATCGTCGAGTTGACTCGTGGTACACTAAATATATAGATTTTTAAAGGCTAAATCTTAAAATTATATAAAAAAATAAGAAAAACATATGATATATGTACACTAGAGAATAACTTAGCTTGACTTGTATTAATTTTTCTGCTTTCATTTAAGAAGAATTTTTTTTTTACCAAACATAGAGTAAGAGAATTTCATCTTGAGTGAATAGAAAAGAGGCTAAAACTAACAATAAAAAAATCTATTATATAATGGGAGAGTTTAATCTCTTTTCAGAGTGTCCACATCATCATTTTCAAGCATCTACTTTAAAAAAAAAAGTAATTACATTAAAACTAAAGTTTAATGATTCAATTAATTTTTGTTCTTTTTTTTTATTAATTAGCACACAACATAAAATTTAAAATTTATTTAAAACGAAAATAAAATTTAAAAAATAGTACAATAGAATTAAAATGAATAGAGATTACAAGAATTATAATTAATAATTTGATACAAAATATTGTATATATACATATATATAATTATATAATTATTTCCATTTTTATATAATTATATATTTCAAACTTTATAAATATTTCCAACTTTAAAATTGATTAAAATTCTAGATAAATTATACATCTTTTTAACGACAAAAAAAAATGAATATACCATAAAGATGAAATGTTATGTTTATTTCATCACTTTGAAAATTTTGTAAAACGTTCACATAGAAAAAAATGATTAAAATTATAGATAAATAACATGTGAAAATTCCAAAAGGAATAGAAACCAAATGGTGATGAATGTCTGAAGCAATATAATTAAGTGATTAAAATGAGGATCGTGAAGTAGAAATATGATTAGATAGTGAAAAATTTGATGTTTGCTGAAAGATATGAACAACTTTACTACAAAGATATGTTATATGTGGGCAAAGAGAATAGATTCTGGAAGGAGAACATGTTTGCATTAGAAAATGTAAAAAGAAAAGAGATAAACAAGGGTTTTAGAGCTCAAAAATATGTAGGCCGGAGACTAATATAAAACTTTCATATTATGTGAAATGTGAATATATGATAACGATGAAATTTTATGTTTATTTCATCAACTTGAAACATTTGTAAAACGTTCACATAAATGAATAAGTGATTAAAATTATATATAAATAACATGTGACAATTCCAAAATAATATAAACCAAATGATGATGAATGTTTTAAGCAATATAATTAAGTGATTAAAATGAGTATCGTGAAGTAGAATATGATTAGACAGTGAAAAAATTGACATCTGGTGAAAAAAAAAGAGATAAAAAGGTGTTTTTGAGCTAAAAAATATGTGAAATGAATGGCTTAGACTTGGTTATCGGACTTGAAACTGGGCTAAATGGTTTGGTCACACTAGCATGGTAGGTTGGATGGGAAAAATATATTTAAACTGATAAAATTCTTTTATTTGTTTGTTTTACTTGGTAAATCGTACTCGCCCAATCCGTTGTTGTTGCTTGGATTGACCTTTTAAAATTCAAATTATCATACTTAAATTTAATGATTTATATATTTTTGTTATATTAAAAATGATATCCCGCGCAAAGCGTAGGTATAAATCTAGTTTTAAGAAATGTCATTTTTCAAAAAATGCCACCTTTTCAAAATCTTTGCAAAAATGCCATTTTTCAAAATTATTTTTTCATTATATCACTTATGTTTGGGTTAACTATGTTGTATTAGAGTTTAGTTTTGAGGGTTTAAGGGGTTTTAGGGATTAAAACATTTTTTAGAGTTTATAATTTTAAGATTTAGGCGTTAAAAATCCCTAACTAGTGGCATTTTTGCAAATAGACACCCCTAAGTGGCATTCTTGCAAATGTACATACCAAAAGTGGTATTTTTGGAATTGTCCCAAAATATTAAGACCATCTCCATTGGTTTACAGGTTCTTAACATATTTTTAATATTTTATTTAACATTAAATTAAGTTAAAAACCTTATTTTCATTTTGCAAATTTGTTCTCCTCCATTGGTTAGAACCTGTTAGGAGTTCTTAAGAATTAATATTTTTGAATTTATTTTATTTTAAGTATAATTTATTTTGTTAAAGTTTATAACATACTACATTTTATAAAATCTGAAATATATTGTATTTCATGAAATTTTAAACATATATTACATCACATAAAAACAATTAAAACATAAAATTGCAAATCTTATACGTAAAAAAACATGCGATGGTCAATCATCTATGCAATTTCTAACTGAAAAGGAGAAAAGAAGAATCAAAACCTATTTGAAAAACCAAGATCTTCATATTGATAAATACACAACTTATTACTTAATAATGCTAGCCTGTTCTTTCAAAGTTGTCTCATAAGATCTTAGTTTTTCAATGTAGTCAATCACAAATCCAGGTTCTGAAACAAACAAATACCAAACATAATGAAAAAGTAGTCAAAACATCAGACTTGACAAAGATAACGTTTCTCTAATGATATAGCAACATCATGTCAAATTCTCTGCATTAATTCTTCCGGCGCAGATGAAAAAACTTGCACAAAACTACCAAATCAACTGGAACACCTACCAGGACAGAAAGGATATAGCAGAATATCATACATAATCAATTAAGATACAAAAAAACCTTGTACTATGTTCAAGAATCTTTCGTCAAAAATTAGCACAGGAGAAAAAGGCAGTAACGGAATCATCAAGATTACGAAGATAAGTCTTGTCAACCAAATCTCTCTTTGGTTAAGGCCTGTGTAGAAATCAGATATCGAAGAAATGGAACGTGAATGCAAGACCCAAAAGCCCCCAAAATCTCGAAGCTCTAATCACCCGCAAAACAAAAGTTCTAGTCATGGGTTCGACCCTCCATCATGGGTTTCCTTTGTTTTTTTTTTAAATTATACAAAACGAGGTAGTTTGGACAAATTATACACGGCTATATACAGATTGGAAAAATCAATACACGGTCGAGGGTTATATCGGGTTGACCAGTAGTTAGAGGATTGACTTGCATTTAATTTACCTTAAGGGTATATTCGCAAACCATAATCATTTGGAGGGGTTATTTGCAGAAAATCCAAATATGAATTATAATCTTAAAGTCTTACAATACAGAAAATAGATACAACCAAACAACCAATGCATATTCATACAATGATTGATTAGTTTCTCCATCAAAATCATGGTCTAATCCACATTTTCTAATACAGAATTTGTATGAAGATTCAGGTTCTCGGTTAGAAACAGGCTTTTACTAGGCTAGACCAGAAACGTTCCAAGGGTTTGCCTCTAACTAAAACCCCCTAGTTAAGCCCCATGACTACTAGTTTAGGCTATGTCCTAAGAAACTAGCTTACCCAAAACGAAGAAGACCACCTATGATGTTGATATACCATGAGTTACAGTGTTACACTATGTTAAGCTTTTGTGTGTAAGAAACGTACAAAGCTGTATTGACCAATCAATGAATTACAAACGTAAGGCTAAGATGCCAAGTTTCTGAACAAACAAATCAATCCTAGAGACTCTCTATTTATAAGAGAGGCTTTGCTCTTGTTTCCAAAAACCATCTTCAACTCTCCAACGACTTTGACTCTGACAAAGCAACCACTATAACTGTTTCCCCTAACTAACTCCAGCTCACTCTCTCCCTTCTTCTTATCCACTCATCTACTGCCACATCATCCATTCTTCTTCCTTCTCTAATAATACCCTTTCAGAGGCTTATCACACTACAGGATACAGAAACCTAATATTCTCTCTCTAAGAATAACTTCACATCATACAGGGAATCGATTAGAGAATTCAAATTATGCTAAGTAAGAATGTATTAATGTAAAATATAAAGCTAAAGTGAACAGTGAATGATATCAAGGATCTAGAAATCAATTGGATAAAAGAGTTAGGTTATGGGTAATTCGCAGGAATGAATCAAAATACGATCGTGTCGATCGACACACAGGTATGTGTCGATCGACACAAAGATGAAAAACGTTAGGATTTGTTAAGTGCAGTTCTAAAACTCAAACGCGAATGTAAAACCAATCAACTTTCGTTGCAGAGATTATCTATGACTAAATTCCTAAATTCCAAATTTTTTTGCAAACTTAGTGAATAAAACCAAGCATTAAATTCAGGTTCAATTGTTCACAAAATTACTAAGCCAAATTTCTTTGCGAATAGATAATTTTGCTCATCTAAGATTATATCAGGTTGTTAATAATACTTTCGCATCTATTAAAGCAACCTAGGATATCCAATTTCAGTTGATCAATCCTAATATCAGAGTTAAATCAATCTAGATGAAGAACATAAAGATAAATCCTAACACAATTTCAATCCTATCGATTTCTCATCAAACCCTTAAATCACCCTAAACCTAACAAGCAAACTATCTAAACCTAACAAGCAAACTACTCAGACATAGATGATGAAATCATAATGAATAAAATAAATTGCATAAAAGAGATAGAGTAAGTGATACAGAGAGTTTAGATCGATGAAGTCTGAAAGTCTGAAATCTCCTAAAAGCTCTGCTAATCTCTCCTCTCTTAAGTCTCAATTAAAAACTGGATCTCTCCTAAACAATGGCTAAAAACTAGAATAATAGGTCTAATCACGTTTTTGGTTCAATCTCTATGACAAAACCAAATCAAAATAGGAAAAACTGCAATTTCCTTTTTTTTCCAACGAACCGGTCGGTTAATGGCAGGCTGACATGTCGTCATTAAAACTTACATAAATTTCGATCCAACCGTTGGAATAACCTCAAATAACTTCGTAACAGAAGCTAATTCGATTCTCTATCTTGTGTCAAATTTCCAGGTCGATCTATTGGTTGAAAGATCTCCAACGAGTGCCGAACTTCTGACCTTTCTGCAGTCTTCTTCTCGTTAGACATGTGTGTGTCGATCGACACAGTCTATTGTGTCGATCGACACAAGACAAAACATGTTAGATCCGAGTTGATCGCTTTGGTTTCTCTTTTCACAATGCTCCAAAATCTCCCAAAAGCTCTCATTATGCTCCAATTGATCATTGACCTACAAAGACTCTAAAACAATAGGAAAACACCAAAAAGACTATGAAAAAGACTTATATCATGGTCGAAAACGGGTAAAAACCATGATATATCAAAAAGTAGTCAAAACATCAGACTTGACAGAGATGACGTTTCTCTAATGATATAGCAACATCATGTCAAATTCTTTGCATTAATTCCAACTAAGGGACTCAGACTGCTGCTTTTTGAGCTCTAGGTGATCATCTCTTGAGTACTGACTCACTGGAATTTCATTTCCTCATCTTATTCTCAAGAACTATCATATCACCCCAAATCATTCACCTTTTTTTTATTGATCGAAGGAGAGGAGTACCATTCTTTTCAACAGAGATTGCACTTGTCATGTATGAATGAGGAGTCAAGCTCTATGAACACCAATCACCGAGGAGGCCGCATAATTAGCTCGAACCCTGGGCGGATTATGCTGGAAGTAACAAACGTCTCTAGTTAACTGGTCAGCCTTAGGATTTCCCATTAGTCTGATTCTGAAATCGATCCTGGAACAATGGTCACACAACTGAAAAGAACAATCCACTAAACCAAAAGAATGATCATTGTTTCCAACTGACTATTTTGACTCAATAAAACGTTTTGGACTGACTATCAAAAACGAAAACAATGTTAGCAACTACCTCCCCCAGACTTAAACAACACTGTCCCCAGTGTTATCAAGCCTGAGATAGGTGAAAGAACAGAAAAGAAAAAGAAAACACCAATTGAAAAGAACGAGAATTTACCTATTGCAGGGTGTGTCGATCGACACAAGCAGGTGTGTCGATCGACACACTGTTGTTTCCTCGTCTCGTCTTTTTTTTTTTTTTTGAATCTCTGAAACACTTTAAACAAAAACCAAAAGTTAGTAAACAAAACAAAAATAAAACAAAAATAAGTAGACTTACCAGTGGGTTGCCTCCCACTAAGCGCTTGTTTTCAGTGGTTAGCTTGACTGTGTCAGGATTCAGGCTTTTGGTGGATCTTTGAAGGGCCTTCTGTCTCCCTCATCCGTTGATAGCCTTGCATTTGATCGATCTCTACCTCTAGACTTCCAAGGAACAATACCAAGGAAAAGCTTCATGGTAGTTTGCAGCATCTCTTGAAAACCTGCCTCTCCTTTCTCACTTAACTCTAAGGGGATGATGATTCTGAACTTGGAGAAAGGTTTAGAAGTCTTTTTACGCTTCACCTTGCAGGCAGTCAAGTCTCCAGCAGATCTCAAAGGTGGAGTCAAAGGTGGGGCACATAGGATCCTCTCCATATCGCCAAGGTCTGAACTCGGCTTTCCTCCATTAGTAACGGTTAGACAAGAATTCTCCTTAAACCGAACTGCGGGGTAGAAGACACTCTCGTTGATCTTGGAGAAAGAGATTCTCTGATTGGGAAAATCCACAATCGCATCCACAGTAGCAAGGAATGATGACCCAAGAATCAATGGTCTCTCACTGTCATTCTTCGTCTCCATGATGTGAAAATCCACCGGAACCAGACAATCTCCTACTTGAAGCATCAAATCAGGAATGAACACTTTCGAAGATGTTGAAGAAAAGTCAGCCAGCACGATAGACATCTTCGAAGGTTGCTGATCCTTAATCCCCAGCTTCCTTGCAACACACTCAGACATGACATTCACATTAGCTCCAGTGTCACAAAGAGAGTTCTTGAATTCCATACCTTTGATCGAACAAGGAACAACGAACATCCCTGGATTCGGTATCTTCTACAACTTCCTCAGTTGTGGTTGAGCATGTCCTTCTTTCTCCTCTGGTGTTTTGACACTGATAGCCCGTGGGTATGGAATCTTGGGCCTGTAGACCCTTTCCTCTGCTTGAACTGAAGGTCGCGAGGTGGTTAGACTCGTCTGGGATCTGTGTCGATCGACACTGTCGTTCTATCGATCGTCATGCGATTTTTGGGTGAAAAAATCACCGATTGCGTAGACTCCAGTGTTGCGATTTACGACCCGTGTCGATCGACACGGGGTCTGGAACAGAAATCTATTCGTATTCAACCTCCTCTTCACTCCCTAAGGTGATGGCATTGACGTGTAGTCTCGGGTTTGTTTTTGTCTTGGCTGGAAGAAATCCCTCTTGCCTTCTAACATTCTCCGCAGTTTGAGCAACTTGGGTGTCTAGTTTCTTCACATGGAGATTGAGGGCCTTAATTTTTCCATTCATATCATAGTATATTGCGTCCATCTTTCCATTGAAGCTTATTGTCATCTTCAGTTGACCCTCTAGGAGCTGCTCCAGCATAGATTTCATCTCGCTTCTCTCTGATGACTGAGCAGGAGGCGTCTGGTAAGAAGAAGAACCGTAATTCCTTGTGTAGTTGCTCAGGAAAAGCTTCTGGAAATCATTCTTCTAATACTCTTGTTGATTCCCAAACCTCTGGCCTTGATCACCAGCTCCACCAACGTAGTTGCAATCCTTCTCATCCCGCTCTTCCTCTGGAATGAAGGTCTCTACCACTTGAGCAAACTAAACAGTCTTCTTACCCACTAGCAGGTTATGCACAGAGTCAATCTTGGCTTTCACCTCAGCTATCTGGCTTCCAGCTATGTTCCCACCAAGCTTCTTCCTCTCGAAGTCTGCATTCTTGGTACTATTGCTAGAAGCCAAGTTATCAATGAGAATCAGTGCATCCTCCGGATAGCGAGTGTTGAAGTTCCCATTGCTAGAAGAATCCCGAGCCATCTGATACCTCCAATCAATACCTCTGAACAAGATACCCAACAACTGAACATCACTGAACCCATGGTGAAGACAATCTCTCTGGTATGACTTAAATCTTCCCCAGGAAGCCTTAAATACCTCAGTCGGTCCCTGCTTGAAAGTAGAGATCTTGGTCCTCAGATCCTCTGATCTCGCCTCATTGAAGAAGTTGTTGAGGAAAGCATTCTTGGTGTCCTCCCAAGTAGTCAGCGAGCCCGGCTCCAGCTGCTTCAACCAGTAGGCTGCTTCTCCACTGAGAGAATAGGGGAAAAGCTTGCAGTAGAGGTAGTCGCTGGACACTCCATTAGCCTTGATGCTAGATGCTAAGTCCTCAAACCGCTCGATGTGGTCCATGAGGTGCTCAGAGGATAGACCATGGAACGGGTGTTGAGCCACAAGTGAGAAGAAAGTAGGCTTCAACTCAAAATCGCTCCTCTGGAACGCAGGAGGGCGAATTGCAGCCATGTTGGCATAGAACTCGTCAGGCCTGTTGTACTCTCCCAGAGTTCGCCCTCGCCCAACTGGCTCTTGGCGATGTATAACATGCTGCTCCTCCACAATTACAACTTCATTCTTATCCAGCCTCTGACCCTGAGCATTGCGTTTACGACCCTCAGCATCTTGAAGAACTCCATCTTCACCTCTGATAAGAATCAACGGATTCATTGTGGCTGCCTTTCTTGCTGCTCGGTTAGCTCGCTCCAACTTTCCAATCTCGAGATTGAGATCAACAAGCTCTTCGTTCTGGTTGCTCCTGGTAATGCGATTAGGCATAAACCTGAAACACACAAGACAAAGAGAAAATAACAAGTATCAAAACAAAATAAAATAAAATAAAATAAAAACTTAGACAAAACTCTAAAATCAAAAATCGAATGGTGATTTTGATTCCCCGGCAACGGCGCCAAAATTTGATATGCTCAAATTTTCCCTGAGCTACTCTCTCAAATTAAGAGATCGATGTAGTACTTAGGGATCGAATCCACAGGGAATCTAAACACACAATCGATTAGAGAATTCAAATTATGCTAAGTAAGAATGTATTAATGTAAAATATAAAGCTAAAGTGAACAGTGAATGATGTTAAGGATCTAGAAATCAATTGGATAAAAGAGTTAGGTTATGGGTAATTCGCAGGAATGAATCAAAATACGATCGTGTCGATCGACACACAGGTATGTGTCGATCGACACAAAGATGAAAAACGTTAGGATTTGTTAAGTGCAGTTCTAGAACTCAAACACGAATGTAAAACCAATCAACTTTCGTTGCAGAGATTATCTATGACTAAATTCCTAAATTCCAAATTTTTTTGCAAACTTAGTGAATAAAATCAAGTATTAAATTCAGATTCAATTGTTCACAAAATTACTAAGCCAAATTTCTTTGCGAATAGATAATTTTGCTCATCTAAGATTATATCAGGTTGTTAATAATACTTTCGCATCTATTAAAGCAACCTAGAATATCCAATTTCAGTTGATCAATCCTAAAATCAGAGTTAAATCAATCTAGATGAAGAACATAAAGATAAATCCTAACACAATTTCAATCCTATCGATTTCTCATCAAACCCTTAAATCACTCTAAACCTAACAAGCAAACTATCTAAACCTAACAAGCAAACTACTCAGACATAGATGATGAAATCATAATGAATAAAATAAATTGCATAAAAGAGATAGAGTAAGTGATACAGAGAGTTTAGATCGATGAAGTCTGAAAGTCTGAAATCTCCTAAAAGCTCTGCTAATCTCTCCTCTCTCAAGTCTCAATTAAAAACTGGATCTCTCCTAAACAATGGCTAAAAACTAGAATAAATAGGTCTAATCACGTTTTTGGTTCAATCTCTATGACAAAACCAAATCAAAATAGGAAAAACTGCAATTTCCTTTTTTTTCCAACGAACCGGTCGGTTAATGGCAGGCTGACATGTTGTCATTAAAACTTACATAACTTTCGATCCAACCGTTGGAATAACCTCAAATAACTTCGTATTCGATTCTCTATCTTGTGTCAAATTTCCAGGTCGATCCATTGGTTGAAAATTCTCCAACGAGTGCCGAACTTCTGACTTTTCTGCAGTCTTCTTCTCGTCAGACATGTGTGTGTCGATCAACACAGTCTATTGTGTCGATCGACACAAGGCAAAACATGTTAAATCCGAGTTGATCGCTTTGGCTTCTTTTTTCACAATGCTCCAAAATCTCCCAAAAGCTCTCATTATGCTCCAATCGATCATTGACCTACAAAGACTCTAAAACAATATGAAAACACCAAAAAGACTCTATGAAAAAGACTTATATCATGGTCGAAAACGGATAAAAACCATGATATATCAAAAAGTAGTCAAAACATCAGACTTGACAGGGATGACGTTTCTCTAATGATATAACAACATCATGTCAAATTCTTTGCATTAATTCCTCCGGCGCAGATGAAAAAACTTGCACAAAACTACCAAATCAACTGTAACGCCTAACAGGACAGAGCAAGGATATAGCAGAATATCATACATAATCAATTCGGATACAAAAAAATCTTGTACTAAGTTCAAGAATCTTCCGTAAAAAATTAGCACAGGAGAAAAAGGCAGTAACAGAATCATCAAGATTACGAAGATAAGTCTTGTCAACCAAATCTCTCTATAGTTAAGACCTGTGTAGAAATCAGATATCACGAAGAAATGGAACGTGAATGCAAGACCCAAAAGCCCCCAAACTCTTGAAGCTCTAATCACCCGCAGAACAAAAGTTTCGATAAACCCAGAAGAACCATTCTTTCCGGCGAGCTGAGATTGCCGGCGATCACCGGTAGCGCTGAAACGAAGAAACGGAAGAAACCCAGCAATGGAAGAGAAGAAATAGTGGCCACCATTATCGCAGTAGAGAAAGAAAAGTAAACGAGTCAGAGAGAATATGATCGGTAAATTGAAGAGAAGGTTTTTGTTTTTCATTTCTCTGATTTATCTCTAAATCTTGGGCTTTTATAAACCGACGTTGGGCTTTTTAGAAACAATATTGGGCTTTTCATTTTGAGTAACAATAAAACGTTCAGTTGAATTATTTAATTTAATTTATTGACAACTAATTATTTTAAGTGTTCAGAATAAAAAATCGAAGCCATTTGCCATAAAAATTATACCCTCATGTGGATCAACTAAAATGTATAAAAGAGCAACACGTGGCGTGGCAATCTCTGTCAATCGCAGACGTTCTCCTCTCTCTTCTCTTCTCCAGCGTCCGATCAATCTCTCTCCCTTCTCCATCTCCCTCGCTTCTTCTTCCTCCAATCATCAAGCTCCTTCTCTCTTTCACTCCCGCCCTTTTTCGAATTCCTCTGGTAATCATCATCATCATCTTCTCCGATTCGTGATTTCAATCTTCGATTTGTTTGTTTTCGATGATGGGTTTTTGTAAAATTTGTGAATTTTGTGAGTCTAGGGTTTCTCTGAGATGGCGGAGTCACAGGCGGCTAAGAGTCCAGAAAGCCATGAGAGTGGTGGAGATCAAAGCCCAAGGTCTTTACACGTTCGTGAGCAAGATAGGTTTCTTCCGATTGCTAACATAAGCCGGATTATGAAAAGAGGTCTTCCTCCTAATGGTAAAATAGCTAAAGATGCTAAAGAGATTGTTCAGGAATGTGTTTCTGAATTCATCAGCTTCATCACCAGCGAGTATGGCTTGCTTTCCCCAACCTTTTCTTTATTTTGAGGCTTGATTGGAACATTAGGTCATTTTATCAAAAGCCTTAAACTTTATGGTGATTTAAGTCTGCTTGTGTAGTTTTGAGATTTGGTGGGTTGATTGAAAGTTAAGGTCTTTGTTTGGGTTCTATGGTGCAGATTTGTGGTGTTTAGATTAGGATTTTTGTTATTGTTGGATTGAGTTTTGTAAAGAATCTTTTGTATGATGCAATGGGGGTTTTTGGTGGTTTTGATGAGCAGAGCGAGTGATAAATGTCAAAGAGAGAAGAGGAAAACTATCAATGGAGATGATTTGTTATGGGCAATGGCTACTTTAGGATTTGAAGATTACATCGAACCTTTGAAGATTTACCTTACGAGATATAGAGAGGTATGTTCTGGCTTCACTATATTGTAGTTATGCTGTTCACGAAGTTTACATGAATAGAGTTTTTGAATTAACTCACTTACTCTGTTTTACCTTTTCTTTTCTACCATATGAATTGGATAATCGCAGATGGAGGTCAGTGGTTCTTCTCTTTGATTTGTTGTTCATTCCTAATACTTGTAAAGATCTCGTCTTTTAGGCAACTATCGTATCAAACTGTATTGACATTTTGCTTATCGATAGGGTGACACAAAGGGATCAGCTAAAGGTGGGGATGCGAATGCAAAGAAAGATGCCCAATCAAGCCAAAATGGCCAGGTAGATGTCTAAAATCTTATGCGTTTGACATTTACGTCTTTGCATTAAAACAAAATTGTCATCGTGTTTCTTTCCTCTCGTCGCTTTAGCTAGACCCGATTTAGTCTGACATCACAGAGTTTGTTTACCATCTAGCAGTTCTCACAGCTTGCTCACCAAGGCTCTTTCTCACAAGGTCCTTATGGGAACTCTCAAGTAACGTTTCCTCTCTTCTCTTTTCACACTCATAGGGATACACATTCTTTTGTTTTTTCGCTATTACTCAGAAATCACTTTCTCTCATTTTCTTATGTATCCATAGCTTAAACAGAAACTCAAACCCTTATAGATCAATGATAATTTTTCAGCTAACATACATAGCGCAAATCGGCCAGTGAGATAAAGTATATAATTGATGATATCCTCCTTGACCTGTAGAGTGTTGTGCATACCTATAATGATGTTTTGATGAACTATGATTAGGGCTATATTATGTCTACCTGAAGAAACCTCTAAAGCATCACTTGTGTTTGATGTATTATGTCTACCTGAAAATGATCTCTGAACTAATTTTACTAACGAATTGGTATAACGCAGGCTTCGCATATGGTGGTTCCAATGCCGGGGACAGACTAGTATGAAGATTATTGAATTCACCAAAATGGTTATATGTATATTATTTGTGTTGTAATGAAGAGTCTTGCCATGCAGAAACTTTGACAATACTCATCTCATTGTTTTTTTTGTCTTCTTTGGATTTGTTATGAAGATGTCAAGGAATTCATTTTTATAAATGGTTTGTTGGTTTGTGGATTATTTCATGCAACTCTCGACTCTTAAGCAATCACTCTTTTTAGAAGTACCTTACGCTTAAGCCAAAAGTTGATAAAACTTACGGTTTCTTTCATAAAATTTATTTATCATATATATATCAAAATTGTATAGTTCATAAACCGCAATTTTTAACTTTAACAATTTTTAAAAAAAAATTCGCATGTGTTTCTGAAAAATCATCATCATCTAATGAATGCTTGTGCTCGAAGTATATACTATTCCTCTGCAAGAAAAATGTTTATTTTAGTATGAAATTTGATGTTATATCATTTGTCATGTATCTAAATTGCTATGTTCTATACCGCGTCATCTTCATAGAAAACCTATATCTCGATTATGCTGAATTGTGGATAGCTCCAAAATCTGTTGAACCTTCCTCAAGTAGGAGTGAGAAGAGCCAATAGTTTTGTAATTTGTTTATGTGAACTTGTGTTTTTTTTATCCCTACACTCTTTTTAGTAACCCAAAATTTAGATGTTTATTGTTATTTGGTTACAATTGTTTTCTTTCTGTTTTTTGACAGCAGTTACAATTGTTTTTTTATGGCAGCTTTATCTGTTAACAAAATTAGAGATTCTTTACCAAAATTATATTCGTATTCCTATTTTTTTAACAATAATATAAACAATCTAACGGTCACAAATCAGTGGATTAGGGCCCACTTCGGTTTAAGAATGAAAAACCCTCGATATTTAAGTAGATAAACAAAGCACGCCGCCTTTTTCTATTCCTTTCAAAAGAACTAATTTCAGAAAATATTAAAAAAAAGAAACCGCCGATTTGCTTCGTTTCAAATTCTTCTTTGCGAAACCGTAGGAATCTTCGAGCGATTAAGGTTTTTTTCGATCTTCCTTCGAGTATCTGTTCATATGGAAGACGACGAGAACTGGAGATTCGAGCTCGATATCGGTGGGCTTAGTCTGATTGATGAAGATGATAGCCTCCTCGATCCCACCAGCTACGAATTTTCAGGTAAAGTTCAATCTCTTTACACATTCCTCCAATTTATCGGGATTGATTCTCGTTAAGGTGATTCTGGAATTTCGTTTAAATTCGCATTCCTCGATTGTAGATTTTTTCTGGGAAAGAAGCTTTGGATTGTTCTTGCGTTTGTGATCTTTTTCGTTTTTGTTAATTACATTTAGGTTTTAGATTTGAGCTTAGTGTTATTCATTTCTTGATTTGGGAGCTGTCATTGAATCTGAACTCTATGGTATTATTGGTTTTAACATCTTGCTTTTGATGATGGATTCAGACACTGATAAAGAAGACATAGGTCTTGATTTATTTGGGGATACACATAATTGTGATGAAGAGAAGGAACAAGTGCTTCAACCTCATGAATCACCTGATGAACCTCATAAGATGATCAAGTATAACCTTCGCAAAAGTCTTGCCTGGGACAAAGCCTTTTTCACCAACGCAGGCAAGTTTTTTGCTGTCGTCATGGATTCAGTAGTGTGTATTGTTTAGTTTTTGCTGAGAGACGTTGTTGAAATCAGGTGTTCTGGAACCAGATGAATTGTCTAGCATGATCGAAAGCAATTATATCGGTGCCAGGAAAATTTTACCAACCATTCAAGAGGATGTGAACAGATCAACAGACTCTTTATCGACATTGCAAAGTGATTGCACGGTGGAAACCAGTCAGGAATTTGTTTTGTTTGACGATGTTAGAGCATCAATCCAGAGGTCTACTATATCATCTGATGCTGCAACACCTGACAAGAGTAAGGAAATGGGAGCAACAGAGCCAGTACCTAGCCCAAGTAAGCGTTCTTTATATTGGATAGAGGGAAAAGGAACTAGCTTCGCATTTTTAAGTGGATATATAAGGGTTCCGTGCATTGGTATCTGTCTATGATTATTTTTCTACTGTTTTTGTGTAGAACGAGCTTAAAGCCTTAATTGGTAGCAGAATGTTTTATTATGGAATAGAAGATCTTATATATAGTCTATTTGTTGTACTTTTTGTCACCATTGATCTTGCTGTTGATGAAGCTTTTCCAGTGTATCAGCTGCTGTGTTTTTAGTTTATAATGCACCTGTACTATAGAAAGTAGTATTTGAAACTTTATCTGCTTGAAAGATAGCTAATTTGTGTTATCTGTTATTCACTTAATCTCAAATTGAACATTTCCCGTTTGAATTTTGTAGCTCTAAGTACGCTAGACGACTTTGGCTCTCAGGAAAAGGTAAGTCCCATAATAACTTTAGGCTTTGGTTTGATCTTTCGCTCTCTCCCTGATTAAACATGTCTTTGTTTTGTTTGTTTCTCAGATGAAACCCAATGATAGCCGTAAAAGGCCAAGTATTAGGGCACAGGGATTAGGGAAGGTTACAAAGCAGGTATACTAAGGACTCTCTCTATGTGCTTGTCTTGTTAAAGCATCTGACAATATGAGAATAATGGGTTTGTCAGTGGTAGAAAATGTTGAGCTAGACTAATGAATTCAAAGAATATGCGATTTCTGATAACAAACTAATGAATTCAAACTGAATGTCTGGTCTTTTAAATCACATATTACGTCTCATCTTATAGTGAAGCATGCAAACGGATATTAAGCTTATGTTATTTGTTTATGATAATTTTCTACAGCCTGTTGCTGCAAAAGAACACAATGCATCCATTTCCAGGCCACTCAATGGACTCGGGAAAACTAAGAGAGCTTCGGTAGATGTTACCAAAGCTAAAGAAGAAAAGAATAGTAAATTAACTGGGGGTTAGTCAGTTCTCTTTCTTAAAGATGTCTTTGCATGTCATTTCGAATGATCTGTTTCTTACTTCTGTATCTTGCTGTTATCTTACAGGTAAAGAGCCTTTGGCTAGAGTTCCAATTTCAAGAAGAACTCGACCCATTGTGTCAAAACTTGAAGTGCCTTCAAAATCTGCTTTACGTTTTTCAGTTGCCTCCAAGAATGAATCGCCATCTTCTGGCTCTTCAGTTGAGAGTTGTGCCAGTGTTTCGCCAACCGCTTCCAACAGGTCTCTAGATTCGCTACAGCTGAAGAAAGATCAGAATTTGAGAATAGCGTCCCATTCTTTGGCGAATGGATCAACATCCAGAGCTGCATCTAGAAATATAGGCCAGCCGAAAGTTCCACCCGTCTCAGCCAGTAGGACATACAAGTCCAAGCTTTTTTCCAAGGTAACGCGTCTTAGTTCTAGCGTTGACTGGTCATCAGAAACACCTGACTGGTCATCAGAAACACCGCGAGTTTCTACACCTAATAAAATAGCTAAAGGTATCAAGAAAATCGTCCCTGGTGAAAGCGGTCCTGCGAGTAATAATACAACAAAGACTTTGAAGCCTCTGAACAATGCTAAAGATGCATCTGCTGTTCAAGATGACCTTAATAAGCCGGATAAACAAGGCACAAAATGTGGTTCAGTTTTCAGTGGCAGCGCGGTGCGTCCAACTTCCATGACGAAACCAACAGGACTCCGTGTGCCATCACCAAAAGTCGGCTACTTTGACGGAGTAAGTATGAAATTCTTTACATCGGAACTATGAAGCAAACAGAGAAAGAACTTGGAAAGAAAATTGAATTTGTTTCTTTGCTTATTGATACATATCTTTGTTTGTGGCTAACAGGCAAGGAGCAGCGTTCTTCGAACACCCACAGGATCCTGCACTGGTCCGGTTAGTGGCTTGGCAAAACATGGAGCTCGTAGCCCAACTGAATCAACTGCTAGTAGAACCAAGTCTGGAAAATCCCAACCCTCAAGGTCTCCTCTTATACAAGAATCCATAAATCCTAAAGCAAAGGTCAGTCCTGTTTCAAGGAGTCCCAGGCTGATTGTCTCGGCTTCTGCGTCTTCTTCTCCAAAGCTTACCAACAAAATGTATTCAAAAGTCAGTGCAGAGGAACAACTCAAGGGCAATGAGGAGGATAATGTAGCGCGGTGATGAAACGAAATCACTTGCAACTTCCTTAATTACCATAAACTTTTAGGTAAAAGACCAGATCGAACAAGTGCTGTGTCAATGTATAGCTTTGATTTGGACTTGCAGTCTGGTTCCTAAACATAGTTTTGTTATATTATTATGTTGTTGTGTTCTAATTATGTTGTTGTATCGGAAACAACAAAGTTCAGATTCATAAATGTTGATCAGAGTTTCAGCTAAGTCAATAAAAGAAGAAGCAAAAGTAGTTCACAATGCAGTTTTGGCAACAAAAAGATTGAAACTTGCAAAAACAACGATCGAATATTACAGACAGCAATGGCAGTGAACTTTAAAAACTTCAGTTATCACTTCTGACTTTTCTTTAGCAAGACACCAATCTTCTTTAGCATACTCCCGTTCTTCTTCTTTGGCGACGACAAATCATCATCCATTTCATCCAGATACGGCGACATGTTCACATTCCTCCTCAACGGACTCTCCAGCGATCCTGTTCTCTCTACGTATTTCCCGTGACTGTTTATGTTGTTGTTACCACCAGAGATCATGGAAGCAGCGGCTTCAGCTGCTTTCCTCCATTGGTCACACTGAACTTTGAGTCTCCTCAATTCAACTTCTAGTTCCGTGTTAGTGACTTGTGCTGCCCCTAATTGTTCTGTTGCATTTTCTGCTCTCTTCCCGCTCTTATCTGCTTCCTCTGTCAGACTCCCAAGCCTCGCTAAAGCCTCGTTGATAACTTTGTTCTTCTCGCTTTGCATCTTCTCCATATCGCCCCTGAGACTCTCGTTCTGCGACATTACACTCTGCAGCTCCATCTCCTTGTCCATTAGATTCGCTCTCAGCTCCATCACATCAGATTCTAGCTTCTTGAGTTCACCTGTAAACTCGTGCTCTTTCTGGTTTAAGCTATTCTCCAAGTTCACTTCTTCTTTTTCTTTGATTTTCAGGTTCAGTAACTCATTTTCATCAGCAAGTATCCTCAGTTTAGCTTCCTTATCCATTAATCGTTCATGCAAAGCCTCTCTTTCAGCTTTGATTCTCTTCAGTTCTTCCCCTAACTCAGCCTCTCTCTGCACATATCCGGATTTTACTACCTCAACTTGTTCATAAGCAGTTCTGATCTGCAACGTGCTCTGGATATACTCTTCGTGGTACCTTCTCTCAGTTACTTCCACTGCAGATTTCAATTGGCTAATCTCATTCCTTGCGACATTTATCTCTACTTTGAGCTCTTCCACTGATGCTGAGTCCCCGCTGCTGTTTCCTTGGGCTTCATCTTCTTCCTCGAGCTGTCTCACAAGTTGCTCTAGTGACTTTACCTCGGATTTGGACTGCTCTAGCTCAGTTGTAAGGGAGTTACAAGTTTCAGACATCTTCATCCCATCTGATCGTAGCATCTCTACCGTCAAATTCGCTATCTCTAACTGCTTTTCAGTTCCTGACACAATTTCATGTGCCCGAGCTTCCCCCTCTTTTGCATCATACAGGTCGCCTCTAAGTTTCTCGACAAGAGACACCGTCTCATTGAGTTCCATCCTCAAGTCCTCAACAGACTCAGATTCAGACAGCTGAGCTTTCAGTTTCTGTACCTCGTTCATGGCAGAAGCTAGAGCAGTGGAATCCATGGCGTGCTGTCTCTGCATTGCTTCGAGTTCAGACTGCCACGCTTTGTCTCGTTCCTGAGAGAGCTTACGAAGCTCATCGATTCTTGAATCCTCAGAGGCATTGATCTCCATTAAGTGCTGCTTTGTCTCCTCTGCTTCATCTTGAGCTTCTTTCTTCATAGCTTCTGAAATGCTTAGTTGTTCCTTTGTCTTCTTTAGCTCTTCTTGCAGCTGAGATATCTGAGATGCCACTTCCGGTGTTCTCCCTGTCCGCTTCTTCTGAATCTTGCAAACAGAATCAACAACGAATACAAACAACTCAATTACGATCAATGCATCAGACATTGCATTTAGACATGTCAAGCACAAGATTAGAAGCTCTAGCGTGAGCTGACCCATAACCCTCTAAGAACCTGACAATGATTTGACCTCTTTTTCAAGCTTTAGTTCTTGCAAGAAACCACATATAGACAAACTTGAAAGTTTAAACACCTACGAGTACTTAGCAGCGCGCAGATTGAATCAACAACACAAATTAGTTCTTACGAAACGTGGAAAACTGAGGCCAGTATGAGTTATATCATATAGGCACTGATCAACAAAAGCATTGTGCAAAGCTATTAGTACCTCATTTACAGGGGTTCTTGGAGAACGGCGATCAGCAACTACTTTTGGGCTCTGTGTTTTCGGTGTCCTGATTTTTGGGTTGGGAGACGAAACAGGATCAGTTTCTGCAGTCCTGAGCTTACGAGCAGTTTTAGGAGTTGCTGCAGGAGATTTCTTCTGAGGCACTTCCAACGATCCCGGCCTATCATAATCACAATAACGCTAAAACGTAACCAAACAAACGAAAGAAGCAAGTACACAAAGAATCAAAAACCACTAAAATACATCCCCAAGAACCATTAAAACTGATCAAAGACTTTAAAACCACAACCAACAATCCAATTGACCATATCAAAGAAAGACTGACTTTAAAAGAACAAGAGTGAGGATAATCACCTAGGTTTTGGAGTCTGCATTGCTTGTGGTTAGAGTTTTAAAAACACTCCCTTTTGGATATAAATCAATACCTTCTTTGAACAAGAACCTGGACAAATAGAACATGAACAGAAATTGTGAATGTAAGAAAGAAGCAAGAAACACAAAATCGGTATTAAAAGATTATCATATGCATATACAACAAACTCAACAGAAGTACAAAGCTTAAGCAACTGTACAAAAACAAAAAACCCTAACAAACTAAACCAGACAAAATACATTAGCTTCAAAGAGACTCCATTTTTTTAAAACTACTACCACTACCACCAAACCAAGGCAAGCAACAAGACAAACATAAAAAAGAAACTGTTCATCAATGTGATTCAATCTAATCACAAAGACTCAATTACAAGCAAAGAAAGTACATTTATATTCCCACATAATCTTTTTAGTTGTAAGTCATCAATTTTGGCTTTTGTTTCTCTTCAAATTTTGGAACTTTTTGGGGGAGAAAAATTATAAATTTATGTCATTTAGTTAACATGGGTTCTGGATTTATTAGGTGGATCTTCCCCAAAATAGAAAAAACATAGAAAATAAACCAAGTAAGAAATTTGAATTTAAACCTAGAACAAGAAGTTTTTTCTTTTTCAGAAAATTAATTTTTTGAAAACCCTTTTGTTTAAAAACAGCAGAAACGCTTTGCTTTTTTCCTGGAAAATAGTATTATTAAAAAAAATTTGGCTGAATCTTCAAGCTAACAACAACCCCCAAAAGAGAGTAAATGTAACAATTAATCCAAAGCCCTAAAAAATTTACAGTTTTTGTAGCATAATAACGCATAAATAACTGATTAAAACCCAGAAACATAGAGAAAATTTTAGGTTTTTCAAACACATCAAAAGAAAAACTTTAAACAAAAATGGTAAAAACCCAATTAAAAAGAAGTGGTGTTAAATGTTCTTCACCTGCAAACTGTGGCTTTAGCTTCCTCTTTTGGTCTGAAATGTATTTAGAACAGAGAGAGATCGGAATGGAAGAAAACGGAAAACAAAAAAAGAGGAGAGATTGAAGGAAAAGAAAAAGAAGGACCCTTTAGACCAATTGAGATTTGGACATGGTCTTCTTCGTCTTCCTCTCTCTTTGTTCCTAGTGTTGTTCTCTCACTGACTCTGCTCGTTTCCCAAGTCTTTTTTCTTTTTACAGTGAACTGTCTATTTGTTTTCATTAATATCCAGAAAGAGAAAAAGAGTCTATGAACAAAATAGAGAATCGGGAAATCATGATTTTACCCCGACACCTTTTGGTTTATATCAAAATAGTCCCTGTTTTATTTACCTTTGCTTTTTTGACCATGACTGATATTCGGTATCTAGAAATAGTATTCTTACATATAAACAAAATCCAAAATTGATAACAAAGGAGTAAATAATATGTTCATAATTGATAGCCAAAAGTAAACATTATGTTACCAAATAGGTAAATTATTGAAAATATTCAAAATCAGTATTTTAATTTTATTTTATTTGAAAAATGAATACAGTATTATCATTGGTTGATTTCGGATATCTTAAATGATTATGAGTCGAATTAATGTATAACATTATTATAAAACAAATTGTAAACTAAAATTGTGGAATGGTTTTCATGTTTGGAATGGTACCCACATTAATAATAAGTAGTTGCTTTCAAACCTATATTTTACACCATTTCATGTTAACGTGCGTTAATGACACTACTTCTCTAATTAATGCTGGTTATTATTAGTTGTGTTGTTCTTTTTAGTTTTAAAGTTTGATATGCCCACACAAAGATAGCCTAATTAACGCCAAAAATGTTTTTAAGAAAATCACTATTAACTTCATAACTACATTTGTTTTAACATGTTAACCATCCAAAGCCTCATGAGAATGAACCTTCAACCCTCCTTAACTCTATCTTAGTAAAAGTAACTCAAAACAATAACAATCAGTAATCTTTTTTATACAGTTTTACACTTCACAACTCGTCTTCATATCCATTTGTTAACTTCATCCATTTGAGTTTAGAACAACTAGCTCCTTATATAACTTTTGGTAAATTGGACTCTGCCATTGGAGTGTTTTCTTTTTATTTGCTAAAATTTGATGCATATAATTATAGGGTTGCAAGAATTACAAATTGTTTTACACAACTGATATCTTTAGAAGCCATTGGATTGTTGGTAATATGAATGACAAAAGTGTCTTTTATATACAGACAAAAAAGTTCACTAATACACTAAAAACCGCTTGGTCATGAAAACAAAACAAGTTAATGCCATTCATGAACGCGAGAGTAAAAACAGAAAACTCGACCATAACTTGCAAAAAAAGTTGAGCCGGCCAACTTATAAGTTGAGTAGAACGTGCATTGACATTCTTAATAGTAATCATATAAGAATGAAAACAAAAACATTCAATAGACGTTATAAACTTGACAAAAAGCATTATAGACGCGACCAATACAATAAAATTACTTTAAAAAAATATATATATACAATAAAATTAAGGTTCGTTCACGACATACAAAAATATGTAGGAAAAAAGTATTTGAACACTCTAGATCATTAATCTTCTTCTCTTGTCTTCCTTCAAAATAAGAATACAATCCTCATTGGATTAATAATAATTGCTTCAAGTTGAAGAAACGAGGAATATAGTTGTAAGGGTTTTGGGTTACGCGCAAGAGTCACGTGACATTGTTTGGTCTCATATGGCTTACTTAATTACCCACTTGCTAACGGTAATATTTGAGTCACAACAAACCCTATATTTTTTCTTTTGTTTTCTAATTTTTTTTTAGGAATAACTACTAAAACAACTTTGGAAAACAATTTTGGAAAGTTGTTTAATTACTAAAACAACTTTCAAACAAATAAAAAATTTAACAAAGATCTTAAAAGACATTATAACCATCACAAAATCTTTTTATTACAAAAATGCCATTATAAATTTATTATAAAAAAAAATCAGAAATTTGTTTGAAACCGTGGCCGCAGAGACTGCGGAAGCGCCGGATACGCACTCGGCGGAGGTGTGCTGCTGGGACTTAGATAAAATCGAATTAAAAATTAGAAGCTGAAAAAAAAACTCGAAATCTTTTGATTTTTGGTTAGAAAATGGATATATGATGTTAGATCTACTAGTTTTAGGCTAAATCCAGTTGAAAACAAGTTAAAATACAGTAAGAACGAGCTAAAAGGTGGTTGGCGGCCATTGTTAGGGTTTGACAGAAGTTGGGTCGTGTGGAGAAGATGAACCGTAAATTACGATTTTACCCTTTATTGAATATCTCTACCACTACTATAAATAAGTCTACGATTGCGCGAATCATCAATAAGTATATCGATCACAAAATTAACTCTACCACTACTATAAATAAGTCTATTACATATTATAAATCTGCCACTACTATAAATAAGTCTACGATTGCGCGAATCATTAATAAGTCTACCGATCACAAAATTAACTCTACCACTACTATAAATAAGTCTACCACATATTATAAATCTACCACTACTATAAATAAGTCTACGATTGCGTGAACCATCAATAAGTCTACCGATCACAAAATTAACTATACCACTCTTATATATAAGTATACCACATATTATAAATCTACCACTATTATAAATGAGTCTACGATTGTGAACTATCAATAAGTCTATCGATCACAAAATTAAGTTTGCCAACCAAGAATTTAAGTTTACCATCGAAGAATTTAAATCTACCACGAGTAATTAGTCTATCATCACATACAAATAAATTTACCACTCAATAATAAGTTTACCAAGATAAATCTACCATTCGACTAATAAGTCTATCACTCAAAAATAAATCTACCACTATTGGCGTTAAGTCTACCATTTCAAAACATCTCTACCACTAAATAAAAATAAATCTACACAATAAATCTACCATTCAAATATTAACTCTACCACGTCGATTAAATCTACATACTTAAATTAAGTCTACCAACCACTTAATAAATCTACCAATCGTCAAATAAATCTACCATCACATGAACGGTAAGCTTATTCGCTTTTGGAGGAAAAATCTTTGCTGCCTCATTAATAGCAGTTTTGTAAATACGTTTTTTGTCTTCAAAACAAATAAAGGTAAAACGGATACAGAACGTTGTTTGCGTAATATTCAAAGATGAACATCATTTTGGTCAAAACCAACTTTCCAAAATTGTTTTAGTAAACCTTCCTTTTTTTTTATTGTTGCTTTGAATAACTTAAGATTTTTAATTTCCATCCTCTTCCTTCTTTTTTGGCGAAAAATGATGCACCTAATCCCTCAGTAGAGTTTAACCAAAAAAACCAAAAAAATCCCTCAGTACAGTTCTTTTTTATATAGTTTGAATCACATTGTTCTCGTCTGCTTCATGGATCATATCACATTCACAAACTTGATTATTAGATATAGTAACATTAAAAAATGCTATGTGTTCAGTTTGTTTGTTTTTTTTATATATAAGCAATTGGCAATCTTTACATTTTTATAAATAGTAATTCTTTTTAACATGGACAAGCTAAACAAAATATATGTATTCTAAAAAAGCACCATTTTGTTAGTTTTGTTTCAAATACCACTTTGTAAATAATTCCAAACATACCGCAAGAAGATTTTAAACGTTTAAAAAACCTTTCCTATATATGATTTCAAACCTCTTCTTATTCTTTAAGCATTTTTGGAAAATCTGGTATTTTACGAAATACATAAAAGTGGTGTTTCATGGAAAAATCTACTTTTATTATAAAAAAAAATCTATGAATTATATATAGCTTCTGCAATATAAGCAGTGTTTTAAAACATTTTTTTTATACAAATCCACTTTACTTAGAGAACATTAATCATCTCACGAATGGGAAAGAGAAGTCGAATAATGTCAAACTACCAAGTCAAAATAGACAACCACTGACCCAACAACCACATATAACTGCCGTTGAAAACCCATAAAATAGACTCCTAAAATTTAGGTTGGAGGAAAAAAACACTTTCTTTTGTTTTTCTTCTGTTTCTTGAAAATGTGTTAATTTCTTGAAAATGTATTTCTTGGAAGTCCATTGCTGTTTTTCTCTTTTCGGGGATCCTAGGAATTCCCAGTTGCCGCGGCAATAGGTTACCGGGAGATAAATGCAACCTGCATCTTCAATATTTAATACATACGGAGTATATGGTAGTGAATATGTAATTTTATTTATGGACATTGATACTCCAAAATTTTGGTCGGTCCATATCCCTCACGCTACATTTAAAGAGTTTTACTACGACTATTATTCCATGTGCACAAGCTGTTTTGACACTATTGACCTTGACAGTCCATATCTAGTGACCAAAATGTATAAAATTATTATGAATTACCATCATCGATGAAGATCAGCTAGTCTTATGTACTGGCTTGCAATGGATTACCAAAAATTTATTGAACCGTTTAGTTTCGAGGTGATTGTGTAATGAATGCATGGACCCAAACCGAGAAGCGCCATGCATTCAAGATGGATAAGCAGATTCGACGGCTTGGACTTAAAATAGCATTGACAGCTCGAGCCGCAAAGGAAAAGTCAGTTTTTTTTCCTCTATTCAATCATAACATATGCTCTTGATTTTTCATTATTCTGCATTTATATTAAACCTGACTAATTCTATTCGCTGACGGGCTGAAAGTTTGGGAAACTTATGCAGCTCCTCGATGATTTGACTTTACCAACGCATAAAACAAATTTTTTTTTGAAAGTACTACAATCAAATGGAAAACGCAAAGAAAGTCCTTGTTGTAGAAGGTGGTCCTATATATCCATGAAAAGTTGAACCTAGCCACCCAAAATATCCACTATATATGTCAACATACTTCCATCAATAGTACGTTACAGAATTAAATATCAAACCTCCTTGCGGTTTCTCGATTTACCCCGTTAGCGAAAGTTGAATCTTGTTATATGTAACACTTTGCAGGGGTTTAACGTTTACATAGGTATTGTTATAGGTGTATTTGTATAGTAGGTTTTAAACTTTTTGTGTTAATGAAAACTCTTAGTTTTTTATTAGTTTCTGATAAGACACAATTGAAGATTAAGTATTTAGTCTTTAACTATTTGTTTTATTTAATTATTGAGATTATGTTTATGCAAATAATGGTGAAGGGTTCCCTAGTTTAAATGACCATATTACCATTCTCCCATTTCCTTGTATTTGTTTCATGTACTTTGCTTCTATATAAATCAATGAAAACAACAACAAAAGTACTCTTAACTACCCAAAAATACTTGTGTTCTTGTCCTAAGTATTGTTTTTGATCAACAATTGATTGGTTTCCATTGTGATCTCTATTAGTTTCAATTTTGGGCTATGAATAAACACACAAAAAAGTTCCTCTAGCTCTGTTTCGTGACAGATCCAGAATCCAAAGATAAACAATATTTTTGTTTTTTTTCTGCTTTAATTCTCTTTAAGTGCTTTTTTCTGTGAGGTATATAAATCCGAAAAATGGTCTAATTTGGAAAGAGATTAAGAATAAAATAAAGCAAATGATCAGGTGCTTAAACGTGTTCTTGTGGGAAAATTGAGACGCCAAAGCATAATCTTGGAACAGTCTTGTGCTGGAAGCCCCTTCAAATTTGTATCGTCCTCCAAAACCACTTGCTTCACATATTTAATCGAATCCTATGCAAGATTTAAAAAAAACAATAAAGTAGAAAAAGAATTACGCATAATTAATGAAAACAATTGTGAAAGACAGATATTTATACCAGGACAAATTGAATTTTTTAGGGAATCACACTATATGACTTACTATTAACCAAAATTTGTAAAATGACTTTGATGTAATCTTTATTTGCAAAATGTGATTAAAAAAAAAAAAGGTTGCATAGAAACCAAAGTAAGCCTTCCAATGCAATACTATGTGCTTATACTTCAATACATAGACGATCTTTCTGGTCATCCATTACAATTAATAAGCCTATTAATCTAATAATTAATGGAATCGATTGGTTAGAATAATTCAGTAATAACTACTCAAATGACCATGCTGTGCTAACTTACCAACCCATCAAAATCAAACTATTTTCAAGCTTTATTTTACATATTCTTCAAGCAAATCTTATAGAAATAAAATTGAATAGATAAAACTTTGAAGCTCAAGTACTTACCGGTTTGGTGCCTTCAACAGAAGAAGAACGACCCCATCTCTCAGGGTCCCAAAGTATTGTACTATTGAAAGCAAAGCTTGATATATGAATCGGAGGCCTTGTCTCTGTCTCATTATTAAAATTTCTCAAATGCCACCCCATTACTAGTGAAGATTCACAAACCGGCCCCTCTACTATCACTCGTTTCCTATTAGCCGATAGCAACGCCATTGGCCAAGTTCCGAATACCCTATAAACAAAAAAATATTTAAAACAAATTATAATTGATGGTTAGAGCAAATGTAGTTAGAGATAACACTTAGTTTAATATTACATACTCGATATCTCTAATCTCGTCGAAAAAATCAAGATCATAAATGTTGTTTAACCCCGCGAAATGAACAATCCCGCTTAGTTTGTGATGCTCAATGTGTCTCAACGCTAGGTTCCTCTGATGATCAAGCTCTAATTCCACGCTTGTGAAATTCTCCTTGAAGACTATACGTCTATACATTAAACCAGTCTTTCTTAGCATTGTAGATGAAGAGTTTTCGTTAGCAGAGTTTTCGTCAGCATCGGAATGTTTCTCCACGATTATCCACAATAAAGGTGGTGGAACTAGCCTCAAAGTATTGGCCATTCGCCTAAGAAGAACGTTTTTGTAATGATTATTCGTCATTACCGGAGTTACAACAATTACTAGACCTCTCGGTGTTATTACTTCATCTTCGGCCTCAGAGAGTGATCTGGTATCTGGTTTGGCATCTCGCGGAGCAGGGGCGTGGGAGCTGATCAAGGTTCTATTGACGAGGGAATGGGGTGTATAGGTAGAGTTTTCTAAAGGTTGGGGAGGAATATGAGATTTGGTAGAAGTAGAAGAGATGGTTTCGAAATTAGAGAAAAACGAGTCCTTACCAGAAGGAGCAAAGCCAGTGAAGAAACCCATTACAAAACATAGAGAGAAATGCATCACAGCTTTCTTCCATACTTGAGCTTTCTTCTTTGATCTCTCTAGAGATCCCATTAGGATCCAGTCTTCTCTCTAAGGAAGAGGGTTTCTTGAGTTTTAGTTTTTTTTTTTTTGGAAGAACAATGTGTGAAGATTGTGATATATAATAAATTTTTATGACAGTTGTATAGTTTTTTGTCTTTATAATTTTGGTGTGTGATTGAAACCTATGAGCAAGGGTAAGAGTATTTTGATGTTTGATGATTGCTTGTGTTAGTCGTCTTTTGCAACAACCAGTTGTTGGGATTGAAACACTTTAACTGAAACATGTTTGAGAAATAAAAGAGAATCGTTGTTAGTATAGCAAATATATTAAAATAAAACTTTGCTTACCAATGAATCTTAATGTCCAATTCTGATTTTTTAAAGCAAATGTAGTAAAGCTTTATAGTCTTCTTAACTTCAATCATCAAAATTGTCGTTCTTATTGTAGTGGTTGCGAAGAATATGGTTCTGATCATAATGGGAAGTTTTCAATTAATTTGTAGGATAGATAAAAATTTGTTGGTGGATCTATGGAACAGTAAACCGGATTAATTGGTACGGTTGAATTGAAAATGGGATCATCAAATAGGATCGAACACAAAATTTTTTTGACTAATATTATTTGCTTGAGAGTTATAATTCTTTGATCAAACTTGCTCGGATCCACTACCGCAAGTGGCGTTGTCACCTCGGCAAATCTTTGAGTGTTTGATTTTACCTCTCCGCAAAATGTTGAACAAATGAGCCAAAGATCCAGTTCACAAAAGAAAAATGAAACTTTGAACCCATTTATATTCTCATATCAATTGGAATCACAGTATTGGTTCTTAACCCGATTACATCATTTTATAAGTATTGGCTATAGCATAATTTGTATCAAGACCGGGCCAATCTTATATAAGAATGGCGCTGTGTGTTTTTAAATTATGGATGTTGTGATGGGCCAATATACTTTTTCTTTCAAAGTAATAATATTCTTTGATTTTTGAATTTTGTTTTAGGAATATTTTTTTTTTTTGAGAAAAAATCCAATGTTAGCACTTTTTGTCTTAAAAATATAGATTTATGTTGAGAGATTAGCAGAATTACAAGAAAATTATAAGAAATGGCTAACAAATATTCTGCTAAACAGATAAGCACAAGGATATGAGAGAAAACACAGACTAATTGAATAGTTTAATAGTAAACCAGCTCATGGTAATCTAGCAGGTTGATAATTCACCTTGTTAGTTGATGGATCGAGGTTCGAGTCCTCTAACTACGATTTCAGTTATAGTTGGCTACTGTGGAGCTTTAAGTGGCAAGAAAATTCGGATTTTCATATTCCCCACGAATCCTATGATTAGATAACAAAAAAAGAAAAGTAAATAAACTATTTATTAACTAGAGGAAGGACTCGAGAAAGAGTGTATCATAACATTTATATTTTTATATGGCACACAAGAACATTTCTATATGCCAAAATTGCACCTCAATTCACCACCATTTCGATTACAAGCATAATTTTTTTTTTTTTTGAGAAAATTATACAAGCATGATATTTTAGCGATAACAATCCATTTTTGGCATTATATACAATTTGAGCATTCAAGCCGGAGGTATCAGATAAGATACCTAGTGTAATGCATGAATCAAAAACCATTAAAAAAAAAACAAGAAGTGAAATTTCCGATTTGGCATTTTTTTGTTAATGCGATTTGAAGAAGGTTTGCAAGGTGCTGAAGTTTCATGGGCCTGACGGTTTGAGCTTTGAGAATGAAGCTTCCGACAAAATAATATGTGCCCAAAGACATTTATAGTCATCAACTTTTTCAAATTAATAGTAAGCAAGTTAATTTAATTACGAGAACGTGATTCTAATCCCTAACCCGACGCAAACCCAAACCTCTACTTTTCTTTAGACTTTAGTTGCCATATGATATCGTACGATACTATTGCGGCATTGCCTCGTGTGCTGAGTCAGAAGATCGAGACCATATTAAAGATGCATGTTACAATGCCTTTTGATCTCATTAAAATAACTTTAAGGCAATGGAATTAAAAACAAAATTTAATTCAGAAACCAGCATATTATAGAAAATGAGTGAATTCAATAAGTTGTAAGCAGTCATCGAAGAACAAATTCGGGACGTCCATAAAGAGATATTAGGTTGATTTTCACAAGGAAAAACCAAAACTTAAAAGTTAAAAAAAAAAAAAAGAAGAGTGATATTAGTGGAAGCAATCTAGAAAAAGGTGATATTTTTGTTTATGAAGTTCCTTCAGCCTATTATAAATTTCAATAATAATATATTTTATATACAAAAGTGTACTAAAATTTTCTGAAAAAAGAAGAAATACGCTATGCTAATAATTGAGTAAATATACTCAACACATACACACATTAACACATATCTCAAGTTCTTTCGCATTATTTAAAAAACAAAAATTACGCTGTGAAATTGTGTAATGTTCTATATAATGACCATGCAAGTATTTTATAAAATCACGATGATTCATAATATTATGGAATATACCATTGTAGTAGATTCTCTTTATTACTTAAAAAGACTTTCAGATCATTAACTTTTTAGCTTCAAACAAACAAAAAGATGTGCCGAAAAAGTGAATCCAACAAGAGATCTTAAGATAACAAGCAACTCGAGAGCATACAGACAAAAAAAGTACAAACATTTTAAACACACAAAAATAGTAAAACTTTCCTTGAAAAAAGGATCAACCTAGCAGAACTGTCGATTTCCTCTCAAGAAAAGATCTCATCCGTAGGTTGACCAAAAAAAAAGAAAAGATCTCATCCGTCAATTTTTCAGAACCCAACGTGTGAACATAACAAAACATTAACATATATATAAAGAAAATATTAAAAAAACTCACTCTTCGATCTGAATCATATAGGGACCCCAACAAGAAAAGAAAGTGAGAGCTTCAATACTAAAAATCACGAGAAGAAAAAAACGATGAGGTTTTCTTCACGACCCGTTTCGAGTCCGAGTCGAACCGAAAACCCGCCTTTGCTCATGCGGTTCTTACGGACCAAAAGCAGAAGCAGAAGCCGTTCTCGATCCAAAAAACCAATCTTTTTCCGACGGAAAAACGCAGTTTCCACGGCGGATACACAAGAACCGTCTTCACCTAAAGTCACTTGCATGGGTCAAGTAAGGATAAACCGGTCAAAGAAACCCAAACCCGGAACTAGTCGGGTCGTCGGAGGTAGAGCTGAAAGCCACCGGCGTCAACGTCGGTGCAGGTGGGTCAAGAACGCTTTTTTATGCCATCCTTTCACCGGGAAACTCAAACCAACTTGCTTTAGCCCTGTGTGGCGCAAATGGAAATCGTTTTCTCATGTAAGTTTCTCGAGAAAATCAGAGAAGAGATCAAGCTCGTCGAGGAGTGAGCCTATCTTTGGCCGTTCCTCCACGGTGGAGCCAGAAGAACCAGAGGAGATTCGTAGTGAGGAACGAAAACAAGAAGAAGAAGAAGCAAATTCGGATAAGTCTTTTACGGTTACACCACCAAGAAACGCTTTTATACTAACTCGATGCAGATCTGCACCGTATAGATCTCCTTCATTGGCTAATAACATTTGGGAAGAAGAAGAAGAAAGCAACGAGACAAAGCAGACTCGCTTCCGACAACAACACGATGATGACGTCATAGACTCACCGGAAAATGTGTCGGTTACCGGTAGAGAATCAGCCGCGAGTGAAGAAGCTAAACGGAGGGTTTTGGGGCGAGTGGTACTCACGCGCTGTAACTCGGAGCCTTCGAGAATCGGAGAGAAACTCGTTCCCGAGAACCGAAGGTTGGGATTTACGTAATGGGTTTACGTTTTATTTTAAATATTTTTATTCTTTCTCTTTCTTGTATTTGCTCGAGAAGTTTAATATTGTAACGAATACTATATTCTTTGTTGGATTTTTTACTTTGGAAAGTTTTTCAGAAATTCAGAGCTTTAAAAGTTTTTCTCTATCCTAGAGAATCTTGTGGCTCCGTGAAGATATAATATTTTTTAATTGTCCTATATATGACATGTAATCTCTTGTTTTTTAAGTACATTTCAAAAGCAATGCTTTTAGACTTGGATCGGATCGATTGGCTCGACCGCTTGAACCACAGATCCAGCAAAGTTTTTGGTAAAGATTTTCGGTATGGCGCAAAACTGAAACTAGACTTGTGGCTCGAAACTAGACTTATAACTTGAAAATGAAAAATAAACATAAAACTAAAATAGATGAGAGTTCTAACGTGGTGACGTTGCATTTAATCACATGTTTTTTCATTTTAAGAGCAGCCTTGTAGAAAAGTCACATTTTTGTATTCATACATGCGTTACACAAATTTTGTCTTGCAATCCCAAATACACAGAGCAAATATAGACAACTTGGTGATAATATTCTAAAATACTTCTTGAACCATTTCATAAGTCTTCTTTCTTGATCAAGTCTAGGTTCATTTTTTCTTCAATGTAGAAATCAAATTGTACATTTTCTTAGCAATCCTCTTCCACGTCGATTTTCCAGTATCATCTAGCAGTGTATAAAGCACACCCTTTTTTAAGTATTTTAACTTTTCATGACTAATACGTTCAAACCTCTTTTCAAATACACTTATAAAATTGCAAATTTGCCTGGCCAAATAATACGAATTGTTCTTCAAATGATATGACATTTAATTAAACAAACAATTTCGTTACTACACTTACATATACAAGTAATTACAAATTATTCTACGTTTATTTAGTGTTATGCTAATAGCTAGGTTTGTATTTTTAGAATCCTAAATGACACATATTTTCCAAGATACATAAACTCTATGTTAAACATAGATAGATATAATAATATGTATGTGTATGACCCAATAAGCTCTAAATTTATGCAATTTCTATGCGAATAAGACATTGTAAATAGTTGATCTCTCTTTAACCATGATCATGCTTTTTTCTATAAAAAAAAACATAGATAGATATTAATTCTGAAAGTTTTAGTTAGGATCTCTCATCTCATTGTATCTATTGTTGCATCCATAAGAATTTGTAAGTATATTGGACCATATTATAAATTTCTATCAACATTTTGCTATAGTTCCACAAATACTTGTTCAAAGCATTCACCAAATCAAATTGACCTCCAAATCAAGCTGAACTCCTTTGATATCAAGACATTAGATTAGTTAAATTAAATTCAAAAACTTTGAATAGAATTAATATAAAAGAAAGATAAACATGTTAAATAGTAAGAGTGTTGATGGTTAATATAGCTCTAATTGTTTCTATTTCAACTTTTTTATATTTATCTGATATAATTTGAGCAAAAAGTAAAATTATAATTACTTTTTTATGTTACCTTTATCTTTATGTGAACAGACTTTGTACAAAATTACCAAATAATCAAAATGTGAGTTAATTTAAGAGCCATGTTGTAATTTAAACTGATTGTTAAATTAAATTTAACAAAAGATGGTTCTGCAAAACTTTAAATTGTCTTGTATATAAATGGATGCATTTATTTGTCGATATTCATGAAAATTTACATGAAAAGCATGATGATGGTTAAAGAGAGACCAGTTATTTGCAATGTCTTATTCGCATAAAGGATTGCATAAATTTAGAGCTTATTTAGTCATATATATATACATATTATTCATGTTACCATAGTTAGATTTTGCATTAGTGTTAGTTTTTTTTATAATCAAGACAAAAGATTAATATCAACATCAAATGCCGACAAACAAAAAAGATCAAAATCAAACACTTTATATTTAAGTTTATCATTTGCAGATCAATGAAGAACTAAAAAATCAAATTAAATCGTTTTTTTTATCTGCATCAACATCTTTTGATTATGTTGCTCAAACGACAAAATTTCTCTTTTATCTATCAATCAACACCACTTTTATTTGAGTTATTCCAAAGAGTATAATATTTGAGCATACTATTTGTTTGTTCATATTGAATTATTGATTCTCCAAAAAGAGTTTTGAATTGGTTTCATATTATATTGACAAACTAACAAAACACAAATGTTTCTGCGGCATCTACCAAGACTTTATCAAATCTTGGAGACAAATTTAAAATAAAACACATTCCTATCATTTTTCTTTATCTATAACACTTTACCTACATAACTTCATGCGAAACATGAGTTCTATTAGAAGATAAGATCAAATTGGGAAAAATCTTTTCTATTTCGTCAACCCTATACAATGTGAATAATCAAGTATATATACAAGTCACTAAACCGAAATACTAACATAACCAGAATCCTATTTACATCTGAACCAAACGATTATATACATTACATTTGATAAGTTCTATCAAGTTGCCACTAAACCACAAATAGTATATGTACGTTCTTTCTTGAGATCAATTTAATTTTCTAGTTTGAAAAATAGGACTACGAAGTGATCTTGCTAACAAAAGTTCATATGCATTGTAAGAATTTAATTTCATTTGCAGTGTGGAAAATTGTTTTTGCCAATTCATGGAATAAATATTTTGAGTCTCTTTTGATATGCTTCGGTTGTCTCTACAAATTCTCTCTCAAGTTCTCAATATAGTACGGCAACAACATAGTACCCAGAAAAAAACATGGTACGGCAACAACATTGAATGTTAGAATTTGAATAAGTTTTTGAAATTTTTATTGTATTTCTTAATTAAAAAAAATGCACAACGACATCATCACTTACGTTATGAGAGTTAGTGGTTTCTTATCTCATTTCCGTCTATGAAGTTGAATCTAGAAAATAACATTTATCACAATAACTTGTATTAAAGTTTTAACTTCATGTAATATTTTGAAGTAAGCTATGTGGCGTCATAAAATTTGGAGATAGTAAAACCGTTTCTTGAGCCAAAGAACTACATTAAGATGATATTATTCAAATTATCTTATGGATGTGCGAGATGAGATTAACGATTCCTAAATTAGATTCTAAAGTGGACAAATCAATAAATTAACAAAAGAAATCGCATTTGAATCTCTAATATTATATGGATTTGGAGTATTCGATTTGATTCACAACCATAAGCAGTCTTCATGGGCCTTTGGGCCGAGTGTTTAGTGAGATCAAAATAATTCATAATCCAATTATAGTAATTGACTAATTGTTAAGAAAGTGAACATGAACGTGTCTTTGACTAATCTTAATTCTTAATAAATTCCTTAACGCGTTACGTGACGCTCAATAAATATAACCAAAAACTCTCTCTCTCTCTCTCTACCTTTCTTCCTTCTTCTTCCTTTAGATCAAAGAGAAATCATCATCGTTGTTTCAGAGGATCAATTTTCTACCAAATAATGGCGGGAGAAGACAACCACGAAGCTCAGCGAGGCGACGACCATGAGGAATCGAGTCCTCTCTTGCAAGAGAACGACAACAAGATCTGCTCTAAAGGAGACGCCAAGACAGCGTCGTTTGTGCCTCCTCACGCTGCGGAGGGATACGGCTGGACGGCGGATGGATTGCCGGTTAGCCATGGAAGCGTGATCGGCGAGCCAATCGGAAGAAACCAGTGGAATTCCGGTCTTTTTGCTTGTCTCGGTCGAAACGATGAATTCTGCAGCAGCGATCTCGAAGTTTGTGAGTATTTCGTTTGATTGTTTTTTGAAATTGAAGGAATTTTGAATGGGTATATTGATTTGGTCGAGATTGATTGATTGAATCGGAAATCTGTTTTCTGGATTTGGTGGGGTTGTTGAAGAGTTAAAAGCTTCAGATCTTGTTGATTTTAGCGATACATAGGTCACGAATGTTTAAGTTTTCAACTTTTGACATACCCATGGATCAAATTTTGTGAATGTCTATGTTTTGTTATGTGCTCTGCATCTTTGGCTTAGTGATGAGCTAATGGTTTCTTTGTAGGTCTTCTTGGAAGTGTGGCTCCTTGTGTCTTGTATGGAACTAATGCAGAGAGGCTTGGGTCTGCTCCTGGAACGTTTTCAAACCATTGCTTGACGTATTTAGGATTGTACTTTGTTGGTAATTCTTTGTTTGGCTGGAACTGTCTTGCTCCTTGGTTCTCTTACTCCAGCCGTTCTGCTATTCGCCGGAAGTTTAACCTCGAGGTAATGATTCTGTTTCCTTCATTTGTGAGAAAAGATTGTCCTTTTAAAGAAGAGATTGATCAAACTCTTGTCTTTATCTCGCGTGGATGATGCTGAGTGTGGACAAATCGCATCTCCTGAACCCATATTTCGTTTGTAAAAACAGGGAAGCTTTGAGGCTATGAACAGGTCGTGTGGTTGCTGCGGTAGCTGCATAGAGGACGAGATGCAAAGGGAACATATGGAGACGACTTGTGACTTTGTGACACATGTCCTTTGCCATACATGTGCCCTTTGCCAAGAAGGCCGTGAGCTCCGCAGGAAGGTTCTCCACCCGGGTTTCAATGCTCAGTCAACCGTGGTCGTGATCCCACCTGGTGAACAAACCATGGGTCGTAAGTGAAGCTTTTACTTTGAGTCGAGTGGTCTAAATAGCACTTGTATACACACCGTTGTTGGAACAAGAGCCTCATGCGCCATGATATTGTCTTTTGCTTACTTTTTAAATTAACCCTTCTGTGGGTGTAATTGGCCGTGTGTTTGTTTTTTTTTTTTGGTCTTGTATACAAACATATATGTATTTAAGCACTTGTTTTGATTTGTTTTTTAACTCGTAAAATATTCAAAATTGATTCGTTAAACAGTATGAGGAAAACCAGATTGGTTAAACATATAAGAGATTCGAGAAAAACTCATGGATCCAAAAAAAGGTTGGTTTCTACTCTAAATGTTAACTATACAAAAGTCTCATTGACATTGTAATGACAAGTGAAAACGAAAACTGCAAGGGTGAACTATAGTACCGACCGACTGTTGAAGTAGTGAGGAAAGAAGAGGTTGGAATCTATTCACCGGGCACGGAGACTCCCTACTTCAGTTTCTCAAGCTTGGAAAGGGGCTTCTTCTTCTCTGGGGGTAGATTCTTTTGAGCATCACGTAATTGGCTATGAGGAATGTCAAAAGCAGACCTCCAACAACAAGCAGCACTATCAATCTCGGGTTCAGTCCTTTCGCTTCAGCAACCGCATGTAAATTTACAACAATGCATAGAAACACAGATATGTCACTATCAGTGCGGGCAAAGGTCGATCGGTTAAAAATGTCAGTTTTCGATGATCCTCCTAGGATAATCAAATGTCACATTTTTGCGAAATTCAGAGAAGCCATACATGTATCGAATTGGACATTGTTTCATTTGAATTCCTCATACAAATGTTTATAAGAAATTGTTATATTTGATTAGATTTGAGTTTGTTTGAAATTGTTATAAAAAACTCTCCGCGATTAGAATCCATTTGATTTCTTATATCTTATCTCTCTAATCATTTGTAATAATGGTCAAATCTTATCTCCCTCTATACTGTATAATCTCTGTATCTAGTCATCAAATATGATCTTTCCGTACTGTATAATTTCTTCCATTTGTTTTCCAAATCTCTTGGCGTTTTGTAATCCTCTGTCACTAATCCATTTTCAATATAAGCTATGCATTGATAGCAGAGGTTTTAACCCTAAAATAACACTGCAAGTGCACAGCAATCGAAGTGGTAATTATGGGATCGAATCCACAAGGACCAAGTGTTACACTACGAAAGTATAAGATTGAAACTAAGCTAAGATAACAAAATGTGGTTGTTTGCAAAATAAAATAAGAATGACAAATAAACGATGTGAACTTATGAATTAAAAACGTCAGGCTTTAGGGATATTCGCAGGAAATCAGAAATCATGAATCAGACAATTATTCAGGGAACAATTCAGCGCAGTCTCGAACTCAAACATAAATTTATAACCAATCCACTGTCGTGGTATCAATCACTTTATCTAGCAACCTAAGATTCTAAACTGTCGTTTGAACTTAGAATTCTAGACAAGCATTAACGAACAGGTTTAATATGTTCACAAATCGCCTTAGCATCAGCTTTCGTTGGCTAAGGACAATTTGCTCATCTACGTTCTTTCAGGCATTTAATCGAACACTTTTGGTGCATTAAACATCCTAACATCAGGAACTAGGTGATCAATCTAATTCAAGCAATAAGAACAACGATAGATGAAGACAAATACAAATCCCTATCTATGTCTAATTCATCGATTCATGAAATCCCTTAAAACCCTAAAACCTAACTAGAAAACTACTCAGACATGATAGAAATCAAATCAGGAGAAGAATTCATGGAAGAAAATATGAAATCAATAAATAAACAAGAGGGTTCAGAAATCTTCTCCAAATTGTCAATAGGGTTCAGAGATCTTCCCCCAAAAGCTTAGAAACAAAAAGTATGGATAAATTACAAGGGTTTTCTTCTCAAATGGCTAAAAACATGTATTTATAGGTCTAAAATCGTGGGATCGAAATCTCTGACAAAACCAAGTCAAATTAGGAAACACTGAAATTTTCCTTTATTTTCGTCGGTTTAGCCAGAATGACAGGTCTTCACGAGAATTGGTGTAACTTTCTGACCGTTGATTCAAATGACTTCAATATTCTTTTGGATGCAAGATGACTCAATTTTCTATCTCGTGTCCAAATTTCAGATCAATCCAATGAATTTAAGGCCTCCAACGATTGCTTGACATATGACGCTTCAGAACTATCCAATATCTCTTTTCTCATCCGTTTTGCTCAATTAACCTGTAAAAGATTCTAAACACTACAAACACACTAAAACTACCACTTAAGATATAAAACCGCATAAAAACCGTTAGATAGAATAATAAACACCATATAAAAAACCATAAAAACTAGGATATATCATGCATGCGAGTGGATCATCAAGATCAAGTCAATACAACGAGCAACAGGAAAAATTGTTAATCTTCTTCCATAACATTCGTATGTTACAGTTAAGCCTAACAATGATAAACCGAGATCTGGAGTATACAAATTGTTTCAAAACATTTACATTTACTTTGGCAGGAAAATATAGATATTAATTAATTTGGGTTGGGCTAATTAGAGGCCCACAAATAACATTTACATCTTTTTTTTGTATGAGTTTAGAATTTGAATATTTTGGGTGTATTCGATCTAGCATTTCAACTGATTTGAGTTTTAATGAGATTTTAGATGATTTTAGTGATTTTAGGAAATTTAGTATAATACTCTTTACAATCCCATCTAAAACTATGTGATTTGGTTTTTTGTATTTTTAACAAAGAAATCCTCTAAAATATTACTTAAATCCCATGAAATCATTAAAAAACAAATATTTTATATGTTTTCAATAACAGTGTATTTGAAAGTATTTTTTTAAATAACTACTTCAAAATACTGAATTTTAATAGAGTTTTTAAAATCCATGATCTAATAATATAAGATTTGACAAATCATAACAAATCACTTGAAATGTTAAGTGAATACACACCCCTTAATATCCACAGTTTTAAATGAGGGTTAATTCTGTCAATAGTAAAAAAATTGTAACTTTTACTAACTAATCGAAGTGTTATATGTGGTAAAATCATAATCATTAAATCTAGAGAAATTTGTCACTTTCTTAGTTAATGATCTACTTAGATTTTTAGATCCGCGTCTAACGTGGGATTATAATATTTGAAAATAATAAACCAAATCTTTTATAATATATATGAGAAATTAAAAATAACAAATATCAAATGGTATATTTTCAATATATAAATATATTTTATTTTATATAATTTAATCGACATGACATTTAGATTTAATTTAAGCGTTTTTAATATAAATCGAATACGTTTGAGATTATGGATTTTTTCAAATTTATTTGAGCTCACTAAACAAAAAAAGTATCGCGTTAGTATGTAAATCTTCTTAAATAAAAAATAAAATAAATAATAAAAAGTAAAAATGATGATTTTCGAAATTCAATCATTAATGTTTGATTTGTATAGTTGTACGTTAATAACAAAAGCACAATTTAATTAGAGTAATATGAATACAATCAAAGGATATAAATATAATAATTGTATGATCAATCATATATGTATATATATTATATCTAAATGGACATATATACAATTTTTATAAAGTAATTGAATCGGTAAATGATTCATTGTTAAAATATTATGTTATACAACGTTAAAAATATTAAAATATTATATTTTAATTGGATTTAAATTAGTAACATATGTATTTATGAGTTTATGTTAAAAAAATTAATGTAAATTTGTAGAGATTTTCAACGTGGCATATAGAATTAATTAAAATATGTTGATTGATTAATTTAATTGATGTGTTCCTTCAAATCCTCATTGAATGACACATATGATTTTTTCACTTAGTGTCTTCTCAATTAATATATAGAATTAGATTTTGACTCACGCCAAAGCGTGGGATAAAATGATTGAATAGGTTAACTAATCAATTTTAACATATATAATTTTTTAATACTTAAACGTGTATAACAAAACATATAATTTATAATATCTGTATATGTACAAAAATGATATGTATATGGTGCATAAATGTAATAAAATTGAATAATTTTGATCAAACATATGTTAGTGTCATCACTTTTAATATTTTTTTTATAAATTGATCAAAACATATGTAAATGTTATTTATTTCAATACGTTTTAAATGTAAAATTGATCTTTTAGATTTATAAAGAATCGATAAATCAAACAAATTTTAGTTTTATATGAATTTGTTGGACAAAACAAACGAAAAATATATTTTTTTCAATAAGAAAATGTATAAATATTTTTAAATGCAATTAAATATATATAGTAGAGTACATATCATAATAAAAATATTTCTATAGTATACTAATAAAAATAGACAATATATAATTATGATAATTATAATTATAAAAGCTTGTTAATATATAAAAAAATAGATGTTATGGTAAGTCTAAAATATGATATTTAGTTGAGTTTAATTTCTTAACTACACGATTAAAGAAGTTCTTAGTCATTTTCAGAAAGAAAAAGAAGAGGTTCTTAGTCTCGTGAAATCTCTATATAACCCTATATTGGTACACTTAAAAAGCCGGGTCAAAATCTTATATAACCTTTTCTTTAAATACCAAATTAGCATATCAAATTTTAACCTCAAATAATCTCTACCTTTAATGAAGTATGCAATACCGATTTTGCAAAATATTTGAGTTTTTTGAATTTTAAATTTTGAAATGTTTTTTTTTTCTTATACGTGCGAAGGAAAACATTGAATCTGATTTTATTATTTCTTTAACACGTGCCAAGGAAAATGTTTCTGTTTGGTTTAACTAATTATCAAAGATATAATTATCACTAACTCTTACAGAGTCTTACATCAGTCCTCGTCAACCTTCAAAAACGCATCAGTCTTACCAAAGATATAATTATCACTAACTCTTACAGAGAAACTTCCTAATATAAGACTCTAACAAATTAATTTCATAAAACATTATATTAATGGTATTTTAATGGAAAAGTATCCATCTCGTTTGGCATCTCAGAACTAAACAAACACAATGATGATTTGGCTTGAAGTCAACAAGATTACAACATTAGCAAGTTAATTTCTCCCAATTTGACCTCTATTGTTTTGATAAAATAAGTAAGAAAAAATAACCTTGATATTGCATATATATAATTTGATAAGATTTATAAACTTCCGATTGACACTCAATATGTTTTTTCGAAACGATGATTTGAACGGAATTCCACTCTAAAATCGGTAGCATATTCCATAAATAACCAAGCTTTGACATCATCTTATGTTATATAAGTTTCTAACTCAAGTTATGTTACACATGTTATATTATATGAGTTTTTCCAGAACCTCTGGGTAATTTAAAATATATATATATATATGAGTTTCTAAATCGACAATATATTTTATAACCATATATTTTTATACATTTTAGTTGTTTGCTAATCACTCACGAATATACCAACAAATGGCAAAGTATAAAAATCCCATCTAACCTTGAGACGATCCAAACAGTTTTGGTATTTCTTCTTATTGAATATAAACCATTTACATACATACATTGTTACATATATATGATTATTATCTTTCACAACATTATAATCAATTAGTTCACATAACGACAATCCTTCCTGATCTCCCCTTGGTCACCGGTGAGCGGGTTGGTCTTGGACAAGAGCCTGACGCCGCGTGAGAATTGCTCATGGAAGTAACCATTGTCCGCAGCCATCTTGGCCACAAACGGCGCGGTCCTCGGATCGGTGGCTTGCTCATCATCGATGACAAGGAGCCCCTTATGAGCCATACTGTTCATGTAGTACACCTTGTCCACAACCATCGGAGTCTCATGGTCGTTGCGTGAGTACAAGATCGCGTTCGGGTCCGGGGTGGGAGATGGGCAACGTTTTTTAAGTAAAGGGCGTAACTTGGGTCGAGAGTCGGGTCAGTCGTTGGGTATACTCGGTGCACTAGGTTCACGCAATGAACCCTAACGACCGAGTGAGCACCTACGGTTATACAAACTGACCGATCAACAAGAGAAAACAATATCATTCTTATTTAAGAGAAACTCCAATTAATTCATATCTCCAAGAAAAATACAAAATACAAATGATCGTAAAATATCAAATTAATTTTTTTAAAAATCAAATAAAGTGATAAAATAATATTTATATTTTTTTTTTAATAAAATGGAACATATAGAGTTTTTATTTTTTGTTAGAGTATGGAGTTGTTCAAAACTAAGATAGTAGTGGAGGAGATCTCATATGAATTACGTTCTAATTCATTGATTCGACTGGATTAATTCAAAAAAAAAGTTGAATTATTATATTAAAATTTTAAAATTCTTGCCATTTGCGATGAGTATGAATAATAAACATCAACGTCTAGATGACCAACTCTATTAACTTCCAACCAAGCTAATCTAGAGATTTACTATATCAGCTATTATATTAAATACGATTTGAACTATAGTTCATTCAATAAAAAAAATTTATATTATATTGTTTCATTTCTGTTAGAGTTGTTAAATTGTTACAAAAATTGAACGAAAGAATTGGACTAGTCATGAATACTTGCATATATGCATGGCCCATTGTACTACATCATGGCAAAATTATTGAATATATTCAAATAAATTTCTAGACTCTACATGATTACGGTTTTTATAATATATTTAGCAAAATTGATATATTTTGATAGGAATTTGGGTTGAGGATCCGACATTTGTGCGTTGTACTTAGATGATTTCTCGACGCTCAAAGCAGTAACATATGCTCTAGAATTAAGAGAGTAATTTTTGGTCTAAATTCTAACCTAGCTAGGTATGGTCTCAACTCGGTAAGCGTTTTTGTTAGTTTATGCTACCGTTTGATAGTTATTCAGTAGTTGAATTCGGATGTTATTAGAAGTATTTATCTTTCTATCATCGTAGTAGTCAAGATTTCTATATAATTGATATTATGAAAAGAAGAAAGATATATAAGAAAATTGTAGGACCGAAATTGGCATAGTACGAGATTGGAGATGAATTGCGATAAGAAATACGTTAAGGGAAGAGGTCAGAGACAGAGAGTGGAGTCGAGATACGAAATCTCTTTCCTTAACTCTAAGAATCTCCCGCAGTGCGACGGGTTTGATAGATTCACGAGTCCCAGGATACAACCACTGATAATCGTGTTCGCAAGCACTCGAAACAACGATTCTAACGAACTGATACACACGATACTCTCGGGAAAGAACTTACGGATGAACGGAGAGATTGTGTTTTGAATGAGTGTTTTTTTTTTTGTGTGTGTCTCAGAATGCCCAGGAGGAAGAAGATGATGACTTCTTATATAGGCGCAAGGGAGAGCGGTTTTAAAAACCGTCACGGAGCAGTTAACCGCGTGAGAAAACCGCCGAAGAAAACCACCTTAACCGCAAGAGAAACCGCCGAGCGGTTTGTGAGTGTTTTGGGCCAAACCGGGAAGGCTTTTACAAGCCCATTTACATGTTTTTGGGCCAAAAAACGAGAGGCTTTAAAAGGCCCATTTACTTGGTCTAAAAAGAATAGTCTTGCTGGACCCCAAGCCCAAGCCCAAGCCCAAGCCCGGCCCGGCTCGGTTCGGCGGGCGTGTGGAGTTTCCCTCCTCTCACACTTGGTCCATAGATGTGTTATGTTTTGAATATAGACACATGAGTGACCATATATATACACTATGAAAAACTCCCAAACTTTAGATGTGGGACTTTTTAAGTGTCACTCACTTAACAACCAAGAGGCTTTTCTCATTCACATTTTAGAACCCATTTTGACAAAACCACAAGCCCACTCAATGGCCCAATTGATTCAAAATCACGGTTCCAACAATCCCCCACATTAATAGAAATGACTCTAAACAGGTGAAGACTCAAACTTGACTTAACTACTAGACACTACTGACCTACACTAGACACGACTTGACTGGACTAGACCGAGAGTCGAGAGTATGCGAAAATGCAGCTATATCTGAGAGGTAGCATTTTTCAGCTTTGAACCAAGCATCTTTGATATCTGTCGGGTTTACTTGGCCAGGAGGTAAACATGATGTTTTGAACCAACCGGAGTGTAATGTAAACCTAGACAACAGAAATCGCATAGCAACATTTTCTCGTAGAGATCAGTTCTCTATTGTGTTCATTTTGGCCTTGAACATGTCCTGGTTATCATGAGTGAACTTGGAGAATATAGCCTGACCTTCATTCTCCTAGAAACGGCCCCATTTCACACTTAGTAGGTGATCTGCTATTAACTTTGTTTTAGATTCTATTTGTATATCTCAAAGTTAATGAATCATTAAAAGCCACAGTTTAACCTTGTCACATACACAAACAACACTGTTGATTATCCTAGGAAATGGGTATAGACATAGTCTTTACAGTATGCAGCTCTGAATCAGCTTGATTTCGTAGTCCCTTTTGAACCTAGATCTTGGGATCTCCAGTCACATAGGTGGGGTTTCCATCAAGCGTCATCGTATGTTATAGGCTTTAAACCCATTCCTTTTGATAATTTAACAACTTGATCTTGTGGCAAACTTTTAGTGAACGGATCAGCTAAGTTTTCTGCCGATTTAATATAATCGATAGTGAGTACTCCAGTTGAGATCAGTTGTCTAATGGTCTTGTGTCGCCTTCTAATGTGGCGAGATTTACCATTGTACAATTTATTTAGTGCCCTTGATATCGCTGATTGACTATCACAGTGTACACGTATTGCTGGCACTGGTTTTTCCCACATTGGTATATCTTCCAAGAAATTACGAAGCCACTCAGCTTCTTCTCCGGCTTTGTCTAAAGCTATGAACTCTGACTCCATGGTTGATCTTGCCAGTAAGGTTTGTTTGGAAGACTTCCAGGATACGGCTCCACCGCCAAGCGTAAAGATATATCCGCTTGTTGATTTCGAGTTTCTGGAATCCGAAATCCAATTGGCATCACTATAGCCTTCTAGAACAGCCGGTTCTTTACCATAGTGCAATCCATAATTTTTGGTGTATCGAATATAATTCAATACCCTCGTTATGGCTTTCCAATGAGTATGACCTGGATTACTCGTATATCGACTTAGTACATTTACTGAGTGTGCTAAATCAGGTCGAGTACAATTCGTCAAGTACATTAAACTTCCAATGACTCTTGCATACTCTACTTGTGACACTGGTTCACCTGAATTCTTCGTTAGATGCATTTGAGGGTCCATTGGAGTTTTTGCAGTTCCATGTGAATAGGTCTTGAATCGTTCTAGGATTTTTTCAGCATAATGATCTTGGGATAATGTAATTCCTTCAGAAGTTCTGATAATTCTTATTCCGAGAATTACTTCCGCTAATCCCATATCTTTCATGTCAAATTTTCCGTTGAGCATGTTTTTAGTTTTATTGATGATATCTTTATTGCTTCCAATGATGAGCATATCATTTACATATAAGCATAACAAGATATACTCTGTTGGAGTACTCTTGTAATATATGCATTTATCACATTCATTGATGCGGAAACCATCTGACATCATTACATTATCAAACTTTTCATGTCATTGCTTAGGAGCCTGTTTAAGACCATACAGAGATTTGACAAGTCTACACACTTTGTGTTCTTGTCCGGGGATAATGAACCCTTCTGGTTGTTTCATGTAAATTTCTTCTTCTAAATCACCATTTAGAAAAGCAATTTTGACATCCATTTGGTGAATTTCAAGATCTCGTAATGCAGCAACGCTTATGAGCATTCTGATGGAGGTTATTCTCGTTACTGGAGAATATGTATCAAAGAAATCCAAGCCTTCTTTTTGCCTAAATCCTTGCACCACAAGTCTAGCTTTGTACTTGTCTATTGCTCCATCATATTTCATTTTTGTTCTAAAAATCCATCTGTTTCCAAGAGCTTTGCACCCTTGTGGCAGATCAGTTATCTCATAAGTATTGTTCTGCATAATGGAATCCATCTCATCGTTAATGGCTTCTTTCCAAGAAGGCGCGTCTGGAGTGGACATGGCTTCCATAAATGTTTTTGGCTCATTTTCTGTTAGAAAAACTACCAAGAAGTCTGGGCCAAAAGTTTTTTCTTTACGAGCTCTTTTACTGCGTCTAGGTTCTTCTGCCTCTTCAATTTCATCATTTAAAGTAGTGTCTGAGCTACTTGCTTCGTTTCCAGAGATACCCGCATCGCGTTGTGCATGAGTTCGTTTATTACTTCCTCTATTTTTACATGGAAACACATTCTCAAAGAACGAAGCATTTCGTGACTCCATTATAGTGTTTACATGTATGTCTGGTATATCTGATTTAAAAACCAGAAACCGATAGGTATGCGCGTATCCGATGAAAATGCAATCTACCGTTTTTGGGCCTATTGTAACCTTCTTTGGAAGTGGGACTGCTACTTTTGCCAAGCACCCCCACACTTTTAAGTATTTGTACGAAGGAACATTACCTTTCCAAAGTTCATATGGAGTTTTTCCAGTAACTTTATGCGGTATTTTGTTAAGGATGTAATTTGTGGTAAGCAAAGCTTCCCCCCACATGTTCTGGGCTAACCCAGATACCTGTAACATGGCATTCATCATTTCTTTAAGAGTCCGGTTTTTTCGTTCCGCAACTCCATTGGATTCCGGTGAATATGGAGCAGTTGTCTGGTGAATGATTCCGTGTTCACGATAGAATGCATTGAAAGGTTCACCATATTCTCCTCCCCTATCACTCCGGATCATTTTAATTGTTTTTCCAAGTTGATTTTCGACTTCCAACTTGTATTCTTTGAATTTCTCCAAAGCTTCATCTTTGCTATGTAACAGATATACATAGCAGAATCTTGTATAATCATCAATGAAAGTTACAAAATATTTCTTTCCACCTCTAGTTTGAATAAACTTTAAATCACACAAGTCTGTGTGAATCAATCCCAGAGGTTCGGTTGTTCTTTCAACATGTGGTGATGGAGTTTTAGTGATTTTTGCTTGAACACAAATCTCACATTTATCTTTGCTTATTTTCTGTTTTGGAATCAAGTTCATGTTCATTAATCTACTCATAGATTTGAAGTTAACATGTCCTAAACGTTCGTGCCATAAATTAAAAGACTCCGCAACATAAGTAATAGGATTCTTATTCATCTTGTTCTTCGAGGTTGAAGCCTCGATTACATCATTGACACCAACGTCAGAAGAGCGAATTACATTTTCAACAGACATTTTAAACAGACCATCACACACAAATCCCTTACCCAGAAACATTCCATTCTTGGTTAACACGAGCTTATCTCCTTTCAGCTTGACAGTACATCCGTGCTTGCTTAGGAGAGATCCCGAGATCAAATTCTTGCGCATGTCCGGCACGTGGACCACGTTGTTCAGGGTGAGTTCACGTTCAGAACAACTTTTCCGTATCCAGCGATCTTCGAAGTAGCAGAGTTCCCCATGCAGAGCTTCTCATCTCCCTTGTTCTTCCTGTAGGTGGAGAACATTTCCCTATCCATGCATATATGCCTGTTTGCACCGGTATCAAACCACCAATTCTTTGGGTGGCTTTCAGCAACGTTTGCCTCAGTGACAACCGCACACATGTCAGCATCAGTGATGGTTGAGGTGAGGTTAGCTTCAAACTTAGCATTTTTCTGGGCGGCCTTCTTACTGCGACACTCAAAATACTTGTGTCCCACTTTGCCACAGTAGTTATAGGTTCCTGAAAACCGTGGCTTTGAAGGTTCACCACCAGCCTTCTTCTTGAACTTTTGAGTTTTCTGAGGAGCAACCTTTCCCTTACCTTTGTCTTGGCGCCCTTTCTGCCACTTTCCTTGCTTAGCATTCTGGTGCTCAGCCAAATTCGCATTGTTTTCACCGGTCTGAACGCTAGCAGCTTGAAGGTTCATGCGGTATGTGGACTCAATCCGAAATCGCATAATCAAGTTCTCCATACTGATCCACTTCCTCTTCCGCTTGAGGTAGTTCTTGAAATCTGAGAATCCTGGCGGAAGCTTCTCAATCATGCATGCGACCTGATAGGTTTCGCATAGCCTCATGCCCTCGGCATGAATCTCATGGAGAAGATTATGCACCTCGTCAACTTGTTCCATCAGGGGGCGAGAATCCACCATCTTGTAGTTCTCGAATTTTGCCACAGCATGCTTTTGGGATCCAGCATCTTCTGAATGGTACTTCTTATCCAGAGAGTCCGAGAGTTCTTTCGAAGTTGTAGCGTTACTGAACACGTTGAACAGCTGGTCGATCAGACGGCTCTGGATGTAACCTTTGCACAGAAAGTCACCATGGTTCCACGCATCAACACTTGCAAGAGCTCGAGGATCAGTATTATTCGCTGGGAGAATGGGTTTCTCTTCACGAATGTACTTCTCCAGATTGAGCGTGGTAAGATAGAAGTGCATCTTCTTCTGCCACATCTTGAAGTATCTTCCGTCAAACTTATCCGGAAGCAGACCAGCAGAATTCCCAGATGGAATCTGCACTGGTGGAACCGTAACAGTGACAGCCGGTTGAGTCCCAAACAGCACTTGAGCAGTTGGCGTATTAGAAAATTCAACCCCAGCGGTTACGTTAGTTGCAGCATCAACATTCATTGGTTCGTTTTCGTTTTCGGTTTCCATTTCTGATAAACAGAAAGAAAAGACAAAGAAAACAGATATAAGTTAGAAATGATTTAATGTGTAAACAGAAAATCAGAGAATTTCGATAATGACTTAGAATCGCAATTCAGAAAGTATTATAAAAAAATAGATATGTTTAAACGTTCGCAAACGGTTAACGAAATGATTCGACCCCACAGAAAGCAATCGGCGAGAACGTTTCTACACGATCGAAATACAAGCTTTCTGTTAAAAAACGTTTCTATTATCGCAATCAAATCCGAAAGGATTTTCTTAGAGTTAAGATTGTAGGACCGAAATTGGCACAGTACGAGATTGGAGATGAATTGTGATAAGAAATACGTTAAGGGAAGAGGTCAGAGAGACAGAGAGTGGAGTCGAGATACGAAATCTCTTTCCTTAACTCTAAGAATCTCCCGCAGTGCGACGGGTTTGATAGATTCACGAGTCCCAGGATACAACCACTGATAATCGTGTTCGCAAGCACTCGAAACAACGATTCTAACGAACTGATACACACGATACTCTCGGGAAAGAACTTACGGATGAACGGAGAGATTGTGTTTTGAATGAGTGTTTTTTTTTTGTCTCAGAATGCCCAGGAGGAAGAAGACGATGGCTTCTTATATAGGCGCAAGGGAGAGCGGTTTTAAAAACCGTCACGGAGCAGTTAACCGCGTGAGAAAACCGCCGAAGAAAACCACCTTAACCGCAAGAGAAACCGCCGAGCGGTTTGTGAGTGTTTTGGGCCAAACCGGGAAGGCTTTTACAAGCCCATTTACATGTTTTTGGGCCAAAAAACGAGAGGCTTTAAAAGGCCCATTTACTTGGTCTAAAAAGAATAGTCTTGATGGACCATTGGTCTAATTGCCCAAGCCCAAGCCCAAGCCCAAGCCCGGCCCAGCGCGGTTCGGTTCGGTTCGGCGCGCATGTGGAGTTTCTCTCCTCTCACACTTGGTCCATAGATGTGTTATGTTTTGAACATAGACACATGAGTGACCATATATATACACTATGAAAAACTCTCAAATTTTAGATGTGGGACTTTTTAAGTGTCACTCACTTAACAACTAAGAGGCTTTTCTCATTCACATTTTAAAACCCATTTTGACAAAACCACAAGCCCACTCAATGGCCCAATTGATTCAAAATCACGGTTCCAACAAAAATTTCCAAAGAAGAATTAAGATTCCTTTGTGAATGAATAGTTGAAAGCCATTAAATTTGATATTTTAGGCACTTTCGTAATCGCACGCGCATTTGCAAACCGCTAACAAAATCTCAATCCCACTTTCTTAATTATTGTGACCAATGGCGGCTGTAATATAGTCTCGTCTTTACCGTCCAGCCCATTCACTTGCACCACATAATGCGTTGTTGCCAATTCACTTATCTTCAATAAATTATTTTTTCTACATCTTAAAAGTATATGTGGTTTTTCTAGATGCTTTTAAGTTACGATATGATCCTCTTACACCAATAACAATATTTACTTTTAGATATTCAAGCGAGTGGTTAGTTAGTTACTTCCATAGTAAATATGTCATATTGGACTGTTTAAATACGAAGTTTTGTTTACTACGACTATTTTGTTATTTTATCCATTTGTCACATGTATGTTATATATTAACAAACATGCATGACGTCAATTCCTCCTCGGGTGTAATTCCACCCGAAACTCTTTCATTTATGTGTGTGCTCAGTCCAAGTGTGGTGTTACACTTCAAACATATTAGGAAAACCAGTCAACGTATTACTCGACCACTCATCTAAGAGATTAGTCATATTATAGCTTGACTTACTTTAGAGTTGGGGAGACATGTGAAGACCAATGTTGGGGAGATCTTAATTACCATGCATGTACGGTAGAAGAATTTTTCTTTCACTATCTATGACCAATTTGGTCCAGACATGTTTTAGCCACAAATCCTTTAGTCTTAGCTATACCAGAAGAAATCATTTTTTTTTCTTACGATTCTTAACACAATTTGTTTTTGTAATGAATCTTGATTCATAGAATAGTGAAACTGCCGTCGGATGAAAGTGGATTTCATGAGAAAAAGTAGACCAAAAAATGAGGGGCTATGAATAGAGGCGATCGTAGCATTTACAATATCCAATACATTGTACATGTTACATTAAATTCAAGCACAAAAAAATAACGACTAGCAAAAATTCTCTTGATTTCAACGTAAGTAAAATAGTTGATACAGCAAGTGCATTATAGTTTTGTAAATATAAAAATACGATTTAACTCAAAACCAGTACAAGAGAAATATATGACATGGTGGGGAAAACTTTGAATGCAAAACGACATGAATTTCCTATAAATTTCGGAGATTTATTTACAATTTGGCCACACACAAAAAAAAAAAAAAAAAAAAACAAACAAACTAATGTTAATTAGCCCTTATCATCTAGAGAGATACATTATACATGTGGATTTGGATTTAGAACATCATTTTCTAGTTCCCGAAAACATGGACCCACGTTGCTTCTCCCCACAAATGCGATTCCATAGCAATCGGTTAATACTGGATATGAAATATATATCACATTAAGGTTAAAAAAAAAACCCAATATATCACATTGGCTTGAGCTTCAAAGCATAAACCGAGTAGAACACTCTTATGTAGATTGTAGAAAACCACACATGAGAATTTCAGGGTAAGAAGCATTCGAAAAATAATTTAATAAATTAGTTGCCAATACAAATACTCCAAAGGATTGTATACATAATATTTTCTACCAGGCTTTTCCCACCCGACGACGAACAAAAATCCAAGTCCAAGATCCAACTCCTCGACCCGGTTATATTAAGGGATAAACTCAAGTAAGTAGAAAACTAATATATATATTTGCCTTTTCTCAGATTTTCTTTTGTTAGAGAATTCCCATTCTTATTAGGAAATACATATGTATGCCCGACCAAAAAAATAAAGGGAAATACCATGATATGGCATGTCAATGTAGGGTATTTAGCAATGTAGACTATTTTTGAATTTATTAACGAAATGGGCTGACAAATGACTTTATTACCTCTTTGATCTAATGTGGTGACACAATAATTGTGTCATACTGTGTCAGACTGTGTCAGAGTAAATAATAACATACCATGTGAAACTGACATTTTCTTCTTTCTTTTTAATCATTTATTTTTCATCACTTTGTTCTTCTATCTGATTTTTGTTTGATATAATTTTTTTCATCACTTTGTTCTTCTATGTGATTTTTGTTTGATATAATTTTTTGTTTAAAAATTAAATTATTATCATCTATATATATAAAAAACAAGATTTTTTTCTACATATGTTACAATTTGAAATCTTAGAAATTGACATATATTACATAAACTATTCATATAATGTTATAATGAAACGTAATCATATAAATGGCATACCATATATATATTGATGATCACATTTTATTATGTTTGTGACTACTCAAACTATTAATATAATGTGAAAATAAAATGTAGTAGTATGCTATATACTAGGTATTTATATGATATAGCATGTTATATATCATACAAAATGTTATATATTAACACGGTATGTCATATTATTATTATAAACATCATATTCTTGTATCCTATAGCATGTTATTTGAAATATAGCATATTATATATCATACAATATGTCATATATTTTCATGGTATGCCATATTATTGTTATAAACAACATTATCTTGTAACGTATAACATGTTATTTGAAATATAGCATGTTATATAATATATAACATATTAGTTAATTTATAATTAACATATTAGTTAATTTATATAATTTATAATTTATAATATATAATATATAAAGTATAATATATTAACATGACATTGTTAATTTATAATTATACATATCATATGCTATGTTACATAGTAGTAAATTTAGTAATATGTTTTGGATATCGTTTACAACATGATGAATATAATATTACACGTTATATGGGATATATCATATTATATAGTATGGTATACTATGTTATATAGTAAAATAACACGCTATATGGTATATTACGTTTCATTTTATTATTATATAAATAATTTGAGTAATTTATGTCTATTTCTAAAATTTCAAATTGTAACATGTAAAAAAAAAATTTGTTTTTTTTACATATAGATTTTGAAATGATTCCATTATAATAATAGACATTATAGGTGTGGATATCAAAAGAGAGAAAAAATTGATGAAAGAGAAATTGATTAAAAAAATTAAAAAAAACGTCATGTTATATCTGTTTTATGGCAGATTGAGCAGTTTGCTTTATGGTGTGTCAAAAAGGCAAATTCGTCCAAAACTCTTTTCTCTTAGCTATACAACCTAAATAATCATCAAACAACCTACCACTTAACATTTTGAGTTATAAGAGTATATTAACCTAAATGACCCAAATATATATATGTATGTATTCCCTTTAATAAACGTATTAAACAACAATAATAGTTTTCTTTTGGCTTACAACACCGAATCAATTCTTTCTTCTCGTAATTAGGTTTTGCCTAGCTCTCGTGAAGATGTTAGAAGCAGTCAAAAATTGTGGTAGGAAAGTTGAAGAGATAGTTTGGGAAGACATGATCAATGCTTTACCTGACGATTTTCTTGTGAAGATACTTATGGGTATCCCAACAAAAGAAGCAGTAGCAACCTTGATTTTGTCTAAACGATGACATTTTATCTGAACGATGTTACATGTACTTGCGTACAAAGAAAATAACGATGGCGATGATCATGATCATGATTATGGTTATTATGATTATGATTACGATAACGATATTGATTATTATGATTATTATGAAGATGATGATGATGATGATGAAGATGATGATGGTGATGATGACGAGGATGATGATGATGACGATGATGATGAGGATGATGATGATGATGATGGTGATGGTGATGGTGATGGAGACAAGGGTGACGAGAGCAAAAAAAGCGTTTGGTGGTTTCTTGACCAGTCATTGGAACTCCATAAAGCACTTTTCTTAGCAATCTTGTGTATCAATCTCGGTCCACGATGTTCAACTGATGTTGATGTCAGAAAGTGGGTCAAAGAAGTTATTGATCGAGGCGTGCGTGTGCTATTTTTCAAGCTTCTTTGGTCCGCGAGTCTAACCATATTGCCTAATAGTCTTTACACATGCAAAACTCTCACGCATCTGAGACTCTCTCGCAAGATTTTCGTGGATTTTTCTCTTTTTTCTTGCCTCTCATCCTTCACAACTCTCGACCTTTACTATGTGGTTTATAAAGAGGAGGCTTCCCTCGTTAGCTTCTTATCGAGCTGCTCTCTTCTTTTGTTTTTGGATGTGAAACGGAAAAAGGACGACAATGTGGCCAAGTTTAGCGTGAAAGTGTTTTCTTTAGTGTACTTATCATATGATAATCACAAGTTGTTGCCAGATGACAATGATGTGGTTGATACCGGTAGTTCTTTGGTTATGGATACTCCAAACTTAAAAGACTTTTACATCACTGATTATTGTGGAGAGTCTTGCTTGATCGAGAATATGCCTTGTCTCAAGCATGTTTGTATCAAGGGAAAACATTTTTCATGATATTGACAACTTGTTAAGATGTTTTTCCGCGGTCTCGTCTCTTAAGTTGTATTTGACTGATGAAATGGTAGCTCATTCTCTCACTCTCTCATCTGCCCTTGTGATCCCATTGTTGCATTTACTTAATTATTATGTTGTTTTTGTTCTTTATTGCAGGATGTGTGTTGTAGCACCATCAACTTCTCTCGGCTTACAAAGTATGAGATAAGTCCATGTTACTCAGACTGTATGGATTCACTCGTGCTTTTGCTTCACAGTACTCCTGAACTAAAATTTTTTATAGTTGATTATGTACGTATCCTCCTCTCCTCCTCACTAAAGGGCTAATCCAAGTTAAATCGTGTTTAATGTACCAATTATTGCTTTTGAGAGTTCAACCACTCGTCCCGATTTTGACTCTTCTACTTCTACATGGAAAGAATCGAGCTCTAGTCCCATATGCTTGTCATCAAGTCTGGAGAAGTTTGAGTTGATTGACTACTTAGGAATAGAGGAAGAAGAAGAATTGGTTTCTTATATACTAGGGAACTCCAAGTGCTTAAAGACGGCCACAATCTCCCTGAAATCCACGTTAGTTTTTAAAGACGAAGATAAGGTGATGGAGAAGTTGAAAGCTATTCCTAGGGCTTCCATAGCATCTCAGCTTTTGTTCAAACCCTAAACATAGCTATGTAAGCAAATTCATGAGAAAAGAATTTAGAAACATTTTTTCAATATGATTATGAACGACTTAACTTTCGCAGGTTTGACTATTCACACGGCTGTTATGTCTCAAAAGCTCGCAAATTGCGTTGTTGGTTGACCTACAACAAACGTATATTGCTAAAAGATTTTTTTAAGAAACATATAGAAAATTAAGATCGAGCGAAGGAAACATAGTTTTTATTTTAAGAAACTGACTGAGAGCATGATTATTCATGATACTTTTAGAGTATCAATAGATTAAAAAAAAAAAAAAAGGAAAATCTGTGAGACTTTGGTGTCAGAGAATCTTATGGGAGTGAGATTTCTGATACCCATTTCTGAACAGTCTTGCGACGTGTCACTATACTATTGATTTACTATTTATTTAATAATTTAATATTTAAAAAATTAATAAAATTAAATAAAAATTATTATAATAATATTATAATTTTTGAGATTTGGAAGTGTCTCACGGTTACTGATGCTCAGAGAATCCCTCGAAAGTTGTTTGTTTACTTGACCTAAAGAAAACAAGTTTTTCCTTCTATTCTCGGAGAAATTATAGGCCCACCCAAGCCCAATTATATTGCCCCTTTCACAAAACCTCTTCCTCTGCAAACACCCGAAATAGAAAAGTGAAAAGAGATGTTACTTTTATTTTGTTTTTTTTTCACAGCTCTTGAAAGTTGAAAGTAAAACTTTAACAATCAATCATTCAGACATCTTGATGAAAATAATTAAGTTAAGTTTGAAGAGAAGTGAAAGTGCCATCGTAGAAAAAATAGTATCGATCCCTCGTTCGCTTACGTACCAAGGTTCATCATAGCAATTATCTTGCTTATAATTATAGTATTATACTATTCAAGATTCAGCAATATACGCGTTTAATATCGTATTAATTGTATTAGATCCAACATAATAATTGGACGTATTAATTGTATTAGATCCAACATAATAATTGGACTAAACTACTAGTGATTAGTTTGACTGCGTGAACTTACTTTGCATGTGATGTCTTCTTTAAATTAGTTTTAATACACATGAGTTTATGATAGAGTTAGAGATCTATATCTTGGTACTATCATTATATATGAGTTTATGATAGAGTTCTTTAAATTAGTGATTAGTTTGACTGCGTGAGTTTACTTTGCATGTGATATGACTTCTTTAAATTAGTTTTAATACACATATATATATATATATATATATATATATTGTGACAAAAATGGTATAATATTTGCCATTTTCTTATTAAATTGGTATTTTATATTTAATTAGACACCAAACGAGACTGTCCTAATTATTTGCCAATAATAATTAAAAAAACAATTATCAAAAGCTCTTATAATAATGAAAATGATTGTGAAAAGAGTCAGTGGAGACACATGGAGAAGTACCCAACTCGTTTGGCGTCTCATAACTAAGTAAACACGATGATGATTTGGCTTGAAGTCAACAAGTTTATAGCATTAGCTAATTAATTTCTCCCAAGTTGACCTCTATTGTTTTGGGAAAAAAGCTAAAAAACAACAACCTTGACATTGCATATATATATATATAGTTTGTTAAGATTCATAAACTTCCAACTGACACTCAATACTTCCATCGAAATGATGATTTTTCAATCAATTTCTTACCGAATCCCACTCTAAAATCAAGGAAAATTACATTCAATAACCAAGGAAAAAACTATAACTAAAATCCTAACTATTTAACCTAAATCTAAGAATTGATATTGTGCCACATATGCTAATTTTAGTTATTCTCTTAATTACTAAAAAAAATTCTGGTTATTTGGCAAATTAACCCATAAAATCAATAACAACTATAACCAAGATTTGATATGATGTTATGTTATATGAGTTTCTAACTCAAGTTATGTTACATGATATCATATTATCATGTTATGTTATATGAGTTTCTAAATCGACAATATTTTATAACCATATCTTTATATACATTTTAGGTTCATCACACTCCTAACAGAATTTGTATTCTTATGCATCATATAATTTTATGATCCTTTTTTAGATGATTTTAAAACTAATCGTTGTGCTTTATGTTTGGTACTATTAGTATTAAAATTTTATTAAACTCGGATCGGTTGTTGTTCCAAAATCACGAATAAACCCAAAAAATGACTAATTATCAAATCCCATCGAATAAGTTCGGATCGGTAGTTGTTTGCTAATCACTCACGAATATATCAACAAATGTCAAAGTATAAAAATCCCATCGAACCTTGAGACGATCCAAACATATTACAAACATATTACAATCCATATAACGGTTTTGGTATTTCTTCTTATTGAATCCAAAACATTTACATACATACATTGTTACGTATATATGATTATTTTCACAACATTATAATCAATTAGTTCACATAACGACAATCCTTCCTGATCTCCCCTTGGTCACCGGTGAGCGGGTTGGTCTCGGACAAGAGCCTGACGCCGCGTGAGAATTGCTCATGGAAGTAACCATTGTCCGCAGCCATCTTGGCCACAAATGGTGCAGTCCTCGGATCGGTGGCTAGCTCATCATCGATGACAAGGAGCCCCTTATGATCCATAATGTTCTTGTAGTACATATTGTCCACAACCATCGGTGTCTCACGGTCGTTGCGTGAGTACAAGACCGCGTTCGGGTCCGGTGTGGGAGATGGGCAACGGTTTTTTAAGTAAAGGGCGTAACTTGGGTCGAGAGTCGGGTCAATCGTTGGGTATAGTCGGTGCACTAGGTTCACGCAATGGACCCTACCCACCGAGTGTGCACCTACGGTTATATAAATTGACCGATCAAAAACAATATCATTCTTGTTTCAGAAACTCCAGTTAATTAATATCTCCAAGAATATTTCTATTGTTTGTCTTTTTAGTTCGGCCTCTCTAATATTATCATTGGACAATGGACATTTTTTCCGAATCGAATCAAATACCAAATCCAACAACCAAACAAAATTCTTTTCTAACAATTTATTTGATATATATTTTAAAACCAAACAAAAACACAAAAAGTAACCATTAAACTAACTTTCCAGATAAAAATGTATTGTATACAATTTAAATATACCACCAATAAATTAGTTTAAATTTGATTTATCTTGGATATATAGTCAAGCCAAACAAAACCAAGAAAAAAACAATTTTTGGATTGAACCAAACTAAACCAGATAAATTTGGTTATAATTCGATAAAACTCTTCTCTATCCGAGAATTTTGAACTAAACCGAAAATCGAAATGTCCACACTAGTTAAGTGTTACCCATGCACAGCCCAAACCTATTGATCTAAAGATGGTTTCTACTCGGATTTGCTTAAAGAAGAAACCGGTTCGTACCTAAGAGGGCAACGGTGGCTTCGACATCGATGCCAAGGGAGTTAAAGGTGGAGAGAACAGAGGAAAGAGAGTCATTATGATTAGGAATTAGAGTCTCAACATCTCCCAAATAGCTTCCTCTACTATCTCTCCTTCCTGTCTTTATCATCTCTATCTTTGGCCCTTTCAACTATTCATTAATTACCAAAACACAATTACAAAAACATTCCAAACTAATTGATCATTAACCTTTAAATATATATATATGTATGTATGTCTACACGTACCATGACAATACCGTCTCTAGCAGAGAGAGCTACAATATCGGCACAAGAAACTGTGGAAGGACATTCTTTCTCAAGTGCGTCTTTGATAATCTTAACATACTTAAAGTTTCTCATACCAAAACTCCTCGTTGATTTCTGCTCCGATTCCACACCTTTCGCTGTCTCTAGTAGCAGTGACGCATCACACGACTACAAAACACAATACATGTTAATGACGAATTAATTTTGAGATTATATGATATTGATAACATCATGGTAATTAATATACCTTGACGACGCAATCATGGAAGAGATTACGGAGCCAAGACACGGCTGTGTTGCCATGTTTGTAGTAAAGAGTCTCCACTTGTTGTCTTATTATCTCTTCTGCTTTTGGACAACTCTCTCTATAATAATTCATCTCTAGCTCCCCATTTCCTACAAATTTTAATAAAATTTTATAAAATTATTCTTTTTGGTTACATGTGTAGCTACTAGCCTACTAGCGATTGTTATAAGAAAATGTTGATTTTTGTAAAAGAAAATGTTGATAGTTGTTGAATTTTTACGGTGGAAATCAAAATCACAGTAAGAAGAATGTTACTCCACTACGAATATTTGTAGAGGGAGAGAGATATGGACACATGGCATAACGTGATTGGATAGAGGAAGAATATTTACCGATTTGGAAGATGGAGAATAACTGTAATAACAGACAAAAGAAGGCCAAAAGGCAGAAGGGCTTGGCAATGGCCATCTCTCTCTCTTTCTCTTTCTCTTTTCTCACTCTTCTCTCTTATTTGGTGTGTGTCTCTTTATGTGAACCAATGTAGGGTTATATAGAGATTTCAAGGAAATAAAGAACCTCTCTAATCGTGTAGTTAAGTATCTTTATTTCTTATTCATAGTGGTTGCCCGTATTAATTATTCCTTTTTTCAATAATCAGGGGGTCTTAATTATTCGAAACTCATTTTTCTACTGAAATTTATAACCACTAGCTTATATGAACTCAATACTTATTGAACATGTGAATTTTTAGTAGGACTCTATTTCCAATTTAGTCAATAATAGTATTAATTTCGTTCTGTTTTTTTTTTAATTGTTTTGGATGAATATGCGGTCATTAAAAAGTTGATAAATTATATTATGTGTTTATATAAAAGCATCAATAACAAAAAAAAAAAACAATTCAACCAGTAATAAAATACACTTACAAGTGATCGAAGATATCAAATAAAAATTAATGCTTGCGTAAAACATAAAAGAAAATCGAGTAAGTCAAGAAATAATATATATATGAAACATTCATAAAATGGAACATATGGAGTAGTACAAAACGACTATTTAGCTTGCGTTTCACTTTTTTCTTTTTTCTGAGAATAGCTTGCGTTTCACTTTTATTCCATTAATATAATTATATGTCAAACTGGTTCAAGTTTGCATTTCCTCTATTTTATTTTAAAACCTTTATAATATAAAACAAGTTCATATTCCATTAGAAAGCCAGTTAGTAAAGGAGGAGATCTAATATGAATTACGTTCTAATTCATTAACTGATTCGATCGGATTAATTCAAAAAAAAAGTTGAATTATCATATTACTCCGAGATTTTAAAATGCTTGCGAATTGCAATGAATATGAATAATAAACATCAACGTCTAGATGACCAACTCTATTAACTCCCAACCAAGCTAATCTAGAGATTTACAATATATAGCTATTATATTAAATACCATTTCAACTGTATAGTTCTTTCACTAATTAAAAAAATAAAAATTTATTACCTTTGCTGCTGATAACGTTTGTGCGACAAAAATTTCTAAACATTCTACCAGACTTACCGACTTTTTACCTTCCGTTTTAGATATCGTTACCATTTTGGAATCATTAGCTCATTTTAATAACATGATTGCTTCATTTCTGTTAAAGTTGTTAAATTGTAACAAAAATAGAACCAATTGGACTAGTCATGAATACATACATATATGCATGGCCCATTGTACTACATCATGGCAAAATTATTGAATTTATTCAAATAAATGTCTAGACTCTACATGATTACGGTTTTTATAATATATTTAGCAATAATTGATATATTTAGATGATTTCTCGACGCTCAAATCAGTAACAGATATTCTTGAAAGAAAATAATTAGTGTTTTGGTCTCGGGTATGGACTCAACTAGGTAAGCTTTTTGTGAGTTATATAGTTATTCAATAGTTGAATTGGGATGTTATGAGAAGTATTTATCTTTATATCATCGTAGTAATAAAGATATTATGAAAAGAAGAAAGATATATTTAAGAAATTTTCCAAAGAACAATTAAGATTCCTTGGTGTATGATTAATTGAAAGCCATTAAATTTGACATTTTAGGCACTTCCGTAATCGCACGCGCATTTGCAAACCACTAACAAAATCTCAATCCCACTTTCTTAAATATTGTGAGCGAATGGCGGCTGTAATATACTCTAGTCTTTACCGTCCAATCCATTCACTTGCACACATAATGCTTTGTTGCCAATTCACTTATCCTCAATATTCTTTTATGTAATGATTTTTTTGTTCTAAATCAAAAAGTATATGTTGTTTTTCTAGATGCTTACGATATGATCATCTTCCACCAATAACAATATTAACTTTTTAGATATTCAAGCGTGTTAATTAGTCACTTCCATGCTTATGTAAATATGTCAGAAATTAAACAGTTTCGGTACGAAGTTTTGTTTAGAAAGACTACTTTTTATTTTGTCGATTTTTCACAGGTATGTTTTATTAACAAACATGCATGATGTCAATTCGCCTACCTCTTCGGGTTTTTTTCATTATGTTTGGTCACTGATATCATGTTTTAAATTTACTAGAAAATCCGGTCAGGTGAACATATTACTCGCTCCACTCATGTGTTAGGAATTAGAAGTTAGGAAGATCTTAAGAGCATTCACAATGTTAAGAGTCTCTAACATGGGTTTCTAGCCTATAAATTTTTGATATTTAAATATAATTTAATTATTTAGTTAAATTTTTATATTTTTAAAAAATTTGACCATTCACAATAACACATGTGGTATGAGAGTTTCTCATGAATATCTATTTTAGATCTTTATTATCTCACTCTCTTTCCTATTTTTTCAATTTTATTTTAAATTTTTATTGATTAGATACTCTATAGATATCTATCATTGGAAATGCTCTAATTACCGTGCAACGATGGTAAAACGACAACTTTTTTGTTTCACCATATGTGGATAAACATGTTTTCACCACAAATTCTTTTACTTTTAGCTATACCAGAAATCACTATTTCTTTACAATTCGTAACACATATTTTTTGTAATGAATCTTGATTTTCTTAGAATAGTGAAACTGCCGTAGGATGAAAGTGGATTTCATCCGAAAAATAGATAAAAAAAAATGAGGGGCTATGAATAGAGGCGATCACAGCATTTACCATATCCAATACATTACACAGGTTTTTTTTAGATAAATATACATTATACATGTTGGATTAAATTCAATCAAACAAAGGGACCGGCACAAATTCTCTTAATTTCAAGGTAAGTAAAATATTTTTTCTGTTTTTAAAAGATTAATTTTTTAGAGTTTTCACATATATTAAGAAAACATATTAATAGTTAATCATAAATATATTATTTTTATACTAAATAATTTTCTATAATTCTAAACCAATAATAATTCAATAAAACTAATTAATATGTATTAAAATTTACAATTCATCATCATTACTTCATAACAACTACATAAAAATATAAAAAACTAACTTTTATATAAAACAAAACAAAATTCAGAACATCAATTTTTTGGAAACATAGAGAATATATAGTTGATACAGCATACGCATTATTTTTTATTTTATTTTTGTGACAACGCATTATTGTTTTGTAAATATAAAAATATGATTTAACTCAAAACCAATACAAGAGAAATATATGACATGGTGGGGAAAACTTTGAATGCAAAACGACATGAATTTCCTACAAATTTTGGAGATTAATTTACATTTATGGCCACACAAAAAAAGAAAGAAGCTAATCTTAAGCAGCCATTAAAATCTAGAGATACATCATACATGTGAATTTGGAGTTAGAATATCATTTTCTAGTTCCCGAAAACATGGACCCATGTTGCTTCTCCCCGCAAAATGCTTGATTCCACAGCAGTCGTGTCGGAAAATAATTCCAAATTTCTATCGTTTCGTTCACAAACAAAAATCATTGTATACATTTGTTAATATGTCTTTGTATTATTGCTTAATAATTTTCATCAGAAATTTATTTCTTTCTAAGTTAGTTTATATTTCTTTTGGAATATGAACGTGACTTACATGAGTTTGACCTTATGAATTATCTCTAGATCCTTATCCGTTACATTAAAATTATATTATATACCTTTATTGTATTTATAACTAGATTACCATTAACTCTCTTTTTCGTCATATTATCATTTTCTTAACATTAAGATTTTTTATTTTTTATGGTCCTATATATTAAGCATTCCAAGCTCTGCCGAGTGGGCTCAAAGACACATCGTGTACTACTTGGTGGCGACGAAGTGTCAATGTATATAACTGATGCATGTAGTTTTCTCGGGTTTGGGACAAATTGCTAGAAAACAAAAGTTACGAGTGGCAAAAATACAAGACCAAAATTTCTCACTGTCTTAGAGTGAATGCCATGAATTACTACATGAAGCAAATACGGAGCTACCAGAGAGGAAACGTTGAGACACTACAAAAAAACATATCAAATTCCGACTATATTTCTAACCAATAAAAGTCATCCGAAATAATTATGACCTTAGTCCGATCATAAAGTGATTGGAAAATGGTCGGAAATTTTCTACCAAAACAAATGATCAAAAAGTGATTGGAAATTTCCGACCATTTTCTTATCATATTAATGTCGTCAGAATTTATGTCTGGAAAATGGTCAGAAAATTGTGACCACTTTCCGGAAAATGGTCGGACTTGAATAGAATCATTAGAGATATTGAAAAGTAGGTGAACAAAGAGTACTAAAAGAATGTCACGGGCCACTCATTCCTCTTTGACAATCAATTACTATTATACATATATGATGTACATTTAGTTCGGGTTTATACTACTGTCTCAGCTTGTGACTATTTGCATCCGTAACAATCCGGAATTTCGATTTCCCATAAGAAAGAGTTAAACAAATGATAAACAATAAAAGTAAGTCTGAGAGATGATAGAGAGACGCAAGTACCATTCAAAGAGGCACTCTCACTCCAATAACATAATTCAAATCCCTTTAAGAAAAAACATGGTATTTACAACAAAACTACTACTAAGACAACTTACTGTTATAATTTTCCTAAAAAGAGAAAGATAAAATGAATTTTATGTATATAATTAACATGCACACAGAAAAGGATAACCTAAAAGCAAGGGGAGGTATATTTAAGGGTTCTTAGAAGCATCAGGTAAAGCAGGGGATTTGCAAACAGGGCAAGAGTTCTTTATAGACAACCATTTCTTGATGCAACTCCCATGATAGTCATGACCACATCCCTTTAGTTCCCCTATCTCTTCTTTTTCCTTGTACTCCTCCTATTTGTTTATCATTACCACATCACCATTATTATTAGCCCTATTTCTAACTTCATATATATTCACATAACGTGTTCTGAGAACAAGCGATCTTACCAGGCAGATCGAGCATTTTCCTTGCTCCTCCGTTTGATACAACGGATAATATGTTGTCTCTAACAAGCAACTGGGGATTGCGCTGTTGGATAGACCAGTGTTGACACTCCCAATCCTCTCTCCAAGAGCAAGAAGGTCCTGGATATTGTTAATCATCAGTTACAAGAGTTTTGGTTATGGGGAGGCTTAAAAAGACGAGTGTGTTCTGAAATTAACCTCGTAGCTCATGTTATCGATGTCGAGTCTCATGTCTCTGTGGTGATCAAGCATGTTTCTGGATCCGTAGTGCGATTGGCGATCTACAGCTACGAATCCCTGTGTTTTTGCACACCCACAAAAAAAAAAAGTATAAGAAAACAGTTCACTATGCAGCAGAAATTAAAATTATATATCCAAACTTAGGTGGATTTGATTTCATCGGTTAATACTGGATATGAATTATATCACATTGGTTTGACCTTCAAATCGCAACTTTTTATTGGTATGTTCAGTGTGATTAGGGAAAACTTCCAATCCAGAAAAATGCCTCCAAAAGAAAAAGAGAAAAAAAGAACTACACCTCAGATGAAAACCGTTCATGGATAGCAACTTCATCTAAAGGAGGCTGAAACCTCTCATAAGAACTCCTGCGTCTCCCTGTACGATCACCGCTACGCCATGAAACATGGGGTGATGTCCTTAGATGCCTAGAAGGATAAGTCTCAGTGACCAAATGAGACCTATCCCCAGAAGAAGATGCTACTTGTCCTAATCGCAAACCATTTGAAGAAGATCTATAGGTAGGTGTTGACCTATGAGAGAAGCGGGAGCAGCTTGCAGGTTGTGTTGAAGTTCCAGGAAAACTGTGAGAAACTGTAGAGTTTCTGTTTTCGATTAGCCCATGGTGATAGCCAGTGTTATCAACATATGTGCTACTCGCAGGAAGAAAATTATTTGTATCTGGACTAAAGGCATTAATATCTGCAAGGTGAGATTTGATGCGGTTAAGGGATAATGACAAGCAAAATTTGAAGCATGAGAGTGACCGAGCGAAATTTGCATACCTCCCGGAACTGGAGACAGTCTATGACAATTCCAGTCCTTATTTCCGTGAGATGTCTGACCAGGAAATCGACCTGAGCCGGAATGCTCAACAATGTGGTGTGTAGAATGAGAATTTAGGCTCGGGCTTCTTGGCAAACTATTTCCATCTAAACTGGTCTCCAAATCAAATGTAGGACGACTCCGGACATTCCTTGAAGAACCATCTCCCCTGATCGAGAGATTATGACTTCTGTAAGTTGGGTTCATGAGCCATGGCATGTAATGAGGATCATGATCGTGTGTTATTGATTTTCCCATGTGTAATTCCGGGGTAAAAGGGATGTTTGAGGAAGTTCTGTCACCATGGTATTGGCTTGAACTGCCCATTTCGTAGATGGAAGAATCACATGGGCTCTTTCGCTTTTGTGCTTCTCTCACATTTTCCATAGATTGATCAGCATAACTAGCATTTGACCATGTCTGGCGGTTGCAGTTTGAAGAAGATGCAAATGTCACATAATTATCATTTGGAGCAGAGAAAGTTGTAACTGTTGAACTCACGAAAGGATCATGGGATGGACCCGAAGCCCCTGGATTGTAGTGTGGTCTCTCCACACTATGACCTGAGGTAGTATATGCATTTGGTCCTGAAGAAGAATTCCAAAGAGAAGAAACTGGCATTCCCTCATTTGACATATTTTCTGCTGGATAAACATGCGATCTGTTCTCACTGGTCCCAGACATAGCTGAGAAAATATGGGGCAGATAATAATAATCAGAAATTCCAGACACATTGCACATGAAAAAAGTCGAGGGCGTCAGTGATGGTTCTAAAATGCTGCATCATAATTCTCACTAGCCGCAGGTATCCACTTATCAAGATTCAATTTTTACCTAGTGAAACTCAACTACCCACAGGGGAGAAGCACATTGAACATCTTAACCTAACAATAAACATGCATCATCAACACAATAGCTTTTACAAAGGTTGAATACCAATCACTATTAATGGAGAACGAGGTTGAAAAATTGATTTTCTATCAATCGAAAACAGATCGAAGATGTATAGGAATGGATGACTAATTACCTAGACTCGTATATGGATGCTCTGGGTGTATATGATTCCAGCCTTGATCATGTTCATCATCAAAAAATTGGGATGAACCAAGAAAATGTCTGTGCCCCATGATTACACAATGCTTCAACCTTGGAGTCCAACTAAACCTGCACAGAAAGCTCTCTTTCAACATTCAAAACTCATCCATAAAAACATTTGCAAGCTCAGAAAAATGTTTCTTTAATCACCAAGCAAACTCAGTTATCTTTCATGAATGATATTTCTTAAAGTAAACCCAATAAGTACTAAATGGTGGCTGAAAATGTGTCACCTACTTGTATTCAGTCTGATAGTCATATTTCAAGACCAAAAATTTTAATTTTGCCTACTGAAAAACCTCGTTACTTCAACCCCACAATACACACATAAACAGCATAATCAAGTGTAAGTAAAAAAGAATCCGAGATTGAACATCCAGAGAGAAGACTACCCCAGCGGTTAAAATAAAGACACCTTACAAAACATTCCATTTATGTGATTTTTCTAATTCACTCTTATCCAATATAATGTCATTCTATGACGGACCTCAACTTCAGGTATGAAGGTGAAGTGCACAGTGGTATATCGGTAGAGATATTCTCAAAACTTAAGTAATTCTTTCTGGAAGATATCAGCCAGGTAACTTGGAGAATACTAACAGAATGAGAAGTTTTATTTAAGAAATAGGTACATAGTTTCCAGATCTTGACACAATTATCTTTGTTACCAGTACCTAGCATACTATACCGCAGAGCTCATGATATCATGATTCATACCCAAACAAGTTTTCGAGGAGTTGGAATCTGTGCTGCGGGAAAGTTCATGATACTTATAGATGAAATAAAAACTTTAACTAGTACAGATCTATCAGTTCATAAGGAAAACACAAGAGTTTGTCAATGAAACATAAACCTACATTTTGTTTTGTTTAGCCAAAAGAAAAAAGAAACTGAAAACAAACAAGAGTGAGAAAATAAAAAATCTATGTAGATATGGATGATCCAATAGCATGACATAAGCTTAAAATATTTCCCAGCCAAGAATAGACTAAAGTACCCAAGTAAAACAGCTACTGTGCTTGATTGAGCAACTGATTCACCAATTCCACACACCTTTAATATAGTAGACCAGCCGGAAGCAATTAGTCCCTGGACTTCACTAAGACAATATGAACACCAAATACATTTTCTTCTCTTCAGGTTCGCAAACATAAGTGAATCACTAGGGCTCCCTTATCTTAACGGTTTAGTCCACAAAAGTGCTAGCTAGCAAAGGTAAAGCACCCATTTACTATACTAGCACTCTTATTGTCTTAAAACATGCCAGGACATCTTAATAGACTCCTGATTTCGTGACTTGTGAGTCCACGGGCTCGTAAAAGAAAGTAGGTTGTGAGAAACGATGCTTTTGAATCATTTGCATTATGTTTCACACCATCGTGCATCCAAATAAACTGGTTGTATGTGACAGAACTTCATTCTAGAAACCTTTATACGATAGATGTCTTCCTGTAAAGAAGATTGAAGTTCCCCACTCATGGATTTCTTATACCAGACCTCAAGCATCTTTACCTGATTAATACATTCAGGTACAGATGCGATATTGGACTAATTCTTTGCTTACTCCTGTAACGATGCAACTCAGTAGAAGGATCAAAATAAATCTTGTGCCAGTGAAAACTGGTGAGACCATAAACTTTGTCACTGGCCATATAACATTAGGAGTCAAACTAACCATGCTAATAACTTTTGGATCACTTATCTGACTACAAGTTCACTTTGCTTTCCCAATCAACCAAGAAGGTCTGCAACACCATCTGCCAATCAGAAAGCATCAACGAAAATGACATGACTAAGGCCAGCCACCGATCCTATATGTTACAAAGGCTAGCATGTGGGACTAACATCAGTTGAAAAAGTGATGCATTTTTACAGAGAAAGCTGCTAATAATTTCAAAATTTAAAGAGTTGTCAAATTCATCAAGGAGGAAGATGTATTCTGACCTGAATCTATAGCCGTTCTAGTTCTCTACTCTCCCAAACACTTGAAAAACCAATAAGGGTTTACCTCTGTTTCTCAACTACCTGCGGTTTTGTGGTCGAGAAAGACTGAGAAACCACCACTGCCCCCCTAAACCTGCAGGATACAAATCAACTAACTAAGCCTAGCTAGCTTACCCCCGTCAGCCTGAAGCCGAACATTATCAACAGCTAAACCAACACATAAACTCCTTTCGAACGTAGAAACTAATCACCAATTTTGTTGGTCTCTTCTACGCATCGGAATCTAAAGCAAACAACTATGTGAAAGAAAACAAATTTACGCGAACAAAAAGGAAAGTCTGATATCCATGGAAACTAAAACATCCAAAACCGACTCCGATTCACGAAGATTGCAGAAAAGGTCAGGTTAAATTCACCGAGTAGCAACCGACCGGATAAAAAGGTCGGGATTATACACAAACAATCATCACACAGTCCCAAGAAGAAGAAAAAACGACGATCGGTTACAAAATGTACAGAATATCGATAAATCGCAATCGATTGAACATATTTAAACGCACATACGCATACACATAAGAACATGAATCATCATCAGCTCAACGGCAAAAACGACGATGATCGGAGAAAGGAGAAAAAAACATACCACAACGATTCGACGATGAGAAAAGGAGACACCGATCGGAGGAAGCAAAGAGACGACGAATGGATTCGTATAGATGACGCAGCTTTTTAGAAAAAAGGAGGGTTTAGATAGAGAGAGAGAGAGAATGAGAAATTCTGAAATTGCTTCCTTTATTTTTGTGATGGTTGGCCAAAAAGGAAGAAGATCGGTTTATAATTAAATGACAAAGAAAATTTGAAGGAAAAAGAAAAATCAAAAACAATTAAAAGCGGTTGAGGATTACGTTGCTGGGAAATTTGAGTATTGTCCACCTCCACCGGCGACCGGTAAAACCCGTTCAATGAATATTGCGCCGACTAAACAGCCCTTTATTAATTAACAGTTTTCAAAAGTTGGATAGTGATTAGGCATTATTGTGATTTTGTGTGTGCGTACGTTATTGTCATTTTTTTTTCCAACACGTTATAGTCATAGGTTTTAAAACTCTATTTGTTGACTATGGATGGGCAAAAAAAAAACAAACCTAACCAAACCAAACAGTAATTAGAGTTTTGGTTAAGTTTCGATTTTATCTATAAACCTGTTTGGTTGTCATTTTAAAATAATTTCGATTTCGGTTCGGTTTTGGTTTAAAACCGTAATACCGTTTGGGTTTTCGGTTTTTTCAAAAAATTATATAATTATTATGAGTTTAAGAAATCTTAATGAGTTAAATGCTACCTTAATCAAATTATATAGAGTCTTTACAAAGTATATATTGATATTTTTTCTAATCAAACAAGCTCATAATGATAATAAGAATGTTTTTCTAGTTTTCTCCTTCTACGTACTAGTTTTAATAAGATTAAGTTTACAATTAATTTGATTTAGACTCGGTTCTTTAAAATTTATGTTTATTTACTCATATTTATTTTAACTTTTTGATAATTTTTGATTTTATATAAACTATTTCTTTCGAATATCATCAAATAAACCGAAACCAATCCGAACCGAAATACAAACGGTTTATATATGGTTTGAGTTTTTGTAAAACCGATAACCCAAAAAAGCAAATAAACCGAACCGTAACCATACCGAAATACAAACAGTTTCTATATGGTTTGATTTTTTATAAAATCGATAAACCGAAAAACCGAAGAAACCGAACTGTAACCAAACTGAAAACCAAAATGTCCACCCCGATTGTTGACGTTTCAAGCTCTCAAAATCAGAATTGGAATCGGAATTTTTTTATAGCCTTGCGGAAACATGATTTCAAAAATTACCAATTTAAAAGTGTCATGGAAGCGTCTGATTCTATCTTGAAATCGCAACGAAAACATTTTTGAAAAACAATTTTTACTTTATGAGCAAAAAAGAAGATAATCGAGTCGAGACGATGGAGGTCATCGTCAAGCGAACATCTTTCCTTTCTCTTAACGAGAAAAGGGTTGGAATTTTAAACGAAGATGATGAGAGAAAAAATTTCGATCATATTCAAGATCAACGATCCTTGAGTTCACCGAGCAATTTGAGAAATAATGTGGAACTTGGCATAACGCACGAAGTGATGTGATCTTCTATTAACTTCAATTTAAAGCATATTATTGTTTTTTAAAAAAACTAAATTAAAATATTCATGTAAAATTAAGTAAAAATATTCAAATATTGTCTAAAAGAAGTTTCAAATATAATATGTATTAAGGTATAAAAAGAGTGGTATTTTCTTTTGGTATTAATTATTTTAGAGTTTGAAAATTCTCCCCTCTTCTTTGCAGATTCGTGAGTTGCAGCCTTTGTAGCTTTTCTTTTTTCCTTCGTATCTTTCTCCTCAGTTTGTTTTGCCTTTAGTCTTGCGACGACTCTCTCGGCAGCAGTGGTTATCTCAGCGGCTCTCTCGACGTCTACCATCTTAAAGATTTCAAATGAACAATCGAGAGACACCTTTTTGTAGGAGTCAAAGAGAGGACAGTATTTTCTTACCATCTTATGCATGATCTTCTCGGCATGAAGAACTCGTTGAGCTTCTGGATTTCCAGAGCAACAGTCGTGAAGGTGCCAAACATTTTTCTTTCCCTTTTGGGAGCTCTTTTGTTTTTCTTTTTCTTGTTACATCCTTTTTTCTTTTTAGAGACTTTAAGAAAATCAATCTTAGGCTTATCTGTCACCGTAGCTTGTTTCTTATATTCGATCATAGCTTGTTTCTTGTACTCGACCATAGCTCGTTACACCTCCTCATTATCACATAACTTCTTCAGAAAAGCAGATTACTTATTGGTGCACGAAGGGATGAAACCAACAAAAAAAAAAATTTGATTGTGCAACTGCATAATAAAAGTTTAAGATAAATATTATGAAGCTTAAGAACTGTTTTGATATTCTATAATTTATAAAAAAAAATAAAGAAATAGAAATATGAATCATGGATTTGGAAACATTATAGTTTGTTTCTTCTAACTAATACTTGTGTGTATTGGATTTCTATTCAAATTTTCAAACGATGTTTTTTAGTATTGTTTAATCTTGAATGTTTGGTAGTATTATTTATTTTATATACATATCTAATTAGACGCTTTCAAAACTATCTGCTTCCTAACTTTTTCAAAAAAATCGCTTTCATATTTTTAAACGTTTCGTTTTCATGTATCCATTTGTGATTTTGTACAACATAGGTTAGTATTATACTATTTCTTTCATGACAAGTCGAAGAAAAAGCTAAAGGAAGGAACTCATTGTTCAGTTCTTTGGAAATGAACCTATTTTGGAGTATATATGGACTTTAACTTATAAAATTGAATTTGACTCAACAAAAAAAAAAACTTATAAAATTGGAAAATATTTAAAAATATTAATTAAAGATCATTTTACAAAATAAAGAGCAAATTTTTAGTTGCACGTATTTATTATGTTATAAAAATATAAAGAAACTCGATATATTAAAAAAAAAAACTCCATATACATAATTATAAATAGTCGTATGTTACTTGATATGAATTAAATGAATGTTTTTGTTTAATTCTTGTTTAAGTTTTAATATTTTTTTTTATTTAGTAAGATATTTATATATAATATCATATTTATAATAATTTCTATTGTAAACGTTTTTAAATCGTTTAAAAGCGTCTAGATTTCTAATTAAGTATTATAGGCATTAGATGTTAATATTGTAATATTTAATACTAAAAAATATTTACACGCTGTGAAAATTTAAAAATTAACTTGGTAAAATATGTAATAATTTTTATTAATATTTAATATAATTATTAGATCTAGAAATTAAGTTTTATCACTATTAATTATAAATTATGTTTTTATTATTTATGTAATGATCTTGATTCTCTTTCGTTGATCGATATGACTTTTATTTTATCCCCTTACAGAGTAATTTTGAATATATAGAACCGGAGATCACATTTGGATCCATCCAGTAGGCGTTGGAGGAGACTCAGAATATAAACCTGAATTTTGATTTTGGATGTTTCTGAAGAGAGTGTGAGAGCAATTGCAGCGAAGAAGAGAAGAGAGGGATTTCTGGATTTTTGTGTTTGTGGGAGAGATAAACCCTAAGGGGTGGGGAGAGACATGATCAGATGCTCGTAGATTAGAGAAGAAGAGCATTGAGCATTATTATGATGAACACTTCCAATGGAATGATCTCTGCTCCTTCTTCTTCCTCAGCTTCGGCGGCGGCGGCGAACACTCAGTCTCCGGGAATCAAGACGTATTTCAAGACGCCTGAAGGTAAGTACAAGCTCCACTACGAGAAGACGCATCCTTCTGGTCTCCTTCACTACACCCATGGAAAAACTGTCACTCAGGTAGAATGCTTTGATTAGTCTCTCTCGATTGGTTTGTGATTGCTATGTGGATTGGCAAATTTTTCATTTCTGATTAAACTTTCACTTGGTTGAAATTTGAATCCGGATGGGTAGAGAAATCGCTGTTTCACTAGCATTGCTCACTGTGTCATTACACCTTGAATTTAGCGAGGTAGGTTTTGCGTATGAATATCAGATTGGCAATTCATTTGTGTGTTTTGAAAATTGGTGTATGAGGATGGATTTGATTTGGGGAACTTTTCGGTGTCAGGTTACTATAGCTCACCTTAAGGACAAACCTGCTCCATCGACCCCAACTGGTACCTCGTCAAGTTCCACTGCTAGTAGCGGTTTCCGGTCAGCAACAGCAAGGCTGTTGGGTGGTGGGAATGGTAACCGTGCGCTTAGTTTTGTTGGAGGCAATGGAGGGAACAAAAATGCGAATACAAATGCAAGAATTGGTGCCTCATTCACGGCTTCTAGTTCTAGTACCTCGGCCACTAATACAAATTTCGATGGGAAAGGAAGTTACCTAGTCTTCAATGTGGGTGATGCTATTTTTATATCTGACTTGAACTCACAAGACAAGGTATTTTACTTCTACTCCTTTTATTCTCCTAAGACTTGACTTGGTGTGCTGGTTTTGGTCACAGTTCAGAAAAAATCTTTGATGTAGGATCCAGTAAAGTCTATACATATCAGCAATTCGAACCCTATGTGCCACGCGTTTCATCCAGATGCTAAGGATGGACATGATCTACTTATTGGGCTGAATTCTGGAGATGGTAAGATAAAATTTTGATCTCAAGTTTGTTACTTTTCTTCTAGATGAAAACATGGCTTGTTGTTTATTTTTTTGGTGAATTATTGTAGTCTACACCGTATCACTAAGACAGCAGTTACAAGATGTCAGTAAGAAGCTTGTTAATGCTCAGCATTATAACAAAGATGGTTGTGTAAATAACAGGCAGGACTTCTTTTCTGTAAACTTCTTTTTTTCCTTCCTCCACTGCTTTGTTGTTCTAGTATTTGTTAGCTCTGTTTGAAGTTTAATAATCAGCTTCGTTGGTATAACGATCATAAGCATTCTCACTTGTTAACAGCCGCTGTACAAGTATCGCTTGGGTGCCTGGAGGTGATGGAACCTTTGTTGTTGCTCATGGCGATGGAAATTTGTTCGTGTATGAGAAGGCAAGCTCAGAAATCGGAAATATATTCTTGCATTTGACTTTTCATTTACCTATTTTTTTCTACTTTATGACCTGAATAAGTATTATACTTGCAGAATAAAGAAGGTGCAACTGATTCTTCATTTTCTGCTATAAGAGATCCTACACAGTTCTCAGTAGACAAAGCAAGATATAGCAAGGTACCTGAGTTTTGTAGTGTCTTCATATGTTGGTTTCAAGGATTTTATGTGTAGCCCTGGCAGGATGAGAATGCTTTTTTTCTGTCTTAATTTTTTTAATCATGTACCATTCTTCACTCCCACAAATATTTCTGCAGAGTAATCCAGTTGCGAGATGGCATATTGGTCAAGGTTCAGTTAACTGCATTGCATTTTCAAATGATGGAGCATACTTGGCAACTGTTGGCAGAGATGGTATGATGTTTTTTTTGTTTCATCGGTGGCTTTAATTCTTTCTCTTAATGTTTCTTTCTGTTTGAGCATTCGTTTTCTTGTTTGACCAATGTACAGGTTATCTTCGAATTTTTGATTTCTCAACCCAAAAGCTAGTGTGTGGTGTAAAAAGTTATTATGGTGCTCTACTGTGTTGTGCTTGGAGGTGAGTGGATCCAAATCCTTTGACAAATGATCTTCCCTATTTGCATTTGAAGGAAAAGAATTTTCTGTCACTTTTTGTTCACTCGAACTGCTTTTATCATGGAATTGTTATTGTATACTAACGTTGTGATCGGCCTGACAGTATGGATGGAAAATACCTTTTGACTGGAGGTGAAGATGACTTGGTACAAGTATGGAGTATGGAAGATCGAAAGGTTGTCGCATGGGGTGAGGGACACAATTCGTGGGTATGGTTTTTAAAATTGGAGCATAGTGAAATTTTGTATGTAACACGGACAATACTTGACTAATGTGAAATGCATTCTCACAGGTAAGTGGAGTGGCATTTGATTCGTATTGGTCGTCACCAAATTCAGACGGGTCTGGCGAGAATGTCATGTATCGGTTTGGTTCCGTTGGTCAGGTATTCAGTTATACTGCATCCATTCTTCTGCGGTTCTCCTTTCTTTTATGTGACACCAACTAAATATTTGCTTCAACATTTAGAGTTTTCCTTGAACTATTTCTATTGATTGAACAGTGTTAATACCTCTCCTGCTCCTCTGATTCTTGGATATTTAGTTAGGATACAAGATTGTAGAATGATTCTAGTGTAGGACTGATAACAAGTGAGAGAAATGAGATGAATTGTTTTAATGGGAGTTTCTTTTGATCATATGAGCTGATAGCCTTGTACATATAGTGTGGAATTTGCCAGATTACGGGCATAGAATCGTTAATCTGCTTGGTAGAAATCTGTTAGAAAGTGAGATTTCCCATGGTCTTGCCATGCTCTGTAGAAGTAGTTGTGTTAATACTTTGATCTTCTGTTTCTTCTCCTTTGATCATCTAAGTGTTTTTTTTGTTGGCTCACCTTTTGTGTCTTTAATCTCTCTGCTTGTGCCGAACAGGACACACAATTACTGCTATGGGACTTAGAAATGGATGAGATTGTAGTTCCACTTCGGCGACCTCCAGGAGGCTCACCCACTTACAGCACGGGGAGTCAGTCCGCTCACTGGGACAACATCGTTCCAATGGGCACTCTTCAGCCAGCGCCGTGCATGCGTGACGTCCCAAAGCTCTCACCAGTAGTTGCTCACCGTGTTCACACCGAGCCCCTCTCGGGATTGATCTTCACCCAAGAATCAGTAGATTAAAAAAGAGAGTAGTATATTATCTCAAACTTTTAGCATGTCTTTTAAATTTTAGCTATGAAAATAAATTGAAACGATGATATAATGTGTTTTTGGCGCATTCTAATCTTTGTTTTGTAGGTTTTTATCGAGTCTTTCACTCTACTTTGAGTATTTCTAGGTCTAAAATGCGGCTGAAATGGAGGAATGGAACTTGCACTTGGATTTGGCGAAAAAGAAAAAAATCTGGATCTTTTGTGAAGATTCTGAAGATAAGGAGCACCCGCTCCAGCAGAGGGAGCACCTGCTCCGCAGAAGATCCAATTTTGGAAATTTTCATTAAACCTAATTTCGCCACCTAAGGTTTCCCTAATCAATCCCAGCCGCCCCAGACCCCTTTATAACATATTTTTCGAACCCTTTTCAAGAGAAGGCAGAAAATAACATAGAAAAACAAAGAGAACACGTGAGAGAGAGATTTGATACATGTTTTTGAGCTTTTGTAAGATTTGAAGATTGTCTTCCATCCTTTGGAGAAGATTTCTAAACTCTTTACTTCTTTCATTATTTTATCCATGAATTCTCTTATCTCACTTATTGTGTTTCGATCCATCATGATTGAGTAGTTCTCCAGGTTAGGTTAAGGGTTCGATGGGATTAGGGATTCATGAACTAAGCATAAATAGGATTTGAAATACATTGATATCTCCATCTATTGTTGTTCTTAAAGCCTAGACTAGCCTAATTACCTAGCCTTTGATTTTAGGTTTAATTTACTCATCAAAAGTGTTGTGAATTGCTTGAAATAACATAGATGAGCGATTTGTCCTTAGCCAACGACAGTTGAAGTTAAGGCGAGTTGTGAACATATCGATCCTATCCTCTTTAATGCTCATCATTCTTTGTAATCTCAAACGACAGTTTAGAGTGTTAGATTGATTGATGAAGTAGTTGATGCCACGACAGTGGGTCATCTAAATTCTATGGTTGAGTTCTAGATTGGTTCTTAATTGATATCCTGAATAATTGCTTGGTTCTAGATGATCTAATCTATGAGATACTTTCCCTTGACCTAACGCTTTTAATATCATTTGTTTTACTTTAATTGTTTGATTAATCGTGACAACTTAAACCCACTTGATTGCTTAGCTGAATTGGTATTGCATAAGATTATAGTGTATTGCTGGTCCCTTTGAACGAACCTCACTATTCTGCATCGAATTAGTGACTTTAGGTTTCATCTTTAAAACCGGTAAAAGAACTTTTATCAAATTGGCGTTGTTGCGACGGGGACCAACTCGATACCTCTAGTTTTCATATACGATTTCAGACTAAGTACTAACTCGTTCTTTGTGTTTTTCTTGCGTGTGTTTCAGGTGCATGAACTCAAGGACAACAAGGAGTAATTGCGAAATTCCCCTTGTGTATTTGAGTAACCTGGAACTTGAAAGGCTAGAACGAGAAAATAGACGAACAAGACCTAATCTCCTCGACATGGGCGAATAAGGCAATGATGGTATGGCGGCTGAGCTGTTACGGTTGCAAGAGCAGATGGCTCAGATGCAGCAACAACATGCCCGGAAACAACAGCAGCAACGCGCGTGTGAGCAGCAGCGTGCCATTGGGGATATGGACAATCCCCATGCTTTCTATCGGAACCGAGCTGCTATTGTTCCACCTGCTTTTGAGAGGCAAGATTATGAGACAAAGCCTCAGATGATATTGTTGGTCAAGCAGCACTCGTTCCATGGACTGCCTGCGGAAATTCCGATGGATCAAATAGAAAACTTCGAGGAAATTTGCTCCACGACGAGTTCTAATGGGATGAACCCGGATTTCTTGAAGTGCAAGCTTTTCCCTTTCTCACTCGCGGACAAAGCTTCCCGTTGGCTCAAGTCTCTACCAGCTGGATTCATCACGACTTGGATACAATGTAGAGCAGCGTTCTTGGACCACTTCTACACCAAAACCAAGACCGCGAGTTTGAGGAACAAGATCTCCTCTTTCCAGCAACATTCAGGAGAGTCTTTTTATGAGGCATGGGAACGGTTCAAAGAGTACAAGAGAGAGTGTCCACACCATGGGTTTACCGATGAGAACTTCTACACCAAAACCAAGACCGTGAGCCTGAGGAACAAGATCTCCTCTTTCCAGCAACATTTAGGAGAGTCTTTTTGTGAGGCATGGGAACGGTTCAAAGAGTACAAGAGAGAGTGTCCACACCATGGGTTTATCGATGAGAACTTGCTGGGTATCTTCTATGATGGTGTTGATCGGGATTACAGGAATGCTTTGAATGCTGCGAGTGATGGTAATTTTATGACTAAGACCAGATAGGGTGCGTATAAGCTCATCGAGAACTTGGCTGTGAGTTCTAGCAACAAGTCGCAGGAGTATGATAGGACCACGAAATCTAGTGGAATGGATTCCCAAAAGATTGATGACCTTACTGCTAAGGTCAACTTGTTGCTCAAAAGGAACCAAAGGACGGTTCACTTTGTAGATGAGAATGATGAACCATTTTCTGAGGAGATGGGTGAAGAAGGAGTCACCTAGAACTATAGGAGTCACCCAAACCAAGGTCATAATCAGTTTCAAGGGGGAGTTCAACAGAAACCACAATTTTCTAACTTTCAGGCTCCTGCGAGCTCTGGAAGTACTTCTCAGGATGAACTCAAGGTTATGATGCAACAACTTTTACTGAATCAGCAAAAGTCTTCCAACGAGATCAGTGTCAAGGTGGATAGTATGTACAACGATCTCAATGGTAGGTTTGAAGCTCTTTCCTCTCATGTGAAGAAGTTGGACGCTCAGGTAGCTCAGATCTCGGCATCCGCTAAACGATCACCAGGGACTCTTCCAGGAAAAGTTGAAACAAATCCCAGAGAACACTGCAATGTGATATTAGTTCAGAGTGAGGTGGAAACTGTCTCAGCATCGCTTACACCAGAGAAAGCAGAAGAAGTTGTCGAATCACTACCATACATCCCTAGGATCCCATACCCTCAAAGACTGAAATATGAGATTGGTGAAAAGAAGTTGGCTGAGTTTAATCAGATGGTGAGTGAGCTCCCTCCTGATATCTCCTTTGAAGAGGCATTTAGAGTTGATCCTGCATATCGTGAGTTCTCCAAGGATACCAAGAAGAGTCTTACAATAGTCAAGACTCTCTTTGCTGAAGCAAGGAATACATCATCTTCAATGAAGCAGTTGCCAAAGCTAGAAGACCCTGGGAAGTTTGTTGTTCCATGCTCTATTGCAGGGGTTGAATTTAAAGAATCTCTCTGCGATTATGGGTTTTCTATCAATCTCATGTCTAAGGCTATTGCAAAGAAGCTTGGGATTACTACGATGAGAGCTGCTAATATATCTCTTAAGTTTGCAGACTCTTCCACCAAGGTTCCACATGATACTATTCATGATTTACATGTTCAAGTTGGAAATTGTTTTGTTCTTACTGACTTTCAGGTGGTGGAGATGAGCGAAGATCCTGGTATACCTTTGATTCTTGGAAGACCGTTTCTGGCGACAGTGGGTGCAGTTGTAGATTTTCCTAATAGAAGAGTCTCGTTCTCTAATATTGACAAATAGGTCTTCTACAAAGCTATACCCACTAATGAAGCAGCCAAACTTGCATCCTGTGTTATTGTTATCAATGGAGATAAGCTGCAAATGGTGACAAAGAGAGATTTCAATGATAAGAGTGAGATCAAGGAATTCCTAGATGGAGACCCTCTAATCAGAACAAAGAAGACTAGTCAAAAGAGCAGGGTAAAGGAGAAAGTGACGAGCCAAAGAATCAAAAGCGATTCTCATATGGTTTTAGAACCTCAGAGACGTGTTGGTGACACGATTGAGTACAAGGTGAAGTCCAAAGGGATTTTGAAACCTTTCTCCAAGATTAGAGCTATTCTCACATCTGAGCTGAAAGAGAAAGGTGAAGAAGCTGTGAAAGCTATGTTGAGCAAGGTTCTGAAGCTGAAGTTTACTGATTGGAGAGCTTGTTTTGGAGAAAGTTCTCATGCCCCTCTTCCTGACTGACACATGAGATCCAAGTCAAGCTAAAGACTTTAAACAAGCGCTTAGTGGGAGGCAACCCACCGGTACGTTTTCTAACTATTTCAATTTAATTTCTTTTATTACTAACTTTGAATTTTAATGTAAATTTTCAGGTTTTTCAAAAAAAAAAAAAACCTGCACATCGATCCAATTCCCAGAAGAAGCACATGCTCCCCAACACAGAGCACCTGCTCTCCCGGAAGGCAGATCGATCGATCCTTTTAGCTAGATCGATCGATCCAGAATGATGAGATCAAAAACCATTCTAGCGGTTAACCTCAGGATCGATCTGCACGTCGATCCAATTTCCAGAAGCTCCCCACTACAGAGCACCTGCTCCCCACTACAGAGCACCTGCTCTCCAAGGTAAAAATTCGAAATTCGGATTTAGGCCCACCAAGAGGTTATTTCTATGCTTTTATTTTATGCTTTTCCTTTTTATTTTTTATTTCTTTCCACTCTCTCTTTTCTTATTCTCACACCGAGACGGTGTGAAGTAAGTCTGGGGGGAGTTGCTACTAATGACTTTTATTTTGGTTGTTTTCTATTTTCTTATGTCTTATTGAGTCTAGTTTTTCTTTTGTTTTATTGAGTCAAAACTTTGTAGGGAATTAGGACCTTATCTAATGATGAAATTGAACTATTTGTGTTTAACCTTCTCTCTAGTGACCATTTCTATAGAGCATGGGTACAAGGAACAGCTGGAACACTTCAATACACTATCTTCCAGGTTTCATATTGACCGAAAATTCCTCTCGCTATTGGCACTAGATTAGGGAAACGAATCATATTCAGGACTCCTTATTCTTTTTATCACTCTTGTTGTTCCTGAATAGCTAGCTCATTTTAGTTAGTACCCTCCTTAACCATAACCTCTTTTCAAGCCTCTTGCATTCTTGTTACTTCATTGTCATATGTGCAGCATATGCGCAAAAGGGCCGGAGAGAATCAGGTCGACACTGCCTTTAAATCACTCTTTCTGAAGAACAAGAGCACCTGCTCCTATTTCCAGAAGATGGTTTTACAACGAGGTGGAACAAAAATCCACGAAGGAGGAATGATATTGATGAGCTCCACTTGGGTATGTACAACAAATCTGATATTTTCGTGTTTGAGAGACATACACTTGTAATCAAAACCCTCTTCATCATCATCTTTTCTTAAGAAAAAAAAAAAAAAAATCTAAAAACAGATGATGAAAGTGGTGAATCTGTAAAATAGGAAGTGTCTCTCTGCACAGCGAGTATACCCAAGGTGGATGATGGTTAGATGAGACGTTTGAGAGGTTGGAAGAAAGAAAGAGTGGTTTAGAGAATGTGGAATATCAACGGACCCGTTTTCTCTTGCAATTTTGTGTGATATCTTGCATCCTCTACGAAACATCGGGTAATCCTTAAACACTTTAAACACTTTTAACTCCACCTCTAAATGGCCTTAAACCCTTTAGCGTCGTCTACCCTAAATGGTGCCTTTAGCGAGACCCTCCCGCAACTTTGAATGCGTTGAGTTTGTGTTTGGGAAATGAGACTTGATTGAAAAATGAATTGAGGAGTTTTGGTAAAGCTTTGTTATTCGTAATCTGGATTATGTGGTCTGCAGATTGAAAGCTTTAAACCCGGTTCACTGAGGATGAGAGAGTTTCCGCGTTTTCAAACCTTTCTCCTTCACTTGGTCTTGAATTTGTTTGAGGACAAACAAATATCTAAGTCTGAGGGAATTGATATAATGTGTTTTTGGCGTATTCTAACCTTTGTTTTGTAGGTTTTTATCGAGTCTTTCACTCTACTTTGAGTCTTTCTAGGTCTAAAATGCGGTTGGAATAGAGGAATGAAACTTGCAATTGGATTTGGCGAAAAAGAAAAAAATTTGGATCCTTTTTGAAGATTCTGAAGATAAGGAGCACCCGCTCCAGCAGAGGGAGCACCTGCTCCGCAGAAGATCCAATTTTGGAAATTTTCATTAAACCTAATTTTACCACCTAAGGTTTCCCTAATCAATCCCAGCCGCCCCAGACCCCTTTATAACATATTTTTCGAACCCTTTTCAAGAGGAGGCAGAAAATAACATAGAAAAACAAAGAGAACACGTGAGAGAGAGATTTTATACATGTTTTTGAGCTTTTGTGAAATTTGAAGATTGTCTTCCATCCTTTGGAGAAGATTTCTAAACTCTTTACTTTTTTCATTATTTTATCCATGAATTCTCTTATCTCACTTGTTGTGTTTCGATCCATCATGATTGAGTAGTTCTCCAAGTTAGGTTAAGGGTTCGATGGGATTAGGGATTCATGAACTAAGCATAAATAGGATTTGAAATACATTGATATCTCCATCTATTGTTGTTCTTAAAGCCTAGACTAGCCTAATTACCGAGCCTTTGATTTTAGGTTTAATTTACTCATCAAAAGTGTTGTGAATTGCTTGAAATAACATAGATGAGCGATTTGTCCTTAGCCAACGACAGTTGAAGTTAAGGCGAGTTGTGAACATATCGATCCTATCCTCTTTAATGCTCATCATTCTTTGTAATCTCAAACGACAGTTTAGGGTGTTAGATTGATTGATGAAGTAGTTGATGCCACGACAGTGGGTCATCTAAATTCTATGGTTGAGTTCTAGATTGGTTCTTAATTGATATCCTGAATAATTGTTTGGTTCTAGATGATCTAATCTATGAGATACTTTCCCTTGACCTAACGCTTTTAATATCATTTGTTTTACTTTAATTGTTTGATTAATCGTAACAACTTAAACCCACTTGATTGCTTAGCTGAATTGGTATTGCATAAGATTAGAGTGTATTGCTGGTCCCTTTGAACGAACCTCACTATTCTGCATCGAATTAGTGACTTTAGGTTTCATCTTTAAAACCGATAAAAGGACTTTTATCAAACGAGGCAACACAATTTGATTTCATTGATTGTTTTCCCAGAGTACACAACACACGTACACATATCAAAGTATTACAGGACAAAGAAAACCAGAAACTAGGCAAGAAAACAGGGCATAGTTTGAAAACCAAAGTTGCAAATTTTTATATACATAATAACAATAACAAACAATCATTTTTAAAATTGTTGTTACTATTATTGTTATTTTTGTTGCTCAATTCAAACGTTGGCCGCACTTCTGAAGGAACCAAGGGATTTGGAACCAGAAGCTCTTAGGACGAACTCGTGATAAAATGCAGCAATCGCAGCTCCAATGAACGGTCCGACCCAAAATATCCACTGTAAATAGTACAAAAACATTCCATTATTTTTCATTAAGCAATAGAATTATAGTTTGGTTAGTTTCGATTAGGAGAGAGAAAAACATACGTGGTCATCCCACGGCTTGGACTTGTTGAAGATAACGGCGGCTCCAAAACTCCTGGCCGGGTTAATGCCGGTTCCGGTGATCGGAATAGTAGCCAAGTGTACCATAAACACCGCAAATCCAATCGGAAGTGGCGCCAAAACCTTTCATTTCATTATTCACAAACAAAAGTCAGTCGAATTATATCATATACTAACCATCTTAGTTATAGTTGAAATCAGTTCGATAACAAATACTAACGGGAACGTGGGAGTCACGAGCGTTGCGTTTGGGGTCAGTGGCAGAGAAGACAGTGTAGACGAGGACGAATGTTCCGATGATCTCCGCGGCGAGTCCAGTGCCTGTGTTGTAGCCGTCGGCGAGTGAGTTTGCTCCTCCACCGTAACGAACATAGTAAGAGCTTTGAAAGGCCTTCACGAACCCAACTCCACAAATCGCACCCAAACACTGAGCCACCATATATAGCACCGCTCTAATCAACGATACCTTCCGGGCCAAGAACAAGCCGAATGTCACCGCCGGGTTTATGTGACCACCTTCATAAAGTATTGTGGTCAATTTTATAAAAGGATACGTTTTGTAGTTAATTCGCAAATTAATAAAGTTCTCAATTAGACCGATTCGATATATCATACATGTTTTAAAAAAATTCGTACCAATTTATAACGATTTATAAATACAAATCATAGACTTGTTGAGATAATAGTTTATAACGATTTATAAATACTAATAATCATAGACTTGTTGAGATAGTGGTTTTTTTTTTATAACGATTTATAAATACTAATCATAAACTTGTTGAGATAGTGACATATTATACCTGAGATACCGGCGGTGCAGTAGACAAGGATGAAGATCATGCCGCCGAAAGCCCAAGCGATGCCGAGGATTCCGACACCGCCACAGTCAACTCCACCGGCGGTAGTGTCGGACTGAATCTTGTAGCCGATGACAGTCAAAACAGTAACGTATAAGAAAAGGAGAGTGGCTACGAACTCGGCGATGACGGCTCTGTATAAAGACCATTTTGTTAGCTCCTCCGCGTCGAAAAACGGAGTAGGCGCCGGATCTTCGTAGTCCCTCGCCGTGAATCCCTCTGCTCCTTCGCCTTTGGCCATTTGTATATTTTTTTTATTTAAGAGTATTGTGTTTTTGGTTAGGTTGTGATTGTAAAGAGAAGAAGAAAGGTTGTTTATATAGAGTGGGTTCTTAGTGAATGCTATTTGTTAGTTTTGCATACATGTTTATAATTGTAGGCTATACGTACTATTATTATTTTATTTTATTTTTTTGTCACGGTTATACGTAATATTATTATTAGTTGAATATATTACAATAATGTTTACATTGGTAGGTTTAGTATGGTTATTTTATTATTCGTTTCAGTGAAATGAAAATAGAAATGTATATGACGATCTTATGATTATTCTTAGCGTTCACTGATTAATAATCTGGCTAGCTGTCCTGATATTATAATCTAAACCAATCTAATCATTGCATCGTAATTAGTACTAATACTAATATTAGTTAATTTTGCAATAATTACGACAAATAATATAAAAACAACAAAAAATACACACACAAATCAAAATATCCACTCTAAATATATGTGCATATGTATAATTTTTTCATTCTGATAGTAGTATTTGTCGTCATTATTGCAAATATATTAAATTTGGATTACTTATAGACTTCCAACTTAAAACCAATTGGTAATTAGTGGAAAGGCCCGATCTCTTTATATATTACTGTAGATCCCTTCATCTTTCAGATGTGGGATATCTTAACAAAATGATTAATGGTTTGTTGATGAAATTTAGATGTCGAAATTTAATTTTTCGTTTCAAATGTAGACTATAAATCTGAACTTATCTGAGATTAAGATAATTTAAAAGAATGATTGTGGGAGCGATAAGGAACAACGACCTTCTAATTCTAAATATTTTTGGTAGATAATGGAGTTACATTTTATGGTTAATTTAACTTAGCCTCGCCGCCCCATCACCTAAAGGTAGCTTTCATTTGGACCGACCCTAATATAGTAATATATGCTTCTATGTTTTCTTTCTCTTGTTCTATGTCATGAGCCTTGTCCTCCCTCTAGAATATTATAGACTGTCACTCTTTTAAACAAAACGATTATATGAATCTTAAAAATTTGGACAGACTTGAAAGTTTCTTTTCTGTTTTTTGAACATTCGGTTTTAAAATGTGATAAATTTTATTGAACACTTTTGAGATAATGGTAAAAGTTCTCATTATCTCGATTAGACTAATACCTTTCAATTACTACTTCAATCTTTGTATGTATCAGGAGTGAATTAGCTGCAAACAAATCGTAAGTCTCCACAGTTCATGAGTTCATTATCGCATCATTTTAAGCATTACTTCCATTTTTTACCACATAGGAGTAAAAAATTTCATTTAATTGAATCCTATGTATAGTTGTTTACATATATAGTAACATTAAACAAAAAGTACTCCATAAACCATATATATTATATTTCTAATCTTCTTAAAAAAAAAAAGCATTTGTAAAAAAACATTATTCAGTTAATTTATTTTTTTGTTAAAAAATTAAAGGAAAGAAAGGAAAAAAAGTTTCATTGAGCAAGAGCTTAGGTAACTAAGCCCTACCATTAAAATAACATAATTATTTCATGGATAGGATAAATCTGACGGTGTCGTTTCAGTGGCTCTGTTTTCCACTATTGTCAATAATTTTATGTACGACGGGGTAAGTGATGTGGAAGTAGGGCCCACTTGACCTGAGAAAAACCGCCCGATCGACAGATGCATCGGCACTGTCCATACAAATTAAGTTCAACTCAGTACAGCCGTCGACTCCACTCAACCACTCCTATCATGCCACGTAGTATAGACCCCCACTAGTCGTCAACAATCATTTGCTCTCACTCTTCGTCCTCGATTCCAATTAGAACTCGGCAAATTATCCGTTAAATTCGATTCGATTTGGTATTTATTTTAATCAGATCCAAAAAAATCTAAATATTCATTTTGAATTAAAGTGAAACAAATAATAAAATTTATTATTTGTCTAAATCAAAACAAATCATAAATACTAACTTTAAAAATCTGAATATCTGATCTGACGTATATTACTTATACATACATATTATATGATAGATTTATAACGTATATTTACATATTTTATTTTTAAATATATTTGGTGAATATATTTATAGTAAAAATCTATTGATACTAATTTTATTTGAAATATATTTTTTAAAATAAAAAAATATATATTTTAGTTTTTACAGTTTTAGTTTTTCATTTTTCATTTTTTAAATAATTTATCGAATAAAATTAGATTCATTTTATATATTTATTGATTAATTAGTTTAAATTTTATAAGATAAATTTTTTTTTGAAAAAAACATTATGGTGTTTTAAAAAAAAAATTGTTTAAAATAAATATCCACGGAAGTCCAGATATCCGAAATTTTTTGAACCAAATCGAAACAAAATAAATAAAAAATTTAGATATTTGTCAAAAATATTGTATTTTTCTGGATATCCGATCCGTGTCTAAACCTAATTCTAATTGCAATTTTCTTACGTATATATTCACTATTGTTATTATTATGAAAATTGAAAAAATAAACAAATTGAAGACAAAAATGAAAAGTGAACCCAGACAAAAGGAATGTGGTGTGTAATGGGGTGTTCCTGGCTAATGTTTTGCCACGTCATAATCGTTTTAGCGACGTCCCTTTGCTCTTATTGGATCATATTTTCAACGTAAGCAAATATGCACTTAATTATCCGTTAAATTCGATCTGATTTGATATTTGTTTCGATCCAATCCAAAAAATTCAGATATTTATTTTGAATCAAAACAAAACAAATAGTCAAATTTAGTATATGTCTAAACCAAAGCAAATCACAAATACTAATTTTAAAAATCTGAATATCCGATCTGATCCGTATATTACTTATATATACATATAATATAGTAGATTTATAACGTATATTTACACTTTTTTTATTTTTAAATATTTTTGGTGAATATATTTATAGTAAAAATAAGTAGATATTCACCGTTTTAATATTTCACTTTTCATTTCTTAAACAATTTAATGAATAAAATTAGACACATTTTATATATTTATTGATTAATTATTTAAAATCTTATATTAAATTTTTTTTTTGAAAAATATATTATGGTGTTTAATTTTTTTTTTTAAAACAATTATATCCGCAAATATCTAGAAAAAATCCGGAAGAAATTTTTCGAAGCAACGCAAATCGGAAAATTAGATTATCTGTTAAAAACAAATCGAACCATAAATACTGTATTTTTTCCGGATATCCGATTCACCCCCAGGCCTAGTATGTGTCGATAAATGAGCAAATTTGTTGGTTTCACTAATTCTGTTTTTATATATAAATCGATGTAGCATAGAGACTAGTGTCATGTATAACTTAACTAATTGCTGTGTAGTATGAGTCTATTGAGAAATTTTTTTCTTTCTTATTGATGTTCTAGTCAAATTTTGGTCTCTTTTTTGCCCAATTTCATCAGTCTCTGTCCTGTAATGTTTGGATTTGTATTACCAGTTTGTCACAAGGGATTTATCTATTCAAGAAAGATTCAGAATTTGATATACAGTGACTAGAGCATTAACAAAGTTACCGAAACGTTGAAAAGGTCATAGAAAGCAAAGGTTTTTTTATGGCATCACTGCCACGAGCACCAGTTTCCACTTCCTTGTGAGAGAAACCGAATCTGTGGGTTATGAGTGGCTTTACATCAATCTTGCCACTTTTCAAGAACTCAAGACATAAAGGCCATGTGTTCTTGTACCTGAACACACCTGTCTCAACCCAAAACACAAAAGCAACACATTTGTTTAGGATCATATGATTGTTTCCAAAGCTTGAATAGTCTCTTGAGACCAACAAGCCAAGCAGCCATGTTCTCTTCTTCTCCTTTGCCCATAACTTTTCTCCTCTATGCTCAGCTTAAAGCTCTATTGATCTCAGCTATTAGATTATTAGAGAAACCAAACCCACCAGAGCCTTAAAGAATGGATTAAGAAAATAAAACCCAATACTGTTTGGTTAGTCTTTCTACTTTCTTCATCATTAGTCTTGCTTTACAATCCAAATATTGATAGACATACATACCCTCAAAGATGTGGAACAAACTTCTCTAAATAGCTCAAGGTTTTCAAGACTTGGATATGTCTTGATAACATTTGCTAAATCAGATCAGAATGCTGATCAAGTCAGAGAATTTCAGACAGGAACATCACAACTATTATTTTGATTAGTAAGGAATTTTTGTCAATTACTATTTTGATATGTACCACTAAATTTGCCATTAATTTTGACTTCTCTCTCAATTTGGTTGGAGGCTGAATATGTTCTTCGTACCTTATTTTGTTACCAATTAACAAAATTGAAAGCCACACATCTGAGTTATGTCAATGCATAGCAGTTCAAAGGAGAGGAACTCTTTGGCTCCATCTAGTATCATAATTTACCAAAGATCTATCCAAAGAAATCAAGAAACCAGAGTGGTGGAAAGACAAAGGGAATGCGTATGCATTGCATGATCAAGGTTGCTAAACCTCAGGAAGACGAAGCCCTACACTAACTGCAGATTTCCCAAGCACTCTTTTCATTTCTTCGGTTCTATCAACCGCAATGTTGTATGAGAAGAGCAGATACTGCAACAACAACCAGTTTGCTTATCCATGTGAGACTAAACACAAGAGGTAACATATATCATAATTGACAAAGCATAAAAGACTCGACCTTGTGGGCGTGAATGCTATTGATAAGATAGGTGTAATTGCGGGCAAGGTTGATTTTCTTTCGGGTCGAGGCAGAGTTTACATTCTTCCGAAATTCTTGCTTTACAAAATCTGTGAAATGAACCTTGTCATCTTCCTTTCCAACATGTTTCACCACTGCTTTGACAAGGTCGCGGTAAACTCTAGCAACTTCACCACTCATCTTCTTTATCCTTAAAAAAAAACATTTCAAAGAGAGACATAAATTTGGTTTTTAAACATAGAATTGACTAGTAATATCAAAACCTCGGAATCATTTGGGACTTGCATAAACCAAAAAGAAAATGAATTTTATCACAACTCCCAATCAACCAAATGCAAAATTGTAGTATTCGTTTAAACTAAAACTTTTCAGAACATAAACACCAACACACAATCGACTACTCATGATGAAGTTAACAGACTAAAAAAGCTCCTAAAGTAGAGGAACAGAAAACATATCTAACAAAGTTTGCAAAACCAAAAACCAGACTTTTATACTAAGTAACCTTGTACGGTGATTGAAGTTTCCCATTAAACAAAAAATCAGCCAGTCAAGAACCAAAATCAAGAAGTACCCAAAATCAGCAACTTTATATCCGGTTCCAGGTAGTCAGTGGAGAAGATATCAGGAGTTTCTGTGTGTTTTCAAATACCAAACAAAGCAAAGATTTCACCAAAGTAACAAAGACATGGGTTTGTTTAAATTGACTGCTTTGTTCAATAGTTTTATCAGTGTATGTTATGTACGGCTACTATGAATTTATATGATTGAGATCAAAGACCATGAACATAACAAGAACCAAACCATGATCAGTCTATGTTATGTACGGGTACTATGAATTTCATCAACCGCAAGAGAAACATAGGGAAGCAACAGAAATTCATAAGAACTGAAATGAAACAGATATCTATCTCTCTAATACCAATTTTTTTTCCAATCAAGATCTGTACAAGGAAATCTATTTAAATTTTTTAACCTGAAACGAGTGCTCACGACAATCAGGGTTTTTCTCTTTTGCTGAGCTATTGTCACTCTGTTATGATCCGTTGTCTGGAGGGTTTGATTATGATCCATTGTTGTCTCGAGGGGTTTATAAACTGGGAACCACAATTTAACCGGCAAGTTTGGGTCGCGGGTTTTAAGTAATTTATGAACTCAACTGTCTCCAATCCTCCTCCTCTTGTATTGGATCTAGAAACAATTTTTCTAGACGTGTTATCTTCAGTGAGTCCAAGACCACGTACGTTCCTATCTCTCTATTGATTGAAACAAACCACAATAAAATTCTATTGCTTAATGAGAAACTAATTGAAATGTTTTTTCACTAATTATAGTGGATGTTCTGGTTGGGACCAAGCTGTGATTGCTACTGCATTATATGTCCAATTCGTTCTAAGAGCAACAGAATTTGGGAAATGCAGATAAAAAATCAAGACAAGCATTATCTTTCTGTTTTTGCCAATGCCAATTCACTATTATCAAAGAGCTTACTACACAATTACTACTAAGAGCTGCAATTTCAAACTCAAGGTCATTTCTAGGCAGACAAATCAAAGTTGAGATCCAGATTTCTAATCCAAGTTGAAGCATTTCGCATAGCATAAAATTGGGATTGAATAAAAACCAGCAAAAACAACAATCCAAAACTGACTTCTTGTTCTAATAGAGAAGAAACTAAAATCTCAAAGCAAAACACACAAAAGTGACGATAGAAACCATTTTCCAATTCGGTTTAAATCAATTCTCAGGAATATCAACTTCACCATCTTGAATCTCTTGTTGAATATCCTTTGGATCTTTCCCATCAACAGTGCATCCAACGGAAACGCAAGTCCCCAGAATCTCTCTCACAGTTCCACTCAATTCTTTCGCAATAGATCTAGGCCTCATGATCCTAGCGATCTCAATCACATCATCGAACGAGATATTCCCGTTGTGCTTGATGTTCTTCACCTTCTTCCTGTCTCTCTCCGGCTCTTTCAACGCCTTGATCACAAGTGCGGCGGCTGATGGAACCACCGTCACTTTAGCCTGACGATTCTGCACCGTTAGCTTCACCGTCACACGTAGCCCTTTCCATTCCTTTGCGGTTTCCTTGGCGATGTCTTCTCCGATCTTCTTTGGAGCGAGACCGAGTGGACCGATCTTCGGAGCTAGAGAACTCGCCGCTCCGACTTCTCCTCCGGTTACACGGACGTACACGTCAACGATCTGGCTTGGATCCAACTTCGGCGGCATGGCTACTGCTTTCTCGGATTTTCTAGGTTTCTTCTGGAAATGCGATCAGACTCCAGAGACGAGAGAGAGAGAGGAGGCGCTTGAACAAGAGCTCAAAGGCTTTTGTAGGAAGTCGAAATTAGGGCTTCCGAAATTAAAATGACGAAATTACCCTTGTGCATATTCAGGCTGAAGAAAAAATGATCTATGGGCTTTTTAATCATGGTTACTGGTTTAGTTGATAATTTCCGGTTTGGTCGAACCGTTTCATTTCTCGATTAGAAATCAAAATCGAAAATCGAAAATCGGAAATCGGAACAAAAGGCTTCTCTCGGAGGCAAAGTCGTCGTCGTCGATGTTGCCTCTAAACAGGGAAGGAGGAAGAATGGCAGGAGGATCTGAGAGAAAGACGATACTGGTGGGTCTGATTCTAGCTCTTGTTCTTGGAGTCGCTGTTTACTTAAGGCTTTGGACAATCGATTATACTCTATCTTCCGATGATACAGAACGCTTGAGGTTTCTTCCTCTTTTCTCAAATCCGAAAAAAGATTCTGTTCTTCGTTTAATTTAAGTTTAAACAACTGTGATTTCTGGATTTTTCGGGTAGTATTTTGCTCCAAGTTTTGGGATTTTTGTAATATGATGATGGGTCCTTCAGTTTAAGTAGCTGGTGGATTTCAATTTTCCAACTTTAGGGTTTCGATTTCATAACTTAGCTGCATTTGTATAACTCTGGTTTATGGTTAGTGTGGTAGTGGTGGTTTGTTTGATCATTTCAAGTAAATATTTTATGATTTACATTGGTGTAGGAGACAGTTTGATTTGGCGAATAGGGAGGCAATGGATGAATCCGCAGAATGGCGGAGAATGTTTGACAAGGAATCCGAGAAAGCTTCGAAATGTAACACAGAACTGGCACTGGTACTATTTCCTAAGCTCCTCCATGTAGAAATGTTTCTTTTTTGCTTTAGGATTTATTGGAATCGAATGTACTAGTTATGGTTGTCTCTGTGGTTAATTGGTCTGACTGGTAATCCCGGATAGTTGCATCTGCTTCGGAAATGTAGAGCTGTGTCTACTCTACTTAGAATGTTTTCAAGGCTTGTACATTCTATGGTTATCTTGTTGGCTCTATGACTGTGAGTATGGTCGTAGCGTTTATATCATGGAATGTTGATACGGAAGGTTTAGTTTACCCGTTGATTAAGAAGCATCAGTGAAAAAACACTGCCTTTCTCTGTTTCGGTTGATTTTGGAGCATTGCTTGTTCTTGTACAGATCAAAGAGTCATCTGGGAATGTAAACATCTTTACCTTGAATCAAAAGCTAGAGTCATTACATAAGGTGACAATCCCGTTCAGAAATTCAAATCGGCAAGCCTTATAATATTGGATGCTTGTGGCTCATTCGTTCTTTGTCTCTTGGGTAGGAAAACGTGGCGTTGCTCATTCAGATAGAGACATTAAAAAAAGAGCTGGAAGCTTCACGGTTAAAGTGCCGTTCAAGAGAGGCACCCCGTTAGATTAGTTTTCGTGATAGACATTCTCAGATTCCTGTCGGCGTTTAGATTTGGTTTTTCGCTCATTCCGCAGCTACGGGTAAGAAAATCTTGAATATTCCATTCTGATGTATAACAGTTGTCATGTACAATTTATAGGCTCTTTCATAGAACAGGTATTAGCAATAGCTATAATATACAACACCATTTCCATCACCTTGTATTGAGATCATGGATTCTAGAATTCAGTTGCGAGGCCCGATCACTGAATTCATGTTGTTTTTCCGAGTATTGGATCTTGCATCCTTAAGTTTATTGATTAAGATTGGTCATATTTGCTCTGTGAAAATATTGCTTGTGATAGTAGGCGAGAGAGGCTACATTGTGGTTCATGAAGAAAGGCGTGAAGGTTTGCACTTGTACCTCACTGTGATTAGCCTAGCTTGTGTTGTTGAACCGTACGAAGTAATACCGAAAATATTTGTCATGTTCCAAAACCATTCAAAGATCAAGCATATGTTTGAATCTTCACTCTAAAATATTTCATATTTTCAGTTTCATTGAATCGTATTGAATCGTACGAAGTAATACCTAGAGCTTCGAATATGTATTGCAGAATGAAATTTTCAGGCTTCATAAGTTTTTCGTTCATCTCAACACAATCTCTATAATATTAAAAGAGAAGTACATTTAGGAGAATGTCCAAAATTGATTTCAATATTACTCAAATTGTCATTGCCTCGTAACTAAATTGAAAAAAGTAATTTTGGACTAATGCAATGGCAATTTCAGTAATTTTGAGTACAATTTCGGCTATTTTTTAAACTGGATCCGACTGCAAAAGGTGCGGATCTTCTCTAACCCGGTTCGCGATCCGCATTTTCATTAATGGCATTTTCGTAATTAATTGGATTTTGTTTTTTTGTTTTATGTCACACCTAAATTAAATGGATCATCTCTATAATAAGTCGAAACATATATCAAAGTCCAACTATAATTACGCTGAAGAATCTTCCCATAAATATATTTAAAATTTACTCAATCTTTTGAAATCTTCCAATTTTTGAACAAATAACCTAAAAATCTAACAATTAAATGTATTTTCCTTAATTATTCAATACATGCCTCAAATCCAACAACAACAATAAACGTGAACATTAATTTCCATTAGTTTGTGTAAAAATTCAATATCTTAATGACCAAATTCGATGATACATACCAAAATCCGATTAAATCAATTTTTTTAATGTAATTAGTATCTTTGCACATTATATATCTTGATATTTCAAGTAATATGTTAAAATTTGTTTCCTATTATTGTGGAGCAAGCTTCTCAAATAATTAATTTTATCAAAAATATTATTTCTACAAACCCTAAATCGACACCTCCCTAGCCACTATATAAGGTCATATAATTCCACTCAACAAATCCGTCATTTTTTCACATTCTTCGAGTTTATGCAATTTAAACATTCATTATTGCATTTTTTAGAGAAAATAATTATGTTTTACATATAGTAGGAGAAATGTGGCTTTTTTTTTGTATGCATAATACTTCGTTAATGATCAATTCTGACTTTTAGGTTTCATTTTGTAGGTGTTTCAAAGCATGTTTTTAGTTTACGTGATGCGTGCGGTTTGGTTCTCGAACAAGGTATATTTGCTAATCGACGTATTTCCTTTTCTATGTTTCCTCTATTTTTTTTGTCTAGCAATTATTTTTGTTTGTCACGCCATCATCAACTTCAGCATCTGCCTCTTGAAAACACCATAACAAATCCTCTGAATATAGCAAATGCAAAATCATGTAAATGTCTCTCTCATTTCAATGCTGTAACTTTTTATTTTTTTTCCCATCTTAATTGTTCTTCCTTATTTTTAATATTTTAATGGTTTTAACAAAAACCATAATAAATCATAGTTGCCAAAGAGATTATAGTTTTTATATGATTCATGACAAAGTCTTTTCTATTTTCAAAAATAATCTATACCATGAAAAGAAATTAGTCAAACCATAATTTTTTTTCCGTTTAATATATTGTATAGTATCCTTTTCTTTAGAGTTCCTATTTTGAAACATCCTCTTAAATATATAAATCATGTAATTTGTTAATCGAATCCATTTTGTTTTCAGTTAAGCTTTTGTATTTACGTTTATTTTGAAGAAAATATTTGATTTTGATTTTGGTATGCATAGGCCACTCTTCTCTTCTCTGTAAAAGCCAGTGATTTGGAGAATGGTTATCTTTGATATTATTTATTCCTACCAGAATTTTTCTTCCTTCTTTTTAATATTTTTATGGTTTTAACAAAAATCGTAATAAACCATTGTTGCCAAAAAGATTAGAGTTTTTCTATGAATCATGACAATGTCTTTTCAATTTTAAAAAAAAATTGAGGATGCAATGAAAATCAATTAGTTAACAGTGCATAGTTAAATTTTGATTTTTAATTTTTATAATCTATTTGTCTTTTTTGTCCTTTTATAAGATATTTTTATTGTATTTTTCTCTTTTTATGGCTATTTTAATATTTGTTCTTTTTATTCTTAATCTAATTTTTGTTTTGTCTGTAATGTTAGACAAATAAACCTAAGTAGAGAATGAATCCAACAAAAAGTGAAGTTTCATAGCTCCAAGATGCAGAGATGGTGAGATGGATGATGAATACCGTGGAAGGAGAAGAAGTGTTGATAACTACCAAAATGGATCAAGAGGTAAGAGCTCATATATGGACTTTATTACAAGATCAAGTGAACAGTTTCTAGGGTTTGGAAGATAGATTCATTTCCGTTTACCTTCGATTTTGGCAGACTGATGTCTCTATGACTATGAGTAACCCACCAAACGTGATACGAAGAGAAAAAATCTGGGCTAATGAAACGTTGTCCCCTAAAACCTTTAACTAAAATCAATTTTTCAAAATTATAATTTTACAAAATAAAATGATTTTTGTGGTAAATTAAAGTTTAAAACACATTTGTATGATGATCCCTTAATTGATCTCTATAATATTAAAAGAGAAGTACATTTAGGAGAATGTCCAAAATTGATTCCAATATTACTCAAATTGCCATTGCCTTATAACTAAATTGATTAAATTGAAAAAGATAATTTTGAACTAATGCAATGGAAATTTTAGTAATTTTGAGTACAATTTCGGCTATTTTTTATATTGGATCCGAATGCAAAAGGCGCGGATCTTCTCTAACCCGGTTCGCGATCCGCATTTTCATTAATGGCATTTTCGTAATTAATTAGATTTGTTTTTTATCACACCTAATTAATTAAATGGATCATCTCTATAATCAGTCGAAACATATATCAAAGTCGCTGAAGAATCTTCCCATAAGTATATTAAAGATTTACTCAATCTTTTGAAATCTTCCAATTTTTGAACAAATAACCTAAAAAGCTAACAATTAAATGTATTTTCCTTAATTATTCAATACATACCTTAAATCCAACAACAACAATAAACGTGAACATAAAAGATGGGAAGGTATTCCCTAAGAAAGATTTCTTTGAAAGAAAAAGATGTTCACGTTCAAAATTAGAGGGCACGAATGCGAGTTATGTCAAACATTTCATTTCCTAAATTAGTACAAACATGAGTCAAAAATATTTTCTCAATTCGACATTATGTCAAACATTTCCTTTCCTATTATTTAATTCTCAATTTAATTATAATATAATATTTAGAGATATGATCAATACATTAATTTCCATAAAGTTTGTGTAAAAATTAAATATCTTATTGACCAAATTCGATGATACATACAAATCCGATTAAATCAACTTTTTTTAATCTAATTAGTATCTTTGCACATTAAATATCTTGATATTTCAAGTTAAAGTTTGTTTCCTATTATTGTGGAGCAAACTTCTCGAATAATTAATTTTATCAAAAATATTATTTCTACAAACCTTAAATCGACACCTCCCTAGCCACTATATAAGGTCATATAATTCCACTCAACAAATCCGTCATTTTTTCACATTCTTCGAGTTTATGCATTTTAAACATTCATTATTGCATTTTTTAGAGAAAATAATTATGTTTTACGTATAGTAGGAGAAATATGGCTTTTTTTTTTGTATGCATAATACTTCGTTAATGATCAATTCTGACTTTTAGGTTTTATTTTGTAGGTGTTTCAAAGCATGTTTTTGGTTTTTGTGATGCGTGAGGTTTGGTTCTCGAACAAGATATATTTGCTAATCGACGTATTTCCTTTTCTATGTTTCCTCTTTTTTTTATTGTCTAGCAATTATTTTTGTTTGTCACGCCATCATCAACTTCAGCATCTGCCTCTTGAAAACACCATAACAAATCCTCTGAATATAGCAAATGCAAAATCATGTAAATGTCTCTCTCATTTCAATGCTATAACTTTTTATTTTTTTTCCCATCTTAATTGTTCTTCCTTATTTTTAATATTTTAATAGTTTTAACAAAAACCATAATAAATCATAGTTGCCAAAGAGATTATAGTTTTTATATGATTCATGACAAAGTCTTTTCTATTTTCAAAAATAATCTATACCATGAAAAGAAATTAGTCAAACCGTAATTTTTTTTTCGTTTAATATATTGTATAGTATCCTTTTCTTTAGAGTTCCTATTTTGAAATATCCTCTTAAATATATAAATCATGTAATTTGTTAATCGAATCCATTTTGTTTTCAGTTAAGCTTTTGTATTTACGTTTATTTTGAAGAAAATATTTGATTTTGATTTTTGATTTTGGTTTAGATGCATAGGCCACTCTTCTCTTCTCTGTAAAAGCCGGTGATTTGGAGAATGGTTATCTTTGATATTATTTATTCCTACCAGAATTGTTCTTCCTTCTTTTTAATATTTTTATGGTTTTAACAAAAATCGTAATAAATCATTGTTGCCAAAAAGATTAGAGTTTTTCTATGAATCATGACAATGTCTTTTCAATTTTAAAAAACAATTGAGGATGCAATGAAAATCAATTAGTTAACAGTGCGTAGTTAAATTTTGATTTTTAATTTTTTATAATATATTTGTTTTTTTTATCCTTTTATAAGATATTTTTATTGTATTTTTCTCTTTTTTATGGCTATTTTAATATTTTAATATTTGTTCTCTTTATTCTTAATCTAATTTTTGTTTTGTCTTTAATGTTAGACAAGAAAACCTAAGTAGAGAATGAATCCAACAAAAAGTGAAGTTTCATAGCTCCAAGATGCAGAGATGGTGAGAGGGATGATGAATACCGTGGAAGGAGAAGAAGTGTTGCTACCAAAATGGATCAAGAGGTAAGAGCTCATATATGGACTTTATTATAAGATCAAGTGAACAGTTTCTAGGGTTTGGAATATAGATTCATTTCTGTTTACCTTCGATTTTCGCAGACTGGTGTCTCTATGACTATGAGTAACCCAATAAAAACGTGATACGAAGAGAAAAAATCTGCGACAGTTTGATAAGAAGATGAGAGAAAATCAAAATATTTTTCTTTTTTCTTCTCTGGAAATTTTGTAGTGTGAATGAAGTGTTTGAAAAGAGATAAGTGAAAATAAGAAAATAGAGAAGTGGAAGAGACGGAGTACTGAGAGAGGGCTAATGAAACGTCGTCCCCTAAAACCTTTCACTAAAATCAATTTTTCAAAATTATAATTTTACAAAATAAAATGATTTTTGTGGTAAATTAATGTTTAAAACACATTCGTATGATGATCCCTTAATTGATCTCTATAATATTAAAAGAGAAGTACATTTAGGAGAATGTCCAAAATTGATTCCAATATTACTCAAATTGTCATTGCCTTATAACTAAATTGATTAAATTGAAAAGGATAATTTTGAACTAATGCAATGGCAATTTTAGTAATTTTGAGTACAATTTCGGCTATTTTTTATATTGGATCCGACTGCAAAAGGCGCGGATCTTCTCTAACCCGGTTCGCGATCCGCATTTTCATTAATGGCATTTTCGTAATTAATTAGATTTGTTTTTTATCACACCTAATTAATTAAATGGATCATCTCTATAATCAGTCGAAACATATATCAAAGTCGCTGAAGAATCTTCCCATAAGTATATTAAAGATTTACTCAATCTTTTGAAATCTTCCAATTTTTGAACAAATAACCTAAAAAGCTAACAATTAAATGTATTTTCCTTAATTATTCAATACATATCTTAAATCCAACAACAACAATAAACGTGAACATAAAAGATGGGAAGATATTTCCTAAGAAAGATTTCCTTGAAAGAAAAAGATGTTCACGTTCAAAATTAGAGGGCACGAATGCGAGTTATGTCAAACATTTCATTTCCTAAATTAGTACAAACATGAGTCAAAAATATTTTCTCAATTCGACATTATGTCAAACATTTCCTTTCCTATTATTTAATTCTCAATTTAATTATAATATAATAGTTAGAGATATAATTAATACATTAATTTCCATATGTTTGTGTAAAAATTCAATATCTTAATGACCAAATTCGATGATACATACCAAATCCGATTAAATCAATTTTTTTTAATCTAATTAGTATCTTTGCACATTAAATATCTTGATATTTCAAGTAATATGTTAAAATTTGTTTCCTATTATTGTGGAGCAAGCTTCTCAAATAATTAATTTTATCAAAAATATTATTTCTACAAACCCTAAATCGACACCTCCCTAGCCACTATATAAGGTCATATAATTCCACTCAACAAATCCGTCATTTTTTCACATTCTTCGAGTTTATGTATTTTAAACATTCATTATTGCATTTTTTAGAGGAAATAATTATGTTTTACATATAGTAGGAGAAATTGCTTTTTTTTTGTATGCATAATATTTCGTTAATGATCAATTTTGACTTTTAGGTTTTATTTTGTAGGTGTTTCAAAGCATGTTTTTGGTTTACGTGATGCGTGCGGTTTGGTTCTCGAACGTATTTCCTTTTCTATGTTTCCTCTATTTTTTTTGTCTAGCAATTATTTTTGTTTGTCACGCCATCATCAACTTCAGCATCTGCCTCTTCAAAACACCATAACAAATCCTCTTAATATAGCAAATGCAAAATCATGTAAATGTCTCTCTCATTTCAATGCTGTAACTTTTTATTTTTTCCCCATCTTAATTGTTCTTCCTTATTTTTAATATTTTAATGGTTTTAACAAAAACAGTAATAAATCATAGTTGCCAAAGAGATTACAGTTTTTATATGATTTATGACAAAGTCTTTTCTATTTTCAAAAATAATTTATACTATGAAAAGAAATTAGTCAAACCGTAATTTTTTTTTCGTTTAATATATTGTATAGTATCCTTTTCTTTATAGTTTCTATTTTGAAACATCTCTTAAATGTATAAATCATGTAATTTGTTAACCGAATCCATTTTGTTTTCAGTTAAGCTTTTGTATTTACATTTATTTTGAAGAAAATATCTGATTTTGATTTTTGATTTTGGTTTAGATGCATAGGCCACTCTTCTTTTCTCTGTAAAAGCTTGTGATTTGGAGAATGATTATCTTTGATATTATTTATTCCTACCAGAATTGTTCTTCTTTCTTTTTAATATTTTTATGGTATTAACAAAAATCGTAATAAACCATTGTTGCCAAAAAGATTAGAGTTTTCTATGAATCATGACAATGTCTTTTCAATTTTAAAAAACAATTGAGGATGCAATGAAAATCAATTAGTTAACAGTGCGTAGTTAAATTTTGATTTTTAATTTTTATAATATATTTGTTTTTTTCTTTTTATAAGATATTTTTATTGTATTTTTCCCTTTTTTTATGGCTATTTTAATATTTTTATATTGGTTCTTTTTATTCTTAATCTAATTTTTGTTTTGTCTTTAATGTTAGACAAGGAAACCTAAGTAGAGAATGAATCCAACAAAAAGTGAAGTTTCATAGCTCTAAGATGCAGAGATGGTGAGAGGGATGATGAATACCGTGGAAGGAGAAGAAGTGTTGATAACTACCAAAATGGATCAAGAGGTAAGAGCTCATATATGGACTTTATTACAAGATCAAGTGAACAGTTTCTAGGGTTTGGAAGATAGATTCATTTCCGTTTACCTTCAATTTTCGCAGACTGATGTTTCTATGACTATGAGTAATCCAATAAAAACGTGATACGAAGAGAAAAAATCTGCGACAGTTTGATAAGAAGATGAGAGAAAATCAAAATATTTTTCTTTTTTCTTCTCTGGAAATTTTGTAGTGTGATTGAAGTGTTTGAAAAGAGATAAGTGAAAATAAGAAAACAGAGAAGTGGAAGAGACGGAGTACTGAGAGAGGGCTAATGAAACATCATCCCCTAAAACCTTTTACTAAAATCAATTTTTCAAAATTATAATTTTACAAATAAAATGATTTTTGTGGTAAATTAAAGTTTAAAACACATTTGTATGATGATCCCTTAATTGATCTCTATAAATATTAAAAGAGAAGTACATTTAGGAGAATGTCCAAAATTGTTTCCAATATTACTCAAATTATAATTGCCTTATAACTAAATTGATTAAATTGAAAAGGGTAATTTTGAACTTATGCAATGGCAATTTTAGTAATTTTGAGTACAATTTCGGCTATTTTTTAAACTGGATCCGACTGCAAAAGGCACGGATCTTCTCTAACCCGGTTCGTGACCCGCATTTTCGTAATTAATTAGATTTTTTTTGTCACACCTAATTAAATGGATCATCTCTATAATCAGTCGAAACATATATCAAAGTCGCTGAAGAATCTTCCCATAAATATATTAAAGATTTACTCAATCTTTTGAAATATTCCAATTGTTGAACAAATAACCTAAAAATCTAACAATTAAATGTATTTTCCTTAATTATTCAATACATGCCTTAAATCCAACAACAAAAATAAACGTGAACATAAAAGATGGGAAGATATTCCCTAAATAAGATTTTTTTGAAAGAAAAAGATGTTCACGTTCAAAATTAGAGGGCACGAATGCGAGTTATGTCAACCATTTCATTTCCTAAATTAGTACAAACATGAGTCAAAAATATTTTCTCAATTCGACATTATGTCAAACATTTCCTTTCCTATTATTTAATTTTCAATTTAATTATAATATAATATTTAGAGATATGATCAATACATTAATTTCCATAAGTTTGTGTAAAAATTCAATATCTTAATGACCAAATTCGATGATACATACCAAATCCGATTAAATCAATTTTTTTTAATCTAATTAGTATCTTTCCACATTAAATATCTTGATATTTCAAGTAATATGTTAAAATTTGTTTCCTATTATTGTGGAGCAAGCTTCTCAAATAATTAATTTTATCAAAAATATTATTTCTACAAACCCTAAATCGACACCTCCCTAGCCACTATATAAGGTCATATAATTCCACTCAACAAATTCGTCATTTTTTCACATTCTTCGAGTTTATGTATTTTAAACATTCATTATTGAATTTTTTTAGAGGAAATAATTATGTTTTACATATAGTAGGAGAAATTGCTTTTTTTTATGCATAATATTTCGTTAGTGATCAATTTTGACTTTTAGGTTTTATTTTGTAGGTGTTTTAAAGCATATTTTTGGTTTACGTGATGCGTGCGGTTTGGTTCTCGAACAAGGTATATTTGTTAATCGACGTATTTCCTTTTCTATGTTTCCTCTATTTTTTTTGTCTAGCAATTATTTTTGTTTGTCACGCCATCATCAACTTCAGCATCTGCCTCTTCAAAACACCATAACAAATTCTCTTAATATAGCAAATGCAAAATCATGCAAATGTCTCTCTCATTTCAATGCTGTAACTTTTTATTTTTTTCCCCATCTTAATTGTTCTTCCTTATTTTTAATATTTTAATAGTTTTAACAAAAACCGTAATAAATCATCATTGCCAAAGAGATTATAGTTTTTATATGATTTATGACAAAGTCTTTTCTATTTTCAAAAATAATTTATACTATGAAAAGAAATTAGTCAAACCGTAATTTTTTTTCGTTTAATATATTGTATAGTATCCTTTTCTTTATAGTTTCTATTTTGAAACATCTCTTAAATGTATAAATCATGTAATTTGTTAACCGAATCCATTTTGTTTTCAGTTAAGCTTTTGTATTTACGTTTATTTTGAAGAAAATATCTTATTTTTATTTTTGATTTTGGTTTAGATGCATAGGCCACTCTTCTTTTCTCTGTAAAAGCTTGTGATTTGGAGAATGATTATCTTTGATATTATTTATTCCTACCAGAATTGTTCTTCTTTCTTTTTAATATTTTTATGGTTTTAACAAAAATCATAATAAACCATTGTTGCCAAAAAGATTAGAGTTTTCTATGAATCATGACAATGTCTTTTCAATTTTAAAAAACAATTGAGGATGCAATGAAAATCAATTAGTTAACAGTGCGTAGTTAAATTTTGATTTTTGATTTTTATAATATATTTGTTTTTTTTGTCTTTTTATAAGATATTTTTATTGTGTTTTTCCTTTTTTTTATGGCTATTTTAATATTTTAATATTTGTTCTTTTTATTCTTAATCTAATTTTTGTTTTGTCTTTAATGTTGGACAAGGAAACCTAAGTAGAGAATGAATCCAACAAAAAGTGAAGTTTCATAGCTCTAAGATGCAGAGATGGTGAGAGGGATGATGAATACCGTGGAAGGAGAAGAAATGTTGATAACTACCAAAATCGATCAAGAGGTAAGAGCTCATATAGGGAACAGTCTTTTAAGGATGATGGCCAGTCTTCATCTCAATATGGTTATTAATTTTATAACGTCTCCGCTTTAGATTTGAACTGTAGAATAAGATAAATTTGTTGGATGATTAATCAATAATATCTAGATGGACAATAGCTTAGATGCCTTTGGTGTAAAAAAAAGCTCGACCTGAGCATCAATTTAAAGATTTAATGAAACTTTTCACTTATTTCTTCAGGGGCAGTGGTGGTGCAGAAGGATGATCATTCTCAAGATGAAAGGTAATTTCCTACATCCTTACTGATTTTGGATGCTTTCGGATGTGCCTTTTTTATTGTATCAAGTATTGTGGAAATTGGAAAAAATGTCAGCTCAAGATGGGAGATAATTCTCAAGATGCTTTCGAATGTACCTTTTTGATCTGATAGAGTGGGGCTATAGAGAAAGTTTTCTTTTCAAAATATTTTAATAAAAAACAACAAATAAAAGTTCCAATTTTAATTATAACGAGTCTTAGTTTTGTTTTATTTTTTTATAGGTTTATTTGGTTCAAAATTTATTTGTTGTTTGGTAAATTATTTATGTTTTTTTGTTATTCGATCTAATTTATGGTTGATAGAAATAATTTTGTTTCTTTAACTTTTTCAACCCACCTTGAGTTCGTGATGACGAAGATCTTGATGATAAAGTTTCTCTCCCCTAAAACAGATAATACATATATAATGTATCTAGATTCACTATTAATATAATTTAAAAACATTAATTTAATCATTTTTTCTTTCTGACAAAGTGGCGAAAATGGAGCACCACTATGTTATTTGGGTTTCTCTTTGCTTAATTCAATTTCAGGATTGGAATTTATCTACTGTTTTTCCTTTAGATCAACTATTAAAGACGACAAGGCAAAGGAACATTTGCCTAAGTGTATTGGAAGATGATATAGACAACATGTGTAGCGAAGGCTGTATCAAAAAATGATTCACAAGACTCAATGAAACATTGATTCGAAACACTTTGGAGCCTCACTAGACATTTATCTAGAATTTAATTGGATTTAGTATTGACCCTTGTGATTGAATAATTATTTTTTTCCTTTTCATACATTTTGTTCAAAATACATAACGTCTATGATTCTAATTCGTCATAACTTTTTAGTTAATGCAATTCACAACTTTTAACTTACGGTGGATTTGTGCATATACTATATAAAAAAAATAAAAGTGTGTATATGCACAACAAACACATATGTGTAGTCATGTATGTACATGGTATTGGTTTCAATCTTGGCGAATTATATCGGCAATTGTATAGTTTTATGATGATATATGTGATTAGAGAGAGCATAAAAAGAGAAATAGAATCAATGATGATGAGCAATGATTTTTAGAATTAATTATTGCATACTGGTTATTAATTAGAGCAAATGATAAGAATAATTCACTGAGAAAAACGCTTTAGTTATTTAAACTAGATATTGGATAATTTAGTTACAATAAGATTTGTTCCAATTAACAAAGAGTCAAAATTTGTTATGTGATATTCTTGGAACAAGTTTTGTGTATGAAGAGCGATTACCAATATCAAGCAAACACAAATGTTTAGACTTTTAAATGTTAATATCTTGACCATAAGAAGAGTTAAATCATAACAATTTTTTTTAATATAAACTGGTATTTTAATACATGGATTGAACACAACAAACATGGACTCGATCACTAAGAGACATGTGTGGAATACTTCCTCTCTTTCATATTACTTAATTTTTAAGATTGTTGCAAATAGATTAAAAAATTATTTACTTTTCTGTTTTTTTCAAAAATAAAAAATATTTTATCATCAACTCCAAAACAATCCAACTAATTTAAAAAGAATTAGCATAATTTAAACAGTCAAAAACAACAAACACACAATTAGTTTTACATAGAAAATTGAAAACATCATCTAATATGAAACAAAACAAAATTCTCTAAAACATCTATTAAGATACAGAAAGAGTACTATATACAAGGGTTAAAGAAAGCAACGAGTCATTGAAGAATCTTTTAGAGAAGTATATACACTTTCAAAGTCTTTGACTAAGAGAAAATAAAAGAAAAAGAATCTTTGACGGTTTGACCCATACATATCATTTAGAGAAGTACATACACTTTCAAAGCCTTTGACGGGTTAACCCATATATGTGGTCTAATTGTGTCCATTAGATTTATGTTAATTGGTTAGATTTTTTATTATAGTTTTTTAGTTATTTAACCCAATTTTCCTATTATTTATTGTAGTATTAAATTTTAATTATTTTTAGTTATGATCACTAGCTTATTTAATGTTCTTACTACAATAATAATTACTATAAGAATTTATAACAATAAAATATAATCAATTTCTAAATAATTCCTTAAATAAAACGAATTAGGTTATTAAAATATTAAATATAATTTATAAATGTATAAACTAGAACGGTTGTTATAAATATATTTCAAACATCATACATAAAATTAAATTAAATACAATGTATGAATAAAGAAGAAATTTTTTTATAGAGTATTTCGATTTGCCCATAACATATTTGCAAGATTATTCCTAATTGTTGTCATAAGATCTCTTTCTCCTATGCTTGAAGTGTTCATGTCACCTAAATCATTCTTAGAATTTGTGTTGGTAACCTCGCCTTGTCTGATTATTTCCGCAAAATTTTCATCTGAAAAACTTGAAATTCTAATGAAATTATGTAATCCCATTGTAGCCATTACCACTCTCTTTTACACGGGAAGATTATATCTAGGAAATTCACAAAGAATCCTCCATTTCTTCTTCCAAACTCCAAATGTCCTCTCAATAACAGAACGTAAAGATGCATGCCATCGATTAAACAATTCTTGCTTATTTCTAGGAGGAGGACCACTTGAGAACTGTGATATCGAACAACCTCGTTGCGTGAAGATCGATATAGGGCAAGAAAACCTTATTTGTTTGGGTAACCAGAATCAACTACATAATACTTATCCAGAGGAGGCAAAGGAAATTCAGAATCACTCTCTTGCGCTATCGTGAGAATTGCTGTGTCGTGATAAGATCCTGCTGCACCATTCCAAACATATGTAAACAACATATTCAAATCACATATTGCCATGATGTTTGATATGCTCAAATTTGCCCTGAGATACTCTCTCAAATTAAGATATCGATGTAATACTTAGGGATCGAATCCACAGGGAATCAAATCACACAATCAATTAGTGAATTCAAATTATGCTAAGTAAATATGTATTAGTGCAATAAAAACAGCAATTAAACAAGTGAATGATTAAAGTTCTTAAAATTCAATGAGACAAAAGAGTTAGGCATTGGTTGTTCACAGGAATGAATCAAAATCGATCGCGTCGATCGACACAGATGTCTGCGTCGATCGACACATAGATAAAAACGTTAGGATTTTATTAAGCACGGTTCTAGAACTCAAACACAAATAGAAAACCAATCAACTTTCGTTGCAGAGATTATCTATGACTAAATCCCTAAATTCCAAATTTCTTTGCAAACTTAGTGAATAAAATCAAGCATTAAAATCAGGTTCAATTGTTCAAAATTACTAAGCCAAATTTCTTTGCGAATAGATAATTTTGTTCATCTAAGATTATATCAGGTTGTTAATAATACTTTCGCATCTATTAAAGCAACCTAGGATTTCCAATTTCAGTTGATCAATCCTAAAATCAGAGTTAAATCAATCTAGATGAAAAACATAAAGATAAATCCTAACAGGGTTTCATCCTATCAATTTCTCATCAAACCCTAGAACTTCCCAAAACCTAACAAGCAAACTACTCAGACATGGTGATTGAAACAAACGTCATGAATGAAATAAATTGCATTAAAAAGATAGAGTTAGAGATACAAAAGGGTTTAGAAATCTCTGAAAGTCTGAAGCTCCCCTGATCTCTCCTTCTCCAAGTCTCAATATAAATTTCAAGATATCCTCTAAAAACCTAAGGAAAAACTATATATAAAGTCTAAAAATTCGGATTGGGCTTCTTGTAAGCTTATGGGCTTCTTGGGCAAAACTGGAATTTCTTCAAAACTTGAAGTTTTCACGTGTCAGACGGGCATGTCGATCGACACAAAAGACTGTGTCGATCGACACAGACTTGAAATCTCGAATCCGACTTGATCACTTCGGTCCTTCTTTACTCGATGCTCCAAAATGCTCCAAATGCTTCCATTAAGCTCCAATCGTCCTTCACCCTACAAAGACTCAAAAAGACTCGAAAAATACCAAAAAGAAGACTTATATCATGGTCAAAAACGGGTAAAAACCATGATATATCAACTCCCCCAGACTTAGCATTTGCTTGTCCTCAAGCAAAACATACACTAAGAATGTGAAAGAGGTTTGAAAACGCAGAAACTTACCTTCCTTTGGAGTACCGGACCGATCTCTTTCACTAGTAAGCCACATAATGCAGAACCAATTCAAAACCAGACCACCATGTACTTCTCCTTAGACATTCGCAGCCTCCCATATTCATCCACGACTTCTCAACATAACCCGCTAGTCCTCATTGCTGGGTCTCGTCCCAGATCTCGATGCCAAGAACCTTCTAGACTCATTCCCATACTATACCATGACTAGTGAATCCATATAACTTTCGGTACTCTTTCTCTCCCCCATACTTATTCGATTCAAAAACTCCCTCTTTTTTTAGAGTTTGAGACCCAAAAGCAGTGCTTTCACTACTGTTGTTCCTTGTGAGGAGACAGGGTCGTGAGATCGCTCGTCCTCTACATCCGTTCTAAGGGACTCAGACTGCTGCTTTTGAGCTCCAGGTGATCACCTCCTGAGTATTGACTCACTGGAAATTTATTTCCTCGTCTTATACTTAAGAACTATCATATCACCCCAAATCATTCATATATATATATTTTTTTTTAGATCGAAGGAGAGGAGTACCATTCTTTTCAACAGAGATTGCACTTGTCAGGTATGAATGAGGAGTCAAGCTCTATGAACACCAATCACCGAGGAGACCGCATAATTAGCTCGAACCCTGGGCGAATAATGCTGGAAGTAACAGACGTCTCTAGTTAACTGGTCAGCCTTAGAATTTCCCATTAGTCTGATTCTAAAATCGATCCTGGAAAAAAAAATGGTCACACAACTGAAAGAGACGATCCACTAAACCAAAAGAAGGATCATTGTCTCCAACTGACTATTTTGACTCAATAAAACGTTTTGGACTGACTCTAAAAAACAACCACAAAGTTAGTAACTACCTCCCCCAGACTTAAACAACACTGTCCCCAGTGTTATCAAACTCAGAGTTGGTGAAAGAACAGAAAAGAAAAATAAAACACCAATTGAAAAGAACGAGAACTTACCTGTTGCAGGGTGTGTCGATCGACACGAGTAGGTTTGTCGATCGACACACTGTTGTGTTTCCTCGTCTCGCCTCCTTTTTTTTTTTTAATGTCTGAAACACTTAAAATAAAAAGTTAGTAAAACGAAACAAAAAATCAAACTAATTTACACTTACCAGTGGGTTGCCTCCCACTAAGCGCTTGTTTTCAGTCATTAGCTTGACTGTGTCGGGACGCAGACTCCTGGTGGATCGGCGAAAGGAACAACACCTGGAAAGAGCTTCATAGTGTTCTGCATCATCTCTTGGATAACTACCTCTCCTTTTTCCCTTAGCTCTATGGGAAGGATGATTCTGAACTTGGAGAAGGGTTTGGAAGTCTTTTTACGCTTTACCTTGCAGACAGCCAAGTCTCCATTAGAGCTCAAAGAGGGTGGAGTCAAAGGTTGGGTACACGGGACCTTCTTCATATCGCCCAGGTCTGAACTCGGCTCTCCTCCATTTGTAACGGTCAGGCAAGAGTTCTCCTTAAACCAAACTGAGGGGTAGAAGACATTCTCGTTGATATTGGAGAAGGAGATTCTCTGATTGGGAAAATCCACAATTGCACCCACAGTGGCAAGGAATGATGACCCAAAAATCAATGGTCTCTCCTTGTCATTCTTCGTCTCCATAATCTGAAAATCCACCGGAACCAGACAATCTCCTACTTGAAGCATCAAGTCAGGAATGAATCCTTTCGAAGATGTTGAAGAAAAGTCAGCCATCGCGATAGACATCTTCGAAAGTTGCAGATCCTTAATCCCCAGCTTCCTTGCAACAGACTCAGACATGACATTCACATTAGCTCCAGTGTTACAAAGAGAGTTCTTGAATTCCATACCTTTGATTGAGCAAGGAACAATGAACATCCCTGGATTCGTTATCTTTTGCAACTCCCTCAGCTGTGGTTGAGCATGTCCCCCTTTCTCCCCTGGTGTTTTGATGCTAATAGCTCGTGGATACGGGATCTTGGGCTTGTAGACTCTTTCCTCTGCTTTGACTGAAGGTTTTGAAGTGGTTGGACTCGTTTGGGACCCGTGTCGATCGACACGTAGGGTCTGTGTCGATCGACATGGATGTGTCGAACTCGTGTCGATCTTGGAAGAAAACTCTCCGATTGCGCAGACTCTAGTGTTGCGATTTTCGACCTGTGTTGATCGACACAAGCCTTCCGTGTCGATCGACACGGGGTCTGGAACGAAAATCTCTTCGTCTTCAACCTCCTCTTCACTCCCCCAAGGTGATGGCATTGACGTGTAGTCTCGGGTTTGTGTCAGTCTGACTCGGAAGAAAACCTTCTTGCCTCTTAATAGACTTTGCGGTTTGAGCAACTTGGATATCCAGCTTCTTGACATGGGCGTTCAAAGCTTCAAACTTCCCATTTAGATCCTGGTACATGGCATCCATTTTCCCATTGAAGCTTACTGTCATCTTCTGTTGTCCTTCTAAGAGCTGCTCCAGCATAGATTTCATCTCGTTGTTCTCTGATGACTGAGCAGGCAGTGTTTGATAAGAAGAAGAACCGTAGTTCCTAGTTTAGTTGCTCTGAAACGGCTTCTGAAAATCGTTTTTCTGGTAGCCTTGTTGAGTACCAAACCTCTGACCCTGAAAACCAGCTCCACCAACGTAGTTGCAATCCTTTTCATCCTGTATCGATCGACACAATCCTTCCGTGTCGATCGACACGGGGTCTGGAATGAAGGTCTCTACCTCCTGAGCAAATTGAAATTTCTTCTTCCCCACCAGAAGGTTGTGTACCGAATCCAGCTTAGCCTTAACCTCAGCGATTTGTCTTCCATCCATGTTCCCACCAAGCTTCTTCCTCTTAAAGTCTGCATTCTTGGTGCTATTGCTAGAAGCCAAGTTGTCAATTAGAATCAGAGCATCCCCCGGAGGTGTTGAAGTTCCCATTGCTAGCAGAGTCTAGGGCCATCTGATACCTCCAATCAATACCTCTGAAGAAAATGCCCAACAGCTGGACATCACTAAACCCGTGGTGAGGACAATCCCTCTGGTATGACTTGAATCTTCCCCAGGAAGCCTTAAATGCCTCAGTCGGTCCTTACTTGAAAGTAGAGATCTTAGTCCTTAGATCCTCTGATCTCGCCTCATCCAAGAAGTTATTGAGGAAAGCATTCTTGGTGTCCTCCCAAGTAGTCAGCGAGCCTGGCTCTAGCTGCTTCAGCCAGTAGGCAGCTTCTCCACTAAGAGAGTAAGGGAAAACCTTGCAGTAGAGGTAATCACTGGATACTCCATTGGCCTTAATGCTAGACGCCAAATCCTCAAACCTCTCAAGGTGATCCATGGGGTGCTCAGAAGAAAGGCCATGGAATGGGTGCTGAGCCACTAGTGAGAAGTAAGCTGGCTTCAGCTCGAAATCGTTCCTCGGGAAGGCTGGAGGTCGGATTGCTGTCCTGTTGGCATATAACTCATCGGGCCTGTTGTACTCTCCCAGAGTACGCCCACGCCCAACTGGCTCATGGCGCTGCATAGCATGTCCAACAATCACTGCGCCCTCAGCATCAAGTCGTTGTCCTTGCGCATTGCGCCGGTTTCCATCCTGGTCTTGCAGAAACCCATCTTCCCCTCTGATAAGCACTAGCGGATTAACCATCCTGAAACACACAAGAGCAAAAGAAAACAGAAGTAAGTAAACAGAAAATTAAAACTTAGAAAAAACTCTAAAATCAAAAATCGAATGGTGATTTTGACTCCCCGGCAACGGCGCCAAAATTTGATATGCTCAAATTTGCCCTGAGCTACTCTCTCAAATTAAGAGATCGATATAATACTTAGGGATCAAATCTACAGGGAATCAAATCACACAATCAATTAGTAAATTCAAATTATGCTAAGTAAATATGTATTAGTGCAATAAAAACAGCAAGTAAACAAGTGAATGATTAAAGTTCTTAAAATTCAATGAGACAAAAGAGTTAGGCATTGGTTGTTCACAGGAATGAATCAAAATCGATCGCGTCGATCGACACAGATGTCTGCGTCGATCGACACATAGATAAAAACGTTAGGATTTTATTAAGCACGGTTCTAGAACTCAAACACAAATAGAAAACCAATCAACTTTCGTTGCAGAGATTATCTATGACTAAATCCCTAAATTCCAAATTTCTTTGCAAACTTAGTGAATAAAATCAAGCATTAAAATCAGGTTCAATTGTTCACAAAATTACTAAGCCAAATTTCTTTGCGAATAGATAATTTTGTTCATCTAAGATTATATCAGGTTGTTAATAATACTTTTGCATCTATTAAAACAACCTAGGATTTCCAATTTCAGTTGATTAATCCCAAAATCAGAGTTAAATCAATCTAGATGAAGAACATAAAGATAAATCCTAACAGGGTTTCAATCCTATTAATTTCTCATCAAACCCTAGAACTTTCCAAAACCTAACAAGTAAACTACTCAGACATGGTGATTGAAACAAACGTCATGAATGAAATAAATTGCATTAAAAAGATAGAGTTAGAGATACAAAAGGGTTTAGAAATCTCTGAAAGTCTGAAACTCCCCTGATCTCTCCTTCTCCAAGTCTCAATATAATTTTCAAGATATCCTCTAAAAACCTAAGGAAAAACTATATATAAAGTCTAAAAATTCGGATTGGGCTTCTTGTAAGCTTATGGGCTTCTTGGGCAAAACTGGAATTTCTTCAAAACTTGAAGTCTTCACGTGTCAGACGGGCATGTCGATCGACACAAAGGACTGTGTCGATCGACACAGACTTGAAATCTCGAATCCGACTTGATCACTTCGGTCCTTCTTTACTCGATGCTCCAAAATGCTCCAAATGCTTCCATTAAGCTCCAATCGCCCTTCTCCCTACAAAGACTCAAAAAGACTCGAAAAATACCAAAAAGACTCTATGAAAAGGACTTATATCATGGTCAAAAACGGGTAAAAACCATGATATATCAATGTTGAACGATGTTCTATCGTGCCGACTCCAATACGTTCCTTGTAATTCAGGATTAACTTTAACGCGTACATGAACCTCATCCATGGCTCCAACAAACCCACTAAAATATGGCCAATACTTCCCCTCCAGTTGCAGCCGCTCGGGAATACGAAGTAGATCTTCTGTTGTTGGAGTGTTGATATAATCACAAGCAAGTAACTCAACCGCTTTAAGCACTTCAAAGAATTTCCTCTTCATTGTTTCTTGATTTCGTCCAAATCGTAATCCAACATCCCTTTGCACGTCATTATGTCCACATATCCATAGAAACATAGCCACGCTCTCCTCAATGCTTACACTCGATGTTGGTAGTAGCCCATAACTCGTTTCTAGTTTATCACACAATGCTCTAAAACAATTAAGTGACATTCGTAATAACTGAAGACAAGCAGCATTATCTTCTTGTAGTTGACGCCAAATATTCCTCCATCCCAAACCACCGTCAATCTGTACAGGTCCTCTTTCAAAATACCGATTGTAGTAACTCAATGCTGGTTGGATTACTAACTCTTCAAATTGGTCATTTTCCGAATTCCATAACTCAATTCTCTCCTCGTAACTTAGAAATTGTACTCTTTGAGCTCGTAACTGGCAAATACGAAAAACCTAAAATTGGATCACCAAAAGATAAAAAGTAAATAAGAACAATAAAAAAGCCAATTGCATTACTTAATAATACATAAAATGCAAAATACATTAGGAAAAATAAAAGACAAATCAAGTCACAATCACTAATAAAGCGTACACATTACTAAACTAATCATCATCGCCTGATTCGCTTTCCTGAGTTTCATTTAAATTCGGTCCTTGTTGGGTTCCCCAAATATTGAATAAGTCGCCTGCTCTACGTGTCTGTGGTATTGGATCTGTTGAAGTATAATTTGTGAAACCAAATTCTGGTGATACTCCCCTTCGAACGTTTGCTGAAGTAGTAATTGGTGCTTCCTCTACGACTCTTGGTTGAGCATTTGTTCTAGTTTCTGTTTGAGTTCTCAATGCAAATTCACGTTGAATATTTGTCGGAGGAGTCCATTGTGAAGTATTTGGTGAGGAACCCACTGCGGAATATTAGATGATGAACCCCATTGTAGAGAGATTGGTGATGAGTTCCATGGTTGCGGATTTGGTGGTGAACTCCAGGTTGGACCACTTGATGATGCACCCCATTGCTGACCATATGGAGGTGTTCCCTACTGTGGCGTATTTTGTTGTGTTCCCCATTGTGAAGTACTTGGTGGTGTGCCCCATTGTGGAGCATTTGATGGTGAACCCCATTGTTGAACATTTGGTGGTGTACCCATTGTTGAAAACAGGACCCCATTGACCACAAGAAGTTTGACCCCAAGAATTTTTACCACCGGAAGATGGACTATCAGAAGGAAAACCTGTTGAACCCGGACTACCAAAATGTTGCCCCGAGCTTAAGTGCTTCTCAACACGTTCATCATCGCATTTATACCCAGTTAAAGTTTGTAAGAATTGTATTTTATCATCAAAAGATTTTTTAGCTCCATCAATGAAATACTTACGCCAAAATCCATCTTCTTTCAATGCTTGAATGCATGACCAATAAAATTTGGTATCATGTGGAAGCTCCATCGATTCAAAAATCTTCACAGCCTTGTCAAAATTGTCGTAATCATCTTGGTCAAACGGATTTGGGCGTAGTTGTTGTAAACTTTTTGGCGCTGAAATTCTCTAAACCCAGCTATTGTGTCTGTTAGCGTTGTTTCAAAAGATTATTTTCTTCGACTTCCGCGTAAACCACTCATTGTAGAGGAACGTGAGTTTCCCGTACCTCTTTGTGTAGTACTTCCCCGTCTTCCCCTACCTCGTGGTTAAACTCTAGAATCAGGAATTTGGATCGGGTCAACCGTTGACGAAGTATGGCGCATATGTGCATTGGTAAACTCATTTGAAGGACTTCTCTCATCATCAATGCTAACACGATACATCTCTTCGTTTTCTTGTGTTTCTGGAACTTGATTGTCTGCACCACATGGTTCTGAGTAGAAATGACCTTCATCGTGGGATGGACCTTCGTTAACCATCTCTTCTCTTTGTTGGTTCACAGAGTATTGAGCTTGTGATTGAACGTTGTATAAATTGAAACAACGTTGCATCACATCCCAATGATCTGGCGGCTTTCGTTTAAATGATTTTATAAGTTTACATACCTGTATGAAACATTTTAAAATTTTTAATTAACAATTTTTTTGTTTACATAAAATTTACTTTAGTTTTTTGCTGTAAAAAAGATCATGCGTACTTACTTCACGATCTTTCCACCATGATTCAGATGCACTTATCACAGATGTAATAGGATCAACCACGATCCCGGTAGACTTCAACATAATACTATACTTCTCGTACTTTTTTTTCAATTGATCAAGTTTTTGTTTGAAGAATTTGTAGCTGATATTAAGATTGAACTCCTCGTTTGAACTTTTGAACTATAAACTCTTTTGCAAATGGTGAAGGATCTTTTATACGGTAATTATTCATTGCAATTCCTTGGTCGTACAAGTCAAGAAACATTCTTTCTCGACTTGGAATCCATTTAAAATTGTCTTCCGTCTACAAACTGTGAACATTTGAGAAAATATATTTCATTTTGGTTTTAAGTACAATAATTAAAAAAGTATATAATTTTATCCGTGCTGATGTTTATGTAGGAAAATTTGTATCTGCTTCATCGGATGAATTTATGTTTTGTCGACGAATAGACGTCATCTTCAAGTTTGAAAATAATATTAGTTTTGTAACATACAAATTCTAAGTATGTATATAAGAAATAAGAAAATCTTATACTAAATCTAACACTTTTTGTATTATTAAGAATAAATCATTTTAACTCATAATAATTACAAGTAAATATAAATTACAACATAACATGTATAAAATTGTTATCCTACTTAAACATGCATATTATAAAAACATATTATTTTATAAATGATATACTGGATTGTTATTTGTAAGAATATAACTATTTTGAACTAAAAAGTAATATATTTATTTCTACACTACTTAATCTATTCTATATGTTTTAAATTATATATATTTATAAATGATTTGTCAATTCAACAAATATAAGTAATTATTTAAAAATATAAAATTTATAAATATGCTAATTGAATATACTAATCTTTTAAAATAAAAACAATCTATGCCACTAATTATTTACTAAAAGTTAGTCAATGCAAAATACGTAAATTATTTATGAGCAAACAAAATAAAATTTGTGTTTTTTTTGTCAAACTTTTTTTTGTCAAACTCAGAAAAAAAAATTTAAAGATCATACTTTTAGAGAAGAGGTTTTTGTATTCAACTGAAATTTTTTGAAGTGCTCGACTATGCCAAAAAAAAAAGTGCTCGACTAAAATTTTTTTGAAGTGTGTATGAAAGAAACTGTAATAATTTATAAGCAAATTTTTGTAATCATCTTTTTCAAAAAAAAACTAAAGTCAGAACCGCTTAAAATAAGTGGACCAATTACCCCCTTCTCCAAGTGGATGAAAAATCTGCTAGTGGATCATGTTATCTTCAATAATTTGTCTTGAAAGTGGTTCACAAATTTTTTTATTTTTTAATATTTGTTGATTTGACAAATCGATGAATGGTAACAATTAAAGTGGATTGACTGCTCTGTCAATAATCTGTTTTTCTCCCATTGTCTCATTCAAAGCCAAAGTTACTCTCTTTTCTAATCCGAATTTTCTCCCTAGGGTTTGGGTACTGAAAATATCAGTTTAGGCTTTGTGAATTTCGAGAAATGTTACGGTTTTTTGAGAATAGGCTTTATGATTTTTGATAAAAGTTAGGTTCTCAGAGAAAAATTAGTTTAGGCTACTGTTTCTCGAGAATAGCCTAAACTAATTTGGATAAATTGATATTTAGAATACTGTTTCTCAAGGTTTGTTTACTCTAATAAATTGATATGTCTCTTTCAGATGGATCCAAATCAAAACACTCATCCTATTGACATTGATGACTTCCTGGACGATTTAGTTAGACTTTGGGTTTGATGACGATGCTGGCCAGGGGTTCATAACCAGGCTGAAGTGGTGCATAATGGTGTTCATAACCAGGCTTATGTGATACCTATTGAGGCTGGCCAGGTAGTTCTGAATCACCTGGTCAGCCTTAATATGTACCACATTAGCCTGGGGTTCTGAATCACCTGGTCAGCCTCAATTTGTACCAGTTATGCACCTCATTCTAAACCACCTGGCCAGCCTCAATATGTACCTCCTCCTGGTCGTGTAATTACACCTACATTGAAGGTATAAGCTAAAAAATTGTAATCTCTTGCTGCATTTGTATGTTTTATTTCTCTCATATTTTTTCACTTTTTCATGCAGTTTCTTGAAAGCATTGAACCTGCAGAAGAAGATGAGGAGCCAGAGTTTAATGAAGACTCCAGTGACGAAGACTACTACCCTTGACTTGACTCTTTTACTTTTGATTTTTTGCTTTTCATTTTGTTTTGTTTTGTATACTTGTTTGGTTAAGACTTAAAACCATGTATATAATTGGTCGGCAATATTTTTCATGATGATTAGTGAGACTTTTATATGTATATTGCATGGGAGGTGGGGTTGATAAAGACTATTTTTCATGATGATTAGTGAGACTTTATATGTATTGCATGGCAGGTGGGGTTGATAAAGACTATCATGATTCTCTAGAAGACCAGAAAAGCTCTCACACATAACTATGCCGGCTTTTTAACCTTTGGTTCTGTTAACAATAGCGAAACATTTCACTGTTTCTCATTTATGTGTTTGTTTAAACCTTATTTTGTTTGTGGGATTTCGTTCGAGTTGAAATTAAAACCTTGTGAGTAGCCGAAGCAAAAATGAAAAATGTTGAGATAGACCCATGTCACGAATAATTGAAGCTTCATATCACTCAAATTATTACTTTCGACGGTTCAAAGAGAATGGTCACTACGCTACTATTTCGATGTTTTTAAAAATTGAATAACCCTTTTAACTTTGAACAATTGCTGGTATGTGACAAAAAAGAAGAAGAACAATTGCTGTTATTTAAAGCCAGTTAATACTCATGAATATTGTTCTTTATAAGATGGATTTTAGGGAAATTGAATAACATACTTCCAGCTTCATGCTTGCAAGCAAAGTGTTTCTCAAAAATCAATATAAAAAACGCAAAAAGGATAAATAAAAGAGTCCCAACAAATAAAAAACTAAAGAAAATTACAAGTGGGAGAACATAATCATCATCTTTGTTAGGCTTTCGATCATGGCTATTACCTGTTAGTGAAGTCCATTAAAGATAACAGTACTGTAATTGGGTGATGTAGAACTAGGCTGTTTATGGTTCTGGTCTAGTATTTTCCTTCATTTTTCTGGAATATTTCAAGATCCATTCATTTGAAGAACACTTGCTACAATCCTTCTCTATGTGACTTAATTCTTAATGTCTAGCAGGTTGGAGGGTTGCTAGCTTTAGGCTTCAACTGCTGTCAGTTATGGAAATTTATCCCTGTCTCGTGAAACGATCGATACTCTTGGAGAGACTTTCCTAGTACTGAGAGGGACAGATAGAAAGGTAATACTAACAATTTTCTCTTACAACAGCCAGAATGCAGAAAAGAGACTAGAAGATTTTTTTAAACTAGTTTTCTTTTCTTTGTTAGTAGTGACAAGTTTAGCTTTTTCCATCTCCCTTTGGCTATACATGTTTTAATTGATCTTTTTACATAGAGTGTGGGAGCTGAAGCTCTGAGAATGCGTATCACCAAAATATACCTGGAACTGATCCTTGAAACTAAAGGTCAGTGAATTGGATATAGTATGTTTGTTCCACTATTTTTTTTTATGCTCTTTAGTGCAACAGAATCTTCATTTCTGCAAGCTGCAGGTGTACCACGCTTGAATACACCTCCACTTTTGCAACCAGAAATCAGACAATCTTTGGACCTTTGGGTTGCTGTCGTAAGATACTTTTCAGCTTGATTGTTCTTTTTCATCAATCTATACTTGTTTCCTTATCAAGAATAGATTGATTTTTGTTTCTCTTCACAAATCACAATCTTCTTATCTCTAGAGTGCAGAGGGATAAAAGTCGAGTCGGGTGTTTCATGTCGCAGAATGAGATAATGATGACCGTATTTCCAATGTTCCAGCAACATCTCGAGCCACACCCTAGCAGCATAAACGCACAATCATGTTTGGAATGAAGATTACCTTGTTGGGAATAAGATGTAACTGCATAAAAGGGTTTTATTTAGAGAGGGTTTCTGGTCACTTTCCGCTGTCACTGCTCATACTCAATAAGATACATAAAAGGTAAGGAGTAAAATGTAAGGAGACTGTTCAAAACGAATATATGGCTTGCTTGCTAGCTGTTAGGAAGAGGCTGAGATACTCAACCCCACATAGACTATTTTTTTTTCTTTTTTTTTGGGTCAAAATGCTCAACTCAACCATCTTATTAATCTTATCTATAGATATCTTACCGTGAAATAAAATTATCCTCTAAAGTTAGCACCCAAATCCTCTAAAGTGCTTCTACTTCGTTAAATAGAAGAATAAACAATTGATAAAGACTTTTATTTTTTATCGCTTTGAGAGTCAATGTTGCTTCCTTAGCTTCTTTGTCAAACAGAGATTTCCACAAGTCCAAAATGTTTGACTCCATCACATCCCTCGCAAACCCACTCACCTCTGGAACACCCTTCACACACCACAACTTCTCCTCTATCTTCTTCACGGCTTCTTCAATACTCTCGGCCACATGTTCCTCCTCCTGTAAGCAAGAAGACAACACCATCCAGCTCTCTAAATCCAAAAGCTAAATGATCCACTGTCGTCCTGATCAATTTCCATTGGACCGAATTTTTGCCATTATTCTGATATACTCTTTTCTTCGGTTTGATATATTTTCTGTAGACATGGCATAACACGAAGCAGCCTATCCATCACATGACTTTCATTAATCACATCCCTTTTTGCATCTCCCCATAGGTTATGGCAAAACCATAACACAGTACGAACGTCATCACACAACAAGAACATCGATTCAGCCACATAAAGGGAGAGCTCAACTCCTAGTCGCTTCACTTCCTGCATTTCAAAATCCTTCCTGCAAAAGCAAAAACAAAGTCAATATGTAGACTTTGTAAGCAAAACTCTTAAAGGGGCTATGTAATGTTAGTTACTGACCCTAGAATGTAAGGAGCACACACGCGCACTACAGGCAGTGCACTGATTTACCCAAAAGAGGCATAAACAGGTCAGCAAGAATCCTACTCCTTATCTCTTTGGACATTGCTTCTTCATCAAAGAAAGACCTCCACAAGTCAAAAATGATAGGCTTTATAGTCTCCCTTGCATACCCATTTGCCTCTAAAACTTCCTTTACCGGACTTAATTTATCATCTAGCTTCTTCAGCACTTCTAGCTTATATTTCTGAATGGCCGACAATAGTTGTCGATCATCAAAAGAGCTAACTTTTCGTCTGAATTCCATATCAAGGCGATGCAAAACTATGATTCCGTCAGCAAATCCCTTCCAAGTGGTTCTAATCAATTCCCATTGGACCGAGTTTCCACCATCCTGATACACTCCATTCTTGGGTTTGATCTCTTTTGAGTAGACATAATGAATAACGAGGAGCAGCCTTTCTAACACCGCGGGATTACGATGTGGCAATACACCTCTCCATAACTTAAAGCAGAATCCTAACATAGTATGAATATCATCACACAACAAGAACATGGATTCAGCTACAGAGAGTGAGAGCTCAACTCCTAGTTGCACAACCTCCTTTTTAATGTCCTCCTTCCCAGAGACCACCGGCCTACAAAACAAACAAAAAGTCAATATTCTGTCGAAAACTGTAAAAGGCAAGGGACTAAGTAACATTCACTGACACTGACACTGACACTGACACTGTGTATGGATAATATCTGTAAGATCCCGCCAATGGACGGATACGACGCACAACACCGGAGGTAGATCTTGATTCCATCTAATCAAAACATAACGATAACAACTGAGTATTATAATCGAATGCAAATTACCACAATTTCGAAACAGAAAAACGAACTTAATAAACACATAAATCATCACAAGCATATGAATTGACCATAACTCTTTTTGAGAATCAATCTACCTCAACACATAAATCAAAGACTTCAACTTTCGACAAGACCAAAGACGGTAGGAAAAACTAGAAGACCCCAAATTGATCTGTATTGTAAGAAATTTATAGTCGGGAAATTTATGTGTTCACATTATATATATATAAGGGAATTTATAGTCGGGCATATATGTAAATATAATAATGATGTTGGGTTTTGTTTCAGTCTATTGAGATATTTAGCCTTGGACATGTTAATATTTCGGCCCATTTAATTATCCATCGGTTTCTTGGACAAAGAATCGATGTTCTTGTTTTTTTTGCTAGAATTGTGAATATCATTATAAAATGAAGTTAGATTTTACAAGAAAACATAATCTATTTTTTGTACAACCTTGGCAAAAAAGAAATAAAAAACAAGATTGTACGCAAGAAGGCAAAAAAATCAACGTGGTTATCTTAGCCAAAGAGACATCATATCACGAAAGTGTTTTCTATGATGTCTTGAAGATATTGTATTACGGATTTCACGATCAAGGGAGTTGAAAATTATCTCGACCAGGAAAGAAATGTGGTTGTGGAGCACATTGTTTCGTTGCTTCCAAAGATGGAAGATTGTGGCTTGTGCTACCAGCTTTCTGAGGAGAGAAGGAGCCCTTGTAGAAGACATTTTTATCCAAAAAAACACCTCAGACCAATTTATGAACATGCGGCGTTGAGGATCAAGCTTAGACAAAGCCAGTCTCCGTACCTGAATGTTGTAGTTACACTTGAGAAAAAGGTGGTCCCTAGTCTCATCCATCTTAGAGTAAAGGCAACACAAAGTTATAGTCGGCATGCCCCAAGAAGCTAGTCGAGATCTAGTTGGTAGTTTATTCAAAGTTGCAATCCACATGGTGAAGGAGTGTTTGGGGACCGATCCCTTGTACCAAATTAAATCAGCCCAAGGCTTAATCTTTGTCCTCGGTCTTAGTGTCTCCCAAGTACTGGATGTAGAAAAGCCCTTTCCCACCAACACCATCTGAGCGCCACTCATAGTGATCGGCTGACTAATTTGGGAGCGGGACCTGTATTGTGGTGAGATAGGCATACAGATTTACCACATCATCAGACCTCGGAGCAGCCAGATTCCAACCAACTGAAGAGCAAGCATCTGCCACAGTGGAGTGAATAAGGATTCTTCTGCTCCTTGGGCCTGAGGCTCCTAAAAAGGTAATGAGTTGACCAAAAGGAGACCAAACATCAAACCAGAAGCTAATCTTACAACCATTTCCAATCACAGCCTTAACAAAGCATAGAGCATGAGGCCTAAGCTTTAGAAGCTCTTTCCAAGTCTAAGAGTCATTGTTTGATGCTGAAATTTCCCAAAAGCTTTTGTTCTAAAGGTGATTCATTCTTTGCCAAGCCACCCACAAAGACTCACTACCAGAAAACAGGAGCCATATGAATCTAAAACAGAAAGCTTTGTTCCAAGTCGAGAATCGTCTAAGACCAAGACCCCCTTCAGCTTTGGGGAGACACACAGTAGACCATGCAACCTTTGCCCCTCTATGATTGTCAATATTTCCAGACCATATAAACCTTGAACATAGTGACTTAATCTTTTTTATGCATCCTTGAGGTAGCATAACACCGACATCCAGAAATTCACTGTTCCAGAGATTACAGACTTGGTCAACTGCTCTTCCGGCAAAAGAAAGGGCCTTAACTGCCCATGTTCTGAATCTGTCTATCAGCTTGCTCAAGAGATGCTCGTATTGCGATATTCTCAGCTTTCTAGATATGAGAGGTAGTCCAAAGTACCTTATTGGGAGTGAACCTTTAGTGAATCCATAGCTATCAATTGCATTAGATTCACTAGAGTTCAATCCTGCATAGAACAATTCCGTCTTATTTCTGTTTATTTCCAGACCTGACCAGCTAGCGAAATCATCCAAACATTCATTTATGCCATGTAGAGAGGATGCATTTCCATCAAAGAAAATCATGACATCATCCGCGAACATAAGATGTGAAATTTTCAACTCTGAAATTCTAGGATGGTAGGAGATATAGCCAGATTCATACCTAGAAAGTAGCAGTTGAGATAAAACCTTCATTGTAAGGACAAAAAGGTAGGGAGATAGTGGGTCACCCTGTCTTAAACCTTTTGTACTTTTGAAGAGTCCACTAGAGTTACCATTCACAGAAATGGTAAATGATGGGGTCATTAAGCAAAGAGAAATCCAGTTTATGTAAGTCTCACGGATGTTTATGGCCTTGAGAGTAGCCAAGATGAAATCCCATCGTACAGAATCAAAGGCTTTTCTCAAATCGACTTTTAGCATTGCCTTAACTTCTATTCCCCTCCCATGATAACCCTGGACCAAATCTGTAGCCAAGGGCACATTTTCTCCTAACAATCTACCAGGCATTAAGCAGATTGAAAGTTACTGATTACCTCTGGTAAGATTTCCTTTAATCCGTTTGCTAACAGCTTTAAAATGACCTTGTAAACTGTGTTGAGGCAGGATATAGGTCTGAAGTCAATTGGAGTCGAAGCATTAGTAATTTTTGGAATCAGAACCAGCGTTGTTGTATTCCACTGATGTAATATTCTACCAGCCTCAGAGAACTCAATAACAGCCTCAGTTACTTCATTTCCCAAAATTTTCCAACAAGCAATGAAGAATTCAGAAGAATAACCATCTGGACCACAAGTCTTATTTCTTGGTAATGAGAAAAACGCAGCCTTGATGTCCTCCTTAGAGAAGGGCCTACTCAGTCTCCCTTGCTGATCCTCAGAGCATCTAAATGGAAGAAGCAGGTTCAGATCACTTCGCTCAAACATGGGAGAATCTACATTTCCACCAAGCAGATTGGAGAAATAGTCAATATAATGGTCATGTATTCCTTGTTGAGTTTCAATACGGTTGCCACTGCCATCAACCAGATAGTGGATATGATTTATAGATCTTCTAGTGGCCACCAATATGTGGAAGTAGGTTGTATTGCTGTCTCCGAGGCCAAGCCAAGTGATACTTGTTCTTTGACAAAAGAAGGCTTCCTCTGCTCTCGCAAGAGTTTGCTATTTCCCAAGTGCAGTCTCTTCAACCTCGGCATTAGTGGAAGTCGGATTTGCCAACATTTGATCTTGGCTTCTCAATAGCTCCTCATGATGTTCTTGTTGTAAGATGACCTTCGTATTGTGTTATGGTTTTGCCATAACCTAGGGGAGATGCAAAAAGGGATGCGATTAATGAACGTCATGTGATGGATAGGCTGCTTCGTGTTATACATCATGTCTACACAAAATATATCAAACCGAAGAAAAGAATATATCAGAATAATGGCAAAAATTCGGTCCAATGAAAATTGATCAGGACGACAGTGGATTATTTAGATTTTGGATTTAGAGAGCTGGATGGTATTGTCTTCTTGCTTACAGGAAGAGGAACATGTGGCCGAGAGTTGACGTCTGTTATTGAAGAAGTCGTGAAGAAGATAGAGGAGAAGTTGTGGTGTGTGAAAGGTGTTTCAGAGGTGAATGGGTTTGCGAGGGATGTGATGGAGTCAAACATTTTGGAGTTGTGAAAATCTTTGTTTGACAAAGAAGCTAAGGAAGCAACATTGACTCTCAAAGCGATAAAAAAAGAGAATTCTTTGTGAATTGTTTATTCATCTATTTAACGAAGTAGAAGCACTTTAGTTTAGTGGATACTTTTTTTCATGGTACTTGCCTTAGTGCAACCCTGTGGCATGGTACTTGCCTTGCGTATATATAGATGAGATTACTAAGATGGTTGAGTTGAGCATTAAATCAAAACAAAAAAATAGTCTATATGGATCCAAGAGGTTCAATATCTCAGCCTCTTCCTAATAGCTAGCAAGCCATATATTCATTTTGATCAGTCCCCTTACATTTTGCTTTTTTTATGCATCTTACTGAACATTGCGCACTATATAAATCTTCATGAGAACTTATGATTGTAATCGATATTGACAAAGCACTTTAGATGCAAGCTACAGAAATTGAAAATGATAAGAGCATGGAATCGGAGAGCATTCATCTTTTGGATTCTTTAACAAAAAATAACATGGTAGCTGAGAGCACATGCACACTTGTCCAATTCCTCGAATCTCGTGATAATAGGTGAGATAGGCTACATTGTGGTTCATGAAGAAAGGCGTGAAGGTTTGCACTTGTACCTCACTGTGATTTAGCCTAGCTTGTGTTGTTATTGCCTCTTAGGTCCCGTGAGATCACAGCAATACCCGTCCGGTCTTAGGGTAATTAGAAGGAAAACAAGAAACCATACCAAAGCAGGGCAATACGAATATCTTTTAATTTCAAGAAACTATGCATTGGTACTTTCAGTATTCGTTGAGTTGTTTAGCAACTGATTACTCCTTGTGATCGTCCAATTGCAATACCACTTTCGCTTTCCTTCATCGAACCCATCTTTACATTCAAACATAGGATTCAATTTTTTTACGTTTGTGATCGTGATTATGGGTTGCATGAGCACTTTCGGATTTTTCATCAAACCCGGATTTTCCATTTCATCACACACCCAACAATTTTCTTACTCTATTTTGACGAAAATTCAAAAGAAAAACATTTGGGTTACTGATTGATTTCGTCATATAACTATTCCTGTTGGTTACTCAACGTCGGACTCTTGAAACTATGGACAAGTTTAAGTTGCACACTTTTCCTCAACACACAGAATTAGCAAATCGTCTATTATGTATCATCCTATCTAACTAGCAAATCATCTATTATGCATCATCATATCTAACTTTGAATCTAGAATAAGTTAAAGTTTCAACATCATCTATTCACCAAAAACTCAACCACTCCTTTTCTCCTCCTAATTTACTCTGCCTCAAGATTCCACAAGAATCACTATTTTGTTAATGTAAACTTGAGATAACTCATGGAAAAGTGACATATGACTGCGCTTAATCGATAAGATCAACTATCAGAGAGTTAGGCCAAGAACGCAAATTGTTTTCTAGTACTACGATTTTCCAATGTAATATCTGTTTCTCAAAAACATTATAGCTAAATCGAGCAATAATTATACTCTGCCCTTATTTACATCATACTAGGAAAGGAAGATAGATTTCTCTCAACTTACTTTTATCATGTGTGCTTATTATTTAGTGGGTGGCTAAGGACCAGAAGTTGAGAAAAAAGGAAGGAGACACAGCAAACCAGCTGATGAAAGCCATTGCTGTGGCGGTCTCGAACCTTGTGCAGTGGTTGACGTTACACTTATCAAGATCGTTGATGAGTACGGTTATACCAGCAGACGCAGATGCAGCTGCAAACGTAAGTGTCGATGTGATCTGCACGACAAATAAAGATGAAAAAACAGTCACTCATTCTGATGCATCTAGAAACTAACTCAAACATCAAGAGGGGTTTTGTGTGCCTTGAAGGTTAGAATCTTTATATTGAGTAAGAGACAATAGAAACATTTTCAGATCAAGACAAAGGGAAAGAAAGAGATAGAGAGAGAGAGAGAGAGAGAGAGAGAGAGGTTGATTTTGTCCTTACTCCATCTCCAATAGTGAAACATTGAACAACCAAGTGATTTCGAAGGCTTCTTCTCACCATAAGAGCATAAGCATCAACAAGAAAAAGAGACAAGCTCCACAGGCTTTGCAGTCCAACCGCAAGAACCAAACAACTGTCACAGATGAGAGTTACATCTCTTGTCACATTCAAGACCAAATTGCACAAATAAATCCAAATTCAAACACTTAATATTTTTGGGTTTCAAAGAATTTTATCATGATTTGCAAAGAAAAATCTTAATTCGTTATGCATCCATCATCAGACCTTAATTCGTTTTACAAGCACAAGAACATAGACACAAGAGACTAAAATCATCTCGAAGCCTTAAGAGAAGCAAATGAACAAGAAATGATAAAACCCTCGAGACTTGACACCAATATCAGATGACCAAAAACCCTAATTTCCATAAAACGATAAAGAATCTCTCAAAATAATCCAAACGATAAAGTTGTATTGATTTTCTATGGGAAGATAAGAGATCATGATCACAAAAGTGTGACACATTTTTTTGGTTACAAAGGATAGTTGGGGCTTTTACAGAATTTTAAAAGACATTTAGTTTAAAGTTAAAAAGACAATACTAATAATTTACATACAAAAGAATTTCCTCCGTAGTGGAAATTTTTTACTTTACCCAACTAATCAAAATCTATTCCTTCTTTTTTTAGTAAGATTAAAATCATGATCTCGTCGACATTTTCAAATCTATATATAAATATTTAATAGTTATATAGATTCTTTATCTTAATAATCATTCTTCAGACGAGTAACCAATCCGTTCCATCTCCCAACAAAGCTTAGATGCAACCATTTCATGACACGGTGCATATTCCTACAACAACAACAATGTTAATGAAATTAACAGGAAATTCAAGAAACCATTTCTTTAAATCATTCTACATTTTCGTTAATTACCTCTAGCTTCTTCACAAGCTCTTTAGCAGTAGGTGCAGAGACGATGATCTCACGAGCATTCGGGCTGATAAATCCTTCTTCGACCGCTTTATCGATGAATGAGAGCAGAGAGTTGTAGTATCCATCAACATTAAGCAAACCCACCTGCCAAAAAAATTGATTGAAATTAGAATGATTTTGATGGGTTTTTGAATTTTGTTGAGAGATGGTTTTTTTCTTACCGGCTTCTCATGTATACCAAGCTGAGCCCAAGTTATGACTTCAAGCAATTCCTCAAGTGTTCCATAACCACCTGCAATTATTTTCACACAAAACTTTAGAAGATTTGATTTGTAGTAAAAAAAAAAAGAGAGGAGATATGGGGTCAAGTCAAACAGGAGTGTCATGTACAAGACAAAAAAACAAATAATATTTTTCTTCTCTGTTAGAGTTTTTGTATATTGGTATGAAATATGATTACAAAAGCAGGATTGTTGAAAGAACTTGACTTTCCCATAATGATTTTTCAGATTCAGTGTGGGCAAAACAAAATATGCTATTTGTAGGACTGTTTCAGGTTTTGTCTCTTAACTTGAAACGGGTAAAGAAGAAAAAAGTTTGGTCACAAGTAAAGAAGACTACACAAGCCTATACAGAGAGTACTACTACTATACCCTAAGTTAAAAGCAGACCAATAATATATAAACAGAGTAAAAGAGAAGAGAAACCAAATAAAAAGGTTCTCATTTTAAGTGCCAGACGTTGATGGGTCAAGGCCCTTCTCTCTATCTTTAGACTCTTGAAAACTTTTATTCATAAACCAAATTTTTTTTTTTAACTTTTCACAGTAGCTTTCACACTACAGCTTGACCAAGAAAAACAAACATGTTTTCGTATAATTCAGTCAAAATATTTCCTCTTTTAAAATTTGGTTTCCCATACATTACATTTAAGAGGCTTAAAGAAACCAAATTGTTTTTTCTTCATCTCTTTTTGTATAATCAGTCAAAATATTTCCCCTTTTAAACTTTGGTTTCTCATAAATAACATTTAAGAGGTTAAAGAAAAGGGCCTAAACTGGTGTGTTCTTGAGTCACTAGAGTTTTGACCAGTTATTATTGTCATCATTACTTTGTTTGAAAAGTAAAGCAAAATTTTGAGGCTTATAAATATGAATAAGAAAAAAGTTGAAATAAAAATGATGATATTTATGGGTGGATGGGGTTTAAGAAAAAAAGAAAAACCTGGTAAGGCAATAAAAGCATCAGAGTGCTTAGCCATCTCAGCTTTTCTTTGGTGCATATCTGCAACTGCTCTTACTTCTCCTACTGTTTCACCAGTCAACTACAAAAATAAAATAAAAACACAAAGAGTATCCACCAATTTAAAAGAAAAATATAATAAAAGTAAGTAATAATTAAAAGTAGTTAAAGAGAAAAAGCAAGTTTGGACTCTTCTACAGCCACAAGCAATGATGGTAACGCAAGTAATCGTAAATTTGGTTTTTTTTTTTTCTGAATCTCTTACATACTCCATTTTCTTTTTACAGAACCCTAATCTAGTTTACATCTTTTTCATCATTTTTTTTCATATCCCTTTAACTGAAAAGAAAAAAGAATATAGGAGGAGGCAGAGAAACTACTGATATAATCATGAGATTTAAGAAAGGGTAATAATAAATAGGGATAAGAGTAAAATGGAAGCAAAGACTGAAGATTCAAAAGAAGTTTGAATGGGGATTTGTAGAAGAAAAACAGCACTTAAAAGAGATATTAATAAACAAATAAAAATGTTTATTTTAAGAAAAAACTTTGAAAGTTTTCTTGGGTTTACCTCTCTAGGCATGAGGGTCTTGGGGATAATTCTGTAGAGTAACAACAAGATGACAAACAAAAAAGAAGTAATCAACAACAAAACTCAACATCAATTGTTTTTTTCTTTCTTTTGTATGATCTTTAACAATAAAGATCACAAAGTAGTTAAAAGAGAAAGAGATTAAAGAGGTTTTAAGTTACCCAATAACATGACGACCACCATCATGAACAGCTTGTGAAACCAAACCCATCAATCCTATGCTCCCACCTCCATAAACTAAATCAATATTCCTTGAAACCTGAGGAAGATAAACAGAGTTACACATGAAAGCTTAAGATTTGGTAATAAGTAGATCTTTGAGTTCTACTTGAAGCATAGATTCAAACCAATTTAACATAAGTTATATCATAAGAAGAAACCAGAAATGCTCTGCATTTGTAAAAACCTACACAGACACATATTCACAAACATCTTCTTGTGAACATAATTTCATCAAAACCCACAAAAATTACAACTTTACAAAACATAATGAAGCAAAAGATGCAATTTTTTCACAATTTTACTCAAAACCCATCAAGCAGAATCGAAGTTATTACCAGTTCGTTGCCGAGATCAATAGCAGCATCTTGGTAACTGCTCTTCTTGCCTTGGCTGCTTCCACAGAAGACACAGATTCTTTTGAACTTTGACTTCTGCATCGTTTCACCTTTGATCTCCATTGATTCTGATTCTCTAACTTATATAAAAAAATCTAAACTTTTTTGTCCGGAAAGAGTCAAGTTAAAACAGTTTTAAGGTTTCTTTGAGCACAAGAATCTAACTTCTTAAGACAGTTATGAGTGTCTACGAAACCAAATTGAAAATCTGAAATCTTTTATGTTTGTTTTGGTTTTGTTGTAAGAATGCTTCTTGGCTCAAGGATTGTTGTTATATAGTGCGTCTTCTCGTCATGCTTGTCATTGATTTAATTATTTTTTTAAATTACTTTAGTTTTTTTGGTATTTTCAAAAGTATGACATACTACAATTCTTTTTGTAGTAAAAGGATTAGTAAACTAAAAACTTAGACAATCTTCGTAAACTTTAATAAAGACTTTCTTAAAAAAGATTTTAGAAAAACAAATGTTTTTTCCGGAAAAATACCAATATACCACCTAAAAGAATGTTATTTTAATTTTTTTTTATATTTAATAAAGATACATATATTTTTAAGAAACCTTTCTGCAACTGAGTTTTCAAACACTTAGGAAATGTAAAATATAATCTAGTTATAAATATATTATTACACCATTCTACATAAATATTTTATGGGAAAAACAAAAAATATGGTTTTAAAGAAAAAATGATTTGTTATATGTTGAGGTCTTCACACGTGAGAGATTAAAGCACGCGCGTGTTTCACAATTCGCACATACAGCTCATTTTGGCACGCGTGACCAAATTTTTCCCTGTGTTAATTTTCCTCTTATAATTATGGTTAATGTGATGGATGGTTATATATAATGACAAGAGATGTTTAGACTTACGAACCTCGACTTATATGTTCGAAGAAGAAAAAGGAATATGTATTAAGACGTTATTCATTATTATAAAGTAACGAGATAATTACTAGAACAACCTCGATAAATAGTCTAATTATTAGAATGACTTTCACAAGTCTCAAAATACTAAAAAATGGTTTATAAGACATAAAAATCAGGTTTATGTTTTGTTATTACAAAAATGCCATTGATTTTGACCTAAAAAAAGACACAAAAACACCGGAAACAGCTGCGGAGGCTGCGGAAGCACCGAAAACACTCTCAGCGGAGGTGTGCCGCCGGATTTAGATAAAATCAGATTAAAAATCACAAGCTAAGAAAAAAAAACTTAAAATCTTTTGATTTTTGGTTAGATAAGGGATATATGATGTTATATATACTAGTTTTAGGCTAAATCCAGTTGAAAACAAGTTAAAATACAGTAAAAACGAGCTAAATACAGGTTGGCCGCCATTGTTAGGGTTTGATAGCTTTTGGGTTGTGAAGAAAATGAAAGGTAAATTACGGTTTTACCCTTTTTAAATAAGTCTACCGCTACTATAAATAAGTCTACCACATATTATAAATCTACCACTACTATAAATAAGTGTATCACTACTATAAATAAGTCTACCACATATTATAAATCTACCACTACTATAAATAAGTGTATCACTACTATAAATAAGTCTACCATTGCGCGAACCATCAATAAGTCTACCAATCACAAAATTAAATCTACCACTACTACTAATAAGTCTATCACTCAAAAATAAATCTACCACTACTATAAATAAGTCTACGAGTGCACGAACCATCAATAAATCTACCGATCACAAAATTAAATTTACCACTACTAGAAATAAGTCTACCGATCACAAAATTAAATCTACCACTACTATAAATAAGTCTACCACATATTATAAATCTACCACTACTATAAATAAGTGTACGATCGCGCGAACTATCAATAAGTCTACCGATCACAAAATTAACTCTACCACTACTACTAATAAGTCTATCACTCAAAAATAAATCTACCACTACTATAAATAAGTCTACCATTGCGCGAACCATCAATAAGTCTACCGATCACAAAATTAATTCTACCACTACTACTAATAAGTTTATCAATCAAAAATAAATCTATCACTACTATAAATAAATCTACGACTGCACGAACCATCAATAAATCTACCGATCACAAAATTAAATCTACCACTACTAGAAATAAGTCTACCGATCACAAAATTAACTCTACCACTACTAGAAATAAGTCTACCATATTTTATAAATCTACCACCACTATAAATAAGTCTACCATTGCGCGAACATCAATAAGTCTACCAACCACTTAATAAATCTACCATCACATGAACGGTAGACTAATTCGTTTTTGGCGGGAAAATCTTTGCTGCTCATTAATGACAGTTTCGTAAATACGTTTTTTGTTATCAAAAGAAATAAGGGCAAAACAGGTATTAAAAATCTTTCAAAGTTATTTGAATAATTATGTAAGATTAAGGTCATTCTAGTCAAAAACTCATTTATTAAGGTCATTCTAGTAAATTCTCCTAAATTAATTAATGTGCTGGATGGTTATAAAATGAGAAGAGAGTTTGGAGAAAATAACATTTTTAGTTCGGGATCTCCTTATATAAATTGGAACAATTTTGTGGAGTTATCGGTGGATGATACTCTTGACAAACACACCCAATTTCTGATGTGATATGCGTTCTAAACCACTTTTCATTCCATATGGAGAGAGACCATAATATCATACGACATAGAAAAACTCCTTTCAGTTAATTCAATTTATCGACAAACAAATTTGCAACAGATTGTCCACAATTCGAGATACAGGTAATGGTTGACTCGACAGAAGAATGAAAGCATAGTTTGCTTCTAAATGAATTCTTTCCTTTGATATAAAGGTAGCATCTAATGTTATTTCATCTCAATGAAGCATTTATTGTAAAAACGTTTTTTCGGTTTGAATTAATTTGTCATTCAATTATTTTTTAATAACATTTTTTTAAGATTAGATAGAAATATCCCTTGTGTGTGGTCTAGCCTGAATTACACATAACATAATTTGCAGAGACTCCGGATTCGTTTTTAAAATTTTCTCTAAATAAAATATTGTACGTCACTACGTCTTTAACAAAAATAAAATAAAAAATTGTACGTGTGACAGTTACTTCCGTCCGAATATATCGTTTGAAGTGAGTCTGTAAAACTCTTGCCAAAAAAGCATGTTCACCTCTGAAAGAGTCGGGCTTGATCCATATACCAAATAAAAAACTTGTGTTAGGATTTACGTTTTTATTTCATATTTGTTGCTAACGCTTGGACTGGATCACATACAAACTTACGAAAACATGAATATTAACATGCATAGAAAAATGCCATGGTAAAAAAATGTTTACGACAACCTTTGTTGCCGACATTTGTCTAAAACTAGTGTGATTACACAAACGACGACTTTAAATGAATTCTCGTCATCAGGTATCGATTCTCAAGCTCATCCAGAATTTCTAAATCATCCATGTAACACTATATATATGCTTTGGTTAATTGGCTAGCCAAAAAAAAAAAACACTATATATGCTTATAATTTCTACCCTATTAGACGAGGGTTTTTAACATTACTCTATATATGCCCATTTTCTATATTGAATGACGCAAACTGATAAAGTTAGTAATTTGGATATTTTGATATTATTATTCTTCATGGAGTTGTATGCACATGGCACGTTTGGTAAATGTAACTCGATTTCGGAGTAACAAAATTCTTGAGGTGCAAGAGCCGAAGTACATTGCCGAACCTATATATAGAGACTTTGGGAAATGATTATTATTTAAATATTGTTTTTTCAATTTGAATTTTAAGGGATAGATTTTGATATAGTTATCAAATGAGAGAAACATTCAGATGTACACTGTTACGATTTGATGTTCCAATAAACAATATAATTTGCGTAACATCTTATATACACCTCGATAAATGAATTCTAATTATATACGACAAATTGAATGATTACGACTATATATATAAGTAAAGAAATGTTATCGTGAACTTTATAAAAGACGTATGCGTGGTGAAGATTCATTACAGGAGTGTATATATAAGATCTTGTATATATTTACTTATTCAAGATTAATTTGAAACACAAACCTACATTATAATATTCATCAAATTTAAACTATAAGAATTAAACTATATAAGCTGTCTCATATTTGTTTGTAAACCGTAACACACTCTCACTCTCTCTCACACACACACATATAAATATGCCCTCTTGCGATATTAATTTCTTAGAGAGAGCTCCCAATGAAACAAAAGAAACATTTTGGATTATTAAAACTGATTCAGTGATAAAGCTCCCACACTTTTATTCCCTTTAACAAGAATAAGACAAATAATCCATTTTTATTAAAAAAAAATAGGAAAAAGGAATGGACAGCTTATATCTGGACAGTGTAAGATGGGTACAAACGTTATTTACTGATACTCATGCAAAACAAAAATTTTAAAAAGGAACAAAAAACCAAAAATAACCAAGACAAGAAAAACCCACTAAGATAATTTAATGGAACCATGGAGATGTTATGGGTAGACCAATAGATATATATATACACATATTTATATATAGAATAGAGAATGGAGAAGTTAATGAGATGATGATGTCTGGGATATGGAGCAATGTGCCATTGATGATTGAAATAAGAAACACAAAGTGAGTTATGGCTTTTATTACCAATGTAGCCCAATTCACCCTCCCTATGTAGACAACCTTCTTCTTGTTCTTTGCATAGGAAACATTTCTTCTATTTTTTATTCCCCTCTATTCATTTTAACCTTTTAAAAATATAATTTTATGCAAAATGAAAGTTCTTTTTTTTTCCCCATCTTCTTGTGTAACTATGTTATCTTTCTAATTTACCTTGGTGTAATCGCTCCATATAATATTGCATGCATTAATGGATAAATTCATCTGAATTTTTTTTTTCTTTTAATTTTTTGTTGATGATTTTTCATTAATGGGCGGATAAATTCATCTGATTTTTTTTTTCTTTTAATTTTTTGTTGATGATTTTTCATTCTTCTATACATTTCCTCTTTATAACATCCTCTTACTTATAAAGGTAATTACGAATTAAGCATATACGCCCATTAGATAATAAAATTGTAGAATATCTATGGAAGCGAAGATAGCTTAGAACACTAATAAAAGTACTAAGAGACACCTATATATAACCCTATTGGATTGTTGGCTTGGAATGGCAGTAACCCCCACACTCTAATACTTCATTGAAAGCAGCCACTTACAATATTGTTAGTACCATGTTTATTTGTTTATAATAGGTGTATAAGCGTGTGAGTATTTAACTAAGAAAATAAAAACTATTGCAATCCCAAGATCTGAGTAGATGCTGCCCATTCCTTCTATGTAGGGTTATAGAGATTATAAACACATAAGTAAGTTTTGTAAATTAGTGTGTTTTAGTGTGCATGCTTGCATGCGTATTAATCTCTTTCGTTTTTTCTTCTCTAGTTTCCCTCCACATTCTTCTTGGGTTTTTCACTTCGGACCCAATTTTTATTTTATCATAGTAACCATGACGATGATAGTGATATCACATTTTCATTAGATAATACTATAATAGACAGTCAAATTAAGTTGAAAGGTTATGAAAATGGGTACATTAACATGAGGTTTCATACTCGAATCTTTGTTATAAGTCAGTTGGGAAACAAAAAAAAAAAGAGAATTCTAAAAGTAGATGATAATTTGAAGAACGAAATTTCTTTTTTGCACAAAAGGTAATATTTTGTCTATAGTCACTTTTTATGATGCCAAAAACCATATTATATAGTAACGAAGATCAAAAGGAATTCTATTTTTTAATGAGGTTTTGATTTTTATAATTTAAAAGGAAGTACTAGTTATCACAGAAGTAGTGCATTTTGTCTATAAACGAGTTCTAATTTTTCATTATAAAGTATTCTGAAATTTCTTGGAGCGGTCAACATTCGTTTAAATTTTTTGAATTTTCTTTTGAGGAAAAGAGTTTCAGTTAAATTTAAAAAAGTTCCGAAAGCTGAAACTTTAATTGAACGCCAGTTAAATTTGTTGTGAAACATTGACTGTTTTATGATTACTTTCTTCAGTTGAAACTTTAATACAGTATATATACACATTCATATTAAAAATGGTTTATACGATTATGTAGAGTAACTTTGTTATAAAGCGAGAAACTTATTTTACCGACAAAGGGGCGACGAGGGACTAGTTTAATATACAAGCCATCAATTTATACACATTATATATACAATATGAAGCAGGAAAAGGCTCTACACTTTCTACCTGACAAAACATATATTTTTTTTGTTAGAATATTCGTTCCTGACGAAAAGAAATGCTTAATTTAATTTGATTGGTAAGATGAAAATAACATATATTAAGGAATGTCATTTTTCATCTTTAGCTATGGTTAATAAAAAATTGACCAACTTTTACCATATTAATTTTTGGGAAGTACATGGTTGCATGGAATCAGAAACGGATAAGCGGAAGTGAAACGTTAGAATATGCGAAAATAAGATTTAAAAAAAAAAGAGGAAACGGAAACGTGTATATATATATATATATATGTATATTAATAAAATATATATCATGAAACAAAATATATCAAAAGTAAAAACGATATTAAAGAAAAATAATGAAAACACCACAAATTCAATACATAAATATCAAATAGTTAAACTAAAAGATAAAAAAACAACAGTCAAAATCAAATATTTAGAAAATAAAAAAATATGAGTGTTTTATAATTAGGTTTTAAAATTTATTAATAATAAAAAATAGATTTTAAATTTTTCAAAATATTTACATAATTTGTTTCCAAATAAAAAATCGAGTTTCCAAAATTGAAATGACTTTGTTTCCAAATAAAAAATCGCGTTTCCAAAATAGAAACGACATTTCCATCGCGTTTCCAAATGAAAAATTTGAGAAATGTGTTTTCATCGTGTTTTCCCGCGTTTCCATCACGTTTCCGAAATGGAAAATAAATCTTGGTCGAAGTTTCCATGCAATCTTTATTATTGATTTTTTTAATGACTTCTTTCCGGTTTTACCGTGGAAAAAATATATGTTGAGTCAGCTTCAATATTGGATAATTGCATATGTTCACTAAAATAATGTTAATATGGAGGCATGGGGAAATTTCAATATAGTCGGACGCCTGAATCTGTTACAAAAATAAAGAAAAATTATTCGAAATTTTCAAAAAATATAGATTGATTTGGATGAAATATGGACCTCTAGCTTCACGTATTTGATCTTTACTTTTCCATGAATGTCCATCAAATTAATGTTTTCTGATCCGTGATATATAATGTACCACCAATTTGATTTCTGAATCGTTTTAAGATTATAAAGCTGTTGACAAAAAAAAACCAAATATACGATATAACGGTTATATATATATTGATGATAATGTTTTTCTTTTTTTTTTTGCTAATTGTCGATGATTATGTTTGCTTCGTTAAACCTATCGTATTTCGTTGATTGGTCGTTGAAACAAACAAGATGTTTTGGAGAGTCGAAAATATTTTCGAGAAAATGATACCTCTAATATTATATTATTATTCTATCTGTTTCTGTAGTATTATTCTTAAAAAGTTTTAAAATAATTTGAAAGGACACTTTACGTAGGAGAACTATGATTACCCGGGTAAAATTCTTGAATGCGCAAGACGCCAAACTTTTAAAGCATAACCATCAACAAAGGTTGATATGATTCCGACAATGTTTTTTTAATTATGGCTTTTACAAAAACATTTACCGCTTTGAACCGAAAATAGAACCCTAAAAAAAAAAATCCCCCTACGGACCGACGCTAAATCCACAAATTAAGGAATTGAAAAAAAATAGGAGACAAAAAAACAAGAAAGAAAAAAAGAAAGAACATGGATTTGAAATGGTCAAAAGGGGGCCAGTCAAAGATCAAAAAGGGACAAATCCGTTGTTTAGTAGTTATCATAAAGTGTCGGGACAGTTAATACCGTTGTTTAAAAGTCAAATCTCTATCACATTTTCACTTATCACTAATCAGTAACAACTTAAATTACCCTTCTATAAATCAATCTATATTTGGAAAACAAAAAAAGTTAGTGGTATTTTGGAATATTCCTCTAATTATAAAAAGCCATGTATTTGTTGAAGCTATTTTTTTGTCAACTATTGAAGCTTACCAATACCATGACATACATATTCTCCCTCTCTCAACATTCAAAATCATATTAAAAACCTCTTTGAGTAGACCAAATTCCTATTCAAATCTTTCGAGTTAAATGGTATGAACAGAATTGGATTCAATAATAGGCGGTGCAAGAAATCAATATTCAAAATGGTCAAAACAATAGCAACCATATATACTGTCTATATATACGTATACGTGATATGTGTAATATATGTATACATGCATGCACGTAATGTAATGGACGTTTAATGAAGACAAAAGGAGGAAAGGAGCTAATTTGTAGGCAAGAAGAGTGGTGAAAGTGTATGATGTAGTGAAGAAGCAAAGAGACAATTTTCATTTGTTATTTATCTTTTGGAAATTAAATTTTATGTCCTTTGTTTTTGGGACATTATCTTACACTTCATTTCAATGATCTACCTTTCGGCCATCTCTATACCCCATTTGTTTCACATATTTGTTTTTATCTTTTTAAATTTATATGAAGTTCATATTGAGCGCCTACAATTCAAAATATTTAGTTGGACTGTATACACCACGTGAACCACACATCGTATAAAGTTTTTTCATATGAATTTTTGTAAGCCTTTTGTAAACCTTTGTTTGTGTTATACAATATCAAAGATACTGAAATATTGCTACCAAGTTTCAAAAAAAAAAAAAACCCCCGAAAATATTGATACCTAATATTGCACGTCAATCAAATCCCGTTTCTGAAATAGTGACAATTTTTTTAAATTCCAATAGTGATGTATAGGTAGAATATCCTTTTAATTTATACATGAAATTGAATTGATAAGAAATATCGAAAAGTATTGCATCGACATTAGTTTGCTACATATAAGGATTAAAAATGTCTTCTAAAGGGTAATGTATTTTAGCAAAGGATCAAACATTGAACATGTTCATGTCCAATGTTTGAGGTTCATAAGTCAAAGTGGGTCTACTTGCGCTGACCAAATACAAAGCTATAGCCCATAACTCATGGATTTGAATATAATATCCTAATTACTTCAGTAATTTCATGATTCCTATAAGTAAAAAAAAAGAAAAAGAAAAATATTTTATCCCTTTCTCCATTACTCTTGTTTTAAAATATAGTGTGGGTAGTTGCTTCCTTTTGTTTAGTTCTATATATTTTATTTCATATGATAGACAGAACATGGTAAGCTTGAAGTTTTTTTCAGACTGTTCTCCAAAACAATATAATATATAAAAAATAGTCATCAATTAATATGTTTTTCTTGTAAATCCAAGTTAATTCAAATGCAATATATAAAAAATCGAACAGTTTATTTATATTTAAATATAAGATTGTGGAATCAAATAAACCATTACAAAATAAAAGGCAAAAAAAAAATCTAAATAATGAAATAAGATCCAGAACTGCATTCTACGCATTTCAATTCATCTTCATTATCAAGATTTGAATATAAAAGATGAAAATGAAAGCTTATCGAGTTCAACATATATACATAATATAAAAAAATGTTAATACAAATAATAAATTAAAAATTTTAGAATATAAGTAAACTGTGAATCTTTTTATATATACACACATTGATTTTGTACTCAACACATACAACTTTCCACAACATTTTCAATTCCAATGTGTGTGTTTTCCGCAATATATATATATATATATATATATATATATATATATATATATATATATATATATAATGTGTTTTGTTGTAAGATATTGTACTTAGGAAACAACATAGGACGACACTAACAATTTATGCATACAGCATCATTACCAAGAGTGACAATGGAAGCAAGCGTCGGCCTAACAATTAACATCATCATCATAAACTACTTCCAAAGTGTATATAACTTTCACGTTTCTGCAAAAAATATCATTACACGTATAATCATCTACATATATAGCCACTGAAAACTATACAGCTTGATGACATGTAGCGATCATTTGACAATTTGGTTACCACGACTAATTATACAGAAACATTGTTGATCTCTGAAATGAAACTATACAAGGATTGATTCATGCATGGTCCAAGGTACTTGAGACCATTGCAATCAACAAATTATGTTTTGGTCCTTTTGGATACCACATATGCAGGATTTGTGAACAGTTTTTGGTCGTGCTAAAGGGAATCATAAAAGCCCATTCTTTTAGTACTCAACGACAAGTACCCTATGTATATCAGCAAGAGATATTACAATGGGCCAATTATGTAGTCCAATTTTGGGCTTTGTAAGAAGTTGAGAATCCACCTAATGATCTTTCTTTGAATAAACTTACAAACTCTGGACATACTTTGTTAGCTTCTTCACTCCACTTGATATTGTATTGGTTCGGTTAATCATAAATAGATTGTATGATTTTAGTGTTTTACCGGTTTTCAAAAGTGTTTCATATTCATACGAGGAGCCGAGGATCAAAACATAAACCGGAGAAGGATTATAAAGACCACGAAAACGAGAGAAAAATTGAATCAAAACCAAAGCGAAGCAGTCAATGGCAGCATTCAGACAGACAAGAACATGGTCTCTCAGTTTTAATCTTCTTAATTAATTATACGTTTCTCAAAAAAAGACCATTCTTTTATGACCTTCGTGCATCCAAGGCAACAACATACATAGCCGAAAAGCTTAGTACCGTCTGAAACTGCCATCGTCTCACAAACCCTATTTGCTTAGAAGCCCCTGTTACATTTCAGAACTTGATAAATCAGTCATGAAGCTCATCTAAGCACAAAAGGTTAAGCTCTGATAACGGATTTACATACCCTCCAGAATATGCGTTTTTGAGAATGGGAAGCAACAGATTGGTGCTTAAAATTGGCGCCTTGGAGGCCTAGCCTCAGCTTCCGAGACTCTAATTTGTCTGCCGTCCAAATCCTATAGGCCGTCGTAAAAGTAATAGTTAAGAGTTGTTTGATTGTAAGTGTATATTGGTATGAGTAAGAGAGTAGAGAAAGATACTTACAGCACCATTCAAGGTTCTGATGGCATTTTGGACTTCTTGAGCAGAGTTGTATGTCACAAACCCAAAACCCTTGGATCGACCACTGTCCCTGTCGTAGATGACTCTAGCCTCAATAACCTTTCCTTGCTCTCCGAACAGATTCTCAAGAGCCATGTCATCGACTCCCCAAGAAAGGTTCCCAACATACACACGGTTTCCTGAACCAGCACCTCCACCTCCACCTCCACCATATCCAGAACCAGAGCTTCCAAAGCTGCTTCTGGGTCCTCTGGAGAAGCCATCTTCCCTCTTTGGTGGAGGAGGACCAGCGTTAACTCTCAACTGTCTCCCATCCAACTCCTGCATATTTCACATCAAAATGATTAACTAAGCAACCAAAAAGCTTATACAATAAGAACAACAACACATACGTTCAGGTTTTATCTTATGAAGCAAAGAACCACCACAAGTTTGAAGGTTTCACTAATCTAATAAAAAAAGTTTTTATTTCCAAGACTCTAGATGCATCTTATCACTGGACTTCCCTATAAAACACCATAAGCACATTAAGTATCCACCAACCAAATGGAGGAACAATAGCCTGATGTTTCATCTGGAACAAGAAGATACTAATTCACAAATAAATGACTAAAACACAAACGCAATTCCTCAGAGAACTCATATCAAACAATCAAAAGACAAGTATCTTCTTACATAGCCATTGAACTGCTGAGCAGCTGCCTCTACTTCAGACGCTGACGACATAGTCACGAACCCGAAACCCCTGCTTCTTCCTGTCACTTTGTCATAGATGACCTACAAAGACAAAGAACAAAAAACGATTAAATCTCAACCACACAAAAAACTATCTTTGTCTCTTCACAAGTTCCCATTTTACAAAGGCAAATTTCTCAGGTTCCTTAGTCTCAAGAGTCAATTGTCAATAGAAACCCTAATTGATAATCATTTCTCTCCTAAACAAACGAATTTCCGAAACCCTAAATTCGTACCTCAACCATCTCAACATTTCCGGCGCTCTCGAAGAGCTGAGCGAGCTGAGCACTGTCAACGTTAAACGGAAGGTTACCGACGAAGAGTTTGAGGTCAGCAGAGAAGGATTGCTCCTGCGGGGGAGCCGCCACGTCGTCAGCGAAAATGCCATCTTCTTCAACCTCGAAATCCTCCGTGACGGCGGCGACGTTACGGACGAAGCGAGACGCGGGGGAGTTCCACTTGGAGGCGGAGGAAGCGAAGATGGAGACGGAGACGGAGTCGGAATTGAGTTTGAAGGAGACGGAAGGAGGAAAGAGGGAAGCAGAGGCTGGCCTGGAGACGGAGAAAGGAAGGGATTTAGGGTTGAAAGTAGAGAGAGCAAGAGATGAAGCGGAAGCAGCCATGGCGAAGGGAAGGGATAAGGTTTTTAGGGGTTTTTCTGTGAACGATTTGAGAGTGGAGATAAGATGGAGAGTGTTTGGTATTTATGGCCGAAAATAAAATATATATCTCACACCTGCTTTTTTTTTAATTTATAAATTTAAGGGAATTTTACTTGAAATTAAAATTTAATAATTTTGGTTTTAGATTTGAGTTAAAAACATAGGAAAACACTATCACTAATATAGTCATATTTAAAACAAAACATTGGTTTACATATAAATTTGTAGAAATATATTTTTAATTTTTTTTATTATTATTGGCATTTACTTTGATTTATTAAAAATTTGAGTGTACACGAAGATCTTAACTTTTTCAAGTATGTGTTTTTTTTTTTACTTTGGATGATTAGTTGTGTTTGGTTGTTGTTTATTGGACGGTCTACTAAACTACTTGTCATAATTCGAAGAGAAATGATGAATAAGATGAAATCTGAGCCGTCAAAATTTGGATGGACAGTGGAGATGGCACGTTTCGTGCTAAGGCAAAAAAATCTCCGAGAAGATAAGATATTTTTACTAAAATCCAATAAAAGATGCAACTCTTGTTCCAGCACAAATCTTCAACTTGCTCCCACAAAAAAAAAAAAATCCTCTTAAAATTTTAAAATATATTTTAATTACTTCAAAAAATAATAGCAAATCACTGTGGTTAAAAAAAACTAAATCAGGAAAACGATACACTTCCTACCAAAATCATACAATCGTGTCCTTCAAAACAAGTTTTTTAAAAAGGATTTATTTGGATAACAGAAGTTCTTGAAACCAACAATGAAAGAAAAAAATAACTAAGAAGTAAGAACAAATCACTTCTTTAAGTTTTCTATAGAGAGACAGTGTTCTGTTTCTTGTCTTTCTTGATCCCTGGTCCCTTTTTGATCATTCTAGAAAGAATATCGGCTTGCTTTGTGTTCCCTTCCTGGTTTAAGCTCTTGATCAGTTCATCGGAGCTCTTCCAATCGGTTACACTTCCTTTCCCCATAATCTTACACAGAACCGAGTACGCATTCAGTGTCTTCCCAGCCCCTAAAAGTGCATCCAAAACCTTCTCGTAGCTCGAAAAGTCTAAGCTAAGATCCCTCTCCAACCCGAAATCTAACAACTTCAATGCTGCAATCGTCTTCCCTTTCTCGCTCAGGACTGATAAGAGGCTGTCAAGATCAGCTGAGTGTCCATTTTGATTCAGAAGATCTATACGCCCCAGGGCTTCTTCTACGTGCCCTCTCATTAACAGAGCTTCCAAGATCTTGGCAACCAAATCCATGTTGTCTTCCACGCCAACGTTTTTATCTATCATGATCATCATCACACGGCTTGCGGTCTGCACCCTACCGTCTTCAAACAAACTCTCAATCACTGACCTGAAAAGCGATGTATCCGGGACATGCCCGTCTTCGATCATGCTGTCCAATGCGGTTTTGGCGTCACCAGGCTCGCCTTTACTCATGTAGCTCTTGATGAGCAACTCGTATGCGTTTGCTTCTCTAGGGACACCTCTCCTCGACATTATCTTCAGAATCTCGTAACTCGAATCCGGGTTACCTTCCTTTGCATGCCCACGGATTAGATTGTTTAAGGCATCTTGGTCTTGAACACCTCTTTTCATCAGCTGCCTGAAAAGCACTTCTGCTTTCGAGGTTTGGCCACTGTTGCACAAGTACTCGATGATTGGGTTATAAGCGCTGGGCTCCATTTCGAGCGTATCTTGATGCCTCAATATGATTTCTTTCTCAAGTAGAATGTCTAAAAGCTTGATAGCGCGATTGTATGCATTAGCCTTGCATTGATTCTCGATTAAGACACCATAGTGTCCCGCTTCGGCTGGAACATTCAGGGTCGCCATGGCTTTGAGTACCTCAGTGGCTGCCGCCATATCCCCAGCTTTGCTCTGGGAAACCAAAAGCTTAAGGAAGATAGAGTTATCTTTTGGGGCGATGTGTTTCGCCATCATACTCTTCAAGATATTCTTAGCCTCCACCATTTTCCCTGCATCACACAGACCTGGCAACAAAGTCGAGTACGTCGTAGCAGTGGGCTCAATACCAAAAGATCTCATCTCCTCAAAGATTCTCAACCCATCATCAACTCGGTCCACTCCAAGATATCCTTTAATCATCGTCGTATAACTCACAACACTAGGCTCAATGTTTTTCCCTTTCATCTCCACAAACAACTTCTCTGCCTCGTCCATCTTCTTAAACCGGACGTACCCATTAATCATAGTGTTGTACGTAACAACATCAGGCGAGATCCCTCGAGTTTTCATATCTTCAAAGAACCTCAAAGCAGTCTCAAGCCTCAAAGACAAAAAGAATCCCCAAAGCATAAGATTATAAGTGTGCCGAGTCGGCTCTATACCCTCACTTACCATCTTATTGAAATACCGTTTCGCCATCATATACCTACCACGCCTAAGAATCACCTTGAACAGAGTATCATACGATTTGATCGTCCTCGCCACACCCAAATCCTTCATTTTCTGAAAGATTTTAACAGACTCTTGAACAATACCAGCTTTTCCATAACTCTCAATGAGAACCACAAACATATCCTCGTCCCAAGGAACACCTTTTTCAGGCATTTCCAAGACAATGCATCGAGCATGATTGAGCTTCTGGGCTTGTCCCAACATCTCAATCATTTTCATATGCGTATCTCTATCATGCCGGATCAATCCAGATCTCTCCGACCACCGGAAGAATTGAAGAGCGTGCTCAAGTTTCCGAGCACCGTGCAACACATTATAGACCAACGAATGGTCCCATTCGGGTACGAGATCTCGGATCGAGTTCTGTAAACGGGTCGTCCAAGCCCGATTATCCATCATTCTACATATTGTATCTTCTAGCTTTTCATGGTTTTGATGCTTACCTCGTTGGAAACTCTCCCTGGGTTGTCTCTCATCCGTTAGTCTTGAAGAACGCAGATTCTTCGTCTCGGGTTTTGCAGGATCTGCGGATTGGGGTTCTGGGTTTGTGGATGGATTCTGGATTTCTTCAGTCGAGCTGAATAAACGAGAAAGTGAGAGGAAAGACGAGTTTGACGATCTGGGAAGTGAGAGATAAACCCTAGCTCTCCATTGATAGGGTTTGGATCTGGAAATGAAAGCCATTACAGCAGAGAAATTCCCGTGATTCGAAATGGGTTTATAGAATCTTTGTTTCCAAATTTCTGGAAATTTCAATCCACATGAAACGAGCTAGTGGAGAAGGAATGAAGACAGCAAAAGTTTTACTGCTGGGTAGGGTTTAGGGAAGAAATGGAGTCCTGGATCTAAGATTTTGACTCGGGTCGGGTATAGCCTTAATTTGAATCCGGCCCGTTATCGTTTAATCCAACCCGATTCGGGTAAATAAAAAATGGGCCCAACCTATTAAATTAAAAATCATAATAAACAAACGAGTCTGAAGCGGTTTGACTTTGGAGTAGGCTGTTTTTGATCAGACAAAACTGCAAAATTGAACGACAAGGAGAGAGAAATACACCACACCGTCTGTTTGAAGTTTCTTCAGTTTTGCAAAAGGAACGCGTTTATTGTACAAAGTATCTGATTATGAACAAATCTCCTTATATGCGATCTTTATATGAATATATGCGTTGGTGTTTTGATTCATTGTTCTCTGAACCAGAAGAGAGGTTGATTCTATAATAAGAAAAGTGATGCCTTTAAGCTTTGCTTGTGATTCCTTCAAGCGCAACACGCTTTCAGAATCTCTTCAATAGGCGGGTCATCTCCAGCTTCTTTGTCCTGAAAATTGCAAACAAAGTAGAGGCTAGTTCTTTACATCAATATAAACACCAAGATCATTGTTCAGCGATTAAGTATATGCACAAAAAGAAGAAGAGATAACCTTGCGGATATAAGAGATGTTATCTTTTCCAGGCCCAGCAACTAGGATTCCCCCTTGCTGCCTGCGCGAGTTTCGTTACCCGCACATTGTTAATATATAAGGAGACCAGAAAGTTACTCATCTCTAGCCAGAAGGAATGATTCAGACTCTTTAACTTACCAGCCGCCTCTTTCTACGGTATCCTTCATAAATGAGAGTTTCCAGTCTTGGTGGTATCCTTCCATGTAAGACTCTATTATCTTCAGAGCGGCCTAGAATAATACCAAAGAAGCTACTGAGACCAAAAAGGCGTAACATTTTGGTTATCTAATAAATACGGTAAGTAGAAGTCACGCTACTTTGGGGGTAAATGTCACAGAAACCCCTGAAACAAATTTGAGCGCCTCGTATGATGCATGGGCTGGATCTGCATAGACCTCTGAGAGAAATTTGTTACAGATTAGATGATCTCATAAAAGGAATTCACCTGATTTTATTAGTAACCAAAAGGTAAAAGAGAAGCATACCTCCTTCAAATTTAGTCTGTTCCACAAAAGTGTTAGCCTGCATAGATTGTACTAAACATGAGAACAGTCACCACAAAAATGTAACATCCTTTCTTTTCAATATTCACTAATCAAAATGTTTACAATGAACTGTGTGTTCATATGTCTTACCTGCTCGATACTTCCCGGTCCAATCAAAACAAGAGCAACACCAGCTGCATCCATCACGTCCTAATAACAACTCAAAAAGTGATTCATCATGAACAAAAGTTATGTATTACTCAATGACTTCAATTGTAAGTGTACATCAAAGCTATTGGGCATGAATAATCATTACCTTCTTTGCAGCAAGATAAGCTGCTCGTTTTCGACAGAGCACACATCTGAAAACAAAAACAAAGTAGTTTTGATAGTTTGCATAGTAATCAAAATTCATCAATCTCATTAGAAAATTCCAAAGATTAATCACCCAAAATGACGAGCAAATGCAACAACAGCCTTCCTGTCCTTCCATAAATCAGAAATCGGAATCTCATTTCCTTTTAAATCCAAGATTTTCACTGTATCTAGCGAATCAACAGTCTCTTTCTCGGTTCCAGTTCCTATGGAGACAAATCGACATGTCACATAATCTAGTAAGAAAATCGGAATCGAGTAAGAAAAGACATATTAGCTCACCTGAAGCGCCGGTAATGGCCGACACGACCACGGTGTCACGCCGGAGAGAGACACCGGTTAGGGTTTTACGAAAGTGAGAATTGATCGAATAACGAGGAAGTACTAGCCCTAATCCATGAATCGTTTTCAGCTTCGGCTGCAAAGTTATGGGAGTGATCGAGAGAGAAGAAACCGCCATTGTTGCTTGCTCCCGGAAAAAATCCCAAATCGATTATCATACATAAACCGTTGGTTAAACTCGTGGAGTTAGGTTGTTACACGTGGCAAATGACGTACGCATAATCTATGTACAATCGAGGTGTTTGTAAAAATATTTCAACTGTTCAATAGCAATGAGGTAATTGTAAATGGATGTTGTTAATACGTGGGTAAAATTGTGTTGTAATTTTACAACATGTTGTAAAACAAAGAATTCGACCACAAATGCGATGTGTTATGTTTTTATTAGTTGCTTAGTTGTTGAGAGTTTTAAGTTTTTTGTTTTCATTTTAATTATTTATGACCAACTATTTGATGGTAAACTACATGTTTTAGTTATTTTTATATTAAAATTTATTATTTTTTATATTTTATAAATAGATCTTTATTTCATTTGATTTGAACACAAAAAAAAATATTTTTACTATAATTTTTTTATTAACTTCTAATAAATTTTTGTTTATAGTTTTAAATATTTTTTTTAGAGTAATAGATTCCAACAATAAAAATTTTAATATCCAAAGTTTTTTTAATTATTTTTTTAATTATCTAAAAGTTCTAATAATTATTAATTTTAAAATTAATATTTTATAGAAACAAATTAAAATAAAAATATAAAAATAGTGGAGTAGGGTGTTGAATTTTTTAAAATAAAATTATTGTAAAGAATAAAAAAAATGAGCGTTGAATTATTAGGTGAGAGAGAGAAGACGAGGTTGATGTTAAAAAATAAAAAAATGTTGTAAAACAAAACCTTTGTATATAGTCTCACATACCACGTCAGTAGGGCAAAATGGAAAAAAAAAAAAATCTAAAAGATCCTTTTTAAGATCGAATGTTCGCTTTTACACGTTCTTGCTTAGGGTAAAAAAAAAGCTCAAGCCGCTTCCTCGCTCTCTCTACCGCTCTCTACATTTCTATCTTCAGCAATGGCGAGTATAGTGCGTGTGGCGAGATCTTCCTCCTCCCTCTTTGGCTTTGGAAGCCGATTCTACTCCACATCCGCCGGAATCTCCCACGCGTCGCCGTCTCCACCGTTTCTTCACGGCGGTGGAATCCGCAGGGATGTTGCGAACGATCGGAACGTACAGTGGGTGTTTCTGGGATGTCCCGGCGTCGGAAAAGGCACTTACGCTAGTAGACTATCTAGTCTCCTCGGCGTTCCTCATATCGCTACCGGCGATCTCGTCCGTGAGGAGCTTGCTTCTTCCGGTCCTCTCTCTCAACAGGTTTGGGTTTGGGTCTATTTCTGTGATTGATATCTTCTTCTATGTTCGATTGTGGATTCAAATATTCTGAAAGTGATGTTCTCTTTTTAGCAAATCGGATTCCATTTCTTAGATTCGATTGGATCTGTTAAAATTCAACTATCTCTCGATAGATCTATTGAATAAAGTCCGTTTCAAAGTGTTTCTGACTATATTTGATAAGTATCATAACGGATCTATTCGTATCAATTAAGTCAATGGCTATATGTGTATTGAGATTTTGCCTTTTGTGCGTTCACTGTTATAGAAGCTTGTGTAATGAATGGTTTATATATGTATGATTTAGAGTTCACTGTTACTTGGTGCAGCTATCGGAGATTGTAAACCAGGGGAAATTGGTTTCTGATGAGATCATAGTTGACCTATTGTCCAAGAGACTTGAGGCTGGTGAAGCTAAAGGTGAATCCGGGTTTATCCTTGATGGATTTCCTCGAACCATGCGACAAGCGGTGAGAATTACATCTCTTAAGGCATAGCATTAAGTTTGAATGCGTTTACTGGCATTTCTGACATTGAATTTCGTGTTGTCTTTTGCTTCAGGAAATACTGGGGGATGTGACTGACATCGATTTGGTGGTGAATTTGAAGCTACCTGAGGAAGTATTGGTTGAGAAATGCCTTGGCAGGAGAACTTGTAATCAATGCGGTAAAGGTTTTAATATCGCTCACATCAACTTAAAGGGTGAGAATGGAAAACCTGGAATTAGCATGGATCCACTTCTCCCTCCACCTCACTGTATGTCAAAGCTTATCACCCGATCAGATGATACTGAAGAGGTGGTGAAAGCAAGGCTTCGTATATACAATGAAACCGTAAGCTCATCGACCGTCCTTTCCATTTCTAGATGAACTATAAAGCAATGATTAATGTGTTATATTTTCAGTCTTCTATGAACTTTCAGTTAACACAAATGATGATTTGTGTTTTCTCTATATGCAGAGCCAACCTCTCGAAGATTACTACCGTAGCAAGGGAAAACTTATGGAGTTTGACCTACCTGGAGGCATCCCGGAGTCTTGGCCAAGGCTATTAGAAGCCTTGAGGCTTGACGATTACGAGGAGAAACAATCTGCCGTGGCATAGTTCCCAATCAAATCCCGGTATTTAAATTCTTTGCATGTGGAAGACATATGCCTAATCAATTTTGTAATGGAAATAAAAGTGAAAAAGAAACCTTAGATTGTTTTTTACCTCAAAGGAAATAATCATACACACTTGCAAACTATTATCTTTCCACGAGCCGGTGTTCGGTTCCATAAGAGGAATATGCTGTATCATGATTGTTTGTTTATGAGTTTGCTAGTTACAGGAATGTATCAATACTTCTACACTACTTGTTATGCAGTGGGTTTGGGTTTTGATCTTTATGCTCTTGTGATCTGTTTGTTGGAACTGAATGTGATAATATTGCGGCTGGCCGAGCTGGCTGGTTAAAGTACTCTACCAGACAGTAAAGTAAAACAGCCGCGTAGATTAAAGTCTTCGGGAACTTATAACCAGCTCCTGACTGTCCTAGAATTGGTGGTGTGGGATAGAATTGTTCCTTACATCCTGGAATTTCCGGTGGAATTGATGCTTATTATCGTTCTTTTGTGTATTACTTGATATGTGATCTCAAGACAAGCCTAGCTTATGTGTTTTGCATTTGTGGTTACTGAGAAATTTGGGCTGGTCTCAATTAAACTCTTCTTGTGGACGGTGAAATCACAATAATGAGCATGTACTTTTGAGAGATTTAACAGACGTACTGAGACCATCATTATCCATGAGATTTGGTGGGTATCAATAGATATAAAATTATTAAAACACACACTCTCTCTTCCTTTTACTCAATTTTATACATTCTCTTTCATCCTTTTATTCAACTTTTATTAATTTTATATTTAAACATACTCCAACTAAAGTTTAAACTCTCTTCGAAAGTATCAACACATTGATATAAAGACACTCTCTTTCCAAAAGTATCAACTCATTTCCTCTTTTTACTCAAATTTTATTAATTTTATATTTCAATACACTCCATTATTTCAACAAAAAACACTCTCTTTCTTCTTTTTATTCAAATTTTAATAATTTTATATCTAATGATACCCATTAAGTTTCATCTATAATGATGCCCTGAGACATCAATTACAAAGGTAGTACGAGGTTTTTAACTCTTGGTCTATACATCCAAGTTGGAAACCTGTAGGGTCAAACAGAATTGTAATTACTGTTCTTTAGATGCAAACCGGTTTTGACCCAAAAAAAAAACGATGCAAACCTGTTTTCTACCTCATTTCACTGTGGGGTCGCGAACTTATTGAAAATTATTGTAATGAACGAAACATTTTACGATCCTCATTTTTATTTAATGAACTTTAAAAATTCCATACAAAGCCATTGAGGAATCATAAAAACAATGAAAATGATGTAGAGACGAGATAAAGAGAAGTAAAGAGAGTTAGTTCTTCATTAAACTGAAACCGTGTACAAGTGATTAAACTTGAACAACTTTTTTCGTTATGATTAAACTTGAACAACTTTATTAATAACAACTAACCTAAACAAACTGTTAGCTACACCGTTATAAATGTCAACTCTAATATTTGTTGAAATTTGCAAGCTAACAATTGTTAATTTTGATAAAACCGGATTTAAATTTTGGTACGGTGCAGTTTAATATTGATCAAAATAAGCTCGTACGGTTGAGTTCACGTGTTTACTTCGAACAGAACAAGCTCATGCGCGTGTCAGCAACCAACCTTTGGTCGCTCGAACCTCAACAAATAAACCAGAAACGACGTCGTTTCCTGTGGCCGCGTTTTCAACTAACTTTCAAAGGCATTTTTTTTAACTCAACTAACGTTCAACATCTCTCTCTTTCCTTTTCTTCGCCTTCTTCACCACTATAGACTAGCTCATCTAAAGTACGGACCTGACCTTGATTCATCCAACGTACCCTACATTGACACGTGTCCCTTTTACAGTGTCGGCTAGTCTCAACGACCTGAATTGATTCGACACGACGGATACTTCATCAAACTCGCCTTAATCAAAAACCGGACTCGAATAAGCCCGGATCTTTCCTCAAATCATAACAAGGGTCTTCCTCAAATCCTTCTCAATCAAAACTTCAGGTTTTGAATCTCTCGGTGAGTTTTATGCTTTTACCTTTTGGTGTTTGTGATTTGTAATAATGATTCAAAGTCTTAGTTTTCTTCTTTATGCTCTACTTTGCATCAAATCGAGATCCTATCGTAGAAACCAAGTCTGAGATTAATAATATCTGTATTATGAATTTGATTGAGGCTATGGGATGCAAGACATGTTGATTACATATAGTTTATTGGATCTGTGGAACTTTATTTTGCAGGTTGATTCAAGCTTATTGACTGGTGAAATTTGGGTTTTAAAGGTTCTGAGTAATGGAGGTGAAAGAGAGTGAAAGAGCGGTAATATCAAAACCGGTGGCTTCAAGGCCCTCATGCTCTAGCTTCAGGACATTCACTGAGCTTCTGACTGATTCAGTTAACGTATCTCCACAATCAAATTGCCCCGAGATTGTAGACGCTGCTGTAAGACCAAAGACTTTAAGGTTCCAACCGCCCGGTGCAGCTACGGTCTCAAATCCGCGGGTGATTTCATCTGACCAGTTATCTCTTTCTTGGCAATGTTATCTTCTTTCGCATCGTGATCTTGACTTTCTGATCATCTTAGGGTGAAGGAAATGGCATTGGGAAGTCTTGTGATGATGATACGGATAGTAGAAACTACGTCGTTTATAAACCGAAAGCAAAGCTTGTCTCCAAAGCAACCGTCTCTGTATTGGCTAATATGGTAAGTTGTTTTCAAGGCGAAAAGATGACTGATTTTTCGATAGTTGTTTTAACACTCGCTCTTTTTTTTAGCTTCAGGGGAATCGTCAACAGACTTGGAGACATACCGAAACAGTAGCGTATGGGAAGAGTGTGAGCCAAGGAACGCATCGAGCGGGTCCTAATCTAGTTCAAAAAGTTCCGTCCTTTACGGAATCAGAGACATCGATTGCGGACAAATCTTCCGTGGATGGATACAACTGGAGGAAATACGGACAGAAACAAGTTAAAGGAAGTGAGTGTCCAAGGAGCTACTACAAATGCACACACCCGAAATGTCCGGTTAAGAAGAAAGTAGAAAGGTCATTGGAAGGTCAGGTTTCAGAGATTGTGTATCAAGGTGAGCATAATCACTCAAAACCGTCTTGTCCTCTTCCGAGGCGCGCTTCATCATCATCGTCTTCAGGGTTTCAGAAACCACCAAAAGGGATTGTTTCTGAAGGATCAATGGGACAACAAGGCCCTAATAATCTCTATTATCATCCTCTTTGGAGCAATCAAATCAATGACTTGTCTAAAAATAGAACAGAGAATATGAATGAAGGTTGTGTTATAACGCCATTCGAGTTCGCTGTCCCTAGATCGACGAATTCAACTGGCGGAACATCGGATTCCGATTGCAGAAGTAGCCAGTGTGATGAAGGAAGCATTGGAGGAGAGCTTGATGATCCAAGCAGAAGCAAAAGAAGGTAAAATTTAAGACTTGGATTGTTTTAAAACACCAATATCTGCATTTCAAGTTACATTTTGTATTGATTTTGTTACTAAATTTAGCAGGAAGAGCGAGAAGCAATCGAGCGAAGCAGGAGTATCGCAAGGTTCGGTAGAATCAGACAGTCTTGAAGATGGATTCAGGTGGAGAAAGTATGGACAAAAAGTGGTTGGAGGAAATGCGTATCCGCGAAGTTATTACCGATGCACGAGCGCGAACTGCAGAGCAAGGAAACACGTCGAAAGAGCGAGTGATGATCCAAGAGCTTTCATTACAACATACGAAGGTAAACACAATCACCATTTGCTCTTCAGGCCTCCAACTTCTTCTACTACTAGTAGTATTCCATTTAATTCCCCACAACATTCTAAGTAAGAATTTATATCCATTGATGTTTCTTCTTCTTCTTCTTCTTTTTCATAGCACATTTGATTAATCATTTTGTTATTCCCATTGTGAATTTGTTTATTTTAACATCAAGATTGTATGAACAAGAAGTTCACCAAAAGAAAAGAAAAAAAAACAGTGTTATATTTTCCTCTCTTTCTTACCTTATATGCTCACAAACTTGAAATGTTTCAACTTTCACGGGACTTGTCAAAAACTAGGCCAAGAAACTGGATTGATTTAGCTCATTTGCATCCGATTCAACCACAAACCTCAATAATGGCATAGCTCAATAATCAGACCGGTTCTTTGCATGTGCCATTTTGCACAAGGCCACGATGTTGTACTAACAAAAAAAATGTTAAATGTTACTTCACACTTACAATGGAGGTCGCGAAGACATGATAGCAATTTCGTGGTCTAAACCGAGGCTAACCACACGGATACAATATTAATGCACCTAAAGTTGTATTTGGCCAAATTAAAAATCATAAATAGATCATAAAAATGAATATATATTTTTTTGAAAGCATTTTATTCAGATTGATTATCTAAGCGATGATCGGCGGTCAGAGCAGTCGATCTAAGGTCATTGCATAATCCATATTCGGTTCTTCAATTATATTGTAAGGTTCTGTTGAGAAAAATGAACTTTAAGTTAAGGAAGTTTGCGCCTTTATCTCTCTTAACTATCTCAAATCTCTCTTCTCACTTCGTTCGATTGTTCACTCGTGTGTATAAACTGAAAAATGAAAGAGTTTGAAAGTAAAGACACAAGATTTAACGAGTTCGGTCCCTTTGGGATTCAGAGTTAATTAGAGACATTTCCTATTACCCGCATTTGCCTAACAAGAGCACGTACATTATATATATATCTTTTCACTTGAATTTCTTCCCTTTTTAGCTCACTCTTCTTCTCTTTATCAGCAATTGCTTGAAGCTCTTGATACAAATCCCACAACTGCTAATAGTTATGTATATACCCTCATTTTTCCTTGGTTAATGATACTGCCTAATAGTTTATGTTTTTAGTGAAGAGTCTGAAGCTATTGATTTACTTAACTCGTTCTTGATTGAGCCAATTATTACAGTGGCATTCTAAGACAGCTTCAAAATAATATATAATTTTAATATTTATAACTTAAAAAAATTAATGAAAGCAAAAATATTTATCCGTGCGTACCACGGGTGGGTTATAAGACCTTCTTCTAGGGTTATTTATTTATCAATCAACTTGTATTTTGCTGCTCTCAACGGACTCTTGCCGGATAATAAACCGTCGCTCTTTTCATCTTCTCCATGGCCAGTTCTAGAAACGAAGCTGATTTATTGGGTAAGCGAACCCCGGAAGATGATTTTGAGACCAAACCGATTCTCAAGAAACTTAAGGAACAATCCGAGGAGGACAAGGTAACCTAAACTGGTCGGATTCCTCTTGTTCCTTTGACAACAATTTTCTTTACATTACAACTTGTAATGTCTACTCGTAACAGGACACAACGAAAGGATCTGCTGATAGTCTCCAACAAAGGGTCGAGTTATTCGAGACAAAGTCTGATCAGGCTAATTTAATCTCAGTCAAGGTATAAAAGTCTTTGATAATTCAAATATTCCCCTGTTTGTTAGATATATATTGTACAAGTTTTATGTTCAATTAAGCATCTTGTTCTCATTATCTCCAAAATGGCTACTCATGTAACAGGAGACATTGGAAGGACTTGATCAATCTCCCAAAGTTTTTGAGATACCTCTTCTTTTTATCTTCGAAGTTTACTCTTTGTTGTTATGCAATTTAAGTCATTTTTTCCGTAGTCTTCGTGCTAACACACTTGGCTGTTATTTAAACTCAGGAAGCTACCGCTAGAAAAAAGACTCTCTTTATTTCCAATCTCTCTCCCCAAACTAAAATATTAGATATGTAAGTAAGCACCATTAATTTCCACTTTTGTTCTCGGAGAAATTTTTTCATGACTGATATTTTATCTTCCATTTTTACAGCATCCGTTTCTTCAATGATGTTGGACAACTTGTTCATGTTCGACTTCTTGTAAACGAAAAATGCAAGCGTATGGGCTATGGCTTTTTGGAGTTTGCTTCTGCTAACGAAGCAGAGAAGGTGAGAGTGATTTATAGTAATGATTAAAAAAGTATTCCATTAGTCATTTGAGAAAGTAGTGTATACTTATGATGAAAATTATACGAGTAGTTATTTGAAGGGTAGTACGATTGCTGATTTAAGTAATTTTTTACTGTAGGCGCTGCAAAAGAAGAGTGGTGAATATTTGAACGGTCGTAAGATTTTTCTTGATGTGGTTAATAAGGGAGCTACAAACTTTCCACCCAAGTAAATTGATTTCTGTTATGAGATTTATTTTTGTAACACTGGTTGTAACTTATTGCTAAAGTCTCGATGCCATTACAAAAGACTAAGTTTTATTATTTTTGTTAATTAGGTATTATATAGATCACAAGGTTTGGTAAGGAAATTAACTATTTGATTTATGAGTTTTGTTATCAAGAGCACATTGGGTGAAGTTTTTGGTATAAATCACAAGGGTTTTATATATTCCAGGTACAAAGACTTCCTTCGACAAGAAAACCTTCCGATAGAAGAAGATGAGACACCTCCCGATTTTGTTGAGGTACATGTTCTTATTATCTTCAAAATAGGTCAAACTAAGAAGAAACGCTTAGTGTTTAACAACATAATTGTTGCCACAAAGTCGAAAGATACTTATTTTGGGGGTTACTTTTTGTTGTTATGAAATTTAAGTCATTTTCTCCTTAGAATCTTGCTTACACACTTGGCTGTTAAATTCAGGAAGTACTCTTTGTTGCCAATCTCTCTCCCCAAACTAAAATATTACATATGTAAGTAGCACTTTCAAATTTCCACTTTCCTTCTTAGAGCAAGTTTTTCATGACTGATATTTTATCCTCCACTTTTACAGCATGGATTTCTTCAAAGAATTTGGAGAAGTTGTTAGTGTTCGACTTATTGTAAACCACGAGAGTAAGCATGTGGGCTACGGCTTTGTTGAGTTTGCTTCTGCTAATGAAGCAAAGAAGGTGAGAGTAGTTTTGTAGTAATGAATGGAAAAAGTATTTAAGCAGTCATATGAAAAGTAGTGTATACAAGTAGTTATTTGAAACTACGATAGATTAAATCTTTTATACTGTAGGTGCTGAAACAGAAGAATGGTGAATATTTGCATGATCGTAAGATTTTACTTGATGTGGCTAAGACAGTTCCATATCCTCCAGGACCCAAGTAAATTGATTTTCCATGTTATGGAGATTTGTTTCTGTAATATTGCTAGAGTTTTGATGCCATTACAAAACACTAACGCTGTTTTTTTTTAATTAGGTACAACCTTGCAGAGACGTTTTGGTAAGGGGTTTTACTATTTGCCTCTTGATCACATTGGGTGAATATGGCATACATGGAGAGATCACAAGGGTTTTTGATATTTCAGTTACGAAGACTACCTTCGACGAGAAAGCCTTGTGATAGAAGAAGATGAGGCAGTGGAAGGACTTGATCAAACTCCCAATTCTGTTGAGGTACATGTTCTTATTATCCTCAAATTATGTTAGGCTCAAAAGAAACATGTGGCGCTAAATAACAGAACTGTTGCGACAAAGTCGGAAGATGACTTATTCGGGGGATGAATCTTCTTTTTGTTGTTATGCATTTTAAGTCCTTTTTTCCTTAGAGTCGCTCTAACTCACTTGGCTATTAAATTCAGGCAGTTGCCGTAAGAAAAAAGACGCTCTTTGTTGCCCCTCTCTCTTATAAAACAAAAATATTACATATGTAAGTAGCCCCTTTAACTGTATGAGGCGGAAGAACTTCCTTTTTCGTTTTTGGAGCAAGTTTTTCATGACCTCCATTTTTACAGCATCAAATTCTTCAAACATGTTGGAGAAGTTGTTCATGTTCTAGTCATTGTAAACCACAGGGGTAACCATGTGGGCTATGGCTTTGTTGAGTTTGCTTCTGCGGAAGAAGCAAAGAAGGTGAGAGTAGTTTATCGTAATGATGAAAATTATTTTAGTAGTCATTAAAAAAAATAGTGTATACTTATGATGAAAGTACGACTGCTGATGAAATCTTTAATACTACAGGCGCTGCAAAAGAAGAACGGTATATATATGCACAATCGTAAGATTGTTCTTGATGTGGCTAAGATAACTCCAAATCATACACCCAAGTAAATTGATTTCTTAATGTAACAGTGCTTGTAACTTGTTGCTAGAGTTTTGATGCCATTACAGAACACTAATGCTATTATTTTTGTTACTTAGGTATTGCATAGACCACAAGGTTTGGTAAGGGATTTAAGTATTTGTATATTGAGTTTGTTTTCAAGAGCACACTAGGTGAAGTATTTGGTATACATGGGGAGATCACAAGTGTTTTTGATATTCCAGGTACGAAGACTACCTTCGACGGGAAAACCTTCTGATAGAAGAAGATGAGGCAGTGGAAGGACTTGATCAAACTCCCGATTTTGTTAAGGTACCTCTTCTTATTATCTTCAAAATATGTTGCCACAACTAAACTGTTGTTATCTTCTGCTTAAAAGAAACGTTTAGCGTTTAGTAACTGAACTGTTGCCACAAAGTCGAAAGATGACTTATCCTCGGGATGAATCTCCTTTTCGTTGTTATGCAATTTAAGTCCTTTTCTCCTTAGATTCGTGGTAACACACTTGGCTGTTAAATTCAGGAAGTTGTCGCAAGAAAAAAGTCGCTCTTTGTTGCGAATCTCCCTTACAAGACTAAAATATCAGATATGATCAGTTTCTTCAAAGATGTTGGAGAAGTTGTTCGTGTTCGACTTATTGTAAACCACAGGAGTGAGCGTATGGGATGTGGTTTTGTTGAGTTTGCTTCTCCTTACGAAGCAAAGAAGGTGAGAGTAGTGTATTTAAGTAGTCATTTGAAAAGTAGTGTAGTGTATGCTTATGATGAAAATTATACTACAATTTAGTTATTTGAAATTTTGATTGCTGATTAAGTACTTTATACTATAGGCGCTGCAAAAGAAGAATGGCAATATTTTCCACCGTCATAATATTTTTCTCGACGTGGCTAAGACAGCTCCATACCCTCTTCGACCCAAGTAAATTGATTTTCCATATGGAGATTCCTTTCTCTAACTTATTGCTATAGTTTCGATGCCATTACAGAAGATTAACGCGATTTATTTTGTTAATTAGGTACAACCTTGCAGAGAAGCTTTGGTAAGGGATTTAACTATTTGCCTTATGAGTTTTGTTATCAAGAGCACATTGATTGGATGAAGTTTTTGGTATTACATTGAGAAATGACAAGGGTTTTTGATATTGCAGGCAGGAAGACTACCTTCGACAAGAAAGCCTTTTGATGGAAGAAAATGATTTGGAGACCAATGCAAACATGAAGAAAATGAAGGTCTTTGGTGTTTCTAAGAAGTTGGACGGATTCTGCGGTAAGAAGATTACCTTCTCTTACGACGACTGACAGAAGAAAATGAGCTCTTTAGTGTTTTATTACTATGGTTCTTCTTATGTTATGCTCAACTTTTAATGTTTTGGGTTTAAATCATTATCTGCCTTCATTATCACCTAAGTAAGATTTGAACTGATTTGGTTGACAAAACCATTATTACACAAATTTATTTTACCTGATTAGGGAGATTCAGTCTTTCATATCTTTAAAGACCGAGGACATTAGTTAATTCATCTTAAATTAAAATGAAATATTTAATTTTTGTTTCACTTTTTATAATACATATGTATATATATGCCACTTCAGCATTAATAAAGAAACAGAAAACATATCATTTCCTTTCAAAGGGGGATGAGTAGTAGAGTGATTTCATTTAGGTGTTCAACTTTGAAATTAGAAGAAATATAAAGATGAAACGTTTTTAAATATGAAACCTTTTTAAATAAAGATCCCAAGTCTGATTAAAGACTCAAAACTTCATTAAAGATAGAGAAGTCATCTGAAACATATCCAAAGCTAATGCAAACAGAACAAAAACAAACTCTTTTGATATAATGCAAACTCTCAGGGTAAAGGGAAGATCCTTAACGATTAGCCTTAGCAACTCTCTCAATCTCATCTTTCTTCTTGATGGCGTAGCTGCAAGATTCGATAGTATTATTAGCTACTCTAACTAATGTACAAGTGAAGCCAACCAAAGAGACAAATAATGTAGAGTGTGCTCTTTATACCTGTTGGAAGATCCCTTTGCGGCATTGATGAGTTCATCAGCAAGGCACTCGGCGATTGTCTTGATGTTTCTAAACGCAGCTTCACGTGCACCAGTCGTGAGCAACCAGATCGCTTGGTTCACACGTCTTAGAGGAGAGATATCAACAGCCTGCCTCCTAACCACACCGGCAGATCCAATCCTGGTAGCATCTTCACGTGGACCACTGGCTCACCCAAACAAACAAACACCATGAGAGACGACACAGCTTTAACAATACCATGAGAGACGACAGGTTGGGTTTACAATGCAATGCTTAGGTATACACACAGCTTTAACAATACCTGTTGACAATTGCATCAACGATAATTTGAATTGGGTTGGCGTCAGACAAGAGGTGGATGATCTCCATGGCGTGCTTGACAATTCTCACAGCCATCAACTTCTTACCATTGTTTCTCCCGTGCATCATGAGAGAGTTTGTGAGCCTCTCAACAATTGGGCATTGAGCCTTTCTGAACCTCTTCACAGAGTATCTTCCAGCAGTGTGAGGGACAAAAGTAGCGTGTCTCGCCGGCTGAACACCAATGTAGTCAACAAGACTAATGTCTGTGACCTACACAAACACACACCACACGACAGATACAACATTAAAAAAATCAAATGTAGATAATCAAAGCATAAACATCACATGATCCACCAAACAATGCAAGTGTATATTCGAGACAAGATGATGATTCCAAGTGAAGATGGATTGAAAACTAATAGCAAGAGCAGAAAGTGAACGTCTTTACGACAGAACAAGACGGGTCAGATTGGAAACAGTGAGATAATGAAGCCAAAATGTAACACTGATATCAAAACAGAACAATAATGTTCGATGCCAATTACATATTCAGCGAAAGAAACATAGATAAGGCTTCGATTACAACTAAATCTGATAAGGATTAGATCCCAGAAACACTGCAAAGGAGCAGATCGGCTCGAGCTACAGTCTAAAATGTTTCAATGAGGAAAAAAAAACAAAAAGGAGAGGAAATTGACCTGAATGTCATCAAAGCTCCAACGGTTGAAGAGCTTAACCTCGTTGGTAAGCTGTTGCTGAATCTCTGCGTCGATTTCTACTGCGGCCGCCATGGCTGGAAGATCAACACAAGATTAGAGAAAACACAGGAAAAGATTTGAAAACACAGGAAAAGATTAGAGAAACGAATTACCTGAAGACTAGTGTGGAGAGAAGTAGGTTTCTTTAGCCGCTGCTTGAACAAGGGGAAGCTATGAAGAAGATGAATCAAAACCCTAAAATTCTATTATACTAAAAGTTTTGCTTATAAAATGGATTTTTTTGGGCCCAAATGTGATCCGATATTGGGCTTTTAGGTTGTATTCTTTTTTTTGCAGGTGGGCTCTGATGGATTTAAAATGTTCGAAAGATTTTAAAAAGAAACAGATCCCAAAACAATAACTACCTAATCGTCAAAGAGATGCGAGAAGAACACAATCGCAACTCACCTAAAGACCTTTAACGTGAGTACATATACACTTTTTATTTGTGGATTGAATGAATCTTCCCATTCATTTCCGTTTTCTATTTAGAAAATAAACTACATTGAAGAAGACACACGGGTTGATTACACAAAGAGGTACTTTGTGCCAAAGTGTTTACATAAAAAAACACTTTGCAAGGAAGGTATACTTTGGGTTTGTGTATTGTCTATGATACCCTTAACTAAATTTGTTAATATCTAATATGCCATTTTTTTAATTTACTAACTTCTTCTTTAATCTTCGATTGGATCTGAGATTTCTCTTGTCCTAGACCAGATCTCCATCTCCATGGATCCTTGTTCATCTCGCTTCCCATCGATCCTTCTCCTCCTCTTCCTCTCCATCTCTGTAGCCTCTTCGTAATCCGATTTCATTGTAGAGAGGATGGAGATGGAGTTCGGTATCGATCACTTGTTCTTGTCCTTGTTAAATGTTTTTATTTTGGGGTTGATTTGTTCTTCACTTAGTCTCGTAGTGGTCTTTTTTTTATGCATGTTAACTGTTCGATGAAATGCCTCAAAGACCTTGTAGTAAAAATTGTCTTTGTTGTTTTGTATCTTAGCTCGTAAGATTTGATTCTTAGCTTTAACTTTGTTACTTTTAGAAACTTTTTGATGTTTAAGTCATCCGTTTAGATCTCATCACTAACCCAGAAAAAGTTTTGTCTCATGGACACAATGTCGTGGATGAGGATCGATGGACATAATGGGATGGATCGTATCCAACATACTCGTGGATACAGATTGGTGGATAGAATAGGATGGGATCGTATCCATGACAATAGATCAAGAAGAGAGTGATGCAGAGGAAGCGTTTGGTTTTGAAATTAGCTCATCTCCTGGAACTGATCTCAGCTTTTGAAAGGAACCTTCTCATGGACACAATGTCGTAGATACAGATTGATGGACAAAATGGGATGGATCGTATCCAAACTTCTTGTGGATACGATGTCGTGGATACGGATCGGTGGACAGAATGAGATGGATCGTATCCAAGATTTAATATCCATGACAATGCAAAATCCACATCATAATGTTCATGATCATATAACAAGTTTTTATGGACACAGTGTCGTGGATATGATGATGTGGATACGGATCGGTGGACAAAATGAGATGGATGGGAATGTATGTTTCATGATATTTTAATCGTAAAATTTTTGTTTTAGTTCTGTTTGCAATTTTATAAATTTGGTCTATTGTTGCTTGAGAAAATTTAGTTGGCATCTTGGATTTGAACAAAGGTACCCATGAAACATAAAAGGCATGTTTAGACCATAGTTGCGTTGTCCACCAATCCGTATCCACGAGTAGGTTGGTTACATGTCACAGAAACACCAAGACGTCGTGGCAATGGTCGCTCTTGAATGGTCGGGTTTGAATGGTAGGGCTTTAATGGATGAGTTTGAATGGTCGGGCTTGAATGGTTGAGCCTTTGGATTTTATGAGTTTACTCATACAAATGATCAAGTTTTGTTTTGCACCGGAGAAGACGGGAGCTGGTTATTCCACCGTTGATGTTTAGAGAAATATGGTTTCGACTAACCCAGAAAATGCTTTTGTCTCATGGACACAATGTCGTGGATGATGATCAATGGACATAATGGGATGGATCGTATCCAACCTACTCGTGGATACAGATTGGTGGACATAATGGTATGGTTAGACACAACTTGGATTCAAACAAGTTAAACATTACTTAGTAAATTGATCATATTGCGTTGTCCATATGGTTAACACCGTTAGGATTCAAACCAGTCGAAGTTGTGGACATCCATGTATGACCATCCACGCGGGACCATCCACGAGGGATTTTTCTTTGAGACATTTTTCCGAACACCTTGTGTTCATGATTCTTCACGATTGAGGATGATGAGAGCTTAGCGATTCGGGCCAAAAGCTGAGACATTTTTGTAACAAAATCGAAAACCCTAAAACCCAACTCTCTCGCTTCATATAGGGTTGTTTACAGAGCTCGTGGTAGCCGGAATCTCGGAGCCAAGATTCGAGAGAGCGAGACAGAGAGAGATGATGAAAATTTCAATTTTTTCTTGTCAAAGATTTAGTTTCTTCTACTCGAAATCTATCACTAATTCATCTCTAAAATTAGTTTCAAGTAATTTTGGAGATAAGGAAGAGATTCCAGAGAGATATTTCGTTCATTGAAGTAGAAGATGTGGAAGAGATAAAGTTAAAAGTTGAATTGGATTAATATTGAATTAAATCTGGTTTGCTAGAAAGTTAAATTGGAGGGGCAAATTCGTCAGAAAACACCTCGTTTTCTTCCCAAAGTTACTCTCCCTTACAAAGTACCTTCTTTTGTAAAGTCTTTATGAGAAAGTGCCTCTGAGTGTAAATCATCCCACTTTTTTCTTTCTCTTAAGACGGAGCTCCGATGTCACCCCTCGCCGCGCCGGTGAGTGATTCATCTTTAGATCTAGTTGCTCAGGGTCCGGTGGTGGATTCTATTGTAGCTCTAGATCAACAAATTTCTCTGAAATTTTGTGACCTAAATATCGAATCAGTGAAAGTTGTTTGCTCAACCGTTCCAGAGAAGACTGTTTCAATGGTGGAATCTGTGACTGTAGCGCCAGGCCTAGCGACACCATATATAACCTTAAAATCTGATTTGTCAGCCGGTCCGGTATTATCAGACAAATCACAAGCCCCTGTTACTGATTCGTGGTTCGGGTTGTTCAAAGGATCATCGAAGAAGCTACAGAAGAGAGGAACAACCTTCTCTCTGCCTCAGGGGAAGCCTGTGTAAAGATACAAAATTCTGTCATCGAGAAGAATCGAAAATCATGGGATTGTTTCATTCTCGGGCAATTCTATTCCGATTCACCTTCACAAGGAATAATCCATAACATTGTAAACGGAATCTGGAGCAGGCAGTACAGAGACATTACAGTCTCGAAGATGGAAGGAAATGCTTTCTTGTTTAGGATTCCAAACAATTTCGCTCGGAATCAGATCCTAAATCAAAGATTGTGGCAATTAGATGGCCAAATAATGTTTGTTGCTAACTGGGAACCAGGTCTCGTGCCAACAAAACTGGAAATGACTTCAGTGCCAATTTGGTTGGAGCTCTGCGAGGTCCCTTTCCAATTCTTCAACGAAGAAGGCCTTGAGCATATTGCAGGCTTGGTTGGTGAACCGAAGTGTCTACATCCCTCAATAGAAAACAAGACAAATCTGGACGTGACTAAGGTATTAACTATGATTGACCCTCGTAAACCATTACCTGAAGCCGTTAACGTTGAATTTGAGTCAAGCACTATCGCTAGAGTTTTGGTATCTGTGAGTATTGTAAAGAAGTGGGGTACAACCTGCAACGCTGCAAAGTGGATCCAATCCAGTGCACAAAGTGTAATTCAACATCACATGGACCTGACAAATGTGCACGACCAAATTCAATGGACACATCCAAAGGGCAATCAAGGCGAAATAGAGCAAGATCTCGTTCCATGGAAAAAACAGGGAAAATGGCTCCATCATTAGTGGTTAGGACTGGTCCCTCAACACTTGGTAAATCAAATGAGGTCTTCAAGGGTGAATCTAGTGGTCGGATTATGGCTTGGAAGCCAAAGGACAAGGCTCCTAAAACTACTACTATTACTAAGAGTAATTCTTCTAAAGTAGAGGAGGACTCCTCTGATATTAAATCTTCTGATGCTCACACTAATTCTGATTAGAGTTCGGACCACCAAGGGTATTCAAAGGTAACTTATAAGAAGAAGAAGAAGGGAGAAAGGGGCAAGAGCCCAAAACCAATTAGTTTTTATGTGTAAGGAATTTTTTTGCTGGAATGTCCGAGGCTTTAATATTGCTAGCCACCGTAGCGGTTTTAAAAAATGGTATAGGCTTAATAAGCCCATTTTTGGAGGAATAATCGAGACCCATGTGAAGCAGCCTAAGAGCATCAGGTTCATTAACGAGCTACTACCAGGCTGGTCTCTAGAAGAGAACTATGGTTTCTCTGTTTTGGGAAGAATTTGGGTGATATGGCACCCAAGTGTAAAGGTTATTGTCATTCAGAAGTCTATGCAGATGATAACTTGTCATGTGTTGTTACCAGATTCTCAAGATTGGATAGTTGTGTCGATTGTCTATGCTTCAAATGATGCTGAAGCGAGAACTAATTTGTTGGAGGAAATTAAAGCAATCTCCTCTTCTGGGTTGGTCAATGGAAAAGCTTGGTTGATGTTAGAGGACTTTAATCAAGTCCTTAATCTCGATGAGCATTCAAGAGCTGTGAGTCAGAATGTGAATAGAAAAATGAGAAAGTTCTGAGATTGTCTTCGTGATGCAGAGTTGGAAGATCTCAACTTCAGAGGTAATTCTTATACTTGGTGGAACAAATGTAAAAACAGACCGATGGCTAAGAAATTAGATAGGGTTCTGGTTAATGATGCCATGTCGGTTCAATTCTCCGCAGCCTATGCAATCTTTGGTGAACCAGATTTCTAAGATCATGCATCTTGTGGAGTTGTGTTAAGCCTTCATTCTCAAACGGCAAAAAAGCCTTTTAAGTTTTACAATTTTCTGTTGCAGAACAATGAGCTTCTCTCTTTGATCAGCTACCACTGGTACTCTTACAATGTCGTGGGTTCTACAATGCTTAGACTCTCCAGGAAACTTAAAATACTTAAGAAAGTGATCAGGGAATCTAGCAAAGAAAATTACTCCAATTTGGAGAAAATAGTGGAGGAGACTCATGCAGCATTGATGTTTCTGTAGAGCCAAACTTTGGCAGACCCGTCTGAGGCAAATGCAGGCCATGAAGTTGAAGGTCAGAGGAGATGGCAAATTCTGGCAAAAACTAAGGAATCTTTCTTTTGTCAAAGATCAAGAGTAACTTGGTACCAGGAAGGTGACATGTGTACGGCTTATTTCCACAGAATGGCGGCATCTAGAAAGGTGATTAACCATATCCAGTTTCTCTTAGCTCTAGATGGTTCAAGAAAAGAAACTCAAATGGATATAGCCGACCACTGTATCCAATATTTCTCTACTCTCTTGGGCAGTGACCAGGATCCGCAAATACTAATTCAAGAGGACATGGAGTTGCTGCTTCCGTACAGATGCTCTGAAGCTAAAAAAAATCTTTGGAAAAACAGTTTACAAAGAAATAGATAAGAGAAGCTTTCTTCTCTCTACCAAGAAACAAAACATCAAGGCCTGATGGATATTCCGCTGATTTCTTCATTGGTTGTTGGAGTTTGATCGGCCCTGAGGTTACCGAGGCTGTGGAAGAATTCTTCATATCAAGGTCACTATTGAAACAATGGAATGCTACGAATCTTGTCCTCATACCCAAGATAAGAAATACTTCATCAACCTCTGATTTTAGACCTATTTTCTGTCTCAATACGGTTTACAAAGTTATCTCGAAGCTATTAGCAAGCAGGTTGCAACATGTTTTTTCTGAAGTTATCTCTCTCTCTCTCTCTCTCAATAAGCATTCATGCCAGGAAGATTGTTAGTTAAACGTGTTGCTTGCTACTGAGATTGTCCATGGTCATAACAAGCGGAATATTGACCCTAGTGCAATGCTTAAAGTTGATCTGAGAAAAGCTTTTGATTCGGTTAGGTGTGACTTCATCCTTTCCGCTTTATCTGCTTTGGATATACTTGGTCAGTTTGTAACATGGATCACTCAATGCATCACCACTCCATCCTTCTCTGTCATGGTCAATGGGAACACCAGTGGTTACTTCAGTAGTACTCAAGAGGCTGCGACAAAGAGACCCATTGTCGCCATATCTCTTTCTCCTAGCTATGGAGGTTTTTTCTAGGCTCCTCCAATCTTGATTTGATGCTGGTTATATTCAATATCATCCTAGAACCTTGGAACTGAGTACATCGCATTTGATGTTTGCTGATGATGTGATGATAGTTTTCGATGGTGGATCTTCTTCCCTTCATGGAATCAATGAGGCCCTTGACGGCTTTGCTGTTTGGTCTGGGCTGCATATGAACAAGGACAAAACTCAGTTATATCATGCAGAGCTGAACCAAGCTGAATCTACTGCTATTGCTAGCTATGATTTCAGTGTGGGTTCACTTCCTATTAGGTATTTGGGGTTGCCACTCATGTCCAGAAAACTGAGGATCTCTGAGTATGATTCTTTGTTAGAAAAATTGGTTAACAAATTCAAAGGTTGGGTAGTGAAAACACTCTCCTTTGCGAGCTGAGCTCAGCTTATTGCCTCGGTAATTTCAGGGACAATAAGCTTCTGGATTTCAACGTTTGTCCTTCCAAAAGGTTGTATCAAGAAAATAGAAGCTCTATGTGCCATATTTTTATGGTCGGGAAATGTGGAATCCAGGAGAGGGGCTAAAGTTGCTTGGAAAGCTTTATGTTTACCTAAAGAGGAAGGAGGGTTGGGGTTAAGGAGATTCTCTGCTTGGAACAAAACGCTATGCTTGCGTTTCATTTGGTTGTTGTTCTCAGGTAAAAGTAGTATGTGGTCAAAGTGGCAGCACTTTCATCACCTTCGGAATACTAGCTTGTGGGCCCTTGAGTTAAAATCAAATTACTCTTGGACCTGGAATTATCTTCTAGCGTTGAGACCGTATGCGGAAAGGTTCATCAAATCAATGGTTGGAAATGGAAGTAAGACCAGTTTTTGGTTTGACTCGTGGACTCCTTTTGGCCCTCTTCTCAAGTTCATTGGTATTGATGGTACAAGAAGCTTGAGATTGCCATTGAATGCGGTGGTGGCCGATGCTTGCACTATTGACGGATGGAGACTGCCATCTCCAAGATCAGATCCGCAGCTTCTGTTTCATGCCCATTTAACGTTAAGACATCTACCATCTCTTTCCTCTGATGAAGACTACTCCATCTGGGTCATTAATGATGTGGTTCACGAAGAGTTCACTTCCTCTAAAACATGGGATGTGCTAAGGCCTCGAGGTGACACAAATGACTAGTATGCCTCTGTCTGGTTCAAAGGTTGTGTCCTTAATCACGCCTTCAATATGTGGATTTCAACTCTCAACAGATTACCAACTCGAGTAAGGCTGGCCTCTTGGGGCTTAAATGTTACCACAAATTGTTGTCTTTGCTCTAGAGAAGAGGAAAATAGGGACCATCTTCTGCTTTCCTGTGAATATAGCTTTGAAATTTGGCGCCTAGTTTTGGTAATATTGAGCCCATCTCAACACATGTTAAGATTTTGGTCAAAGCTCCTATCTTGGACCAGAGCTTCCATGCCGCAAGCCCCTTCTCTCCTTCGTACCTTAGCAGCTCAAGCAACAATTTTCTATGTTTGGAAGCAGAGAAACAACGTCCTTCACAACTCTCAATCCATTCCTCCGGGTAGCATCTTCACGTGCATTGATCGAGAAATCCATAACATTATCAACGCAAGACGACATCGACAACAATTCTGCCATTTGATGGAGCTTTGGTTACGATAAATTCTTGTGCATTGTAAATCTTTCATGCTCAATTAATATGTTCTTGTTTTTTATTTCTTTTTTTGCCAAGGAAACAATGTAATAGGATGCAAACTCTTGTAACTCCTAAATTTCAGTAATGATATTAACATGTTTAGCAAAAAAAAATAAAAATAAACTACATAAATATTGTGATAGGCGATTACGGTATGTTTTACCGAGCCTACAAAATTCAGAAACATCTTCAACAACAATTCTACTAATTTTTCTTATTAAAATAATGCGATTTGCATTTTGGAATTTCATCAACAAGATGATAGACAACAATAAGTGTATGAAAGGAAGACATAACATATTTCATCTGTTAGCCTATAAGACTTCCAAAAGGAAAGCTTGGTTACTCTCGACTTTTTCATCGAAATTGTTTCAATTTCATATTGTTTGTGTTAATGTTTGTATCAAAAATGATTATGTATCTTGTAAGCTTTTCATGATATAATGAATTTAATTTGTCGAAAAAAAACTACATAAATATATTTACATAGATAATAAATAGAACATATGAAATATTTTTTTATGTAGTAGTTTTAAATAGTTTTATAAGTAAATACGAATTCACTAATTTTAAAGTAAATATGTTAACTAAAAATTTTACAGTTTACAATGAGAAATTTAATTTTTAGTCAACATATCAAATTTTTATAATCAAGCAATTGACTTTTTGTTGTGTTAAGTTCTTCTTTTTATTGTAAACTATAAATTTTTAGTCAATATATTAAATTTTTATAATCAAGCAATTTTTATAACCTAGTTGTGTTTGATTTTTATAATCAAGCATTTTAACTCGACTAGGTTAAGTTCTTCTCTTCTTTTTTTCCTAAACCCGACTAAGTTAGGTTTATAGTCAATGAATAAAGAGTTGTTCGCTTTCACGGTTTTATCTTTTGTGCTTAAATCATCATTACCTTGCATCGAATAAGTCATCAAAATGCCCACCAAACAGATTCTTAAGTGATAGTTTATCATTCCCTTCTTAATATACAACAAAACTACCAAACAAAATGTGTGTTGGCCTAGTAGTAATATAAGGGGATTGATTTCATTGTGTTCCAAGTTCGAACCCCTTTAGATACGGAGGTTTAATCTTTAAATCGGATAATCTAAAGGCTAATTCCGGGTATCGAGGAGATTATGTTCCAAAGATTCGGAATTCTCACGGATTAATAGAAAAAAAATATAACAAAACTCCTGTTTTTTAGTACTCCCTCTATATATTAAGTATTCCCTCTGTATAAAAGTAGTTGATTTTTAAAGATTTGACACATGTATTAAGGAAACAATAAATTTTTTTAATTTTTTAAAATTAAAATATTATTTATCATCTAATTAAATACAATTCAACCAATAGTAAATAAATTTGCAGAATATAAAAAATCAAATCAAATAAAATCACATTTAATTTTGTAAAAAATCATCTAATTTAATTAAAAAAAATTCTCTAAACAATCAGTTGAAATGATACAGAAGAATACTAATTTTATATTACTACCGACAAAAACCGGATTAATCGGGCCCTATATGTTTGTTGTGACGTGCATCTTTAATACAAGGAGCGTATCATCGAGAACCCAAATCTTGAGGTTTTTGTCTTTAATTATTAATTCTTCCATGTTATTAACGTCGTTCAAAATGCTTTCACACCAATTAATAAATATTCAATTTTTGTTTTATCTTTTATTGATGGACTATATTATTTAATTTACCAAATAGTTAACTGAAAAAATAAGACAAGACTGAAAATTGTATTAAAACTTTACATTAAAAATAATAATTACTTTTTGAGTTAAAAAATGACATTTAATATTATGGATAATTGCAAAAATATTATTTTTGGTGTGTACATTTGCAATAATACCACTTAAAAGTTTTTATTTGCAAAAATGCCACTAATTATAGATTTTTAAAGCTTAAATCTTAAAATTATAAACCCTAAAAAATGTTTTGACTCCTAAAATCCCTTAAACCCTCAAAACTAAACCCTAATACAACATAATTAATTCAAACATAAATAATATAATAAATTTTTTTCTTTTTAAAAAGTGGCATTTTTAAAAAAAATTCTTAATATAAAACATAGTACTAATGAATAAAATTACTTTTTGGAACAACATGTTGACTCACACATTCGAAAACTGATGACATTTTAATGGAAATGTTTTCATGTGAATGGTATAATTTTAGAGTAAAATGGTGGAAAACTGGATCCCACAATATTAGAGTAAATCTTTTTTTTTTCGAGCGATAATCTTCCCACTACATATAAGTGGTGACAACATTTACTCCATTTTACTCCACTTTTGTTACTCAATTAGTGTATAACATTCATAGACTTTTCCCAGTTTTTTTAAAATAGTATTCGCTCCGGCTCTCTGTAAAACGATAGTTAATGTTTAAAGATTTATCACACAAATTAAAAAAAAAAATTTATTTTTTTTAAACTAAAACATCATTAATCATCGAACTAAATACAATTCAACCAATAGTAAATCAAACTACAAAATACAAATAGTCAAACTAAGTAAAAGCACAATTAATTTTATCTTGAAAACTGAAAAAATCATATAATTTAATACATAGGGATGAATCTCTCCAGAAAATCATTTACTCCCTCGGTTCCATAAAAATTGATGTTTTGAATTTTTTTTTGTTCCATAAAAATAGATATTTTAGATTATTAAATGATACTTTATAAAAACTTTAAAAAACATTAATTAAAAGTATTTAAATTCTAAATTACTATTGGTTAATAGGTATTGAAAATTAATATTAAAAAATAATGCATTAATAACTTACAACTAATTATGTTTTAATTTGTGTGAAAAAACCAAAACATCAATCTTCATAGAACAAAATGAATAGTATAGTTGTATGAATCTCTCAATTAAATAAAAATTATAACAAAAACTTTTAGAAGGGATGAAATGCTGTTGTTTTTTTAAATGACAATAAATACTTGTAGGAGTTTAATTTAATTTTTAAAAAAGAATGGAAAAGGTACAAAAGAAACATAAAATGTATTACGTTTCTCAACCTTCATTTTTTTAGTTGATGGCAGGAGTTTCGAGGCTTTGCATTAGGGGTGGGCATTTCGGTTTAGTTTCGGATTTGGTTCGGGTTCGGTTTGGCTCGGTTTATTCGGTTGTATCAAAACTCTAACCAAACTCAACTATAGTTAATATGGTTTAGTTCGTGTTCGGTTTGTGTTTGGTTCGGTTTAGTTTGGTTCGGGTTCGGTTTTAGTGGTTAAACACACAAACATTCCATTATCAAATGAAGAAAAAAACTCATCGATCTAACCTTAATAATTCAATGTAAACTCAAAATTCAAACAAAATTCCCAAGAAAAAACCATGAAAACAAACTAAAGTCTATGAGAGGAAGGAGCAGAGGATACAAAAAATTTTCTTTTTGTTTTTTGCTCTTAGCAAACTGCAAAGCTTTTATAAGGTTTTGATAGTTAGGTTCTCTAGGGTTTAGAAATTTGTGGAAAGAATTAAATTCATTAAATTTTAGTATAAACATTAATTTAAAAAGGAAAAAAATAAAACATAAAACGGGAAGTGCATAATGAAGAATCTACCGATTACACATGTTTACATTCTTAATTATTTCATATATTTAATATAATTAATTATGTACAAAACAAAAAACACATTGGTCAACCGAACCGAACCGAACCATTCGGATTGATAGAAATCTTAACCAAATGGTTTGGCTATCAACATTGGTTTGGTTTGGGTTGGTTTTAGTTCGGTTGGTTCGGTCGATTCGGTTCGGTTTGGTTTTTATGCCCATCCCTACTTTGCATCATAATCTTTTTTGATATTCGGAGTGAAATTTTACATAAATAAACTCCAAATACAAAAGAATATAATTTTTTTGTGTCTCTATCATTAAACCACCATCTCGTTGGTCAACTTTCATTTGGTACATACTTTACATCTGATAACGCAATTATCATTTGTTACTACTTACTAGTTTTATTAATAATCTTCGCCTAGTGGATGAGCTCCCTATACTACTCCCGCACGTTAACGTTACATATCGAGTAGTTTAAAGCATCTCGTAAAGTTATATAACGAAAAATGATGCTCCACAACTCTACATTTTAAACTTTAACAAAGAAATTAAATTCTACATTCAATGATATTCAAACTTATCGAATAGTTTTTTTTCTCAAAAAAACCCTTTCTTAAAAAAAAAAAAAAAAAACTTAAGAGCATAATCAACCTTGGTTGCTAAAGTTGGAGTGCTAAGATTATTTAATTATTTTTTCTTTAGCAACTCCATTTTTGAAGTGCTAAAATGCTAAAATTAGTAACTCTAAGTTGGGGTGTTAAAATTATTTAATTGTTTTTAATCTTTAGCAACCCATTAAAAAACTCACTAGCACCTAGCTAAGTGTTGTTTCATGTCTGACCTTTAGCTCAATTTAGAAATTTAATAATTACATTTCTTCTGATATTTTCGATTAATTTGAACGTTAGATTGTATCTGAATGAATACCATTATGGTTTTTTGACATTCTCGATCGTTTGTTTGTTGTCTTGAGCATCCATAATGGTATTCATTCCCATGCAGCACTAAAAACACATAGAAGTATAATATGGATAGTCATGAGTAGGTAAAAGTCCTCGTTTGACCCAAAAACAAATGGTACTATAGTCATTAGCTAACGTATACAATATAATACTCTCATTCTAAATAATAGTGATAAAAGTGCTTTTTTCAACAAAAATGATCATTAAGTTACAAAGTATTCATTTTTCAAAAGTTTCAAAAAAGGTAATTATTTTTCAAGGAAAATTAGGTGTAGTTTTACCACTTATTCTGGTAATCTACTTTTTCATTACTTTAAATTTGTAGTTAATGTTGAATAATATATGATTTATTTAATTACATTTTTATATTATTGGTTGATTTTTAGGTTTTTACTGATACTTTCAATCAATATAAATTGTTTTCTTTTTCGACAATTCGAATTGTTTGATTGGTAAAACAAAACTAAAACCAAAAAAAAAAAAAAATTATCAAGAAAACATGAAATTATGATGTGGAGAATTTTGATAGTTAATATGTAACAAGTCTTTGAGTAAAGATTATGATGTTGTACCTACCTTCAATCACCTCAACTGTTGTAAAATTTCAAGAAACAGAGAGACTTGTAGACACGTCTAAAACCAACGCAAAACAATACATGCATTATATTATAGACAAACATTTTTTTCTTTTTGTATTGTTATTGACAAACATTTTTTTTTTGTTAAATATTATTATTGACAAACACAAGAAGGCCATAGCTCATCATTGAGTTCTTTGTATCTCTTCAAAGAACTTAGGGGCTCGTTGAGGAATGGCTCATATGGTTAGAACAGAAGAGACAGAGTTACCGAGAATGGAGCTTGCAGAGGTTGGAAAAAGCATGGGACCATCGTTCCGGCGTCACAAGAGCAGCTCTTCAAGAAATGAGCCAGAGGATGAGGCAGAGTATGCTCTTCAATGGGGTGAGATCCAGAGATTACCCACTTTTAAACGGCTAAGATCGTCCCTGGTCGACGAAGAAGGCGAGAAAGATATGGAGAAAGGGAAAAAAGTCGTTGATGTCACCAAGCTTGGAGCTATGGAACGTCACCTGATGATTGAGAAGTTGATAAAAAACATTGAGAATGATAATCTCAAGCTGCTCAAGAAAATCAGAAGAAGAATGGACAGGTGAAATACGAGAAAAAGAAAGGAAAAGTAACCTTTGTGAATCTGTTTCTTGAAAGTCTGAAACTTGAAAAAACCTTGCAGGGTTGGTGTGGAGTTTCCAAGCATAGAGGTGAGGTTTGAGCATTTAGGTGTGGAAGCAGAATGCGAGGTCGTTGAAGGGAAGGCACTTCCAACTTTATGGAACTCCTTGAAGCGCGTTTTCTTGGTAAGTATACTCAAGATTGCAAGTTAGCAGTAGCTGGGGTTCATTTTCCTCTCTTTTTTCTTTTCTTAAGGAATTGGTGAAGCTAGGTGGTGTAAGAACACGCGAAGCCAAGATAAACATACTTAACGATGTTAGCGGCATGATTAAGCCGGGAAGGTTAGTCGTAGTAGCAGTAGCTCTCTTTTGATATAAGGTTTGAGATTTGTTGTAACTAATGTCTCTACTTGCTGGTCAAAGGTTAACACTGTTGCTTGGTCCTCCTGGATGTGGAAAAACTACTCTGCTTAAGGCTTTGTCTGGAAATTTGGACAAAAATCTAAAGGTTTCAGACTTTTGTCTCAAGTCTCTTTCAGATGCTTTAGTTATGCAGATGTATGAATCATGTCTCCTTTTTTTCCAACAGTGTTCCGGTGAAATCTCCTACAATGGACATGGAATGGACGAGTTTGTTCCTCAGAAAACATCGGCGTATATAAGTCAACACGATCTGCACATTGCAGAGATGACAGTAAGGGAGACAATTGACTTTTCAGCTCGTTGTCAAGGCGTTGGTAGCCGAACAGGTAGATTTATTCGTAAAGCCACGGTCTTTCTGAAGCATGATCTTATACGGTTTTCGTGTTAAAACAGATATTATTATGGAGGTCAGTAAAAGAGAAAAGGATGGTGGAATCATTCCCGACTCAGACGTAGATGCTTACATGAAGGTGCACTCATGAAGCTTTATGTTGAAACAGATCTTTTAAACTTGGTGGTTGATTTATAACCTTTTGTTACCCCTATTGTGCAGGCGATATCGGTTAAAGGACTTAAAAGAAGTCTGCAAACAGATTACATCTTGAAGGTAGTAGTTTCTCTTATACGATTCCGATTCTTGGTCCTTATTGATTAGCTTCTTAATTATGTCTTGTATTGATGTTTCAGATCCTCGGGCTTGACATTTGTGCGGAAACATTGATTGGCGATGCGATGAGAAGAGGCATATCTGGGGGTCAAAAAAAACGTCTTACCACAGGTTGGTTCATTGCTAATAATCCTGCAAAAACGCTAATCTTTTTGCTAGCATGGCATGTTTTCTTAAAAAACTGTTTTTGCAGCCGAGATGATCGTTGGTCCAACAAAAGCTCTGTTCATGGATGAAATAACAAACGGTTTAGACAGTTCCACGGCGTTTCAAATTGTCAAGTCTCTTCAGCAGCTGGCTCACATTACCAACGCAACAGTGTTAGTTTCCCTTCTCCAACCTGCTCCAGAATCATATGACCTCTTCGACGATATTGTCCTGCTGGCTGAAGGGAAAATTGTGTATCACGGTCCACGCAACGAGGTCTTGAAATTCTTCGAGGAATGTGGATTTCGATGCCCAGAAAGGAAAGGTGTTGCAGACTTTCTCCAGGAGGTAAAAAGCCAAAGTTGTGTTCCCTGACACTGAACTTTTTGATCCCATGGTCCTGAGTTGTTTTTGCTTTGCAGGTTATATCTAGAAAGGACCAAGGACAGTATTGGCTGCACCAGGACTTACCCCATAGCTTTGTGTCAGTAGAAATGTTTTCGAAAAGATTCAAAGACTTAGAGATTGGGAGAAAGATTGAGGAAGCCCTCACTAAGCCATATGATAGATCAAAATCCAACACCGATGCTCTTTCTTTCAAAGAGTATTCTCTTCCACACTGGGAGCTATTCAAAGCATGCATCTCAAGAGAGTTTCTTCTAATGGAGAGAAACTCTTTCATTTACCTCTTCAAGACGTTTCAGGTACAACATTCTTCCTTTCTGCAGATAGCTCTCTCTTATTTGTCTACTTTCAAGATTCTAGTCTTAATCCTGAAGAATCCTTCTTACTTTTATACTGCGCAGCTGGTTCTATCCGCAGTGTTCACTATGACTGTGTTTATCCGAACGCGGATGGGCATAGATATCATTCATGGAAATTCTTACATGAGTTGTCTCTTTTTTGCAATCATTACACTTATGGTTGATGGTTTTCCAGAGCTGTCAATGACTGTTCAACGCCTTGCGGTATTCTACAAGCAGAAGCAACTATGTTTCTATCCAGCTTGGGCTTATGCAATCCCTGCAACAGTGTTAAAGATTCCTCTCTCGCTCTTTGAATCTCTTGTTTGGACCAGCCTCACTTACTATGTCATCGGATTCACTCCTGAAGCCTACCGGTGAGAACTTTAAACCATCCCTTGCTTGCTCGCGCTATTCACATCCAAGAAATGTCAGACAAATGTAATGTAAAGTAATGATCTTTGATGTTTCAGGTTCTTCCGGCAATTCATTCTGCTCTTTGCTGTTCACTTCACATCGATATCTATGTACCGGTGTATAGCTGCAATCTTTCAGACAGGAGCTGCTTCAATGGCAGCTGGTGGTTTTGCCACAATAGTCACTTTTGTATTTGGCGGTTTCGCCATCCCATATCGTAAGATTTTTGCGCTCTCTTCTTTTCAGTCTGGTTCTAAAGTTCCATCACAAAACATGACATTGGTTTGTTGCAGCCGAAATGCCAGGGTGGCTGAAGTGGGGTTTCTGGATAAATCCTATAAGTTACGCCGAGATTGGGATCTCTGTAAACGAGTTTCTTGCTCCGCGGTGGCAACAAGTGATTCTCTCCTTCCTTACTTGTTTCTCATAATCATCCAAATTCTCTTCATCCTCCAAGACTAATCAGTTTTCCGGATATATCTGTAGATGCAACCGACGAATATCACCTTGGGTCAAACCATACTCGAAAGCCGAGGACTGAACTACGATGATTACATGTACTGGGTCTCATTATCTGCCTTATTGAGTATATCTGTTATCTTCAACATCATTTTCACTCTAGCTCTGAGTTTCTTGAAATGTAAGTTCAAAAATATCGAAACAAATGCCACAGACAAGAACACAAACTGACGACCTTCTCTTAACTACATGACAGCTCCCACATCATCTCCTTCCATGATCTCTCAAGACAAGCTCTCTGAGCTTCAAGGAACAAAATCAGATTCATCACTCAAGCAGAACAAGTCAATAGCTTCCCCAGTAAAGCCGAACAAGGAGGATTCAGGTGAAAATATGTTGTCTTTCTACTCAACACACATAAACAAACTCTTTCTTCTCCGTTTTCCCTCAACTTAACTCATTCGCCGGATCAAAACAGGGAATATGATCTTACCTTTCAAGCCACTCACCATAACATTTCAAGACTTGAACTATTCCGTCGACGTCCCTGTGGTAAAAGCTTCATTTTCAACTGCAATCACCATCAGAAAAAGGAGTGTATACATATAAATCTTTTTTGGTAATCTCAGGAGATAAGAGGTCAAGGATACACTGAGAAGAAGTTGCAGCTTCTCTCAGACATCACCGGAGCTTTCAGACCAGGCGTTTTAACGGCGTTGATGGGAATCAGCGGTGCCGGAAAAACAACTTTACTGGACGTTCTCGCCGGAAGAAAAACAAGCGGATACATCGAAGGAGACATCAGAATCAGCGGATTCCCAAAAATCCAAAAAACATTCGCAAGAGTCTCAGGTTACTGTGAACAAACAGATATACACTCACCAAACATCACAGTCGAAGAATCCCTAATTTACTCCGCTTGGCTTCGTCTAGTTCCAGAAATCAATCCCAAAACCAAAATCGTAAATCCCCTTTCATAATTCCACAATCAAACAATCTGACCTAGAAATCGGAACCAACCAAAATCGTAATTCCGTGCAGAGATTCGTGAGGCAAGTTCTGGAGACGATCGAATTAGAGGAGATCAAAGACGCGTTGGTGGGAATCGCCGGAGTTAGCGGATTATCGACGGAGCAGAGGAAACGATTGACTGTAGCGGTGGAGTTAGTGGCGAATCCGTCGATTATCTTCATGGATGAACCAACGACTGGGTTAGACGCAAGAGCAGCCGCCATTGTTATGAGAGCTGTGAAGAAGGTTGCAGAGACTGGACGAACCATTGTTTGCACTATTCATCAACCTAGCATCGACATTTTCGAATCCTTCGACGAGGTAATACAATTTATAAGGTTGTTTTTTTTTTGCTTTTTATAATATATAGTTTTGATTTATGTTGGTTCAGTTGGTACTTCTGAAGAGAGGAGGTCGAATGATTTACACTGGACCACTTGGACTACATTCTTCTCATGTCATTGAGTATTTTCAGGTTAGTTGAACTATAAGTCAAATTTTGTTTCTATAATCTTTATAAACAATTGTTACAGTATTTTGTTTTGGTTGGGTTTGAACAACAGGACATTCCTGGAGTTGCTAAGATTAGAGACAATTACAATCCAGCAACATGGATGTTAGAGATTACTTCACAGTCTGTAGAGATTGAACTCGATATGGATTTCGCAAAAATCTACAACGAATCGAATCTTTGCAAGTAAGTTTTAGATCTAAACCAGCTAAAATCCGGTCAGAAATCTGACTCATTCATGTGTTGTTGTTTTGGTAGGAGCAACACCGAGCTTGTTAAAGAGCTGAGTGAACCGGAACTCGGGTCGAGCGATTTGCGTTTCGAGAGAACTTTTACACAGAACTGGTGGGGACAGTTCAAATCTTGTTTATGGAAGATGAGTTTGGCTTACTGGAGAAGTCCTACTTACAACTTGATGCGAATCTTTCACACTTTTATCTCTTCTTTGCTCTTTGGTGTACTCTTCTGGAAACAAGGCCAAAAGATGTAAGTTGCATAAAAAACTCCATCCATATCAATTCGAGTTTTGTGTTCATTTCTCTTTTGTATGTTTTGGCAGAGATACTCAACAGAATTTGTTCACGGTTCTTGGTGCGCTTTACGGTCTTGTTCTCTTCTTGGGGATAAACAACTGCACTTCAGCTTTGCAGTATATTGAGACAGAGCGTAATGTTATGTACCGCGAAAGATTTGCAGGAATGTACTCTGCGTTTGCCTATGCGTTAGCTCAAGTTGTCACAGAGATTCCTTACACATTCATCCAAAGTGTAGAGTTTGTGATCATAATATATCCGATGATGGGTTTCTACGTGTCTGCCTCTAAAGTCCTTTGGAGTCTCTACGCAATGTTTTGCACCTTACTCTACTACAACTACCTCGCAATGTTCCTCATCTCCGTCACGCCAAACTTCATGGTGGCAGCTATTCTCCAGTCGCTTTTCTTCCTTACTTACAACCTTTTCGCCGGATTCTTGATCCCAGTAACCGTAAGATCTATTGAACAAGTCTTCATCATCTTTGTTCGTTTACCTTACTAAAATACTTACATAGTGTTTTCGTCATGTTGAATAATGCAGCAAATTCCAAAGTGGTGGGTCTGGTTTTACTATCTAACCCCGACCTCTTGGTCGCTCAACCTGTTCTTCTCGTCTCAGTACGGCGATATTCATGAAGAGATCAATGCATTTGGAGAATCCACGACGGTTGCGAGATTCTTAGAGGACTATTTCGGATTCCATCATGATCGTTTGATGATTACAGCCATTGTTATCATTGCCTTTCCAATTGCATTCGCTTGTATGTTTGCTTTCTTTGTTGCCAAACTCAACTTTCAAAAGCGGTAAATCGATCACACACGAACCCGAGCTTTTCGTTGTACACATTCAAAAACTTGTATAAACCAAGACCACAAGCTACTATCATATAGCAACAATAACTACAATATACCAACAAGAAGAAAAGACATATCAAATGTCTTCAATATGAATTACTCTTTTGTGCAAAGTATTAACTATTCTAAACATTTGCTTATAGCTCAATCACATCTCTTATTAAACTAACTGCTACACAGAATGGAAGTTAAATATGAACAGAGAATTCATAGGAAGAAATGTGCATTACTAGAGGTTTTGAAATTGCCTAAATGTTTTGAAGTAATGACTCTTCGCCGGTTAGCGTCTTGTCTCCAGATTTAAAAGATCTTCGGATTTGCTTTCTTTTGATACATTGCTTCCCTGCGTCGCAACGCTTTCTTTTGATGGAGATTTGGCTTCAGATGTTGCGTTACTAGTGTTATAATCATCATTTGATTCTTCAGGTTGTTTTGCCTGTTATTTAAAACAATACATTAGTAGTAAGTAACCTGAGTTCATAACATTAGAGAACAGATATATCAAGAGGGCATAAAGTACTTCACCTTGTTCCTCTCGCGCCAGCCAAGCCCAAATGATAGGAAGCCTGTCTTCTTCTTAAGGGTTTCTTGTGGAGAAACTTGAGTACGAGCAAACCTATACAATGTCGAAGAGAAAATAAGAAAACAATAACTTGAGTACAAGCAAACCTGTACAACGTCGAAGAGAAAATAAGAAAACAATGACTTGAGCATTAGTACCTGGATACTCATTATGGTACACAACATACCACGCATGTAATAGAGAAAAAAGACAAGAGGTAAGTTATGATGTACCTTGGAGATGATAGTGCTTTATTTTGACCTGATTCATATTGCAAAGTAGCTTCAAGCGTTGTTTCTGCTGTAACTACTCTCTTCTCCATTAGCGCGAGCTGAGTCGTAAGCTTCTCATTCTTTTCCTGCACAATTGTTTACATGAAGACATTGTGCATATTAGTTTATTTTCTTTTGGAGTAAGAGAAAATATCTTAGAAGATACAAAGAAGATGATCAAAGCACCTGAAGCACATGTACTGCATATCGTTGTGCAGCTGCGTCCTGCTCTGCACTTACCCGAGCATCTTCTGTAAGCTTTTGGTCTTGCTCAACTCTCATCAGGACCTGCGGCAACGTAAGAAGGTAAATCAGATAGTTGAACCAAATTATAACGCATAATAATGCTCAAGTAAACAAATGTATTAAACAAACCTGAAGCATTGCTGCTTCTTGTTCTTTTTTGTCAGAAAGGACTTGCTTTAGTTCTCTTACTTCATTTTCCAGTTGTTCAACCTGTACCATTTCAGGTTTACTTTTAAATATTAATAAAAAATATGCATTCTTGGTCAGTATTCATATCATTCCACACTTTTTCACTAAACAAGTAACAAAGACAATGAAATTGTTTCCCATAACAATGAAAGACAATAGAGGAAGTCCTAAATTACCCGTGCGCTTAGTTCCAGTCTGTTGTCTTCTTTAACCATCTCCATCAAGGCTATCTCCAGCTCTTCAGCTCTGGTAAGAGGAAAAATACATATTATGGTTATTAACTCAAGACACTCATTGCAACAAATGAAATTGTTTCCCAAACCAACTACTTCGCCAATATAACGTCACTTGTTCGGGCTTAATTTCACTTGGTATCAAGAAAATTCTGTTTTAAACTCCTTGAAGAATGAGAAAGGGAAGAATGGAAGCAGAGTAATAATAAACCTTAATACAGCTGATCTTTTCTCCTCCAACAGTCTGCATAGTTCAACCTTCAACCATACCACCTGCACAATAACTGTTATCGATGAAATTTAAAAGGAGTTGCATGTATATAGATTTCTCAATTCTTAATCAACTACAGAAGAATTTCGTTGATGAAACTCAACCACGTTATCTTGAATTCAATACCAAGTACAAGTGATAATGGAACAAACAAGTCACCTGCTCTTGAAGATCTGGTAAAGAGTCTAATTCGGAGTCAACATTTGAGCCATCCGGATTCAGGGAACGAGATTCATCGTCATCTGGATTCTCACTATTGGTCCTCTGAGTAGAATTTTGTTCATCTAGAATAGAGCCTTCATGTTTAAAGCTATATAATTTAGAAGCCAATCCTTTTTTGTCCTTCCAGACTCGACCTTTATGTATTCTTTCCTCGACAATCTCTAGTACCGCTGGTCGATGTAATACTCTCAGTTCCTCCAGTCTAGCTTCATTTGTCGATAAATAACCCATGCATGCAGTCAGAACAAGTTGACTGCTATCAAATGTTGAACTAGCAAGTGTTTGTAGCGAAGTAATCGCATCTCCTGCGTCTTGCGTAGCAACAATTGCAGGACCTAAGAAAATAAAAGAGTGACTGAACTTTGTTTCTTCCAAACGAAGAGCTAATTGAAGAATCACCATACACTTAAATATCACATTTGATATATATGAAAGTATATCAGCAATATACCATATAGTTCCATTAAAGCAAAAGCTGTTCGGAACAACATGACACGATTCCCTTCAAAGAGAAGCACATCCCACATCCGCAAAACTGAGCCAAAAACACATCAAGATGAAATACAACTTCAGCTAAAAACAAGAGGTAAAAACGGAAGCCTTCCTGTGCCAGACGCGTAATGCCATTCCTAAAATGCAGAAAAGTTTGTTAAGAACTCACCGCATTCCCACGGAAGTATATTCACAAAAATAGAAAGAAACCATGGCCCAGATATCCATGCTACCTGCACTCCCAAGTAATCCAGATGATTAACTGCACCAGGAGAAATTATTGGAATAGAAGAAACGATCACATTGCTCTGTATAAGGTGGGAAAATCAAATTAAACGAAGAGAAACTTGAATATCAAATGAAAAAACTAACCGAGCTTCGGAAATCTTTCTCGCATCAACTCTTCAAAGACTAGTTGATCAACCTACGAGAAAAAAGTAAATTCGGAATAGTGGAATTAAGATACATGTTCTCAAAAGAAAATAATCAACCAGCACCTGAGATTCTATCATCTCTTCTGTATAGTAGCCATCAAAATAATCATCAATGACTCCAACCAAAGTCCTGAGATAGTTCAGTAACACAAAAGTCAGCTCGTTGTGACAGCGAAAATCGAACACCGAGAAGCAAAGCTTTAATCACCCTACCAAAATGCATTTTCCTCTGGCATCAATAGAAGCAAGAGACCAGCAAAGAAGTTCATAGCCTGCATAGTTTTATCAGGGTCATTATTGGCTACAACTTTAACATATTTTTCAAATTATGTGCTTTTCAAGTCAAGTCACCTGGCAGTACCCAACAGATGGGTTGTGACAGGCATAAGCTAGAAGTATCCGCCTTAACGAATCTCGACCATTCTCATTCAAAGCAGGGTGACCTGGGAATGTCCGAGGTATATCCTGTAGAATCAAAACCAAAAAATAAGAACGAAAATTGATCATCATCACAATAAAAAACAAATGGAGCAACATGGATGCATCTAATCAAAACCTTTTCAATTTGTTTTTTCCACTTTCTTTGTACATCAGAAGAGTTTTGATGTTCCGCGCTTTCGTCAGAGTTAGTTATTTGGGCCAACAGATCCTGATAGTACCTCTCAACTCGTCTTGCCTTTACACCTACAAAGGCTTGCCAGACCTGTGTGGCAAAAGTTAGGCAAGAGAAGTAAATTTTATTCCAGTGAGATAGTTAGTATAAAACTACCTCTCCTCGGAGATCCTTTGGAACTCCCAAACGTACAAGTACTTCAAGTTCTTCATACCAAGGGAAAAATGGCTCTGGAGAAACACTACTATGAGCATCATTTTCTTCTTTTATCGAATCGCATTTACCCGTGGAAGCCTCGCTGTCACGGTCATTTTCCCCAGAGTCTTGTTCAGATTCTCCAATGGAAGGCAGGGATTTGTTTACCGATGAAGCATGGTCCCCTACTAAAGTGCTCTGCTTCTTATTCATATATTTTCCTTTCTTAACACGAGAGCACATCATAGTCTCTATAGACGAAAGACAAGGTCTAATATGAGCCCACTCTATAACTGAACGGGTTTTTGTTTCCTTTTGTCCTTTTTCATGTTCCAATCCACATTTATCTGCTTCTGCCCCAGGATTTTCTGTTGCATTTTCTTGTTGAATGTGTACATTATCGACAGGTGCCTTTACCAATTGAGATTGTTTCTCTTCGTCAGATTCACTTTCGACTATAAAATCTTTCTCCTTCTCAGGTTCAGGTTGCTCCCCATCCTTGACAGGTTCAAATTGCTTTTCCTCATCCTTCACAGCTTCACTGTCTCTTCCAAGACTCTTCTCCCTCACATACTGGTGTTCGTCATGAACCTGTGCCTCCTCGGCTTGTCCTCTCTCTTTCGAAAGCTCATCAACTGTTTCAGAGCTATCTTGTTCAAGATGCTGGTCCCCTCTACCACCAAGTTCACATTCTGGTAATAATTCGGTGTCATTTTTTCCGTTTCTTGAACCCTTCTCTGAATCACTCTCCTCTCCAGATTCCGAACCATCAGCCTGCAATGTATCCTGAAAATCCTCTTCCGAGGAACCAGGCTCATCGGTGTCGTCTAGCCGGTCAAGGAAGTTTTTCCATTTCTCTGCCCTCTCAGTCTCTTCCTCCTATTTCACAATTGCTTTCAGTTAGTGAGTTGATATATTATACGTAAAACATAATTGATTCAGTAGCAGAGAACAATCATTCTCCACTTTCCTAAACCTTTTCAATAACACTCAATACCATAATCTGCTTCCAAAAGAGCATCTTACTGCATTTCTTAAGATATATGCCAAATTTAACATCTACTATGTATCTGAGATTACAAATGAAGCAGGAGCAGGACTCACTGTATAGATGGTAAGGTATTCTTGATATCTTTGAACGTGTTGAGGTCTCAAGGCAAATCCATAGGCGTCCCTGAAATCAAAATTCTTACAATTTCAAAGAATGTAACCACACATTGAATTTGAGAGACCTCAGGAATTGAAAATTACCTGGAATCTACCTCCAGTGAGCGTTTGCTCACCAAAGATAACAACATATTTCACAAAGAACACTACTAGTTCTAATTCCCATTGCACAACACATAAAATTCACAAATAATTGTATATATTGAATTAATCTATACACAGATTAAGATGATTTTTAACAAATTACCCATCGAAATTAACAAGAAAAACCATTTTCGAATAAGATCAAAAGAAGAAGAAAAGAAAATCGAGGATCATCGGTTTTCGTGAACCCCCAAAATGAAAGATTCAGAAATCGTCAACGTAAGAGAGATTCACCGATTAATCAGGATATATAATTAAATATGGATTACAAAAAAAAAAAAAAAAACAAGTTGAATCACTTACTTGTCTTTGAAGAAGTTGTGGACGACAATGAAGTTTTGCTCCGCCATGATCGGTCATGCACGATCAAATTTTTGTCTTTTTTCATTTTTTTCATTTTCCATTAAAAATAAATAAATAAAAAGAGGATCTAATCGCATTCATGAATTTCGAAACGATTATAGAAAGCAAGCTCGTTTTGATTTTTGATTCTATGACATTCCATAAAATTTGTGTCTGTTTCTTGTAAAAATCAAAATGCAAAAACCTTTGGCGTCTGTCTCCGAGTCGCTAGGGTTTCTTTCTATGCTGCTAAGACCATCCTTAATGGTATGAAATTTTTTTTTTGCATATATATTTCTGATACGTTCTTAACTCATTTTTTAATACTAAATTTAATATTAATTTAATGTTTGAGAACCAATTAGTTTCTGCTAATATTTTTGTGTCCAATGGTGTGGTTCTAAAAAAAAAAAAAAAATAAACATTTTAATTTGTTTTTAAATGAATGAATGTTAAAACACACTCACATCATCCTCTTAGCCACAATTAGATACTTGAACAAACATTGCAAGCGAGAAATTAATAGAGATTATTCACGTACAACAAAAGGATGGACTCAATCAAGTACTTTAGGACACATTCCCAGACTCAACTTGTGATGGATAAAAAACAGAGGTGCTCTATCTAATTACAATAAATTACGCCTGGTATTTGCAAGATAGGTAGTGGAAAAAATAGGCATTAATAGAACTCTACCTTCTCCTTTCTTTTACTCCATTCGATCTCTTGAATATTTTGTCTCCATGCCATTTGTCTCCATGAATCCAGTTAGCGATATTTGAATCTCCTTACCGTTCATTACCTACATTAGGAACACAATTCCATTGATTATTAGTCCAGTAAATATCATAGAAACAACTTTCTGTTGAATAAAACAACGTTAAGGAATAGATTACATCAACTCTACTTAAATTTAGATTTATATCTCTTCTAACTTGTGAGACTGTGAGCTCGCAAAAAATTCATTTTTGTAATTAATTAACAAACTAAAACTCACTGATCTTCACTATACACTACGCATTTCAAAATCACAGGGCGATTAAAATCAATGAACTAGAGATTTTGTGGATAAAGAACAAACCGAGATCGCCGCCGCGTTTGGCTGAGCTACAATCGGAAACACGAATCGCAACCTCCTCGAAATTATTACACAACATATACAAAAATCAATGATTTTCCCCCCTTTTCACTTCCCCACCTAATTTCCCCAGAAATGAAAGAGATTAGCACTTGAAATTACCCAAAGAAATTGGAACATGTCGACGAAGAGAGAAATTGTGACTGAATCGCAACTGAATCGTGAAGGAAGAAACGAACGAGAGAGAGAGAAGAGAATTGTGATTTCGGAAAAAGTTGGTTTTGATTTCAGATTGTTTCTTTTCTTTTGGTTTGGGAAAAAACAAAAAAAAGTCTAATGGAATTGTGACAAGTGTCCTCTTGATACGGAGTCTCATGTGGAGAGACTAACATAATATTATGATTAATCATGCTCTATTAAGTTATTAATTGGTTCCTGTTCGTCTATTCTTTTCTACAAATTTAATGCAAACAGTTTTTTAATGTCTTAAAATATTAAAGAATATTAATAAGATAATCATTGATAGATTGTGTAAATGTCAAAACACTTAAAGTTTCAACTTATTAAGAATAGTGTTAATGTTACGGTTTGGTATCATTTCAAATTTAGGATCTAACTACAAGTATCAATCGGAGATTTAGGTTTGTTTTTAGATCTCGGTGGTCTGCCACGTGAACAAAGACCAACAACGTCTCCTCTGACTTGTACACTAGAACGTTCTGATACTCCACCAACCTAGTCTAAATCAACACATTGTTGTTTGTTGTTTGTTGTTATTGTCATCGTCAACGACGACGTGAGATGAGCGATTTCGACCCCGAGAATGACATCTTCTGAGGTCGAATTGTGATGAAGATTGAGAAAAGGATGATGAAACTCGTGACTGGCATTCAACGGAAAAAGAGTAAATAACACATATAAATAGGCAAAACTTTTTTTCTCCGAAAAGACGCAACTCTTGAGAAAACACTTGTATCGAAAAGACACAACCCTTAGAAATAACCATAAAGCAATTATAATGGAAAAATCTAACCCTTCAAAAAGTGATTATATCGATAAGACGCAACCTTTAAAAATAACAATAAAGCGGTTATAATCGAAAAGATACAACCCAAAAATACAACCATAAATTTATATTGAGACAAATAACTAATGTTAGTGAGAAACGTTTTTCCTTCCACACGCAGTTTACGGATTAGAACAATGTTAACGCGGCTTCAATATTTCGATGCATACAAACCATAAAAACTTCTTTCATGTATAAAGAATCAAAGTTTTTATAGATAATTGTTAAATTAAAAAACGCACTACATGCACCACTTATGTCGATAAGATAGAGTTGAAAATTTCATTATTTTTATGGTGGAAAATTGACGTTGCATTCCAATGTTTTTAAAATTTGTTTTAAAATCTGCATTGTCTATAGAAATCTAAAATTCTTTACACAAATAAAGAATTTTTGGAACTTCTACTATAGTAAAAACATCTATATTTTAAAATAATTTCAAAATAATATAATGATTATTTTTATCTTTTCTTATGCTTTAAGTGGATTAAACAATTAGTAGCCACTATTAACAAAAAGTTCAACGGGAAAAGGAGTAAAAAGCACAACTATATAGGCAAAAATTTTTTTCGAAAAGACGCGACTCTTAAAAGATAATCATAAAGCGGTATTTATATCAGAAAGACACAACTCTTGAGAAAACGGTTATATCGAAAATACGCAACTCTTGATTAAACGGTTATATCGAGAAGACGCAATCCTTGACAAAACGATTATATAAAAAAGACGCAACCCTTGACAAAACGATTATATAAAAAAGACGCAACCCTTGACAAAACGTTTATATCGGAAAGACGCAACTTTTAAAAATAACCATTAAAAATAACTACTAAACGATTTTTTTACGAAAAGTCACGAATATTTTTGAGTGTGCTATTATTTATAGATTTAAAATTTTGAATCATATATAGAATAACCCGAATACAAATCTTAAACTTTTGTAAAATCTCAGTAACTTCCACGACTAGTAGACCTTTTAAACTCAAAAAAAGTATCACCATTTTTGTCACCGAAGACTACAATTCTCTTGCATAACCCTTTGCTATGTACGAATATATACTCGTCTTTTAGAAAAGTCTTGTAACTTTAAAATATAATAATAAAAACATCTATGTTTAAAAATAATTTCAAAATAATAGAATTACGTCTTTTTATCTTTTTATGCTTTAAGTGAATTAAAACAATTAGTAGCCATCATCAACAAAAAATTCAAAAGGAACACAAATATATAAGCAAAAACTTTTTTTCTCAAAAAGACGCGATCCTTGAAAACTAACTATAAAACATATCTATTTTCAGTTTTGAAAAATCTGAAATGATTCGAACCGGACAACCGAATGTCTACCCCTACTAAATTTTATGTGCAAAACTAGATTTTCAATTATTAAAATCTTATAAAGAATAAAAAAAGCTTAGAGGACAGTGATTATAAGAGTTACAATGTGTCATTGAACCATGTACAAAAGCGATGATAAATGACAATTGAATTAATTCATATCATTTATGGAAAATATATGATATTTATGCATACAAATATTATTTAACAGTTCACATTTTACTCTACGATAATTTGTCATTTAATCTATAAAATAATATAATGTTTTAATTTGTTTTTGAATATTTTTGGAATTTAACCTCTAACTAAAATCAAATTTTAACTCTTTGTTTGTCAATTCTTTTTGAAAATATAATATAAATTTTTTGCAATAATCCGAGCATGGGCGGGTTATAAACCTAGTGTTACAAATGACCAAAATATAAACATAAAAACAATAATAGTGGGAAATCTCAAGAAAACTCTTATCAAGCTCGACTGCTATATAGCCTATAGCAGTGAAATGGCGAGGGACTATCCTGAGAAGTCAGAAGACCGACTAGCCGAGGCGAGGGACTTCATATTTTTCGATGTGATATGAACCGATCTGAATTCAATTCTCACAAACATTATGATTGATGTGGCTCATTCTCTCTGTCATATCTCTATCCCAAGCCTAGAAATAAATATCAATTCAATGTATATTATTATTCTGTAAAAATAATAAAAAGAAAGACAAGCCCATCTCTGCACTTTTTTCTTCGGTCTCATAACTAGATTTCAAGAAACGTCACTTTCGTTCTTTGATAACAAAAATACACAAGAAGAAAGAGACAGACATTATGTGTGTCGTGTCGTAGTCCCCATCTCTACTACTAAACACTTTTGAATTTAATATTACCAAACTCAAATGTGTCCTAAACCCTAATTATTAATCCCTTTATTCACATGCCCTTCTTTTTCCTCTCTCTCTCTCACTTCATTGTTTCTCTGTTCCCTTTCCCTTGCATGCCTTAAACCCATCAAGAACTTCCACAACAAAAGTAGTATACTATATGATATTAGTAACTTCATCATGATCCACCATGAGAGAAACCGTTCTTGATTCTTGAAACTCTCTAAGTTGTATCTGAGATTAGGGGATGAGAAATGGATATTCTTGATTTGATTTTTGAAACTCTTTTTAAGTTGTATCTGAGTACCAAGAAAAATCATTACCAGCCTTTGGTTCTTCTTCATGACTTGAGGTTGAAGCAACAACACTTGCTTCACCAGAAGAAACATCTTTAAGCTTTGGACTTGAATCCACTTCCATGGAGGTTGCTTGATCAGTTTTATCTTCCTCCTCCAAAGCTCTATTTTCATGAATTTCTTCTTCTTCCTTGGAGGCTGAAGTGGAAACTGATGATAAACAAGAAACTTCAGATGAACTTAATTGCTCTGATCCTTCTAAACTCCTTGACCTTTTTATGGATTCAAGCTTTTTCATTAGAAATTTTAGTCTCTTCTCTGCTTTTTCCCTTAATCTGATCTCTTCTTTTAGATGACCCTCCAGCTCTTCCATCTGTTTCCAAGAGATTAAAGGTTGTCTTTTGAAAAAACAAAAATCAGACTTTTTACCAAATCTAGATGCACAAGTAAGCAACAAGAATCATACTCGAACGAAACTAGAATGACCCTTTCTTGGTTCTTGATCAAGAGCCAAGAAAATAGAACAGAGTAGTGATTCTTTCTTGGTACAAGAATGATTCTTGATCAAATCCAGTTTTCTTAAAAAGGAAATTTTAAGATTTTATGGAGTTACCTTTTTGGTAAGAAGCTCTGCTTCATCTTTTGCAGACCTTGAAACTTGTCTCTCTGCAAGTAGTCTCCCTCTTAGACACTCCACAGTTCTGAAACCTTCCTTTTCTTCTTCCTCCATCTTTTTATTTGCAAGATTTGTTCTTAAACCCAAAAGATAAGTAAAATCAATTCCTCAATACACCTCTATATAGAATTTCTCAAAATCACACAATACATTTATAGAGAGAGAGAGAGAGAGAGAGTGAGAAACTCACCTGTATTTTGTGTTGTAATTGGAGGGATCAATGGTCATACTGTTAATGTTTTTAATTCAACAAGCTGCGAACCAAATTGGTAAAAGCTTAAAGCTCAACTTCACAACTAACTGCAAAAAGGTAAACTAACAATAATAATAAGACCAATATGTGTTGTTAGATCATGTCATTATGATTTACATTTATTGTTTCATTCAATAAGGAACATATCAACATCATAACTTATAAATCAGCTTACCACTTTACTCTTTTACAGAAAATTCAAAATATTTCCAAGTTCAAATACAAAAAGCAGATTCAGATCCAAACCTCTGACTTGAGAGAAGAGGGAAATGAACATAAAACACAAAAATTTGAAGTTTTGAAAGCACTAAAAAAAAAAAGAATCTGTGGTGTAGGGACAGTAAATAAGTTGTTTTGTAAGCAAAACGACAGTTCATGCTTGGACTTTTGTTACCTTTTGTTAATTTGTAAGAGACAGAGATCTGCAATTCCCGTGAGTTGGTAAATGATATCTCTCACTTCAAGATATTTTTCCAAGAAAAATATAATGGCTGTTAAATTATTTTTTTACTGTAATTTTTTTTTTTTTTGGGTTATAGTATTATGTTAGATGACAAATATTCATGTGCACAAGAAGAATCATTCTGATTGTTAATGCTAAGATATAAATCCATAATGATATCTTTAATGTAAGTTCCAAAGGCAAAAACCATTATTAAAGTCTTGATTCTAGCTTTACCCAAATATATTAAAACACTCCAAAAACAACTTTGTTTTTTTTTTTCTTTTCTGTTTTTGATGAAACTTTTATCGGTTGCATTTATTTGTGCACTTATTTTATATGTTCTGCTTCTTGTGTTGTTTGCACTATTATTGATGTAAAATATTATAAAGAAAATAAGTTTTAGACGGTATTGTAAATAAATAAATTAAGGAGATGTGGAAATCTTGTGACCCTCCATAGATCTGAAATTACATCGGCTTTCCAAATCGAATAACCATTAGTGGTCACGCTCAAAATTAATGCTCCCAACCTCTCACTATGATTTTTACTAAATAAGTTGATTTTTTTTTCTTCAAATCAGATACTCATTTAGCAACACGCAAAGAAAAAACTGAGTGATTAAGACTTTAAACTCGCTTATAGTTCACTCCCTTTAATCAAAACTAATGCATACTTTGTGAATCAAACTAATGAATCTATTATATGATGGGGGTGGGGGAGTTTGCTCTCCATCTAGAGTGTCCATACATGCAAAACTATTTTTTAAAACATTTAACTATTTTAAAGTATTCATTTAATACATACTAAATCATTTTATTGTTTTTATTAACTAATAAATCATATATATATTAGATTAAAAACGTCAAATTCTAGGTGAAATGAATGAAAATTAATAATTACAAGACTAGACAAAATTTATTAGTATTAATAATATGAATTTATTTTCTACCAAAAATATATATCACACAAATTAAAACGTGTTCACGAATTTTATCGATGGAATAGAAATAAATTAGTATAGTAAAATTCATATGATGTAATATTAAAAAACGTATTTCTAAAATGTTTAAAGAAAACAAAAAAAAATCTAAATTATTTTAAAGAACTATATATTCCATAAAATATGAAAGATTTCTTTTTTTATTAAAAGGTTTTAAGCTTTTTCAACCACACATTTAATTTAAATCTTTGATTGATCACTTTATTAGAAGGAATTGTGTTATCTTATTCCATTAATAATAGAGATTATATATAGAATTACAAATACTTGGGGAAGAAGTACAACTTGGAGAACAAATAATTCTAGAATGTTCTAGAACATGGGCCTATAATGGACATCCACCTAATGGGTTTATAACACTCCCCCTTGGATGTCATTATAGTCAAAATAATCCTAATGCACATAAGATGTTGCCTCATTAAAAACCTTACTAGGAAAACCCAATTGAGACAAAACCATAGCTAAGGGAAAAAGAGTGCAACGCGCTATTTCTCCCCCTGATGAGTGCATTACTTGATATCTTTGTGACGACGTACCCAAATGTTGAACTTGCATCTTGAAAGTACTAACTGGAAGTGTCTTGGAAAATAAGTCCGCCAAAGCTTCACTTGAACGAATCTATAGAACATGTACATCGCCTTTCTTCTGCAACTCATGGGTCTTTCAGATGATTTATCTTAATCATTCTCTTTGTTTCTCTCAATATCATTCAAGTATATGATATTCATTTGGGAGATTGATAGACTTCCGTATATCATTGTAATGATAACATTTTTCTTTAAGTGTCTATCATATACGTGACCTTTGATGTCTCGTTAAAAACATTTTCAAAGAAAAACCTTATGAGATAAAAACTATGATAAGGGAAAAAAAGTACATCCACGCTCATCATTATATATCTCCCCCTCGGAAAAATCTTCTTCGGGAGATGAGTTCCGATCTTTCAAAATTACTATAAACATAGCCTTAAAACTCATATAAATGTCATATGATATCTCAGATGATTGGACTTCTGGTCCATACCATCTTTTCCTTTATCATACAAAATCCCATTGCATTTTATGTATGGTACTTCATGACCAAACATATATGATTTTTTGTAAAATCCTCTAAGGATTTATTGAAATAACATCTTTTGTGGTAGATGTTCAACTTGAGATATCTGAAGATAAATTTATCTTTCCAAAGTATATTCTCAAATCTTTTCTTCAGATATTAATATCTTAAGGAGTCTTAATAATGTTCAAATCATCACATACATTGCTATTATAGCAAATCATTTACGAAATCTCCTTACATTGAATTCTTCTGGGACTTTCATAAATATCATTGATCCAGTGATCTTTTATCATATATTATTATCGTACTACTTGTGATAACTCTACTGGAGTTTCGATGATCTTCAATTAAGAATCACTTTATCAAAATATTTTGATAAATACATGATTATACCCCATGTTACATAATTTATATTCATTCGATTGAGTAGAGTTCCCAAAAACATAATTCTGATACCCTTAATCCTTCGGGGATTATATCTTTCACATCCTTCAAGGATTGCAATCATATGTAATTATCCAGTGTTCAACAACATATTGCTAGACTTATAAGTGTTGCATCCACCACAAGAGAACATATCCCTTCATAAAATATTCTTTGTCTTTGTGATAATTTCACTATTGTTTCACAAAAAGACTCATTTATCTTCCACTGGTTTTACACTTCACGTGCATAGACTACTAGTCTAATTCTCTGCAAGAGATTATACGTCTATTTTCTTCCATTTCATTTGGCCAATCATTATTTTGTGTACACTTTTCAATAGACTTTCATGATCCTCTTCTTATTCATAAAACCAACTGCTCATAGCATGCAAAATATTACGACGTCGATTTGTTTTTTAATTCCATCTTATTTCAAACATGACATAGCTAGCTATCTCTCTTCATTGTCAAGTACTTGAATATTTTTATTCGTCATGTTTATGTCTCTTCTAGAACTCATTCGATCTCTTCTAGAGATCATTCAAAATCTTTATTTCCTCGATCTGGTCATTCTAATTATATGCTCTTTTTCTTTTACGAGGATTTTTATATTTGGAACCAAATAGGTCTATCACGCTTCATGCGATCTTTAGACTCACTAGCAGCCTCATATTGTCCTTCTGAGACATTAATTCTAATTAGAGCATATACACCTGGTATAGGTGATTACATCACTCTATTTGGGTCAGTAAATGCGTCTGGCAATCAATACGCTAAACTTGGAATTATCTTTTGGACTTCTAATTCTCATCAATTAGTCCGAGGATCATTGATAATTCATAGATACTTATATCTTTTTTTTCCAGCTATTTTACTTTCTCCCCCAAATGTTGGAAAAACTGACTCATTAAAATGAGTCTTCAAATCGAGCCTTAAATAAATCATTCTTCGATGGCTCTAGATACTTAGTATCATTCATATCCAACATATATTTTTATCCTCCTTTGAGGTCCCATCTTAGAGCGTTGTGGTGGAGCACTTTTCATACTTAAAGATTCTCATATGGGAACTATTTGGTTTCTGACCCTAAACTAATAATGATGGAGGGGATCTATCAATTATTCATTGGCTTGATGCGAGTCATTGGTACTAAACCATTTTTGTGTATGGACATGAACTTCAGGATGTTCAACACTTATTCCAGTGGACATAGAATAATCATCAAAGACTTGAGATGTGAATTCACCAACATGATCAAATAATCTTGCAAACTTCAGGTTGCAGTTTGATGACAAGGATAAATGTGAATATCTAGTCGATGCATCCATCGACTTTATGCGTCAATCGAGTCAATGCGTCCACTGAATCGATGCGTCTATTATAACCATAAGGAAGAAAAATTTCACATGATAGGTGATCAGCCCATAACCATTTCCTTGTAAATATTTCAGAAAACTATTAGATTCCAAATTATTTTTATCTGGTGAAAGCCACATTATCATATTGCTTTCTTAGCAAGCAACCTATGATAAATCATTAAGAAGAAACTTCTAGTTATTCATGGAATGTCCACATAAATTTTTTTCGCATCATCATTAAACCAGGATGACCAATCCGGTTAAACCAAACATATAATTTTTTTGGTAAACATTTGGTTTACTTTTCATTCTTAGTAAACTTTTGTTTACTTTGTATCGCTAATCACTTACTCCCTCAAAAGTCCAAAACTAATGTTGGGAGTTGTCAGAGAACAGAAACTAAGGCTATCACTTAGTAATCACTTTCTCAATGATTTTATCTATTTGGTCTTTATCATATTTACTTCAGGGAATTGACCAAAAATAGTCATACATGAGTCAAGATTTCTCATCAATAACTCATTATTTTCTCAGCCTTAGAATACTAGATATAGTTTAGTATACTTCTTAAATATCTTGTTCACGACTTTGTGTCTACAAGACAACATCATAGTATGACTGCTTTTCGATTTTTTGCATTAGAGATATTCTCTCAATATAACTGAGTTGCATTCACTTACATACTTTCAAGTCTTGTAATCTTAAATATCGACATCTGGTGATCACACTTTTTCTTTGCGAATTGTTCGAAGAACTTAGTGAATATAATCTTCTGGATATACCACATATCATTTACATGAGATTCTTTAACTCTCCCCCTCGAGATTATAATACTGTAGGGTTATGAATCTCGAATTTACTCATTTAGAATAACATACCCTACATAGGGCATAAACAATAGCTTTTATGCGTTCTTCTCGAGCATTCACTATTTTCTTTCAATTTCCAAATGATTGGAATGTCTTTTGCTTATTACCATCTTTCTTTACTCACTTATGGTGAGAATCTAAGTTCTGGAAACAAACCTTTGATCTTGATCTTGACTATTCGAGATAATTTCTATAGCCACTTCTTTGACTAGTGTGATCTTTTTCTTATATACAATTTCACATTCACTTCAGGGAATGGATCATAATCAACCAGATGTGATTCACGAATTATATTGTAAAACCCAGCAAATTCCACCAATCATAGAAACATATAATCACCTCATCATAAATATATAATGTTTCTATTATCATCGTCTAACTTTAACAATATTTATAAATCAATATCTTTATTGCTTATGCTAACATTCTTATAAATAATTGTGAATGAAACATGTTCGAAAATCAAGCATTAAACAACACAATATGCAAAAGCAGGCTAAGCAAAATTTAACAATTTAAAGTCCCTGTTTTAACAAATTAAACAACTCAAACCAACTATTTACCATGCAAGCGATAAAACATGACTAAATGGACTTAGCAGTTTTGTACTTATGAAATTGCAAGTGTCTAGCAAAGATCATAATCACTGTGTCATAAAATTAATAAGCAGTTTCTTTCACTAAAACCATGAAATTATTGTTTTTATTCTATTTTCTTTCATATACCTTTTATTCTATTTATCTATAGATTATAGTATATATATACATTAAAAATTCACGAGTATAAATTTAACTAAATAAATCCGGTTGTTGCATATATACTAGTATGAGATCAGACCGTAACTATATACATGATCTATCATAACAAAGCAACAAAACATGTGTCGATACTTTCATGATATAAAACAATAACCATGGATCAATAAAACATGAATCGATTATAATAAAATCGATCACAGATCAATATATATGTGTACATACGAATCAATTCAATAAAGCATAATTCTAAAGATTTGATTTATGCTTATCTCGATGGAGCTGAGATGACTTTGGAGATAATTCTGCAAATAAAGTTGGAAATGGCATCGGAAAAATCCGTTAGAGATATCGACAGAAGTCTCTCCAAATTAGTGATATCCATACAACCGATTGAAATATCAAAATAACCAAACAACCAAAATCATATTTTAAATCAATGATTCTTTTGTTAATTCAGAAGTAATGAAGCTCAAACCAAGAAAGAAATCATGTGACAGAACTATAAACAGTTAGAATATGATACCAATGAGATCGAATTAATAAAACATCTCAAACTAACAATTTATCAAACGCACATATACTAACATAGTTTAAATCAGATTAAGCAAAACTTAAACTGTTTAGATAGACAATTATCACGAATCGATCAATCATAAAGCATGTGTCAACCAATATATTCTACTGTATGACAAGGCAATAAAATCCTAATTCGAAAAATATGAGCCAATAAAGCACTGTATAATATAATCATGGTATTAATTGGTAAATCAATTAAACGTTAGATCATCCTATCAAACATTGTATTCATCTCAATCAATTAAAAATAATAATCAATCAAGTATGTTTCCAACAGATTAGCATTATAATCGATAAAGCAGATCAACGAAGCTATATTGTTAATTTAATTGTCGATTCATGCTAACAATAAAAGAATGAACAGATTAAAGAAACCAAATCATATTTGTCATGCTCAACTAAATTACTAAACAAAATTGATAGTAAAGTAATACTAAGCAATTCATATGTTATATAATTAACAAAGCATGACATTGAATTATGGCACAAGGTACTTATCTTGATAGTGACTTTCGGAGACAGGGAGTGTCCGGAAAAGGAGACGCCTCAAAAGCCATTGACGGAGAATAGAGGTGGCATACGTTAGAGGTTTTATTTGGTAGAAATCTCTTTTACAAAAGACGGCTAGGGTTTTACTAAATGGCTAACGTTTTATTCAGTGGTTAGGGTTTCGTGCTGATAACGTGTTATGAATAAGAGAAATAGAGAAGGAATTATGTTGTCTTATTCCATCAATAATAGAAAGTATATATAGGATTACAAATACTTGGGGAGGAAGTACAACTTGGAGAACAAATAATTCTAGAATGTTCTAGAACATGAGCCTATAATGGACATCCACCTAATGAGTTTATAACATATTGAACATTTTAATTTTTACAAAAATACTTCAAATGTTAATAGATAGATACAAGAATAATAAAATGTGATCAAATTTACACCACATGAGAAAAAAATTTGACCTTACCTAAACTTTTGAAATTTATTTATAATTTAAAAAAATTAAGGTTTATGCATTCTAATTAAGAAATCATTAAATTTTTATTATTTTATAAAATTAAACACCACTTTTTATTTACTCAAAACATTTCAACCAATAGAAAACCAATTTGCAGAATTCAAAGAGTCAAAAACACTAACAAATCAATTAATTATGCATAGAAAAGTGAAAACATCACTTAATAACAAACAAAAAAAATCTCTTCAATATCTTATATTAAAAACCGAGGGAGTATATGCTAAGATAATAAATAAAATAGTAATGATTATGTTGAATTGGCTAAATATTGTGGTAAAAAAAAATCAAATATTTTTATTGAAAAAATCATTAAACATGGTAGACAAGACATTGAAAATGATTAAAAAATTGAAAAAATATGTTTTCAATCAAACCAATCTATTTTAATTTTTTTAATGAGATACAAAATAGTTGTGAGTGACAACACCCATAGCAATTAGAGTTATTGCCAAGTATGTGATTCTATATGATCAACTAGAATTTTGTTTTATAGAATGTGATTCCATAATTTTTTTTATCCTTGAGAAGATAAAAGTTATAACACATAATAGGGAGCAATAACTTAACAAACAAGCCGAAGCACTCGTAGTGCAGTGGCTTTCGCCATTCTCTCGGCACCCAGCAACCGGGGTTCAACCCCTACCCTTTGCGTGGGGAAAAATGGCTAAGTGGACCGGCTTTGTGGCCCACCTCGGCTAGTGGACCGGCCTGTGGCCCACATATGACGCCAAAAAAAAAAAATAACTTAACAAACAAACGGTACAACTTCGTTATATACAATTTGTTTTTACTAAATCACATTATGATAACAAATTCACGTAAAGCATGGATCAATTTCTAGTCTATATAAATTATATTCTTGTAGCAACCCCACCACTTCAATCAAAATCACTTAATTACTCTCAAGTTAGATCTTTGGGCTTGATTCTACCAACTATTCAATGTCATATTTAATCACAACAACAAAAAAGGGGAAAAACTAAAATCATGGAAAACTAAATCATTAAATATCAACTCTTTGAAAAGCCCCACAGAAACAAATCATCACATAGGCACATACCAACTCTTTGCTAATTCCCCAACAAATTTTTTGTTGTAGTCCATTAAGTTCAAGGCAAGAAATGCATATGGGATTTGTAAGGAAAGATCAATAAGCTTCATCAAGTTCTTGTTTCATAATATACTCTTTGTCACTCATTGACTCAACCAAACCCTCTATTACATCATACATCTCTTTGCTTCTCTCGCACGAACTGTCTTTCGCAATGAAACTACGTAATCCTTTACCAGTTTCGATCCAGCTGGTACCAGCGATTTTCTTCAATCCGATTTTCTTCATCTTATCCCTGACGATTTCAGCTTCTTCCCATCTCCCTGCTTGAGTGTATAAATTCGCCATGATAGTGTAGTTCCCTGTATTTTCGGGTTCCATCTCAAACAAGCGATCACAAGCAAACCTCGCAATCTCGACATCACCAAGAACAGAAGCCCCATTCAACAATGCACCCCAAACTTTAGCAATTGGTTCCATTGGCATCTTTAAAATGAACTCCATTGTATCCGAAAGTTTACCAGCTCGGCTAAGAACACTTACCATACAAGCATAGTGCTCAACTCCAGGCTCAATGTCATACTTTGTTACCATAGAATCAAATATGTGCTGCGCCTTGTCTGGTTCTCCGGAGTGCGCACAAGCTGAAAGAACAGCTGTTAGCGTGACATTGTCTGGCTTCATTCCAAGACATTGCATTTGGTCAAAAAGACTACAAGCAGAATAGAAGTCCCCATGAACGGCATATGCTGTTATTATTGCGGTCCAAACGATCAAGCTCCTCTCTTTACAGTTATCGAAAACCCTTTGTGCTCCTCGGAGAAATCCTAATTTGGCATAGTTATCTATGATGGAGGTGGTGACATATATATTGTTGTCAGAACCATTACGGATGGCAAAAGCGTGGATTTCCTTACCGCCTTTCAGATTTGAACAATATGTCAACGAAGGAAGAAGGCTCGAAAGCGTCACTGTATTTGGCCTAGAGCCACATCTTATCATCTCCCTAAAAGAGTTTATAACCTCCTCGTGATGGTTATTCTGCATAAGACCCGAAATCACCGCATTCCACGTACTTAGACCAATGTTTTCCATCTCACTAAATAAAGCCATTGCTTCATTGACAAGACCATGAGCCATATATCCTGAAATTATAGCCCCGAACGTGACAGAATCTTTCTCACTCATCTCATCAAACAATGCTCTTGCATAATCCAAGCTACCACATTTAGCATAAAAACCAATCACAGCATTACACAGGGATAAATCTATCTGAATATGATTCTCAAGCATCTGCTTGTGAACTTCCATCCCGAAAACAAGATCGGTTGATTGTCCACACGCCTGCAATACGCTTATTACAGTGACTCCATTAGGTTTCAAACCAGAGCAACCTAACATCGATCTATACAACTCTTTACAGTCCTCGTAAGATCCACTTTGAGAATACCCGGAAATCATAGAATTCCACGAGACGACGTCTCTGTCAGACATTTCATCGAACACTTTCCTCGCAGACGCGATGTCCTCACACTTTGTATAGTACGTGATCAACCCATTGCCCACAAAGACATCGGAATCAAACCCACCTCGTATAACAAACCCGTGAACTTGCCGAGCTAGTGAACATAACCAGTAATCATCATAACCCGACAAGGCCTTCAAAACACAAGAGATGCTAATAGAATCCGGTCTGGCGGTACTGGCAGAGTAACAAGAGGACCCAATCCATGACGAAAACAACGAGAAAGTATCGAAATACATCTCACGCGAAGTGTAAGCGATAAGAAGTGCATTGAAGGAGAAGGCATTTCTAACGGTAATTTCGTCGAACACATGGAGGGCTTGGCGGAAGCGGTTCTCCCTAGTGTAAAAATTTATGAGCTTCGAAGCGAGGAAGTTGTCAGGTTTGACGGAGAAGACAACAATTCGCGCGTGAAGCTGAAGCGCGTGGAGAGGAAGTCGGTGACGGGTGCAGTGCTGGATAAGGTGACCGTACGCGCCGCCGTCGACCGCCGCCGTGTTGAGCAATCGTTGAAATTCGAATCCCAACCTCATTCATATCTAACCAAAAGCTAAACCGGAGAAAACAAACAATATGGACATTTTGAGGCAAGTTTATGGGCTTTTATATTGGGCCTTAAGTATTGCTTTAAAGTATTTATACAGAGCGAGGGTGTAATTGGAACCGATGGACTTTTTAGTTTCATGTCTTGTCTGAGAAATTATTATTGTCGAGCTTTCAGTTATATTCAATCTCGATCTAGCTACTACAGTCGATCACTGAATCGTGAAATAACTCACGAGGCGACTGAAGTTGAGAGACGAGCTCGTGCTTTAAGAGTTTTAGACATCATAACTTCGAAATCTGGTGGAGCTTCGAATCGCCAGAATCATCTTGGTTTCGTTCAGGAATTTCTGCAAACAGATTCGAGGCGATTTAGAGGTCAAGTAATTGCCGAGGATTTTGATCTCTCAAGAACCAAAAATGGAATTTCAAGCGTGCTTGAAGAAGTTCTTCTGGAGAATTCTTCAAGCTCTGTCAATGGTGGTATGCAGCAGCGAGATGGGTGGAGTTTCGATGCTTATGGTTTGTCGTCCGCCGTGAGTTCTTGTGGTTCGAATCGAGACTTTAGAACGGGTTCTGGGTTTCATTGTTTGGCGTTGAAAGGTGGGTTTGTCTCAGATGTCTATGTAGGAAGTTCTCTGGTCGTTTTGTATAGAGATTCCGGTGATTTGGACTATGCACATAAAGTGTTTGAAGAAATGCCTGAGAAGAATGTTGTTTCGTGGACGGCTATAATTTCAGGGTTTGCGCAAGAATGGCGAGTTGATATATGCTTGAAGCTTTATTCAAAGATGAGAAACTCAACCACTGATCCAAATGATTACACGTTTACGGCTCTCTTAAGCGCTTGCACGGGAAGTGGAGCTTTAGGGCAAGGAAGAAGCGTTCATTGCCAAACACTGCAAATGGGTTTCAAGTCTTATCTTCATATCACAAACGCTCTCATCTCGATGTACTGCAAATGCGGCGATTTGAAGGATGCTTTTCGTATCTTTGACCAGTTTTCGAACAAAGACGTTGTCTCTTGGAACTCTATGATTGCTGGTTACGCGCAGCACGGTCTTGCAACGCAAGCAATCGAGCTTTTTGAAGTAATGATGCCCAAAAGCGGAACAAAGCCTGATGCAATCACATATCTAGGAGTCCTGTCATCGTGCAGACACGCGGGTCTGGTAAAAGAAGGAAGAAAGTACTTCAATTTGATGGCGGAACACGGCCTGAAACCAGAACTCAACCACTACTCTTGTCTAATCGATCTTCTTGGCAGAGTTGGTCTGTTGCAAGAAGCTCTAAAGCTAATCGAAAGCATGCCTATGGAACCAAACCCGATCATATGGGGATCTCTGCTTTTCTCTTGCCGTGTCCACGGCGATGTCTGGACAGGAATCAGAGCTGCAGAGGAACGGCTAATGCTTGAACCTGAATGTGCAGCAACGCATATCCAGCTAGCTAATCTTTACGCTAGTGTACGATACTTTCAAGAGGCGGCGACAGTGAGGAAGCTGATGAAAGATAAAGGATTGAAAACGAATCCCGGTTGCAGTTGGATCGAAATCAATAACGATGTTTTCATGTTTAAAGCTGAAGATGGTAGCAACTGTAGAATGCCAGAGATTGTTTATGTTCTTCGTTCTCTCATAGATCACATGGAATTCCTCTAATACGTCGCCGTTTTCTCTCTGTGCATCAACGATACCTCTATAACTAAATGAAAGGACTTTTAAGTTTACACTTGAGTAATGAAAACACCATTAGTTTATTAATCAACAGGTAATCAAATGTATATAGCTGTATAATGAGGTAAAATGCACTAAGAGTTCTCTCATCTCTTTGACTTTGTTGTGTATTACGTCTCTTTCTCGATTCAGAAATCTAATATAATATAGTAAGGTTTTTTCAAACCAAAATTACGAGAGTCTGTCATGTGTCACCCACTCTTTTGATATGTGTTTTTTAAATTTATTTATTTAAAATAAAAATAAAAATTTATATCTATTTTTCTCTTTCGAATAACTTTGACAATCAATTCCAACAATTTAATAGCTAATTCTAATGTTAATTAATTCCAATAAGTTGTAATATATATTACCCATTGTCTTTTTCTTTTTTTGGTACCCATAAAAAATATGATTCCAAATTAAATGTGTTATTATAAAATTTTAAACGGTTTGGAAAATATATATTTTATTTATTGAACCAAACAATATACTACATCAACAAAATTTAATAGCACATAAAAAAAAAATTGTGCAATTATTAAATTAAAACCCAACAATATACTATACAAAAAAAAAAACTTAATAACACATAAAAAAAATAATTAGTGTAATTAAAAAAATTTCTACTAGAGAAAATATTAACCAAGAACTTTTGAAAGAAAAATCTACTCCACCACAAATTGTGAATCCATAAAAACTCTTTTTATTTTTATTATTCTTTCCACACTGTAATCACAACGAGAAAAACATAATACAATTCACCAATGAGTCGATGTGAAAGACAAAAATTACATCAAAACGATCAAAAGAAAGACAAAAATACAATCAAGCAATAATTATTCTCTTTTTACGATTGAAAGTTCTAATGAAATAAACATAGAGATAAGTTCCAACATCTCTATTGAGATGATGCATATGTTTAAATAAAGGCGCCAAGAATACTACAACTTGTCGGATCAATAAATTTCTTTTTACAAACGTGTTTGATGCAAGAAAAAAGAAAACCAAACATATTTCTTAACTTTACTTTACATTTTTATTAACTTATATAATAAATATCTCCTACAAGTTTATGTCAATTCATATACAAATTTTTATTAATGAACAATCTCTTTCTTTTACATATAACATTGTATCAATAATTTGGTACAAATGTTTAGTTTTCGAACCTAGATAATTATTTAGTATAAACATCAAATTTTGTAATATTAAATTTATAAATAATCAATAAGTTAAAATATTACTGCATATTTTACAATTTTAATTTTTAAACCCACCCATCGCGTGGGCAATCTCTAGTATACAATAATATTGTGAGGAAATTTATAATTCAACGAGTTTGCACGATTGGTATAATAAACCTGGTGGTAATCAATACTAAAATTTGAAATGCGAAAACACAAAGTGTCTGATTAAGGAAATCGTAATGCGAAAATTAATTAAGGAAATCGAATCTAACTGAAGAAAGTGTCCACTCTTCTTTTCTTTATACCAATTCTCCACCACTACCGCACTACAAAGACGACGACAAAAGAAGAAAAAGTAGAGAGAGAGATGGATCTGGATTGGGAAGCTTTTTCCAAGGATTACGAATGGCTGATTGTGTATCTGAAAGGTATGGTGAAGCCTGCGGCGGCTCTCGCGGTGGTGCTTTTGGCGGTGGCTCTCTCTTACTCGCAGAATCTCTCTTTAGAAGGAGAAATGATTTACTCTGTTTTCCGATCGTTTCTTCAGCTCTCCGTTATCGGATTTGTTCTTCAGTTCATCTTCAATCAGGAAAACTCCGGCTGGATCGTTCTCGCTTATCTCTTCATGGTTAAACTAACTTCCAATCGATTTCGCTTTGATTCTCGAAAAATTCATGTGATTTACTCTGTTTTTTTTTTATGTTGGTTAGGTCTCTGTCGCCGGTTACACGGCCGGACAACGTGCGAAGCACGTGCCACGTGGAAAGTACGTGGCCGGAGTATCTATCCTTACCGGAACTGCAATCACAATGTTCCTGCTCGTGGTCCTCAACGTCTTTCCTTTCACTCCGAGGTATATAATTCCAGTTGCCGGAATGATGGTCGGAAACGCCATGACGGTCACCGGAGTTACCATGAAACAGCTACGAGATGACATCAAGATGCAACTAAACCTGGTAAATCACCTAACCAAAACTTAACCGAACCAAATTTCCTGGTTTAACTTAAATTCCCGGTTCGGAAACCGTAGGTGGAGACTGCATTGGCACTAGGAGCGACGCCAAGACAAGCGACGTTGCAACAGGTGAAGAGAGCATTGGTTATATCTCTATCTCCGGTTTTAGATAGCTGTAAAACCGTCGGATTGATCTCATTACCGGGTGCGATGACCGGTATGATAATGGGCGGTGCGTCGCCTCTCGAAGCCATCCAGCTTCAGATCGTTGTAATGAACATGATGGTTGGAGCTGCAACGGTTAGTAGCATCATGTGTACGTATCTATGTTGGCCATCTTTCTTCACTAAAGCTTACCAGTTACAAACTCATGTCTTCTCCTCAAATTGAAAGTTTTTTACATATCCATTCATTCAACAACACTTTGGAAACTTGTCTGAGATTGAAAAGCCAACAACAATTATGTCTGAAATAGCATTGTTTAACCATCTCAATTCGGAAAACAGAAAAAGAAAACTCTTCGGCAACATGAACTTAAACGAGTCTTAAAGCAAACACACTCAAAAGAAAAAGGAAATATCTGGAAGTCTATTCATAGTACACAAGCTGAGCCCATGAGAGACCAACTTAAGGGGACTCGCTTCCTCTAGGGGAAGCGCGGTTGGACTCGTAATCATCATCAACGGGGCTGCGGTCTTCTCTTGGGCTGTCACCACCGTGTCCCACAACGGGACTGACAACAGAGTTTTTGCCATTTCCATTGTCTTGGGGGCTACCGCCTTCATGGTCTGATCCGTCTTCTTTTTGAACCTTCGGAGATGGTGGCGGGCTCCCGTCTATGATCCTTGGGCTGCCTTCATCATCAAGGATCGGACTACGGTCTCTGCCTCTTGGAGATAGAGAGTCCTCCATTCGCTTTGGACTGCGTGATCTCTCCTCCACACTTCTCTCTCTTCTTTTCACAGGGGACCTTGATCGGCTGACCATAAAGAAAACAAGAAGTCAATCGAAGTGCTAAACCAGACACAAAGCTAGAGAAAGCAGTTACCCAGATTCATGCTCTTAGAATCTTACCAAAAACCTAATGCATGTAAGCTTCTAAACACAAAACAAGAAGGTTAAGTTTACAAGGAAAAAACTCAACCTGTAGCTTCGGCTTCGGCTAAGACTCCGGCTACGGCTTAGACTTCTTCTACGACGAGGAGAACGGGATCTTACAGGTGACCTGGAGTAGCTTCCACTCCGCCTGCCATACAATCCACAAACGGTAATAAGAAACTGGAAGGGCCAACACTATATTCGCAACAAAGATTCAGAAATATTTAATACCTAAGCTTCTTAGGACTGTTTTTGCAGTTCCTCTCAATGTGTCCCCTTTCTCCACAACGGTAACATTTGTTCTTCCAGTCCCCTGCTGTGCAGTCTCGAGCCCAGTGACCGTCAACACCACAGTTAAAACAGCGACCGGATCCAGGAGGTGGGCCTCTACTATCATAGTCCCGAGAACCACGAGGTGCCTATCAGACAAACATGACATCAATGACGTTAGCAAACACATTCATCACCATACATAAAACAAATGATAGAGCTCTAAATAGAGAACCAAACAACTCACCCCTCGGGAAAACTCCACCGTGATGCGACTTCCATCGAAGTCTCGTCCATCCAAGTAATGTCTCGCATCATCAGCATCACGGGGGTCACTAAATTCCTGATTTCAGAAACGTGAGGAAAAAAAGGCAGAGAGTATTTTCTCATATCATACATTGTTTACAGTAAACAACCAACAACATAACTCTTATCTGACCAATCGTAACCTCAGGGTAAAAGAGGATTTTACTTACAACAAAAGCATAATCTCGCTTCATATCCACATCTCGAACTCTGCGGAAGAAATTGTTGGCAGAAAAGTAAGGCCATCATTACTTTTTAAGGTACTGCTAAACACCAGTTTGAGACTGAGTCTCCATTTCCATTAAAACACGTAAAAACAAATTCTACAAACAGAATCGCCAAGGCGCTTTATACACCAGGCGAGAATTTCCACCAAGTCCACCCACCCATTCATCAAACACCTCCAGGTTTAGGCAAAATCCCAGAGACCTTCAACAAGATCATTCAAGTTAAAAACATACACACTAAACCTAGTTCCACAGTTTTCCCTCACGGATACAAATATCGAAACACACACACTAAACCTAGTTCCACAGTTTTCCCTCACGGATACAAATATCGAAACACGGTATATTACTAACGGAGATAAAGATGCAAAAGAATTCCCCTCGATACTTAAATAGTGTTAGCTTATTGCATTTGTCCCTCGCACAAATAACAAACAAATTCTCTGAAACCCACGAAGATGAGTGCAATAAAAGCACATTCAAACCCTCACCTATCCCCAACACAGAGAAATCAGAATAGTCATTCATATACAGAGATAGAGAAGACTCAAAAATACCTTCCGTATCTGTTAAAAAGACGTTCAAGGTCTCGGGTACGAGTTCTAGATGATAAGCGACCAACGTAAAGGCGAGTGTTTCCATAGCGATCATCATCATAGCGAGGCATTTTCAAACTACATAAACAAGATAGGTACAAAAAAACAATAAATTGTGTGCATAACCTATTAGGTAGTGTACAAAAAGAAGAAGAGCCACAACACATTAGCCTCGTGAAATTCGATAATAAGGCTAGAGAAACACAACACTTCACTAACTTAAAGTCCTATAGAAAAGTGTCCAAGAGAATACTCGCGTCTTGCAAAATACGCCCAAAAAAGAAAAATTTCAATCAAGATAACATGGTTAGAGACGAGAAGATGACTTCTGTTTTTTGAGACAAAGAAGAAAAAATTAGCCACAAAGACAGACATCGAGCAAAACTAGGAAGCATCAATTCGGTATAAAAACCTAAATCGAAGCTCGAGAAACACTAAATTTCAATCCAAAAGAATCAAATTTCATATAGGTTTCATACCTGGGGATTAACGAAGAGCACTGCTAAACTCGGTAACCCTAATTTCGAAACAAAAGGAGGAAGAACAGCGTAAGGTAGCAAATGTCTAGACAGACCCAAGAGTTAATAAAAGGAGGGATTCAGACAGACCGACTAAATTCAACGGTAGTGATTTGGTGTGGTCTCCTAAACCAACGGTTAAGGTTTTTCTCAACAAAGAGAATAAGAGATAAAAATCAGGTTTGCAATCTGTTGGGCTTGTAATAAGCCCATTATATGAGATACACAACTTGTGTATCACAATTCACAAGTGATAGAGATTCCTAAAATCATTCTCGTTTTTTGTATAGGTGTTTCATCCACAGATTTTTCTAAATTGTTTCTATTTATTTATTTCTGATTTAAATTTAGAAAAATTGGATTGTACAACAAAGATTTGTAGGCAAATTAGCAAACTAACAAAAAATTATGCAAACCACCTATTGTTTTGCTAAGGAATCTCAACATTTTTTTTTATCTCTCACCTAATTAGCTTTCAAATCCTTGTTATATAGCTAAGTATTCTTTAAATTAAAAAATTAACTTTTGCTCTACTCTTCCACAATCTCTTTAATTTCAATTTTTTCTTACATTTTCTTTTATTTACATTTACATTTTCTTTTCCTTCCACGTAGACTTTTAATTGACGTTTAACGCAAATACCACATTCAATGCATTCCATATTAGGGATGCAAACGGAGGTGAATAGGAAGAATTAGAGGGAAAAGAAAAGTAAATGAAAATAATGGAGTTGAATTAGCCTTTTTCCACCATACTTTGATGTTTTGGAGAGTAACAATTTTAGAGGAATAAAACTTATTTTTCTATATTTTTGTAGATCCAATAAAATTTGGAGGAAAATAATTTCATCTTAAATGATAGATTTTTAGAGGAAATAGATGGTCAATTTCACTCAATTATGTTTCTCTAACTTGTCAGCCATTTGCACCCTAGATTATTCACTCAAATTTTATATAACATAATACTTATGGTGTGTTTTTTATTATTTAAAACTCTTGTTATAGTCAAAACTTACCGGTCAAATACTCTTTTTCATGTGCATTTTTCCGTGCATTAGCACGAGCTAAATACTAATTTGGATATAAAGTCAATGCATTGAATTCATAAGTCACCCTCATTCTTAGATAAAGGACAAAAGAGATCTCCATAGTATGGTTATAAATCCATTCTTAAAAGGACAAATTCAAACTATGGGAACAGATTCAAAGACATGTGACTGGTGATGCTAGAGAGAAGAGGTTATGAAAAGATTAAGATCGGTTTGAATACCTAGTTATACTTGGATTTTAAATGAAAACACAGTGATTATAAATACGTAGTTATACTTACAAAATTTCTTAAAACTATGTTTTATGAAATAGAGGAGTTTACAATTTTCGAATGCAAACTTGACATCAAAATCAAGGTTGAAGAGAGTCTAGCAACATATGTCGTATTCGGTAAGCTATGCTATATGGTGCAAATCTATCTGCTAAGGTTTTTTTATAGTCTCCTGTTGTTGGAGTGAAAACAGTTCATGGTATGTCGTATCGGACTGGGATGATACAAAATGAATGGATATTGAGTGTATTTATGGGAATGTAGGCCAACGAACTTGCAACCACGAATGTTACGCTGAATTATACAGAGACGATCTTCAAGGTCAGAGAACGAAAAGGAATAACAATATTCAATGCCATGATGTTTGTGTATGCGAATATTGCTCTTGAAGAAGCAGAAAATATTATAATATATTTTTAAGACATTTTTTTTGTATTTTCGAACTGTTACTTTAAAACAATGTATGCAAATTCATTATAACAAACTGGATTATTTAGTCTTGGATCGTAGGTAAAAATCTTAGAATATTTACATTTAGTATAGAAGTTTTTTGCATGTTCACAATCTCAGATGAAAAAATCATATTCCTCGTAACTATAGTAAAACTTCTATAAATGAATAATATTGAAGCTATGATATATTATTCATTTATAGAATTATTAATTTATAAATATATTAATTAATAAATAAATTGATTCAAACTTTACGCAATTTATTAGTTAATCAAATATAAATGTATAAACCATTATTGTATTATTTGTTTTCCTTTTTATTATTGAGATTCAATTTGCAAAATGTGTTTTTCTTCCATGGTTGGTTTGAAATATGGATATGCCGATCTTTATCCATACATATTACCTTCTTTAAATAAAATGAAATCAGAATCTTTTATTCTTTCAAAAAGAAGATAAAATACATCTTTAATTAATTATTTAAGTAGAAATATATAACGAAGAAATACAAATAAATTGGAAAAAAAAATTATACTTGGAATTCATATCTGATATGCATCCTAGTATATATTTGACCATATACTTGTTCTACTGCTTATTCGGGATAAAGTGAGAACTTGTGTCCTCTATAAAGAATGGATACACAAGTGGAAAAACTTAACAATTCTAAGCTTTGATGATAAGTGTGGTATTTAAAAAATCGGTGAAGCCATCACTGGCGACATAATCTTTGATATTATAATCCACACACTTTAAAATCATCAAGGGCCCTTGCACATTTCAAAATCGGTAGTCAGCTTTTGATTTACTCTTTGAAAGTAAATAGTTGGATGCAATCGTTGCTAAAAAAAGACTATAGTTTCTAAAGTTTGTGTTTCATCAGCTTTTGGTCTCTAATACCATGGAATATTTTTGAATTCCTTAATTTGACTACTCTCAGTTTATCAAATTGTTTGCGGTGCCTTCGACAATGATTTTCCATTCATACAAAATATTTACTTGGAAGCTGTTCAGGTTCAAGAGTCTTAAAATGATGATAGACGCAAGACAATGGGATTTAACAACTAATAAAACACTATACGTATGAAAGTCGATTTGTTAGAGATTTCAAAACTCACCATCATCCTCTACCAAAGGAAATCCTAGAATATCAAAACTTCTTCTCAACAAAAACGAAACAAATTATTCCAATAAAAGAAAACTTGATTTTTTTTACAATTACCACTCTATAAATAAATGGAAACCATAGACAATATATGGTCAAGTATACTTGGATGCAGATCACTGCGTCTCGAGACTCGAATAGACAGTAGAATTTTTATTTTTTTTGCATTATGTGGTTAGTATACCAAGTTTGGGTATAATTTGGTAAGATTGTACTATCCTTTTTTCTTATTTTATTAATTACTAGGTAAATGATCCATATATACGCGGATTTGTGATAAAATATTTTATAACCCATAAAAAATCAAATTCAAAAAAATAAAATAACTGATTAAATCACTCATGAGAATAAACAAAATAAACCAAAAATGTTAATATAAAATAATTTAATTATTATTTTTTTATTTTGGTTGTTTTTTTTATTTGATTTCCAAGTAATTTTTTAATTTTATCACGTAGTTAGTTTTTTTATTCATGTATGAAGTAATTTAGTTTTTATTACTTCACTACTCTACTTTTTTTCTATAAAAATTTGAATTAATTACTCATTTTCCTATTTGAATTTTTCAGTTTTATAAATGTTTTATAATCTGCAAAAAAAAAGAAAAAATGCAAGACCACTAATAGAGAAGTCTCACCATTATCAAGTTGTTTTGACTCTTTTTAGTATATTATTTTTTCAATTTAAATTTGTCAAATATTTTCAAATAATTAATTTTTTTCTATTTCTAATTGAATTAGTTTATTTTTTATATATCTACATATATAACTATTTTTTCAAAAAATTTGACGAATTACTCATATTTTTAGTTGCAAACTAAAATTGTAAATTTTAGATTACAATTTGCAGGAAGCTAATGAAAATAATACAATTATATCGTCGTAATCTATCTCACCTATATAAGAGGATAATTGATGTTATATTATAATAAAAAGTTGAAATAAAATTCGTCGAAAAGATTATCGAAGTTTAATTGTTTGGTGAAAAGATTAAGAGAACACAAACGTTTATTATATAAATACAAAAAATTATAATTTTTGACTATTTGGATATGTAAATCTAAGTCTATTTGAACGAAATTTTTTTTATACATATATTATTAATATTGAAGAACAATCTTGATATATATATTGATTTTAATAATTTACTTGATAAATATAAATATATAGGTTTAAAACAGAATAAGATTTGCATGATAGATAACAAAGTTTAATTGAAATTTTTTAAACAAGTCACGTGTCAAAATCTAATCAATCGATTGACACGTGTCATGATTTTGTTAGTTATCACATTTGACGTATCAAATTTTATATAATAAGATATTTAATACATAAGTTGAATAAGCGAAAATCAAAAATAAAATAAAAGTAAAGTAAGTGAGAATGAATCAAAATAAAAGACATTTTTTACGAATAGACCTCTGAATGATGAACAACAATAGCTATCTTGGTTCATAATAAAATAGGATTCACCCCCATTACGTATTGGTACTTATCGGATATAGAATAGACCCGCTTCCCTTTTTTTCAATGGATCGAATTGTTCCATTATTATTAGCAGAATAGAATAATGATTGGCAACTCATCCGATTAGTAAACTTGACTTACATCAAGTTATGTATTTCTTTTGTTTTCAAATTTACTACAGTCCGATTAAATTTGTTCAAGTTAATACAAAAATAAATTAACCAATGTGAAATTAAAATTTTTTAATTAATTAATCGAATATTAATTTATAAAATAATTATTATGTTTAATTTTTTTTTATTCATGGGATTCACTTTGCAAAATGATTTTTCTCCCATAATTGGTTTAAATTTGTACTTTTGGTCAACGTTTAAACATTTTTCACTTTATTCTTCTTTTAAAGTAGAGATTAAATACAGTTTAAATTAATTGCTTAAGTAAAAATAAATGTCCAACGAAGAAATACAAATAAAAAAAAGAAGGTGTTTGATCAGCTCCGTTTGTTCTTGCTTCCGATCAAGAGTGTGAAGTAAAACAAAACCCTAAAAAAGAATCCCCAAGCAACAGTGATCCACAAACAATTCCATTTGCTTATATCTGTGATTCCTTGTTGCTTCAGTATATCCACTCCCGTCGTCACGCAAGTCTCCGCCGTAACATTGATCCCCAAAACTCCGCTCATACTCTTCAACAAACTCAATTTCACGGCGTTCGGAACCTGACCCAGCGGCGAATTGTCGAATATCTGAATCCCACGGACGAAGCATTTCGTCGGATCTTCGAATTCGTTCTGCAATACACCTTCGTAAGGGTATTTCACGAGGGATAAGTAATGGAACCAGATCCAGTAGAGAGGGATTCGATCTCGAGAGATGAAGAATCCGGAGAATAAGAGGAAATACGCGAGGATCGCTACGACTACGGTGAATCCCAGCATTACGTTTGATACGACGCCGGATAAGAACGTCACGAAGGAGCTTCCTGCCCAAAACGAGGCTAAGATTGTGAGGAAGAAGAAGAGGAATCCATCGGCTCCACCGGCGAGACCAACGGCCCAGAATGTGGTGGCTGCGAAGCTTGCGGCCAGGAAGATGAGTGAAGGGATCGAGATTATTGACTGAGAGAGGACGTAGGAAGATCTCCGGTAAGCGTTGTAAGCAGTTTCTCTCATGAATATGTAACGCTCTTGTAGAAAAACTGGGATTGCTTCTGCACATGTGTAGAATGTTGTGGACATTGCGAATGCGAAGAACCCTAGTCGTTCTTGGACTCCTTTTGGTGAATTGTCTAGTTTAGTGAACATTGTGGCTAGGATGATTCCTGTCACCATTACAGCTCCTAGACGCATTCCGAATAGCTCAGGTTGTCTTCTTGAGTTTAGTATTGAACGCTTGCCTATGACGATCATTTCGATCCAGAATGGGTTGGCGAAAGTTTGGAATGAAGGTGTTAGGTTTGTGGAGTTGTTTGTTGCTCCGGAGACAAGTTTTCCCCTGGAAATACTCGCGGTTATCGCTTCTTTGAGAGAGACATTGTTGTTTCTGCTACCATTGTTGTAGCTCGATGCCTGCTTTGTCCTCCATTGCTTGTGGAACTCGACAAGTTCCTTGGTTCCTTCTGCTGAATTTTCTAGCTCCCGGATAAGGTCGAGCGCAAACTCTGTTTTGTTCTCGTTTTCAGGAATCGGGTGATCGAATTCTGAAAAGAACCGAGGGAGATATGTTGGTGAGCCGCTGTAAACTGTGTTTCCCCTGGAAAGGAAGATTAACCGATCTAGCAAACCCATGATTCTGTAACTAGGCTGATGGATGGACATGATAACTATACTGCCACTCTGTGCGATTCTCTGAAGCACTTTGATAACCATATAGGCGCTCGTAGAGTCAAGCCCTGAGGTTGGCTCGTCGAGAAAGAGGATAATCGGGTCATGGATTATGTCGATTCCAATTGAAACCCGTCTCCTTTCTCCTCCAGACACACCTCTGTGGCCTTCATCACCAATCACGGTTTTTGCAGCGCTCCTCAGGCCCAATTGGTCAATCAAAGCTTGAACTCTTGCTTTCTTTTTCTTCTTGGAGAGTGAGCGAGGGAGCCTGAACTCTGCAGAGAACATTAGAGTTTCCTCCACCGTAAGCATCGGAAAGAGAAGGTCGTCTTGCATAACATAAGCCGATATGACTTTCTGCAGGCTGGATTCAAGAACTTCCCCGTTCAAAGTAATTGAGCCTTTGAGGCTATCTTTGGCGATCCGGTTGGCTAATGCATCGATCAGTGTTGATTTACCGGACCCACTCGCTCCAAGAACTGCCATCATCTCCCCTTCACGGGCTTCACCTGAAATACCATTCAGTAGTATCTTAGTGTTCACCGCGGAATCATTTCGTGACCTCCCGCAGCAAGCAAGGGGCTCAAACTTCTTCTGGATCTTCACGCTGTAGGTCAAGTCATTGAAGGAAAGAACGAACGGGGAAGAAGATATCGAAGAAGCAGGAGCCGAGGTCCATGAATTGAAAGAAGATGCAGAAGAAGTGAGAGGTGAGGACATTTCCAAAGCCCGGCGAGTTGTACTCTGGTCATTCCTTGCATCCTCCACATTCATAAGAAGCTCGGCGAGTGTGGCAGAAACTCTAGGCGTGCCTCTTGGACATCTCTGAGGCTCCATGGAAGTTTGGTTTACATAAAACAGAGGAAGATCATTGTTGCCGGTTACACGTTTGGCCGGAGATAATTTTCCGAGCAAGCCAGACATTTTTTTTTGTTTAAAATCTTTGTCAAGTTATTGGGTTTAAGGTCATACCCACAAAGAAGATATGAATAGGAATGAGAAGAGAGTATATAAGGAGGATTTTTTTATAGAAGAAACAAAGAGATACGAAATGGTCAATATAGTTGGTAATCTCTAAGTAACTAACGATGGTTTTTTTGGGTTTTGTATGTGTTGATGTAATGTATTAACCTAAAAGTAAATGGGTAGGTAAGAGAAGTTGTACAGAAAACCCTTCTCAATTTGTCTTACTCTTTATGTTTATAGCTATTTCTTGGGCCTTAAGGTACTTTAAAAATTCGGTATTTTTTAGTGTTTGTTTAATAATTTGGGTTTAGTTACACGGGTTTTATTGAATTTGATAAAGAAAAGAAAAAAAAAAAACTTATGGGTGTTGATGGAATCTGTTGAGAATATTGTCCATACAAAATTACATTCAACTGTTACCTGTCCAAATCGTGCAAAACCTGCAAACTTGTACCAATCTTGTAATTGCTGAAAGCATAATTTTGAAGTAATCGAGAAAAGAATTTTAGCAAAAACAAAAAGTAATCGAGAAAAGAATAGAACTAAACAACAAAATTACAAGTCAAAATTTGGATAAACTAAATATGGATAACTCCTCTCATTGCTAAGTAATTCTACATGAGAAGCCCATACGTATAGCAGTTCGATTTCGATTTCAAACATGGCAATACAATTGGAATGATGTATTGTAGAGGCACCTCAATTCTAGATTATGTTATAGCATAGGTATCCAACCTTGCCTAGCAAAAATCATGTGTGCAACATAGGCCATATAGTGATTAGTCATTGTTTAAGAAGATGATATGAAAAATTTGAGGAGTGAATATTTGAAAAAAAAAAGTCAATCGGAACAAAATGTAGACAAGACTTCAATAGTAATGAGCGGGCTACACGAAAACCTCAAATTCTCATTACAAAATACATAATTTAAGCTTAACGTGACGAAGTAGGCATATAATACCAACAAAAAATGCATAATATAAGCCTATATAACGTGGAGAAGTAGGCATACAAATTTGGTAGGGCTGTTATATCAGTTTTTCAGGACTTTATACTATACGCTTCATTTATAGACCTAAATGAGTAACTTCCATTTACCTATTCTTACAAGAAATCTCATCATGACCCACAAAGAAAAAAAATTTATTTATTACGCCAGTCTCTTTCAAATATAATAGTTATAATAAAATGTTACATAAGTCCTTATAAATAAATGGTACAAATGAGAACCACCGAGTTATGGTTGCTAATTTGGTCAAACAAGAATGTTCTTAATTAGAAAGATGGAGATGGCTCTTGTTTTCTAGAGAGATGGTATGAATCGCATTTTTTTTTCGCCACGAAACACTTTACTCCTTGATTAATCAAACACAGTCGTATCTGAAAACCAATATGGAGTAGACGTGCTAACATAAGAGAAACTAAATTTCGAAGTCGAGCGGTCCGGGCTAGTAAGTCAGCCTTCTCATTCCGTTCCCTGGGGCAATACTGTAAAGTAAAGTCAGGGAACCACGTTCGAAGTGCCTTGTATTCTTCCAATTCGCAACTGAATCGCGGCCATTTTCCGGTTTCTGTACCATTGCAGCTAACTCCTGTGTATGGCGATCAAAACAGATATGAGCAAAGCGTATGACTGGGTGGAGTGGCGGTTTCTGGCAGCTCTTATGCAGAAAATGGGTTTTGATGATAAATGGATCTCCTGGATCATTGCTTGCGTGAACTCGGTATCATACCCTGTCCTCTTAAATGGTGAGCCTAAAGGAGGGATTACTCCGTCCCGGGGGCTACGCCAAGGGGATCCGTTATCGCCATAACTTTTCATCCTCTGCACGGAAGTGCTTATTGCTAATTTACGGAGGGCTTAAAACCTCGGGCGTATCTCTGGTGTTAGGGTGGCCCCGACTTCCCCTACATTATCCCATCTCCTGTTTGCAGATGATAGCTTATTTTTTTGCAAAGCTACGACGCAGCAAGGTGATAGTATTTTGGAAGTCCTTAGAATATACGGAAATGCGTCGGGGCAATGTATCAACTTCGACAAGTCAGCGATTACTTTTGGTAAGGATGTCCCCGAGGATCTCCGTACGGAATTAAAAATAAGGCTAAATATCCCCACGGAGAGAGGAGCCGGCAAATACTTGGGTATCCCGGAGCAATTACAAGGGTCTAAAGCGCATATTTTTGCTTATGTTCAAGAACAACTTCATCACCGTACTAATGGATGATCCGCCAAATTCCTATCTAGAGGAGGCAAGGAGGTTATGATTAAGTCTGTGGCGCAGGCCCTCCCGACATATGTGATGTCCAACTTCTTACTACCCAAAAGCTTACACCAAAAGCTGGCGAGTGCGATAGCTGATTTCTGGTGGAGTAGTACTCAAAACTCAAAAGAGATGCACTGGATTGCTTGGCAGAAACTGTGTCTCCCTAAACATGAAGGAGGTATTGGTTTCAAGTCCTTCGAAGAGTTCAACCAGGCCTTATTGGCCAAACAACTCTGGTGACTCTACCAATACCCCAACTCCCTAGTCGCGCGTGTCCTCAAGGGGAAGTATTTCTGGTATTCTCAGCTCTTTCATGCCAAGAAGGCATCTCGTCCATCCTATGGATGGCGAAGCTTATGGAGTGCGAAACCCTTAATTAATTACGGTATGTGACGCACCATAGGTAACAGGGCTAGGACGTGGGTTTGGATCGATAAGTGGATTCCTAATGAGGTCCCCCGCCCAGCAAGGGGTGTACAACGGGGGGATCCAGGTACATCACCAAACCTGAACCTGAGGGTTATCGACTTGATTGATGAAGACACCCACACATGGAATGTCCGTGCATTGCAACAACATATCACTCCGACAGATATCCCGATAATCATGTCCTTGATCCCATCCCGAATGGGTACACCAGACGAATACTGTTGGCATTTCACAAACTCTGGTACATACACGGTACGTTCAGGATATGAAGTGGCCCAGGAAAATATAGAGGAGGACGTCCGGTTTGTAACGCAACTCCCATCCCTGAACCCTCTGAGGGCGATGGTGTGGAAAGCGGAAACTACGAGTAAAATCTGGCACTTTTTATGGCAAGCTCTCTCGGGAGCTGTAGCGGTTAATGAACGCTTAGCGTATCGACACCTACAACAGGACCGATATTGTCTGAAGTGTGGTGGTGTGGAAGAAACCATTAACCATGTCCTTTTTACGTGCCCCCCCGCTAGGCAATGCTGGGCACTGTCACAAATTCCGCACAATAATTCGGCCCTCCCGTCAGATAATCTTTGGTGCAATTTTGATTTTATTCTCTCCCGGGTACCCAACCGAAAGGAGTTTGAGGAATATGTGAGATGTTACCCTTGGATAATTTGGTATCTCTGGAAAACACGTAACGATAAAGTTTTTAGGAACCTTGATCGGTCACCTCCATATATCTTAGACCTTGCCAGAAAGGAGGGTGCGGCCTGGTTCTTAGCAAATGAGAAGGCGACAGCTGTACTAAGTGGAGCACGGATACCTCCTGCTCCGGTGCTGCCATTGGCCATCTTCACATGTTTTATTGATGGATCCTGGAAGGAGGGAGACCCCACGAGTGGGCTTGGCTGGACACTTCAATTACAAGATGGGGAGATTGATCTTGTAGGACTACGAGGAATGAAGAGGGGGATATTTCCCTTTCACACAGAGCTGCATAGTTTATTATGGGCCCTTCAGAGCCTGCACCGGAAAAGACGGTATTGTGCATTGTTCGCCACAAATTCCCAGGAATTTCGCATTAACCAACGAAAAATATCCAAAATATCGATTTTTAGCTAATTGTCTTGATTATAACTTCTTATTGAAATTAACTAAAAACCGGAGTGATATTTTACATAGCTACTATTGTTTTATTATGTTTACGGACTCTTTGTACGTGAAACATAAATAAATAATACTAGAAAAAAAACAAGTGGTAGTGGGCTAGTGGTTTCCATTTGAGAAAAGAATTGCTCGGTGGGTCTAGTAGGGGTGGGCAAATATCCGAAATCGAAAAACCGAACCGAACCCGACTCAAAATTACCCGATCCGACCCGAATCCGATTTTCTAAAATATCCGAATAGGTTCTAAACATCTAAAACCGAATCCAAATCCGAACCCGAACCGAACCGAACCAAAAACCGAATGGGTATTCGAACTACCCGAAACATAAATTAACCTAAAGATATTTAGATTTAAAGTCGGGTATGTTCATATAGCTTAGGTAATTTTGTTTTTTTTTTGGGTCAATTTGAGTATTATGAATATATTTGGGTAAAAATAACTAATTTAGTTAAGTATAAATTTTACAATTGTTGTTATTTTTTGGATAATTTGAGTTAAAAAAAAAATCGAACTAAATTTAAAAAAATCGGATAGTTATGAATATTTTGGATAATTTTTAAATATTTTGGGTAACTTTTGAATATTTCGGGTAACCGAAACCGATCCGAACCCGAAAACAACCGATCCGAAACCGACCCAAAATTTCTAAAAACCCGAATGGGTATTATATTTATATACTCAAAAATCGGATACCCGAACTAACCGATCCGATACCCGATCGGTTACCCAAATGCCCACGCCTAGGGTTTAGGCTAGGGTTCAATTCCCCCTCAAACGCGAAATTTTCTAACCACTCCTATTTTGCCAGTTGAAGTGGTGCCACACTTTCGACCCGTTAGAAAACCTGATGATTGGGCTACTCGATGGCTACACTTATCCTGAGGATTTTCGGGGTGGTAAAATCCCGGATTAGCCCCTAGTTTACAAAAAAAAACAAGAATATAAATTAATAGTACTAGGCATATCTAAATGTTTATTTCGCTGAACATTTATTGTATCAAAATAAATTTCAAGTTTCCACGTTTTCTATATCAAGCTTCAAGACAAATCAATGCAGATTTAGTAAAAATTTAACTAGTAAAAATCTCAGGCAAAATCTAGAGGTCGTTAGTTCGAGTAGCTTTTAGGATGAAACTCATATACATGCTCTGGTTTCAAGCTTTGGGGAGATTACAGGTTTCAGTCCATATCCTTCTGGTAATAAATTTTTTTTTTTTTGATGGTTGATGTAATGTAATAAGTGAAGCCTCTCTAAAAAAATATATATGTGCGTTGACAAAATAAAAGATTTTTGGTCTCTTACGTTCAAACGATCTTGTGGCATATGCACTATAAAGTTATCGCAATTGTCTCGTCATGCGAATACTATATGAAATATAAATTCCGTTTTAAGCATAGATTGCTAGAATAGTGCATGTATAAAAGTCAATGCTCACAAGTTGAAATCACAAATTACCGAAAAAGAAAAACATGTAGCAAACATTTTATAACTTACTCACATAGAGTGCTTTCAAGATACCATTCTAAGCTACGTGTTTGTGTGCTTGAGTCTTTAGAAACTGAATTCCATTATGCAGAAGTAGGCCCAGCTCATGGGCTGTGTGCAGTGAGTATTTTTGCATAGGACCTCAAAGTGGGCTTTACAATTTTGGTAATTTTTTTTTAAAATTGTTAAAAAAAACTCTAAATATCTGTCAAATATAAAAAATGCCTTTAAATTTCTTTAATTTTTTTTTTTTGGCACAGAGCCATAAAACCAATAGGCAGGGCCTGTGTAGAAGGGATATAATAAAGCCAATATCCAGTGATAAGGAACATTTAGTTTTCTAGTTGCTATCTATTTGCGAAAAAAATTATGAACTAAGTGGTGGGAGTTTAGTGGTTAAAAAGTTCACTCTACGATATAACTAAATGTCTTTTTGACAGAATTTGAGTCTTTCCACTACGATTTCAATTATCTTTGGGCACCCATAAATAATTAAGTGACAAAACTCAGATTTTTATGAATTTCGGCATGAGATCCTCCGATTTTAAAAAAGAAAAATGATACGAACAAGTAGTTCAGACATAAGAGCTTGGCCAATTGTTTTCTTCTTAGGCCATCTCCAACAGCACTATCTAGTGAAGTATCTATGTATTAAAAAAATGTAAAAAATAAAAAGGAAGAGAGAAGTTGAGACTATGGTGAAATGTGTATTGCTTTGATTGGTTTATTTTTTTTATTTAATTAAATAATTTAATTTTATTGACAATATTATTATTTTATTGTTTAGATACTCTTTGAAGAGTTTTTACCATTGGGCATGGTCTTATGAATCTCGGTTTAACAAAGGCCCATAAGCAGTCTATAGAGGTTAGGTCAAACTACATATGGAATTTTTTTTCTATACTTGTATTATGTATGTATTTTTGTTTGTTCAAATTTTGACTTTCGGCAAATTGAAATGTACTATGATAACAAAAAGAAAAATGTCGAGTTACTTACAAACACAACCTGACATTGGGATGGTCTCGAATGCTATCCTAAAATCAGAATACCTCTGTCCGCTGCGTGCTCGTGATCATTTGTTCTTCAAGTGTGAGTATGTGGCTGCGATATGGAAGAATTTGGCTCTCCGACTACTAAATCAGAACTACACAAGCGATTAGACTCTCCTTCTGCTCTTAACCATTCAAACCATCGACAAGCTTAGGGGTGGGGAAAATTATAGAACCGAAATTTTTGAACCTGAACCGAAATTCTCGAACCCGAATCCAAACTATAAAATAACCCGAATGGAATAGAAATTTCAAAACCAAATTATTTAATACCAAACCGAAGCGAATAAACCAAACTTCCAAAGTTTATATTAAGAACTAATATATTAAAATACACTAAACATTTACGATATTAATTAAAATTAGTTACGAGATCTATTTTTTAAAAACTGAAAATCAAAAAATCTGAACCGAACCAAACCGAATTAAAATTTAAAACCAAATGGGATCAATTTTATAGAAACCAAAAAAACCCAAAACCGAATAACCAAACCGATTCAAACGGAATAACCAAACTATGTTTGGAAATAGTGAAACTGTTGACGTCATGGAAACAAATCTGAACTCTTCTGAAGCTATCATCAAAATCGTGGATAAGAATATATGTAATCTTCTGAGCTCTATCCGACGTGCAGGGGACCATGACTACAACGAAGGTCTTAGTTCATGGTTTGCGTCTCGTTACGCAACACAAAACCGATTTAATCCATCACATTATATTTCTAATTTTATAGCTTTTTAAGTTCAAAACACATATGCACATTATGTAAAACAATGTTATTGGTTTGAATATAATTTAAAATTCATTTAAAAAAAAATGCAATCCGGTGTGAAAAATTCGGGTTAATGGTTAAAAGACTCAAGAAATTCAACTCATTCGCAAGAAATCTGGTCTAAACGAACCAATTCATAACAAGTTTACTATTTATTTTCAACTAGATTAGCACCCGCGGTTATACACGGGTAAACACATTAAAAATTATTTATATAAATTTTAAGCTTTAATTTGTAACCCGTTGAGTTACCAAAATATTTTGAAATACTATTTAAACATGGGTTTTAGATTAGAGAACAATTTATATCTTGACTTGCATGTCTTAATCTATATCGCGCGGACCCAAACCATCATGAAGATATATTAATTATGTGATAAAATTGTAGAAAACAATTCAAATATTATAAAGTTATATCTTGTTTTTGGTCGAAATTCTTGTTTTTTCCATTTCATTAAACCGGGACAAAGCCGGTTCCATTTGTTACATTGCATAAAGTAGATTTTACGATTTGGTCAGCCTCTTCGTTTTCAGATCGTGAGATAAACACAAAGGAAACCTCTAGATCTTTGCCGATTCCTGTGATGTCTTGTGTAATCCCATAGATCTCAAGGAAGAAGTTGTTGGTGTTGATAAGGTTGATCAGTTGTTGGGAATCTGATAGCATCGTAAATCTGGAGAGATTCCTTGTCACTGCTTGTGTTAGTGCCTCTCTCATGGCCACTACTTCTGCCATCAGAGGCGATTCGATCCGAAGCACCACTTTGGAGCCTTTTGCCATGATTCGTCCATTCTGATCCTTGAAGACCCATCCTAGTCCTGCGTTCCTCGAATCCGAATTCCATGCCGCATTGGAGTAGCATCGGAATCCCGATCTGGCCATTGGAGATCCTTGTAACAAGGTGGAGATTGGTGGTTCCTTTGATTGAGCTGAGAGCCATTCCAAGGCGTCGTGTACAACTTTTTTCATTGTCTCAGTTGGTGAGAAGTGGAGATTCTTGAAGATCTTCTGGTTTTGAGCTATCCAAATAGACCACGCAATCCAAGTCCATCGCTAATGCCTGTTGGAGGTAAGCAGATCATCTGGTTTGATTGTTGGAGCCCCACTTAGAATGTGGGGATCGTTGTTGGCGAAATTACATCTTTGAAGGGTGTCAAATTCCAGACTTCTTGTGCAAACGGACAGTGTAGAAGGAGATGGTCTACTGATTCAGGTTCATTACACCGGATGCAGAGTGATTGTTGATTCCCCGCGTTACAAGTTGTGTTCCTACTGGTAAGGCTCCTCGTACCGTTTTCCATAAAAATAGCTTGACTTTATGTGAAGCGTTTATGTTCCAAATCCCCAAATTCCAATTGAAGTTGATAATGTTGTCTTGATTTGGTAGGTTTTGGTTGTCTACTCTAGCTGTATGATATCCAGACTTTGCTGAATAGATTCTAGATTTGTTCCCGAGCCATACCAGTTTGTCAGATGCTCCCATTAAGCTTGGTTTGATTTCAGAGATGACATTCTCAAGGCCTGGCAGGAGATGAGTGATTTTCTATGTATCTCGTTCACTTGAGTTAGGTAGCATTAGCTCAGAGACTAACATTTCTTCTATTTCTTTTCTTGGTGGTCCCATAGGTTGGACTGGTGTTGACAAGGATAACCAGAGTTCCTTCCATACCTTTGTGTTGGCTTCGTTTTCTATCACCTTCCCCAGCTTAAGCTTGAGAAGTTCCTTTCCTATTAGGATCCCTTTCCATCCATGAGAGGCTGATGAGGGTGGTTGACTGTCCACGAAGCTTTTGGATGTGCAGTATTTTCCCAGTAGAGTTTTTGCTAGTAGATAGTCCTGGTTGTGTAGTATTCTCCAGCTCAATTTTGCTAGAAGTACATCATTGAAGGCTTGGATATCTCTGAAGCCTAAGCCTCCATCCTTTTTTCCAAAGGTTAGTTTGTCCCATGCAATCCAACACATTTTCCTTTTTTCAGAGTTCCCATCCCACCAAAACCTAGTGAGTGTTGACTGTATTCTTTTGCATAGGCTTTTAGGTAGTTTGAAGCAGGACATAGTATAAGTTGGCATGGTGGATAGAACTGACTTTAACATTACCATTTTTCCCGCAGAGGATAGGAACTTGGTGGACCAGCTGAGGGCTCTTTGCCTAATTCTGTCTACAATCATGCTGAAAAGATCTTTCTTCCTTCTGCCAAATTGCTCTGGTAAGCCCAGGTCTTTCCCCAATCCTCCTTCTTTAGGGATATTCAGATATCTCTGTACTCTATCTTTGAGGTCTTGTGGGGCTTTAGATGAGAATGTTATTGCTGATTTTTGGCAATTAATCTTCTGGCCAGATGCCTGCTTGAGTATATTCTTCAGGGCTTTGACACTCTTTCTGTTTATTTTGCATAAGAACATGGTGTCATCTGCAAATAGTAAGTGGTTAATTATGGGGCTTTGCTTAGCAACTCGGATCCTTGGTAAGTTCCTTTTCTATTGTGCAACTCTGCAAATTCCAGATAGAACTTCAGAGCAAAGAATGAAAATATAGGGAGATAAAGGGTCACCCTGTCGGATTCCTCTAGTTGGTGAGATAGAGCCCTTAGCAGTCCCATTGAGTAGAAAGGAATAGGAGACAGATGTAATGCATTGTATTATCAAGTTGACCCAAATATTGTGGAAACCTAGTCTTTCCAGTACTGCGTTAATAAAACTCCACTCTAGTCTATCATAGGCCTTGTTCATGTCTGTTTTAACAGCCATGAAACATCACTTCATTGTTGTAGATGTTTTTAGGTAGTGAAGGACTTCATGGGTTACCAACACATTGTCGGAGATAGCTCTGCCTTGAACAAAAGCTTATTAGTTCTCAGAAACTATTCCTTGGAGGACAGGTTGTAGTCTTCTAGTTAGGATCTTAGAGATTACTTTGTAGTAGACATTACATAGTGTTATAGGTCTATACTCATCAACTGTTTTGGGGCTTTGGACTTTGGGGCTCAATCTGATGTGTGTTTTGTTGATTGATTTTGGCAATTCTCCTGAGTTAAAGATTTCGTGAACCTCTTTAACTATTGCACGGCCTACTGATGTCCAATTCGCCTAGAAGAATCCAGCAGAGAAGCCATCAGGACCATGGGCTTTATCTCTATGAATTGAGAACATGGCGTCCCAGATTTCCTTTGGTATAGGATCTTGATCAGCTTATCATTGGTAGCCCATGAGATGTTTGGATTGAGGGCTTGAAGGGCTGTTGCTTCTCTATTTCCATGTTGTGAGGTAAACATGTCTGAGAAGTAGTTGTTTATTGTCTCTGCTATATGATCCTCCTCATAGAAGACTTTCCCCTCGTTGTCTTCTATCACTGTGATATTGTTTAAGACTCTCCTTTTCCTTGTACTTGCATGGAAATAGCCAGTATTTCTATCCCATAGACTGAACCATAGCTGTGTACTTCTTTGTCTCTAGAAGGATTCTTCTGCTTTGTAGGCCAATGCTACTTCCGTATTGATTTTATGGATCCATTCTGCTATATAATTAGGGCAGGACATAGCTTTTTCTAGTTCTTCTTGTTTTTGCACAATGATCTTCTGGCTATTCCTTTGTTTCTTTTTGTTCCAGGAGATTATGGCTCTTCGGTAGTTGCTAATCCTTTGTTCTACTAAATTTTCATCCTCTGCAACCACGTTTTTTAGATCGGTTTCTTGATTTCTCCATTATCTTGGAGGCTTCTATCAAATCTAAATAGGCCTTTTGTTCTTTTCTGTTTGTTGGAGAGGTAGGAGATTATAGGCCTGTGGTATGAGCCTTCAAAGCATAGGTATTCACTTCTTGTTGTTGGAAATCTTTCATACCAAACACAATTTCCTAGTGCTCTATTTAGCCTGCATAGTACTATGTGATGATTTCCTGTGCCTCTCCAGGAATAGAAGTTACCTGAGTGTAGGAGGTCATAGAGATCACATTCTGAGAGGAAGGACCAGAAGTCTGTGAAAGAGATCTCCGGCCTTATGATCCCCCCTTGTTTTTCATTGTTGTCAATGATTTCATTGAAATCACCAGTTAAGAACCATGGGCTATTTCTAGTGGTTCCAAGGTGACTGAGTTGGGTCCAATATCCTTCCTCTTTGCATGATCAGGTTCTGCGTATACAAAGATGATATACATTATCTTTCCTTCATGTATGATTTTTGTGTCAATGTAATGATTGGTTGAACTAATGACCTCAAGCTCTATTTCCTTTTTCCAGAGAAGGGCTAGTTGATAAAAGTCCTTATCCGGTTTTATAAGATTATAAAACCTAGGTTCACTAATTCGAATGCAGAATAGTGAGGTTCGTTAAAGAGACCAGCAATACACTCTAATCCTATGGGTTACAAATTTAGCTAAACGATTAAATGATGGTTTAAATGTCACGATTTTATTAAAGCAAAACAAAGTAAAAATCGGTTGTAAACAATAATGGAAAGGTGTTAGATCAAGGGATAATTCTCAGAGATTAGACGATCAAGACCAAGCAATTATTCAGGTATCAGATTATGACCAAATCTCAAACTCAACCATAAATATAAGAAGATCCACTTTCGTGGCATCTACAACTTTAACAATCAATCTAACACCCTAACTGTCGTTGAGGTTATAAATATTATCAAGCATTAAGCGTTTAGGGTTGATTTGTTCACGAATTGCCCTAACTTCAACTTTCGTTGGCTAAGGATCAAATCGCCCACCTAAATCAATTCCAGCAATTTACAAACTTTTGATAAGTAAATTCAACCTAAAATCAGAGGCTATGTGATCAATCTAACCTAGGCAATAAGATCGATATTAGGTGGAGATTATCGAATGATTATTAAAACCTATCTATACTTAGTTCATGAATCCTAATCCCATCGAAAACGCTTAACCTAACTAGTGGATTACTCGCTCATGTTCACGCAAACAACAGCAGCAAAAGGGAATGAAGACTTCATTAAATCAAAGTAAAAGAGTAGGGTTTAAGAAAACTTCAACAAATATGAGGAAGACAAATCTCCAAAAATAAGTATCGAATCTCTCTCTCACTTTCGATCTCTCTCCTTTGCTCTCTACGGTCTGCGTTATTTCGTGATATCCTAAAAAGGGTCGAAGACCCCCCTTTAAATAAAGCCTTGGCGGCTGGCCCAAGATAGGGTTGCAAAATTAGGGTTTAATGAATATTCCCATAATTGGATCTTCTGGGGAGCGGGAGCACCTAACTCTAGCGCAGGTGCTCCTTATGGGCAGAATCTTCAAAAAGATCCCTTTTTCCTTCTTTTTCGCCAAATCCAATTGCAAACTTCAAATCCTTGCTTCCAGCCACTTTAGTACCTAGAATGACTCGAAAGAGAGTGAAAGACTCGATAAAAATCTATAAAACAACGGTTAGAATGCGCTAAAAATGCATTATATCAATTCCCCCAGACTTAGATCTTTGTTTGTCCTCAAACAAATTCAAAACCAAGTGAAGGAGAAAGGTTTGAAAACGCGGGAACTCTTTTAGCCTCAGTGAACCGAGTTTAAAACCTTCAATCTGCAAACCACATAATCCAAATTATGAATAACAAAGCTTTACCAAAACATCCTCAACACATTTATCAACCAAGTTCCATTTTCCAAACACAAACTCAACACATTAAAGTTGCGTGAGGGTCTCGCTAAAGGCACCATTTAGGGTAGACGACACTAAGGGTTAAGGCCATTTAGAGGTAGAGCTAGAAGTGTTTAAAGTGTTTAAGGGCTATCCGATGTTTCGTAGTGGATGCAGGATATTGCACAAAATTGCAAGAGAGAACGGGTACGTTGATATCCACATTCTCTAAACCACTATTTCTTCTCCAAATTTCTCCAATATCTCAACTAGCCATCGTCCACCTTGGGTATACTCGCTGTGCAGAGAGACATTTCCAATTTTACAGATTTACCACTCTTCATCATCTGTGATGTGGGTCAAAGTTTTAACCACTAAATATAACTGCAAGTGCACAACAATCACGGTAGTATTTAGGGATCGAATCCACAGAGACCTCGTATTTGTACTACAAACTTTTTAGGAATAAAATCAAGCTAAAACAAGAAATATGGTTTTGGTTTTTAGAGGGAATAGGGCACGAAAATAACTAAGTAAAATTATGATTGGAATTCAAAGTAAACAAACGTTAGGCAAGTAGATCAAATGCAGAGATTCATGGATCATTAAACAACATATCGAATTATAGGGACCTTTTAGAAAGATGTGTTCTAGAACTCAAATCACGGATGTATAATCCTCCCACTGTCGTGGCTTAGATTACTATGTTTTAACTTCCTAATAGACTCAGCTATTGCAGGTTATTACAAGAAGAAAACACGCAGTAAGTTCAAGATTCAATTGTTCACTAAACTCCTTAACTAACCTTTCGAATTGTTAAGACGCCTAGCTCATCAAATACTAGTTCAGACAATATAACAAGCTTTTGGAGAGAATATCAATCTAAAATCAGATTCTAGCTGATCAGAAAAGCAATCATGCATTAAGAGCAAATAAAGATGAAGAACGTAATAGATTATCCCTAATTCATTCGATAGAAGTTAACAATCATGAACTCTTTGATCTTCCTACAACCTAACAAATAAAACTACTCAAACATGGTGCACGAAAGACACAAGATAGATGATGAATTCATAGTAGATAAACTTGAATTAAAGAGTAAAAGGTAAAAGGAATCTTCTCTATATCGAGATACAAAGCGAATTCATCTACCGGATTGTTCTAGAATCCAAATCTAATGAAGAACACCAAGAGAACTCGTGGTGGCTGCTCCTATCTGTTAAACTACTCTAAAATATTTTGGCACACTTCTAACAAGAGGCTAAAAACAAGTATATATAGGCCTAGGGTCTTCTTAGGGTTTCGTTTAGGACAAAACGGACTTTTTACGTCGTAACTGCCTCAATATTGGTCACAGTATCGGGCCAATTTCGTGACCGATAATGGGGTTTAAATGACCCATCTCGTGTCCTGAAAATGGCTGAAATATCGGTCTACGGTGCAGACCGGTATTTGGTCCGAAATTGGACTCGCTTCAGCTTCGAGGCAGTTAGACATGTACTCAGTAATTCGAGTGTATCTTCCTGCTCACAGCTTCAATTGAGACGATTCAAACTTCATTGTAAAGCTGACTCAAATATCTATCGTCACAGAAATTTTTATTTAATTCCAAATCGTTTTGATTCTTCGTTGACTGCTAAACTTCTGGCGTATACGTTCTGTCCAATTCGGTAGAATGTTGCATCTTGTGAATTCTTGGTTCTTGATAGTGTCTTTGGCTTATGAAAGTTGCTGTGGTTTGGTTTACACCTAAATTGACTCTTTTTGATTCTTTTTCCTTGAATTCCCTGTTAAGACTCTAAAACTACAAATACGAGGAAAACTACCTCTAAAGGCGTAATACCGTAGATAAATGCATAGAAAATATAGTAAAATAGATAGTAAAATAGGTAAAATATGGGACATATCAACTCCCCCAGACTTATCGTTTGCTTGTCCTCAAGCAAAATTTAAGAATAGAAAAGAGGTTTGAAAACGCAGAAACTTACCTTCCCTTGGAATATCGGGCTTACCCTTTCAACTAGTAAGCCACATAATGCATAACCAACTAAAAATCAGACCACCATGTACTTCTCCGTAGATATTCGCAGCCTCCCAAATTCATCCACGACTTCTCAACATAACCCGGTAGTCATCATTGCTGGGTCTCGTCCCAGATCTCAATGCCAAGAACCTTCTAGACTCGTTCCCATACTATACCCTGACTAATGAACCATAAAACTCTGGGTACTCTTTCTCTCCCCCAGACTTATTTGATTTTTTACTTCTTTTTGTTTGTTTTTTGTTTTTTTTAGAATGTTGAGACTCAAAAGCAGTGCTTTCACTACTGTTGTTCCTTGTGAGGAGACAGGGTCGTGAGATCGCTCGTCCTCTACATCCGTTCTAAGGGACTCAGACTGCTGCTTTTTGAGCTCCGGGTGATCATCTCTTGGGTACTGACTCACTGGAATTTTATTTCCTCATCTTATACTCAAGAACTATCATATCACCCCAATTATATATATATTTTTTAGAATAAGGGAGAGGAGTACCATTACTTTCAACAAAGATTTCACCTGTCAGGTATGAATGAGGAGTCAAGCTCTATGAACATCAATCACCGAGGAGACCGCATAATTAGCTCGAACTTGGCGGATTATGCTGGAAGTAATAAATGTCTCTAGTTAACTGGTCAGCCTTAAGATTTTTCATTAGTCTGACTCTGAGATCGATCCTGGAAAAATGGTCACTAATCTGAGAAAGACAATCCACTAAACCAAAAGAAGGGTCATCATTTCCAACTGATTATTTTGACTCAATAAAACATTTTCAGAAAACAATGTATAAAAAAAACTATTAAAAACATGAAAACCAATCACGAACAAACGTGTTAGTAAACAACAATCCCCCCAGACTTAAATTACACCGTCCCCGGTGTAAAAGAAATCAAATGAAGGGAAAATAAAAGTCAAATCGAAAAGGAAAGAAAACGAAAACTTACCTTTGGATGGAGCATTGTCAAGTGGATGCTTTGGTTGGTTGTGGCGGTGTGGTGGTGAAGTGGCTTGTGAGAAGAATGCGGTGAAAATGCGGCACGAGTGCGGTGAGGTTGCGGTGAGGCTGCCACGCGGTAGGGTTGCGGTGAGATGTGCGGTAGGCTCGCGGCATTGTTGTTCCAATACCGGTCACGATTTCCGACCGGTACGAGTGACCGGTACTGGGTCACTCGTGTCGCGGTAAGATCGGGGTGCAAGACCGGTTCGAATACCGGTCGGATTGGCTGACCTAAATCTAGGCCGAAACTTACCTCGTGTCGCGGTGAAAATACTCATCGTGTTGCGGGACGGATTCCCTCGTGTCGTGGTAAACATTTCATCGTATCATGGGACGGACGTGCTCGTCGTGTCGCTGGTCGAGTCGTCGTGTCACGGTGAAGATTTCTGTCGTGTCGCGGGAGGTTCCTGGTGTCGCGGTAAGAACTCGTGTCACGGGTCGAGGCATCATGTCGCGAGTATCGGTCGCGATTCTGGATCGGTACGCGGGACCTGGCCGTCGTGTCGCGGGTTGGATGTGTCGCGATAACGGTCGCGTGCGTCGTCCGGTACCTCGTCCGGTACTGATGTCGTGTCGCGGTAAGGTCGATACCGGTCCGTCGTGGTCCGGTATCGTGACCGGTACCGGCCGACTGAATTTTTTTCTTTTTTTTTTATAAAACCTGAAAAATCAAAATATATTATTATAAAAATAACGAGAAAACCGAAATTGAAATGTTAAAAACTATTTAGAGCATAAAAAAAAATGTGGGTTGCCTCCCACACAGCGCTTGTTTAAAGTCTTTAGCTCGACTCTTTTTTAATTTCAGATGTCGGGTGGTTCACCCAAAGCAATAGATACGTTCTTGCCTTGGTCTGTGTTCACAAGAAAGGGTTTAGACGTTGTCCATTGACAGTGAATTCGCTTCCGCGATTATCCCAAAGGGTTACGGCTCCATATTGCTTAACTTCCTTGATTATGAAAGGACCTTACCATCGAGAACGAAGCTTACCTGGAAAAAGCTTTAAACGAGAATTGAAAAGAAGAACCTTATCATTAGGTTCGAGATTCTTTGGTATGATCCTCTTGTCATGGTAAGCTTTGGTTTTTTCCTTGTAGATCTTGGTACTCTCGTATGCCAAGTGGCGAATTTCTTCTAACTCGTTCAATTGGATTAATCGTCTTTCAGCGGCCGTCTTGAGATTGAAGTTCAATTCTTTTACTGCCCATGCTGCTTTGTATTCAAGTTCCACCGAAAGATGGCAAGCTTTACCATATACTATGTGGAAAGGAGTTGTTCCTAATGGTGTTTTGAAAGCTGTCCTATATGCCCAAAGAGCATCATCGAGCTTTTCTGACCAATCCTTTCTTGTTTTGCCCGTGGTCTTCTGTAATATTGCCTTCATCTCTCGATTGGATATCTCAACTTGTCCACTTGTTTGAGGGTGATAGGCATTAGCCACTTTATGTTTGACTCCATATTTCTTCAGAAGACTATCGAAAGCCTTGTTAATAAAGTGAGTCCCTCCATCACTTATTACTACTCTCGGTACTCCAAAACGTGGAAAAATGATAGACTTGAACATCTTGATCACTGCAGTAGCATCGTTGGTTGGTGTTGCAATCGCCTCAACCCATTTAGACACGTAATCAACTGCCACAAGAATGTATTGGTCGCCAAATGACATGGGAAAAGGTCCCATGAAATCGATTCCCCAAACATCAAAGACTTCGACTTCTATAATGAAATTCTGTGGCATCTCATTTCTCCTGCTTATATTACCCATTCTTTGGCAAGCATCACACTTGGCAATGAAAGCTTGGGCATCTCTAAACATTGTAGGCCACCAAAATCCAGTTTGTAAGACTTTTGAGACAGTCTTAAAAGTTGCAAAATGTCCTGCATATGCTGATCCGTGACATCCGTGTAGAATCCCCGCAATTTCTTCTTCCGGAACACATTTTCGGAATAAACCATCTTTGCACTTCTTGTAGACGTATGGTTCGTCCCAAAAATAGAATCTAATGTCTTTTAGAAACTTCTTCTTCTTGTACCCAAAGAAATCAGGCGGTTCAATATCGGCGGCCAAGTAATTGGCAATATGTCGATACCAAGGTGCCCCGAAGGTGGCCTTCTTCTTAACTCGGCGAGAAGAGGTTCTTCTGTTGCTACGAGGTACAACATTCATAGTATAAACATTCTCTTCCGCCAAACAATCATTCATTGGTAATAGTTCATCGACCCTCATTCGCGAAAGATGATCTGCCACCCCATTGTCTACACCTTTCCTGTCTCGAATCTCTAGGTCAAACTCTTGGAGTAAGAGTATCCACCGTATTAGTCGTGGCTTTGCATCCTTCTTAGCTAAGAGGTACTTGAGAGCAGCGTGATCAGTATGAAGGATCACTTTCGAACCAACCAAGTAAGATCGAAATTTCTCAAAGGCGAAAACTATGGCAAGTAACTCTTTTTCTGTCGTGGCATAGTTGCATTGTGCTTCGTCAAGAGTCCTACTGGCGTAGTAGATAACATTCATCTTCTTATCCTTCTTTTGGCCTAGCATAGCTCCAACTGCATAGTCACTTGCGTCACACATGATCTCAAATGGTTGTCCCCAATCCGGAGCTTGTACAACTAGAGCGCTTATAAGTGCCTCCTTAATCTTGTTGAAAGCAATGAGACAATCTTCACCGAATTCAAAATTGGTTTCTTTGCACAGCAGTCTTGTAAGAGGTCGAGCAATATTGGAGAAGTCTTTTATGAATCTCCTATAGAACCCGGCGTGCCCTAGAAAACTCCGTACACCCTTAACGTTTGATGGAGGTTGCAAACTAACCATCACTTTTATCTTGGCTTTGTCCACTTCGATTCCTTTCTCGGATATTCTATGTCCAAGGACAATTCCGTCTCTCACCATGAAGTGACATTTCTCCCAATTCAAAACCAGATGTTTATCTTCGTATCGTTGTAAAACCCTGCCAAGATTTGACAAACAAGTTTCGAAGGAAGGGCCATAAACAGAAAAGTCGTCCATGAATACCTCCATTATATCTTCTAGTAGATCCGTGAAAATCGCCATCATGCATCTCTGGAATGTGGCTGGGGCGTTACATAATCCAAATGGCATCCTTCGATAAGCAAAGGTACCATAGGGGCATGTAAACGTAGTCTTCTCTTGGTCATCCGGATGAATCGGAATCTGGAAAAACCCTGAATATCCATCTAGGAAACAATAGTAAGGATGATTAGCAAGGCGTTCGATCATTTGATCTATAAAGGGAAGAGGGAAATGATCTTTCCGAGTTGCTGCATTAAGCTTCCGGTAATCGATATACATTCGATGACCAGTAATCGTCCTGGTAGGGATTAGCTCGTCGTTTTCATTTTTCACCACTGTTACTCCTCCCTTTTTGGGGACTACATGGACTGGACTTACTCACGTGCTATCCGAAATAGCATAAATAATTTCTGCTTCTACAAGTTTTATAATTTCCTTTTTTACAACATCTTTGAGATTCGGGTTCAATCTTCTTTGATGTTCTATGGAGGATGCAGATTTATCTTCGAGTATGATCCTATGCATACATAAATCCGGGGATATTCCTGTGATGTCTCCAAGAGAATATCCTAGAGCTTTCCTGTGCTTTCTCAACTCACAAAGAAGTAAGTCTGATTCGATATCACTCAAATTAGAATTAACAATCACATGATAAGTTTGATTTTTACCGAGATATGCATACTTAAGTCCAACAGGGAGCTCCTTAAGTTCGACTTTAGGGGCTTTTAACTCACTCCAAGGATCTTTTAATCCTTTAGGCAGAGTCCTGGGTGATGTAGCTTCGTTTATTTCCTCATCCGATGCAAAGTGGGTTACTAGCTTATCGTATGTACTTGCTGAATCGAGTGTTTTAGTATACTCATTAGTCTCCCCTTCTAAATATCCATCTTCTCCTTCGATTCTTGTCAAGGCTATCTCCAAAGGGTCGTTGACAATGAGTTCCTCAAATATCTCACCAGATGCTTCACTCAATTGATCCACCCAAAAAGCACTTCCATCTATTGTTGGTTTTTGCAAAGCTTCGTCGACTTCAAAATTTAGTATAAGATCTCCTAGGTTCAGCTTGATCTTTCCCTCTTTTACGTCAATCATAGCTCCAGCGGCTTCTAAGAAAAGACGTCCAAGGATTATAGGATCTCGAGGTTCTTGATCTAACTCCAATACGACAAAATCTGCCGGAATGCAACAATCTCCAATAATTACTTGTAAGTCGACTATAATGCCAACCGGGCGTTTCACCGAACGATCCGCAAACACTAGCTGGATTTTTGTAGGCTTGAAGTTGGTAATACCGAGGCGTTTAGCTACTGTGTATGGCATCAAGTTAACACTTGATCCCAAATCACATAGACAACGCTCAAAAGTGGAACCTCCAATCTCACATGGAAGCACAAAACTGCCCGGATCTTCTAATTTCTGAAATCCTTTGTCTTGAAGTCTTGTACTACACTCTTGGGTGATCAACATCACACCTTCCTCTAAAATTATATTGCTGGTTAGGATGCTCTTCATATACTTCCTCAAAGCAGGGATAATCATACAAGCATCAACAAATGGTAACCGTACGGTGAGTTGGCTTACAAGCTCTTTTAGCTTAGCTTGTTCCTTCTCCTTCTTTTGCTTTTTCAAGGCACTTGGGAATGGTATTTTAGGCTTGTAAACACGAGTTACCTCTGGTGGAATCTCGATTTCTTCTGGAGTTTCGTGGACAACTTCTGTATCAGGGGCTTTATGTTCTTCTAGCACCTCAATGACAATGTTCTCTTCGGTTTCTTTTGGCATTAATACTTCATCCAGTTGCATTCCACTTCTCAATGTTATGGTCTTCACATGTTCACCTCTTGGGTTCACCTCAACCTTTCCAGGAAGAAAACCATCCGGTTTCCCGATGGTACCAACAATATAGGCAATTTGGAGATCGATTCGCTTAACATGAGATGAAATTTCTTCTATCTTGTTGTTAATGTCTTGTCCCAATACATCCATCTTGGTGTGAATCTCCCTTTTAAATTCTTCGAATTCATAGTGAAATCCATTAATCAAAGATTCAAAATTGTCTTCCGAAATTTCTTTTGCTTCAGTGCCTTGAAAACCAATCGAAGGCGTGCGTTTAATTCCACTAGCAAACTGCCATTTAGGTTGAGTATAGGTCTCTTGGGGCACGTTTTGATGAGCATAAAGACGTCATCTAGAACCAAAATAAGGGTCGTGATACCTAATTCCATGATTTTGGTATTGCGCGCCTATGTAGCCTACTTCCTTTAGGTTACATGCCAAAAAATCTCCAACGAAATCTTGGTTGAATTCTTCACAAGGGGCTGTAACCACTTCACGTGTCTTAGGTTGCATGGTATTCTTTAGAATTTGAGAAACCATCACCTTGATCTCCGTAAGTTCCGTAGGAGCGATGTTGATTGCTTTAACAGTCTCATCATAGCTTGGTTGAATCATGCTATCACTAATGGCTAGGTTGTCTATTAAAGTCTTCGCTTCACTCACGGATTGTTGCATGAAGTTCCCTCTACTGCAAATGTCGAGAAATCTCTTGTGTTCTTTATTAATTCCTTGATAGAAAATGTTCCACAGTCTAGCTTCTGCGAAACCATGTTGTGGGCAATCTCTTATATACTCCTTGTAACGTTCCAAACACTCGTGATAAGGTTCAATAGGGCCTTGTTGGAAACCCGAAATCTTGTTCCTTAATGCACTTAACTTCTTCTTGGTGAAGAACTTTTCAAGGAATGCTTGCTTGTAATTTCTCCATGATGTTATCGATTGAGGTGCAAGCGATTTCATCCATCGAAATGCGTCCCCCGCTGAAGAGAAAGAGAAAAGACGGCATCTAAGATGGTCTAAGGGAGCTCCATTGGTGTTAATTGCTCCGCATAGATCCTCAAAGGAATCAATATGATCCAAAGGATTTTCTTGTGGAAGACCGTAGTATTGAGCTTGCTTCACAAGGGAGATAACGCGAGGTTTAATCTCGAAGTCCACATCTTGCTGTGCAAGGTGGATTGGGTTTCGGTCTATGAGGAGTGTTGACGATGAGAAGGTGTCTCCCATGGTCTCATGGTTAGGCGCCAGCCGTTCCATGTCGAAGTCATGACGAAATTCGTCAAAACCTTGCTCTAATCCAACCGGTTGGTCTTGGATTCTCTCGAGAGCTTGATGTGCAAATTCGGCTTCTCCAAACGGTTCATGACTGCTGGTTGTAGTGGCTGCTGGTTATGCACTAGACTTGCCATACTTGCTCAAACAATCCCCTTGAAACAACCAAAAACAAAGAAAAACAAAAACTAAATTAGCAAAGTAAAAGTAAAACGTTTTAGACTAGATTTTAGTCCAAAGCTTGTAGACAAAATATCAAAGGTCCCCGGCAACGGCGCCAAAAACTTGATGTGGGTCAAAGTTTTAACCACTAAATATAACTGCAAGTGCACAGCAATCACGGTAGTATTTTAGGGATCGAATCCACAGAGACCTCGTATTTGTACTACAAACTTTTTAGGAATAAAATCAAGCTAAAACAAGAAATATGGTTTTGGTTTTTAGAGGGAATAGGGCACGAAATAACTAAGTAAAATTATGATTGGAATTCAAAGTAAACAAACATTAGGCAAGTAGATCAATCGCAGAGATTCATGGATCATTAAACAACATATCGAATTATAGGGACCTTTTAGAAAGATGTGTTCTAGAACTCAAATCACGGATGTATAATCCTCCCATTGTCGTGGCTTAGATTACTATGTTTTAACTTCCTAATAGACTCAGCTATCGCAGGTTATTACAAGAAGAAAACACGCAGTAAGTGCAAGATTCAATTGTTCACTAAACTCCTTAACTAACCTTTCGAATGTTAAGACGCCTAGCTCATCAAATACTAGTTCAGACAATATAACAAGCTTTTGGAGAGTATATCAATCTAAAATCAGATGCTAGCTGATCAGAAAAGCAATCATGCATTAAGAGCAAATAAAGATGAAGAACGTAATAGATTATCCCTAATTCATTCGATAGAAGTTAACAATTCATGAACTCTTTGATCTTCCTACAACCTAACAAATAAAACTACTCAAACATGGTGCACGAAAGACACAAGATAGATGATGAATTCATAGTAGATAAACTTGAATTAAAGAGTAAAGGGTAAAAGGAATCTTCTCTATATCGAGATACAAAGCGAATTCATCCACCGGATTGCTCTAGAATCCAAATCTAATGAAGAACACCAAGAGAACTCGTGGTGGCTGCTCCTATCTGTTAAAATACTCTAAAATATTTCGGCACACTTCTAACAAGAGGCTAAAAACAAGTATATATAGGCCTAGGGTCTTCTTAGGGTTTCGTTTAGGACAAAACGGACTTTTTACGTCGAAACTGCCTCAATATTGGCCACAGTATCGGGCCAATTTCGTGACCGGTAATGGGGTTTAAATGACCCATCTCGTGTCCTGAAAATGGCTGAAATATCGGTCTATGGTGCAGACCGGTATTTGGTCCGAAATTGGACTCGCTTCAGCTTCGAGGCAGTTAGACATGTACTCAGTAATTCGGGTGTATCTTCCTTGTCACAGCTTCAATTGAGACGATTCAAACTTTATTGTAAATCTGACTCAAAGATCTATCTTCACACCAAGTTTCATTTAATTCCAAATCGTTTTGATCCTTCGTTCACTGCTAAACTTCTGGCATATACGTTCTGTCCAATTCGGTAGAATGTTGCATCTTGTGAATTCTTGGTTTTTGATAGTGTCTTTGGCTTATGAAAGTTGCTGTGGTTTTGTTTACACCTAAATTGACTCTTTTTGATCCTTTTTCCTTGAATTCCCTGTTAAGACTCTAAAACTACAAATACGAGGAAAACTACCTCTAAAGGCGTAATACCGTAGATAAATGCATAGAAAATATAGTAAAATAGATAGTAAAATAGGTAAAATATGGGACATATCAATCTGTTGTAAATTTTTTTTTTTTTGATTACAAGTGTATGCCTCTCAAACACGAAAATATCAAAGTTGCTTGTACATACCCAAGTGGAGCTCATCAATATCGAAGTGTTCCAGCTGTTCCTTGTACCCATGCTCTGAAGAAATGGTCACTAGAGAGAAAGTTAAACATAGATAGTTCAAAGATCATCATAAGATAAAGTCCTAATTCCCTACAAAGTCTTGACTCAATAAAAAAAAAAAAAAGACTCAAAGTAGGACATAAGAAAATAGAAAAACATCCAAAATAAACGTGATTAGTAGCAACTCCCCCCAGACTTACTTCACACCGTCTCGGTGTGATAATAAGAGAAGAGAGAGTGAGAAAAGAAATAAAAAAAAATGAAAATGCATAAAAGAAAAGTGTTCATGGAATACGTAGAGAGAGAATAGGAGGGCGATGTCTAATCGCTGGTGGTATCATCGGAGTCCTCGCTGGTGATCGGCTTCTTGCGCTTGCCGGAGCGGGTAGATGGACGGACGGATGTATAAGGTCGAGAGGCAGGCTGGACAGGTGCGGTGGATGGCATCGTCCCGGTGGCTTCAGAACTGCTGCAGCCCTTCTGGATCATGTGGAGGATCCGGCGGAGCAATCCATTGTTCTTCTTGGTGGATGGAACCATCCAACGTTGATATTCGGCGTCCTCCGGAGTGTCCGAAATATTATCTAGCGTCAGCTCACTCGCGTATGGCATGCGGTAGTGTGCTCTGGACTGACGTGTCCTCTTTGTATCAGCTGCCAAGTCGTCTTCCTCCTTGTGGCTCAAAGGGACATCCGGGACAGTAGTGGAAACAGGAACCGGAGCAGGAGCGGGTCTGTTGGATGAAGTGCTCCTCCTGGGTTTTGGTGCTCCCTGTCGGTGCTCCAGTAGCAGAGCATAGATACTCTGTTCCGGGTGTGAACCCTACATTGGCTGCAACTTCCAGGTCTGTCAGAGATGGTTGCGGCAATTGGCAGAACCGGGTGGTCTTGTCTCTCGCGGTGAACCTGTAAATGTTAGTGTCGGCCAAGATTTCACAAGAGATAAGGTAAGAGTTATCCATAAACTCTGTCGCGGAGTTGCAAGTGTAAGACGCGAGGTCAAGATTGACGTGGAGGAACAACCTAGTCAACAGACTCCCGATCCTCTCGCTGTGTGATGCCGCCTTTCCCTTTGCCACTTTAGTCCTCTTTTCCGCAATGTATGAGGAAAAGAGCGCTCCAATGTTAACGCTTCCATCGAACTCGCAGCTCAAACCGGCTTCACCGCTAATGGTATCCCTCACAACGTTGTAAAGCATGATCAATTCATCGGTTCGCACCTTGCTTGCATCATCCCGCGAGAAGAAGATGGTGCTGATGGCTTTGACTCCAATCCGAAGAGCAGGGTTCCGAATGGTGGATTAAGCTGCGGATCGAGAAAAGTAATCTCCACTTGCGATGAAGTCCCAAAACCTGTGTGCAACCTGGAGACGTGTGGGGAAGGCCACTTTCTCCTCTGTGGAGTCAAAACCGTAGAGGGCATAGAGGTCCCTAATAGTCACCTCATATCTCTTTCCTCCAGCAAAGAAAGAGAGCACTCCCCGTGAAGCCACCGGCTTGCGCGGGTCCGAATAAGTCAGTTTGGCGGACGCCAAACACTGCCTTACCAGGTCGGGGTAGAGATCATCGGGTTGGGTGACCAGATCATTCAATTGGCTAGCCTCAAGTATGCTGCCCACATCGTAGAGCAGCTCTAAATCCTTTAGCGTTTGCCCACACAAGAAGCGAGTCGGCTCAATAGTAATGTCGAACCAGTTATTGTAGTAGTATGCGTCATTCTGGTCCCATTCTACGTCTGAATCGAGAGGAAGGCTAGACTCGAGAAGGGAGAACCGTTGACCTTCACCACGTGGCCAAGGGTTGGTTGTGAGTTGAGAGGAGGTGGAGGCCTCTTTCCCTTTTTTGGAGCGTGATGGATTTCCCACTGTTGTTCGTGGTCCTGTCATCCTGCAATGACAACCACAAGCACGAAACAAATCTAGCATAAATCCATATCTTAATTTTCCATACAAACACCAAAAGATAATCCCCTGCTTTTGCAAAAATTTGAGATCAAATTGCCTGCCTCCTATTCAGATGATTTCGACTACTCCAAACAGCCCAGGGTAAATAATGAAAGAAACATAATCCCATTTACATCTCCATTCCCATAGATTTCGATTTTTCTCCAAAAATTAGGGTTCATGTTCAACAAAATTTCAAGTCAAAATACACAATTCTACACACGCGAATTCAATCCGAAAGCAAACATATGGTGTACTTAACAATCGCAAAGCCACGAATCAACAGAATCAATGAGCGATTTTTACCCTTTGGTATTGAAAACGGCGAGCACAAAAATTGGGATTTCGAGTGGTTACCTTGATTGCCTTGAAAAACGGTTGATAGATTCGGAATGAGGATGAAAATTCGAGTGAAATCAATCCAAAAATCACTCAGATCGGTTGAGAATTGAAGAAGTTGAGGTTTATAACAAAAACCTTGAGAGTTTTAATGGAGAAAATCGAAAGAGGAAGAAGGAAAAGAAGGAGTTATGGGCGCGAGAAATTAGAGCTTTATGGGGGTCCCATTATAACTGTTATTTCCTTATTAAAATTGGAAAATAATCCCATATTTCTCGGGCCCACTAGCCTTATTCTATTCGACGTACCTCTTGGTGGGCCTAAATTTGAATTTTAAATTTTTACCCTGGAGAGTAGGTGCTCTATTCTGGGCGTTAGGTGCTTTGTTCTGGGTAGCATGTGCTCCCTGGATTTTGGATCGACTAGACAGGTCGATCCTGACATTGACCGCTGGTTTGTATGTTGAATCCCACATCTCGATCGATCTGCCTCTTGTATTCCATAACACGAAATTTTTTTTCTTTTTTTTGAAAACTGAAAACTCAAAGATCGAAAACAAAGTTAGTAGCAAAAGAAATTCAAATTGAAAATGTTAGAAAACATACCGGTGGGTTGCCTCCCACCATGCGCTTAGTTAAAGTCGTTAGCTTGACTGGATTAGCCATTTAGGCTTTTGGTGCATCTCCTAAGGTGATGATTCCACCTTCGGCTTAGTTTGCATCGGCTAGGTACGGTTTACACCACTGTCCGTTGACCACGAATTCCTTGCCCTTGGCATCCAGCAACACCAGAGCTTCGTATGATCGAACCTCCTTGACGAGGAAAGGACCAGACCACCTAGATCGCAATGTTCCAGGAAAAAGTTTAAGGCGAGAGTTAAAGAGAAGTACCATGTCTTTTGGTTGGAAATTTCGGTTGAGAATTCTCTTGTCGTAGTACATCTTGGTTCGTTCCTTGTACAATTTCGAACTCTCGTAAGCCAGGTGCCTAATCTCCTCTAACTCATTAAGTTGCATGGATCGCCTTTTCAAGGCGGGTTTGATGTCGTAGTTCATTAACTTAACTGCCCATGCCGCCTTATACTCAAGCTCTACCGGAAGGTGGCACGACTTACCATACACCAAATGAAAGGGCGTTGTCCCCAATGGCGTTTTGTATGCGGTTCGGTAGGTCCAAACTGCGTCGTCCAACTTGGCGGACCAATCCTTCTTTGTGGTGCCTACGGTCTTTTGTAAGATGTCCTTGATCTGCCGATTACTAACCTCAACTTGTCCACTAGTCTGCGGGTGGTATGGCGTCGCAACCTTATGCTTTACGCCATTCTTCCTTAAAAGGCTCTCAAAAACCCTATTAATGAAATGGGTCCCTCCATCGCTAATCACCACTCGCGGGACACCAAAACGGGGAAATATGATTGTCTTAAACATCTTCAAAACCACAGCCGAGTCGTTTGTTGGAGATGCAATGGCCTCAATACACTTGGATACATAGTCGACAGCTACTAGAATGTACTTGTTTCCATAGGAAGAAGGAAACGGTCCCATAAAGTCAATCCCCCATACGTCAAATACCTCAACTTCCAAGATGAAGTGCTGAGGCATCTCGTTCCTTCACGAGATGTTTCCTTGCCTCTGACATTTGTCGCATCGTGAGATAAATACGTGTGCATCGCGGAACATCGTTGGCCACCAATACCCAGCTTGCAGCGCCTTGGATACTGTTTTATAAGTTGCGAAGTGTCCAGCATAACTTGAACTGTGGCAATGAAATAGGATTCCTGGAATCTCTTCGTTAGAAACACATCTCCTAAAAAGACCATCCGAGCATTGCTTGTAAAGGTATGGCTCGTCTCAAAAGTATCTCCTGATGTCTTGCAAAAACTTTCTCTTTTTGTCTCCCACAAAGTCAGCCGGTTCTTGATCAGCAGCTAGGTAGTTCGCGATCTCACCAAACCACGAAAAACTTGGTATAACTTCCGTGGAGACAGCCGCACAAAATGCTTCTGGAGCAGGTGCTCCCTCGGGTAGAACAGGTGCTCCAGTCTGCACTGGGTGCTCTCGTACAGATATCCCAATAGCATACACATGTTCATCCGGCAATGCATCATCAAGTGGTACTGTTTCTTCAACTTTCAGCCGAGACAAGTGATCAGCAACTCCGTTCTCAGTACCTTTCTTATCAACAATTTGCAAATCAAACTCTTGGAGCAATAAAATCCATGTTAGAAGCCTCGGTTTCGCATCTTTCTTGGTAAGCAAGTATTTCAAAGCTGCATGGTCAGTATGAACAATGACCTTCGAACCGACAAGATATGACCTGAATTTCTCAAAGGCAAAGAAAACAGCCAGGAGCTCCTTTTCGGTTGTAGCATACTTACATTGAGTCTCATCCAACGTGCGACTAGCATAATAGATCACGTGGAGCTTTTTATCCTTCCTTTGCCCCAAAACTGCTCCCACAGCGTAATCACTGGCATCCGTCATAACCTTGAATGGTAGATCCCAATCTGGCGGTTGAACAATGGGTGCACTCACCAATGCCCCTTTTATCATGTGAAACGCCTCAAGGTAAGCTCCATCAAATGCAAACTTGGTCTCCTTACACAAGAGCTGAGTGAGCGGTCTCGCTATCTTTAAAAAATCCTTGATGAAACGTCTGTAGAAGCCCGTATGACCAAGGAAACTTCGTATCCCTCTGACTGAATCCGGCGGTTGCAAACTCATCATCACCTCGACCTTTGCTCGGTCAACCTCAATACCTCTTTCTGAAATTCGATGACCCAGAACTATACCATCCCTAACCATGAAATGACACTTCTCCCAATTCAACACTAGGTGTTTCTCTTCACAGCGCTCCAACACCCTGCATATATTAGATAGACACACAGAAAAAGAGCTCCCATAGACGGAGAAGTCATCCATGAAAACCTCCATAATATCTTCAATCAAATCAGTAAAGATGGACATCATGCACCTTTGAAAAGTAGCAGGGGCATTGCATAATCCGAATGGCATCCTGTGGTACGCAAAGGTGCCATAGGAACATGTGAAGGTTGTCTTCTCCTGATCATCTGGGTGAATGGGAATCTGAAAGAAACCTGAATAACTGTCTAAAAAGTAGTAGTAAGGGTGGTTAGCGAGTCTTTCGAGCATTTGATCAATGAATGGTAAGGGAAAATGATCCTTCCTAGTTGCTGCATTTAACTTTCTATAATCTATGCACATCCTATGTCCTGTGACAGTCCTAGTGGGTATCAATTCGTTCCTATCATTGGCGAGCAAAGTGATTCCGCCTTTCTTAGGCACTACATGCACATGACTTACCCAATTACTATAAGATATTGCATAAATAACTCCAGCTTCTAGTAATTTCATAATCTCTTTCTTAATAACGTCTTTCAAATTCGGGTTCAGCCTTCTTTGGTGCTCTACAGAATAACTAGATTCATCCTCTAAATGTATCCTATGTATGCATAAATCAGGTGAGATTCCAGGGATGTCATCTAACGAATAACCTAAAGCTTTCCTATACTTCCTAAGCTCGCATAAAAGTAAGGCGGATTCCACATTATTCAGATCAGCATTAATAATAACAGGATATGTAGAGTTGGGACTGAGAAACGCGTACCTTAGCCCAGCTGGTAAGGTTTTGAGCTCAATTTTTGGAGCTTTCAGCTCACTCCAAGGGTCGTTAGTAGAGTTTTCAGGAGCAGGTGCTCCGTCTTCTCCCTCCGTTTCAAGTCTCAAAAAGTTTGTTGATTTTTCCATTTCACCAGAATCCAACATCCTTGCGAAACCAACAGTGTCCTCACTCAAATACCCATGTTCACTTTCAGCTTTTGTCAACGCCACATCCAAGGGATCATCAGCAAGAATCTCTTCAATCTCTTCTTCTGAGATTTCAAGGTTATCTTCAATGGCAAAAGTCTGCCCATCAATGGTCGGCTTCTTCAACATCCAATCCATCTCAAACTCCATAATAATGTCTCCGAGGTGGAGACCAATCGTTCCGTTCTTTACATCAATGATCGCACCAGCTGTGCGCAAGAAAGGACGTCCCAAAATCAAGGGATCCTTTGGTTCATCGTCCAATTCCAACACCACGAAATCTGCTGGGATGAAAATGTTCCCAATCTGGACCTGCAAATCTTCCAAAATTCCTACATGCAACTTAATAGATCTGTCAGCAAACACTAATGAAATTCGTGTTGGTTTAAATTTTGTGTACCCGAGCTTCCTTGCAACCGAATATGGTATGAGGTTCACGCTGGACCCTAAATCACACAAAGAACAAGCAAATCTCACAGGACCAATATCAACAGAAAACACGAACTTACCTGGGTCCTCTTGCTTTTTAATGGCTTTGTTTTGTAGCACAGCAATACAATTCTTACTTACGACCATGGCGCTTTGCTCTGAAGGAATTCGTCCAGTAACCAGGCCCTTGACATACTTTTTCATGGACGGCATCATCTGAATCGCGTCTGCTAATGTCAGCTTAACCGTCAAATCTTGTAACATCTCCTTACATTTTGCCTCCTTCAAATCTTTATGCGACTTCTTTGGAGGTACTGGGTAAGGGATAGGGGGCCTGTAAACACGAGAACGAACCTTTTCAATAATCTCATTTGGCCTTAATACCTTAGAAGTTGATCCAGAAACGTCTTCATCCTATTCTGTTTCCGGAGCAGGTGTTCCTTCTGGGCAGTTTGCAGTTTCTGTCCTTACGACTGCTGACAAAAATCTTCCACTTCTCAGTTCTATGGCATTCACAAACTCTCTGGGGTTTGTATCCGGATTACCAGGCAGCACTCCTTGTGGCCTTTTTATTGCATCAACCGTTTGAGCAACCTGAGTGTCGAGCTTCTTTACGTGGTTGCAAACCGCCTCAAGCCGACCATTAAGGTCCAAGTACATACAATCCACCTTCGTGTTGATCTCAGTGGCGAACTTATGCTGGTTTGTCAATATCTGCTGTATCATACCTTTCAACTCATCTTGAGAACCACTCCCAGAGCTTGCAGAAGCCTGAAAGTTCGAAAACTGCGGTTTCTGACCTTGAAAAGGGACGAACGTCTTTCCTTGGAAATTCTGAGGGTAGGTCTTTTGGAAAGTCTGATCCTGAGGCTTCTGGGTCTGGGGGCCGGTTTGTTGTGGGTAGACCTGGTCCTGTGGGTTTTCAACATTCGTACTCCGATAGGAGAAATTCGGATGATTCCTGTAATTCTGGTTGAACCCTCTGTTTCGCACAAAACCCTGGCTATTCACGTAGCTAACCTCCTGCTGATCAGTGTCTCCTTCCTCAACTATCTCCTCAGCGAGTGGCTCAACCTCCTCATCTGCAAAGTGAACCATCCTTTGGTTCGCCTTGAGCAGCAAATTGATCTTGGCTGTAAGGTCATCGATCTTGGTGGAATCCGTTCCATTGGATTTCATAGTCCTATCGTACTCTTGGGATTTGTTACTTGAACTTGCAGCCAAGTTCTCAATCAGCTTATAGGCACCATCCTTGGTTCTCGTCATAAAGTCACCATCGCTAGCAGCATTCAGCGCATTCCTATAGTCCTAGTCCACGCCATCATAGAAAATACCAAGTAGATTTTCATCGGAGAAACCATGGTGTGGACACTCTCTCTTATACTCCTTAAACCTTTCCCATGCCTCACAGAAAGACTTTCCAGAATGTTGGTGGAAGGAAGAGATCTTGTTCCTCAAACTTGCGGTTTTGGATTATGTGTAGAAATGGTCCAAAAACGCAGCTCTGTATTGCGCCCAAGTCGTAATGGATCCAGCAGGTAAAGACTTAAGCCAACGAAAAGCTTTGTCCGTGAGTGAAAACGGAAACAGCTTGCATTTTACGAAATCCGGGTTCATCCCATTAGAGCTTGTCGTGGAGCAAATCTCCTCGAAATTCTCTATCCATTGGAATTTCAGCAGACAATCCGTGGAACAAGTGCTGCTTAACCAGCGATATCATCTGTGGTTTGATCTCATAGTCGTTCCTTTCAACAGCGGGGGGAACTATCGCAGCTCGGTTTCGATAATAGGCATGGGGATTGTCCATATCCCCTATGGTTCGTTGCTGCTCACGCGCGCGTTGTTGCTGCTGTTCGCGCGTGTGCTGCTGTTGCATCTGAGTCATCTGCTCTTGCAACCTTTGCAGCTCAGCTACCACATTGTTATCGCCTTGTTCACCCATATCAGCGGGATTAGGCCTTTGTCGTCTGTTTTCTCGTTCAAGTCTCGCAAGCTCAGGGTTACTCAAAGTGACGAGGGGAGTTTGAAGATTTCTCCTTGTTGTCTTTGAGTTCATACACCTGAAACACACGCAAGAGAAAAAGAACGAGATTAGTGCTTAGTCTAAAATCGTAAACGAAAATTAGAGGTATCGAGTTAGTCCCCGTCGCAACGGCGCCAATTTGATAAAAGTCCTTATCCAGTTTTATAAGATTATAAAACCTAGGTTCACTAATTCGAATGCAGAATAGTGAGGTTCGTTAAAGGGACCAGCAATACACTCTAATCCTATGGGTTACAAGTTTAGCTAAGCGATTAAATGATGGTTTGAATGTCACAATTTTATTAAAGCAAAACAAAGTAAAAATCGGTTGTAAACAATAATGGAAAGGTGTTAGATCAAGGGATAATTCTCAGAGATTAGACGATCAAGACCAAGCAATTATTCAGGTATCAGATTATGACCAAATCTCGAACTCAACCATAAATATAAGAAGATCCACTTTTGTGGCATCTACAACTTTAACAATCAATCTAACACCCTAACTATCGTTGAGGTTATAAAGATTATCAAGCATTAAGCGTTTAGGGTTGATTTGTTCACGAATTGCCCTAACTTCAACTTTCGTTGGCTAAAGATCAAATCGCCCACCTAAATCAATTCCAGCAATTTACAAACTTTTGATAAGTAAATTCAACCTAAAATCAGAGGCTAGGTGATCAATCTAACCTAGACAATAAGATCGATATTAGGTGGAGATTATCGAATGATTATTAAAACCTATCTATGCTTAGTTCATGAATCCTAATCCCATCGAAAACCCTTAACCTAACTAGTGGATTACTCTCTCATGTTCACGCAAACAACAGCAGCAAAAGGGAATGAAGACTTCATTAAATCAAAGTAAAAGAGTAGGGTTTAAGAAAACTTCAACAAATATGAGGAAGACAAATCTCCAAAAATAAGTATCGAATCTCTCTCTCACTTTCGATATCTCTCCTTTGCTCTCTACGGTCTGCGTTATTTCGTGATATCCTAAAAAGGGTCGAAGACCCCCCTTTAAATAAAGCTTTGGCGGCTGACCCAAGATAGGGTTGCAAAATTAGGGTTTAATGAATATTCCCATAATTGGATCTTCTGGGGAGCGGGAGCACCTAACTCTAGCGCAGGTGCTCCTTCTGGACATAATCTTCAAAAAGATCCCTTTTTCTTTCTTTTTTGCCAAATCCAATTGCAAACTTCAAATCCTTGCTTCCAGCCACTTTAGTACCTAGAATGACTCGAAAGAGAGTGAAAGACTCGATAAAAACCTATAAACAACGGTTAGAATGCGCTAAAAACGCATTATATCAGTAGTCCTCCTCCACCATTAGAGTGTGGGATGACCAGGTGATTCGAGGCATATTCCATCCAGTCTAAAGTTTTTGTGACAGCATTAGTGGGTTTTTTTGTCTCAATAAGGAATAGGATGTCAGGGAAAATATTGCTGCGTATTTTCCTAAGCCTTGGAATTGTTGTGGTGTCTCCCAAACTACAACAATTCCAGCTCATAATTGCTAAGGAAGAGGGATTGATGGATTCTGAAAATCCACCCTTCCTGTTGTTCTTCCCCTCCTTGTATTTTGTGGTGTAGAAGTAGCCAAGGGGTTTGAGATTGATCCATTGGTGCAGCTGTATTTTGGTGAGATCCTCTTCCTGGTGTGTTGTTAGAATTGCCATTGTGTGTTCTTGTCTGTTGATCAAGGTCCTCTCTCATGTTTGGTTGTTGATTTGCAGTTATTGAGGGCCTGGTTATGCCAGGGATGAGGCGTATAGGAGGCGATATTTGACTGGTAGAGGCTCCAGGGTGGCCCACTTGCATGCTTGTATCATTGTACTTCTTGTCCTTTGCACGTCCAATGGTGTTGGATGCCAGCATAGATCTCTTTCTTGGAGATTTGTGCAATTGGACTGCATTTCTTTTGCGAGAACTCGCTCCTTGGAGAGGGTTTGGGCTTGATCATATTCTATGCTTTAAAGGTGGTCTTCCTCTCCTTTTCTTGATTCCAATTTTGTTTCTAGGTTCTTTTTCTTTCAGCTAAGGTAGATCTTGTGAGTTGTGCAGGGTTGTTCCACAATCAGGATGGTTCTCTGTGTATTGTAGTTGGTGAGCTGTTGCAGCCGCTATGATAAAGGTTGCAGTTGCCTCCATTAATCCTTTTTTCACCTTAAAAAATGCGTTGTTGTCTCGCTGATATTTCAATGGGGTTCTCCACATTGCAGTAGTTAATGGTGACATCCATCAGTTCCTCTATGACTTGCTTTGTGCTAGGAATAGTGGAAGGAAAGTTCGTTTGGTTTAAGTTTCTTTTTAGAGGGGGACGCCTTTGGCTCTGTGGAGCTATTTCAGTAGTGGATATTCTCTCTAATTCAGGTTCCTTCTGTTTCCATTGCTGTTGTTAAGTTTGTGCTCTATGGTAGTTTTACCTAGTCCTGGGGTAGGATCTTACTTCCTCTCCATTTCTTTGTTGTGAGTGAGGTCTGGTTGGAGGGTTTCTCTGAGGTTGGTGGGGGTTCAAATCTGTCCTTTGCTGAGGTCTTGTGTTACCTAGTTCAGGAGGGGAGATGTGTCTACTCCTCCAGGTTGTATGACTCGAGGATTGGGACACCTTGGAAGATGGCCTTTCTCCATAAGGTCTTCCATGCCTTTCTCTCCTCTCTTGGTAGCTCCCACGGTATGGTCTATTCTCTCTAGTTGGTGGTTGGAAGTCCCTTGGAGCTTTGGAGTTTACTTGACTTGTTGTGGTTTTGTTCCTGGAGATTGTTTCAGGTGGTTTGTGCAAGCAGTCTTCTTCCTCATGGGTGAGACAGTAACACCTGGAGCAGAAGTTTTTGAGTTTTTTGTAGATCAGGGAGACCGTTGCCTCATCCCCTCTGCCAAAATCTATTATGGTTTCTTGGATGAGAGGTTGTAGTCCGTTGATTGACACTCTTATCCTGGGTGTATTTGTGGTGATTTCTGAGTCTTCAAGTTTTCCAAGTATTTCACCAATGTTTGTTGTCATTTCCTTGTCCCAATAGTGTAGAGGGATGCCCTTGAGTTGGATCCAGAATGGGATCTGGGATGGGAAGGTTAAGGAAATGACCGGTTCCCATTTTTGGATAGTTACCATCCAGTTAGAGAAGTGGTATGGTATATTCGCCAAGACATTGTTTAGGCATCCTCCCTTGTGAACCTAAACTGGAACAGTCCGTTTCCAAGGTCAGCTCCTTCCACAGATCCAGTTAGTTCCCATCTTCTAGAGAACTAGGATATCATGGACCAGATTCTCTGAGCTTTTGGGTTTGTGAGTCTCCCTATCAAGGTGAGTTCATTCTTTAGAATTAGCTCTGAAGTGTCTATTCTTGGTGCTCGGACTGTGATTCTTGGTGGCGAGTCATTGTTTGTTGCTTTGGCCTTGCTTTTTTCCTCATAGGTCAGCCGTCGTTCCATTGTTGTTCGTGGTGTGTTGATGTCTCCCTTTGGTGATTGTTGGTGCTATCTGGTGAGCTGAGTAGGCGGAGTAGTCTGAAGCTTGGGTGGAGTAGTGGTGGCTTGAGTAATTCCTTTTAGGTGAAGGAGATTTGGAGACAGTTAGATGAGCTTCCTTGGCTTGCAGTTGTGTTCCTCAGATTCCAATGCTGGATTTACGAGCTTGAGTCTCGAGGAGTTGGGGGTGGATCCATTTCTTGGTGGTGAGGCGAGGTTCCGGTTGACAGACGGTCACCGTTGGCCTGCCTATGCACGCTGGAAAGCTTGTCTTTGTGGTTAAGTTTCTACTTTTGTGTGTAAAGGAAGTAGCTGAAAAGGTGTTTTTAAAAAGATAATAAAGTTATATCAGAAAATATATTATGTGAATAATCTCATAAAAAACCTATAAATTATTTGCAGATAATCTTATTAAACATCACTTATAAATCCATGAATGATAAAATGTATATCATTGATGTCGCCTATTTTTTCTCATAAAAATCTATAATCGTCAAATTTTAAACACTCTTGTATATTAATAGTAATAGGTTATATTACTTTTTAACATGTATAAATTTTTCATTTTATAAAAAAAAATTTTAACATTGAAAAATATAAATACAGTCATAAGTAGAAAATTTCTATTTTCTTGTTATATTTTATAACTATATTAACAAAATAAATATATTTATAATTTTTTTTTTGATATAGTTGTGCATATTTTAAACTTCTACATTGAAATTTTCATATTTTTTTATTGTATTTTAAATTTAAATTTATATGATCTCTTTTGTTTTATTATTCGCCTTTTTGGTTATTGAAATTTTTTTTCTCTTACTTTTTGTTTTCATTCTACAGTTTATAGAATATATATATATATATATATATATAATTAATTTAGACAATTATGAATTTTTTTTTCCGAATTAATTTGATATGTTATAAAAAATTTTTTGACTAATTAGTTTGAACTATAAGAATATTTTTTTCTTTACTATTTGGTAAGTTATTTAATAATTATTTTGTTACTTTTCCAATTTTAATATTATTATTTTTAATTAATTTTAATCTTTAACACGTGTCATCATCTGATTAATAATAAACACATGTCACAATCAATTGAATAAGAATTTTGTCTATGTATCGCATTCTCATCGTGCATATCTACTTTATATAATAAGATAAAGTAACACATTTTTTTAAGGAGAAATAATTGTAAAAAAATTTTTTGTCACAAAAGTAAAAGTTAATTATAGATAACTACAATTATAGATGAAAATTTATATTTAAAAACTAAAAGTGGGTTATCTTTATCCTAGCTATTTTAATAATATTTAGGATATTTTAAAATAAATTTCTCTATTTCATCTTAAAGATCATATACATATTTGAAAGTTTATATGTTTTGGTAATTATAAAAAATAAAAACAGTATACCTAAAAAGAGATTTTGTAACGAAATATTTTTGTTTCATTTCTATATTTACGTAAGAAAAAAATGGTGTAATAAAGGCAAAATAACAGAATATATCATAAATTTAGAGAAATAACTAATTAAAAATCTTGAATAATGGTAATTGAATAATTAATAGATTAATATCTACTTTAAAATAAAATAAAATAAAGACCATCACCCGGGAAATTGCTACGTCTGACTTGTTCTCCTCTCTCTCTCTCGACATTGCACTCCGATTTTTCTCTCTCTCTCTTATTTTTCTCCAACCAGTAAATTATTCATAGAAACCAGAAAGAGACGCTCAAATTTTTAGAAAATTCGAAAAGAAAAAAACCGAAATCGATTTTGTGATTTTTTTTTTGTTGTTGTTGGAGGAGAGAATAACACACACAAGGAGGACTCGGTGATGTCGTGGTTAAGATCGGCGGTGCACAAAGCAGTAGAAGTCGGCGGGAAGAACAACATCACCCGCACCGTTCGCAATTACGCCGATTCCGTCGTCCTTACCGCCGGAAATGCAGTTTCCGAAGGAGCCAAACTGATACAGGATCGCATCGTACGTAAATTCCCAAAATCCCCCTCCCGAAATTTCGCATCGTTGTGATTCCTTTCAATTTCGTCGATTATTCAAAATCGCCGATTGTGTTTGTTGATTGTAGGGATCGAGGAATGTGAAGAGCTTTAGTCTCGCGGTAAAGAGATTAGAAGAGGTTTCGGTTTCTTCTAGAGGCGGCGAGAGAGTGCAGTTGTTGAGAAGATGGCTTGTTGCTTTGAGAGAGATTGAGAAAATGTCTGATTCGTGTTCGGAGAATATCAAAACCGATGATCAGAATCAACCTAATTCCGAAGAACCCAAAGATTCTCCTAAAACATTCAGCACCGTGAGTAATTCAATCTACATTGTCTTTGGTTATGTCTATAATGTTGGGCTCTAATCGTTTTGTGAAATTTGATAGGTTTATTACGTTGATCCTGGTCTTCCTGGTGAACCAATGACTTTCCGCGATGTGTTTCTTCATAGTGAGGCGCTTGAAGGGATGGTATTATCAATGGTAAGATAGATTCAATACCGTTGTGTTAGCATTGGGCTCTTTGATGATTCTGAAGCATTGTAAGAGAGATTCAGACTGACATTTTATTGCTGATACACTGAGTTTAACCGCAGGTTAACTATTTTTCTGTGAATCAGATTCTGGAAGCACCGAATGAGGAAGAAGTACAGCTGCTACTGGAACTATTTGGGTGATGCTGATTTCCATTTCGTTGAAAAGTTGTGTTTTCAGTTGTTTTATGAGAATGTGAAACAACTCAAATGGTCATGGTTGATACATACAGGCTCTGTTTGGCAGGAGAGAAGGAAGTTCATGAAGCAGTAATTCAAAATGTGCAGGACTTAGCGATGGTGTTTTCGAAATACAAGGATGAAGTTCTGGTAACGATGTGCTGGATTTTGTTTTAAAAAGTGTTCTTTCACCTAAACTCTGTTCCTTTATAGTATATATTGCTTGACCATATAATCTCATAGCACACATGTTCTTGGATTGTTTGATGAACAAGCTCACTGGATTTAAATGTTATTGAATAGTTAGAGGTCTTGCACTCTGTAATGTCTCTTTCTGTTTTTTGGTTAGGCAAAGCGCGAGGAACTTCTTCAATATGTCCAAGGTGCAATTGCAGGGCTAAAAATCAGTGCTGATCTTGCAAGGTATTCTTGGATCAGAATTCTTTTATACACTCTCTAACTTTTTCCATGCTGAAGCTTTGCGTGGCATCTTAAGAATGTCCTCTAAAAAATTTACTTCTTTTGTCTCAATTCTCGTTTGTGACTGGCTCAGAATAGATACTGAATCCCATACACTGATGGAAAAACTCGATAAGACGAAGGTCAAGGTTCTCGAGCAAGCTTCAAATGAAGATGGCTCAAAAACGTCTGGAACCACTGCTGCATCAACAGAGGTGAGATTGTCTCCACATTGTTCATTCTTAAGCCTTGGTCACATTAGACGTGGTCTCAGATTTTCAACTATTGTTTCTTTACTTATCATGTATAGAATTAGAAACAACAGCTGGAGATCTTAATATGTAGATTATATGTTCACATATAAGCCAAGTGAAAGGAAGTACCATAAGGCTTCTAGGAGAATCTTTATTGGATTGTTTTATTCCCCCAAGTCTTTTTGATCTGTCGATACATCCCTGGATTAATTTCTGTGAGACGTACTGAAAGGCTTGGGTCGTCGCAGGCTCTCCGGGAAATACTTGAGCAAGTTCGAACGTTTTCGAAGCTAGAAGCACTCCTTATCAGGAAAAAATCATTACGTAATGGTGATTCCCTTCAACTCCATAGTGAGAAGGTGAGGAATTGCAGACAACTCAAAACATTCATTGCTTTCATTGGATTGTCCTTAATTGTCTCAGACATATTCTGTCTTGTTATAGATGATTATTTGCATGTTTCTTACAAAATCTTGGAATTTCCAAATCTATTCCGCAAAACTAACTCTGTTATTTAACTCTTGCCTTGATGCCACTAGTGTACTGCCTTATATACCTAATTTATCATTTAACTGTTGGTTTTGATGTTAAAAGGTGATCATAATTTAATTAGATTCACTCTGTATCTTGTAGGTTGATAAACTGAAAGTTTTGTCGGAATCTTTACTCAATTCTACCTCTAAAGCCGAAAAGCGAATTGTGGATCATAGGTGAGCAAATGTAACATGGTAAATTTCAAGTTTTATCTACTTTCATTACTACCATAGCTCAAACCTATTCTTTTGCCATATGAAAAAGCAGAAGCCAGAAAGAAGAAGCTCTTAGCTACCGAGTTTCTAAAACAAACGAAGTTGGCCAGCTGGAGAAGGTTTGCAGCCCCTACTCTCTTGTACCTTGTTTATAAGATATTGACTCAGTGTTCTTGGTGCATTTTATTATGGGCTGAGTACAAATGTAATTTCCAGGATGTAGAGGCAGAATTAAAAAAACTTGAGAATTCGAAGGATGATCTTGAAGCTGAGCTGAAAAGGGTAACTTTCACAAGAAGTTTATTGAACTGGTAGAGATTTAGATTTGTAGGTCATATTACAGAGTTCACACGTTTTTTGAAGGTAAACACCTCAATAACATCTGCCCGGGCTCGCCTGCGCAATGCCAGAGAAGAAAGAGAGCAGTTTGATAATGCAAGTAATGAAATTCTTATGCACCTGAAGACAAAGGTACCTCCTTGTTCTTTCCCCCTGGTATTAGCTAGATGGAATGTAAGCAGGGTCATAGCAGTATAAAATTAGCCCATAAGAATAATATTTGATGTTTGGCTGGCTTACATTGTAGGAAGAAGAGCTTACGCGTTCAATATGTTCATGCCGAGTAGAGGCAGATGTTGTAAATAAGTGGATCAAGTTCTTGGAAGATACTTGGACTCTCCAGTCTAAATTTTCTCAACAAAAGGAAAGACAAGTGAGGTATGTCTTATCCTCACTTTGCAAAGAACTCAGAAATTGTTCTGCTTACCTAAGTATTTTCCATTTGATCCGTCTTTTGCCGTTTATTTCACCATGGATCGATACTCAAGTGGTGAGATGGAGAGATATAGTGACCATTTCATCGACTTGATTGTTCAACTCCTCTCTTCCTACAAGGTAATTCAAAATGTTAACCCCCAAAATCAGTGCCAATTTTATCATGATAATTGTATACACTATTCTGATAAAATAAACTTGAACTTCACTTGGTTATAAACTGTAAACCAAAGATGAAAATATCTCACATTTGTATTTTAATATCAACTCAGGAACAGTTGGATCCTTTTATCCCCAAGATCCGAAGAGTCGTGGAAGTTTTGGAACCAAGCAAAAGGTAAATACATATATGCTGACTTCTCTGTCGTCCTTGTATACTTCACTTGACCAAAGTTAGGCTGATAGCTCTAGTTGATCTGTTTACGAGGAAATATTAGGTTAGATGCAGAAAAAATCACAGATGATAAGGATACAAAGCCAATCGACTCTAGAAAACAGCTTGAGAAGGAGTATCTTGACCTCGAAGCTAAGGTAATGTCTTCATGAAATAGAAAATTAGCCACTTTTCTTAAACCAGAACATTAGCTAAGCTTGCTTCCAACTGCAACGGTTCTTCTGATTCTTCTTTATGAAAAAATTTCAGTTTGTAACAACATTAAGTGTGGTGGATGCTATGAAAAAGCCATTCTATTCACAGACGGAAGGTATCACCAGGTAAAAGTTACAAAAACATGCCCCTTCTTTTGTAGACATCATAGTCATATTTGGACCGAGAGATCCGACTGCAACTTTGTTTCTGTATATTTCCTCCTTTGAAGAACACTGAAATATGAGTAGGGAAAACAATACGAACTTCTCCTGGTTTGGTGTTCTTGATTCAGGAAAGACGATAAAAGAGTGAAAGAACTATTTGAGGCATTGGACAAAACAAGAGAAGATTTTGAGTCTATTGAACGCCCGCTTCTAGATATCGAGTCTCCTTCAAGAACCTCTTCTTCTTCACGCTCACCGTCCCTGAAGATGACTCACGAGACTCCACTTTCCGATACAATGCTACTGAAACCATCTGGTGCTGATGAGTCCCCAGACAGTAAAAAAGGGTCTTCAGAGAAGGAAGACCCGGCGAAGAAACAGCTCGAGTTGGAACTAGACGACGGTGACGATTTCCTGGCAGATGAAATCAGTGACTGGGAATTCGACGCTCTTGATGACACACTGACCTCAAAAACCCAATAGCTGACCCCAAGTTTTGCAAAGGTAAAAGCCACATGATCTCATACTTAAAACTCACATAACAGTAGTTGAACTATCTATTCTTTGCAAATTCACATGATTTTTGGCAATAGAAAACTACCAAAAACAATCAAAGAGTTGCTCTCAGGTCAAATAGCTTGGGCCACAAGTCTAAATCTTTGAAGGTTATTACAGTGTTAGTAGTGAGTTTTTTTATGTTACATTTCGTTTTTGTTATTCTTTTGGTTGTAACAGATGATGGACAAGAAGATCTATTACTATATAACTAACTCTGAATGGTTCCGATTTGACGGAGTATAAAGACATAAAAGGAAAATGTAAGTTTCTTTCTTCTTTTTGGAATTTCTAATTTCATATATGATCAACTGTAGATAAGAATTACACATTTTATATTTATATCCAATAAGTTTAAAGTAAAACTTTTACTATATTATATACTCTTATCACCTTTCCCGGCATATTTTTTGGCTTCCCTCCTCCGGAGATAAGAATTAGACTATATGTTATTTTTTTCGTCTTTTTCATTTTGGTTCCTTTTTGATATACATTTTTTAAGTAGAGGATATGAATGCATGATGTAAATATGGTGGTGATTCATCTTTTATTGACTGCAAATGTTCTACGTATCTATGTTATGTTTAAAATTTGAATGTGAAATGCATCAATATTTACGCTCTCTAATAAATGCATTTGCTACCTCACACAAAACAATGCGATTATTGTTTACTGAAAAGTAAGTAAACAAACTTATTTGACGTTAGTTCGTTAGCTAAAAGAATCCAAATTGTTTTTTTTTTTAGAGGAAGATTTTCTTATTGCGTAGTATATGCTAAAATGTAAATATATACATTTGTCATTAAACATTCTTTCGAGTCTGGAATAGCAACTGAATTTTATGTTTTCTATCTGAAAATATATACAATAATTTGACAAACAAACATAAATGCAAACGCGGAAAGAAACAATCAATCCATTATTCTCTATTTTAACTTATCATTCAATATTATAACAACTGTATTTATTATTTCGTATGCACTGACACAGAGATTGTTTGCATCAAGTGGATAGCAAAACAAATGGTTAAAAAAATAGTCAGACAACTCATGAGATCTGATTTAAGTTGACTGACAATTCTTTGGTAGAAACTGCAAAAGTGGTCGAATGGTTTTTGTTGTTATCATTTGGTGTCTTGGCTTAGTCCTACCTGAACAGTTCGATTTCCTTATATAATTTAACAATATTTCAAGAGGTTCAAATTCGAATTACGTGGTAGCTAAGAATATGTATGCACATTACAATTTCAAGTCCACTTATTGTAAGGAGAAATAAATAAACAATAACAAAAGGAAAATATCAGGTAGGTCCTCAATTATATGTACTTCTGTAGTGTTGTGGTCTTATGGTGTGCATATGTTTTTGACTGAGAGAGGCTTCCCACTAACTCACTCCATTAACTCATTAATGGGATCTAAATTAATTAAGCATTTGTTTACAACTAATTACTCTGAATCTTATTCCAACTTTGCTACTTTGTTTAAATATTTCCAATCCTACTTTTGTTTCTTTACGTTTTCTTTGTCATGATCACATTCAAAACCATATACTAAGTTAGAGAAATTTCAGATTTTGGATTGGGATTTGGCGCAAATTAATATGCGTGACATTGACATTATCATTTGTTGATTTATTCACAGTTTGGGATATTTTTTTTTGTAAGTTGAAAGTGCAGTTAGTTGTTTTCATTATTCCACTTCTTTACCACATTTCTATTAAAAACTCTAAATTCTTCCTAGAACAACAAAAAAAGAGTTAGCAAGTATTTTACAAAACTGAAAAATGGGGAAAAAGGGGAGATTGATAGTGCTAGACATTTACTTTGTGAGGTGTTTCAATGATTGAAACAGAGAAGAAGTCACTTAGCTTTTTAGTACTTCGCTGTGTACGACAGAGTTCCCACTCCAATTCTCTACAATTCTAACTAAGACATAATTGGTACGGAATTACCAACTAAATAGTACAACTAACTAAACATTCCTTTTCTATTATGATGAAATTTGTTATATATCATTTTCTTTATAAGTAGATATTTAAGATTTTGGTTTGATATATGTCAACAATATGTCACATGTATCAACCGAATTTGTAGATTTCAACGATTTTCTATTTGAGATGTTAAATCTTTATAAAACATTTTCTCATTTCTATTCTCGTTAACATTACAATGTACATGTATTGTGTAAAAATAAAATAAACCAAAGGCTAAACCAAATCGGTTTACTATTTACAAGTGAACCGAATAAATACATTTGATATTTTCTTTTTTCGTTTTTTGTAGTTCCACACACAGCCATAATATAAAGGAATTGCCTTTGGTTAAGTAGGCTTTAAGTAGTATAAAGTTGTAACTAAATTGACTAGAATTCCAACCTCTAATAATCTAATATGTATAAATATGAAGTACAAAGTTCATAAATCAATTTATCTTAGTCCATTGATACTATCTTATTTCTAAGTTCATTACACGATAAAAGAGGAAAGTATATGATCTTACATATATCTTCAAAGTCAAACTGGAAAGTGACTAACCTGAGACTCTTCGGCTTTGCCGCGAAAACCGTTTGCGATGATCTATCTACTTTATGTTTTATTGCTTTAAAATTATGTTGTAGTAACTTTGGAGGTCCCTTCTTTTGTATTTTGATTGGTTAAATAAATGAAATAAATTTATTGAAAAAAAAAAATCTTACATGTGATTATTTTATGAATAAAGAAAGTAGAAAGCGAAAAGACTTCAGAAAATACTAGTATAGGAGTGTGGGGATGAAAGGAGCTATCCACTTACCCACAACCTGCAACAATTATTAACCTTTTTCGATTTCAAAAAAATAAAATGATAAAACATTTTTGATATATATGAGAAACAAGAGTTGTGCATTTTAATTGTAAAAAAAAAAAAGAACATTGTGACTTTTGTCACCTATCGTTTGTGCTCTTTTACCTCTTCACGTGACCGTTTGTTATTGTGGCCAATGAGGCACGAGATAATTTAAAGATTTTACGTGCTACTAAACTTTTATGCATAAATCAATGTATACTCGCTCGGCACATGAATATTTTTCGTTGTGGAATCGACTCGTGCTAGTATATTGCTTCTGAGAAGTTTTTTTTAATTTATTAGTGGACAATCGTCATTCACATAGGTTGGTTTGTTCTCTTTAAAGATTAACAAAATGAAAGTATGCAATATATTCATGGTTTATGGGATGTAGGTCTAGAGTGAAATAACAAAGTATTTTGAAATATGCGAATTTTGTTTTGACAATCGTACAATCATACATGTTTTCCGTGCTTATGTTTCGGCAATTCTCATAAGATCTTGTAGTAGTAATCTAATTAGATCTGTATCCATGTATCTTTAACGTAGTTGGGAGTATCTTTGGTTTTAGTGAAGTTACTAGCAAAATGTGTATTTATAGAGGAAACGAAAATCGAAAAACAGTTTTAAGGTATAAAGTACGAGCAATGGGGAATATATAATCTATTGAAGACTTCAAAATTGATCCACAAAACTCATTAATCGATTTATATTAACCGGAATTCGTATCATATTTTGATTGTACATTTGTATATGTGAGTGTGTGTATGTGAGTTAAATGACAAAAACAATAAGACAAATCCATGTAATGCAACGGAAAACTTTGATATCGTGGTAATCAAGATATGGCTCCCTAGAGAAAATTAGTGGTTCTAGACAAATCTTTTTGAAAAAAAAAAAGAATTACATACCTTGGATGTATTACAATCTACAAACACAAACATGATAAAAATACAATAATAAACATTCAAATATTATAAAATTGAAAGGAAAAAAAAAAGAGAATAGTAGCCACCTAGCTATTTAAAATTTAAATAAAATAGTAAAAAGGAAAGAACTAAAAAAGATTAATAAAAAGGTCACTTTAAAAGATGCTCTTTCCCTCCCCATGAGCTCTTCTCAGTTCTCACACAGTCCTCTTGAAGTAAGTAAACCCACACAAAGAGAGAGAGAGAAAGAAACAAAGATTCAGATTTCAGACATACATACATAGTTTCAACATGGCTTTGCATGAAACAGAATCAAGAACACAAGTAGTTATGTCCAAAGATGATGATTACATAGACATGGAAGTCAATCTCTCTTCTTCTTCATCTTCTTCTCCTTCCTCAACCTTCTTCAGCTTCGCCGTCACTTCCTCTCCACCGCACAACCGAGAATTCGAATTCCAAATGTGTTCCTCCGCCGTAGCTTCCGGCGAATCCAACACATCTCCGGCCGATGAGCTTTTCTACAAAGGTCAACTCCTCCCTCTCCATCTCCCTCCTCGTCTCAAAATGGTCCAAAAGCTTCTCCTCGCCTCTTCTTCTTCCTCCGTCGTCTCCGCCGCAACAAACACACCGGTTTCCCCACGCGCCGCCGTGTCCTCACCGCGGAGATTTAGTAGCAGTGAGATCGAAGTTAATGGTTCGGACGAGCAATGTTACTTCGAGATTTCAACAGAGCTCAAGAGATTCATCGAAAACAACAACGAGAATCTTGGAAACAGTTGGAGTAAAAAGATCAAACATTCATCGATTACTCAGAAACTCAAAGCCTCAAGAGCTTATATAAGAGGTCTCTTCACAAAACCAGGTTGCTCCTCAGATTCATCAGAGATCCATTCAAAATTCAAACTTGAGAACATCAAAACCTCTAAATCCTCGAAACTCAAGAACCCATTTGCCAAAACTGAATCAGGAAACAACAACAACAATCCTCAATTGATGATGATTCATAGAAGATCTTTCTCTGGTGTGATACAGAGACAACAACATTCTCCTGCAAAGTGTTCTTCGTCTTCTTCATCTTCTTCTTCTTCTTCTTCTTCGGCTTCTTCGTCGCTTTCGTCTTCGTTCAGTTTTGGATCAAACGGGTCTTTGGATCTACAGACTCTGATGAGAAGTAGTAACGCAAGCTCAGAGATTGATAACTCCATTGAAGGTGCGATTGAGCATTGTAAGCAATCGTTTACCAATAGGATTAAGAGTAATGTGGGTGAATCTGAGCTCTCTTCTTCAAGAACATCTGTTTCCACTTCAGGTGATCTTGAAAGAGAATGAGAATTCACAGAATTACATGGATCTTTGATGCTCTCTCTCTCTCTTTTTCTCATTTCCTAAAAAAAGGACACCAAAAGTTCAAAAAAAGGAACTTTTTTTTTTCTTCCTTTCTACTTTCTGATTTTTTTCTTTCTCTTTATGTATTTAGATTCTTTTTAAGTGTGTTTTTGTTTTTTTAGAAGTTTGTTGAATTAAATTGGGGTTTCTCTCTTTGTTAATGCTATAAAATTTACTAATTTAATTTCAAGGTTTTTCTTCTTGGGTTTAAACTTGGAATTAGGTTAAAGTTTCCATTAGTGATAATTACGAAAACAGAACAACAAAACATTCTATTAAACGAGGAAATTTGAAGATAAATAGTGTTTTGACTTTTGCGTTTTTTATTATTTGATTTTGTTTATGGAGCATGACATCGTGGAAAGTAAATATCAAAATGTTGTACTTACTGATTGAACCAATTCATGCACTAGATTCATCTACATTTTTTTTTTTTTTAGCAACTAGTTATTTCTATTATGCATATTCGTGACTAGTTTTGTATGCAATTCAAATTAATATCGTGTTGTTCAATGATACTAACTCCAAGACCTTATGCATTTATGTAACTCATCAGCTAGAGCCTAGAGATCACATGTCACTAGTTTTTCTTTGGCATTTATTATCGTCTTCTTTTATTTTTTCTAGTTATAAAACGTCAACAAAAAAATTATTATTGAGTTTATCCGCAACGGTTAAAATTTAGCAAGTAAAAAACAACCTTACAAATGGTCAAAACAATGATAATTTTTTTATATGAAAAGCTGTTAGCCTTATTAGAAAATGGTACTAGTAAAGTAAGAGATACAACTTGGATAATATTAAAATTTTGAATAGAAGTGGAATGACTTTGGGTTTGAAAAATTGTGTTTTACTATAAAACCCAGAATTTTAACTTTAATTAGATCTTTTGGGCTTAGTATTAAAACATAAAATATGGAAAGCAGATTTCACTTGTGGAAACAATGAAACAAATTGTTTAACAAAAAAAAAAAAAAACAATGAAACAAATAATATACTGAAATGTCCCCACCCCATCTATACATTAAAAATAGATAACATACAACTTTGTGAGAACAAAATTTCCCAATTCAAACATCTAACAATTTGAAACATAAGGAATACAATTTTTGTTGTGAACTCAATGAACTAAACAAGAAAAAGTGAACTATTTTCACATTATATCACCATATTAGTTTAAGTTTCAAATCTAATTAGTAATTGAGAAATTTTTAAAAATGTCATTTTTCAAAAATACAATTTTTTAAAAATATTTTTAAAAATGCAATTTTTCAAAAAAAAATTTATTATATCATTTATGTTTGGGTTAACTATGTTGTATTAGGGATCAAAATATTTTTTAGGGTTTATAATTTTAAGATTTAGACTTTAAAATCTATAATTATTAGTATTTTTGCAAATAAACACCTATAAGTGACATTCATGCAAATGTACACACGACATTTTTGCAATTGTCCCTTAGTAATTATCAATATGTAAATATTTAAGTTTGCAATATCCAAATTCATTATTTTCAAAAAAACGAAAATCAAATTCATAATATACATTTTTTAATCATTGCCACATTAACAATTTCCCATAAAAATTGTAAACATTGGAGGTAGAAAAACTTTTTTTTAAGGGCTATAGAAAAGGAAATTTGAGAAGACCTAAAAGAAAGATAAAGGAGGAAGCAAACTGAATTAAAGCGACTTTACAGCAATAGAGAGGATCCTCTCGTTCTTCTCCATCTGAGGTGTGCCTTTCCATATGTTTAAAAACACTATAGGCTATATTTTATGTCAAACCTAAAAAAAAAAAAAACTCATATTTTATCCCCGAGATGTTTATAATTCAAGAGATACGATGCAAAAGAAATATAGGTCAATACCATATAATATGATTATTTTATTTGAATTGGCTAGTAAGTACAGATAGAAGAAGAAAAGCTAAAATGGGTCCATTTTTTTCCGGGTCCAACTTTACATTCATATAAAGTAACCCCACAAACAAAAAAAGGAATAACTCAAAGTATCTTTTTATTTTGATATTTCGAATATAAAGATTTCAATGATTGTGAGATTCTTGAAGTTTATCACTCTATATACAAGAGATATGGTCCCATTGATGAATCACTTAATTGATTTAAAGCCATACATTAGATAGTGTAAGATTTTGGATGAGCAATATAACTCGTTAGAAATGTTTGAGCAGTGAAACTACATAAACTTATAGTTTTATCAATATGATAACAAAGGTATATGTTTTTGTTATTCTTTTTTTTTTTAAATAAAGGTATATATATTCTTTCATTTTCCTTTTTGGAAAAACGTATTTATTTTTGTTTTGCAATTTTTCCCCAGATGTATAGTACAAAAAGGGCATGTAGTCTAAGGCTACAGTCTCAACTTTCACCAAGCAGCAGTCCAGTCCACAATTTGTTTTGTTAAAAATCTTGTTTTACTGAAATTGCTCAAGAAGAGAAAGAAACAAACATTTAACAAATAAATATTGAGGAAATTTGTAAAAATATTACAAAAATTTTATGTATTTTGAAAACTAACCCATGTTTCCAAAAGTTTGAACATTAACATTTTTGCAATGGAAATTACCAAAAATATTTCAAATAAATCGAATATATAAAGTTTTTTAAATCAATTTTTGTTATCATTGGGTAATTACTTTTATTATAAAAAAATTTACAAAATAAAATGGATATAATTTAACGTGGTCAATTAAAAAATATATATATATATATATTGCACATAAATTAAAAAAATACATTTGTGAAAAGATTAAAAATGGTAAACTCCATAAAATTTATTGTTTGTGTACAAGATATATAATGTCTAGTTCATTTGATTTAGTTGATTATAAGATACTTAAGCTGACATTTTTTTGGTCTATCGAAATTCTTATATTTTACACAATAATAATCGATTGAAAGATTTACTTTTATGATTTAGTATAAAGAATGTTTTTGTGTTATTTACATGTTGAGAGAAAGAGTCATAGAATAATAAAAATGTTATAAATTGTGAAATATTAACCAACATATAGTTAAAATAATGGTGAAACTCATGCACAATCATAAGAGACATGAGTCACTAGTAATGTTTGTTGATGGAAAAGCTCGTACATTACTATCTCAACTTGAGGTATAAACTGTTATAGATCGCTTAAAAAAATTTTACAGACTTGATTGAAAATTGATTTTCCATTTATATTATATTTTTAATATGTTGCAGCCACTTGAAGCAATAATAAAAAAACGATACAATTATGCTAATTTGAGGGTCATTTAAAGTAGTATTGGTGAAACGTTTATCCAATGTATTTTAAAATATACTACTTTTTATCTATAAATTCTCAAATTTTATGAAAAAAATTGTTGTCTTAAAATTTTAAAAAGGTTAGTTCTCAAAAATTTAAAAACATGGATTAGTTTTCAAATTACATAAAATTATAGGATTATCAAACCAAATCTCCCATATATTTTGACCCAAACAAAAAAAAACTCAACAAATAAATATGAAGCTTTTTATTTTATTTGTCCTGCTGTACTATTTCAGTTAATAATTAAATAAATTCGCGTGGAGGAAAAATCTCGTTGAAAATCTGAAGAGTCCATGGGAAGCATGATGAGTGTCAGCTGCATGAAAGTGTATAGCTTTCGTTTTCCATGCATGAAAGCTAAACTTATAATATAACATTGATTTAAATAATCTACATCAAAGTCATGATTAAAGCACCTTGTAATTATTAAGAACATAAAGAAAATTTGTTAATAAAGTGTGACTAATTATCATCAACAAGCTCAAACACACAATACATCGTCTTGTGTAATTCGTTTGTCCGTGTGGTAAGTGCTAACGAACTTTCGGTAATTTTCTATATTCTTTAAAATTTATCTCCATAACTTAAAATTTTCTCCATAAATAATTCACATATGGGAGATATTATATTGTTTACCATGTTAAAAATATGTGTTATTGTTCTGGCCGGGGTTGATCGTACAATTGTAAGTCGTAAGTAGTTCACTAATTAACAATTAGGTTTAGAAATAGTATTATGAAAAAACAAAACAAACCTCACTACAAAAAAAAGGCAATTTAACCGATTTTATTGCGTTGGAAATTTCAGATCGAATTCAAACAGAATTCGGATCAATTTTCCACGGTCAAAAAACCATCAGAAATCGATCGGAATTTTTTGACCATCGGAAATTAGTCGAAAAATGATCGGAATTTCGTGGGAATTTTAATCCGTCAGAAATCGGAAAAAAAAGTAGCAATTATACCCACGAATCATATTGCATATTCTGTCGGAAATCCATGAGAAAGTTTCCCACAGATTTTCTAGAGAATGTGGTTTAGAATTACAAACTTTAGTCCAAATATTCAAAAAGCTAATCCTACAAGATAAGTTATATACAAAATATAGTTGATCAAATAAAATGATAAACAACTTGTTTTCATTTTAGAATGTCATAACTTTTACATAAAAGTCTTACAACTTCTAGTTTAAGTTATAATATATATCACTAGAGTTATTTTCGTTTATGCATATATGTTTTGTACATTACACACAAATTAAATTTAAACATGTATTTTAGTTGGGTGATGATATTATTCTTTAATTGTAATGTATTTTGATGTTGTTTACATCAATTTTGCATACCTATATCCTAATTCTTAGGAAATCTGTGGGAAATTTCCAACGTATTTCCAATGACTTAATATTTTTTTCAAAAACATAATTGCCGTGGGAAATCCGTCGGAATTTTTTTCACGGATTTCCGACCGATTTTGGATTTTGACCACCAAAATTTTTGAAAAATCACTAAATTTTTTTTTAATGAATTTCAATTTTGTGGTACATTTTAGAAATTAGACGGATTTCCAATGGCTCTTTCCCACGGCAATAAATTAAAAAAAATTATATTTTGGTGTCGGCAAAAAAATTCTAAAACTATATACAGAATAGATTTTATCTCCTTCATTCTAAAACTTTACTCTCTCTCTCTAAACATTTCTCCTCCCCCTTCTCTCTAGATTGTTTCAAAAATATGTAAGTTTTCTTGTGTTTTATTAATTAAATTGTTTGTTTCATATATATAACTTGATATATTATGGGTTTATGAATGTGATTTTGTTAGATTAAGTGGTTTAGATTGGGTAATGGTGAATTTAGGTTGTAAAGTTGTGAAATTAGTGATGAATTTAGTGTTTAGATTGTTGTTTTATATTAAAAGTTCATTAGAACATGTTTTTTTTTATATTATAAAATGGTTTTGTGTATACTAATCACGTTTTTATATATGAAAAATGTGAGTTTGGATTGTAAAAAGTTTTATATTTTAAAATAAATTCTATATGTAATTTTGATATATTTAAATATATTTATGATTAAAAACGTGATTATACGTTTTCGAAATATAAATGTAACTTTGATATATACATTATCAATGTAATTTTGTATAATTTTACATAAAATTAGATTTTTAGTTAGATTTATTTATATTATGTTGGTTCCAACTTTATTTAAATATATTGTTCAGGTCTATCAAAGACTTTCGTGATGTCTTGTTTTGGGAAGTTCGCGTAGGTCACATACATTAAGGAGCGATGATGAAACTCCAAATTTGAACAAATTTTGCGTATCGCGTGAGCAACTGACGGTTGAATAGCTAGTGCAACAACCAGGCCGAGAGCTTATCCCAAAGCTACATTATTCTCGAGAGGGAACATCGTCCTGGTAAAACTGATAAATATTTTATATTTATATTTAGATTTTTTACTAATTCGCTTTTAACCTAAAATATATATTTTATTTTATTTGTAGGTTTGACATTAATCCATTAACTAATAAGTTGTTTATGAAAATGTTGCATGGACTCCTCCGTCGGACATGAAATGATTTTCCAGTTGAAGAAAAAGAAACGTGGTTCTGCTTTTTACTATAATTAATAAAAAAAATAGATATTTTAATAAAGTATTTTGTTATTATAATATATAAATGGCTAATATTGTTTGTTTGTTTCTAACTTATAGCAAAATTTTACTTGGGAACCTCAGCATACGAGGTTCATTCGGGTAGAGTTTGAAAAGATGGATGCGTTAGAGTACTTGGACCACATGAACGATTGGAAGCAGAAGTGGATCGACGGGAAGGAAAAGCCAAAAGAGTTGGACGATGATTGAAACAACCCATCCCGAAAAATTTGAAATTTTTCTAATTAAAGACCCGGATTATCATTATCACAAATGATAATCCTCAACGGTCGAACCTAAACATGCGGAATTCATCAAACAATTAAAACAAATTCAATAGATCTCATACTCTACTGAATCCTACCAGTTCAATTCAATAAACCAAATTAGTAACCAATAAACCAATCAACCAATATCCAATAACAATAACAGTGGTTTCAGAATTTACTAGCAACCTAGCAATTCTAACAATACATCCACTCAGACGAGACACTAGATCATCTCCTCTTTGCGGCCATGATTCCACGATCACAATTTCTCTTTACCTGCAACACATGGCAAAAAGAGTTGCGTGAGTATTATCACAAATACTCAGCGACGCGGTCATCCCGTCTACAGGTTATACACATAGGCATAAGCAAGAGATACAATACCAGGATGAGCAAACAACAAGCATAACGAACAATCAAACACGAACAGTTTAGGAGCACTGTGTCGATCGACACAACCACTAGGTGTCGATCGACATACTGCACATGTGTCGATCGACACACCACCATGGTGTCGATTGACATGATGCACCTGTGTCGATCGACACAAAGCAATTGTGTCGATCGACACGACATCGCAGAACAAAGAACGAGCCTATCCTCTCATGGCTCGAACCTTAATGCAACCCATCGATCTCCTGCACGTTTTCATCCACAAAACACACGAAATCCAGTCCAAACAACCGCAAACAATCATATTCCATCTATTCCTCTATCCTAGTAAACCTACGGTCACGCACTCACCTCGAAAAATGATTGAAAAGGATGAGGAACCCGAAGAACGCGAAGAACACAACCTCCAAATCCGAAAATCTCCAATCAACACCAAAATCCCAGACTCCAAGGATCACCAATCAACCAGAAGTCTCCCAACACTCCAAAAAATTGTCCAAACCTCTGATTTTCGCCCAAAAATTCTCTGGTCTGCGATTTCTGGAAGAAAAGTCGGCCAACCTTCACTGTTCCTGCCTTTTTATACAACCCTACGATTTCCTAAACCGACCCACCAAACCGGAAAATTAAACCGAACATGTCGGTCCAATTTCAACTCGTGTCGATCGACATGACGTCCAAAGCCGACTTTCTCACAAGTCAAAAACACTCGTGTCGATTGACACACACACCCTGTGTCGATCGACACCCAACCAAAAATCCACTTTTTGGTTCACGGACGTTACAATTTTCCCCCACTAACACGGATTCGACCTCGAATCACGCGACCCCGTCCTGCTAAGGTTAACAATCCCGTCTAAAACCCAACCAGATTCACCCGGAACATCAATGATGCAATGCTCTCTGATCCGGATTAGGGCTGCCCGATTGATCGCACAACAATAAAAAAAGAACATGCACGACCAACCGTTGACCCAGAATTGGACCAAATGATCGCGCAACAATCAAACAAGAACATGCACGACCAACGACGCTACATATGATACCAGGGTTGTCCGAACTGAGGTCCCAAACACAAGTAAAACCCTAGACTCGACGTCTACATACACACTCCTGGCCCTCGGCCAGCACCACTTGTGATCACACCTGATCTCCGAGCTCCAATAGTCTCATACTAGCCACATTGCACCGTCTCACCACGGCTGCAATCCTGATCCAACCCGGTCAGCACCACCTAAGATCCACTCCCGATCCCCGAAGTTCATCCAGTCTCATACTTACAATCACACTACAGACACTACTGCTCATACTCATATCTATATACACCACCCCACTCTCAGGATCGTCACCCTTTGAGCTCTCGATGTATATCATACCACCCCACCTTTAGGACTACCGTCCATCCAGCTCTCGGTATGCTTCAGCCCCTCCCACTCTCAGGACACACAGTCCGTCAAGCTATCGGCTGCAGAGGAATCACACATCCTCTGGAGAGGCTTCGGCCCCTCAAAGTATATGCAAGAGAACCACTTTCTGCCGGAGAGAACCTCACTGTTCCCTCAAGTATATCCAGGAGAACCACTATCCCCTGGAGCAATCATGCTAAAACATGCATCATAAGCACCTGTCGACCAAAGTCACCTCTCGTGGTTATCCGGAACAACCCAATCACCAGGGTGTTCCACAGAGTCCATGGAAAAGACAGTCCTAACTCACATAAGACTTCTATTCCAGACTCCCCCTAGAAAATAGACAGGCTCTAACTCACATAAAACCTCTATTTCTAAGCGCCATCTAGGGAATAGACAAGTTTTAACTCCCGTAGAATGCTATCGCTAGAACTCCACATGACATACCCGTCATCACAACACATGACACCACCAGTCATATCATCAAAACACACGTCTCACACGCATTTAATAAGGAAAACCCATCTTATTAAACCTCAAAATGTATAATTGTCACAACAACATCAAAACAAAGATACATACATCTCATTGCCAAATGCTAAAACAGACTTTGAAAACCATAAAGACACTCAAGTCACCGCTTGCTTCTCGAACCACTTCGAGAACTTCGTCTTCATCATCGCTTCTGGTTCCCAAGTCTCCTCCTCAATACCGTCACAGTCCCACACGACTCTCACCAACGATATACTCTTCCGACGCAGCACATTGACTCTTCACCGGCCTCACCGCCAATGTCATGCTGGGCTGAATATTCTCCAGAATCCTAGCCAACACCTCCTCAGACTCATGTAGACACTTCTGCAGCATCAAAACATGGAAGACTTTGTGAAAAGCCTTAATACTCTGAAGTAACTCCAATCGATAAGCTACCGGTCCGACCCGCTCCACCATCTTGAACGAACCCATAAACCTTGGACTCAGCTTATTCTCTGAAATGGATCTGTTAGAACCACTCAACATCGCTGCCTTGAGATACACCAGGTCTCCCAGCTCAAACTCTAGCTCTTTCCGTCTCCTATCGGCATAACTCTTATGCCGATCCTGAGCTTTTTTCATGTTCAGTCTCAAGACACGGATCTTCTCTGTCGTCTCCTGAACAAAGTCCGCACCAAACATGCTCCTTTCCTCCACTAGAGTCCAACATAATGGTGTCCGACACGGCCTCCCATACAGAGCCTCATATGGAGCCATCCCAATACTCGCCTGGTAACTGTTGTTGTACGCAAACTCAACCAGGTTCATGTGATCCGCCCAATGACCATCGTAATCCAGCACACACATCCTCAGCAAGTCCTCCAATAGTCCGCTCGGACTGCCCATACGTCTGAGGATGATACGCTGTGCTCATATGCACCTTAGTACCCATCTTAGCGTGGATCGCCCTCCAGAACTCTGAGGTAAACTTTGGATCCCTGTATGACACAATACTCGCTGGTACCCCGTGCAGCCTCACTATCTCCTGCACATACTTCTTAGCCAACACCGCCGCTCTGTCAGTTTTTTTGATGGCATGAAAATGTGCTGACTTGGTCAGATGATCCATAATAACCCAAATCGCATCATATGTCCGTGACACTGGTAACCCCGTCACGTAATCCATGGTAATCATATCCCACTTCCACTCCGGAATAGGCAAACTCTGCAACATACCACTCGGAACCTGATGCTCAGCCTTCACCAACTGACACATGTTGCAAGCTGCAACCCAGTTACCTACATCCCTCTTCATCCCGACCCAATGATAATACCGCTTCAGATCACGATACATCTTGGTCGCTCCCGGATGAATCGATAACATGCTCGAATGAGCCTCCCTCAAGATCTCCTACCTTAGATCCTCGACCTTGGGTACACAAACCCTTCTGTTCACCAGTATCGTCCTATTTGCCGAGACTACATACTCTGAACCGGTCGCCTTAAAAGCATCAACCAACCCCTGATCCTTCTCCTGGGCAACTCGAATCCTGCTCATCAAATCTGCCTGGTTAGCTGCCTGTAACCCCAACGGCTCCCTTGAGATAACACACAATCTCAACGTACTGATCTCGTTCACCAGAGCCTCCATATCCCGCTCCTGATCAGAAGGAACCCTTTTCCGACTCAACGCATCTGCAATCAGATTAGCCTTACCTAGATGGTACCCGATCTCCAGATCGTAATCCGCCACTAACTCTATCCAGTGCCTCTGTCTCTGGTTCAGCTCCGGCTGAGTGAATAAATACTTCAGACTCTTACACCTGCACCTTTCCGCCATACAGATAAGACCTCCAAATCTTAAGGGCGAAAATCACTGCAGCCAACTCCAAATCATGGGTATGGTAGTTGCACTCATGCTTCCTCAACTGCTTCGAAGCATATGCAATCACCTTCCCTGTTGCATCAGTACACATCCCAAACCAACCCCCGAGGCATATGTATACACCACATAAGGCTCACCCGGCTTGGGTAACGCCAACACAGGTGTACTCATCAACATCTCCTTCGGCTTCTCGAAACTCTCCTCGCAAGTTGAAGACCACACAAAAGGGACATCTTTCCCGGTTAACTTGGTCATCGAATGCGCCATACTTGCAAACCTCTTGACGAACCTCCGATAATAACCTGCCAACCCAAGAAAACTCCTGATCTCGGTGGCACTCCTCGGTCTGGGTAATCCTCTGATGGCCTCTATCTTAGCCGGATCCACAGAAACTCTCTCCGCAGACACCACGTGGCCAAGGAAACTCATCTCTCGCGGCCAGAAACTGCACTTACTCAATTTCGCGTACAGCTTCTGCTCCCGCAGCTTCTCCAGAATTAATCTCAGATGCACCTCGTGCTCCTCCAGAATCCTCGAATACCCCAGGATATCATCAATGAAGATGATTACAAACACGTCCAAATACTCCTGAAACACCCCGTTCATCAACCGCATGAACGTTGCTGGAGTATTCGTCAACCCGAACGACATCACCATAAACTCGTAATGTCTTTAGTTTGTCCGGAAGGCAGTCTTCCTAACATCCGCCTCATCAATCGGGATCTGATGGTAACCCGAAACCAAGTCGATCTTGGAGAACCAAGTAGCCCCTCGCAGCTGATCTAACAACTCGTCAATCCGCTGTAGAGGATACTTGTTCTTCACAGTGACCCGATTAAGTTCCAGGTATTTGATGCACAACCGAAAACTCCCATTCTTCTTCTTCACAAACAACACTTACGCTCTCCACGGTGAAACACTAGGCCGGATGAATCCCTTCCCCAACAGATCATCCACCTGCTTCTTCTGCTCTGCCATCTCTGTTAGAGCCATACGGTAAGGCGCCTTGGATATAGGAGTCATCCCAGACTCCAAATCAATCGTAAATAGATCCAACCTCGATAGCGGCAATCCCAGCAACGACTAAAATACATCTTGAAAATCCCGAACAACCCAAATATTCCCAACTGCAACCTCTCCAACAGTCTCCGGCATCACTAACGTCGCCAGAAATGCCTCACAGCCCTTCTAAATCAACTGCTCGGCATGTATCGCTGAAATCGTGAGAAACCCAGAAGTCGGTCTTACTCCCTGAAACATCAACCTCCCTGTCTCCCGCTCGAACACTACTCGTCCACGATGACAATCCAGATGGATCCTGTACCGATCAAGCCAATTCATCCCAAGGATGACGTCATACAGCTCCACCGGACTAATGATCAGAACTGCTAGCGCTATAACCATCCGCCTTCGTCGAAGTGAAAACCTGCAGCGCAGCTGCAATCTGAGCCAATGGTTGCACCGCCAACGGCTACACTGCCGTCACCGCCATCTGCTGCAGCTTCGGACACTTGGGCTTGATATGCCCCGGCTCTCTACAGTGGTTACACATCTGAGCACCCCGAGCCTCACTCCTCTTAGGACAACTTGCCACCTTGTGATCCAAGCTTCTGCACCCGAAGCATTCTGGACCACCCTGTCCTCTATGACTCGTCCCTGAAGTGCTCTCCTACTTCCTCTTCTGTCCCAGAGCAGGCTTGCCGCCCCTGCTCGAACCCGCCTGCTGATGCGACCTCTTTTGCTGCTGAACCGGTGGACAAACCACCATAGCATGCTCCCTGAGGTCCTCCTCAATCGCAGCAGCCGTCTCTACCAGCTTAGCCCTCATGGCGAACCTACTCCCCCTGCAGCGAGTCTTCAAATCAGCTCGAAGTCCCCTTATGAACCTCTTCACCTGGGATACTCGCCTTCTATGCCCCTACCAGCAGGTACCAGAAGTCGACTGAACTCCAAGTCGAACTCTTTCACTGATCGGTCTCCTTGAGCCAGGTCTAGAAACCTCGACTCCAACCGATCCATCGCCTCCTGCGGGAAATATTTGGCATTGAACTCAGCCAAGAAATCCTCTCAAGCCATCTCGGCCTGAACCCTCCTGGCCTCAACACCTCTCTACCAGAGATGCGCGTCACCATCCAGATACTGAACCGCCAAATCAACCCGGTATCCCTCCGGACACCTGATAAAGCAAAAGTTACGCTCCAACCTCAGCCGCCACTCATCGCCCTCCTCAGGCTTGACACCTCCCGAGAAAAACCCGGTGTCAATCCTCTGCATCTGCTCCATCATCCTCAGGTAGGATGAAAGCTCCTCTGCAACCGCCACACCCGGCTGCACACCAGCTATTCCCGACTGAACCCCAGCCACTCCCGGCTGACCACCAGCTACACCTGGCTGAACTCATGGATCCTGACCCGGAGCCGGCACCCCACCTGGTAACCGCTCCAGAATCATCTGCAGCAAACCCGCCAAGCGATCATCTTGGTCCTGGACCACACCTGCGGCAGCACCCCCACCTGGGCCTGCCGCACCACCAGCTACACCGGGACCCACACCAGCCCCATCTCCCCTCACACTAACACTCGTAGCGGCCACACCCACGGACCCCTCCTGGAATGCCTGCGAGTCCGCCACATGCTCCTGCGTGGTCTTTTGGGCCACACTCGCAGCATCATACTCACTCTGCAGTCCTCGTCCGCGCCCACCTCGAAAACCTCGGCCTCTACGGCCTCCACGACCTCTGCCTCTAGCCACTCTAGCCATTACTCTGCACTAAACAACAGACTACTAAGTACTAGAAAAACAGAAAGTCATAAAACACATACCGTGGAATCTCATTGAAGGCTCGGAAGAGATGATCTAGGACACCAAACCCACACAACAATCAATTGACTAAATCGCATAATCAATCAAACAATCACCCGCCCTAGAACCGTAAGGGCTTTGATACCAAAATGAAAAAACCCATCCCAAAATATTTGAAATTTTTCTAATTAAAGGCCCGGATTATCGTTATCACAAATGATAATCCTCAACGGTCGAACCTCAACATGCGGAATTCAACAAACAATTAAAACAAATTCAATAGATCTCATACTCAACTGAATCGTACCAGTTCAATTCAACAAACCAAATTACTAACCAATAAACCAATATCCAATAACAACAACAGTGGTTACAGAATTTACTAGCAACCTAGAAATTCTAACAATACAGCCACTCAGACGAGACACTAGATCATCTCCTCTTTGCGGCCATGATTCCACGATCACAATTTCTCTTTACATGCAACACATGGCAAAAAGAGTTGCGTGAGTATTATCACAAATACTCAGCGACGCGGTCATCCCGTCTACAGGTTATACACACAGGCATAAGCAAGAGATACAATACCAGGATGAGCAAACAACAAGCATAACGAACAATCAAACACGAACAGTTCAAGAGCACTGTGTTGATCGACACAACCACTAGGTGTCGATCGACATACTGCACATGTGTCAATCGACACACCACCATGGTGTCGATTGACATGATGCACCTGTGTCGATCGACACGACATCGCAGAACAGAGAACGAGCCTATCCTCTCATGGCTCGAACCTTAATGCGACCCATCGATCTCCTGCACGTTTTCATCCACAAACACACAAGAAATCCAGTCCAAACAACCGCAAACAATCATATTCCATCTATTCCTCTACCCAGATAAACTTACGGTCACGCACTCACCTCGAAAAATGATTGAAAAGGATGAGAAACCCGAAGAATGCGAAGAACACAACCTCCAAATTCGAAAATCCTCAATCAACACCAAAAACCCAGACTCCAAGGATCACCAATCAACCAGAAGTCTCCCAACACTCCAAAAATCGTCCAAACCTCTGATTTCCTCCCAAAAACTCTGTGGTCTGCGATTTCTGGAAGAAAAATCGGCCAACTTTCACTGTTCCTGCCTTTTTTACAACCCTAGGGTTCCCTAAACCGACCCACCAAACCGGACAATTAAACCGAACTTGTCGATCCAATTTCAACTCGTGTCGATCGACACACAAACTTTGTATCGATCGACACAACGTCCAAAGCCGACTTCTCACAAGTCAAAAACACTCGTGTCGATTGACACACACACCCTGTGTCGATCAACACCCAACACACAAATTTTTGGTTCACGGGCGTTACAATGATGTTTGGATTGGGCTGCAGAGATATTGGGTTTTGCTGGAGACGAAAAATTCAAGAAAATTTTTCTTAGCAAAATTAAGTTCTATATGGTGAATTTTATTTTAAAATTATGATTTTTTTTTCTTTTTTAAAAGTACTTCTTTCATATGTTTAAACAATTTAGAATTTATTTTCGAATTTTATTTTAATTTTATGGAATTAAATTAATAATGGTATTTAAAATATAATTCAAATATAAAATAAACGTTTCCAACCAATTTCCAATGGCTCATCCTAGCCGTGGAAATCGGTGGGTATTATATTTCCAACCAATTTCGAATGGATTGACATGTCGATTGGAAATTGGTTAGAAATTCATCAATCCCAAAACCATTGGAAACCCGAAGAAAAATTTTCATACAGCTTTTCGACGGCAAAATTTCGATGCTAAAACTGATGAAAATTTGTTGTTTGTAATCCGTGAAAAATTTCCAACAATTGCCGACGGATTTGAAATTTGTGACCATTTAGATCCGACGGACTAATTCGTTGGAAATCCATTTTAATTGGCTGTTTCTTATGGATTTTTAACCGTTTTGTCCGTCCGAATAAACATTTTTTTTTAATGCCCGTTTAGCAAAAAAAAAAGAAGGAAAAAGCTGCAAGTCGCTTTTGCGCCATTAATTCATTATAAACATAGTTTCACTTTCACTTTCACATTTTCAAAATAACTGAAGTGAACAACATAATCTGTAAGCAGTAAAATATAATAAAATAAAAACAAATAAATGTAACGTTTTTTTTTTTTTACTGTTATGCCCTTCTTTTAGTGTGAAGTTTTTTCTTGTGTGGTAAAGCTATAATATAAAGTTTCATAATATATTTAAAGTACAATTCAACCCCTGAATATTTTAAATAGATTCAGTAAACTGTTCCCTTCGTAGTAAAGTCCAAAAATCCACATGATCTCTACCAGGAACTAGAAGATGAAGTGAGTCTTCCACAGTTTTGACCCATTCAAAAGTTGTATCGACGACTAAATCTTGTCAGTCTATTATATTATATTCGTACCATTCAATTTTTTTTTGTTTACATACATGGTCACACTCTTTAGAAACAACGTTAAATCTAAATTAAGTCTTAAGATTGACAATTAGTCGTACGAAAATAATTAATATATTTTGGGGACAATTCAGAAAAGCTAAGACTCAAACAGTCATTCCTATGTCTCCAACTGAAATGGAAATAAAAGCAAGAACACCAATTATGTCTGTACATATGGAACCCACTTCACTTATCATAACTGGTTTTCCAACTGTTTATTAACACTTCTCAACTCTCTAAACAGTAAATGCTAACTACTAAAATCCATCTCACTTATAGAAGACTCTTCGTTTTCTGCTTTCTCAATCATATCCATATTCACATAATCATGCGGTTGGTATTACATTGCATGAACCTAGCTTTTAGGTCAATTACATGTCACATTCCCGCGAATTAATTCTTATTATTATGATGGGATGTGATGATATTGTGTAATGTGCAATGAGACACAAGTGAGTTTGGATCTCTTTATAAAAAATTCTTGAAGCAAATAGACAGAGAGACAATGACAAAAAGAGATAGATCCTTTTTTGGTTATCGAAAGCAAGTATGAGTTTTCGGACCACTTAACTTGTTTGTAGATAGCTTGTCTTCTTCTTTATTCAGGAAAGCTTTTTCCACTCTTAATGGATCGCTCCGTCCTCTACTATATACTCTTAGCTTTTGTCTAGAGTCTCGACCCAACACACCTAACCAAAGAAAAAGCATTGAAAATGAAATGCAATCATAAGATTTCCATTACTTACTTTTGTTATCCTCCAAGCTGGATTGTGAATCAAACATAGAACATATATGCCCATTAGATAGCATCACTAAAGTCTAATGTTTTTCGAAAAAGAATATGTCATCTTTTATGTTAGTCAAATCCTATAAGGAAAAACAAATCTTTTCGCGTTGAACATGTAGTGGGGCCTGATATGTTTAACTGAACTTTGATCACATAACTCAGCATATGTAATTACATATCTTTTTTTCTTATTTTAGCTTTGAGTCTTCAATAATGCATGTTGTTGACCTAAGAAAATTGTATGTAAAAAACATTCCTAAAGAATTGGATGTGATTGGACAACAAGATTTACAAAAGCAGAAACCAATGTCTAGAGAAGGGAAAAGATAAGACATAGATTCAAAGTAACACGATGTCTAATGTCACATCAGTTACCAAAAATATCTTTCTTGCATCAATAAACCATATCCAAAAGAATAACAAACTATTACGTGTGATTGAAATGTTTACCAAACATTACTGTTACAATCACAAGTAAGCAAAGCTGGTGTTTAATTTGTGAGCTGTTTGAAAATAGCTTCGGTTTTCTTGGATCGAAGATTAAAAAAAAAAAAAAAAAAAGAGGAATATACTTCTTCGACGAGGTTTCTTTCCAGCTGAAACCTTAGAGCGGTTCTGTGGACTAGTGGGAAAGTTACAATTAGCCCAATGGGCTTTAATCCAATGCTTAATCTTTTTTTTTCTTGGGTCAACATCCAATTCTTAACCCAAACTGTGAATAACCCTCGCTTCTAATAAAGCACATTTATGCAAAACATACTGAAGGATTTCTAAAGATCTTAAACAAATAGGAAAAACTTCGAGATTTTATTTTGAAGTTTAAATGTTAAGATTTATAACATTTTTTAATTTTACATTGCTATTTGGAAAATCTTATTCCAAGCGGAAAAAAAAGTTTAGTGAACTACAACATAAATTTATTTGAAAATTTAATATATTCAAAATAAACTTGAAGCCGAGAAGGGACTGCATTCTTAACTGGGAGCGACAAAAGTCGATTTCGGATTAGTTTGTTGATCGCAGAGTACCGAAGCAGAATGTTGTTGAAACAACCCGATCTATTTTTTTTTAATTAAATAATGATCGAATTAGTATTTCCATAGATACTAATTTTCAACATCATACAAACCAACAAAAACCAGCGGAAAATCATAACTCAATAATTCATCAAAACACTCCAATAATCAATTCTAACTAAACCAGCAACATTCCAATTTAACAATTCCAAAATAACCATCAACTTAACCAGCAATTCTAACAATGACCAAAACATAACAAAACCAAAACCCTAGATCATCCTTCTCTTCATTGTCATGATTCCACGGTCACACTTTATCTTTACTTGCATCACATGAAAAACGAGATGCGTGAGTATTATCATAAATACCCAGTGAGACGGTCATCCCATCTACCGACTTTACACACATGGAAGATGATTTATCAAGACACACAATAAAGCAATTCATCAAAACAACACATAACAAGTCAACACGTGTGGTGTCGATCGACACCCCAAATGCTAGTGTCGATCGACACGGACTGCAGGATCGCCATAATCGAATATTCTCCTCTCTGGTTCGATTCTAGCCTACACCATGTCGATTTCCTGCAAAAACAACATCAACAAACACACACAACCAGCACGTATACACAGAGGAAAAATCCTTCAAACCAATCAATCATCTAATTCCACACAAAACATCCATATCTTAACAATCCATTCACCCAGATAAGCCATGGTCACGCATTCACCTTGATTTCTGATTGAGAACTAGACAAGGACAACGACAACCACGAAATCAGGCATTTCACAGCCTTAATCGCGCCTTAACAAGCCTCTAGGAACAATCTCAACCAAAATCTCCTCTTATCTCTCTCAAACACAAAAAATCACCTTTCCACACTCTGATTTCGTGCAAAGAAAGAGGTTGATCGTGTTTTTATAATGAGCCCTAGGGTTTACCAACCCAAAATCGCTAACCGAACGATTTAAAATCAAACTGGTCGAACCGATAAATTGTTAGTGTCGATTAACACCACCAAAAATATTCACTTTTTGGTTCACGGGCGTTACAATGTCGATGTTAATGTGAAGATCCAAGCATTCCATTCCTTTTAAAGATTAGAACACAAGACAAAGACAATGACTGCAACTGGTAATAATTTTCAGGAATACATGGAATAAAATGAATAAAAATGAGTAGGATAAAAGGGACTGGGATAGTAGTAGTTTGAGGGATAAAAGAAATTGGATTAGTAATTATCCCTTTCCACACATTCCGTTCATTCCTCTTATTTTTTTATCATGAATAAATTTTAAGTTCATTCATAATTTCTTACATTTATTCCACATGGATGTATGGAATCAAAAACATTTTTTATTCCATTTAACTGGTATTTTTTTTAGAATCCACATGAATGACTTATTCCACATATTTTTATTCATAAAATTATCATTCCAGTTGCAGTCAATGTTAGATCTCCACGTATAGACCAAAATATCTCATTTGATTCTAAAGTTCATTGTGTTGTTATCTCTAAGGCGAACTGAAATATGTCTACATTTACAACTGATCATTTCAAGATTCGAGCTCCTATCAAGTCAACAAGTTTGCGTTTTCAACTTGGTGTAAATGATCCATCCATGTTAAGTTTGCGGGACAGTATTAAAACACAAACCCAAGACAAAGTTAGCAAGCCCAATAACATGTTATAAATCCATGTAAACTAGGATTCTTAGCAATATGTCTATATAAATGTGTGTAATGAACATCTAAAAAGATAATTTTGGGAATTGCCTCTTTGAGCAACTCTCCTTTACCATTTTATGATTGAATAAAATATTTACCTAGGATGCACGGAAACGGCAAACATGTAGCTCCCCCGTCTCGGAAACGGCGTGGGGACGAGGACTGCTAGGAAACGCCCCCTAGACGTTTCGGTTGATCGGAGACGCCATGGAGTGACCGGGGACGGCAAAGACGTTTTTGTGATTAAAGTTCAAAAAAAATAATAATAAAAAGGAAAAATAATCCTAAAAATAAAAGGAATTTAATTGATTTAAGGTTTCTAAAAGACAAATTATTTGACTTCTCTTGTCTCTCTTCTCAATCTCACGTCTTTATTCTCTCTTCATCTCCTTCACCTTCACGATCAAGACTTTGATTGCTTGAGTTACACACCAATCAAGAGAAAGAAGGTTCCTCTTCTTATTTTTGTCTTTTCTTCTCAAGTTCTCATTGATTTTTGATTTCTTTTGATCACGTCTGTTTCATACTTTTATTTATTGTTTTTGACTTTTCGTAACACTTTGCTCCATACTTTTTCTCTTATATTTCTATAGACGTACCCATACCGTACCCGTATCTTAAAAATAATTTTTTGCCGTTTCCCGTCCCCGTATTCGTTTCCGTGCAACCTAGATATTTACTGAAGGGTTAGTTTGATTAGTTTGACGAGGATTGCTTTTAGAAATTTCATTACTCCATGCATGGAATTCTTTTATGATTAGCTTTATGAAGATTGCTTTTAAAAATTCCGCTTCTTCATACCACCAGGCATCAGCTAGTGTTATTTTATAACTGAATTTTAACTAAAAATTAAACAAAATACTACTAGATTTTTATATAATGAGTAATGAAAAGTCAAAACCACAAAATAGCTTTGAACTAATGGCTTTCTGAACTCAAGGGTTACTTACTAGAGTTTTAATGTCGATGGAATAAAAAACGTAAGGGTTTTGATCCAAACTCCTAAACCCACCTTACCAAAAAAACAGTGTTTTGAAAACCGGACCGATCGGTCAGACCGGTCCAATTGGGAATCGGTTACTTGGACGGATCTAAGTTGAGTCAAAACCCGGATTGGAGTTAAATCAGCATAACCGACCAAAAACCGGTAAACCGATTCTACGCTAAAATCCGGTTCACAAAATGTAAGTAAAAATTTTAAAATTTTAGTCAAAAAAATTTAACAGAAATTTTACAAAATGCCACATGTCCCATGCCACTTTGCAAAAATGCCACACTTTAAAATTGTTTGCAAACATGCCACTATTCATTAAACTAAAAGTCAAATTTATCCTTTTCCTCTTTTCTATTTTTTTTTCTTTCATCTTTTAATTTTTTTTTCTTTTTTCTTTTTTTTTCTCATTCTTTCTCGTGAAAGAAAACATATATCATTTTTTTTTCTCTTTCTCTTTTCCTATAAAAATGGTGTGATGATAAAATTGAACAAGATAAAATCAAATCAAATTTCTCTCTTTTTTTTTTTTAGATCTGAGATATCTCAGATCTAGATCAGTTTTTTTCTTATTTCTCTCTCTCTTTTTCTATGCAAAAATGGTGATTGAAGTTGAAGAAAAAGAATAATCTCTTACTCTTTCTCTCCTTCTCATATAGTTATAGATCCAGATCGAATTTTATCATTTTTTGTTACAGATTTGGATTTTGATTTTTGATTTGTGTTAAATCTAAATTATTGATTCTAATTATGTTACAGATATGAATTTTTGTTTATTTATAGATAATTTTTTTTAAACAATTTATATAGTTTTTAAACAATTTATAAACCTTGTAAAAAAATTCTTATAAACTTTGTAAAAAATCTTTATAAACCTTGTGAAAACCCCTTATAAACCTTGTAAAAAAATCTTATAAAATCTTTATAAAATCTTCATAAAAACCTTATAAATTTTTTATAAAATCCTTATAAATTTTTTATAAAATCCTTATAAAAACTTTATAAAATCTTTATAAACCTTGTAAAAAGACCTTTTAAAAACTTTATAAACCTTGTAAAAAATCTTTAAATCCTTATAAAACTTGTAAAAAATCTTTATAATTTTTTGTTACAGATTTGGGTTTTGATTTTTGATTTGTGTTAAATCTAAGTTATTGTAACTAATTATGTTACAGATATGAGTTTTTTTTTATTTATGGATAACTTTTTTAAATAATTTATATAGTTTTTAAACAATTTATAAACTTTGTAAAGAAATTCTTATAAACCTTGTAAAAAATCTTTATAAAACTTTTCAAATTTTATAAACTTTGTAAAAAACCCTTGTAAAATTCTTATAAACCTTGTAAAATTTTTTTATAAAATCCTTATAAAAACTTTATAAAATCCTTATAAAAACTTTATAAAATACTTATAAATCTTGTAAAAAAACCTTTTAATAAATTTATAAACCTTGTAAAAGACCCTTATAAATCTTTATAAACTTTGTAAAAAATCCTTATCATTTTTTGTTACAAATTTGGATTTTGATATTTGATTTGTGTTAAATCTAAGTTATTGATTCTAATTATATTAGAGATATGAGTTTTTGTTTATTTATGAATACTTTTTTTAAAAAAATTTATATAGTTTTTAAACAATTTATAAATCTTGTAATAAAATTCTTATAAACCTTGTAAAAAATTTTATAAAACTTTTGAAAATTTTATAAACTTTGTAAAAAACCTGTATAAAATTCTTATAAATTTTGTAAAAAAACCTTATAAAAACTTTATAAAATCTTTATAAAATTCTTATAAAAATTTTATAAAATCCTTATAAACCTTGTAAAAAAATCTTTTAAAATTTTTATAAACCTTGTAAAAAACTCGTATAAATCTTTATAAACCTTGTAAAACCCCTTATAAATATTTTAAGAACTTTATACACCTTTTAAAATTTTTATAAATTATTATTTCAATTGTTCAATTTTTAAAGACATATAGAAAACTTTTATTAACTATATAAAAAAATTATAAAAATTTAAACAGTCTAACAAAACCTTTAAAAAACTTTATAAACTCTTAAAAACTTTATAAACGTTTTAAAAACTATAAATTTTTTTTATAAATTTTATAAGCCTTTTATAAACTGTAAAAAAAACTTTATAAAAAAAGTTCAAAACCATAGATTAGTAAGAATAATATCAAAAACAAAACTCACCGATAAATAATCTAAAACTAAATTATGTAAACCAAATCGAACAAAAACCTTAGATTTGTAAACAATGTTGAATCAAAAACTCAGATCTACAACATAAATCAAACAAACCCAGATTTGCAAAAAAAAAGTTATGAAATCCGGATCTAGATCTATATGAGAGACAGAGAGAGATTCAAATCTAGATATGTTTGTTTTCTTTTCAACACCGTAACCACTATTTTTCCATTAACAATAGCTTGAGAGAGAAAGAAGAAAGAAAAAGAGAAAGAGGAAAAAAAAGGAAGAAGAAAAGTTTTTTTTTAATGGGTCAAAATTGTTCTTTTTGGACAAAAAAATGGCAGATTTGCAAAAACACATACATAAATGACATGCTTGTAAAGCGTGTTTTGGTTTGTGTTATTTTTGAAAATGCCCCAAAATTTAAACTATAATTTATAATTACTATTAATATTTTAGTACAAAAAAACAATATTTTATATACAAAATAGATTAAAATCTTGTTATGTATATGTTGTAATGATAATTATTATATGATAAATCATATTTAATCTTTTATTATTATAATTTGAAATGGTATAATATATTTTTTTTAATAATTTTATTTTGGTAAAGAAATGAAGTTATATTAAAAAATAAAATATAGGACTATTTTTTTTTTGAAATTAGTACATTATCTACTTTTATTAGTTTTAATATATATATAATTAAAAATATGAATATTTAAAAATTCGGTTGAATTGGTCCGACCAGCCAACCAATAACAATGGCGAGTCGATGTCTAATCCGGTTTTCAAAACATTGAAAAAAAAAGAGAGGAGATTTTCATCGGATACACCCACATAATTTAAATCGAATGATCCCAACCCAGAATATTCCTTGTGTTCCCAATTACTACAGATCTCAATAACAAATATCCACATTAATTAGTTAATTAGTGAAAAGTTGAGAACAAGATAGATAAATTCTGGAAATGCTACAAAAGCTCTGTCCGGCTCTAACATTCAAGCATCACGTTGTACATTTGTAAGGAAAACTCCATTAATACTCTTTTCTCAACATTTTCTGTTTTTTTCGACCGTTGATATATGTCTCGTCTCTCTCTGACACAGATTCAGTGTTTCATTTATCATATAACAAAATAAAAATAGACAAATAACAAAAATAAAATAAATGAGATTTGAAGTAAGATTTGGAATAATAAAACAAAAGCCTCGTGAAGGATGTCCCACGGTCCACGCCCGGCAGCTGCAACCAGTGACAGTGAGCATGCAATAGATTAACAGTTAATAATGTGACAAAAAAAAAAAGATTAACAGTTAATAATAATACTTTAGGAGAATGTGTATGAATTATGTGTTAATAGTCATATAAAAATGTGTTAATAATTTAATATTAAACCCAATGTATTTGAAACCTAATATTAAATTATTAACACTTTTTTATACGACTATTAACACATTCTCATATCATTCTCCTGTTACTTGGTGGTGTTTTTTTTTTCTTGAAAATATCTTTCTAGTTAATGCAAATGGTATACCAACAAAAAAAAAAATGGTATATACTCTATGATCTCCCACGTGAATAGTAATTTTCTTATCACAAATTGTGGTTCGAACCACGATCATATCATCATGAGGTCATGTTCAACGGCGGTGCTTATACCAAGTTTTTAGACTAAATTGTATTAAAAATAAATAACAAAGACTGATATATGTTGAAACCGGGCCTTAATTAAGGCATTTAAGATTGAGATCTTAGTGTCAGGTGTCAACAAAATGATTCGATGGAGAGGGAAAAAAAACATATGCGTAAAAAAAAAACTCTTTTCTCTCTCTCTTTCTTCTCCGATTTCATCGATTTCTTCTCGCGATTTCTTCTCTCTCTCCCTTTCTTCTCCGATTTCATCGCGATTCGTCTCATCGAACCGACTGAGAATCCTTCGACGGAGTATCGCGGATCTTCGGGACGGAAGACGAGATAGAGAACGGTGAGGGAGATTCCAGCGAGAACGAGGACGATGAAAATCGCGGCGAGGACAGAGCATAAACAACACCTGCAGCGACTGCGATTGCGTTTTTCGGCGGTGGAATACGGTAGATCTGATATTTGGGGACTTGGATCACGTAAATCACCAACGGTGGAGCAGATCTATCATTGGAGTATTTTTTCACTAAAAGAGTTTTTAAACTTTTGGATCTAAAATATATAATAAAAAAATGGTTTAGAACCCCATGAGGGGTTATCCCATTGAACATGCTCTGACATGAACTAACCCTCGAGTATTTTCAAAAAAAAAAAAAAAAACACTAACTCTCGAGTATTATGTAGATAACTAAATATAAAATAATTGAGTTGTTGAATTTTTAAGCTTTCCACACCTGATAATTAACTCTACTTCTATTCAAGCTATCGACTTAAAATGTTCTCGTACGTGCTTATAATCGTAAATGACGTAAAAAAAAGAAGATACAACAAAAGAAATCTAGGACGTTCCATTTAACTTTGAAATAATAGATGTTAGAACTATATTTTATGATTTCACATAAACCATAAACTCATGTCAATCTCTGAATAATAAGAACAGAAGCGGAAGCGTACCTTTTGGATCAATGACTTGTTTTCTGAATTCTGGGAATGACTCTTCCAAAACAAACCCTATGTGACTTTAGTTCTCTGGTGATGGGATGCAGAGAGTTTCTGTATTTTCGGCTAGGGTTGCTTGGGGACCATAACCCTCTATTTATATAGAGTATTAATTTCTAATTCGGCCCTTCATCAAATTAGAAATTACTAAAGGTATCCGCATATTAATATTTCATAACACTTATGCACACAGCCTTTTACTTTATTATAAAGGTGACCACTATAGAATTAGACTAATTAATTAATGACCCTAACACATTGGATATTAACATATGTGACCCCACTTAATGATCTTACAATCTTCCACTGGGTCATATATGTGCCTGAAAATGTGATAGTCCTTATGAGCTCAAATATGTCATTAATTCCCGGCGCATAAAACAATCTCGTCCATTAGTTACAACAACATAGGATCATGGCGGCTTGTGTTATATCAATCATAACTAAACCTTCCATGATCACTGAAATCAATATAACCAAATGACATAGATCATTTATGAAACATGTAGCATAAAAATCACATGAAAAATGGTCAGCACATGTCGATTTTCAACTGGTCCTACTTTAGTGAGATCTTTTAACTTTATTGTACAAAGTGTAAGCTGAATACTTAAGCTTAAACTTTATTTCTGATCAGATAAGGAAATGTGCATAAACACAACTAAAAATAGAACCCAAAAAAAAAAATGGAAAAACTCCCACTAAACCAAATGATCATCAAACTCTAAGACACCCATTCAAGCAATATGTTCATGAAAGACCTTCGGTGTAACTCCTTTTGTAAGAGGATCCGCTATCATGGAGTTTGTCCCCAAGTGTTATATGGAAATCTTTCCACTTTGTACTCTCTCCTGAACAACCAGGAACTTAATTTCAATAAACTTGGACTTTGTCGCAATCCTATTCTTGTTGGAGTACATAACGGCTGATTTATTGTCACAATATAATTTTAGTGGTCTTTCGATCCCTTCAACAATTCGCAGCCCAGTGACAAAATTCCTCAGCCAAAGTCTCCTGTCAGATGCCTCAAAAACTGCTACAAATTCTGCTGCCATTGTGGAGGAAGCTACTAATGATTGCTTTGCACTACGCCAAGCAACAGCTCCACCAGCCAACAGAAAACATAGCCTGAAGTGGACTTTTTACTATATTGGCATCTAGCAAAATCAGAATCAGAATATCCAAAAATCTTCAAATTCTCTGATCTCTGATAAGTGAGCATGTAGTCTTTTGTTCTTTGCAGGTACCTTATGACCCTTTTGGTTGCTTTCCAATGGTCCATACCTGGATTGCTTAAGTATCTGCCCAAAACTTCAACTATGTACGCTATATCTGGACGCGTACAAACTTGAACATACATTAGAATCCCTACTGCCGATGCTTAAGGGATCTTTTGCATCTCTTGGATTTCCAACTTTCCTTTAGGGCATTGTTTGAGACAAAATTTGTCTCCCTTAGTGACTGGGGTATCTCCTGGTTTGCAATCATGCATTCCAAATCTTTTAAGTACTTTATCGATATAACTCTTTTGTGATAATCTAAGAATTCCTCGAGAACGATCTCGATGAATCTCGATCCCTGATACAAAAGATGCCTCACCAAGATCTTTCATCTCAAAATTCTTCTTAAGAAATCCCTTGGTTTCAACCAGTATAGCCATATCGTTAGTAACTAAAAGTATGTCATCGACATATAAAACAAGGAAAATACACTTGCTCCCACTGAATTTTTGATATACACAATCTTCAACCAAATTCACCTCAAAACCAAATTATTTCATGAAATTTGTGGTACCATTGACGAGAAGCTTGTTTTAGTCCATAGATGGATTTCTTTAACTTGCATACCATCTTCTTTGGATCACCTATCACAAAGTTTTCTGGTTGCTCCATATAAATTGTCTCATCAATGTTTCCATTGAGAAACGCTGTCTTGACATCCATCTGATGAAGTTCTAAGTCATATTGTGCAACAAGGGCCATTATTGTCCTAAAAGAATCCTTTGATGAAACTGGAGAAAAGGTTTCTTTATAGTCAATCCCTTCCTTTTAAGTATAGCCTTTAGCCACTAGACGAGCCTTATACCTTTCCACATTACCAGTTGAATCCATTTTGGTCTTAAATATCCATTTGCAACCAATGACTTTCATTCCTTCTGGTAATTGGACAACATCCCAAACTTGATTATCTAGCATTGACTGATACTCTTCTTCACTAGCTTTTACCCACTTATCTGAATTGGAATTACCCATGGCCTCACGAAAATTGATAGGATCATTTTCCAACTGGGTTTGATTTTCCTCTTGTTCCAAAAGAAACACTATGTAATCATCCGGAATAGCGCTTTTTCTTTCTCTAGTGGATCGCCGCAAAGGCACTAGTTCTTGTTGCACTACTTCTTGAGGATTTTGAATTTGACCTTCATGTTCAATAACATTGTCATCTTCATTTGGAGGAAGGACTTCAGTATCAACTTGAGGTTCCAGATTTACTTTATCCAAAGCAACTATATGAACCGGGTTAGAACCTGAATCCGATTCTTCCTAAAAAATGATGTCTCTAACCTTATTTCTCCCCCCAAATTCAACATCCTAAAAAATGTAGTTGTTCCCGTCTCAAAAATATTATTCTGTTTGGGATCATAAAACTTATAGCCCCTAGATCGCTCAGAATAAACAATAAAGTAACTGCTCACAGTTTTGGAGTCAAATTTCTTCTCAAATGGCCTATAAAGCCTAGCCTCAGCTGGACATCCCCAAATGTGAAAATGCTTTAGACTGGGTTGTCTTCCAGTCCAAAGCTCATAAGGTGTCTTTGCAGTTGCTTTAGTTGGTACTCTATTAAGAATGTAAGCTGCAGTCTTTAGTGCCTCTCCCGAGAGTGATTCTGGTAAGGTGGAATGACAAATCATACTCCTTACCATGTCCTTAAGAGTGTGATTACGTCTTTCAGATACACCATTCATACTGGGAGACCCAGGCATAGTGTATTGTGGGATAATTCCACACTCCTCTAGGTATCTGGCGAATGGTCCTGGACGTTGTTCACCTGAACCGTCATACCGAGCGTAATATTCACCACCACGATCAGATCTGACAGTCTTTATCCTTCGCTCAAGTTGGTTTTCAACTTCAGCCTTAAACTTTTTGAACACATCCAAAGACTCTGACTTTTCATGAATAAGAAATAAATATGCAAATCGAGAGTAGTCATTTATGAAAGATATAAAGTATTGTTGACCATTCCAAGATGCCTTAGGGAAATGTCTACAAATATATGTATGTATCTTCCGTAGCTCTATATGCACCCAATTTCTTATGTTTAGTCTGTTTCCCTTTAATGCAATCCACACAGACATCACAATTTGTGAAGTCAACAGAATCCAATATACTATCTGACACAAGTCTCTCAACTCTATTTTTAAAGATGTGACCTAAGCGTTTGTGCCATAGATTTCCTGAATTTAAAACTGAATTTAAAGACAAAGAAACTTTTCCATTTCCAATTAGACAAGAATAACCATATTCTTCTAAATAAGGAACATAAACCAAATTCCGTCTAATTGACGGTACAACAAAAGTGTCTTTTAAATCCAGAAAATGACCAGTACTAAAAAACAGTCTAAAATGCGCAATTGCCTCCACATGCACCGTAAAACCATTAGCCACATGAATGCTTCTTTCAGCTTCAGTTGGTTTTCGGTAGCTCAGGCAACCCTGCAATGAAACACTGATGTTAGTTATTGCAGCTGAATCTAACCACCAAATGTTTCTGGGTACTTCAACTAAGTTCACCTCAGAACAGACCATAGCAAGAAACATACCTTTCTTCCCACGCCAAGCATGGTACTTTTGGCAGTCCTTCTTCATATGTCCAGCTTTCTTACAAAAGAAGCATGTATCTTCAACCTTAGCATGCTTTATTTGAAATGGACCTTTAGCAGCCTCATTCTTAATGGTCTCAATTTTCCTTCTTTTACCCTAACCCTTAGAGGTGTTTACCATATGAGCACTTTCAGACCTTTCTTGTTTCATCCTTTCCTCCTCATTCACACAATATGAAATAAACTCATTAAGAGACCATTTCTCCTTATGTGTGTTGTAATTGGATTTCAACTGATTGAATTGAGGAGGAAGAGAGTTCAAGACAAAAAAATATGAGCACATCTTCCGAAAGTTCAGTCTTGAGTGTCTTAAGTTTTGAAACGATATTTGACATTTCCAAAATGTACTCCCTTATGTTTTCTTTGCCGTGATACCTCATGGTACTAAAGCGATACAGAAGCGTGCTTATTTCTGCTTTATCACTACTTGTAAACCGCAAGTCCATCTCAGCAAGGAACTGTTTGAGATCATTGGTCTCCTCATTACCTTTAAAGGTTTTCGGAATGGTGTCCATAATGATCATTAAACCAATACGATTAGAACGTTCCCACTTCTCACAAACCGTCTTATACTCAGCAGTGCTGGTATCTCTAGGAGAAGCAGGTTGTTCCATCCATAACGCAAGGTCAAGATCCATACACCCAAGGACAATTTTAACTTTACTTTTCCATTCCTTGTAGTTGGAACCAGAAAGTGTTGGAACTGAACCTAAGTTTGCAGATACTGTAGCAAAATTTGCTGCAAAAGAGAACAATCTTTATTAGTAACTCACTACTAAAACGAAAAATCAATAATAAACAACAAACGATTGTATAACCCATCTCAAGATACCAAGTGCAACATTAATATCAAGTCTTTGGATAGTAATATTAACTGCTAGCGGTACTCTTGTTGTAATGATCAAACACTGAAAATAATGCATAATAAACAATAAAACTTCCTGTGGGCCGATTTATTATTCACATGGTTTTTCCAATAATCGTCACATGTTTATCATCACATGTATGTATGTAATCCGGCCAAATATAAATCTTCTTTTAGACCGATTTAATATTTGCATGGATATACACACACATGTACATATATAAATTCGGCCAAATATAAACCTTCCTTTGGGCCGATTTGATATTCACATGAATTTATATACGTATACAATCAAATTTATTTATTGATTTAAAACTGAATTTTATTCTTGCGCAGACATATAATAATAAGTCTGAGGGCTCCTTATACAAGAATTCCGAAGTGGTAGAATGGTTGAAGTCACTTAAGGACTTTCACCACGCGACCTGGGTTTAAATCTCAGCTTCTGCGTGTTAATTCCTTATTAAAAGCTGGACTGGATATAACTTATTGTTTTATGTGAAAATTGTCCTAACTGATTTAAAATAAAAGAAAATAGACCAGAACAAATTTGTTTTAATTCCTTATTAAAAGCTGGACTGGGTCTAACTTATTGTTTTGTGTGAAAATTGGCCCAACTGATTTAAAACAAAAGAAAATGGACAAGAACAAATTTGTTTTAATTCCTTATTAAAAGCTGGACTGAGTCTAACTTATTGTTTTGTGTGAAAATTGGTCCAACTGATTTAAACAAAAGAAAATGAGCCAGAACAAATTTGTAAGCCCATAATAATATTTAAATCAGAAAACTAATTTTGGGCCAGAGCACAAAACAGGTCCATACGAATTTGTCTTCAACCTTTTGACTTAGGGTTTTCATAAACACCAAAAATCAGCCGTCAAAAGGCAACTTTTAGATCCGAATTAGCATAAACAACTATGTTTTTTTAGAATAATTATCAAAAAACTTAATCCAGATTCAAACATGCATATAATCCAGATCTAAACAAAAAACTTAATTCCATTGATTTCAGAAATAAATCTAAACAATCAAATATCTTAGATCTAATCAAAATTTAATCCACAGATTCCAGAATACTAAATCTAGACATAAACCTGATTATTAAACAGAAACTAAACATTATGCTCTGATACCAAGTGTAAGAACTATATTTTATGATTTCACATAAACCATAAATTCATGTCAATCTCTAAATAATAAGAACAGAAGCGGAAGCGTACCTTTTAGATCTATAACTTGTTTTCTGAATTCTGAGAATGACTCTTCCAAAACAAACCCTATGTGACTTTAGTTCTCTGGTGATGGGATGCAGAGAGTTTCTGTATTTTCGGCTAGGGTTGCTTGGGGACCATAATCCTCTATTTATGTAGAGTATTAATTTCTAATTCGGCCATTCATCAAATTAGAAATTACTAAAGGTATCCACATATTAATATTTCATAACATTTATGTTCATAGCCTTTTACTTTATTATAAAGGTGACCACTATAGAATTAGGCTAATTAATTAATGACCCTAACACATTTGATATTAACATATGTGACCCAACTTAATGATACAATAGACGCTTTGGTACTGTATATAATCGAATAGTCCAAAGCATATTTGTACTTTTGAATCAAAGAATCCAATATGGTTAAGACTTTAAGACTATAATGTGATCCGTGATTTGTATCCATCCAAATATATAGCACAGTTAAATAGTCTTTGTTTCTTTTCACATTTGTAAGTTTGTAACTGTGTCTTGTCTTGTACCTATTAGACCAAAACACATTACTTTAAATTTTGGTTATGTCGATACCATAAATTAATGACTTAAGTGTTAGGCGAGGCTGGAACCCCTAAAGAAACATGGTTTTAGGGTTCATCATAATAATAATACAACCGCACCACTAAAAGATCGATTGTTGCTTTTCTTTTACTTAGGATCGGTAAATTGAAGGAAATTTTTGCATAGGAAAAAAGAAGAAGAAAAAATGTAAGATATATAGGGAAATGAAAAAGTAGAACGTGAGTAAATTATAAATGACGTCTCAACATCTATAGACTATACATATATGGACAAATAACACTTACCATATGAGCGTTACACTCTTAACTCTCTTTGTCTGTATTCCAATTCAATTCTCTCTCTATAAGTAAAGAGATCCTCCTAGTGAGGCATATATTTAACATTTTCATCATCAACATATTTGCTTTAACTACAAAGTTTTTTTCTTTGGTTTCTTAGTGTCAAAGAAGAACAAAAAAAACAAATGAAGAGTCGTATGTTTTGCGCGTCGCAAGCATCAACAGCCATATGTTCAAGCATGGACCACATTCACAAACCAACCACCACCGTCGAAAACGATGAACGAAGCAGCGGTCGAGCTATCGACCGCCACAATCCCATTATCAAAGATGGTCGGAGATCTTTCGCCGACGAGTACATCAAAATGCCAGCTTCCGCCGAAGACGGAGAGATCAGTAACAAAACAATAGAGATCTATAAGGGTAGGCGGAGCATCACTGGACGGAGAAGCACCGGCGGTGGAGGAGCGGCGGCGTTATTGAAGCTCATCACCAATGACCTCAGCTTGGCGAGGAAGAGTTTCAGCTGTGTTGCGAGACCAGCATGTGACTTTGTCAAAACCCCTCCCGGTTCTACAAGGTATCTTTTAGGATCCGACCCGGATTCTCTTACCAGGTCTGCGGGTCAGGTTCCGGTTAAGAGGGAGTCTGAACAAGCTCATGCTGGTGAAGACACAAACTTGGAGAAGAGTAGTACTTGTGGTGGTGGTGGTTCAGAACCAAACCAGGTAAGTTGTTTGGTTGTTGAAATGAGTGGCATTAATGTAAATAAATGGTGATTAATGGGTAATGATTAGAGTTTTGCATTTTTGTGGAGCAGCAAGTCGTTGTTCTCAAAGTGTCTCTCCACTGCAGAGGCTGTGAAGGAAAAGTTAGGAAACATTTGTCCAGAATGCAAGGTGATTCCTTTTGTTTACGTGATTGCTACTTTCTTCTTTCATTTGTTTTAGACATCGGTTTACTTTCAATTTCTTCCGGTTAAGAATTTCTTAGGCTCACTTTGATTATGGTTATTTGGTCCATCATTTCTAGATATAAGATAATAATTGATGAATTTGATTTATTTGTAGGTGTGACATCATTCAACATAGATTTTGCTGCAAAGAAAGTGACTGTGACTGGAGAACTTACTCCCTTAGAGATATTGGATAGCATCTCAAAGGTTAAAAATGCCCAATTCTGGACAACTCCAACAATCCCAAAGCCAAATCCGGAAACTGATAATCCTTAAGTTCACTTTTACTAATCTGTGTAGTCTTTTTTTTACTGTCTTGTCTCTCACTCTCTGGTTGTAAAATCAATGGTTACTGCATGCATCTATTTTCCATTAGAGCCCACTTTGGTAGGTTTCATCACGAGTGGCTGAAGTTGCATTATGAGCCCAGGAAATGTAAAGAGAGCCTTAAAACATTTTTTCCAATTTTTAAAACATTTCAGCGTTTCCGTTATCTACCGAAGCAAAATAGTATGCCCCTTGTTCAGAAACGCGCACACCTATTTCGAATTGATGGTTGCAAATTTAACAAAAAATATGCCAAAAGCATCTTATTTCGAATTGATGGTTGCAAATTTAACAAAAAATATGCCAAAAGCATCTTATGTTATTCATTTCAAGTATTTGAAAATTGGTATGTCGTATTTCTTTGATTCACCATCTTTTTAAAAATTCAACCAAGTGTTTGACCAAAACAAGATAATATAGCTCAATAGAACCATGGGAACTCTGATCCTTAAAGCCTTTGATCTTGAGCTAATAATTTTTTTTTTGTTTTGTGAAATTTTCTAATCTCAATTATAAAAAATGATGATAAACGGCTGGTGTTTGATTCTTCTCCTTAAGACTTTAGCCAGAGGGTAGCCAACCATACAAATCAACAATGTGTGTTTCTTCGATATTGGATTTAGCATTATCTGATCAGTTTCCTAAGTAATTTTTCTTCCAAACCTCGTATATGACAGCTACAAACCATAGCAATATTTCCAAAAATATTGGAGAACAAAATATAACTTCGAATCTGACTTCATTTTGTCAAACATCTTACCAAAGGAGACCCCTTCACCGAAGATCATTAAAGATGGTTCCTTGGTTTAATGAATCATGAGATTACCATCTTTTTCTCTAGTAGCCTCACCAAAAATAGTGCCAATATTAAGAACAGTCTCATAGAGCATTGTTCATGCGAAAGACTTTCGGATACCACAACAAAAACGAGAAATGTTTAAATTTGTATGTGTATTACGTTACTTATTTAAAATAGGTTGATTATTAAGTATAAATCCGAAAAATATATTTACTAAAATTGACAATAGCAAATATATTGATTAATCAGATATAATTAACGTAAAACACACATATAAATTTAACAAATATATTGCCTAGAGCTTAAGACAAGATATGTCTTTATGCGGACCAAAAGGACAAGCTGGACTTTGTAGGTTTCATCATGAGACTATACTTCTTCTTTATCCACTTACCTCTTAGGATGCCTAAACCTGTCATTACATATTTGAATTTTTCACAAATGTTTTAAGTATAATTAATAGATATTGTGTACTTTCTAGAACAAACAAAGACTTCTCTACGAGAATTCTCCTATCACTAGCTCTACTATGAGTTCATCTGTTAACATTTCTTCAATCTCCTTACCTATCACTTCAATGTCATCTTCCAATTTTGGCCGCTTCAATTCCTTCTCCTTTGTATCTCTAATTGGTTTCATGTATTTTATACTGACGAGCTCGTGTAGAGTCTCTTGTACCAAGTTTATATCCCATTTTGGGTAGACCTTTGTGGGTTTCAGATCCGTGAACTGCTCGAAGAACTCGAGAATGCCACTGTCGATCCTATCAAAAAGAAACTTCCTTTCTAATCGGGTTGAGGTTTTCAGACCGGAATACTTCTTCTCAAGATCCTTAAACAAGGATGGATCTACAGGTGATTCAGAAGAGTGCCATGTCGCCATGAAGCTTCCCGGATTCAAGTCGTTAAACCTGGAGTTTGCTAAGACATCAGCTAAGTATAGTGACTTCCAGTCTTCTCTTGGCTCTTGGGAAACTATAGATGATTCCTCTTGATCTGCCTCTTCATCGCTTGAAACGAGCATGGCTCCCTCGTTATAAGTAGTAGTTGACTCAATTTTAAGTAGCTGAAGTTGCATTCTGAGCCCTGGAAATGTAGAGAGAACCTTAAAACATTTGATGATTGAAAATTTAATAAATTCAAAGAGGAAAATACTTAAACTATATGATTGAGATACCTTGGAGATCCGCACTAAGACTCTCAAAGCAGTTGGAACTGGATGAAAACTCATCATGAAAAGAAGTTTGTAGGATTGAAACTGGACTTGGTTGATCTCCTTCCTCAGGCTGTAGTTGGGGGAAAGAAGAATGATCGAGTTCTTCGGTTGGCCTGTCCGAGATATCCTGGAGCATCATCAAAAGATTAGCACATCTGTCAGTACAACAGCCGATAGAGTATAGTCTAGCTATTGAATCTGTAAAACCTGAGGCTCTGGAAAACACAAACCCATGATTTTGTAACATCATTTCTCACTTACATGGTTAGTTAACGAGGTAACTGCTGATAAATTAGGTGGTTCCAAGGACAAGGTAGTCTTGGCATCCTCAGAGTCTGAACCATTTTCAGTGTCTGAGTCTGTATGAACTGATAAGCTGCTCTGTGGTTTTAAAGCAAGAAGCTTCTCTTTGGATAACTCATCATCCATACAAAGAATTTTGCTCGAACTTGGTCTGTTGATCTCTGACGAACTATTGTATGAAAACTGACGATTAATAGGCGATGAATTGTTAGACAAGAGATATTCCCTGTGGTGAAAAGAACTCTCCTTCACTGATCCATCTCGCATGGTCAGCTTCTTAGGGAGCACAATGGTGTAACCACAAGTTCTGTCCTGAGGCATGATTGTTCCGGGTTTTGAAAGATTTTTTTTACCAGTACTTTTCCAACCATCTCTACTGCTAATTCCAATGGTGTCTGGCAATTGAGGCTCCCCAACATTGCTCTCAAATCTTCTACTGAGCCCACTAAAACTCGCCGGTCTCGCATCTCTATCTGAAGTTGCAAGCATTTCAGCCAATGTGTTGCGTCTACTAATTTCTATCTCTTGCTCAGACTTGTCCGCCAGCTTCCACCTCTCTGACAATCTCCTCATGGTCTCCTTGCTCACAGATGATTCCAGTGACCTGGAAGGCAGAGATCGACTGTGGTTCTTCCGGTTAAAGTTAGTTCTTGCTCTTGAAATAACTGACATTAACTTTGATTCACTTGGAGAATCACTGCAAGATGAGCCTTCATCCCCTGCATAACCTCTAAACCTTGAAATCTCAAAGTTTATGGAACTATCATTGCCACAACTTGCCTTCATTTGTCTAGATACTATTCTGGCAATTGCTCTGGAATCTCTTGACTTTTGTCTTAAAAGACAGACATCTTCACTAGCTTTCAAACTGCCAAATGATTTTGACTCCTGATTTCTGGTGCATGGAAGCCTGTAATCTGTCCTGACCTCATCACAAGAAGAGCTCTGTGGTAGAAGAGTTCTACCAGTAGTCTGTAGCTTCCCAAGATTAGGTTTCAGAACAACAATCTCGGTCGGTTTCAAACTACTTCTCTTTTTCAGCTGCTTCTTTGATAGGTGAACTGTATCGTCATGTGGAAAACATCTAGTATTAGAATGGCTGGAATTAGCACCACCACCATGCCATTGAGGTGACCTGTGACTTGTCCCTAACAACTCTCTGTACTCTAAGCTTTGACTATCAGGCAAATGTTTTGTGAATAATGAATCTGGGTGATGAAGAAACTTCAATAAGAGGTCCTTGTTGGAGTCTAGAGCCTCAAGAGTCTCGTTGAACTCTTTAGAATAACGCAGTTTCTCATCAGTCGATAGACGCTTAGCCTCCACGAACTTCTGCCTTATAAACGCCATCTCTGCCTCAGTTAGATTAGCATTCACCTTCCTTTGATACAAACTCATACTACTCTTCTCCTTCTCTGCCTCCAAAACTTCAAAGACATCTTTGAATCTCTGCTCATCCATTGAGCCTCCCCTCCTTAGAGACTTATGACCATCATATGTTTTTTTCCCACGAGCTTTTTCAGATGCTATTGGCCTGCGTTGTTGATTCTCCACAGACACGGGTTCTCTGTGAGGAGAACTCTGAGGGGGCAGACCATCAAGACCCATCAATCTCGCTATAATGCTCGGTGATCTCCTTTTAGATTCATTTTGCATTGACATTTCTTGTGTTAACAAACTTTTCATTGGAACTCCACTGGTTTAACAATGAGCAGATTGCCTCCTCCCTACTACAAACGACAACATCAAGCGATCAATTCATCGCGTGTATGCGCACAGACATGTCTATATGATATGTTACCTTAAAAGAGAATGCTTACCTTGTCTACACTTAAAGCGACACAGCGACAAGAGTTAAATTCAGAAGGATTCGCCTTAGAGACTTGTGCTTTTGAAAGTTTCTTTCATGGTCCTGGAAATGGATCCAATAATCAGAATGCGTTTGATTTTCTGAGCACCAAAAAATTGTGAAAAGGTTATTGAGAAATCGTTACGTGTAATTAAGATAACATAAACCTGTTGAAATTAAGAGTAACAAAGAAGCAAATCCAATCATAACACTAGCAAAAAAGTAAGGAGATTAGATTATGAATTCTACAGAAAACAACATGACAACAAAACAAGAGTGATGTTTTGTTTTTTCTCCAGAACCTCAAAAAAGTGATTTACATAAATCAATTAGGGCATTGATGTTGAGCTACATTACTCAGTGTATGAGGTCGTCGAACAAACCCAAAATACAAGATGATATGTTTTGGTTGCTGAGAAATTTTCCAGAATTCTTAAGAAAAATCCAAATTTCTTGAGTTGCAGCATTTTCTCGGAAGTAAACATGGACGGAAAAAAAGAGGGAAACAGAAGAGAGAGATGAGAAATAATTAATTTCTAACCTTGACAAGAAGTGAGTATTGTCGGATTGAGGTAAAATTAGATTTGGCGAGAAGAAATGCGTTTCATCTTTCACTCACTCGTAATCGGAAGAAATGTTCTCCCGGGAAACCATTTTAGGTTATTTGGAAAATTTTGAAGATAAGATAGTATTAATCCAGATCGCAAATTCCGGGAAAATTCAGATAAAAATTCAAAACGACATTTCCCAGAAATCATGGAGCAATTTAAGAAAAAAATAAGAAGAGGAAGAAAATGGTGGCGACTCTCTTGAAATCGACAAATAATTTGAAAAAGACTTGGCTTTGGTGTGATTTTGAAAGTTCAAATTCAATTTTAAAAAACAAACAGTATTATCTTCCTTCCTTGTTTTATTTGTCTTCCTCTAAACCGGTTTGATCAACTAAACCGGCCGGTACAATCGAAAATAGAGAATCATAGGAACCGATCAAACAACAATCTCATGGCTGCTGCTACTTGTTGGATACACTTGTCTTGCATCTAAAGCGCTAATTTAAGCTAGGAAGAAGTCAGAATATAAAATCACCAGTCTTGTCTCTCTAGACCTATTTCCTGACCCGACTAATAGATGCAGACCAGATGCTATTCGAAGCAAGAAGAAGAGATCCCAACTAAAGAAGCCAAGAGATGACTTGTTAACATACCAATGCAAAGTATAAACTAATCAATTATTTCACCACTCTCTTTCACCTAAAGAAGAGAAACAAGAGGTACCAAAACATCTAGACTCAATGCAAAAGAGTAGAGAGAAGCACATGACAATGGCTCGTGATGTATACACATCTCAAATAAAAACACTGCAAGAGATTCAAGATTCCCATATTGTGTCTTCAACTCACGCTACAACATGATCTTTGGTAATCAATTCATGCTCAACTACCTTACTACAACCATCTAATTCATCAAGAAAAGCCTGCAACACAAAACCAACATTCATCCCTTTCAAACATTCTTCACCTCATTACCGTTTTCGTAACAAAGACTTGTAAACCCATTTTAACTCTTTGATCCAGCCATCTCTCGCTGTGCCTTCTCCGCAAAGAGCTTCGTAGCAACCATGTTATCCATAAAATACTCTCTGTAAGGATGATTCTTTGGAACAAGTTTCCTAAACTTCTCAAACTGTTTATCCGCCTCATCTTGCTTCTTAAGCACCGTGTATATAATCCCTTGGCAAAGATACGGCCTGAAATCTCTCGGTTCTTCCTTCACAAGCTCCTGATAAAGCTTCAACGCTTCGTTATGCTTCCCTTCAATAACCCGAATCTGCGCCACTAACAGCTTGAAATCCCTCAAATCCTTACGATTCTTCCCTTTCTTGCACTTCTCCATTGCCTCCTGGATTCTCTTCTCCACCGCATTCAAATCATCGCCCGATTCGGAGTAAGCCATAACCAGTCCATGATAAGCTTCGACACGAAGCGGATCCTTAGCTAGAATCTCTTCAAACCCACTCTTAGCAGACTCTAAATCTCCACTATGACTAAAGATATTAGCTTTCAAAATCGGCCATTCTTTTTCCTCTGGTTCCAGTTCTATCAAACGATCAATCACTTCTACAGCTTCTATAAGCTTACGACATTTGATCCTTACCTCCATTAACGACCTTAGAGCATCAACATCTTCAGGGTTAGAAGCAAGATGATCTTCGAGCGATCTCTCTTCTTCTTCAAACGAAACGTCTCCGTTCCTCTGCTTAAGAGATTCTACAGTCGGCGTCGCCGCGACGGGAGCCGCAATCGCCGGTGGAGGTTTGACCTGGAGATTCACGAAGAACAACGCCGCTGCAGCGGTGAAGGTGATACAGGTCGATTTGAGGAGACGTGAAGGTAATGGTTGCAAAACTGGGAGCCTCGGGTCTTGGGATTTCGATGAAGACGAAGCTCTGATAGAAACACATTTGAAGGACGAAGTTGATCGGTGTAGAGATCTGAGAGAGAACGACGAAGGATTTTTCGGGAACGGTGAAGAGAAGTGAGTGAGAGAGACGTGAATTGGCTTCTGATGAAGCTGTAGCTTTCCCAGAGACTCCATGATTGCAGAGAGAGCGAGAGAGATAACCCCTACAAAACCCTACAGTGAGATTGATAGTGAAGAAGAAGATCAAAGAAGCTTTCGACTTCGAGAATATGATGTATGTTTACGACGCCGTTTTGGGAGGAAATTGGTTCTACAATTTGGGCCTTTAGAGCATATGGTTACAATTGGTTCTCAAAATTTTTATAATAATAAATTAACAATAAAGTTAGTTTAGAACTATTTAACTATTTTTAAAATTTTGTGTTCTCCATTGGTTTTCTAAAAAGTAAAAAATTATTATTTTATAATTATTTTTATAAAATTTGAAAAACATAGAAGATTTTATAAAATCAAAATATATTACATTTCATGAAATTTTAAAAATAGATTACACAAAAAAAATTAAAACTTAAATTTGAAAATTATAAACTTTCAATTATTTTAATCTCCACTTGTGCCAAATTTTGCCATATATGGTTAACTAAATCAGCTTTTAAGTTTTAAGTTTTAATTTTGGTAGTTGTGGTTTAAGTTTTAAGCATTCAATGAATGCTCAACCAAATTGAAATGACATACTTAACTACAACAGAGCAATACTTAGCTGGAACAGAACAACTATTTCAAATGTCATAGTTAACTAGAACTAGAACGAACAGAACAAGCATTTGTGTTTTAGCCTACAACTAACAACCATTTATGACATTCAACTACATACAGATTTGATTTACTCAAACCATTTATTATACCTAATCTACCATACCTAGTCTAAAACTCAAACAATGCAAAAACCATCAATGATACAAACTGAGATTTAGACAGATGAATACCTTCATTCATTGGTGAACAGGGACCAACATCCACATTGCCAATAGCTTTCTCCATCTCTGCTATGACTCTTGCCTATGAACTTCACCTGCAAATTTAGAACAAAAATTCAGAATGCTTAACTTCCTGCAAATTTAGAACAAATTCAAAACAATACCCTCAGACATTGGTGAACATGAAGCAAAGCATTTCCATTTAATGTCTCCATCTTTGTTATGCTTCTTGCGTACTCTTTTCATAAGCTATGAAGTTAACCTGCAAATACAGAAGGAAAATCGTAATTAGCTACAAATCAACACACAAAGAGCTTTATCCATACGAACACAATGAGAAATCAAAATGCTTGACTTTTTTGTCACCTACAAAATCCCATCAAAACCAAAAAAACAAAGAATTAGACAAGTGATTAAAACGATTCAAGTGTGAACATATTCTCAGAATTTATGGAACTCTACAAAACGATTCAAGTGATTAAAACGATTCAAGTGTGACTTTTTGTCACCTACAAAACTCTACCAAATCACAAACCAAAATCTCGAATTTATGGAACCCTATTCTGATTCACAGAAGAAAGTTTTTATTTTTTTAAACCTTAATCTGTGACCAAAATCAGAAAATCGATTGAAACATACCTTCGGGTTTCGTTTCTCCTCCGATTTTGGTTCATGCATCGATTTCTCCATCAGAATCAGGAAGACAAAGAGACGCCGAACAGAGACAAACTGAGATAAGAGAGACCCCCTTCTTTATCCTTTCTCCTCCGTTATCAAGTCATGCCGAACACAAATCCGGTGATGGATTCATGCAGAGCACAAATCTTCGAATCGGCTTCCAAAGAGACAAACCGACCCAGAGAAACCGACCATGGATTCTCCTTCGAGATCGAATCTCTGTAACCCTTTCAATTCCTCCGACCATGGATTCTCCTTCGTGATCGAGATCAACCCGAATCTCTGTAAGCCGCTCTCTGTAAATTGCCTTGAGAGAGAGAGAGAGAAGATACGAGACAAGAGAGGAGGCGAACTGAAAATTTCTTTCCCCCTTTTGCGTGTTTAATTTTTTTTTTTTAATTCGAACCAATTACAATGTGCCACGTATGAGGTTTTGGAGAATTCTCAAAACTCTCAAACCAGAACCGAATTTGGGCTTAATTATCTTTTTTCTTTTCTTTTTTGGGCCTAAAACTCTCTAGAACTTCTTCTACAACCCATTGATGGACATGGTCTTATAGGCGGGAAATAGAAAAAGGATAGTATCCAAAGGAAATGTGGTTTTCACTTCTTACACCATGTTCAATGGTGATTCTTAATGCAAGTTCTTAAAGCAAAATAGATTAAAATTAAATAAAAATTGGTTATATTATTAAGAACCGATCCTTAATTAAGAGATTTAAGAAGTGGTTCTTAGGTGGTTCTTAGGTGACACGTGTCACCCATTGATTCGGTGATGATTTTTTTGACAAGGAAAAAAATAATAAACACGCGTACAACGTTTATAAATTTTACCATTGGAGGAAATAAATTTTTGACTATGTTTATAAATTTTGAGAAAATAAAATTCTACTTAAAATAAAATATTTTCATTTTATTTTTATTTTTGATTAAGAATCCCTAATGGGATTCTACCATTGGAGAAAAAAAAAATTAAAAAAATTAAAATTAAAATATATAATAAACAAATTGGTTAGAATCCCATAATGAGTTCTACCATTGAACATGTTCTTACAAAATCAAATGCTAATCTCTTTCCTTAATCTCCAAATGATAGTGCATGTTGTTTCATATTATTTGTTTTTGTGATAATTATGCTAAACAACAGTAATTAGAATGGTAGATTATTTGGTGATGCAAAACATTAAGTACATGTTCAAGTTTGAATTTTATAACAACTGCAAGCAATTAGTTTGGCCAATCACAATCAGTTGTTATAATCAAAAACAAAGGTTGATAGTGTATGTCGTTTCATCTTTTGACAAGTATATGCTGCTTTTGTGATAAGTAGAGGATATCTCGGATTACGTCCGGATTTTCTTAATATTTTTTATAAATATATTATGTCTTATTTATCGAATCTATATCATAAAATAAACCTAAAATTATTAGAAATCAAAACTTACTCCTATTTTTAATGCCCAAAAGAATTACATATATATAAATTCACTTTTATGGATTTTAATATCGTAGTTATGAAACTAATATTCCTGCCATGTTTACCAAACAAACATGTACATCGACTTATTTACTTACTCTCACTTATGAATTTGCAACCAATATTCAAGTTTAGTGCAATAATAAGCATTAAGCTTGAAAATCGTCAATGTTATACTAAGAATTTGATGCTCCGAAATCCCGTCTAAGATTAATTTTTACTCCTAATTTTTGTTTTTTAGGACCTTGAATAGGATAAACTGAATCCCTGAAGATTTTATATAACTTCGATGACCAAGATCAAGAACAACGAATATTTATTCTTATTTTATGGCGTCCACCATCTTGATAACAAAGCTATGGAAACTCAAGCTTTATTGATTATCAAGGAATATTACACCAACATTGGAACCTCCTCCGTTGCGGTCGCTTGTTTCATAGACAATGGTGAAACCTATTTTTCGAGTTTATTTTTCAAAGATATGTATCATTACATATCATCCTAAAAACTGAGCACACGAAAATCAGTTGTAGAAGAAGTAGAATTCTAAAGTATGAGATAATACCTTTTATACCCAAAACACAACCATTTAATTCTTTACCAGAAAAATGGTACACATACTCCTTACTTTTTGTTATCGAAATCAATGGTCACGAGTACATGAACTTTCCGCGCCATAAAACCCACGGGATTGAGCTCAACCACCACTCTTGAGGTGGATACTACAAACGCATCTATACCATGTAATTACGCTTTTGCGGTCTAATCTCGTAATATCCCAACTCCACTAACCAAAGACTCGGCATTTAGCCAGGAAGAAGAAATATTGCAATTGGTCATACGTTCTCTTGGTTTACACCACTTCACCTCGAGTGATTAATCTTTGAACACCCTCTGCTTATCCATTTTCAGAGTTATCCATTGCAAAGAAACCTCCTATGCTTTCACACACATAGTCTAAGGTCTCTATGATTTCCCGCTATTACAACCGAATTCCTTGTCTTCCAATTGTCCACAACACCCATGGTATTGAGCTTCTCCTACCTTCTGGAAATTCACTCTAATAGCTAATGCTTAAGGGCTAATTTCCTTTTCATAAAATCATTTCAATGTCATTCTGAAAAGTCAATGAGTTTCTATGTGGTTTAGTGTGGGAAATTAAATATATACATTTTCTCTTAATTCACCAGAAACCAAACGGATGGAATCCCACATGAGGTCATTAGATATCGTAGTATAATTTGTCACCTACTCGTGCACTTGTTAAAAGCTTTGAATAATAAAATCAAGAAATTGGAGTAGTAAAAGAGCTAAGTCATTGTAATAAGAAGCTTACTCCATTTAGGATGTCCCAGATAAATCCTCTGATCGCTTCCTCTCCTATATCCCCAAAGCAGTTTCTTTGTTTTTGTGTGAATAAACTCTCTCGTCAAACTCTATCACAAGTTTTTGTTGTTATGCCCCATTAATTAGCTTCAGAAACTTAAGCTTTCTCTAATTTTCATGTTCTTCAAAAGAAGAGAATGAATATAATTAGAGTGCGAATAAAGCTCTATGCGAAATCTCTAAAAATTGTTCTCGACACAATTGAAATAAAAAGTTATTAAGGAATACATAAGTAAGGTATGATGAGAGGCATGACACTCTCGCTAAAGTTGCATTGGACAATTTAACCCATAAAATTTTATGTGTTTGGAAATTAAATCATTACGAAGCCAAATATATATATCCAAATGAAAAGAGACATACATGCGCTAGAAAAACACTGAACCAATAATAGCGAAACATATTTACATACGCAAGCTTCCTAAAAGCATGAATCAAAAAACAGATTAATCAAATCGTCGTAACGAAGTGAACATAACATAGAAAGTTATCCAGAAAACTAAATGGATCTACAAATATTAAGTAGAAGTGATTCACACTTGTGTTATTTCTTTTTGAGAACTAATAAAATATGTGCGTCTTGGAAGGATGAGAGATCGAAGCTAAGGATGCAAACAAATAATAATAATTTTTATAGTTAGAGTTAGAAGCCGTAAACGTACCTCGGATGCAGAACATTTTATGAGGGACATCCATTTTTTTTATCCCAACAAAGTCATGAACATGGCTAAACAACGAAAATTAAAATAAAGTTGGTGAATCTGATTATGAAATGTAAAACTTAGAAGCATAACAAAAATTTGTGGAGAAAAGTTGGTTGCATAGTTGAAGTGACTCACCAATATAGCAAATGAAGTGTATCATGGTGCTTAGCTCGTTTTTATTTCCTTTTGGAGATAGACAAATCGACATGAAACATCAGTAGATCTAATGATCAACGTTAGAAACTAATATATCATAGGAACTGAAACATTTATTTATTTGACTTTTTCATCGGTTTGTTTCTCCCCGAAGCCAAACGAAGGTAAAAACAGAAAAAACAACACAAATCGGTTGCGAGACAAAGCATCAACATGAGCAAAATTACGGAACTGTGTAGAAGCCAAGACTAGCACAATTAGATTTGTAATGGTTTCGAAAGAAAGCGGAGATTTCTAGGTTAAGCTACGAAAACGATGAGCAAAGAGAAGTATGTTATTGCTGTGTATGATTTTTGTGAACAAAGTTGCCAATACCTTTTCAAGGGTTTTTACACTCATATATATAGTCCCCTAAGTCGGCTAAACCTTTCCCTAAGAGACAATCTTAACTCTTCCTAAGTCTTCGCGGATTCCATTTTCCTTATGTCGGTTGTGTCGAAGTGGACTTCGTAACTGGACCGGGTTTTTGATGCAGGGAACCTTCTGGCCTTTGTGATAACCAATGTCATCGTGGGCAGTGACGACATCACTGGCAGCGCGACGTCGCTGACATCGCTGGCAGCGACGACATTGCTGACAGCGCGACGACATCGCTGGGAGCGCGACATCTCTAGCGTTAGGAAATTGCTGGCATTGTGACATTGCTGGCGTTGTGATCTTACTAACATTATGACTTCTCTGGCACTGCTATGAGTAGAGAGGACTCAGAAGGCTCCTTTCACGGACGGAGAAGACTTAGGAAATGAGAGCTGCTTTATCCTCTTGTTAAGAAATGACTTAGAAGAATCGCATAATATCTCGTACGTTAACGCGATTCCGTGCCTATGCACTGTGCTTGCATAACTTTGGAATTCAACGTTGAGCGGGTGAAATCTTACCCCAATAGTTAGCCCCTCAGCTCGGTAGTGTTAGTGATAACAATATCGAGTTAAAGACTATTGAATGTTGATATTGTCGTTCAAAGTTATGACGTTACTGTTAGCGTGATGATGTTGGCTCGGACCGTTAATGTGCGTTGATTCTACAAATGCAACGCTTTGACCGCTGAAGCCGTCATCACTGTAATGGAGAAATTTTTTTTTTGTTGGAGATTTCAAGACTCCATGTGTTTTACGAAAATTTTAAGACTTCGTGTTCTGGTCATAGATGTCAACGAAGCCTAAGAAAACGGGAAAATGATTTATGGGAGTGATAATGTTGTTGGAGAGTCCAGGACCCGCAAGTGAAATGGGAAGAAGAAAATTTTTTTTTTTCTCTCTTCTTTTCTTCTTCTCTTCTCTTCCTCTCTTCTTTTCTTCTTCTCAACTCTTCCACCGCCGCCGAAGTATCCTCCGGCCGCCGCCGCCATCGCTTTTTCCGGTGCTGTCGTTGTGTTTTCCGGCGCCGCCGTCGCCCATCTCCTTTGGTGAGTTCTCTTGTTACTCTCCTCTAGATTCCCATAGTTCCCTTTGAGAATTCCACCATTGTAGATCTTGATTTATATGAAGAATAATCTTTAATTGTGTTTGATTGCTAGAAGGAACTCTTGAATCCTTGATCTTTATTGCCCAACAAGCTTCAATTTGTTGATAGAATAAGCCTTGCCTTTGTGTAGATTCCTAGGGTTTCCTTTGTGTTTTTTTGCTCCCTCCATTGATGATGAACAAGATGATGAACAAGACTTGGTCTTGGTTAATTGTTATAAACCCTTGACTTTTGATCTTTAATTTGGATTGGCGTAGGCAAATTCGCGGTTATGGACAAAACGAGACATGGTGACGATGACCGTGGAGGCGACATCGTCACTTTCAAAGACCGCCGTCCTCGCATCGCCCAAGAACCTCATATCGCCGAAGAGTCACGCCTCGTCGGGGACCCTCGCGCCGCTGAGTCCCTTGCGTCGCCGAAGAGTCACGCCTCGTCGGGGACCCTCGTGCCGAAGTCCCTCGTGCCGCCGAAGTGTCACGCCTCGTCGGGGACCTTCGTGCCGGAGAGTCGACGGATGAAAACCCGACATCCTTGAGCCGGCGTATTGACGACCTGACGAAGTGGTGGGCCGACGACCTCAAATGGGTTTCCTGAGGCCACCGATGTCACTCGGTTTGTTGACGACATGGACCCGCAGCTCCCACCCGGTGCTGCTGATGCATCGTTATCGTTGCCCTCTTCCTCTTCACTCAACTCGCGAGCTTTTAGTATTGAGGGAGACGACGATGCTACACTCGTTGAAGTTGAGCAAATGGTAACGACTAAGAAGAAGCAAAAGGAACTGATCCGACTTGACCCTCCTAGATTTTCTCTTTCAGACGCGGAGTCGCTGCGACTTCTCCGGGGGAGGTGCGGAATCTAGGAGGAGATTGTGTTGATCGCTCCTGGCTTCACTGACAGAGCCGATACCCCGCCTCCAGGGTACTTCACTCTTTATGAGAACTACTTTGACCAGTGCTTGCTCCGGTTTCCGGTGTCCGCGTGGCTTCTTCGTTTTCTAGCGGCCAACAATGTTTCCCTTGCTCAGGTTAATCCGAGAGACCTTAGACATCTTATTGGCATCTATGTGCTGAGCAGGGAGCGTGGTGTTGAGATTAGCACCGAGCACTTCTCCTGTTTGTTGGACTTCATGAGTCGCGGTCGGAAAAAGGAGCTCAAGTACAATATCACTCCCATGGCGGGCCGGAGACTCATCGACGGATTTCCTAACAAGGACGAACACTTTGAAGACCATTTCTTCTTTGCTGAGATTTCACAGAAGACCGCTGAAACTGGTTGTGTCGTTAAGGCGAAATGGGAGAAAAGAGGTAACCAACACTTAGCTTCTTTTTGTTTGTTGTTTTAGTAACACTTGTTGCTTCACATATTAACTCTTGGGTTGTCTTTCGCAGTGAAGCCTGTGTTCCCCGTGATAGATGCCAGCGTCGTTGCTGCTATGCACGGGGTTCTCACCTCCGGGAAGGGTCATTGAGTAGGATCATTAAGTCGCCAGAGGATAGAGAAAGCGCTCTCCACCGTGGTCATCCCAGTAAAGACTCTCGGCCGGGGAGAAAAAAGATTGTCGTCTCGTCAGAAAGCAGAGATGGCAAAGTCGACAACGTCTACAGCGCCGATGACATCATCATCGCGGGCGAGGGCTCTGACGGGAGCAGCATCAAGAATGCCCACCGCATCGGTCCTTCGTCCTCACTCTTCTCCCTTTACTAGCAACGAGGTTGCGAGACGGCGTGAGCAGTCATGAAATAGAGCTCTTCTCTCTAGTGGCATGGGAGGAAGTGCCCTTGAAGGAGCTTCTCCGAAGAGGCAGAGAGTGGTCACACCCCCTCCAGCCGTTGCTGAGAGAACAGTACCGGCAAGCGATGACGCTGCAGCCTCTGTCAGGCTTTCGGCCCCCGGAACTGTTTTCCCGCCGGCTGGCGGGTTGCTTCACGGGGAGGCCTACGCGCTGACGAAGTCCAAGGCTTCTGAGGTTCGATTCTCCTTCCACTTTAACGTTTTCTTTCTTATGACTTAGCCTTCTCCTTTTTGATATTACATCTTTTTCCCTTCTTTTCCTATGCTGCTTCTTCTCCATCTGAACCAACTGATTGGAGATTATGATAAGGATGTTCGCGCCAGAGAGAGCGAGCTTAGCGAGAGCAGAGAGGCCAACGTCGCCCTGCAATCCAGACTGGACGAGCTTGTTGAGTGGAACAAGGTTCTTGAGAGAGAGGCTCTCTCTACAAAGAAGGGCAAAAGGGAGTGGGATTCTAAATTGGTGGAGATCGAGTCGGAGCGTGCCAAGGATAAGGAGGAGATAGCCCTGATGAAGAAATAGTTGAACTTTGCTTACGATATCTAGGATGCTCAGGTTGACGAGGTCGTTTCCAAGGCAAGAAGTGAGATGGCCCGCAGTTTTTATGGATGGGTCAGGGAGCTTTCCCAGTTACTTGCAGAGATTGACGAAAAGGCCAAGGACGACATGTTGGACCTTACTGAGATCGACGCGAATCTGGAACTCATCGAGCTCCTTCAGCTATCGGAGGCACCAACTCTGAAGGACGAGACTGAGGAGTTGCAACGGTGGCAGGCCCCAATTTACGATGCCCGCAATGTGTTTACGGATCTCGTCGGCAAAGCAAGGAGGGCACCGGATACTCCTGCTGTTGCTGCCGACGACAACGTCAATGCGGACGCCACCGACGATGAGGCGGACGACGAAGATGGCGAGAAGGAGGACGACGAGGAGGTTGACGAGTGACCTTCTCGTTTTAGACTTAGCTTATTTTGTGCTTTTTGCTCATGACTTTCATTGGATTTTTAGACGTTAACCATGACTTTGGGTAATGGCGTTGGATGGTTTGTATCTACGCTAAGATTATGTTCACCTTGCATTGTAGCGAGTGCAGGATGATAATGCATGCAGTTTTTGTTTAGGGAACTTAAGTTAAACGGCACATAAATTAGGTAATATTACTAGAAGTATATAAAACTATTTTTATTACTAATTTATTTTAAATGTACAGCGTACCCTTGTAATTACGTTCTAACAAAAAATCTAATTACAAAAATGCCATTACTTTTGAGTGCCACGCCAGATAAAATCCGGCGCCACATAGGAAATCGCTGACGTGTATTAATGAACTCAGCCGTAAAGCATTACGGCGGTATTGACGGCTGAGTTATATATACGATGTGGATGACTTAAAAAGTTAGGTGATTTACATATACAAATAAGCCAAACGTTACGACTGAGTTATAAAACGTGGATGATTTAAGATCTTCTGGCTGACTTAAGATTTATGTGATGGCTGAGTTTACAAAAATCTGCCTGATTTATGAGCTAATGGCTGACTTACGTACATATATGACGGCTGATTTGTACATCACCTGGTTGAGATATTTTTCTCACGATGATGGAATGATCATCGATTGGCTGTGTTACTAAACGGACGGCTTACCTATGAAAGGTAGTTACGGCTGATTTAAGTATAATTAGTGTAAATCAGCCGTGTTTAGCTTGATTAATAGTAAACTCGGTCTTACTACGTCTGATTTATTAGCGAAAGATTAATTACTACAATAACATTCATTTGACGGCTGATTTATTGGACGATACAGCTGACATAATATTTTCCAGCTGATTTACGCCCTTTTATGGCCTCTTTTCGAACCCGATTTTTGTTGTTTTTATTACTGAAATAGTATTCACGTTGCAACTGACTTACATTTGTATTTGATGACTGATTTAGTTTGGCTGATTTACGTTTTCGTTTTGTGGCTCACTTTCCATATAAGCAAAAACTTAATGACATCAAATCCGATTTTCCATGTCATCAGCTCATATTTTCCATGTCATTTTCCATGTCATTGTTAGAGTTTTATGTTGTGACGCCGTGTCTTCTTCTTCTTCATCTATTTACCTTCTTTATCATCTGATACCCAGAAACTTAATCGTCACCCTCTTCATCTATTTTCCTTCCTTATTATTTTTTTTCATTGATCTTTGTTCGAGATCTTATGGATTCGGTAATTATTGTTTCCGGTAATTGGGTCAAGAAAAACAGATACATATTCAACGCCGATGGTAGAGGGTGTAGAGTTCTGTATTTAAATGATGAAACAACACACGACAAACTTGTGAAGTCTGTACTCGATGATTACGGATTGAACGAGTCGAGCCATCAGATTCAGCTGAGCTACATGTTCTCGAATAAAACTTTGAAAACAATGGCGCACGATACTACACCAGTTTACGTCTCCAATACTCGACAGTTAATAGGTTTTCTAAGCCTAAGGAAATTCGAACAGATACGTCTCTATGTAGAGATTACGGAGAAAAAGGAGAGCGAAATTAGTCGGAATGACGAAGTGAGAGAGAAGAAGAAAAGGTTATTCAGTTATGGGTCAAAAGTAGAATCTACATACGAAGATTACGGTGGTTTAAGTAATGATAATTGTCCTGGTGTTGAAACAAAATACGAAGATAAACGCGACGATGAAGACATGGATTGCGCAAGTAAAATGGAAGGTGAAAAATACGAAGTAGGCGAACAAGACGAAGAAGATGATGAATTTGAAAGCCGATTTGATATGTTCGACGACTCGGATGGTGCTTCATCTGAAGATGATAACTTCAGTTCATACGGTGAGTCTCCAACACAAGACGAAGATTCACCGACGCTACTGCCTAAGAAGAGAGCTCACAACATGTCGGTGAGCGGATCAGAAAGGAATCCAGAGGTTCTAATGTTGGAGATGTCTTCGCTAAACCTCGCGGTAGGGCAATGATACGAGAGTAAAGCCGATTCGGAGAAATGACTGAAACTTTTTACGGTGAGAGATCAATTTGATTTTGATGTAGACGTATCCAATTCGGACACACTCATTATTAAGTGTTGGGTTGATGGATGTCTCTGGAGAGTTCGTGCTTCTACACAAGGGGAATTACCGGCATTTTATGTTCGTATTTACGATTCAGAGCATACATGTTCTGTAACTGAGCGTTCTAATCGATCTCGACAAGCAACACCAGATATTTTAGGCCAGTTGTACAGGGATTATCTCGGCGATGTTGGTCCGTCAGTTCGACCTATGAGTGTCGGAATAACTATCAATAAGCATTTTGGTGTAAAGGTAATTATTAATACGTTGCAGCTGACTTATTTGTATAGTACAGCTGATTTTTTAGTACGTTTAGGCTGACTTATTTGTATATTACAGCTTATTTATTCGTACGTTGCGACTGACTTCTATTTTCAGCTGCTTTTTAGTACGTTTTGGCTGACTTATTTTGATATTTTAGCTGATTTTTTGGTACGTTGCGGTTGACTTCTATTTCAGCTGATTTTTAGTACGTTTTGGCTGACTTATTTTCCGTGTGGACAGATGGATTATTGGAAATCACATAGGACGCTAAAATTTGCAAGGGAAATTGATATGGGAACTCCTGAGAGTGGGTTTGAAGACTTGTCTCCTTACCTATATATGATAAGAAGGGCAAATCCGGGTACGGTTACGCGTCTTCAAATTGATGAGTTTAGAAGATTCATGTATGTGTTCCTTGCGTTTGGTGCGAGCATAAATGGGTTTTCTTTCATGTGCAAAGTTGTCATTGTCGACGGTACGTTTCTTATACAAAGGGACACTTCTCACAGCACTAGCTCAGGATGGTAACTTTCAGATTTTCCCAATAGCCTTCGGTGTGGTTGACACTGAAAATGATGATTCATGGCAATGGTTTTTTACGCAACTGAAAATTTTGATTCCTGATGATGAGGGTCTTGCGATTATATCGGACATGCATAATTCGATAGGAAAAGCAATTGGAAATGTGTTTCCGTTGGCTTCTCGTGGAATTTGCACTTACCATTTATATGAGAACATTTTGCAATGGTACAAAGGAAAAGATGTCTTTCGTCTGGTAAGAAAAGCGGCAAAATGTTTTAGCCTTTCTGAGTTTAATACGTTGTTAGAGGAGGTTGAAGCGATTAATCCTGAACTTCATGACTACGTCCAAAGAGCTGATGTCCGACTGTGGGCGGGTGTTCATTTCCCGGGCCAAAGGTACAATTTGATGACTACGAACATAGCGGAATCAATGAACAGAGCACTGTCAAATGCTAGAAGTCTTCACATTGTTCGACTATTAGAATCGATACGGGTTATGATGACCAGATGGTTTTAAGAACGGAGAGAGGAAGCAAAATCGCAGCTAACCACGATTTCGCGTGGTGTCGAGAAACTACTACATGTAAGTCAGCCATTGCAGTTCATAAGTCAGTCGTTATTGTTCCATAACCCAGCATTTATGATAAGCCAGCCGTAATGTTTAATAATTTTTTATGAATAAATAGGGCCGTGTCATTGCCGCCAGACTTATGACGGTACAAAGGATTGATCCTTATCACACGGAAGTTACATATGGATCGTCTTTGCATATTGTGAATTTGGAAACGAGAAAATGCACATGTCGGCGTTTTGAACACGAGAAATTACCATGCGTGCAAGCAATCGCAACTGCCGAGGACAGGAAAATTTGTCGTATATCCTTGTGCAGTCCTTACTACAACAGCAGTTATTTGGTAAACGCATACGCTGAGTCGATCATGCCGATAGATTCAGCGCTCCAAGTTCTAAATAACGTTGCTAACCAACCGTGCTTGCCCCCACTTGTGCGTCAACAACCAGGAAGGCCTAAGAAAAGTAGGATGAAATCTGCTTTAGAAGTTGCTCTTGACAAAAAACGTCCTAGGAAACGACACGCATGTTCTCGTTGTAAACAGTTTGGGCATAATGCAAAAACTTGTCCGATTTAAAAGTGTTGTTTGGATATGTATGGATTTGTGTTTTTGTTAATGCGATAAATCAGCCGTAAAGATTGAATTATTGTCAATAAACGACTGAGTTATGATTACAACACGGCTGATTGTCAATAAACGACGATGAGATTGAGTTAGATGAGGAAGAAGATGAAGAGGGTAACTCGTCCAACCGCGTAATATTTTAAAAACAAATCATACTATTTTAAAACAAATAATATTTAAAAAAGATTAGAGTTCCCAAAAGATTAATCATTACTCCTAGTATAGGGAGCCATATAACTATCAGTATAGCGTCTCGAGAGTACAAAACGTGATAAAATTGAATAAATAATGTTTTTTTCCCGCCGAAAATACGAAACGTCGCGAGATAAATTGAATAAATTGAGTTTTTTTTTTCCGCCCAAAATACGAAACGTCGAGAGATAAATTACACGTTTCGACTGACTTATATGCACCTAATGGCTGACTTATGGCACGTTTCGGCTGACTTATACGTTGAAGAGAACCTATGCCTCAACATTATTTATCTCGATTTTAGGGTATGTTTGAGGTTTGGCTGAGTTATATACACGACAGGGCTGCGGTATGTCTTAGTAAGGGCTAATTTTTGTTTTTGTTACATCGATAAATCAGCCGTCAAATGAATTATAATACGACTGAGTTATGTAGACTTCTCGAGTAGTCTATGGATGACACTGTTGATATTTAAATTTGGCAAATTGTTGTACTTAATCTATAAGGTTATAACTTAATAAGCAATAGTTTCATCCAAAAGAAGCTTTAGTTTCATCCAAAAGAAAAAAAAACAAGCAATATAGTTTCATCCACAAAAAAAAAAAAACAAGCCAAAGTTTAATCAAAACAAAAAAAAAGAGAGGGAGGGAAGAACTTGGTGGAAGGAAACTAGAGGCATCATGCCTCGATCTTGGAGCAGAACTTGAGCATAGGAGGAGATGCTTTGTCTTCCCAAACCAACTCCAACACAAAAGATTCATACGCCTTAATGTTAATAGCCTTGAAGAATTCTCTAACCCCTGAACCAAAGCGCAACCTCATACGTATGTCTGGCACGCATAGATACACTGGCCACTCTACTTCATGCTGGTTCAAAAGAATAATCTCCTTCCCTCCTGCTTTTTCAATCTGGTGAGCCCTAGTGAATCCCAGTGGAATATGCTGCATAAGAAAGAGACAATAAGCTCTTGACAAAGCATCAATAACGAAAAAAATAAGGGAACAAAACTCCTTCAAGAAAGTTTACTTAAACTTACAAGTCTAGAATCTTTTAGACTAGCTGGTGTGACAGGTAGTGTTACAAATCGGTTTTCACTTTTACTACTCTCACTGGTTTCTCTCTTCTTCTCTTTGTCCTCCTCCTCCTCCTCCTTCTCCCTCTCCACATCATCATCATCATCAACGTTGTTGCTAGACTGTACATATTGAATCTCACAGCAACTAGGTCCAAGACCAGTGACGTGGAACAAAAAATCTCCTTCGTGTCTGAAAATGACGAAGTCTCCGACTCGGAAATCATGAGCAACTGCAAACTCTTTCCATCCAAAGGTGAGTGTCCGACCTTTCATCTTAACTTTCCATGTTTTCTCAGACGCGTCCGACTTAAGCTCCATCATATTTCTTTCGTTTCTTCCTTCTATGTATTTTGAGAAGAACTTCACCGGAATACTCTGCAACAAACACAAACTGTAAAGAAGAAGAAAGACATTGAGAGGGAAGGAAGAAGGGAGATTACGTATGATGTGGGAGTGGAAGCCAGGAAGAAGAGGTTGAAAGAAATGTGGGTTTGTTGGAGATTTACATACTTGATCCGCCATTGTCGAAGTTGGAAAAGGAGCTTCAAAGATAAAAAAAAAACCCTAAGTTTATGAGTGTTGTTCGTAATCCTCCTAATACTTATGGAGTATACTCTTTACATGGTTCAAAATCTTGAACAGAGGAAGTCAAAGAGACTTACATGGATCTTCTTTCGTGAAGTTCGCAGAGGAAGTCAGAAGTTTTGGTTTCGCAAGAGAGGAGAAAGAGAGGAGCCGCGTTGTTTCACAACCTAGGGTTTAGAAACAAAAGCCAAAGGTGGAGATTTTATATGTTCTGATTTTTTTTTCGTGTCTATGATTAAAAGGTTACCTATCTAATGCGTGTAAAAGTGAAGTCATGACCGAAGTTTCGGCTAAGTTATATCAAATGTTAGACTGTGTTATTACGAAGAATTTAGGCTGAGTTATTACATAAACATAAGACTACTAAAACATAAGTGGCTGAATTATACTCCCTCCGTTTCGGTATGTAAGTAGTTTAAGCAAAATGGGTTTGTTTCACAATATAAGGTGTTCTCAAAACCCAAAGCAATAAAATAATTTAAATAAACAGTATTCCACTAAGAACTTAAATGCCTTGTCGTTAGTCTTCAATATTTTTGAACACAACTTACAATGTTTAGTCAACTAACATTTATTAGTGTAAATTCACTATAAATACTAACGTAAGTGTTGTCTTACTTCCATTAGTTTTACTTTCAGATTGTTGGTATTACTTTCAAATTTTTATTAATTTTATTACTAACAATAATCTCTCTCTAATTAAATGCGCAGACAAAATGATTGTCTGCAATAAACAAAAAAAGTTTTTATTGTTGTTTTAGAAAAGGTTAAAATTTCTTAATACCCGCGCTTTTAAGCAAAACTACTTACATACCGAAACGGAGGGAGTATTTAATACACGGCTGACTTATATATACTACACGGCTGACTTATATATACTACCCGGCTGACTTATATATACTAAACGGCTGACTTATATATAATACACGGCTGACTTATATTTACTACACGGCTAACAGAGTGATGACTTATCTCATGCGTGTCAAAAGTGAAGTCATAAACAAAGAAACAAAGGATTAGAGTACCAAAAATACATAATTGATCTGAATTACATTATAAAGGAGGAAACAGTAGTTTATATTACAACACCCAAAGCCTAGTGTCCGGCCAATATATAATCGGCTTAAAATCACGGTAAAAAAGACCTAACTCTTTGATCCAAAAGCATCGGTCACAAAATTTGTTCTCCTTACTGTCTTCAATGTACCAAAGATCTCAATCTCGGTCCACCAATGGAGTACATGTGCAATTATAGAACAAGGTTAATTCCTTTGACATGAACTTATACTTCTTTGTTAGAAACGCATCAATGTGAGACGTTCCCTAACCCCAGTCTAGAGATCTAACAATCTTGCCTATCCTTTGAACAGATTCCCTTGTGAAAAGAGATAAATACTCCTCAGTATTCCAAAATACCTTGCGTGTCATTGCATATGTATACAAAGCACGCTCGAATCCTGCATCTGCTGCTCTCTTAATCAAAGCAATGCCTTCATCTTGGAGGTTGAACGTGAAGAACTTCTGTACACCCTCTAAGAACAGTGTACTCGGGTTTCCATTAGCATAGCAAACTTGCATCACCAAGCTAGATAGATGTATGTACGAAGGGAATGTAAACACATCTATAGATGCATACACTCCGGGCCGGTCTGTTAGTTCCTTCATAGACTTGCATGTTGCTCTCAATCTATATAGATCTGCAACAGAGTTAGCGGCCACACGTTCGGCCACTAAGGCTTGGATTTCTTCAGGTAGGGCGGTAAGAGGGAATACTTCCATTACAAAGTGGATTTCTTTAGAGATTTAAAGTTAATGAATATCTAAACAGATGGTGTGGATTTCTCTAGAGATTTAAAGTTAATGAAAATCTAAACAGATGGTATTTATAGATTTAAATTTTTTTTACAATTTAAAACATTTAAAAAATTTAAAAATTCGGTTACTGAGAAAAGCCTGACTTATGTGTTAGTCAGCCTTTACTCTCATTACTAGCGACTCTTTGGTTACCGAGTAGTCACGAAAAACAACTGGTCGGTAACTGAGTAGAAAAACAAGTAGGGTTTATGACTAGTTAATGAATATTTAAATGGTATTTACAGATTCAAAAAAAAAAAATAGCGACTCCTCGACTCTTTGTTTTCGACCGTCAGTTTAGCGTCTCAGTTTAGTGTTTCGGCTGAGTTATGACAGCTTCGTGCAAAAGAAGCGGCTAACTAAAGGGTCAGGGTCTCATACGGCTGAGTTATAAACGAAGTTTAGGCTGAGTTATGTCAAAGGTTAGGCTGAGTTATGTCAAAGGTTAGGTTGAGTTATGATAAAATAAACAAATTCTGCATTAGAGTACTAAAAATACATAAAAATTTGAGTCATAAGCATTACATAAACATAAGCATTAGCATTAGATAAACATTTTGTCAGCCATATATTTTGCACCAAGCTTCATGCAATCAATTTCTGGAACTTCGACTTTGGCCATCTTTTCTTCGGCTTCAACGAGTTTATGAGCAAGTTTGTCCAACTCAGCAAATAAGTCAAACTTTTCCTTCCCCATAATTTCTTCAAGCAAATCTATTTTCGCATTAATAAATTTCACTTCCATCATAGCATCTTGCAATTCAGATTTAGCTTTCATCTGTTCCTTGACCAAGAGGAGCAACGACTTGTAATGCTCCTCGGTTTCCCTTCTGGCCTTTTTAACATCATTTGCTCCATGGTCATCCTCCATTGGAATCTTCATCATCTTCTTCGATTCTGCCATTGATGCTGCATGTATATCGAAAATAGGATGTTAATATATAATGTAAACATATAAACAAATCAAGTTGCAAAAACGTGAATTACATATACTAGGAGAACAAGGAAAAACTAACTTGTATTTGAGATTGCAAAAGGAGAAAACAAGTTCAAAGTTAATAAAAACGAATATTCGGTTACTGAGTGTTTATAGAGAAAAAACAAAAACTGTTGGGTTACTGAAACTGTTCGGTTACTGAATACTTATGACTGAGTTATTAGTGACGTAAACGTGTTAAGGCTGACTTATTTATTAGAGTTCCTAAAAGTTCAATCATAAGAGCAGGTACAACGGAGTCTCTAGCATCAGTTTCTCATCAAATAAAAAAGTATAAAATAATAAAAAGTTGGAGAGAGAAGGGAATTGAGGTTCTTAAGTTTCTCATTTGAGAAACAGTTTTAGCCATACCCTCCACGAACATATGTTCATTTTCTATTGGATCCACGTTTTTCTATTAATTTAAAATTTAAACAAATAATGAAAATGAATATAATACTATTTTTTAGAGATTCATCAAGTCTCTATCCGTTGTACATGCTCTAACTCCTAGTTCCCAAAAGATTAATCATTACACCTATAATATAGGAAGCGCCATATAGCTCGTCAGATTAGCGTCTCGAGAGTATTAATTTTGGTTATGATTACGTATTCAGACGCCACAATAAATCATATATTCTCTATTTATTTAAATTTAAAAATGTGTAACTTAAGGTTAACTTCACGGCTAACTACATGGCGGACTTATAATATATTTAATACACGGCTGACTTATCAAATGTTAGGCTGAGTTATATCAAATGTTAGGCTGAGTTATATCAAATGTTAGGCTGAGTTTTGGCTGAGTTATATCAGATGTTAGGCTGAGTTTCGGTTGAGTTTCGACTGAGTTATATCAGATGTAAGGCTGAGTTTCGGCTGAGTTATATCAAATGTAAGGCTGAGTTATTACGAAGAATACTAAAACATAAGCATTAGATAAAGTTAGATAAACATAAACATAAAAACATTAGACTACTAAAACATAAGCATTAGATAAACATATTTCCGTACTTAGCATAAAACTTTATCCAATCAAGTTCTTCAACGCTGGCGTTACACATCTTTTTTTTTGCTTCAACGAGTTATGCTGCAAGTTTGTCCAACTCAGCAAGGAAGTCAACCTTTTCCTTCCCGATAAATTTTTCAAGCAAATCCATTTTCGCAGAAATAAACAGAACTTCCACAAAAGCATCATGCAATTCAACTTTAGTATTAATCTGTTTCTTGAGCGAGAGGATCAATGTCTTGTAATGGTCCTCGGTTTCCCTTCTGGCCTTTTTAACAGCATTTGGTCCATGGTCATCCTCCATTGGACGCTTCATCATCTTCTTCGATTCTGCCATTGATGCTGCATGTATATCGAAAATAGGATGTTAATATATAATGTAAACATATAAACATATAAACAAATCAAGTTGCAAAAACATGAATTACATATACGTGGAGAACAAGGAAAAACTAACTTGTATTTGAGATTGCAAAAGGATAAAACAAGTTCAAAGTTAATAAAAACGAATGTTCGGTTATTGAGTGTTCACTTGGTATTTATAGAAAAAACTGAAAACTATTGGGTTACTGAAACTGTTCGGTTACTGCGTAGTTGCCAAAAATATTATAAAAATTAGAGAAAATTACTCAAATAGCATAGAAAAGGTTAATATGCTTAGCGTATTGAGAGTACCAAACGCGTGCGTAACGATTACGTACATATATTCACACGCCATATTTATATAATAGAGAATAGATGATTTATTATTTATATAATTATATGATTATTTAGGGTTTAGGGTTTAGGGTTTTGTGAGAACAATGTGTATCTTTTGCTATACATCTAGGAATTATGGTTTAGGGTTTCGTTTAGAGTTTTGTGAGAACAATGTGTATGTTTTGCTATACCTCTAGGAATTAAGGTTTAGGGTTTAGGGTTTAAGGTTTTGTAAGAACAATGTGTATCTTTTTCTATACTTCTAGGAATTATGGTTTAGGGTTTCGTTTAGAGTTTTGTGAAAATAATGTGTATGTTTTGCTATACCTCTAGGAATTAAGGTTTAGGGTTTAGGGTTTAAGGTTTTGTAAGAACAATGTGTATCTTTTGCTATACCTCTAGGAATTAAGGTTTAGGGTTTAGGGTTTTGTAAGAACAATGTGTATCTTTTGCTATACTTCTAGGAATTATGGTTTAGGGTTTCGTTTAGAGTTTTGTCAAAACAATGTGTATGTTTTGCTATACCTCTAGGAATTAAGGTTTAGGGTTTAGGGTTTAAGGTTTTGTAAGAACAATGTGTATCTTTTGCTATACCTCTAGGAATTATGGTTTAGGGTTTAGGGTTTTGTAAAAACAATGTGTATCTTTTGCTATACTTCTAGGAATTATGGTTTAGGGTTTCGTTTAGGGTTTAGGGTTTAGGGTTTTGTAAGAACAATGTGTATCTTTTGCTATACTTCTAGGAATTATGGTTTACGGTTTCGTTTAGAGTTTTGTGAGAACAATGTGTATGTTTTGCTATACCTCTAGGAATTAAGGTTTAGGGTTTAGGGTTTAAGAACAATGTGTATGTGTATAATTTCGTAGACGAGATAGGGAAGTCTTCAAATAGGAGATATAGTAGCAGACTTATCATACAAAACAGGAGATATAGTAGGAGAAATTTCATACAAAACTTAAAAAGTTCAATCTTTTACAGAAAGCTTGAGATAAAAGTCGAATTGGTGTGCCAGTTTGCTACGGCGAGGTATCAGCTCTATGTTTCTTCGGATTTGGTGGTTGAATTGGACTCCGGCGAGATGATTCGCCTCCATCTCCAGTTTTCGGCTTCTCCTCTTCGAACCGAGCTCTGTTCCTTTGAACGAGAAAGTTCTGGTAGTACCTGCACAACGATAAACAAACAAAATACAAGGAACATCACAGTTTGACAGTATTAATTTCACCAGGTTGAAAACAACGAAAATTTGACTTGTAAAGAATTCGACATTTCATAGATGCTCTGGAAACTCTGTGCACACTCTTTCGAGAATTGCCTCATACAATACACATAATGACAGAATTCGACACATAATGACAGAATTCGACATTCAATACAATACACGTGTTGACTAAGAATTTACCTGAAAACTCTTTCGACAATTGCCTCATAGAACAAAAAGCTTTCTCCGTTTTGTGACATCTTTTGGGCATAATTGTCAATGGCCCTGTCGATTGGTCATCTCGCAATAGAGAAACAGATTTCAGATTAGTGCTGCAAAATTTGAGATTGGTGTTTGAATCGACATGTATGCAGTTAGAAGTGTGTAGGTTTGTAATGGCGAGAAATAGGGTTGGTTCATAGAACTTACAAGAGATTTCCTCCCATTATCGTGTAGTCAGCGATCTCCTGAGGGGCTTCAGTGGTTGTCATTGGTTCGTAGAGAAAGGGAAAGAGAAAAGGGGTCAGACACTGAGAAGTAAGTCAGAACATGAAGATCTTGAACAGGGGAAGTCGAAGAGACTTACATGGATCTGCGTTGAAGTCAATGGAATATCCAACCCTCTCGGGTCTAGGGAACCGAGTTTCAGAGGTAGCAGAGGAAGAATCCGGTTGCATATTTGGGGATCGTGACGGAGAGGCCATTATAGGTGATTGATTGAGATTTTAAGTTTTTATTTCGCAAGAGAGGAGAAAGTGAGGAGCCCCGTTGGTTGCTAACCTATGGTTTTGTGAATACGTAATTATATTGAAATTAATACTCTCGAGACGCTTTCTATATTAGGTGTAATGATTAATCTTTTGGGAACTAGGAGTTATGATTCAACTTTTAGGAACTTTTATGATTAATCTTTTGGAAACTAGGAGTTTCAACATAAAAGTCAACCGAAACGTGGCATAAGTCAGCCATTAGTCATTCGCAAATGTATAATTTTGTCTCGCGACGTTTCGTATTTGAATATCTGTATATATCTACCTTCTCGTAAACCTTGTCTCTCCCATCACATTCTATCCAACACTATTTTCTCCCTTCTCATAATCTATCTGTTTCATATTCCTTTTCGACATGTCTGTTGTCCCACCCTGTAGTTCCAAGTTATTCAGCAGTGTCGATGCCATATTATACTCCGCTGAGCGGGATCACCTCCCTGTTCTAAACCCTGGTATTGGTATTTTTGATAAAACAACCATCACGTGGTTCAAATTTTTACACGAGCTCTCGAAGCCGATCCCGGAGATTCTTCGAGAAGGCTGGGTTCATGAGTGGCCGACTTACCGCTTCATTCCCGATTATTTTAAGGAACGATGGTTTCTTACACTCGCTGTAAGCCAACCCTAATATCTTTCTTTCGGGTTCATATTATGAACAACAATAATATTTCTCTTTTATTTTTATTTTGTAGCGAAAATACAGATGGGAACCGAAACACACTTTGACGATTTGGACAAATTTTAATCTGCTGGCTAGAACGCTATTTCGAACTCAAATGCGCACGTTAAGGAGGATATGGGCGCATGGTGGCGAGAAGCCAGATTGGATAAACACTATAGTTTGGACGAATCTGGTCGATATGTTTGAAGAGTTTGGCCCTGATAATTTTGGTTTTTGAATGTAATTTAGTTATGAGACCCTTTAGTTAGTTATTTGTTTTTTGAATGTTTAAACCAGCTGTATCTTTTGTGTTTTGAATGTATAAATCAGCCGTATCTTTTGTTTTTTGCATGTATAAATCAACCGGATAGATAAGCTAGTTATTTGTGTTTTGAATATTTAAACCAATAAGTCAGCCGCTTCTTTTGCACAAAGCAGTCATAACTCAGCCGAAACACGAATTCGTCACTTTTAAGTCAGCCGTGCACAATCAGTCAGTCATAACTCAGCCGAATCCCAAATTCGTCACTTTTAAATCAGCCGCTTCTTTGCGCAACCAGTCAGTCGCTATTAAGGAGAGTAAAAGCTGACTGACACATAAGTCAGCCTTTACTCAGTAACCGAAGAGTTGCTATTACATTTTTTTTATATCAATAAAATACAATCTCTTTAGTGTTTCACAAAACCCTAAACCCCAAACATATTATAAGTTCCTTCATCGAGGATATCTGATGCCATCTTCACCCGTATACCCTGAATATTAGCATCATTTATCCCATCGAAAGTAGTGCCAAGCGCTAGACACTTGACAAACTTTAATGCATACACCCCACAGTCGCCAACTTGGACGTTTTGTGGGATGTTTTTGCCTCTCCTCCTTCGGAACCCAAACTGCTTCAATCTAGGCTTTCGGAGATTGATAGGAACTAAGTCGTTCATCATAACTGGGAGCATTTGCATAAACGGCTTAAATGAATCTAGGATTTTCTGTTCACTTTCGGGTGTCACCTGTCCAATGATGGGATCGTAAGCTTCGATCTTCTCATTAAGAAGGTCCACGTGAAATGCCACCCAATGATCTCCTCCAGTCTGTACAATTCCGTACAAGTGATCGATATCTTCTAACCACTTCTTGTTTGTTTGCAGGTCTACCGGAACTTTGCCGTTTACTAAATCCTCATACCCAACACCTTTGAACTTAAACATCTTTGGTTTGATCTTGAACTGGTTGTAATCCATACACCATTGTGCAGTAAACCAAGAGTCCAAAAATCCAATTCGCTTGGAGTAGAATGGGGAGGGATCTAGCATGGATTTTTTATGAGGATTCTCAGATACGCGGAAATATGCTGTACAAAGAGAATCAAGTCAGCCCAAAAATTAAACTTAACTCAGCCCCATATAATATATAACTCAGACATTAAGTATATTTAACTCAGCCCCATATAATATATAACTCAAACATAAAGCATACTTAAGCCTACATAACTTAGACATTTAATAAATAACTCAGACATTAAGTAAATTTAACTCAACCCCATATAATATATAACTCAGACATAAAGCATACTGAAGCCTACATAACTCACACATATAATAAATAACTCAGACATTAAGTATATTTAACTTAGCCCCAACAGTATACTTATATTATCATACATCCATCCATAATCTATAGTTGGCCAATACTTTCTCTTAGCAATGAGAATTCTGAAGAACTCGATCTCCTTAGAAGCTTTTTTAAGTGTAACGTCCCTAAAACAATTAAACACAAGTTAGTTTAGGCAAATATTGCTAATAGCCGTATTAACACATGCTTTAAAAGGTCATACTTGAACCAAAAGTTATCCACTTTAACCGGATCTGCAGGTGAGAGAGGATCATAGATTGCCGGTGAAGGTTCATAATTTTTCCTCATGCACGTCATTCCATTGTCTCCAATATAAGAAAAAAATCGTGCTTGAGGAGGATCATTTGCTAGCCTCGCTGAAGACCCATCAGGAGATAATTTCACACTGGACTCCCGATAAGACTTAATTCTGTCAGACCTAATCCTTTCCTCTTCTTCCTCATCAGACTCCGGCAACAGTTCGTTATATTCTGCGACAATTTTGCTGGTGACATCCTCAATCTCACTGTCGTCTAAAATCTGTTTATTCTTTGCTGGGATAGTCACTTCTGTTGGTTTTGGATCGCTTTTAGGATTCCTCGTTAACCTCCTTCTTACTTGCCCCTCATTTTTTAAAGCGGCCTCCTTCTTTAAAGCATCGGCCTCCTTTTTCTTTAAAGCAGCGGCCTTCTTTAAAGCATCGGCCTCCTTCTTCTTTAAAGCAGCGGCCTCCTTCTTTGAAGCAGCGGCCTCCTTCTACTTTAAAGCATCGGCCTCCTTCTTCTTTTTAACCTCAGCCTCCTGTTTTTTTGCCTCAACCAATTTCTTAGCAGGAGAAACAGTAACGAGATCAACTGTTTCATCTTCGTCATTACCGAACTCCTCAGCCAATTTCTCTTTGGTCTTATGAACTGGTTCAGTACTTTTAAGCTGTATTAACATATAAACATAACTCAGCCAGAATAAAAAGAATAAATTTGTCGCTATCTAACTATAACTCAGCCGTCAAATAGGTAATAAATCAGTCGTCAAATAGGTAATAACTCAGCCGTCAAAAGTAACCATAACTCAGCCGTAAAAAATAAACATAAATCAACTGTAACGTACATTATGCAGGGGGCTGTTGACTGGTTCAGGACTTTTAAACTCGTCCTTCTTCGGCTGTATTAACATATAAACACAACTCAGCCGAGATTAATAAGGATAACTCAGTCGTAAAAAATAAACATAACTCAACTGTAACGTACCTTTGGACTATTAACGAATTTATGCGGGATGTTGTTCACTTTTGATTGGTTATCATCTTTTTGAGTACTGTTCCGTGCCTCGAGAGCATTCAGACGCTCTCTCATTTGCATCCAATCATTCTCAATAGATGCAACTCTTTCTTCCACAGCAGCTCGGACTGTATCACCAATCATCTTTTTCAAATCTGACAACTCTCCAAATTTTGTGTTATAGGCGTTTAACTGCGACTCAACACTGTCTATTCTACTACCAAAGTTGTCAAACTTATTAAATCTTCTGACAAGGTTTTCCAGGACATTGACTACGGTCGTCAAATCCGTCTCTTTCCCCATATCCTTGTAACTACTATGCTGCAACACAATCTCACTATTGCTTACTTCCTGTTTTTTCGTAGCTTTCTTCTGTTTTTTTTGCGGGGGGTTGATCGGAATCTAACGAAACTGCAGCCTTCATTTTTTTCTTCTTCTCATCGCTCTTCACATCCCAAAAACCTCTAACAAACCTATCTACATGTATGTCTGTTACCAGATTTACAACTTCTGGGTCATTTTCTTCACTCGCCCACTGCGGAAACAGCTCTTCTACAGCCTCCTTCATAACCATTTTCTTCACACGCACCTGCATAGTAAATCAGCCATCAAATAACTCATAAGTCAGACATCAAAAGATTCATAACTCAGCCATAAAGTAACTCATAAGTCAGAAATCAAATGATTCATAACTCAGCCATCAAGTAACTCATAAGTCAGACATCAAATGATTCATAACTCAGCCATCAAGTAACACATAAGTCAGACAGAATAAAAATATCCATAACTCAGCCAAGTCAACCTTCTTACCTCACCATGGTCTCTAATCTCCTCAGCTATGGCTGTAGTAAGACTTTTACGTGTATGGGTTCCACCCAATCGTAAAAGAGGAATTTCGTTCTCATTGACTACTCTTCCAAAACGCTCTCCGAAGCAAGTCAAAGATTCATACGCCCAAACCAGCAACACGTCCTTCATGCCGCTAATGGTGTACGACTTTCCTTCTGGATTCAACATCTTAATTGAACCAACCAGAACTTCGAATGCAGTCCGACCCACGGATAAGTCCTCAAGGCTTCATCGTCGAATACTTTTTTTGCACTTTCAAAGGGTATTCTAGAATTATGATGCAAGCCATAAGTCCCATGGCTTGAAGAAGCAACAGCCCTAACCATTTCCTCTTTTCAAAACTCTAGCCTCGACAACCCTCTAATGCTGCCCTCAGTTCATCTAACTTGGGTCCTACCCCAAGCGGCACCTTCAACTCCTCCCAGAACGTTTTGTATTGATCAGGTTCAAAACTTTCTGTTGGCAGTGGATCTGTGTTTAGACCCGTGAGCGCACCAAATTCGATTAAGCTAAACCTGATAGGTTGATCAACAACGAGAGACCAAATCTCCTTGTCATGTACTCGTAGCTGTCTACATAGTAGATAGTGTACAGTCTTCCCAGACCACACCAATTGGCTATCAGCTAGCTTAGCAACTACTCCAAGAGGGAACTGTTTCGTGTGTTCCCACACATCATGTCCTATTGCGTCTCTGACTCGAGGGAAGTCTCCCAAACGGACATTGTGATTAATTTTTTTATTTTCCAGCTTAGAAGCCCCTTCAGCGCATAGTCTTGGAGGGTAATCCCTTGCTTGATCTTCAGGAATTGCTTGATCTTCAGGAATTGCATGATATTCAGACATCTGAACATAAAAGATATAACATATTAATGATAAATCAGCCGAAAAAAAATTCAAACTCAGCCACAACAAACAAATAAACCAGCCGCAACCAAACACAAACTCAGCCACAACGGCACATAAATCAAACATAACACAAACTCAACCACAATAGCATTGCACATGTAAATCAGCCGCAACACAACACAAATCAGCCACAACATAACAATAAATCAGCCGCAATAAATAACTTAAACAGCCACTAGCAACGATAAACAAGCCGCCACAGAATAATAAATCAGCCAAAATACCGTTAACAAGCGACAAACACTTTCGATTCCTCAGATTATACTCAAAATAAAACGAAGGAAGATAAAGAATCCCCACTCCTCTGTTTATACTCACCTTCGACTAAAATCCGACTGTAAAAATGCAGAGCAGACGTTTCGACGACAACAGCGGTGAATGTTTCTCAGATGCCGACGAGAGAGAAAACAGTAGAAATTTCGACGACAACACACAAAGTTTTAATTTTTCCGTCCTTTCAGTTTTCTTTTCCGACTTTTTAACACGGTTAATCTTATTAGTGAGGTGGAACAGTGATTAGTGACATGGATTAGTTAATCATTTTTTAATTAGAAATAACCTCAACCGCAAAAAAAAAATAACCAAGGGTGTTTATTGTAATTTACTAGGCTTTAAAAACTTTTGAGTAATTTTTAAAAGATGTATGTTATTCTAGTAATATAACAACTTTTCTATGCTATTTCAGTACTTTTCTCTTTTGTTTATTGTCTTTCTTATAAACCATGCTCGTTTCGCTCCTTGATAGGTCATGGAAATTTTTGAGAGTAATGATTCTCACTATGTTGACTAAGTCTTTACACCCAAGATGTTTTTTCTCATCTTGGAATGTTTTATTTCGTGATTGCAGAGTAGCAAAGTCGCTGATGCGCTTATGCTCTGCTTCTACCAACGTTGTTGTTAGGTTTCTGGAATGGTGTTGTCCTCTGAACACGTTTGTACGAGAGCGAACACACCTTTGGCTTTTACCAACGTGTTGCTGGGTTTTCAGAATAATTATTCGGTCTACAAGCCGACTAACCATTGGCAGCTGCTTTGTACCAATGATGCTGTTTGGTTTCCGAATGGTGAGTTGGGTTCGTCCTCCCCAATGCTGAACATTTGTACTTATAATAGCGTGCTATGGATCCGATGATGGATGTTCTTGTGTTTGAGTTTTCACATCGTCGCTGTGGCCAGCAACAATGGGTGCGAAACGAACTTGCTGGCGTCAGCTTTGAACAACCCGTAGGGGATGTAGCTGACAAAGTCAGTGAGACTTGTGTCAAGTGTCTGACGGTTCCAGCAAAGAAGTTGTCAAAGATAGGAGTAAATGTACCCCACTCCCTCCCCCCTTTTTTCGGAGGAGGGGGAGGCAACTGAACTCGTCCAAAGACAAGCTGCCTACGTACCCTATGCAGGGATCAAGTCGCCCCGTAGTTCGTTATGAAAACCAGGAAAGAAGACTAGTGATAGTACTTCTTTAAGTGCTTCGTGTTCCAGGAATGGAGGACTGGTGTGCCCGTCATGGTGGTAAGTTCGTGGACACCTGGGCGGACGATGGCGGTGATTTTGTAAGCGCCTTCCCAGTTAGCTCCAATTTTGCCCGCGTTTCGCTCAGCTGTGTTCTGGAAGACTTCGCGCAAGACTAAGTCTCCCTCGCGGAACCATCTTTCGTGGACCTTGGAGTTGTAGTATCGAGAGGCTGCACTTTGATAGGTTGTTATCTGTATGAGTGCTTGATCATGCCTTTCATTAATGAAGTCCAATTCGTCTAGGAGTAGTGAGTGATTGAGCTGCTCGTTTCCTGGTAGGAGATGTCGTCGCACTCCGGGAGAGCGGATCTTTGACGGATTACGCATTCGGTGCCATAGACAAGGGCGAATGGAGTCTCGCCCGTCGCTCGGTGAGGTGTGGTACGATGCGACCATAGTACACCTTCTAGCTCGTCGGCCCATCAACCTTTCTTTTCATCTAAGCGTTTTTTAAGACCGTCGAGAATTGTCTTGTTGATTGCTTCCACCTGACCATTGCCTTGAGAGTAGCAGGGCATAGACTTGCTGAGTGGAATTTTCCACTTCGCACAGAAGGTCTCGAACCGGTTGGAGAAGAACTGAGTGCGTTGTCTGTAATGATTTCGTAAGGTACCCCATGACGACATATGATGTTTCTCCAGATAAAACTCTCAACTTGGGCATCCTTGATGTTAGCATAACCTTCAGCTTCAACCCACTTCAAAAAGTAGTCCGTTAGAACAAGTAAAAAGCGCTTCTGTTTTGAGAGATGCAATGGTCCAACGATATCCATGGCCTATCTCATGAATGGATAGGGAGAAGTGACAGAAGAGAGCATCTCGGTTGGCTGATGAATCTTTGGAGCATGCCACTGACATTTCTTGCACTTGGCTGAAAACTTCACGCAATCGCCTACAATAGTAGGCCAGAAGTGGCCATGTCGTTTGATCTTGATTGCCAATGCCTTGCCGCCTGAATGATTGCCGCAAGACCCGTTGTGGACTTCTTCCATGACCCGTCTGGCTTCGTTTCCCTCCACACAAGTGAGCAGAGGGACAGAGAATCCCCGTCGGAGGACATTACCGTCTAGTAAGACATACCGAGCAGCTTGCTTCTGCAACTTGCGAGCTGCCCACTTGTTACTTGGCAGTTTCCCATCGGCAATGTATTCACAAATCTGGTCCATCCACTTCTTGTTGCAGCCGTACTCGGGTTCGCCAACATCTTCATCCATAGGAACTGGCGAAACTGCTTCGTGTAGGGGTGAGCTGCCGACGGCAGAGACATCAGCGGCACAGACGTCGGTGCCACAGATATCAACGACATCCGCGACATCAGTGGCGGAGACGTCGGTGGCGACCGTTATGGGCGAGTGCTCAGGTTCTGCGTCTGCAGTAGCTTCTGCCATCTCAACGTCTTCGGCGTCATCGGCGCCGGTAGCCAGTGACTCAACGATGGCGCTTGCCCGTTTAGTAGCTTGGGATCATGTAGAGATAGCAAAAGTCGCATCTTGCTGAATGCTAGGAAACTCAATGAACTCGACAGGAATAGCCCGCCGCAATGCGGGATCTCTTGGGGGGAGCCGAAGCGGAGGCAAGGTTGGCTAGTGCATCGTCATCAACATTCTCCCCTCGTGGAATTCGTGTCACTGTAAACTCCTTGAATGTCGAAGCAAGATCCTTCACTATCTTCAAATAAGCTTCCATACGATCGTCTTTCGTTGCATACTCGCCGCTGAACTGGCTAGTAACCAGCTGTGAATCGTAAAATGCGTGGATGTGCTCGATGTGAAGTCCTTAAGCGAGTCGCATACCAGCGATGACTGCCTCATATTCTGCTTTGTTGTTAGAAGCTTTAAAGCCCAGACGGAAGGACTGTTCAAGGATCTCGCCTGTTGGCGAGGCTAAGCGTATGCATACTCCAGACCCGTTTCAGGACGACTGATGTGGCATATAGTTTCCGGTGTAGGGTTTATATGCAATTAGGTTTTAAATTTATAACCCTAGGGAACTGCAAATGCACAGTTAAGACAATTGTAGTACTTAGGGATCGTTCCACTGAGGACTAAGTGATGAATGCACTACAAACCTATATGATTTGGATTAAGCTAAGGGAAAATATTATTTGGTTTTTGGGGTTTTATGGAAGCAAATAACAAAGCAATAAAGTAAAAGGATAGATATCAATTAAGATTAGAATTCAAGTAATTCACAAAACATATGCAAAACACAAGCAATCGATTTAGGATTTTAATACTAGTTATTCTAGAACTCATATCACTAAGGTAAGGTCATCCCAGTATCGTGATGTAACTAACCATCTACGTTTTGCACCATAGTAGACTCAACTATCGCAGGTTATCAAAAGGTGAAAACATGCTTTATACTCAAGATTGATTGTTCACTAGACTCCTTAACTAACCTATCGAATTGTTAAGATGCCTAGCTCATCGAATACTAGGTCCGGAGATATAACAAGCTTTTGGAGAGTATATCAACCTAAGATCACTCCTTGGTTAGCTAAGCCAATTCGTGCTTTGAGTATAAATAAAGATGAAGAATCAATTCTAGAATAAAACTCTAAACGATTAAGCGTATAAATACATAGAATTAAGAAAGTGCATAGAAATCAAATCAAAGCTATAACTCTAACATGTTTTGCAACACATACCAGCAAGATTAAAGCACATAGACAGTATAATTCGTTGATCTATCTAAGTGTAAGGAGTTAGATCTCATGTCTTTGCAATAGGGCAAAGTCAATCTATCATTAAAGGCTTCTAGAATCAAATGAACATTAAGAACAAGAGAAAAACAAAATACATTGTTTAGGTATCGATTTAGGCTGTTAAGTCCGGCTACTTGAGTTCCTAGAGAGGCTAAAAGCAAGTATATATAGGGGTTTAAGGAGGCTTAAGTCGGCTAGGGTTTCTTCGGGCAAAAATGTCTTTTTCGGTCGAAACTGAGGCAATATCGGTCCAAATAACAGTGCTTGCGTGAATGGTATTAGAAGCTTCTATGACGCTTCTAGAAGGTCAGCAAAGGTCTGGATATCGGCCCATGGGCTGGCCCGGTGCTTGGCTTTATTCTGCACTCACTTCACTTCGAAGGCAGTTTGACATGTCCTCAGTTTTTTTGGTGTATCTTCCAAAGTACAGCTCCAATTGATGAAATTTCAACTCCATTGAATATATCACTTAAATTTCTATCTCCATACCAAGTTTCATTAAATTCCCAATTGATATGATCCTCCGTTATTCAGTGAACTTCTTACGTATACGTTCTGTCCACTTTGAGAATGTGCATTATCTTCAAGATAAAATGACTTGTCTTGGTTCCTTTGACTTGGATAAGTAGCTGCATCATAGATGATACTCCTTTTGCTCCATTTTACATCCTTTTGATGATAAAACCTGTTAAGACCTTAAAATCTACATATACGAGAAAACTACCTCTTTTGGTCCAAAAGCTTTATTAATATATATAAAAAACCATAGTAAAATAGATAGTAAAAGTGGTAAAATATAGGATATATCAACTCCCCCAAACTTATCTTTTGCTTGTCTTCAAGCAAACAATCGTCAAGAATTGAGAAGAGGTTTGAAATTCGGAGGAACTCACATATCCTTTGGATCGTTGCATCAAATTATAAACCTGTAATCCACATGAAAAAAAGATTAGCTCATAGACGTTGTCATCTTCCTCCATCACGAATTCGCAACATGTCCATACTCTAAATCTCTGTCCCTGAAAAAATCTCAACTTCAACTCAATTTACTCTTTCTACTCTCTTAGATTTAGTGAAAACTTCCCATGAAGAACATCATTCAAGGAAGACGGGATAGGTATTGGGAAAGGCTGGTTTTAGTGGTGAGGTTAAAAGTGTTTAGGGTTACCACAGACTCCGGGTGCGAGATATTATGCAAAATCGCAAGAGAGAATGGACCTGTTGATGTCCACAATTTCCCAACCACTTCTTCACGTCATACTCCCCCAGACTTAGATTTTTCTCCGGGAATCACTTGAAATCTCTTATACTCGTCTCTTCTTTTGTATCATGACATTACTTGGGTATTCGTTGGCCATAAGACTCTTAGACAACCGTTTTCCTGTCCCTTAGATTTTTTTTCTTTTTTATTATTATTATTTTTTTCTTTTTGAAAGGAGGAAAACAATATCTCTTTGATATAAGTCAAGTATAGGCACAAATTGTTACCATTTTCTAAGCATCCAAGGAACGGCCAAGCTCTTTGTAATTCGTTTTTTGTACTCCTCCATTTTTTACCAAATCGTCGCATCTCTTAGTGATTGGAAAATTGCGTCGATCCTTTTCTCTCCGACGTTTTTGCACATATCTGCAAGTATGAAACTGAAAAGAGAATGCATGAGGTGTGAAAGAAGGTAAAAGGTTTTTAGGTAGGGTACTAACTAAAGATGAGCTGGCCATTCATGACAACAAAGAGTGGTAAAAGAGGATAAGATGTCATGAATGTGTGATTTGTTTCCTTGATCTAACGTCCTTAATAAGAAATAATCAAAAACCATATTAGTAGTCCAAATATAGAGTCAAAATCATATCCATCAAAAAGTTGCAAGTAGAAATTTTCTGGACGGAAGCTCCATCATGAGGTTTCTGAATCGATTGTCATGAACAAACCCTGCAACAATGATTACATAGTCCTAGAAAATTGTCATAATTCCTATCTTATTATTTTTAACAAAAACGATTTTTTTAATTTTTTTTTATTTGAAAAAAAATTTTGAAAAAAAATTCTTTTGAAAACATAAAAACCAAACACTAACAAACGTATTAGTAACAACAATCCCCACAGACTTAACTTACACCATCTCCGGTGTAAAATTAAATCAAATTAAGGGAGTAATGATGAAAATTTATTTGAAAGAAAAATCAAAAAGATAGAGATTAGAATGATAGTACCAGTGAGCTTGGATATTTTTCGGCAAAAATTTTAGGTTGTCGCGATCAATCTGAGATCTTCGTTGTTGTTGAGAATTTGGTATCCCATATGAATCAAAACCATGCTTTGTATTTACAATGCCTCCTCTTGCTATCACATCTCTTTTGAATGGTGGATAATTCGTAAGACGATTGAATTGTGCGTCCACAATGGAATCTCTTGGAAATCCTGTATAAGAGCAATATATCCTTGCAAAAACACTTGAAATCACTCGTTAAATTCATCTTGGATCAAAGTCCTCAATACAATTGTATTGAATTCCAAGTCCAAGGGAAGGAAAAATAGATATTAAACAAAAAGAAATCAAAATAGTGAATCCAAATTCTTATAAACTATCAATCTAAGTGAAATTAATGAATATGTCAAGATGTGAAAATCATGTTTAAAACCATTTAAATCTAACCAATATTTTAATTTCTAATGCAAAAATTCATGAATCAAATAATACTCTTAATAATTTAATTAAGAATAGATAATTTTTTGGAAAAATAATTCATGTTTATGCAGAAATAAATTGGTTCTTAAAAATTATGTGTGAAAAATAGTTTTAAAATAATTAAAAGAGTGAAAAAAGAAAAATTAAACTCTTTTGACTAAACGGTTAGGTAGTCGGCTCCGTGGTTCGAAGCGGTGGTTCGGTGGTTCATGGCTCGTGACTCTGGTTAGTCGGGGTGGTTGATGAGGATGCGGTTTGGCCAAAACTTGTCTAGGTGTCGGGTGGCTAGTCGCGGTCAAGGATGGTCGAGTTGTGGCTCGGGTCCTAGGCGAGACGCGGCACGAGACGGTGGTCGGATGGGTGTGGAGTCGCGGGTCGGGGCAATTTCGGTCGTGGTACCGGTCGGTGGGGTGGGCCGGTATCGGGTGGATTTGGTCCGTATCGGTCAGAATATCAGTCCGGTGTGCGGGCCAAAATCGGGACCGAAACGTACCGTGACACGATGCGGGACACGGTAAGGAGCAGGACGGGTCAAGACACGAGACAGATCGGGACGGGGTGAGCGGTCCAGAATGTCGGTCGGGTGGGACGACCGCTATGCGTGACCGGTATCGGGTATGTGGGACGGGGGTCTTACCGCGAGACGAGTGGGATACGGTAAGGATCGAGACGCGGAATGGATCAGGACGGCGGGACGGGCGGTATCGGGCACGTGTACCGGACCGAATATCAGTCGGTATCGTGTTGCGGAAAGGTGTCGGGCGAGGCGGAAAGGTGTTGTCGTGTCGCAGGAAGTTGGATCGCGTACCGGTCCGGGTACCGGTCGGTACCGCGGGTTGGTATCGCGGGAAGGATGGTCGCGGGAAGGATTCGTGGTGGCGCGGGATGGGGCATATCGTGTCCTGTACAGGTCGCGAAATACGACCGGTACGTTTGACCGATACTGGGCACTCGTGTCGCGGGGTGATCGGTACGCGATACCGGTCGAGGACGCGGGTCAGTATCGGGTCCAGTATGGCCTCGTGTCGCGGTAAGGTGCGTCGTGTCGTGGTTCATGCGATTTTTCTTTGAGCTTTTTCTTTGTCTATACACATCGAATATGAGATCCGAAAGATGCTACGGATTCTTGAGAACGAGATCTTTCCAATGGTATGAATATTGTAGCCTGGTTCGTCGGGGCTTGAACTGTAAAAAAGCTTGAAGTTGCGGCTTCGTAACCTTCCTTGACGGTCTTGTTCAATCGGTCATAACTTGCTAACCGTAATAGCAAATCATGTTTTGCTTTTTCCTATAGCTTCATAAGACTGTCTCCTTCGTGTATACCAAAATTTCAAAAACGTCCAGGCTGGTATTGAGCTCCAGTCATTTCATGAACAGAACAAATCGTGTTCGATCTCTTCTTCATCGTTCTTAAAAATTCACATTTATTTTTGGAAAACAATTTTGTAAAAGCCTGAAAAATTCATAGATAGATAAAATAATGAATGACAATGTTGAGAAAAATAAAACAAATCCAAAAACTTAGAATAAGCAAATCAATAAAATCAAAAACATAAATATGGGTTGCCTCCCATAAATCGCTTGTTTTAAGTCGGACAGCTCGACTCCTTGGGTTTTTAGGGTGGTGGAAGGTCTTCTAAAGGCTTGAGGTTGCCTTTAGCATGTAAATGAGGTCTTCTTAGGTCGTTTTCTCCATCTTCATCGAATTGGTTGGGCTCATTGATCGACACTTCTCTTTTCTCCGAAGGAAGGCAAAGTTGCACCGTTTCTTCGATTTTCGTCAAACGATCATCGAGTTGCTTCACATGGTTGGAGGTACCGATTGCTTCTCCTTTGAGGGCCGTTGTCTTTCCAATAAGATCATGAAAACGTCCAGCCAAAGAGAATTTAACATCCTCAATTGCTTGAGCATGTTGCGCTTGTTCTTTCGTAAGAACAAGTATCGTAGAGAATGCTTCTTGATGAGTAACTTTGGTCTCCTCCAATGCTTTCTCGGCTTCGTGGTCTTTGATAGCAGTGATATTGAGGCATGTTGTAAGTTCTTCTAAGTTCCCATTAGAGCTTGTGGTCTCCGTTTCAAAGTTCTCCCAAAGACTATCAAGGCTACGCTTGAAACCATGGAGTTTTTGTGTATCGTCTTGAAGATATTGGGAATGTTTCTTTTGTACTTCTTCAAAGAGGCCTAAGCGTGAGGCGTTCTCTTTGATTTGAGCAGTAAGGTTGTCGAATTTCTCATCAAAAGTTAAGATCAAAGTGTCCATCTTGGTGTCGACCTCACGAAAGATTTGTGTAGCTTCCATGATGCGATGCATCAAGGCGTCTTCTTCGTCTTCTCGGTGGTTTGAGTGGGGATGGTGGTGGGACTGTGGTGATGGTGGCGGACGGATGTGATGAGGGCGACTTTCTCCTCCATAAGCTTCCCAAGGACGATACAAGGTTGGATTGTATCGATTGTTGTGAGAAAGTGGCGGTTAATGGAATTCATGAGGCATGGGGATGTAATCTCCATCTTCTTCACGAGGGTATGGGCTCGCCATTCTCTTTGGATTGTGATGCTCCATTGACGAATCTTTGAAACACACAAAGATTAAAAACCAAAAACGAAAAACTAGAAAAATCAAAAAGAAAAAACAACTTAGACTTAATCTTTATCAAAAAATTTGCAGGCAATCTAACAAAAGTCCCCAGCAACGGCGCCAAAAACTTGATGTTGCATATAGTTTCCGGTGTAGGGTTTATATGCAATTAAGTTTTAAATTTATAACCCTAGGGAACTGCAAGTGCACAGTTAAGACAATTGTAGTACTTAGGGATCGTTCCACTGAGGACTAAGTGATGAATGCACTACAAACCTATATGATTCGGATTAAGCTAAGGGAAAATATTATTTGGTTTTTAGGGTTTTATGGAAGCAAATAACAAAGCAATAAAGTAAAGGGATAGATATCAATTAAGATTAGAATTCAAGCAATTCACAAAACATATGCAAAATACAAGCAATCGATTTAGGATTTTAATACTAGTTGTTCTATAACTCATATCACTAAGGTAAGATCATCCCACTATCGTGATGTAACTAACCATCTATGTTTTGCACCCTAATAGACTCAACTATCGTAGGTTATTACAAGGTGAAAACATGCTTTATGCTCAAGATTGATTGTTCACTAGACTCTTTAACTAACCTATCGAATTGTTAAGATGTCTAGCTCATCGAATACTAGGTCCGGAGATATAACAAGCTTTTGGAGAGTATATCAACCTAAGATCACTCCTTGGTTAGCTAAGCCAATTCGTGCTTTGAGTATAAATAAAGATGAAGAATCAATTCTAGAATAAAACTCTAAACGATTAAGCGTATAAATACATAGAATTAAGAAAATGCATAGAAATCAAATCAAAGCTATAACTCTAACATTTTTTGCAACACGTAGCAGAAAGAGTAAAGCACATAGACTGTATAATTCGTTGATCTATCTAAGTGTAAGGAGTTAGATTTCATCTCTTTGCAATAGGGCAAAGTCAATCTATCATTAAAGGCTTCTATAATCAAATGAACATTAAGAACAAGAGAAAAACAAAATACATTGTTTAGGTATCGATTTAGGCTGTTAATTCCGGCTACTTGAGTTCCTAGAGAGGCTAAAAGCAAGTATATATAGGGGTTTAAGGAGGCTTAAGTCGGCTAGGGTTTCTTCGGGCAAAAACGTCTTTTTCGGTCGAAACTGAGGCAATATCGGTCCAAATAACGGTCAGCTTGCGTGAATGGTATTAAAAGCTTCTATGACGCTTCTAGAAGGTCAGCAAAGGTCTGGATATCGGCCCATGGGCTGGCCCGGTGCTTGGCTTTATTCTGCACTCACTTCACTTCGAAGGCAGTTTGACATGTCCTCAGTTTTTTTGGTGTATCTTCCAAAGTACAGCTCCAATTGATGAAATTCCAACTCCATTGGAAATATAACTTAAATTTCTATCTCCATACCAAGTTTCATCAAATTCCCAATTGATATGATCTTCCGTTATTCAGTGAACTTCTTACGTATACGTTCTGTCCACTTTGAGAATGTGCATTATCTTCAAGATAAAATGACTTGTCTTGGTTCCTTTGACTTGGATAAGTAGCTGCATCATAGATGATACTCCCTTTGCTCCATTTTACATCATTTTGATGATAAAACCTGTTAAGACCTTAAAATCTACATATACGAGAAAATTACCTCTTTTGGTCCAAAAGTTTTATTAATATATATAAAAACCATAGTAAAATAAATAGTAAAAGTGGTAAAATATAGGGCATATCAACGACAAACCGTCGACATGTAGCTCCCAAATCCCGGGCTGTACGTCCTCCGGGGCGTTTTCCTCTGGGAGTTCGATGAAAAAGTGTGCCAGCACTTGTGATTTGTTGAACGTTCGCCCTTTGTACTCGATATCATACTCGCTGAGCTCTATGGCCCACTTAGCCAACCTGCCAGATTGACTTGGGCTGTAAAAAACTGAACGCAACGGAAAGGTGTTAAGGACAACAATAGACTAAGATTGGAAGTAAGGCCTTACCTTTCGTGATGCCACGAGAACGGATAGTGCTAGCTTCTCTAGCTGAGAATATCTTGTCTCAGTGTCTGTAAGAGTCTTACTGACATAAAAAATGGGCTTCTGTTCGCCTCATTCTTCGCGGACGAGTACGGCGCTGACAGCTGTGTAAGAGACAGTGATGTAGAGGAAGAGAGGTTCTCCAGTTACTGGCTTAGCGAGGATGGATGGTGTCGCCAGGTACTCCTTGAGCTGCCGAAAAGCATCTTCACACTTTTCTGTCCATTCAAACTATTTGTTCCCCCGCAACGTGTTATAGAAAGGGAGGCAATTGTCAGTGGAACATGAGATAAACTGATTAAGCGCAGCCACTCTCCTAGTCAACCTCTGTACTTCGCACTTATTCCTTGGCGACGCCATCTGAATGAGCACGTTGATTTGTTTAGGATTAGCTTCAATCCCTCGATGGGTAACTAGATACCCAAGGAATTCTCCTGAAGTCACCGCGAATCTACACTTCGTTGGATTCAGCTTCATGTTATGGTTGTTGAGTTGGCTGAAGCATTCTTCCAGGTGGGAGATGTGATCTTTTTCCTCAAGGTATTTTTCTAACATATTATCGATATAGACCTCCATGGTCTTCCCCAGTTGATCCTAGAACATCTTGTTCACGAGTCGTTGATATGTTGCGCCAGCGTTCTTCAGGCCGAAGGGCATCACCTTGTAGCAGTAGATCCCATGGTCTATGATCAATGATGTCTTCTCGCGGTCGTCGGGATGCATCAAAATCTAGTTATTGCCGGAGAAGGCATCCATGAAGGTCAACAGCTTGTTCCCCGCTATCGCTTCTACCAAGCGGTCGATGTGGGGCAGAAGGAAGCTTTCCTTCGGGCAGGCTTTGTTCAGATCTGTGAAGTTCATGCAAACGCGACACTTTCCATTTTTCTTTTTTACCACGACTAGGTTAGCGAGCCAGTCGGGATATTTGACTTCGGTGATCGATCCAACTCGTAGAAGTCTCTCAACTTCATCGTTCACGGCCTTCGCACGTTCAGGACCCAGCTTCCTCCTCTTTTGCTTTACGGGTTTGAACGTTGGATCAACATTGAGTTCATGGCTAGCGATGTTGATATCAATCCCAGGCATGTCTTCTGCAGCCTAGGCAAAGGTGTTGAAATTCTTCTGGAGAAAAGATACCAAGTCCTTCCGTGACCCTTGAGGTGCTATGTTGTCGTTCGCGCCTTCGATATTGCGCAGCCTATGCTCGGCCATGAAGCACATGTGAGAATCTTTCTGGTTTTCCCATATTATTTTTACACCGAGATTCGTCGAAAACTTAAGGCACAAGTGATATGTTGAATGCACAGCTCGCATCTGATTGAGCCAGGGAGTTCCCATGATCATGTTGTAGATTGCGGGATGGTCGAACACTGTGAAGTCAACCATCTTCTTGACGTTGCCAGCTTGGATGGGTAGACGAACTGTTCCCATCATCATTGTTGTTTCTCTAGAAAAACCTGTTACGGGCTTGGGCTGTCCTCTAATTGTTGACAGGTCAATCTTCATTCGCTCCAGCGTGTCCTTGAAGATGACATCCACTGAGCTTCCGGTATCTATGAGAACGCGAGCGACGTTGAAGTCATAGACAGTAAAGTTGATCACCAAAGGGTCGTTGTGTGGATGGTCGAGACCCTCGGCGTCTTGCTCGTCGAAGGTAATGGGGTCGCCAGAAAGTTTAGGCTTCGCGGGTGCCGATATGTTAGCACATACCTCGGCACATTGTTGGTACGCTTCGATTGCAGGAACATTGTCAGCGTAGTATTGTGATCCCCCCCATTATCACGTAGATGGTATCACGCGGGTTCCCATTTTCTGGATTGTTATCGCGGCGTCGGCGCCTGGGATTCTCCGCTTGCAGTTCGGTGTTAACAAAAGCTTTCACCTCTTCTGTTTAAAATCAGATAGGTTGACGTCACCCCTCAGAGTTCCACCAGTCAGTCGAGCTGTCAGCTGTCGTCCCAATTCGCGGCACTTTGCAATCGAGTGTCCGCTTACTTTGTGGAACTCACAGTACAACTTCTCGTCTTACTCCTTCTAGTCCCTAGTCCAGGTATAGCTTCCTCTGCCGCGGTAATGCCCGGGGCCTCGACCTCGTCCATAACCCGACAGTTCCACTTGGTAGTTGTGAGGTCCCGCGACTCCTCCTTCATATTGGATGAAATCACGATTGCCCTTCTTCAGCACAACAGGGTTCACAGCCTGAGTGGGTTCACTCGCTTGTTTAGTCTTTTTTCCTCTCCTAGCGCGGACCTCCTCTTCACTTCTAGCGAAGTCTGTAGCGCGGTGAAAAACATCTTGAATGGTAGTCGGCGTGTTGATAGTCAATTCGTGCCAAAACGGAGACGGGCACCGGAGCGCTCCTCTCAAAGCTTCTAGCGCAGACGTGTTGCTGGTGTCGTGCACCTTTGACAGCGTGTGCTTGAATTTTTTCATGAAAGACCGTAGACTTTCATTCTCACCTTGTCCATAATTCAACGTCATAAATCTTTTGTTCTGCGAAGATGTTGTAATGCTGCACAAACATTTCCAAGAGTTGGTGAAAGGTGTGAACTGAATTCTTCTCCAGCTTATAGAACAATTGGAGGGCAGACCCTTTAAGACTTTCCACGAACAGCTTGTAGTAGCCGATGTCTTTCTCGGCTTCTCTGAAGTTTGCCCTCCCTAGCGCTACTTTAAACTCCATCAGATGGTCTGCAGGGTCTGTGGTTCCTTTGTAAATTGGCAACTTGATTTTTTCGGGATCGGAGATCTTAGTCCTCGCGATTCGTTCGGCGAAGGGTGTGTTTCGTGCTTTCTCGAGCACGAAGGCGATTCCAGGAGCCTTCCCTGTGCTGCGATACATCTGCGATTGGGTTGTCTTCAAGTCGGAAACAACCCGCTCCATCTAAGCTTTCAACTCAGTGACCTCCACACTTTGAGACCGTTGCGTCCTACGTTCCTGCTCCTTCTTGTATCGCTTTGGTACGGAGGGTCCGCTTCCATCGTTCGCTACGGAGGGTTCGCTTCATCTCGTGGTCCGCCAGTGGCATCGTCTGTCTGTGCGAGTCTGCGAGGAGCTGGCTAGTCCTCGTCTGAGATCTCCATGAAGCGTTTGGGAGTCCTCTCAGGTTTGCGTCGTGGCGGTGGCGGCGGCAAGTCGCCCGGATCCCTTCTCGAGGTGTTGAGAAGTTGAGGCGATGCGGGTCGAAGCGACCCCTAAGTCTTGTGGTGTCGGGCCTCTTGCATTTTCTTCGTGAAAGAGCCTTCAGCTCGTTCGTGGTCGCTTCGTTAAACTTCTTCTGCTCGTAGGATTCCTTGAGGAACGTCTGCAGCATCTGTTTGACCTCGGTCATGTCTCCTGGGTTTGCAGCAACATCGGTAGCGGGAGCTTCGACGGAGTTCTCCCTTTCTTGGTTGTTGTTGTGAGACGAGGATTCCTCGCTGCTGTCGCCTGATCTACCTTCTTCGCCGCTCATCTTCTCAGAACTTGTGTGTAACGTAGATTTTTTGTGCGAGAAATTCTCCAAGTCCCCTTAGACGGTGCCAAATTGTGGGAGCCAAGACTAACACAATTAGATTTGTAAGGGTTTCGAGAGGAAGCGGAGATTTCTAGGTTAAGCTACGAAAATGATGAGCAAAGAGAAGTATGTTATTATTGTGTATGATTTTTGTGAACAAAGTTGCCAATACCTTTTCAAGGGCTTTTACATTCATATATATAGTCCCCTAAGTCGGCTAAGCCTTTCCTTAAGAGACAATCTTAACTCTTCCTAAGTCTTCGCGGATTCCATTTTCCTTATGTCGATTGTGTCGAAGTGGGCTTCGTAACTGGACCGGGCTTTTGATGCAAGGAACCTTCTGGCCTTTGTGATAACCAATGTCATCGCGGGCAGTGACGACATCGATGGCAGCGCGACATCTCTGGCGTTAGGACATTGCTGGCGTTGTGATCTTGCCGACATTATGACTTCTCTGGCACTGCTATGAGTAGAGAGGACTCAGAAGGCTCCCTTCTCGGACGGAGAAGACTTAGGAAATGAGAGCTGCTTCATCCTCTTGTTAAGAAATGACTTAGGAGAATCGCATAATATCTCGTACGTTAACGCGATTCCGTGCCTATGCACTGTGCTTGCATAACTTTGGACTTCAACGTTGAGCGGGTGAAATCTGACCCCAACAAACTGTAATGCTAATCTATTTACTCGTTCGGCATCGCCGTAACCTGAGAATCCAACATGAGTTGAGAGACCGAGCTTCATGACATGCGATGGGAGGCTTGCTTTGTAGCGACGAATAGGTTTTAGTTTGGGGTCGCAAGTGAAAACTGCCGAAAGAAGGGGAAGAATTCAAGGACGTAGGAAGGAGAAACTTATATGTATGACCTAATTTAAAAGCTTAGCTGATAAGATAAGAGGAAATCAATAGAACAGTTTGAAGAATCGAGGAATACAAAGAGGTTTCTCGCCTTCGAAAGAGAGCAGAATGCGTTTTTCACATATGCCACGTGGCACTAAGAGAATGAGTTTTGTTTTGGCTGATGTGGCTAGCCTTAGGATCCCCAATTAGTTCCTTTTAGTTAGTATAATTATGCAAAACAACGGTAATTAGTGATAGTAGATTATTTGGTGATGCTAAACATCAAACACATGTTCAAGTTTGAATCTTATAACAACTCAATTAGCTTGACGAATCACAAAGAAAGATTAATGTTTGGTTGACTCCAACTTCTTAGGTATCAAAAACAAAATGTAAAAGTTAAAGTGTATCTAGGAGCTTGTGAAAATTGCACTCATAATAGATAGTTGTGATGGCGCGGTACGATTCGGGTGCAGAATGAGTGGAGTTAGAAAAAAAAAGATTGAATGATAAAATTACGAAGTGCGATGCGAACAAAATTAATTATGCAGGATAAAAAAAACAAAAGTTGATAGTGTATAGAATCAAATTTCATAAACTGCATAACTCTATCTACGTGTTGCCTATAACATTGGTGTAGAGGGGCAACCGTTGTATCAAAACCTAGTTGATGCGGCATGCATCTCTCCAGCATAAATTCCACACCGAGAAGCAGAGATGGTTTAGAGTGACTCCACAGATCATGAAGTGAGCACTTGCTAGATCCGTGGCCACATAAAACGCGCAGAGACAGTGATCTCGCTCTCTGACCAACCCAAGAAATTGAACCCAAGCATGCCGTCGCATATCATTTGTCAGCAAATCTTCCCTAACAAATTGACTCTCTTGGAAGAAATCAGTAGAGCTATGACTCGAGAACACTTTGGAACCCCTATATACAATATTTGAAAAATGGTGGTATTTGGAGAACATTTGAAAAATGATGGTACTTGTCGTGAATGATATCATAGGGAATTCCTCAAAGATTAATAGAGTAACTAAATGACTCGTCGACGTACACGCGGATAACTTATTTATAATTTTGTTTTAAATTTTATACTTGGAAAATGTGAAAATATGTATTGGTTTTGATTTTTATTATACATTGTTGATGATATTTTTTTGTTAATAATATGAATTTTGCAGAAGTTTAGTTTTATAATTTCATAATTTATTATTTTGAAGATTTTGCAAACCACTATGCTTTTAAGATATTGTCGACTAGAATGATCTTTTCCTTAGCATCAAGAACTTGATATTTGTCGGTGACGTTTAAATCTTTTACTAGGGGCCTCCTCCATTGAAGCTGAAGGACTTCATTTTCATTGCTCAAACATTCCCACCAGGGAGTATGATGAAAAACTAAAACTACATTATTTAAGAGCCAACAATAACTATGGTACGATTTCACAATGAGAATATTCAAAGAGTGACCACATAACTCATTGTAACACAACCTTAATTGAAAGGAGAGAGAGAGACAGAAACTGCGGATTCTTCCATGAACAAGAAGAATTCTGCAGAGAATGAGGATAGACTGACGACGACAAAACCAACACACATTAGCGGCAGTAGCCACGGATTGGACGACAGAGAGATCCGCACGCTTACTTGTAATCAAATGATGGGACCGGAGGCGCATCGAAACTCTCCAAGACCTCTGTTTTACTTCCGCTGTTCGTTTGCACCTCATCATTCTTCTTACCAAAAATCCCTCCCAACCATGATGCTGCTGATGATGCAGGTGTATTCTGGTTTACACTCTCAGGCATCATCTGCGCTTGATTCGGCATCTGTCCCATTTGCTGCGTATTTCCAGGAATCCCGTACATTCCAGGCATTCCAGGCATTGGCTCCTCCATCTGCATATTTTGAGGCTGAGCCAGAATCTTGTTCAACATTATCCCGGCTCCTTCGATCAAAGCAAGCAAAATCCCTCCAAAAGCCGCTGATCTTGAAGCTGCGCCAAGCCCCTGTCGCATTGACAGAAACCCTCCAGTTGCAGCACCAGCAATGATGGAGTTCCATGGATCCTCCTTCTGCCTCATGTACACCATGGTGCAATCAAACGTCGAGAATAAACCTCCCCATACCGCAAAACTGCCTCCCACACGAGGAGCATTCATGCTCACTGCTTGTGTTCCTCCGATAAAACGACTCCCTTTTGGAGAGTTGTATGTTCCTTTAATGAAATGGAAGGCACCTCCTCCTACTGCTCCCATACCAAACGCACCACCGATATCATCGAGGATGCGGTCAGGGCAAGGCTCTCGAGATGTCTCTGGTGTTCCCATCAAATTTACCAAAAGATGCCTCGGGCAATACTTATATCAACCTGTAAGAAATTAACCAAAAAGAGGAAGATTGATTGTTCAATCGTCAAAATAAAGCAACAAAATCAGAGGAAAATCAAGAACACAACGAAATGAAGCACTAATCGTTCTTGTTCGGGTTTGATTCACATGTACCGAGAATTAATTAGGGTTTCTAAGTCACTGCGATCATTGATTAGATTCCTGACAAATCCCGAGTAAATTCTGACTAATTAAAGGCTAAAACTTTACACAACAGAACAAGAACAATTAAGGTTTTGTCAATCTCCGGTACTTTGAGATCGAGAGAGACAAAGGTTGAAAAAGGTTTATGTATGTTCAGAAATGAAAGCGAAAGCACTGTTTTTGATGTAAGAGGAAGATCGAGGAAGCAAACCTGAGACTGTAATTGAATTAATCGACGGGATGATCGAGTTTGAGAGAAAGTGAAGGAGGCGCAAAACGGAGAGCGAGGAAGAAGAAACAGAAGAAGGCGTCAAGGTTTTTAATTTAGGGTTGGGCAGAAAATAAAAAATAGTCTGAACACAGGGGCTTGGTTGCTATTTTAAAACAAATTAATTAATGAATTTTTAAGAAGAAAACAAAATTATCTTGCTTTTTGACTTTAGTAGTTAATTTTTTCAATTGTTTGAACCGAACATTCGAACCGGTTCGAATGAAACCGGACCAAATTGGAAAAAGATCAAATTATATCCGAACGGAGAGTGTAAACCAGAATAAGAAACTGAAGCACCGATGGAGATAGCCGCCACGACCACTGTCACTATCGCGCCGCAATCTCGCCGATTGTCACATGCCTTCTCCAAGAATCTTGGATCGGTATCTTCTCTCCGGTTCGATCTCTCCGGTAAAAACATCTCCGTCGCGAATCCAAGTCTTCGCCTTCGCGTGTCAACAGCCTCCATGAGCGCCTTCGCCGCGGAGAAAATCTCGCCGGAAAGTTACTTAGACAATAGAGAAAGCAGAGTTCTTCATTTCGTCAAGTATCATGGTCTTGGAAACGATTTCATTTTGGTATTGCCACTTTTTCTCTTCTCTTTGTTTGGTTCCTAGACTCCATCGAACTGTTAAATCGAGTATGTATTTTGGGGAATTAGGTGGATAATAGGGATTCATCGGAACCTAAGATTACTCAAGAGCAAGCTGTGAAGCTTTGTGATCGGAACTTCGGTGTTGGTGCCGATGGTGTCATCTTTGCCATGCCAGGCATTAATGGCACCGATTGCGCCATGCGAATATTCAACTCCGATGGTAGTGAACCAGAGGTAAGCCTTTGATGTGTTGATTGATCGATTTGGTTCGAATTTGAAGCTATGAAAGCCTTTCTTTTTTTTCCGCTAGATGTGTGGCAATGGAGTTCGATGCTTTGCTAGATTCATTGCTGAGATTGAGAACCTACAGGGAAAGCATAGGTATTTATAGAACCTACATGTATATCTTTGTCACATTTGAGATGATTCTCATGTTTTATTTAATGGCAGTTTTACAATACATACTGGTGCTGGCTTGATTATTCCTGAAATTCAAGATGATGGGCAGGTAAAAACACCGACTTTCGTTTAGTAGAAGCTGAAATTCTTGATAAAGTTTTGTTTTCTTCTCCCTCTGTTTAACTGGATTGAGGTTGATATGGGTACAGGTTAAGGTTGATATGGGAGAACCGATCCTTAGAGCCGAGGATGTGCCTACGAGATTGCCAGGAAACAAAGGTGAGTCTGTTGTTGCGGGGGAGCTAGTAGTTGATGGAGTCAGCTGGAATGTAACGTGTGTAAGCATGGGAAACCCTCACTGTATCACATTTGGCACTAAGGACGGTCAGGTGCGTGTTTGCTTCTCGTGGTACAAACTTTAAAGGAGATTCTGTTGCGGTGATTAATCTATGTGATGTAAATTGAATTTGTGGTTTTCTGTTTGCATCGACCAGAATCTGAGAGTTGATGATTTGAACTTGCAAGAGATTGGTCCTAAATTTGAGCACCATGAGATGTTCCCAGCTCGAACTAACACAGGTTGGTGGGGGTTCATTCATTCATTCATAGATAGATCTAACTGAAGTTTCACTGACGAATTTTATCTGCAGAATTTGTGGAAGTTTTGTCACGTTCACATTTAAAAATGCGTGTCTGGGAGCGCGGGGCAGGTTAGCTAAGCCCCATAAATCCTCAGATCTATTCATTAAGTCAACAATGTCAATCTCTATGTCTCTTTATTATATACATAAAAAACGTACGCTGGAACTGCAGGAGCAACTTTGGCCTGCGGAACAGGAGCTTGTGCTCTGGTTGTCGCAGCAGTCCTTGAAGGTCGAACAGACAGAGTAAGTTTGAAAATCCTTGCATTTACGTATGATCTGCGAACCACACTTGTTAAATAAAACATGTAGCAATCAATTAAGAAGGATGAGTTGTGTTAGTTGCATAATGTGGTTCAGTAGCATTATCTCACACTTATAACTATGCTTAGATTTTATTAGTCCTTGAAAGAGATGTAACCGGAGCAGTTCTTCTCTGTTTTTGTTTTGTGGAACAGAAATGCACGGTGGATTTACCAGGTGGACCGTTGGAGATAGAGTGGAAAGAAGAAGACAACCATATTTACATGATGGGTCCTGCGGATTTGGTATTCTACGGATCAGCGATGCTCGAATGAGGTAGCTACTGTGTTGTTGTGACCTTTAGTCTGTGTTGTCTTCTACATTGTGTTTTCATGGAATCTACGAGAGATCAAATAAATCATTTGATGCACTTCTGTTCTTTTTGTTTGTTAAGTAATTATGTTTGCTTTTGTTGTTAAATCAGATTTCTTTGTGGTTTGGTGTGAACACAGTATGGGATGGTGTCTTCAAATCATAAATGGATTAGCAATATAATAGAATGCAATAAAAAAAAAAAACAAATCATAAAAGAATACTTTTTTTGTAATTATCATTTATCAATAACATATATTATACCCCATTTGAATGGGTGGTGATACAATAATGTCACTACTCACTACTACAAATCACTAGGCTATATATATACATTTTTTTCCGTTCAAATTTTGACAAATAATGTATTATGTATCATTTTGGTTTATCCATCTTTTAAGTAATAGAGATTCCAAATTCTTTTTGAAATCTGTAGTAATTCATGGTATATTGATTGAGTTACCAAAAAGATTTGTAAATATAAAAGGAAAAGTTTAATATCAATTTTCAATTTTCGCCGACCATTGGGTTGCTTTTTACATTTTGAAAAATTAAGGTAGTGCTCGAAATTGGAAGCAGCCGGTCCCACACTTATTCTCTCTGTGTATTCCAAATCCAACGGCTCTAGGCTCCGAGTCCGATCCCCAATTCACAACGGTTACTTACCCCATTTTTTATTTTCAAATTTGAGAAATTTTGAAACGAAAAAGCTCCACAAAAAGTTTCATCTTTCGATCTCAAAGAACCCTAAAATCTTTTGTCCTCGATTCCGATTTTTTTCTTCACTCGGGCTCCACTTGAAGATTCGCCTCTGTTTCTGTAAGTGAATCAAACAAATTTTCCTACTTTTTGTTGTGAAATTAGAAATCTTGTGTGGATCTCTTGCATTGATTTTGTGTTTTGATTGACAGAAATCGAAGATCGATTATGTCGTTTACTCCCGATGTTTCGAGGAAAAGCGGAGTAGGAGTGATCCCATCTCCTGCTCCGTTTTTAACTCCTCGTCCTGAGAGAAGACGAACTGATACTTTCTCTAGCCGTCTCGAAAGAGACAAAGAGGTTAATGTTCAAGTGCTTCTACGGTGCAGACCACTAAGTGAAGAAGAGCAGAAATCAAATGTCTCTAGTGTCATATCTTGTAACGAATTCAGAAAAGATGTCAATGTTCTTCACAGTTTTGCTAATAAGCAAGTAGACCGTGTTTTCACTTTCGACAAGGTTTCTTTTCCTCTGTTTTGTTTCTTTCTCCTTGTTTGGTTCTAAGTTGTGTTGAAGATTTTGACTCTTTTCGTTTAATCAAGGTTTTTGGTCCTAAAGCTCAACAACGGTCTATATATGACCAAGCTATTGCGCCTATTGTTCGTGAAGTCTTGGAAGGTTTTAGCTGCACTGTGTTTGCTTATGGCCAAACAGGAACTGGAAAGACTTACACTATGGAAGGCGGGATGCGGAAGAAGGTATAACCGGGATTCTCATTTCGAGTTTTCCTGTTTCTGCTTGCTAGTCATTTGATTCAAGATGTTGTCTGAAATTTTGATTCTAGGGAGGAGATTTACCTGTGGAGGCCGGGGTGATTCCGAGAGCTGTTAAGCATATTTTCGAGACTCTTGAGGCGCAAAACGCTGATTACAGTATGAAAGTAACATTCTTGGAGCTGTACAATGAAGAAGTTACAGATTTGTTAGCTCAAGATGACTCTGGAAGATCTTCTGAGGATAAGCAGAAGAAGCCTGTTTCTTTGATGGAGGATGGGAAGGGATGTGTGGTTTTAAGGGGTCTTGAAGAAGAAGTTGTGTACAGTGCTAACGATATATATGCTCTTCTTGAACGAGGCTCATCCAAAAGGCGCACTGCGGATACCTTGTTGAATAAGCGCAGTAGTCGCTCTCATTCGGTGTTTACAATCACAGTCCATATTAAGGAAGAGTCTATGGGAGACGAAGAGCTAATCAAATGTGGAAAGCTTAACCTTGTGGATCTAGCAGGATCCGAGAATATTTTACGCTCAGGATCTCGGGATGGACGTGCAAGAGAAGCAGGAGAGATAAACAAGAGCTTGCTAACACTAGGCCGTGTGATTAATGCACTCGTGGAACATTCTTCACATATACCTTACAGGTACTTGCCCTGTCCTACAACTATATGAATATGTTGTGATATTATTTTTGTTTGTTGGAAGATAAACTGTGGATATTCGTCTTTGCAGGGATAGTAAGCTGACAAGGCTTTTACGAGACTCTCTAGGTGGGAAGACAAAAACTTGTATCATTGCTACAATCTCTCCATCTGCTCATTCCCTAGAAGAAACTTTAAGCACTTTAGACTACGCATATCGTGCCAAGAACATCAAGAACAAACCTGAGGTTTTGTTTATGCTACCATATCTCAATTATGTATCAATGTACCCTTTAGTTTCATCCTTTTAAGTTCTAACTAAACCGGTTTCTGCAGGCAAACCAGAAATTATCTAAAGCTGTGTTGCTTAAAGACCTTTACTTGGAACTTGAGAGAATGAAAGAAGGTTTACACGCATAACATTCTCTAGTGTTTCTTATGTATAGATTAAATGAGCTAGTTGCTTAGTAATGATTGTTGTGCAACTGATGCAGATGTAAGAGCGGCAAGGGATAGAAATGGTATTTACATCGCACAGGAAAGATATGCACAAGAAGAAGCTGAAAAGAAGGTAGGTTCAAAAGGAAGAAAGTTAAGCCTATATTCATTTCATGCTCGGTTTAATGATTGTTTTGTTTCAGGCGAGAATTGAGAGGATAGAACAGTTGGAGAATGATTTAAATCTCAATGAAAGTGTAAGTATGCCTCACCTTTTGTCTTCCAGATCTTAGAAATTAAATTAGTTTTCTTCGTTGGAACTTAAGTGGCTTCTCTTACACAGGAAGTTTCCAAGTTCCGCGACCTTTACGTGACTGAAAAAGAGAAGTTACTGGATGTGGAAAGTGACCTTAAGGATTGCAAGGTGATAAGAACTTCCAGTGATTTACTTTCTAGATTACTCATGCTTTCAGTGAGAGTTTGTTCTTTAATATTTCAAACATTCATGATCCAGAGAAACTTGGATAATAGTAACAAGGAGTTGCTTGATCTCAAAGAGAATTATATTCAAGTTATCTCAAAGCTAAAGGAAAGAGAAGTCATCATTGCAAGAATGAAAACCTCAGGTAACAATTCTAGCTCATGCAAAAATTTAAAGGCTTCCCGTTTCTTATGTTTGTTGCTTGATACGTTTTACTGATATTTTCTTGGACAGGGACGTTTTTGATCGATCGTGCAAAGGGGCTGCGTTCTGATTTGCAGCATGCATCAGATGATATAAGCTCGCTGTTCACAAGATTAGGTACGTCTTCTTTCCTAAATCTAGGGTTGGAAACAAGCTCCGTCAAGTAGTGATTTTACTTGTTTCTGCAGACCAAAAGGACAAGCTGGAATCCGAAAACCAGAGCATGCTTCTGAAATTTGGTTCACAGCTTGATCAAAACCTTAAAGATTTGCACAGAACAGTTCTTGGATCAGTCTCTCAGCAACAGCAAGAATTAAGAACTATGGAAGAACATACCCACTCATTTCTTGCTCATAAATATGATGTAAGAAAAGACTATACTATCTCATTTCACTTTTTGCTTTAGATCATTTGATCACACTAGTGATTGATTTACTCACGCAGGCAACACGCGATCTTGAATCAAGAATTGGGAAAACAGCAGATACTTATACTTCAGGAATAACAGCCTTGAAGGAACTCACTGAAATGCTACGAAATAAATCCTCCTCTGATATGGAGAAGATGAACTCATCTATAGCATCACAAATAGAGGCTGTTGAGCAAGTATGAACAAGATAGAGTGATGAAACTTCAAGTGTTTCTATTTGTTAACGTTTGTTTAGGTGTTACTTTAACCGCCTTTATCTTCTCAGTTTCTCACTGCATCAGCAACCGAGGCTACTAAAGTCGCTCAGGACATCCACGGTTCACTTAATGGTCAGAAGGAGCTCTTAGCCCTTGCTGCGAGACAACAAGAGCAGGTGCTGTGTAAGCCATATGCTAGTTTCTTGTTAGTTTCTCTTAAATTGTTCTTCTGAAAAATTCAACTCTGTTTTGAACTTATCAAGGGCTTGGTCAGAAGCATGAGATCAGCACAAGAAATTTCCAACGCGGCTTCAACCATATTCAGTAACATCTATAGCCAAGCCCACGACGTGGTGGAAGCCATTAGAGCAAGCCAAGCAGAGAAATCAAAACAGCTTACTGCTTTTGAAACGATGTTTAAGGTGAGTTAGGACAAACTCTTAGAAACTTCAGTTAGATATCTTCTGAGAGGTTGACACCAAAAACTCATCATCTTACTAAAAAACAGGAAGAGGCTGAAAGAGAGGAGAAGCAAGCCTTAGATGAAATCAGTCTGATATTATCAAAGTTAACTACAAAGAAAACTGCAATGGTGAGTCTTTAATCATTAATTACCCCCTTAGGCTTGATTTTTCATCAGTCGAATCACACTTAAAGTCTGACGCTTCACGTGTTTCTAGGTCTCTGATGCATCACATAATATCCGGGAGCACGACATGCATGAAGAGAAGAGATTGCAGGAACAAATGTCTGGTATGCAGCAAGTCTCAATTGGCGCAAAGGAGGAATTGTGTGACTATCTAAAGAAAGCAAAAGCCCACTTCACAGAAAATACAATAGCTTCAGCTGAGTCTATCACAGTCATGGACAATTACCTTGAAGATTGGTACAAATTCCATTTCCCCAATGCTTTCGACTAAAGCCTTCTCACAAAGTCCACATTCTAGTTTCTCATACAAACAATGTATGTCTAAATTGCAGCGTAGGAAGGGCTAATGAGTCTAAAAAACTCTGGGAGACCACTGAAACAGGCATAAAGAACCTTAACACGATGTACAAACAAGAACTTGATGTCTCAATGGGGTAAGTTTCTTCGTTATGTATCCGCACGTCTATATTTTTCTTCCACATCATTTCAATTGAATAAACTCCTATTTACAGGGACATGTCAAAAGAAAATGAGAGGCTGCATGATGAATTTGCATCCTCATTTTCTTCAATGGATGCTAACATTGTTACTCGGACTAATGAACTTCACGCAGCTGTTAATGGTAAGATACCACACTAAAATCTTTGTACCTTACGTATTCAAGAACCGCTTTAGCTCTTCAGGAAAAAAACGTCCTAATCATTAATTTTACAGACTCGTTGATGCAAGACCGTGAGAACAAAGAAACAACAGACGCCATAGTCGAGACTTGCATGAAGCAGGTCACATTATTGCAAGAGGATCATGGACAAGCCGTATCAACTGTTAGAAACAAAGCAGAACAGTCTCTCATAAAAGACTATCAGGTACTAAATCAATCATAACTGCATCAAAGAAGAAGATGGAATATGAAAGAATTCGATAGTGTGTTGTGCAAAAACATATAGAACAGTAACGCTCTTAACTCAATGCCCAGGTTGATCAGCGCAAAAACGAAACGCCAAAGAAACAGGCGATAAACGTCCCAAGCCTAGCTTCGATTGAGGAGATGAGGACTTTGTTTTCGCAGAATGTTCTCAGCGAAGATTACACGAATTTGGAGAAAAGATCAACAAAACAGGGACAAGAGGAAGCTAACAACAGAACTCCATTCTTGGAAGTAAACATATGATATTTGAATGAGTCTAGAAGAAGAGTGTAAAGGTTAATGTTTGTCACGGATTGTATGGTTACGTTGTTACACAAGACCCAAGACTTTTTTTGGTTTGCAAGAAAACATGATTAAGTCAAAATAAGCACATTAATCAATCACTTACTTTGTTTTGAGTCTTTTGACTGGCTACTAATCTGTCAAATACTATTGCTGACGTCACGATTCCATCACTGATGACTATCTCTTGATCTCTTACTATCTAGATGAACAATGTATCTAAAGCTTTAAGTTGGTCCTTAGTGCATACAAAATGATTTTTTTCTCTTCAAAGATAGTGATGACTGATGATTGTATTCGAATTAATCTGGATATGATAAAAGTTAGGAACATCGTCCAAGATGTTGGGAGAGTTTGAAGACCTAATGTGTGTGTTTTACGATTTTTTCTTATTTCTTAAACCATTGACGGCTGTATTTTCCAATGAATGTCTCTATTTCGGTTTGAAATTTATTAAAGAAAATTTATAGAGATGGTTAGGTGTTGATATAAAATTAATGACCGTGGCTGCAAGTCCATGAGAAACCAAACCAAGTTGCTGGTTTTATTTTGTGTTGTACATTTGTTGACTATACTTTTTTTTGTTAGATTCAAATTTTCACCAATAGAAGCTTCTAAGAAGTTAAGGAACTATGTCATTCAGTACTTGAAAAGACGACATTACCCTTGTTATTCAACCCGCGTGGTGTGCATTTACGTCCGGCCTTCGAAGGGTGTTATTGAAAATGTCAATTTGGTCCCAAGTCAAACAATCAGTGCTGATTAGTTGTTGTTAGAATATTAGTTTAGACGACTTCTTATAGTCCAACTACTAGAAAGTCAAATATTAGGTATTGCCCCTTATATAAATATATACATTACTTACTCCTAAGTTCTCAATCTTCATTACAAATTCTCTCAATTCTCTTTTCATTTTTTTTTTCACAAACAAAAACTCAAATCTTTACTATTTTCTTTTTGTGTAACCCTCGAAGCTTTCTTGATTCTCAAAATCTTACAAAAAAATAGTATGAAGAGAGATCGATCTGATTACGAAGAATCCATCAAGAGTCTAGACATTGCTAAATGTTTGATGATACTATCACAAACCTCAATGGTCAAACATATCGGTGTGAGCCAATTTACTGAGAGCAATACGAGTAACCGGTTCGAATGCAAAACGTGTAACCGGAAATTTTCTTCGTTTCAAGCTCTTGGTGGCCACCGAGCAAGCCATAAGAAGCCAAAGCTCACCGTTGAGCAGAAAGATGTGAAACATCTTAGCAACAACTACAAAGGAAATCATACGCACGAGTGTTCGATATGCGGTCAGAGTTTTGGGACCGGACAGGCTTTAGGTGGTCACATGAGACGGCATAGGTCAAGCATGATGATGGTCGAGCCATCGAAGCTTATCTCTACGGTGGTTCCTATCATGCCGGTTTTGAAACGATGCAGTAGTAACAAGAGGGTTTTGTCTTTGGATTTGAATCTAACTCCGTTAGAGAATGATCTTGAATATATTTTTGGGAAGACTTTTTTCCCTAACATAGATATGAAGTTCGTCGTTTAGTATTTTTTTTTTGTTCTCAATCATTTAGGTTATTGAAATTCTTTTGTATTGCAATTCCCATTCTTTTAATATATTTTTTTCAAACGTTATGTTCATTCTTGTTTATCATGCATGTATGTATCATAAAAAAGTGAGGTAAATTATATTTCGATTGCCGCAACGAGTAACAATCATGTTCATTACTGGGCCAAAATTTAGGCCCAAGTGTGCCCGAGTATAATAAAAAAATGTGAAACATTTACTATCCATTCAGATATATCCTGATGAAAATTATTCGTTGTTCTGCTGCAAGTTCATAAGGGATATATATCTATATATAATAGCAATCTTTAAAAAAAAAAAAAATTGAGTCGTGTCTTTTCGTAAAAAACTGTTTGGTAGTTTTTTCTAAAAATTGCATATTTTCGATATAACCGTTTTATCAAGAGTTGCGTCTTTTTCAAATAATCGTCTTAAAGTTTTTTTTTCTTTTCAAGAGTTGTTTTTTTCAGTATAATCATTTTGTCAATAGTTATATCTTTTCAAAAGAACCGCTTTATAGTTATTTTTAAGGGTTACTTCTCTTCGGAAAAAAATTCGTTTCGCCTATATATATGCTTAAACTCTTTCTCTCGTTGAACATTTTGTTAGTCATGGCTATTAAAACTATAGTTCACTTAAAGCATAACAAAGATAAAAAAAAGTCATTCTATTATACTCCTTCCGTTTCTAAATATTTGATGTTCTGAAAAGAAAAAAAAAATTTTAAAAGATTGATGTTTTACATTTATATGCAGTTTTTATTAAGTAATAAAAATAAATTGTGAATTTCAAAACATATTAATTGATTTTATTGAATTAGTATTGGCTAAAAGTTATTGAAAATTGTTTAACATAAAAAATAATATATTTATAGTTAAAATTTAATATGTTTTCTTAATATGTATGAAAAATCTAGAAAATCAATTATTTAGAAGCAAATGGACTATTAATTAAAATTATTCACAACTATTGATCTTTTTACTATTAGAAAAGTTGTAAAAATTCTTGATTTGTGTAAAGAATTTTGGATTTCTTAGACAATAAAAATTTTATAGAAAATTTTATAACAGCAATCCTTAAATTGAATAGTTATGGGTTGTGTTTTTTCCTACGATACTATTTTGTGGTAATCGCTAAAAGTTGCATTTTTCGATATAATTTTTTTTGTCAAAGTTGCGTCTTTTCTAAATAACCGCTTTATGGTTATTTTTTTTGTCAAGAGTTACATCTTTTCAGTGTAGCCGTTTTGTCAAAAGTTGCGTCTTTTCAAAATAATCGCTTTATGGTTATTTTTAAGGATTGCGTCTCTTCGAAAAAAATTGTTTCGCCTATAAATCTTTTAAAAGTATCAGACAAAACTAGAATTCATTTTTATTTGATTCGTCAATGAGAAACGCACAACGGACACAGAGGGAGCAAGTTATTGAGTCTTGATCTTATTCTTTTGGATGAGAATGTAAGAATCTCAATCACTTTTACATAATCACTGATTTATTTTGTTATAAACAAAGCTTAAGATAAACCTTTTTTATTTGCCATATAAAAAGAAGGTTTTTTTTTTTAAACTTTCATAAGAAGGTTTGAACTAAATCATTAGTGGTTTCTGATTGTGGAACTAACTCCAACAAAAATTTGTCTCCCGTCATGATAAACCTCATAGGCAAATTCATCATTGACGGTGATGTTAGGAAGATTTGACATGTCAAATATGAAAAGAGGTAGGAAGTCATGGTTGCCGCTTCAAGTTTTCAATTAGAAATGATGAGATTTGGTGCAGACAAAGGAGGCTTGGGCTTGGTTCTACGATCGCTGGTGTTAGAGTACAAAAGTGTCAAGCTGCACATTTCTAATGTACCATGTGGTGTGTTGCTATCAATGGCTGTAGCAAGTTTTTAAAAAGTTTCTACGCCTATTCCAAATCTAAATGAGTTGCTATCATCCTGCTTAATGTTTAACTAGTTTTCAGAAGAAGAAAATAATTACACTGTAAAAATGGTAAAACATGTCAATGGCCCAAATAATTTTTTTTAAAAGTTGATATTGTCTATGAGTTAAAGAAAAACTGTTTTATAGTTACCAATATATCATAAGTTACATCTTTTCGAAAAAACCGTTTAATAGATCTGTGTTTTATAACTCTACATATTTGTTTCATTGAACATTTTTAAATTTATAACCACTAATTTAAAATTTTGCTCAAGACTTGATGTTGATAAAAACATCAAAAATTGTTTTTGAATCTCATAATTTTTTTATTTTTTTATATCTTTATTTAAATAAATATTTTAGAAAATATTTTGAAAGATTGAGTCTCCTTCTCATAACCCTTTTATACATTTTCATTTATAACCAACTTTATATATTCTATAAACTCTTTGAAAATAATTTTTTCATTTTTTATCTTTTAAATTTTAATTATAATAATTATATAAAATGCGTTAGATGGTCATTCATTATAGTTACTTTCTGATCTAAATGTTTTTAAAAGACTAAAATATGTAGTTTAGTAGTTTATGTTCTACTATCGTTTACATCACCATCTATGTTAGTACAAAAATATGTTTTTAAAAAACTGTTGTTGTAGAGTCTGCCCTGGTTTCTCTCTCGGGCACGAGGCCCAAGACAACCGCCATCATCGTCGAAACATGGAGCTTCGTCTTCGCCTCTCATCTTTGCCGCCGGAATCTCTCTCATGAGGACATCCGTCTTCGCCTCTCGATCACTGCCGTAGAGAACCTCCTCAAATCTCAACCCTATCCATGGCTAACCAATGTCGCATGGCTCCGATGATTTCGAATTTCTCCACGGGTGGTGGCGCTCGGTCGGAGTCTCCAGATCCAGCGATGACTTCGCCTTATCTATGCCCAGATCCGCTGTTGATGGTGAAGCTTGTGTCAATCCACCCCGAGCCCCTAGATCCACCAGATCCCTCGGATCTTCTATCTCTTGCCGTGTGCAAATCGAAGACTCAAACCTGGTTTCATCTCTTATCCATTGACTGGGTCAAGCTCAACACCACGAGGAATTCTAAAGTTTCGCCTCTGTCAATTCTCTATGAGTGTACGGTAAAACTCTTTCCTTATGTGTCGAAGTTTGGTCCCATGAAATTAGCAATAGGAGTAGTTTGCTATACTTTAATGGGTTATACAGTTACATCTAGAGAGTGTGTGTTGAGGAATTTCCATGATGGAAAGCGTAAAACCAAGATCTTGGTGGCTTTGTCAAAATCCGGAGATAGGAAGCATAAAACTATCACCACAAGGATTTTGGTGGCTACACAACAAGACTTCTCCAAATTCACAACATATGTGAGTCCTTCAATCATAGCCGAAGGTTTGGTCATCCGATCAGCCTTATCTCAGGCCCTAGAAGATATCATAAAGACTATCTCGGTAAGATCCGACTCCTTACACTTGGTTCGAGCCATCAGCTTAGGCTCAAGCGTTTTCAAACCTCATGGTTCCATCCATGACATCTCTATCTTTTATTCAATGTTTGAGTGTATCTCTTTTAATCTCATCCTAAAAACATCACACCTTGTCGTTGATGCCTTGGCAAAGAAAGCTTTGTATGATCTTATACCAACTTGAATTTCTATAAAGCATTTGATTAACCAAAAAAAAACTGTTATTGCATACATCCCTCTTGATCACATCCAAAATGGATAGTCCTTCAGCAGACTAATGGATACTTATAAAATAATTGCCTACTTGCGGATTATATGAATTGCTCTGTTACATAGATCTAAAATGGAATCCATGTCTTTTTTATTCAATAAATTTTAATAGAAACTGATAAAAATTGTATTTAACCATAAAAATTTATTTATGGATTTACCTTATCAACAAGTACAACATTCAAAATATAACATGTAAAATTCTATATTTATCTAAGCCATTTTTAAATCAAATTATGTCTTTATCTTCATGCTCATAACTGATAAAATGACTGGTAAATAAAATAAATCAAATATCCCTAAAAACGACCAATAATACAAAACATTACAATAAGTAGCACTGTAATAGTTGACAAAGGATACATAGCACCGTAATAACGTTGACCCTGAGCTTAAGTCTGCGTGTCGACGAAGGTCAAAGGTGTTCTATTTTGGAGCACACAATTGATCGCCAAGCGATCAATTAAAAAAAGCTTTTAGCTACATGTGATAGCCACCACTTCTCATCGACCATTACCATAAGTCCATAACATGGTCCACATCTATAGACTATAGTTTACAAAATATATTCATGGGACAAAGACAAATATATAAATGACAAAACATGTAATATTTTTTTTTTTTAAAATCTAATATTTGCGTGCGTGTCTTTAAACATGATCAATACTGTATAGTCGGATTGTAGAGTTTAGTTCGATGTATCAAGTTTTGGTTCTGAAAATTTGGGGGTCTATCGTTGTAAGGGACCCACGATTCAGCATATTTAGATGTGGATCCATGCATTCATATGAGCACTCGGTTTTTTAACATGTCGCAAATTAAATGGAATGCTTGAATAGGATTCCAATTTAAATGTGCATATAAATCAAGACCTAAATTAAAAAGAAAAACTAACTCATCAAATATATCTTCATAAAAAAAAATAGTGCCTTTAGCAAAAAAAAAAAAAAAGAAGAGAAAAATAGTGTCTAAAAGTACTTTGACACGATCCTTAATTAGAATTTATTTAAATTTTGATATCATCAGACAAACAAAATACTGTATGGTTAAAAAGGAAGAGGTTGATCTGGTCTATGTTAGAATGTTTGAGTAAAAAGACCTCTATGTAAGGAAAAAAAAATCAAAAATCAAATATCAAAGTATGAATATAATTCATCTCATAAGATCATTCAGTTCTCAGTTTTAACTTTTAACCTAGCAAACTACTGAGGATATATAATTCTCACGGATTAGATTCATAATGCTACTAAAAGAAATATTTACAATCGTATAGCCAATTAGTCATATATAACGTAGCCAAACTTGGATTCATCATCGTCCATGCATATATATGAGATTACACACTTGTTTCACCATCCTATGCATAATGCATTATCTTGGAAGAGCATATTCTTCACTCGCGAATCTTTCAAACGCTCGTTACTGCTCAACTCTATTGGTTATTAATGGGGGCAGTTTTGGGTGTGACCACTAAAATGGCATATATTTTCATTTTTCAAACAATACATAAAGTAGTAAGAGAGATATGATGCATTGAATCACGGATATATTATATATCAAATTAACGTGTATCATAATTTCATAAGTATGTTATATACAATACGAGGAATATCCCAATGATTTGAACACATCATTGGTTAAATAATTAATAATTGGTTCACAAAAATTAAATAATTAACATGTTTTGATTTTATTCATATGTAATTTGGGTCGGTGGTGGTGCTTTCCAACATTTTAGGACACTAGTGAAGATGGAAAATAATCCCAACGAACCCGATGGTCCAAGTTCGATTAACTGTCTGCATTAGAGATCGTAGGAGCATTTTATATTGGTCTAAGTGGGTTGTTGAGTCATCAAAATAATTAAATCAATGAGATCAATTAATGTGATGTTCTTATATGTATATAATTAATATGATTAATATCAATATCAATATAATGCTTAGTTAGAAAACATTCAAACAATATGAGAGTTTAACTAAATCACATTCTGCTTGGCGAGAAGTGCATTCCATGTTATTCTCGTGAATGAGCAAAGAAAAACAGGACATTATTCACGTCATTAGTTAGCTAATTACGATTAACAGAATTAATGCCAATTAAAACCTTATTAAAATTTTAAACTCTCAGTGACAAGATAGTACTAAATTATTGGTCTTGCATCATGTATCAAAAAGTGTCGAATGGCCAAATCAAAAGAATCTATATACAATTATTTTCAGATAATCTAGCATAAATGATTGAAGTTTTATATAAAAAGAAATAATTTTAATAAATAATATAGTTTTGAAAAAACTTTGGAAATCTGTAAATGTTAGGTATGTACAAAATTAAATATATATATATATATATGTTAGAGTAAATTGGAGTAATTAGGAAGAGAGTAATTGAGAAGAAAGGAAAAATAAAAGAGACAATTGTAAAAATGTCATTTTTAGTGTGGCATTTTACAAAAATATCATAATGGGTTGTCCATGTGCAAAAATGACACTAATTATGAATTTTTAAAATCTAAATCTTAAAATTTTAAACTCTAAAAAATGTTTTGACCCCTAACAAATTTTAAACCTTCAAAACTTAACTTTAATACAACATAGTTAACCAAAACATAAACAATATAATGAATAAATAATTTTGAAAAAGTGCTATTTTTGTAAAAAAAATTAAAATGTGGCATTTTTGAAAAGTGGCACTTTAAAAATAGCATTTCTTAAAAAATTTCAAAATAAAAACTAGAATAAAAAAGAGAAAATATGTGAATGGTAATAAATGAAAAGGGAGAGAATAGTAATAAATGTTTTCCACTTCGAAAACCATGAGGAAAAAAAAAAGACTATTTTTCCTTCTTTTCAACAGTACCCAACGCAAAAAATAAAATATGATAAAAAGTATTAAATATTAGCCTAAGTGAGAGTAATTAGATTTCTAACTGAAATGTTCTCGCTATAAGTGACAAACATTCATAGCCTACTATTGTTATTAATTGAAATAGGTTTATGTAACTAGGTAGCTAGCTTTAGCTGCCCAACCCAAATCTCTACATGCCATTGCTTCCAACCATAATCACACTCATAGCAATCGATGTCCTACCACAATCCCACGAATTAACTATAAATTTATAATTAGTATTATTCTATATCTATTATATTTAAAAACAATGATTAACGTAAATTAAGTATATATTACTTGCAGATTAAAATATGAATAAATAAATTTTCTTTGAAATAGTAACTTAATAGTTTGTATATAACTTTACAATAGTTTAATATTATGGTTAGCTTATCTATTAATAATAACAATTCTAAAAAATGCAGCATACGATTGCATCTTTTCGAATAAATCGTTTCATGGTTATTTATTTTAATATTGTGGCTACATTTTTTATTTTAATAAATAACCATAAACGATTTCTTTCATAAACACACAATCATATAATGCATTTTTAGGGTTGCGTGAATCATAAAACAGTTTAAAAAAAAAAACCTTAAGCTGTATTTTTTAGGATTGATATTATTAATAATGTAGTGAAAACAGAGGTGTTTTAAAAACTCTTAATGTTCTTCATTATTTTTCAATCGGAGAAATCATTATCAAGGTCATATTATCATCGTCATAACATTATCATCATAACAACGTTAGAGAAAATGAAACAAAATGCACTAACTGAACAACAATATTCAAGTTCCAAACTATTCAAATCGCAAAATTAATTGAAACAATTGATAAAAAAAAAAACACAACATCAAGATAAACTCTCTACGAAATTCCTTATTAATAATCAAAACAAAGAAGGTACAAATTAAACAAAACTTATTCGAAAACACAAACTCTCTCTCTCTCTCTAGTTCCTACTAGAACAATATAACACTTTCTATGTGATCTACGAAACAAAGTGATGTCCCAAATAGTCTAACATTACAGTTAGCGATACCTTGAATCTCAATTTTTGTTTGACTATTTTTCTTTTGATCATGATAGATTACATGTAACCCACTAGACATATCCTAATACGGCAAAATAATCTCACCAATGTGGGCAGTGCCCACTATACGTAAAGAAAAAATCCAACCCTTGTTGTTCGAATGATGAATAAACATATCTTGGACCATTCATGTTTCACTGCATCCTCCAAAACCCACAACTCAAACGTATACCGACTAGTTTGATAGGCTATGGCTACTTTCGCCATGTAACATACCATATATGGAACATACCAAAGTCGATTTAAATTCTTTGATATTGTAGTATTGACAAAACTCATCTTTTCAGACCTCACTCAAATCCCCGCTAAGCTAGGATGCCCCATTACATTATTTCCCATGTACGCAAGATAGCACAAGACTCCATCTATACATAGACCTTTAGATACATGGTGATGAGTATTGCTAAATCCGATATTTATCCATTTACATGATGATCCTAATGTGAAATTTTTATTTCTGCTAGGCGCTACTCGCGTGCCACTTCCATACATTTCTTTAACAATACACAATATTTTATATTGATCATCTACTGGATTATATCCTAAGAACCTTTTCACAACTTCTCTCCTAGATATGAGTCTAGGTAGAGTAATGGACTTACCGATGCTAGGGTTAGTTATAACTTGGTCTTGTCTGTATACCAAATACATCAAGCCATGCATGTGCATATTGGTGAGTGTCGAGGAACTTCGAGATATGGAATGACGTACGAGATATAAGATCAGGAATGACCTGATTGATTCCGGTAGAGGAGGAGAAGAACCAATTTTGACATTTAGTTTGGTCATCTTTTTGGTTGTAAGCTAAGAGGAAGAAGAGGATTGCAGAGAAAACGATCTGATGAAATCATGACTACGGATTATTGTTTCCCATGATTTCTATACAAAGAGAAACTTAGCTATGGATTTTGCGGGCAACCTCTTAAGGATTTCGACCACAAGATCCGTAGGTATTGGATTTATAGATTGTATTTTAGTCTTTTGTGATCATTTCTTGCCATGGGTAATCTCTGTGGATTTCTGAACATCCTAAGCTCCTATTTAAAATACAACTACCTCAAATAATAATTGTAATATCTGTAAAATTTTATATCATGAACATATGGTAGATATTTTTTGTTCAAATCTTTTAAATTAGATTTTGAAGATTACTGTAAGTTAAATAAATGAAAATTGTAATTATTTTGGTAAATTTCATATGACGTGTATACGCCAGTTATACTGCAACACGTGGATTGTTAATAAATAAAAATTATAATTGTTTTGGTAAATTTCATATGTCGAAATGTATACACCAATTATGCTGTGGCTTGTTATTATTATTTTTTTTTGTTATGCTATATACACCAATTATGTTGTGGCTTGTTAAATAAATTGTAACTGTTTGGGTAAATTTCATATGACGTGTGTATACACCAATTATATCGCAACACGTGGCTGTTGAGTCCACGTGGATTCTCCAAAATATAGATGTTAAATTTGCTTTGAAATGGTATGTTTGTAGTTTATATATAACTTTACAATAGTTTAATATTATGCTTAACTCATTTATTTATAGTAATATAAGTATTTATGATTTTTTTTTCTTATGTTTTTAATATCATGTAATATTTCCAAATAAAAAAAAAAGGTTTTTGGATGGAAACTTCTAAGAACAACGTGGACTAGGAATGGTGGTATCAAAATCAATTAGAATGAGAGCGATATTAATTAATCACGATTCACGCAGGCTAAAAGGGCATGATTAAGAAGAGTGGATCACTTAATTGCCTGCCAAAGCTGGCCATATTGAGAGCACTTTCTAGGAGAGTAGTGGTACCAACTTCCCCTCTTCATACAATATTAAGATCCAAATCATTGATCTCTCGACACTATAACTAAAAGAAACAGTGATAAATTAATTATTATTTTTTAAATTCGAAAAAGTGTGCTTTACGAAAAAGTGTTATATGTAAGCAACCGTAAGTTTGTGATGGGCATTTTAAATAACAGCGAAATGCAAGCAACAACAAGTATTTATAGATCTTTTTAAATATTAGTATTCATCAATATCCGATCTCTAATCAAATTAAGTAAAGTATATTAAAATATTAGACGCAAGTAAATATAAACACAAGTATTTATATCTAATAATCGACCTTTATCCTTTTAATTTTAGATTTTGAGTTCTATATTCACATCAACATCCACAGTAATATTCTACATCACTTTTTTGTATAAACTATAGGAGTTTCGAACCTTTGATTCATAATTTTCTTGGTAACCGGAATGAATTTTTGGATATTCCAATTTAAAAAATAAATTTCTGTATCAAAAGAGAATTTAAACCCGGAAAACAAGAAAACCAATCCTTTACCACTAGGCTACCACACATTTGATTCACTTTCTTTTATTTCTCCAATATATTATCATGCATGACATTTTTACATACTTCTAAGATCATCATTATCGTTAATTATTATTTTTCATTCTCCTATCTTAAAATATAGATCGGTCATGTGCATCTATTTGGGAACTTAGCTTTTAGCAAGTGAGTTTAATTATTAGAACACTTGATTGTCTCACTAATCAATAATCATAACGTTTTATTCTAAAAAAAGAAAAAAATCATATCGTTACAACTCCAATAATTGGATTATACTTTCGTTCTTTAGCCTTCTTCTGTTTTTTATTCGCCGTTTGGATTAACTAACCAAACCCAATTTTCATTGTTCTATTCCATCTCAAACGCTCGTTGGCGATATTCGATATTTAATTAAGTACATATTCTTCCAATTAAAAGCCGAGCAAGAATCGTTTTAAACTTTTAACCAATTGAGTTTTACCGAATGAATTATCTTAGTAACTTAACTGAATAACATTAATATATTCATTTCTCAAAAAAAAAAAACATTAATATATCCAATTTTGCAAAAAACAAAAAACTCTGTAATTAGAGTACAAAATAAAAAAATCTTTTTGTCATTGTTTATGTATATTTTCGGTCACTCGGAAAATCATTAGCTCTAGGTTCAAATTTTATAGTATGATCAACATTTTGTTTGAACCCGGAACTAATGGTTTTCGATTGACCGAAAATATACATAAACAATAATAAAAAGATTTTTCTATTTTGTACATTACAGAGTTTTTTTTAATACTTTCCCTGAATGGAAAATATGACTTTCATGACACATGTAATAAAGAATTTAACGTTTATTACTAACCTTATAGTATGATACATTTTGTTTTACTCGCACAATTAGAGTCAATTCTAAATCACATATAATCTACGATTACAACATAATATCTACCTTAATGTACAGAATTAAATTATTTCATTGCAGATGAGATCACGACCGATGCTTTTGGATTCTCCGAAAAACATGAATCCATTTATTGCAAATACTAATGTTGTAACTTGTAAGCGAAAATTTTACCAACTATTTTATTTTAGTGGATAGCTAGCTTCTGTTCGACAAAAAAAAAATAGCTAGCTTCTAGTAATACTAAAAGTCTAAAATCAAAATTTTAACATTCAAAAACTTTGATTATACTAAAATCTCATAATATTTGTAACATTCTTATATAATATTTTCGTCTTTTCCTTTTAGTCCATATTACCTTTGGTCTAGTATATACATGAAGATATCTTGATCTAAATGGTAACAGCAGAATTTGGCTAAATATATCATAATTGCTAAATATGGCTGAATTTTTAGTGATTTTTTGCGGAATCTAGTTGATCATTCAAAATGTAAATGGCAACGACTGAATCTAGTAGCATCTGGCTGATTTTTTTAAAAAATAATTAATTAAATAAAATTAGTTAAACAATTTTGTGTCAAAAAATAGTTAAATAAACTAATAAAATATGAATTTATATTTAATATATATTCTTTTTAAACATTTTTTTTAAATATCCAAATCATACGTAGTTACCCAAACACGATTTACATGTTTGATAGTGAGTGTAAATATCCCAATAATATATCATCTTCATATTATTTTTATTAATTTTAACATAATAGTTCAAATATAATTTTTTTATATCTTAAATATCTTCATGTACTTTTCATATTCGTTATTATCCGATTGATATATTTGTGTATTACTATGTGTTAGAAGAATTGTTAAATTTAACTACATTTAACTAAATTTAATGTTTTTTTTTGTTTTTGAATTGCTGAATAGGGTATAATTTTATAAATATCAAATGGTGTTGGCAGAATTGCTGAATCTAGCTAAATGTAGCTAAATTGCTTTTGTGTGTTACCATTTGATGCCCTAGTGTAAGAGCTTATTTAGCCTACCATTTCCATAGGCACTATGTTTTTCTAATAAATGTTTCTTCTAAGAGAATTTTGTCCCAAAAGAACTAATATAAACTCCAATTAATGGTTAAAAAACTCCAGTTAACAATTCACAATTACGTTACATAATTTGTTTTATCGTGTGACAAACATTAGAACATAAATGCGGTTAAACTGACTAGAGCTTTTGATATAATCACGAACCTGTTATCATTTCTGGAGCAAGCAGGGTAGAGAACCATATGTCAAATTTTTTTTTATGAGAATCAAAAGAGATTCGAGTTTTTAACATTCAACTAATCTCTCCATGGTGAATATAGTAGTTGAATAACCCACTTGCCAGCTTTTTTAGTGTATCGGGAACGTACCACTTTGAGTGGACAAATAAAAATGATTAGATAGATTCATGCTAGATAGAAATTGAAGCGTAATTTAAACCTATCGAACAATTTTTTCCTTAAATATTATATGTTAATATATAATGAAAAAGTCATTTTTTAATTACAGTATTTTGGGGGAGATACGGGATGAAGTAAATTGCTTATATATTGATTTGGCTTAGGTCATTTAGATTTTAGATTTTCTATATTTGACTAATATGTAATTGTTGATAAGTAAAAATTATCTTAGCTGATGCAACCTATGGTCATCTTTTTATCAAACAACTTTTGGTCATTCTACTTTGATCCAGTAATCCACTTTTAAACCAATATATAGCTTACATACAATATGCACTTTAATCAAGAAACAAAGAGGAAAAAATATTTTTATCAATAATTCAATATATAAATTATAGATGTCTTAATCCTCTACCTCGAAAAATGTCCAGTGAAAAGTAAACTAATACACTTTTTTAAGATAACGGGTGATCAAAGTCATATCTAATACTTTTTCTATTCTTCCACTATTACACATGGATGCATTGTATTATTGAACCCTCGTATAAAAAACAAATGTAGATAATAGATGATTCCTAAACAAATGTATATGTATTGATTTGTTTCAAATTAGTATTATATAACTAATATTCGATAAAATGGGTGTAGTGTAATTAACATTTTTATATATGTAAAATTTTATCTTTTCTGTCAACAAATTAATGTGTAAAAGTTTATTTCATCTTTATATTCACTATTCTAAGAAGATGGGACGCTTATAAAGCTTTCAACCTTTTCTTTTAGTTTAGTTTACGGGAAACTATTTTTCCTAAATATATACGGTAAACAATTCTTTAACAAAAAAGAAAAATACGGTAAAAAATTAAATTTTAGTGACATTTGATGAATGATACATTTAACCTAATTTTGTTCTGCTTAATTAGATCTCTAGCCAGTTGCACTTTATGTTAACCTAAGTTTCTCATATAACCATAATGTAAAGTGCACTATATAGTCCGGAGTCTTGTGGTCAAGTGGTAAGAAGACGGGTTTGTGAAGCCAACACGTTACAAGTTCGATCTACCTGTTATACGAAACTAAAACACATTATTTTAGACACCCACATAGATATAGACCATTGCTTTCGGTTTATTTGCATACCCGGAAAGAGAGTCTATCTATAAACTGCACCTTCTCCAGAGATTAGTCCGGATCCTTCCATAAGCATGGGATACCATGAGTCATTAAAAAAAAGAAGTGCACTATACACTACAAGAAAGCGTTGACATTACCGACGACCCGATTTCCGTCGGTTTTATACCGACGGATTACCGACACATAACCGACCAAATTCGATCCGTCGGTTTTCCGTCGGTTATATCGAACGTAACCGACGGAAAACCGACGGATAGAATGTATTCGGTTATGTGTCGGTAATCCGTCGGTATAAAACCGACGGAAATCGGGTCGTCGGTAATGTCGTCGGTTATACCGACATATTAACCGACAAATCATACCGAGGAACGTTATCCGTCGGTTATACCAATTTACCGACAAATAACCGACGGAAAATTACCGACGAACCCACTGGCCGTCGGTTTGACCGACATAGAACCGACCGATTACCGAGGAATTCTATTTCGTCGGTTATATCGACATAACCGACGGATTACCGACGGGTGATTTTTCTTATATACGTTACCACATTCACTCATTCAGTTATGAAAAACAAAATAACTCGTCATCTTCATATTTTTAAAAAAAATTTCAATGTCTTATTTCCGGTCATGGATGGACCAACCGATGCAGGATCCGGAGTCAAATAAGTTAAACGACGATTACGCACGAGGTGTTGGAGAGTTTATGGATATAGCTTGTCGGCAACCATCTGCCCGGAAAACTGGTATGTTGAAATGTCCATGTTGTATTTGCCGGAATTCTCGTAATGTTAGGATTGATTACGTCTGGAATCACTTATATACCAATGGATTTATGGATGGTTACAAGATTTGGTTGCTCCATGGTGAAAGACCGGAATATGGTAGTACTAGCGAATCATCATATGTTCCGAATAGGATAGAAGAACATAGAACGGATACTGTAGATTTTGGTGTTGGTACGGTTCAGATGGTGAATGATGCATATCGAGAACATATAGGGACGCTGGAGGAACCTATTTTGCATACGGCTGAAGAACCAAATTTAGAGGCCAGAAGGTTTTTCGATATGTTAGACGCATCTAAACAGCCATTATATAAAGGATGTAGAGATGGTCATACTCCTTTATCATCTGCAAGTAGATTGATGTCGATAAAAACAGACTATAATTTGGCAAAAGATTGCGTAGATGCCATAGCAGATTTTGTGAAAGACATCTTGCCTGAAGATAATCTTTCTCCGGCTTCATACTACGAGGTTCAAAAATTAGTATCTGGTCTTGGATTGCCATATCAGATGATTGTTGTCTGCATCGACAATTGTATGATATATTGGAGAGAAGATGAAAACCTGAGGAGATGTAAATGGTGTGGTCAACCCCGATTCAAGGAAACAAGCGGGAGATATCCGATCCCACATAAGAGGATGTGGTATTTACCCCTTACAGATAGGTTGAAGAGGTTATATCAATCTGAGCGTACAGCGGAGGCGATGAGATGGCACGCAGAGCACACAACAGAAGAAGGGGAAATTACGCATCCTTCTGATGCGGAAGCTTGGAGACATTTTCACACTCTATATCCGGATTTTGCTTATGAGCGAAGGAATGTATACCTCGGATTATGTACAGATGGTTTCAATCCGTTTGGCAAACATGGAAGACAATATTCTTTGTGGCCAGTAATTGTAACACCTTACAATTTACCTCCATCGTTGTGCATGCGTCGAGAGTTTTTGTATCTTTCGATTCTCGTTCCCGGTCCTGAACATCCAAAGAGATCACTTGACGTTTTTCTACAACCATTGATTTATGAGTTGCAAATGTTATGGGAACACGGCGCTAAAGCATATGATATATCCTGCCAACAAAACTTTCAGATGCGAGCGGTACTTATGTGGACGATAAACGACTTTCCGGCTTATGGTATGTTATCTGGGTGGACGACACACGGAAAGTTATCTTGTCCTTATTGTCAAGATAACACAGATGCATTCCAATTGAAGAACGGACGAAAGACATGTTGGTTTGATTGTCATAGAAGGTTTCTGCCTCCGCATCATCCTTATCGTCGTAGCAAGACTTTGTTTAGGAAGAACAAGCGAGTGAATGATGTTCCACCTCTTGCAGCAGATGGTGATGATATTTTGACTCAGTTACGAGATTTTGGAGCATCGAGGACTCCTGATGTTGGTGGGAAAGGGCATTCAAATTTATTCGGTGCTGGTGTGAATCACAATTGGCACAAAAAGAGCATCTTCTGGGATTTGCCGTATTGGAAAGACCATTTGTTGAGGCACAATCTGGACGTCATGCACATTGAGAAGAATTTCTTCGACAACATTATGAACACCGTCCTAAATGTACAAGGGAAGACAAAGGACAATTTAAAGTCTAGATTAGACTTAGCAAATATATGCTCACGACCGCAACTCGAAGTATTGCCAGATGGGAAGTGTCCAATACCGACATATCGTTTAGAAGTACCAAAAAAGCAAGCGTTCTTCGACTGGATTATTCGTAGTGTCAAGTTTCCTGATGGTTACGCATCTAATTTGCGAAATTGCGTTGACCTTGCAGAAGAAAAGTTTAGTGGAATGAAAAGTCATGACTGTCATGTTGTGATGCAACGCCTACTTCCATTTGCTTTTGCACATCTTCTTCCACAGAACGTTCATGAAGCTATTGCAGGTAAATTATATTTACCCAATAATTTTTATAATTAATTAGGCCATTTACTTTATACCAATAATTTTTTATAATTAATTAATATTTTTAATTATGCAGCTGTTGGTAGTTTTTTCCGAGATATATGCACAAGATCGCTTACAGCTGACGGTATCCGCAATTTAGAGGAAAATATTTCGTTGATCTTATGCAATCTCGAGAAGATATTTCCACCGTCATTTTTTGATGTTATGGAACATTTACCAATTCACCTCCCTCGAGAAGTAGCATTAGGAGGCCCTGTTCAATATCGATGGATGTATCCGTTTGAGCGCTATATGTTCCATTTAAAAAGGAAGGTTAAAAACTTAAGCAAGGTCGAGGGTTCCATTGTCTCGCAGAGCATAAACGAAGAAGTTTCACACTTTGCTGAATATTACTTTCCATCTGAGGTTCAAACAAAGAATCGTAAGCCTTCTCGCCACGATGATGGAGGCAAACGACCAAGTTATCCTGTCTACGTACCTAACTTGTTTACACAAATTGGTCGCTTAAGTGGAAAAGGAAAGAAACGTCAACTTTCAGAGCAGGAGTACACGCATTTGCATAGGTATATTCTCAACAATTGTGAGGATATTCTGCATTATGAGAGGTAATTAATATTATTATTTTTTTAAAGGTTGTATTTTTTTATAAAATACTAATAAGTTTGATGTAGGATTTACATGGCCTTAATACGTACCTACTACACGGGTTACACTGAAGAACAACTTGAAAAAGTAAAAGAGGGAGATTTTTCTGTTTGGCTTGCATTTTATGTAAGTGTTATATATATTTATTATTTTTAAAAAATTACATGTCTGAAATTGTAATTAACTTATCACAGGTAAAAGAAGAAGTAGAGAAAGGTCAATCATTTCCGTCATGGTTATTAGAATTCATAAACGGGCCTAACTACAATGTAACTTCATACCCGAGTTACTGTACGAGGGGATACGCATTTAGGATTCATGAGGAGGGGTCAAAGAGAACAACAGTGGATTATGGTATCTCTTCGACATCTGATGATATTGTGTATTATGGTATCCTTAGAGAGATACTAGAAGTTCGATATCCTGGCATGATCAACTTAAGGTGCATTGTATTCCTCTGCGATTGGTACAATCCAATTATTGATACTGGTGTTCGAATTGACAAATTCGGAGTTACATCGGTCCACTCACGACGAAGACTAATGAAATATGACCCTTTCATCCTTGCATCACAAGCAGATCAGGTATAAATATGTGGTTTTTTATTCACATAAATTATTTTAATTTTATGAAATTTATTAATTTTTGTGAATTAATATTTCTTATAAATTTAGGTTTGCTACATTCGATACCCACAAGTCACAATAGATCATTGGTTGACCGTAACACCTATAAATCCAAGAGGAACGGTATATGGAGTTACCGATCATGAGCCTTTGCAACCTAGCGGAAGTGGTTTAATGGCCCCAGTTGAGCATTCTCTTGAAGTCGAACTTGTAGTTGACTTCACTACTTTCACAGATGATAGAGTTCATGAAGACTCTGAGCAATCAATAGGAGAGTTTGACGATGATGAAGACTCAATTCCTTCTGATTATTCTACTGATTCCGAGTAGTTTATTATAATTAATGTGTATCAGATAATATAATTATTTTAATTTTCATATCATTATATAAAGGTATTTTTGGAAATTTTGTAGACTTAAATGATAAATAAACATTACATACGCCTAATTTTAATATTAAATCCTAAACATTTACAACCATTTATACCCGAAACATTAAACTTTTATACCCTAAACACGTTTCCGTCGGTTTTCCATCGGTTTTTAGTTACTAAACCGATGGAAAACCGACGGCTTATTAATAACCGATGGAAAACCGACGGGTCGTTATTAAAACCGATAAATAACCGATGCACTAACAATTATGAATTCAAATTATTAATTCCTGTTACCAAATCAAGTAGTTTCTCAATTTTTATTCATGTCTCTAACAACCCTACACTTCGTACCAACATTAAAAGGTATAAAATAGGATATAAAATACAAGCTTTTGTAAATTCTTATAAAATGACAACTAATGGTATAAGTGTTAGTATGGTATGTGTTATGTATACTTATATATAGTTATATTTGTGATTTCGATTTCCAATTTTTTTTTAAATGTTTAAAGAATTATAAAATTAGATCGTGAAATCTCTAAATTGGAGAGTTAAATGGTAAATCATCATCAAATAAATCTAATTTTACTTCCAAACCCTAAACCCTATACTCTTATACCCTAAACCCTTATTCCGTCGGGTTTCCATCAATTCTGTGTATTTATTTCCCGCCTCCTCTCTGCACAAAAAATTTCAACCCGCGCAATTGATGGTCCCTCGGGTTTTCCTCGGTTTGGGCAATAATTTAAATTTTTTTTTAATATAACCGACGGAAAACCGACGTTTGGTTTATATGTCGTCGGTTTTCCGTCGGTTTGGGTAAATATTTCTGAAAATAAAAACCCATTCCTCGCCATTATCGCCCATATCTCCTCACCTCCTCGCCATTATCGCCCATATCTCCTCACCTCCTCGCCATTATCGCCTAGATTTTCTCTCCATCGTTCTCCTCCTTCTCCTCCTCCATCGTTCTCCTCCTTCTCCTCCGGCACAAATCTCGTTCGCCTCCTTCTCCTCCGGCACAAACATGTAAGATTTCTTCCTCTAACCGAAAATCCTAGAGATTTCTTTGATTTGGTTAATATTAGGTATGTAAATTTTGTTTGTAGATAGTTTTAGTTGATTAAACTTTTGTTAGATGGTAGGATGAGATGTAGACTTTTTATTTTTGGTTGATTTGGTTAAGATTATGTATGTAAATTTTGTTTGTAGATAGTTTAGGTTGATTAAAGTTTTGTTAGATGGTAGGATGAGATGTCGGTGATGATGTTTTTATTTTTATTTTATGTTGATTTTTATTTTTATTTTTTGGGTCGATTTAAAAATTTGGACAGTTATAAAATTAATTACGATTTAAATAAAAATAAAAATAAAAAGTTAAGATTTAATAAAACCTAAACATATATAAAATTGACAAGTTATATTTTTTGGTCGATGTAAATAAAAATACGTATTGGTGATTTTTTTGTGAATTATATATTTTGTTACTAATTTAATAATTATTAAAACTATATTGATTTTAGAATTATATTTTTTTAAAAGGACGACATAGCTTTATTTTCTTGAATTTATATATTTTAAAATTTCATTGAACTCGATGATTTTTTCGTAATTTGAACATAGATTTTTTTTTGTTAATTTGAAATTATTTGAATAATGATTATTTAACATTTTTTTAATTTATTAAAGGGATTACGGTGGAAATTATATGACTAGTCAATTGGGTCGCTCGACCCAAGCACCGGCGGACAGAATGAGTGGATCGCAATCCGCTACTCAGAGCGATACTCTTGTTCCACCGATGGAGATGAGTATCGAGGATTTCGTGTCGCAGCCGGGACGACACCGATTAACAGTTCTGGATCCTGATTTACGAGACAAAACTACTTGGTAAGTCTATTTTAAGTTGTTTAATATTTGTTTTCAAATTAGTGAAATCTCATAGTTTTTAACATTTTTGTTTCATGTTTTTAGGTTTGGATATTCGCACAATGGCATTTCAAAGTGCTATTTACGAATGATGCAAGGACTCTTGAAGGAACCCTATCCCCAATTCAATCTCTTACCAAAAACAGAGAAAGATCTTTGGTTTAGACAATTTGCTGTAAGTAAATGATTAAATAATGATTTATTAGTTTTAGGCCATTTAAATATTAACAATTGTTTATTTTATTCTTTGTAGCAAGAATTTACCTGGGATAGGAGCATAACGCATGAAGTTCGTATGGCGTTTGACAAGGACATTCAGAAATATTATAGTGGGCAAATTAACGAGTGGAAGCAAAGGTGGCAAGTGGGGAAAAAACCAAGGAACGTGAACGAAAATGTGTTTAAAGGGTTGCAGCTTTATTGGGAGAAACCGGAAACAAGTGCAACATCAACGACAAACTCTAAGAATCGGTTAAGCGATAGAGGTGGAAAAGGAATTGCTAAACACAATTCTGGAGCAGTGAGCTTCAAGACCCGTGAACAAAAATATGTAAGTGTTTCAACTTCTTTTTATTTTTATTTTTTATTTTTAATAATTTTCTAACTAATCGGGTTTTTAAAATTAATAATAGTATGAGGAAAATGGTGAGTATCCTTCAAATTTATATATGATGGAGCATATGCACACCAACAAAAAAACTAAACAAATAGACGATCCCGTTGCAAGAGAAATCGTAGAGTCTTCGAGGAGGAGGATCGTGGAGTTTGCGGAAAGCCAAAGTTCGACTCCAGAAGACGTACCCATAGAGGTTATAAACAACATCGTTAGAGAGGTAATGGTATTTTTTTTTAGTTAAATAATAGTTTTTTTATTTATTATTAAAATTTACTAATCCTTTTCCATAACAACTTATAGGAAGCCCCCGTAAAAAAGGGTCGCATCTTTGGGTTAGGAAAACTAAGGGGAAGTCGGGGATCATCTTCATCTGCTCGATCTTGTGGCATCGACCACGCCGCCCTTGAAGAATCTCTGAAAGAAAGGGATGAGCGGATTGCAGCTTTGGAGAAGCAAATGGAAGACGATCGAGAGGCGAATAGACGAAGTTTTGAAGCTTTCAGACAGGAAATGCTTAATTTACAGATGAACATGCCTCCAAACCCATTCTCGCCTCATAACCCAACCCCGTAGTTTTTTTTTTTTGGATAATTTCAGAATTTAATATTTAAAATATTATTAATATTAATATTAATTATAATTTTAATTCTATTATTTCATTTAATTGTTTTATTAAAAATATAATTTTAAATCGAAAATAAATTAGGTTTTGGAAAATTAACCGACCCGGTTTTAAAATAAATTAATATAATTTTAAAAAACAAACCCGTCGGTTTTTTTAACAACCCCGTCGGTTATCTGTCGGTTTAGAGAAATACACCCGTCGGTTATCGGTTGGTTTAGAGAAATAAAACCGTCGGTTATCTGTCGGTTTGGAAACATTTTCCGTCGGTACACCGTCGGTTTTATTTCTCGGTTTTCCATCGGTTTACTTTGGACGGTCGGTTACTCATCGGGTAAAGTTCGTCGGTTTTTCCTAGGTTTTAACCGGCGAATAACCGACGGATTTGTTTTACCGACGAGATAGAACCGACGGCGTTATTTCGTCGGTTTTCCGTCAATTAGGGTCTTTTCCGACGACTTACCGACGGATAAGCTTCTCGGTTATAGTTTGTTTTCTTGTAGTGATATATATGTATTGTTATATAAAAAACGTGCACTATATGTAGTACACGCAAATTTCAATAACTATTTTTGAGAACTGTTCACATCACTTAAAAACTAAAAAAAAGTGTTTATATAATTCCATATTTTCATCGAACAATTTAAATTCACTAAATTAATTTATAAAAGTATATGTTAATACTATGTGGTAACCAAATTCACGGAATCGAGTTATGGATAATATGACGTATAGAATATCAAGAGGTTAAGATAATAAAACATGACTTCTCATTTATAAGTCTAAAATCCGACGTGCATGTTAGGTCGCCCGCATTATTTCAATTAAACTCACGTAGACCCGTAGAAATAAGCCACAATTGCAAAATGTTAAATCTTATAGTTAATTAACCAAAGTAAGAAATATATAAGCGATAAAAAATTATACACCTTGGAAGCTTCTTCAACTAGTCAAACATCTAAACAACCGAAAGAAAAAAAATAGATTAATAAGTTTATTAGAATTGGAGGAGAGGTTAATAGTTGTTAATACATTGGGGAACATGAATCTTCTTCTCAACTTGCAAATGAACCGATAAGATCATATCAATGGTGAAAGTGATATGAGATCAATATTAATTAATGTGAGGATTTAACCTACCTGATCTATATATACTTTGCGTTAATATTCGGACCGTAGATGAATCAGGACGTGTCCTCTGAGATTATGTGATTAGTTGGACATTAATTATTTAAATGTTGGTTTGTGGGATTCTGATTTGTGCGAGACTTATAAAAATAAACGAGTTTGAACACATGTCCGAGTGTAATGCACGATGACGATTCGTAGGTTTTTTGTGGGTTAGTCAAAAAAGGACCTTCAAACACTTCAACTTTTATGTTTCAAAAAAAAAAAAAAAAACACACTTCAACTTTTCCGAGGTTTTTTGTTTTTGTTTTTATCACTAACACATAAACACATATAGGTTTGTAAGTATATATGCCTCTTATGAAAAAATGAACAAGAAAGTGTTTAAAACATTAACGTTCAAGAAATTAATAAGATTCTTTTATCTATTAATTGGACAGAACGATATAATATATATATTATGTTAGCATTCATGAAAGATAGTCCAATAAACTTTGTATGTTGGGTGTAAAAATTAATTGGCCAGTTCATATAAGATTAGTGTTCTTTTACATGTTTGAAGCTTGAGAATAATCCCTTAATGTGTCGAGGTTCTTCCTTCTTTTAGGGTATGATTCCTTTCTTCAAATTATATTACTGCTTAATTTTAACACTAGCGGTATTTCTTTTGAGATCTTAATTATTTTATTTCGTTTCTTCACTGAATTTTCTAAACAAACATTTTACTGTCTCTTAACATTTGATCATTTAAAAAACAAAAACAAAAAACATTTGGTCATTTGTTATTGATTGTATGCGAATAATATATGATTATTGGTAAGTTAAAAGAAAGATTGTATTTCATTCAAAAAAAAAAAAGAAAAGAAAGATTGTGTAACAAAAAAAAACAAGTTGTTAAGTTTTTTTCCCTATATGAGGAAAAATAGCAAGTTTGAAGATAAAAAGTAAAATAGTACACATTTTCAAAAGAACTTAACTGATTTGACCAAGACATGCTTGTACGGTATGTGTTAACACTGCCAATTGCAGTATTTTTTGCCACGTCAGAAAACATTTTTTCCCTTAAAAGCATCTGCATTTCATTTTTAAGGAAAAAAGCTGTCAATATTTGTTGCTATTGTGATAAAAAAATAAATTTGTTGCTATTAAATATCATAATCAAATTTAGAAAAGAAAAAAAAATCAAATAATGATTCAATATATAGTATTGTGCTACAAAAGTTATTGTGTAATATTGTGCTACAAATGTTATTGTGTAATTCATATAAATTTGTTGCTATTAAATATCATAATCAAATTTAGAAAAGAAAAAAAATCAAATAATGATTCAATATATAGTATTGTGCTACAAAAGTTATTGTGTAATATTGTGCTACAAATGTTATTGTGTAATTCATATGAAGAATTAGCGTATGCGTATCACATTTTCATCTGTATCTTTAGTTTCGAAGGAATCTCTTTTTTTTTTTTCAATTTGTAAGAAAATATTGGAGAGGACGACTGAATAATTGAGTTCATATATCAGTCGTTCGTAATAAGACGTTATATTCTTATTCTAATTATTTATATTCATTATTGCAATGTTAAGATTCAACCAAAAACTAAAATTCAATGTTGAGACAAAACCGTGGGCTCAATGTGAAACTTGTCCCAAGAAGTCAAACATACTAGGGATTCAAGTGAGAGTATGCGAAGGAGTTGACCGGACTTTTAAAATCGTTAGAATATGTAATGCATGTATTGCACAAATAACTTATGACATGTTATTCTTATGTGATTTTGAAGCGAGTCCCAATTATGAATTACAACACTGTTTCTAAATAATTAATTTTTTAAGGATTTTCACACATATTAAAAAATGTATTAATTTTAACTATGAATGCATTATTTTTTGTGTTAAACAATTTTTTATAAATTTTAGCCAATATTAATTCAATAAAATCAATTAATATATTTTAAAATTCACAATTTATCATCATTATTTTATTAAAACTACATAAAAAATGTAAAAAATCAATCTTTTAAAAATAATATTTTTTTTCTAAAACATCAATATTTAAAAAAAGAGGGAATATTCATTTTTGACAACTACAGAATCGAAACTTGCTAATGACCTTTCACTTAAAACTATCAAATATTTTTTAGAATCGTGTTTTTTCAATATATGATTCAAATTTGAAATTTTACGTCAAGACTTTATATCTACACTTATCTTAATATTTTGTGAAAATTCAATAAATAGGAATACACAGAAGCCTATTTTTCCATGTAGCTCAGGTATCTTTCTCAATCATCTTTTTTTTTTTTGTGGAAACTTTTTTTTTTTCGTTGGTAGACAGCCAATTTTGAAATCTCTAAAATTTAGTAAGGTATATAGTTGAATTTATTTACAAATATTTTAAAATAAACAATTGAGAATAAACAAATAATATATATTATACATATACTATCTACATTTGGAAATTATATCAAACCATGGCTATACAATAATTGATACGATATAACCTTTTCTTGATTAACACACCCTTCCTAATTTCTAGATCTCCCAAGACCAAACATATAGAAAGTCTCAATCTTAAGTCCTTTTCTGCAACCATGTAAATTAACACGATTACCATAACTTTCTAATCTTCCATCCTTAATTCACTTTTTATAACCTTGCCTAGGTAATGTAAAGTATAATTTAATATTAAAATATCACACATAAAAAACATTGAATATATTGGTCCAATCAGTCCACCTCCCACATAACACAATTTTATAAATTCCATTTACAGGCCGGCCATTTGCACTCGATCTTTCTTCTCGAAGGCCCCTCTCAAAACGTCGTCGTATAAGTGCACAACGTTTCTCTTCAACCTTCACAACTTTTCTCTCTCCCTCAATTCCTCTGACAACTTTCTCTCTCTCCTCAAAAACTAAAGATAACAACAACAAATTTTAAACTGGCCCTTCTCCATTTTCGTTCACAAAACCTCGTTTTGTATAACTTATACTCATGTAAGTATAGCCTTTTTTGTATCCCTTTAAATCTGCAATTATTACTGTTGCTATAACTCTGATTTGTTCGCTTGACTATGTCGTTTTCAGACAAAGTGTTAATTGTTTGAACTTTGAACTCTCACTAATGTCGTCGCTTGAATTTTCGTCGCGCCTTCGTCTTCGTTTACTTTGCTCTGTTTTCTTCTTCATGATTGCTCTGTTTTCTTATTGTCTCCTTCAACACCATACCACAGAAAATTTTGGTTTTTATTTTAAACCATTCCTCTCATGTATCATAATTATCAAATCGATCTCGTGATTGCAAAGATGGGTTCTTCCAATTATACATAGGTACACTCATGCTTTAAGATAATTAGCTTTGCACTAATCCCTTTTTTCCTCCTTTTCATTTATAGAAAACGAGCAATTTTTTCGACTTTTGGAATCCAAATCTCAGTTGTTTTTTTGAGATAACTGAAAAAGGGAAAAGAAAGCAATTACAAAGTTTCAATTTTGATTTACAAAATCTTTAGTTTCTGGTTTTTTTTTTGTTAAAGAAAATCTTTAGTCTCTGTTTCCATATATACTCTGTTTTTTTTTGTTCCTCTCTGTAAAGGAGACGCTTAACCACAAAGCCTTATTTCACATGGCCTCTTCCATTTCATGACATGTGTAATTCATATTTCCAATAATTCCCTTTAATTAAGACTCTTGGAATTGATTATTTTTAAGTATTTAAAATATCTGTCTCAGATTCTCCCTGCAACTAGGTTTTTATAAATTTCCCGTTGAATTTCTTTTGCTACTAGTAGTATTTTTTGTTTAAAATTTGTCTGATTTTTTCTTATTTTAGATTTTAGTTTCTGTCTTTCTTGCTCTTTGATTGAATCCAAATTGCTCTAATAAATAATATGTCATTATTTTTCATTATATTCGCTTTCTCTTACGAGCACTAATATCTTGCTTACCTCCTTAATTACCAGATCCTCATCCTTTATAAATCACCTTTGGATTCTAGTTTTTTTTTACAACGGTGGCGAAAAAAACAGCAGAACATTCGATTTCAGAAGTATGGGGAAGATCTTGAAATCTAAGGTAAGCTCTTAAAACTACACGTCGTTTTCTTAATTCTCCTTTTTGTATTATTACTCTTTGCTTAAAAACGGCTGCGTTGTACAGTCTTCTTGGCCAAGAACCGTCGTGAAGAAATGGCTAAACCTACGTAGCAGTGCTTCCGAATTTAACTCTGATTACCCACTCAAAGGTTTGAGCTTCTGGACTCCGTGCCGTTTTGGACCTTTGTTTATGCACTTCGTGCCGTTTTCTTGATTTATCGTCTTACTGAAGATTTTTTTTTAACTGTTGCAGTGAAGATGGAGCCGAGGAGAAAAAGTTGCTCCGACGGTGATTACCACAGAATCATGCCGGAGAAGTTTCCAGGTAACAAAAATTAAATTATTAATAATACTAATAAATAGTTCGTGAAATATTTTTATTATATAGTGATTGAGCATCGGAAACGGCGTCGTATATATTGTCCGTACATCGTACATGAATTTGTGTCAGTCTCCGTACTTGGGTCCATCTTTAGCCGTAGGATTAGACTTCTGTGTTTTAAAAACGACGGCAAGTAAAAACCTTGAAAGGGAACCAAGATTTTCTTGAAAATCGTGTTTTAAAAGTGATTAAAATGAGATTAGTTGTAACATCTAACTCCACGTGTAAGGTGAGAGATTAGGTTTAGGCAGTAAGTTTTTTTTTAAAAAGGTCTTGGGTTTTTAGGTGTACTTGCTTTTCTCATTTCACCAGTTTCTGTTTTATACATATGTTTGTCTGATTATTACGTTAATTTTGTTTAATACTAAGTGTGTAATTAATTGGCTTTGTTTATGTTTTGTGGTTGAAATAGGTTGGTTGGGCCAAACAAATGGAGATTTAAAACAATCTACCGGTGAACAATATGTGACACGTGTTGATGACAAACTTGATCTCAAGTAATAAATCAATTTCATGATTATTCTATATTTTTAAAATAATACTAGCTACAATTAACTAGGGTTATTAACTTTTTGATTTTTTAATTGTTGATGATTAGAATGTTTGTGGGGACATGGAACGTGGGAGGGAAGTCGCCACATGAAGGATTAGACTTAAAAGATTGGCTTAAATCTCCCGCCGATGCCGATATTTACGTGCTAGGGTATGCTTATAATCATCATATGTAATAATTTTTTTCTATACTTTTAATATATTGTTTTTACTAATTATTATTATCATCATTGATTTGTTTTGTTTAGGTTTCAAGAAATCGTGCCGTTAAATGCCGGCAACGTACTTGGAGCAGAGGACAATGGTCCTGCGGCTAAGTGGTTGTCTCTTATCCGAGAAGCCTTGAACAACAACAACATATCACAAAGTGACCTCGAACTTCATAAAAATCACAGAATCTCCTTCGAACTTACGAAATCATCAGCACGGCCCCGAGTCAGCTTCTCGGATCTCGTCGATGACAATCCAATCTCATGCAATTTGACCCCTCTTCGCCGCTATAGTCTCGCGGCAAGTAAACAGATGGTGGGAATATTTGTGTGTGTGTGGGTTAGAGATGATCTTCGGAAACGTATAACCAACCTCAAGGTTTCGTGCGTTGGCCGTGGCATCATGGGATATCTAGGAAATAAGGTTCGTGCCTATAAGAAAGATCTCTATGTTTTGTACTCTGATTCTTAGATATTTTGATAAACGTCTATGGTTGATATAGCTAACGATGCAACCTTTGTTAATTTATAGGGCTCGGTATCGATAAGCATGTCGTTGCATGAGACGACTCTATGCTTTGTTTGTACGCATCTTACATCTGGAGAAAAAGAAGGCGACGAGGTCAGACGAAACTTAGATGTGACCGAAATATTAAAGAGAACAAGATTTTCACGTTCTTCTAAAGACTCTCAACCCGAAACCATAATGGACCATGAGTAAGTCTATGCAAAACGTAGCGTTAGAAATCGAATAACAGATTTTTTTTTTATATGAAGAATATGATTTTTTTCCCCTTATTAATCGGTTTATTGCATGGTTGTGTTACAGTCAAGTAATATGGCTTGGAGATTTGAATTATCGGCTAAGGGCGAGCAGCGACGTGCATGAACAGCTTAGGAATAATGATTGGGAAGCACTTCTAGAGAAAGATCAGGTTAATAATTTTAAAATTTAGTTTCTATTGATTGTTATCTAATTATTACTTGTATAATTAAGAGTGTGCTTAAACTAAAAATTTATTCTTTTATTCTCTTTGCAGCTAAAGATAGAACAAAGAGCTGGTAGAATTTTTCAGGGATGGAAAGAAGGGAGGATTTATTTCGCACCAACGTATAAATATCTAATCAACTCTGATAATTACGTTGTCCAAACCGAAAAATCAAAGGAAAAACGAAGAACTCCGGCTTGGTAAGCTTGAATATGATCATATATATAACTATGGGTCATAACTCATAAGATAAATATATAGATGATAAAATGCATCCTGTAAACAATGATGGTGATTAAACGTTTTTTGTTGTTGAATTTTTGTTTTTCTAACATTATTTTAAAAATCATTTATTTTCAGGTGTGATCGAATATTGTGGAAAGGTGATGGATTGAAACAAATTTGGTACATGAGAGGAGAATCGAGATTCTCGGACCATAGACCGGTTCAATCTCTATTTTCGGTTCATGTTGATCTAACTCATAATCAATCGAACCGAAAAACTAAACCGAGTAACCAAACTCATCGTCCCACCCCGGTTTTGCCCTACACGTGCCACGGCAAAGTCCAAGCTGAAGAGATCTTGTTGCTCACACGTGCACAAAGTTGTATAGACACACTACCGAGACTTATATCGTCTGCTTCTTGATTTATTAGTTTTGTTTTTGGTTTCTATTACTTTTTGGATGTTTTCATGTTGGCAAAAGAAGAGATGACACATGGATTCCTAGGATTGGACAATGGAGCTTTCAAATTTGGCAAAAGCAAGATTGTGAAATTATTTAAATATCGGCTTTAACTCTTTTTTTTCTTCTTCTTTTTCCCTATGTTAGCTAATTTTTGGGTAGAAAAGATAGGGAGTTTTAGTTTTGGACTTTTTAATACATATTTTAAAAATACGTATATTGTTTTATACAAGTAAATGAAAAATATAATTATATTATTTTGCAATTAAAAAGTTTGACAAACTCAAAATGGGCCCAAACATGAAATCCCAAATCGTTCGAGCTACTTTCTCTCTCTCTCTAGCTTCTCCAATAATCAACATAGACTACATAGTGGACAACAAATGAAATTCTGATTCTTCCATGCAAAAACATTTGGGTCGATAATGTTAAGTTGGACTATTTCTACAACTTTTCATCTTTGTTCTCATTCTTTACTGATCGTAATGACTTCATGATCAACATCATCGTCCCTATTTCAGCTTAGTTCTAGGTTTGGATGTGCTGATTCATCATCTGTCTACGACATAGAAGGATATTCATTATCTTTATCATGCATCCTATCACAAGATGCACATAACTATACCTTGTGATATGAGAACAAAGAAAAAGTTTATGAATATCCTTCCACGCTGCAGATAGATGATGAACAAATCACGTCTATTATATTCAAAAAAATATATGGATGAAGCGAAGATAAATAAGATCCGGGTAAACAAAAAGAGAGAGAGAAAGGTATGGCAAAAAAATAAAATAAAAAAATGGAAGATGAATAAACTATCACTAAAACGAGAGTCATCTTGACGAATATCATCATAGTCATTTTGGTGATCACCATCATGTTTCTCACAAAAGATAAAAGTAGTTGTTAAATGTAATTAATGGTAAGTTGGTAATGATGTAAAAAGTAGGATGGTGAGACCATATGACACCCGATTATATTCATGAAGATCACACTCCTTTGGGTGATATACGTACTCTTCAGAGTATGTTTTACCAAAGGAGCGTTAACTTAATGAGATCAATGTCAATATGCAATGTTCTTATATTAATTACTGTGATCAATGAGATTCTCGTGAATCACACCTGCTTCGGCGTGAAGTGCATTCCGTGTGAGTCGCGTGAATGGGCAAAAATAATAATCTTTAAAATATACTATATTAAAATATATATATATATATATATATATTTTTTTTTTTTCGTCATTAGATCTTTATTACTTCAAATGCTAGTATCGTCACTTACAAAAGATCTTAAAAACCATGGACAACAATGAAATAAAGACCATAAGAGTTCACATGCTAATGCTTTCCTAACTAACTGATCAGAAACATTGTTCGATTCCCGATATGTATGTACGAACTTTATGGAGAGAAAGCTTGACTTCCATGACTTGATATCGTTCAACTGATGTTGAAGCCGGATATTCAAATTTTGTTGATTGATGAGACTCGTGATAGTGAAATTGTCACCTTCGAATTCAACCCTTCTATAACCCAAAGCCCATGTCGCCTGTATTGCCCATAGAAGTGCCGAGATTTCAAGGAGGCTCTTCGATTGTGTATCGTCCTTGAAATCTTCCCATTCCACAATGAAGAAAAGTTCCACTGGAGTCTCGGATGACCCATCTCAAACCTGATTCACAATCTCCCACATGATGTGATACATCATAGTTACATTTAACCGAATCACGAGATGGTCAACTCCATTTCTTCCTCCGACCGTTAACGTGAAGTATGCTATCGGTATTTGTTGCAATCTGATTTGGATTGACGTGAATCCATTCTTTCGAGTCGGACAGTGCTCGTTGCAGGGTATCCGCTTCTGAAACCATAACCTTGTTGAAAATAAGATCATTTCTGCTTTTCCATAAACGCCAAAGAATGGTAAAAGGTAGTGTTCTCGTCATATCATCATCGAGCTTTTTGTCATGGCTCAATCCCATAAAAATCCCCAAACCTAAAAAGCCCGTTACGTATGGCCCAAGTGCTAAATGAAACCCTAACCTATTACCTCCTTGCCTCCATATAAAGGCCACGAATTGAAGAGAGAGAGGTCAAATATTCTCACTAAGCTAAAGCCACTGTTCTCAAAAACCACAATTGAGACGAGTTCATATCAGTTATGATAGCTAGTTTGAAAGCCAGATTTCCAGCAACACAGGAGGACTTAGATCGTGATCATAGTACCGCTGGAAAGATCACGGATTCTAGTTTCTGTAGCTTCTTTCGGATTCGAATTATGAGGTATGGTCTGCTCGCAAATTGTATTTGAATATCAGGAAAAATCACTGTTTTTTTAATATGAAATTCTTATTCTTAGATCCGACCAGAGCACTTGCGGGGTGATTTCCCGGCGAACCGTGACGAGTTAGGCGACGATCTACATACCGTTGGATAGAAGATTCTTCACAACTTCGGGGACTGTTTCCCGATTTTGATTCTGAGGTAGGATGAATCCGCAATCTGCGATTTAAGTTTGCCCTAATGACTGATCCGAATCTGTTCTTCGGTTTCACAGAGTTAACTTTGGAGGAAGGTGCACGCTGTTACAGAACGACTTAGAACATGGTTTTGATATCGTTGGAAAGGTGACGTTACAAGGATTTCAGATCAAGTTCCGGTTTTCCAATTCGATCTAAATCCGGTGAGTTATTGGTGTTTCTTTCTGGTCAAGAAACATTTATTCTGTCAAAATCCAGAAACGCTATTTTTGACTTGAATCGCTTTTCCAGATCTGCCTAGAACGCAGATTCACATCCTTCTAGGTTTACTCCTCCGTATTTGGTCATTCAAAGGCTAAGGTGAAGGTGTTGTTTAGATTAATTTAATACTAGTTAACACTAGATATTCTTACATGTTAGTCTAGGGAAGGAATGTGTTGTTTGTTATATGTGCAAAGTCTAGGAATGTTTGATGTTTGCTGATTGTTAGTAAGGATTGTTTGATGTGTGGAAATTGTTTGGTAATTAAATGAAGTTAAAAAAAAGAAGTATTGTTTGAGATTGTTAGAGTATAGGATAGTTCTGGGAACGATCGCGTACGTAAGCCCGTTACAGAACTTTGCGTGTTGGACTACGAACGATCGCGTATGTAAGCCCATTGTAGTCCATTAGGCCTTAGAGGGCCATGACGGGGAGGACAGACCCAAAACGCGAGAAAGGGGTTGGCTCTGCAGTGAATTTAAGGAAGTAAAGAACGTGAACAGTGGAATGTTTAAGTATGAGCTAAGGTATAAGTAAAAGAGACTATGGTGTAGAAACGCTAGTTGTGAATGTTATGTTGCTAGTAATAAGTTGGGTGGTGCATGTTCTATGTCTGGTTTAATGTGTTTGATTGCCTATTGATTCCAAGTATTAGAGTTATTGTGGGTAACAATCTCACTGAGTAATTTCTTCCCAGAATTATTCACCCCTCTTTTTCTCTTCTTTCAGGTGATACCGATTTTACAGAGTAGTGGCTTAAGGTGGATGTTGTCTGGATGCTGGTTTTTGCGGGATTTATGTTTGGATTTTTAAAACAATTTTCTTAGTATTTTTTTTTAATTTGGTTTTCACGTGAATGTTTTATTAAGTTGGAATTATAGTTAATGTGGAATGGTTTAAGACCTGAGTTATGGAATAAAGTATTAATTTTTTTTATCCGTTAGAATTGATAGGTTGTTTTCATGACTTGCCGTCTCGGCTAAGTAACCGAGTCGGGTGTCACACTTTTTATCATGATGGAGAGAGATTAAATACCGTAACTTTTCTTCTAGAGAGAAATTCGTATTGCAGATTGTTACAGTTTGTATTCCACTCAATCTCCAAACTGTTTCTGCAAGGGTATCGTCGTCCCATTGTTTTGACAATTGATTAAAGAGACAACATACCTTATCGTTGGGGTTTGTTGTTGGAAGAAGTCGTGGTGGGCGAGGAGGTTGTGTTGGCAGCCATGGATCAATTCCCAACACTATGGAGACGCATGTAGAATGTCGCCCTCCCTGACCCTTTAAAATTTTATATAACTATATTAAAAAAAATATTTACATTTTTGTTTTTCAATTAAAAAATAGATAAATTTACAGTTGATGACAAACTTCATGTTGGGCCTAAACATGAAAGCCCAAATCGTTTGTCGTGCTGAGCAGTTAAAGGCAATAAAAGAAAAAGAAAAAAAGTTATTATTCCGAGACGACGCATCGTAAACAATTTTCTTTTTAATTTAAAATTAAATTCGCAGTGGTCGTCACACTTCACCGGCGATACGTTCGCAACAACAAATGCTTCAAGGACAGGCTTGAGGTGCCACTCGAAGAAGAAACTTGGGACAAGTATCAAGCAACATGGTATGGCTTTTGGTTATCAAATTTCGATTTTTGTTGGACAAAGCTTTATGATTGGGCCATTGAAGCATGTGTGTATCAGAGAGTGGTCCACAATTCGTAATTGATGTCTGATTTTTATTTGGTTTATGTATTCGTTTGAAGCTACTAGTATTGAAAGAATTGATAGGATATTTCTATCTATGTCGCAGGCCTTTCCGAATCAAAGTTTTTGGATGACTAAGAGTTGTGGGATTCATACTACAAATGGCGATACGGCTTATGAAAATGCTTCGAAGCGTCCTCATAAGATTTTGGATGGCCCTGAGGCAGATGATTTACTTCCAAACAAGAAACCTGTGCAGGAGATTCCTACCAGCAACTTGTTTTCTGGAGTGATAAACTCGAATGTACCTGCTTGGAGAAACACTTTCTGTTTTCAGTCTATTCCTCAACGGTTATTTGACATCAAATCTATCAGGGAAGTCGATATTCCCGTGCATTCGGTTAACACTGAGAAGGTCATTCTAGGAAGGAGTGGGATTGAAGAACCTTACAGTGATCAATCCTTTGCTTTATCAATGTCACAGACACTTGATGAAAATGTATCGTTGGCTCCTTACAATGTTAATACTTTTGCTTCTCATCTGGCTTTCGACAGTAATTTAATATCCATGGGTCAAACGTATAACCATGTTGAGGAGAGTGCTTCATCAAAGGGTAGCATCTTTCACAAACAAAGCACTCCTGTATGTAGAGATAGTGTATATAACAGTAACAGTAACAGTAACGTCGTGCAAGACTCTTGTGGCAAGGGACAGAGTACACTCATATCTTTTGGTGGTTCCAATGATGATGATGATGCTAATAACTCTGGGAGGATAATATCCAGCTATGAATTCTTGATGGCTCAATCCGCACCACAATTATCCGAAACTCCGTTTAGCAAAGATTTGGTTGGATCTAGAACCAACGGGTTTGGTACCTTCTCTAGTATTGATGTTTCCGCGAAGAAAGGAGAAACAAAAGTACCAAAGAAAGTTCAGAGCAATAGTTTTCCTTCTAATGTAAGGAGTTTGCTATCTACCGGTATGCTTGATGGAGTTCCAGTAAAATATATTGCGTGGTCACGCGAGGTAAGCTAATTTACTTGCGCTCTATTTCCAAAAGATTGTATTCAGGAGCATTGGTTATAATTCTTGTATTTTTTCCCCTCTGTTTTCAGAAAGAGCTTCATGGTGTTATCAAGGGTTCTGGATATCAATGTGGATGCAACTCATGCAATTCCTCTAAGGTAAGCTGCTTAATATTGAACTCTGCAGATTACAAATGGACCACACTGCCTCTTGACATAAACATTTGATCTCAGGTGGTCAATGCATATGAATTTGAACGGCACGCTGGTTGCAAGACTAAGCATCCTAATAATCACATATACTTTGAGAATGGGAAAACCATCTACGGGATAGTTCAAGAGCTTAGAAACACACCACAAGATATGTTGTTCAATGTTATCCCAACCATGACTGGCTCGTCTATCAACCAAAAATATTTTCGTATGTGGAAAGGTGCGTAAGTTCATGCTATTTTTGACAATGTACTCAATTACTTTAAAAGAGAGCAAGTGTTGTTTATCCTAATTCTTTTGTGGTAACATATGTATCTTCAGAATCCTATTTAGCTGCTACACGAGAACTTCAGCGAATTTACGGGAAGGAAGAAGGAAAGCTACTCTGAATTATATTTGTTCAGTTGTAAGTTGATTCAGATTGTTGATAAATTTAATCAATGGAGAAGTAACGTTTTTTTCCCTTCCATTGGAGAAATAGTATGAGAACAATCTTACATTTTATCTTCTTCATTTATTTATTACAAACTAAAGATGAATCTTTGTAAAAATATTCACAACTAAAACGTCCAAATTGGTGATGAAAACCAGAGGAACCCTGTGTTAGTTTCCGCTTTCAAACCTCCCCGTAAGACATGTATGAATCTTGAAGCAGGTCCACAAGGTGAAGACGAATCTTTATCGTCAGATCGTTGGCAGTCTAGATTTGTAAGAATTTTGTTGACACAACTCCCAACCAATGGTTTATGCGTCAGGACAGAAATCCTGGTGCATGGACCATCGGACTGGGAGTTGGAACAACAAACATCTTACATAACCAAATTATTATTTATTTTTTTGTAAGAATGTTAAATTTTATTCAAAAAAAAAAAACCACAATTTTACAATGAAATCTACAAATTCATAATTTTTGTTGATTGTTTGAAACAATCGTCCTCCGTTATTTCTACGACGTTTGAAGTCTCGTGGCGAACCATTGGATGAGTCCGTCACCGTATCGTTGATCGCCCATGCGTCTAAGTGTGCTGAGACGATTCCTCACCTCTTTGTCCACCATTTGTGCCAATTTCTGCGTTGATAGTCGTTGCTCGCCATGTTGTCGTCCATTTCGTTCTCGCCATAAATGGTAGACTGTCGTTTGAAACGTATTCATAGGTTGTTGAAATCTCCTCCCTGAAGTAGCTCCATGATCTCGCTCCAATTGTCTGTGTATGCATCGCCGAGAAGTCTCCTAGCAAGTTTCTTCCAAACTGTCGTTGAATAAAGTACAAGTGAAGAATAGGTGATTACGAGTTTCCTCGTCATTAGGACAGAGAACACACTTATTCTCTCCACCCCACCTTGCTGTTCTATCTCCTGTTGACAATCGATCAAGCCCCGCTAAATAAACAATAAACGAGTATTTTGGTGTTGCGTGGGTAAACCACACACTGTTGCACCAATCTGTTGCTTGACTACGGATGCGAATCTGATTCCATGTTGCTTTTGAATTGAAATACAATTTGAACTTGTTCTCCCCGTATCTCCATAATACCTTATCTTCTTCATCGCTTCGTCTTTCGATAGCTTGTGAAATTTCTTCCTCAATCTTGTTTAGGACCTCGTTTCTGAGTCTTCGGCGATTGTGGGAATGCATTACCTCGTCTAGTGTCGCGTGGCTAGAGATTCCCATTTCGATTGTTCCTCTCGGACCAATGGTGTTTCAGATGTTGCCCATGGGAGACCAATTGTCGTACCAAAAGAACGTTGTCTTACCATTCCCCACGTTTACCTTTAGGAAGTCGCTTGCCCTTTCTCCATATTTGAGGAGTTTCCTCCATATCCAAGAACCCGATGTGGTTGATTCATTCAAAGACCATATCGAACCATTCCGTAGAAGCATATTCTTGACCCATTTCACCCATAGGGAGTCTTTGTTCCCAACAATGCTCCAAATAAGTTTCAAAGTGCTTACCAGATTCGCCTCTTTCAGTGATTTCAAACCGAGACCTCTCTCCTTCTTTGGTTTGCATATGTCTCTCCACGCTACCTTCGCTTTCCGCAGATTTAGAGAAGGACCAGACCACAAGAATGCCGCACACAACCCCTCAATCTTTGTTATGCAATGGCTCGGTAGACGGAATAACCTACTTATTTTCTCAATCACTAATGCATGGATTGCTACGGTTAGGTTCTAGGTTTTAAACTTATATAAATACATGAGATTCGGGATGGAAAAAAAAACGCATATTTTGCTTTCTAACCGATCATATTGTTGGAACTTGGAACAGAGAAGACACTATCTATTTGCGTTTCAGTCCTTGCATTTGTTATTGTTTACAGGGATTCGCCTTTAACTTTCGAATTTACCTGAAACACCCTGAAAATTAGATAGATTCTGAACTTTGATAAACTGATCAATTAAACTCCAAACTTCTTTTTCAAATTTTGGATGTTACAAACATCCAAAAAAAATGCAAGGACTGATATATATGTATATATTCACAAATAATATTCTCTACTTGCCATATAAATAAAGCTTCTTTTCCGTTCTCTCATTGAAAATGCTAGAGATTTCACTTTGCTTTTTAATTTTGTTCACTATGTTTCTAGATGAAAGTTGAAACTGTCTACCTCATTTCTTATGCTTATTTATTCTCCTCACATCTCTGTGCAATTCTATCCATACCATTGGATTGGTTTAATTTGCTTTAGTTTACTTGGTTTGATTTAGTTTAGTTCTCAGATTATTTCTGCTACAGTAAAGAAATTTCTTTTCTTTCTTACTTTACCTCTCTTACAAGCTTTCTGTACTCTCTTGTAAAATTCTTTCCTTCTAATGAACTGATCAAGATCCGCGATGACATCATGATTGTGCTCATCTTCCACATCCATTGTCTCGACATCAAAGAATTTTAGGGAATAGCTTTTTTTCCATCTAAAACTATTGGGAGAATGAGGCAGAGAGATTGTTTTTGTAGTCTCTCTAATCTCTTTAGTTTTACTTCTGGTGTGAGGAATGTAAGAGTTCAAGATAAATATAGATACACCATCTTTAGAAGAAGAAAAAAAGAGAAGAGATATTAAAATGAAATTACATAACAAATACGAAGGTTCACCTATACATAATCCAAATGAAATTGCAGAATCCAAAGACCCAACAATCTTTTGGATTGTTCTAGATGTGAGTAAAAATGCTCCACATTCAACTGTTAAGTGCCAAGAAACCAAAGGAGACACATAAACAAAGCATGAAGGGAAGATAGAAGTAAAAGATTGTTAGTTGGGCTTTAGGTATCTCATGTATATAGCTATTGGGATTATAAAGTCACCAGTATTACCAAGAACTTGGTATTGTTGATATTCTCTCTATGAAAACATAAGGTTTAATGAGAGAAATCCAGTGCTATAGCTCTTTTTCATCCAGTACATAACATTATAAACAGTAAGATACACAAGGACTGAAATGTAAACATGTGAGAAATCCAGTGTTTTCCGTTCCAGCAATTTTGGTATCGGTTTAGGCAAGCAAAATATGCGTTTTCAGTGTGAATTGACTTTTGCTTGCCTAAATCGATCCCCAAATTGCTGAAACAGAGAACACATTTTTCTCCCATGTTTACATTTTAGTCATTGCGTATCTTATTATTTATATAAATCTTAAACAGATTACATTATTTGATAAGTGTACTAGTGGCTATATTCTAATTTGTATCGGACCGGCATGCATTTGGCCAATATTGAAACAACCCAACCCGTAAAATTTCAAATTTTTTTCCCTTTCGAATTATTATTATCACAAATAATAATCCTCAACGGGTCAACAGCACAAACTGCAGAACAATATAATCAATAACCAATAACATCATTCAATAATCTCATACTTATTGAAACACTAACAGTACCAAGTTCAACCCATAAACAATATTCCAATTCAACAACACAAGTCAATAACCAATCCAACAAGTTCTAGAATTACTAACACCCTAGCAATTCTATAGTAACGAGCAAACAATCGAGCCGATAGATCATCTCCTCTTCTCGGCCACGATTCCACGATCACACCTTGTTTTTACCTGCATCACATGGTTATACGAGATGCGTGAGTATTATCACAAATACTCAGTGAGACGGTCATCCCATCTACTAGGCTATACACACATGCATAAGAAAACGATACAATACCAGGGTGAACAATCAACGAGCTAAGGCACGAACAATCAAACAAGAATCGCACAAACTGCACACGCGTCGATCGACACAACATCACAGATCGTAGAATCGAACCTCTCCTCTCATGGTTCAATTCTAGATCGCACACAATCGATTCCCTGCACAAATCCACTCAAAAACCAAACGAAATACACCAAATAACAACAATCAAACGCATCCTATCAATCCTTTTACCCAGATAAGCCATGGTCACGCACTCACCTTGGATCTGGAAGGAAAAAAAGAAAAAGCTACAAAGAACACGAAGAATGATTCCCCAAATTTGAGATCTCTCCTTTCTTCGCGAAGAAACCACTTAGAAACGATCTCCAGAGCCACCCCAACGAATCTCCTCTCACAAAACTCTCTGGAAACTCTCTGGAACTTTTCTGGAAATTTTCTGAAAACTAAAAGTCACCAAAAACGCGACCACCCCCTTTATATAGAGAAACCCTAGGATTTCACCCTAAACCGGTCCGCAAACCGACGCAGGTGCGATCGACGCACACCACCTGCGTCGATCGACACACGACAAAAAATCACAACTTTTGGTTCGCGGTCGTTACAAATCTTAAATCAAAATGGTGCGGTGTGCTTTAATTTAAGGATGTAGTTATTGGCCAATACAATATACTTTTTCTTTCAAAGTAATAATCTTCTTTTGTTTTGAATTTTTTTTAACAATATTTTACAACTCTTGAGGGTAACTGATATAGAGGATAGTCTTAAAAAGGTGAGAAGTGATGAAATTCAAAATTTGTAAAAAGAAAAAAAATCCAATGTTAGCATTATCTGTCTTAAAAATATAGATTTTTTATACATTAATTGAGAATTGATTTTGGAAAAAAATTTTAGGTGTCTTCTCTACAATCATTCTTCCAAATTTTATTATGATATGGTATTGTATAAATATGACATGGCACAAGGCCTATCTTATTTAGTCCACTAATATCTAATTAAATTAGCATACAATCAATAATGTTTTTCTTCAATCGGGTATTTAAGCTTTGTGAGCTTTCAACGTTAATTAAGTTACATTAATTTATGTAAATCTAAAAAACATTTTACCACAAAATATATTTTAAGATGAAACGATTAAGATTTCAAAATTCAACTATTGAATGCTATTTTTTAATATTACATTATCAATCAATTAATAATTTATTATAAAATTATACTAATAACAGTAAACACACAGTTGATAATCCCTTATACATTAATTGAGAATTTTAGAAAAAAATTTAGTTGTCTTCAGTAGAATCATTCTCCCAAATTTTATTATAACATGGTATTGTATAAAATATGACATGACACAAGGCCTCTCTAATTTAGCTCACTAATAACTAATTAATTAGTATACAATCAATAATGTTTTTTTTCAATCGGGTATTTAAGTTTTGTGAGCTTTCAACGTTAATTAAATTACTTTCATTTATGTAAATCTAAAAAAACATTTTATCACAAAATTGTTTTAAGATAAAACGATTAAGATTTCAAATTCAACTATTTAATGTCATTTTTGATTATTACATTGTCAATCAATTAATAATTTGTTATAAAATTACACTAATAATAATAAACACACAGTTGATTAAAAATAATTGAATTATATTCACACATAAAAATATTTACGTGTTCTCTTTAAACAATATTATTCTATTATTAATCAACACAATTAAGTCATTTCATTATAAAATAAAAATAATTCAAATTTAAAAAACCAATATTATGATCAAATTGTTTAAAACAAATAATACTATGAAAAAATTAAATTGCAAAAAAAACTTTTTATACATTAATTGATAGAAATTTCTTTTAAAAAAATATCTATATACTCTACCCATATACCATAACCCATAAGACTAATAAAAATAATATTTATTAAATAGAACTACTAATAAATAAAAAATTAACCACAAATAAAAAATACCCTACCGGCACTCACATTTATCCATGCCCATGATGACAAATGCTGGATCTTTCTCAAACGCAAGTTCCAAAATTTTATATTTTTATTTTTTAAGAGAAAAGGCGTATTAAGGCAAACAAAGGTTTGAATATCCTACCAAGTATTCCATTCGCTTCAAAATAATTATTATTGTGGAGTTTTTTCACACAAATTAAAAATACATATTAAAAATCTGTTTTATCCCTAATTAATACAATATTTTATTGATATTAGTAATTAATAAACTTAAAAATAGAAAAAAATAAAAAAAATTAGTCATAAATGTGCATTAAAATTGCAGAATGACAAGTAATATAAAACAAAAAATTAAGGCTAAAATAACAACTATTTTAAAATGGAGAGAGTAACAATTAACATCCACTTAGAAACTTCAGCCCTTAAATAAATGAAAGTTTTTAAATATTAAAACGCAGTTGAATTAAAAATCTAGTAAACTGTAAAACTCACCTAAACCTCAGGATTATAAAAGGGACCGAAGGTGATCAGGTTTCGTGGTCATGAGATTAGGGATGAAAAAAACGCGTATTTTGTTTGCCAAAACCGATCACGAAATTATTAGAACAAGGAACACACTTTTCAGTGCAAGTCCTCTTGGCCTAATAGTTGATCAAGGGTTTATTAAGACTTTTACACCAGGAGGTCTGGGTTCAAATCTTAGGAGATGCGATTAATTAATATTTATGCAGATTAATGTAGACTAACTTACATGAGATATTCAACATGGAGTAAGATATAATCGTCTGGCGTGGATCAAGATAAAAAATTTGTTCTTTGTAAAATTGCCGATGTAACAATCCTCATAATTTAGAATAAAATAATAATAAAAACTGCAGCGTTAACAAAAAAAAAACACTTTTCTCATCTATTTGTATTCCAGTCCTCATATTTCTTAAATTTATAGAATTCGCCTCTTACTTTTGAACAATCATAAAGATCCAAGAAAAATATACAGCTTTTAAATTTAAACCCAAAACTTCTTTTCCAACTTTTGAATGTTAATATACTATAATAAGTAGCGTGTTGACAAAAGAAAAACTGAGAGAGAAGGTGTATTCAATCTAGTATTTGTTAGAATTTGACATGATTTGTTTTTAGATGAGTTTTAAGATGATTTTGGATGATTTAAAGAATTTTAACTAGAATACTCTAGAATCCCATATAAAACCATGTGATTTGTCTTTCTATATTTTTAACTAAGAAACTCTAACAAAACACCCTAAAATCACAAAAAAATCTCTTAAAATCCACTAGTTAAAATATTTGTTGATTTCAAAGTAGATTTTAAAATCACAAGTTCAATAACACTGGATTTAGAAGATTTTTTAAAATTCATGTTTCAATAACATATAATTTGTCACTTTGATACAAATCACTCCAAATCCTCACAAATACTATATTGAATACACCCCCTCATAATAAGTAGCGTAACCCCTTTTATTCAACAGAAAATGAATCTTTGTAACCATTCATCAATTCTTTACCTTCCATATAAATAAAATTATTTTTCAATTCACTCATTGAGAATGCTATCGTTTCACTTTGTTTTTTTTGTTTGATAACCAGAGAGTGTACCCGTTAAGTAACCCACTCATCGGAGTTTTTTTTTGGGTTTAAACATAGCACTATTTCGACTCGTCAAATGAGTGTGGTAAGATAGTTTGCTTCTTAGTTTGTTCACTATTTTTCTAGGAAAAACTTTATAATTCCTGTGAAAACTGCTCTTTGTCGTCAAGGAACCCCGGATTTTGCAAGGTTTACTAGTCATGATTAAAGACTCGTTTATATTGCACTGTAGAAAATCTATACAGCTCAAATGCAATATTTTTTGTTTGTTTCTAGACAGTGGTAACAGTATGACTCTGCCTCGACGTGGTAGAATTTTTTATTTACTAATCTCATTAATCAAATAGCGAAGTATGGAGGAGGTTAAAACAGTTCATTTTTCAGGATAATGGTAACTTTATTGTCGATATATATCCTCTGCAGTATAGGTATGAAAACAAATTTGGTGTAGCCAATACACTTTAATGATCATATTCATAGTGTATTGCATTAATCCAATAGTTTCATCATTTTTGTTTTTGCATCTCTTTTCCTCTTGGACAGTTATTTTCCTCCCATGGTAGTTAGCAATCTTTCTTACAGTTGCCTGAAACATATAGTGGACAAGAAATGAAATTGCTATACTTTCTGACTCCTCCATGCAAAACATTCGTCCCGGTACTGTTAAGTTAGACTGTTTCTACAACTGTTCTTCTTTGTTCTCCTTGCTTATTGATAGTAATGACTTCATGATCAACACTATCATTCCTGTTTCCGCTTAGTTCTAGCTTTGGTTGTGCTGATTCATCATCTATTTTCGGCGTGGAAGGATACTCAATATCTTTACCTTTGCCCCATATCACAAGATATAGTCCTGCACATATAACCGCCGCACCAAGAACCCTTCCGAGGTACATCTGCTCAGCAAAGATGACGGTCGACATAATCGCTACTATGATCATACAGAGAGGACTAAAAGCTGTTACAAACACAGGGCCTCTGGTTTTCATCACCACTCCTCCAATGTAGTAAGCTAGTGCTGAGCACACTATCCCCTGCATACATTTTAAATTCCAAAAATTTAATTTATCAGACAAAAATAGCCTACAAGCTAGTCCTTGTCTCACTTGTTTACTTGGGAAATGTCTGAACCTTACACTATAAGTTGCTGTAAGAAGTTTAGTGTCCCAACCAATGGCCCACGCGCCGGGATTTCCTTTCTCCATCACTAATGCCACCGCGGTTCCTTCGATTGTCCCCATTAGACATATCCATGCTGTGAGTGAGAGCTCGGCCGGGTAAGTCCTCAACGTGACAGCCTGAAAAGAGCGTTTGATTCATTGTCACAATCCATACATGAAGTGTCTTTTTTTTTTTCATTACAAACAAAAAAAATCTGCCTTACTTGAAGAATCATGAAACAAGCATAGCTGAAACAACCAATTGTGACCAATACTGCGCCTTTGATGGCGCTATGAATATCGGTCCCGGCTGTGTTATGTGCAGAGACTCCTTTGGTCCAAAAGAGGTCAAGAACTGGACCTTTGACAAGGGTCATGATCATGGCTCCTCCAACTGTAGCCAATGTCCCGATTATCTTACCCGCGCTCCTGATGCACCGTAGGTTCACTCTTTCGAGCCCAAAAATGTAGGCAAGGAAGAAAGTGATCGCGGGTAGGACGTTGTACATGGCTGTTGCAAATGTAGCCGTTGTGTATTTCATCCCAAGATAGTATAAGTTCTGATCAATCACTGGCCTATTATTACAAAAATACATGAAAAAGAAAATTAAATCAGATTCAAGTGAAAAACAGAGATGTGCGTGAGAGAAAAACAGAGAGATGTGTGAAGAGAAACGAAATATTACTCGAGTAAACCAAGGAGTGTTATCTTGAAGAATATCATCATTGTCATCTTTGGTCTCACTTTCCTGTTTTTTTTTTAAACATCATAACCATTAAATTACATTAGAACGAGTTACCATTATTTTTATCAGTGTTCTAAAATACGGTCCAGACGCTTGCGTATACGGCATCTAGGCGCTATACAGTGGCTTGCCGTACCATATTTATACTATACGTATTTTTAAATGAAAAAATATTATTTGTGTATACGATAACTAAGTGACCGTTTGACACGTATATATTTCCCAAAAGTTTCAAATAAAACTATGTTTTTGATCTTTTTCTGATATAACTATAATTTTATTACTTAAAACCATTTTTCAATTACGTCGTTTTACTATTTGAATTAAAACTACTATGTTAATGTAAATTATTTAAGCTTTTTTATAGAATTTATGATAATATTTTTCTGTTGCCTATTAAAACATAATATAATTATATATTTATATGTATATATGCAAAAAATACCCACCGTATATATTTCGCATAAACGTCCGTGTATACGTGTATACACTATACGGTAGTTCACCGCCCAACTAGCGTATAGAATAGTTTAGAACACTAATTTTTATTAAAAAAAACTTATCCGAGAATCATCTAGATAAAAAATGAATTTTAATAGATAACTGAATATTAATGAGATTATATATACGATGCATAATTGAACTTCAGATTCATTTTAAAATGGTTCTTAATTTGTGTAAAAAAAACTGGATTACAATCATAACTATTGAAGCATTACCACTTTTTGATTAAAAATTAAACGTTTGCATTAGTGTATCTTTTTGTAAAGAGAAACACTAAAAAATATAAAGTAGTCACATTCAATGCATGACTTTGATAGAAGCCACAGAAAACCAAATATTAAACCGTTACAAGTCTTTTGTATTTTAACATATGAGTGACCTATTCTTATCATGTATTACGTCACAAGTGTCATTCTTTCTTTTTGCTGCTTTCATCCTTTAAACACACTAAACGTCCATGCACAACCCACAAAAGGAAAAAAAACCATATATATATGATCTTTCATTTTTTTAATATATAATCCGTTTTGTAGAATATGTATCAATTGTTTCTTTAAATTTGCATATGCGTTTTCGTTTTATGTATCATGGGAACGCAAACACGAAAAATTTAGTGATGCAAACTCAAGTCCAATATAGATCAAACTAGATGATATTCTACTATCATGGTCTTGAAACTACTCAAACCAAACATTCAACTATGTTTGTCAAACAAGTTGAGATAAAGAAGAGAAAGAAGAAAGTACTTGTCAAAATATAAGGCAAACGGGGCCATAACGACGGTAGCAACGGCGTGACGGTAGACGACAAGGACGTAATTGCTCATGCCTTTGTTTAGAACAGCCTTTGAGAGAATGTCCATTCCCGCAAGCCCTACCTGCAACAATACCACTGAAATGAATGGTCTTGCCTTCTCCATACAATCCCTCTTCTTTACTTCCTCCATCTTAATAGTTTAAGATCAACAACCTCTCTGTTTTGATTATATTTTAAAGTAGTAGCAATAGATTTATGGGGAGGTTAGTTTTAATTGAATGAGTTGTTATGATTGTCTTGGTTATCTCTCTTTATATAGTGCCATAGATAAAGGATGTGATGTGAACATTCTTTTCTCTACGGAAACTTATACGTGTATGTTAGCTAAAAATATATTATAAAAATAAAAATATGTGGGTAATGTTATTGTTTTTGTTTGTTATAGATTTCGAGACAAGTTGCCATACTCTACCTTGAAATTATGGGACCTATTTCTCTACCTTATCAACTAGAAGCAAAAAGATGTACAAATTGAGAATCTCTATTTGATCTTCACATAATTTAATTATATAGATAAAATAGTTATAGTGTTGTGGATTCTCATATTTGATCAAATTCGAACGGACATTATATCAATATTCCATCATTTCGATTCATTTTCTTTCTTGATTCTAACAGCGTAGCTGATTATGGAAGTAAACAATTGGTTCTTAACTATATGCTATAGTCATGTCATACATGTATTTCCGCATAGAAATGCATTGTTAATTTTATCAACAAAAAAAAAAACATTGATGACACAAAAGCTACCATGCATTACCACTTATGAAAATATTAACATGTAAGTCTATTATTTATTTATAAATTCAAATATATAGAAAATTCAATTGGCTACTATGGTGTTTACTCGATCTAATTATGGTTGAACTTTATTTATAAGATCTTTTGTACTAAATCAAAGATCTTCAACCATCATTTTGTGAAGCATAGGGCATAGTATTGAATATGATTTTAATATTTTATAAAGAACATCACAACACGAGTTAGGCCTTTAATTCGGAAAAAAAATTGTATTGACGTAGAAAAATTTAGGTGGTGTTTCGATGGTGCAAAGTTTTTTTTTTTTTTAATAATTTCGAAGTTCGGACCGAAACTCTAATTTTTTTTAAGAATTAAGGTCCGAAGTCAGTTTTTAGTCTACTCTCTTTGAAAATACACCTCATTCCAAAGGAGATTAAACTAGAGAGACAATAGAACCAACTTTAAATGCTAATTACTAACCCACCACACTCTTGGTGATGGTGCAAAGGTTTTCACTAGTTTTTTTTTATATGAAACAATGTAAGTGATGATATCATCACGAGGAAATTCTAGTCGCTAGCTTTTGTGAAGTTCAGAGCTCCTATGATATACTTCACCTGATATTCAAAATTAAGAGCTATAATTTTGGTATAAACAGTTTTTTTTTTTTTTTTTGTAAATGTCCAAAGCACATTTTATAAATGTTCCATATATTTATGGTCGCCTAACTCTAGGAGAGGTGTTGATGCATCTAATTCTTTCCAATATAAAGTATAAACTATCTAAATGATTAATGAGTCACGATATACCGACACTGTTGGGTAGAGTGATTATTGGTTAGATTTTTGCTTTTTTTAATTTTTTTTATTAAGTTGTTTTCTAATATATTTTAGTTCATGGAATATTTATTGACGTAAGTGCGTATAATTGCCAATATTTTGGGTCCTTTGCACTGTTTCCACTTTTTTTTTTTTTTTTTTGAAAAAGGGCTTGCACTGTTTCCATTTTCCCACTTAGCTTCTGTTGGAATCACTTTCATTAGTTTCTTTGCATATAATTTTGTTTAAACAAGAAAGGATCGGTTCTCTATCAATATCACGTACGTACGCTTTCGATCCAATATTCTGCATTTGGCATGAATATTCACGATATAAGAATAGGAAAAATAATATACACAATTCTACATTTTAGTATTTTGATAGTCGGATTTAGATCGTCGAAAATACAGATAACGTCGAAAATTTGTTGAAAATTTTCGACGGAGTAAATCTGTCAAAAATTTCCTTATGTTGTAGTTGCAAAATTTAGGCATTATGTGGGTGATTGGTTCGGCTGTAGCTGTAAATTAATTGCTGTACAATTTTGTCTGTAGACGTTTTTGCTATAGTTTTAAGATTTTAGCTGTAACTTTTTAAAGTTAAAGTATGATTGGTAAGTATTATATGTATGCTGTAGAATAAGTTTTTATTATACAAAATTTCAAAAATCGAATAAAGATATATATAACGTAATGTATATAAAAATATTTAACTAATATATATATGCATATATACCAATTTATTTTATACTCGCAGCATAATGTTGTTTTTGTATAAAAAAATTAATGAAATATGCATACATATTTATAAATAGTTTATGTAAGGTGATACATTTTATATATTTATAGGTATTATATATTTTTATATATTATATAAATATTATATATAATATAATAGAGATCCTATATATATATATTAGAAGAGTGAGAAAGTGGAGAGAAGTAATAAAGGAAAGAAAGAAAAGAAAAAAAAGAAAAAAAAATCTTACAGCAACATTTTGTTTTTCTACAGCACCAAAAAGAGGGCTGTGGAAAACAAAGGAGTTACAACCATTTTTTTTTTTGGCTGTATCTTTTAAAATTAATTTAAAACTTGATTGGTAAGTTTTAGAGTTGTAAAAATAAATTTAAGTTGTAACTACTTTTTAAAGACCAACCAATCATCCCCTATATTTCGAACAGCTCACACCGTATGTTATAATCAAGCTTGTTCATGCCGAGGAAGGATTGAATGTACGGCTTGATCCGAATAACTGTGAATGGTTGGTCTGAATTTACGGTGTTTTAATTTGGCCATCAAGACTTTAATTTGGGTTTTGGAATCCATTAGTTGATTTTTAATCAATTTAGTTTAATATATTTTTATGTAAAATAAACTGGCCTTTATTTTTGTTAATATTTTATTAATTATAGTTTAGATTACACATGCTTTAATTTAAAATTTTTAGCTGTCTAAAGTTTGATTAATTAATTTCTAAAGCATGTTTTAATATGATTGGTAAACGATTTTGGAGAGAAAATTGTGGTGAAACCATTTTTTGTTTTGTTTTCATTATTCATATACATGTGGTGGAGCTTTATAGTACTACCCATTAGCAAAAACCATTATTTAATTAAATTGTCATGATTATTTGATAAATATATGTTCTTATACAAGTAACAATAGATAAATAAGAATTGCACAAAGTACGAAACAATAGTGGTAGTGGAGTAGTTTATATATATATAAGAGTAACAATAGATAATTAAGAAATTCATAACATACGAAACAATAGTGGTAGTGGAGTAGTTTATATGTATATAATATATATTATGTATTATTTTTAGTTTGATTATTAGAAGAAATACTACTTTTGAGTTAAACTTTAAAAAAATATTATTAGAAGAAATACTACTTTGAGTTAAACTTTAAAAAAATACTACTGATGATTAAAAAAAAAAAAATTATAACACGTTTATAATTTATTTTGAAAATATTTTTTTTTCGTTCTTATAACTAGCTTGTAAAAATGTATACAACAATGATATTTTTGAAAACTAACAATAGATAGTAGTGATATTTTGAAAGATCACTCTTATATTTAAGGTATTTTTAAAATGATATCAAATAAAATAATTCAACTGAAAAATAAACATATTCTAAAGAAACATGTAATTAGTTTTATTAAAATGAAACATAAAAATAGTTTAGTCAAGAAAAGATCAATCACTTTATATTTTTTTATAGGAGCAATTGCAAAAATACCACTTTTTGTGTGTACATTTGCAAAAATACCATTTAAGGGTATTTATTTGCAAAAATACCACTAATTATAGATTTTTAAAGCCTAAATCTTAATATTATAAATCCTAAAAAATGTTTTGACCCCTAAAACCCTCAAAACTAAACTCTAATACAATATAGTTTTTTTTATAAATAATATAACATAGTTAACCCAAATATAAATGATATACTGAAAAAATAATATTAAAATTAGTATTTTGTAAATTTTTTGAAAATGTGGTATTTTTGAAAAATGGTATTTGAAAAGTCACTTATATTATAGCTTCAATGGATTTAAATTTCTAGTTGAAAAAGAATAGACTTTTTAATTCTGAGTTGAGTTAAGTAGACAACGATAAATATATATCTATATATATATATATATATATATATATACAAATTTTATGTATAGGACATATGCAGATGAAACACAATGTATACATCTACAAATGATTATAATTTCAATTTGACCAAAACCTTAAACGTGCTTTGTAAGAACCAATAGGAGACGTGCAAGATAACACTGGAGTTCTAATATACTATCTTCTTTCCCTTTTGGGCTGACAAAAGAAAGATTCCGTGTAGTGCACCGATTTTTTTTTAAAAGACAAGTGATTGGGGATAAATAATTGCAATTATTTGAAATAATTATTTTCTTGATCATCGCTTCTATATCTACTGTCTATGAGTATAGTTGTTTTACAAAATCCGGATGATGTAATATGAGGTTTAAAGTTCTAATTCAAACTCACTTTGTATTTGGCACTTCATTTATATAACTATGATATTAATATTAGAGTTTATTCGTTCAGAGAGAAGACATAAAGGAAGCGAAAATTTATTTATATGTCCTGCTTCTTATGTGAGAAATGTGAAGTAAGAACATAAATTGGGTTTATATACATTGTGTATTTTATCCGCAAGACACATAAACTAATATGTGATATAATACTAAACCAACGAAAATTTAATGGGTATCTGCATGAGGATAATTCTAAAAAATATATCACACTTTATGTTTTGTTATCCAATCCAACTTTATCATCAAATTTTAAAATTTTCAAAAGTTTCATAAAATTTAGATAGGGTTTATTAGTGTTTTTAAAATTTAGTAACGATAACACGATTATTGTAAATGATCACGCAATTTTGAGACACCCATATATGTAGCTATCAAAATGTAACATTGGTGAAAATTATTGTGTATCTTCTAGAGGATATTGCTAGACAAATAAACCAAAAAAAAAAAAAAAAATCTATTTTGAAAATAATCCAACTTCTAAAAATCTATGAAAATAATATTTCTAAATGGTATTTTACCACGTTATATATAAAAAAATCATTTAACTACATAATTCTTTTTTTGAAAAACAATCTTTTAACTACATAATTGGAATCTCTTACATCGAGTAATTGGAATCCATCTATCTAGGTATGCTTTATAATCAATCATAGTTCTTTTTTACGAAAATCAATCATAGTTTATGGTTTTACAGTTTTCTAAAAAACGTTCTAGACGGCTTTTAGGCGCTAAGCCCCTATAAACCGTGGTGATTACCACTTTTACCGTCTAAAATATTATAGTATTATAATAATAAAATAATATAAATTTTTTTTTATATAAATCGTAAAATTTTATATATTTGACTATAAAATAATGAAAATAAATACAATATAAATTTTTTATTTATAAATTATGGTTTTTATATATTTTACTATATATATCTAATATATTATGTATATTTGTAAAACGCTTAGACCGCCTATTAAATCGTCTAGGCTCCGATTAAGCGTTCTAGGCACTAAGCATTGGGTCACCGCCCGCTTAGCGCCTAGCGCTTTCTTGAACATTGGTTTTATGGTTATGATTTTATTTTTTATACTAGCTTTTTAGTCTTACCAATAATAAAAATGTTGTGGATTTGGACCTAGATTTAATCGCTTGAGCAAGAAATAAAGTGCAGAAACGTAAAGACACGAGAATGTTTGTTCCATTTCGGCCGCACAAACCGCGAACCTACGTCTGGCCGAGGCTGGTATTCGGAATCCACTGGCTCAAGAGTTTTTCGGTATCGGAAAGATGTTTTCTGATTCATTCACCCAACCTAAACTCTCAACAGCTTTCTGTCTCTACCTAAAGAAGAAGATACAAAGAAGAATGGAGATCCTAGAGCTAACCCTTGTGTTATCTCTCTCTCACTCACCAAGAATCAATACCAGTTACAACAAGAAATCATAACAACCAGCAATCGCATGCAACCGACTCTTGAGCTCTCACATCTCTTCGATATGATATTCTTTATCTTGAAGATAAGAACAAGGTGCATTAGTGAAACGCAGCCGTTTCACTTCATTCAATAACCAGAAGCAAACCATGCCTAAACCAGCTTCAGCTTCCTAATTGAATTAAACCAGCTTTAACCAAGCTGAAGAACTTAACCAATTTTATCAACAAACTCCACCTTGGTTAATTCTGACCTTGTACTTGTTTCCTTCAGTGGATTCCAGCCTCGGATTTCATCTTTGTCTGATCTTCAGAGACATTTAGTAAGCCAAGCAATTGCTTGAACTTACTAACTGGCAGTACCTTCGTGAATATATCAGATTCATCACTGTAACTCCTCTGACATACCTCAACACCCATTTCACAGCATTCCAATGAACCTTAGTTGGTTTGCTCATGTATTTGCTAATGAGACCAACAGGATAAGCCAGATCAGGCCTAGAGCCAACCATCCCATACATCAAGCTCCCTATTGCATTGCAATATGGCACTGATGACATAAACTCTGCATCCCTATCCAACTCTTCTTCATCTGCTGTTCTTAACTTGAAATGAATCCCCATAGGCGTCTGCACTAGCTTTGAGTGATCCATACCAAAAGTTTTAAGGACTTTATCCATACATCCTTTCTGAGATAAACACAAAGTTCCTTTCTTTCTATCTCGAATAATGTCAATGCCTAAAATCTTTCTAGCAGCTCCCAAGTCTTTCATTTCAAACCTTGTACTAAGTTGTCCCTTAAGCTTAGAAATAATGCGTTTGACCTTACAGGCAACTAACATATCATCTATGTATTAGAAGATAAATGTATGTACCTCTGATGTTCTTCACGTACACACACTGATCAAGAACACTCTTGAGGAAACCAACCTCTATCATAAAGGCATTGAACTTCTGGTTCCACTGCCTTGGACTTTGCTTCAAACCGTAGAGTGATTTCTTCAGTAAACAAACCCAGTCTTCTTTTCCCTTTACTACATAGGCCTCAGGTTGGCTCATGTAGATCTCTTCTTTTAGATCTCCATGAAGAAATGCCGTCTTCACATCCAGTTGCTCAAGCTCCAAGTCTTCATTAACCACAATAGACTATCTGATGGACACATGCTTCACTACCGGAGCAAACACCTCATTGTAGTCCAAACCCTCTTCTTGTGCATAACCCTTGGCAACGACTCTTACCTTTTACCTCAAATCCTCAAAACCTTCAACTCCAGACTTCCTCCTGAAGATCCACTTGCAGCCTATTACCTTTATATCTTTAGGTCTAGGCACCAGAACCTAGGTGCCATTCTTGTACAGAGACTCCATCTCTTCATCAGCTCTACCTCTCCACTTGTCTCTAAGTGGATCCTTCATTGTTTCCTTGTAGTCATTAGGCTCAAGTAGATCACAATCTTCAGTGACTAACATCACAAAGTTTGCAAAATCCTCTTCATCAAGCGGCTTAGGAGCCTTCTTTGAGAAATCCATTTCATCAAACCTCTCTGGCTTCTTGTGAATTCTCTGCGGCCTATCTGGTTTTGGCATAGAACCCTGAATACATCTAGCTCCAGGTGACTCCTCATTCACTGAATCATTGTCTGAATTAGCCTGCCCCTACATAGTGTTAGAAAATCTATTTAATAGGTTAGAGACACTACCTGGTGTACTTACCTGCTCTGGAGTGGTTGACTGATAAGCTTCGCCTGAGTTTATATCTCTGTCTGAATCCAGTCCCACCTCTACATCAATGAAAGCTATGTTTTCTCCATCAAACTTGTCAGATTTCTCCACCAGGTCCTTGTAACACTACTTCGCATTGAAAGTGGCATTCCGGCTGATCACACACTTCTTATCTTCTAGTGACCAAATCTTGTAACCTTTAACACTAGATGGATAGCCTACAAAGATCATTTTCTTTGCTCTTGGCTGCAACTTGCCCTCATCTGAATGGAAGTAACAGACACAACCAAATTTCTTCAAGTGTTTGTAACCTGGAATAAACTTGGACCATACTTCTTCTGGAACTTGACCATCAATTGTTGTAGATGGTAATCTATTGATCAGGTACACAACTGTGTTAACAGCTTCAGCCCAAAACACCTTAGGTAACCCTGACTCACTGAAAGTACTTCTGACTTTTTCCAGAATTGTTCTATTCATCCTCTCAACTACTCCATTTTGCTGTGGAGTATGAGGAATAGACTTATGCCTTGCAATTCCATGTTCTGCACAGAAGCTATCGAACTCCTTGTTGCAGAATTCTAAGTCGTTATCAGTCCGTAGCTTCTTAAATGCAAGCCCTGATTGTTTTTCCACTAACTGCTTCCACTCTACAAACTTGTCATAAGTCTTATCTTTAGTCTTCAGGAAGAACACCCAGACTTTCCTTGAGAAGTCATCAACCAAACTCAAGAAGTAATGGCATTTTCCAAGTGATTGTGGTACTGTGAGAGATCCCCAAAGATCTGCATGAACATACTCCAAGTAGGCATTAGTAGTATGTTTACCAGTTAGAAAACTTACCTTGTGTGCCTTGCCAAAGATGCAGCTTCCACAGAACTGAAGACTTAACACCTTGCTACTGTCTAAATAACCCTTCTTAACCAGAGTGTTTAACCCTTTCTGTCCAACATGACCAAGCTTGCTATGCCACAGATTGGTTTCATCTTTGTTGAACACACCATTGGCTTCTCCAGTGAAAGTTTCTCCTAGTAGAAGGTATAACTTTCCATGCTTCTTTGCTCTCATGATGGTTCTGCATCCCTTTATTACTTTCATAACTCCATGTCCACCATCAAATTTGCAACCTGCATCATCAAGATAACCAATAGAGATTAGATTCCTAGAGAAAAAAGGAACATACCTGACCTCTGTGATGTCCACCAATGATCCTTCAGCTATCTTGATTTGTATTGTGCCAATGCCCTTGACATCAGAGTGAGTTTCATTTACCATTCTCACTGAACCAACATTATACTCCTCAAGTTTCAGAAACCAATCCTTTTTCGAAGTCATGTGATAGGAACATGCAGTGTCTAGAACCCAAATATCATTCAGGTTTATCCCTTCAACTGCATTAGCCTGTGTAATCAACAATGACTCCACAAACTGAACTCCAGTAACAGTTGTAGACTCTCCATTCTCCACTGGTTGATTCCTCTGCTTCTGTTGACCCTTCTTGGTACAATTCGCCTTGAAGTGTCCTTCACCACCACATGACCAACATGTGATCTTCGTATCCTTAGACTTTGACCTTTGCTTGCCTTTAAACTTGCTTTGTCCTGAACCCTTTGTCCAAGCTCGTCTTCTGGTGTTGTTCCCAAAATACAACACTTCCCCATGGTTCTTGTTTCCTTTGCCACTGGCTCCAAACTCAAGCTGCTTAGAGTATATAGCACTAGTCACTTCCTCCAGAGTTAGAGTACCGCCTTGACCATATCTCAACATATCACGCAGCTGATCAAACTGCTTGTGAAGAGACATCAAGAGGAGGATGGCTTGATCCTCATCTGGTATATTGACTCTGACGTTTCCTAGATCCGTGATAATCCTCAAGAACTCATCAATATTATTCTCCATAGACAAAGATTCATTCATCTTGTAATCGTATAGACGTTGCTTCAAGTAGATTCGATTAGGCAGAGATTTAGACATATGCAAAGCATATAAACGTCTAAGCATACCAGCAGCAGTAGACTCGTGAATCACCTTCCTTAGAACTTGATCTGACAGACTCAAGATGATCGTACTGCGTACCTTTCTTTTCTTCTCCATCAACTCTTTTTTCTAAGGTGGTGGCGAAATCGGAGGTGTACCAGGCGTAGCACTCACCGGCGATACAGGTTCCTGTTTCGTATCGACTGCTAGAGCTGAGTCCAGCTCCTCCTCTTGCTGCTTCAGCTCATCGATCAAACGGATCAATTCCAGTTGCGCAAAGATCTTCTCCTTCCATAGATTGTAATCGATCAATCCGTTGAACTTCTCTATCTCGACTTTCGTGGAAGACATCACGACAGAGATTCACTGGAGAAACAGCGGCGATCTAGCAAATCTGATCTCCTTGAACCTTCGACGAGGCTCTGATACCACTACTTGTGAATTTAGTTTAGTCGTTTTCTAAACAAAGAAAAACTAGAACACATGTTTTTATGTAGTTGAAGTTTATATACTGAAAACTACTAACACAAATTAATAACATGACCAAACCTTTAACAAGGATCGTGGCCAATTTTTTCTCGAAAAAAAAAGGATCACAAATTAGTATACAAAAATAAACAGAAAACAGGTTAAAATCTACAATGTCATTTTTCTTGCGGGCTAACGTTTCAGTGACCTAACTTCTACTAGATAGTATAAATGTGGACTAACGATACGAAACCGCATATTTAAGGCTCTTTCAGTCTTTTGATTTTGAAAGCTCCAAATCTAGGCATCGAAAGAAAAAGGTGAAGAATGGGATCCATTAATTTATATGGTCAAAGATAGAACAAACGAAAAGACATAATAATCGTCTTCTTCTGATCAAGTATCCCAATTGCTCCTTTTCTTTTAACTTGTTTTGCAATGCTTTCTTTCGCATTATTGTCTATTAATGCTTTTTCCCCGCATTATTGTGTGCTAATGCTTTTGACGGTCCTCGTTTTAATACATATGGACATTGTCTTTTCTTTTAATACTTTCTTTTCTATAAGAAATTATATAATAATTATGAGTTTTAATGTTAATTTAAGACAGAAGGTTATATACGAGCATCTATCATGTAATGGAGTTATAGTATTAGAAAAATGAAAATGAAATTGCTCGTAGGTTTTCTGATTTTTGTTAAGATCCCACTGTAGTCTCTTACTCGCAAGCATTAAGGATAAAAATTACCCAAAAATATTATTTCAATAGTTCATATCTAACTATGTAATATCTGCACTATTTTATATATATGCTACAAGTGCCCAAAGTAATTCTGTGATCATATATATCGGGATTATGTTGAGCTTGACTGTATATCGGGGGCATGCTTTAGTGTGATTATATATGGTACTAGAGATTGTCCACGCGTTGCGTGGATTTAAAAACTAACATGATAAAATATACATTAAATTTAGTTTATTGATTATTTGTGTATTTACAGAATTTGTTATGCTCTTTGGAATACGTCAATCGTGAGAGGAATCATGTTGCGGATACATTGGCTAAGAAAGCTATAAGTTCTGATTTATTGTATGTATGCTTTGATTTGCCTCCATCTTGGTTGTTTAACAGTTTGTATTATCCATTTACTATTTAATAAAGATCAGATGATAAAGTTATATAGTTTCTACAATTTTTTAACAAAATGATAGTTTTTTATATAAATTTATTTTTTATTCATGTCTTTATGAGTACTTACATAAAATACTTTATATAAAAATCAAAATTGTATGTGACATAATTTTTTTTTAGTTTTTTCATAACTATTTTTTATCTTATCAATAAATGAAGTTCATAACATTTTTTTAAAAAATGCATTTTCTAATATTAGTTGCATAGAGAAAAAATCTAATACAAAATTATCAATGGTTTGTCAAGATGAGTTAAGTTTGGCCTAAACTTACCAAATTTTTTTATCAATTATTGATATTTAATACCATACGTTACAAAACGTTACAAAAAGTTAAAAATATATATTTTTTAACTATGATAGTTTTTCGGAAGTTCTACTTAAGAAAATTTTGTAGAATTTGAAAAGAGATATTGAAAAATAATATTAGAGTATGGTTTTACATATTGTTAATTAATTTATGAAGAGAATTTGAATTAAATGTTTACTTTAAGTTAATATATTGATATCACATTTTTATTTTAAAGAATCAATAAAAAAATTCTAAAATCTAGAGGGACAAATGTCAAAATTAAGTAAAAATAAAATACTAAAAATAAAAAAAATTTAATACTAAAAATGACACGTGACAGCCTATCAAAATTTCATTTAGAAAAAAATTTAAAATATTATATTAGATTAGTAGAATATTAGGATAATATGCTCTCTCATAGCGGTCACCAGGCCTGGTGGTCACAAGTCCGAGTGTAACGGTTTATCATAAACCATTTTTTTATTAGCCTTTTTCTTAGGTAGAAAATTTTAAAGATATTAATCTACAATAATTTTCTCAAAAAAAATAAAATAATAATCTACAATAATTTATCGTAACTTTTTTTTTTTGTTTGAACCTTATTTCATCGTCACTTTCTTACTTTATTTGTTTGGAAACTGAAACATGCATGACATAGTTTCGTTTCTTTTTTTTGTTTGTTCATTAAAATCTCACATCGAACGTCAAGTAAATATTTTACTAAATAAGAATATAAATATTAAGACATGCTCTTATTCAATTACCATTATAAGATTTCTATTTAAAAAATTTCATAATATTGAAATATTAATGATACAAATAGCCATATACGCTGAAACGACCTAACCCGCTAACATTAAAATTTTTTTCCAAATTCGAATTATTATTATCACAAATAATAATCATCAACGGTCATAACACAACATGCGGAACTCACAATCAATTACCAAACAACACCATTCAATAAATCTCATACTTTATTGAAACACTAAACCAATTTCAATTCAAATCAATAACCAATAATCCAATTTATCAATTCAAACTCAACATCCAGAATTCACTAGTATCCTAGCAATTCTAACAACCACGAACAAAACCCGAGACACCAGAGCATCTCCTCTTCCCGGCCATGATTCCACGATCACACTTTGTCTCTATCTGCATCACATGGTTAAAAGAGATGCGTGAGTATTATCATAAATACCCAGTGAGACGGTCATCCCATCTACTTGGCTACACACACATGCATAAGCAAAAGATACAACACCAGGATGAGCAAACAACCATGCACAATACGAACAATCAAAGAGAACACAACACAGCAGCACATGCGTCGACACACCACCCCGGTGTCGATCGATGCACTGCTCGTGTGTCGATCGACGCACAACACTTGCGTCGATCGACGCACCGATGCAGAATCCAGAATCGAACCTATCCTCTCATGGTTCAATTCCAGAACGCATCACCTCATTCCCTGCACGCAATCCAATCAAACAAACATGAAATCCAACCAACAACACGCAATCAATCGCATCCTATCAATTCATTTACCCAGATAAGCCATGGTCACGTACTCACCTTACATCTAGAAAGAAAAAGGATGAAAAACATGAAGAACGCGAAGAACACGAATTTCTCACCTAACTCGCGATCAACACACACTAGAAACGATCTCCAGAGCCTCACAAACCCACACACGAGCTTTTAGGATCAAGAAGAGGAAGAAATCAACAATGATTCTCCTTTTCTCTCAAATCCTCTCTCAAAACTCACTGGGACTCTCTGGTTATTTTTGAAAATCTCTAAAACTCTAAAACTGACCATAAAATGCGGCCACCACCTCTTTATATAGGGGCCCTAGGGTTTCCCTTAAACCGACCCGCAAACCGACAACTAAAAATTGAACCAACCGGTTCAATCCACCTTGCGTCGATCGACGCGCGACCAATTCACATAAATTGGTTCGCGACGCAACCTACATGTTGAAAACTAGTTTGATATAAATTAAATAAAATTAGTATTTTAGTCTTATCAAAAGATATTATTTACTGATGGAATTAGGGTACTTGCAATTTTATACATGTGTACTTGACATTTTCAAAATGTGGTTTTTGTTATGAATAAGAGAAAGAGAGAAGAAATTATGTTGTCTTATTCCATCAATAATAGAGAGTATATATAGGATTACAAATACTTGGAGAGGAAGTACAACTTGGAGAACAAGTAATTCTAGAATGTTCTAGAACATGGACCTATAATGGACATCCACCTAATGGGATTATAATAGTTTCTTTGTTGTTGTTGTTTTTAAGAAAACCAAAAAAAAAAAGAATGTATGTCTTTTGAAATCATCAAAATGTTTTATAATCCTTGTAATAAATATTTACGACGCAGATCAATCACTTAGTCAGACAATCTGAGAAAGAGAAAAGAAACTGATTTAGTCAGCCACAAATCGATAATACATTGATTTTTTTCTTCTTCATAATTAATAAATTTCAGCCAAATAGTAAATAAATGATGGATCAAATAATTTAATATTGAATATACACACCCAAAGGTTTATATTTTAATTACCCAAAAAACATTATATATGGGTAAATGTTCTATACCAAAATACACATAAGCGAAGAGTATAAAATATAAACGTTCAAAACCGATGAACAACCGATTCGGTTTTAAAATGAGCTGAAAAGCCAAAAATGAGATCGAGCCATAATAGATTCAATTTTACTTTGATCTTGTCTTCTAAATCAGAAAGTAAAGAAACTTGATTTTGAATTAAGATTTAAAAACTGTGACAAGAAAAAAAAGAATTATGATTTAAAAACTTTATAGTTGTGATATTCAAGGCCAACCATGATCTCAAGCATACCAAGTATAAATTTGCGGTCTTCTTAAAACCAATTTTCTTAATGATAATGTATGGAAGAATCTATTTGTTCTCTAGCTTGCGGTTTTCTAAAATTCAAGGCCGTGACCTAATTTTTTTTAAACGTTAAGTTGGAGTTGCATAGTATACACACTATCCAACGTCAAAACAGTTAATTTTTATGTGCTACTAAAAACATCTCCAAGAGACTTTTCATTTTTGAAATATGAGATATTTCAAATTTGAAGTTTTTAAGTTTTGTCTCCAATGATAAATTTTAAAACAAAACTTCAAAATTTTGGATATTTGCATTATAGTCCTCACTATTAATTATAATTAATTAAAATCATAAAACTTTTATAATTAACTAGAGTACAAGCAATATTAATTAATAAAACATTACATCAAAATATAAAATTACATAACTATAAAATAACTGTAGAAATTATTTATAAACTATAAAAAATTCTTATAAAATTCTTAAAAAATCTTTATAAAATCCTTATAAACTGTAAAAAATCTTTATAAATCCTTATAAACTGTAAAAAATCTTTATAAACTTTAAAAAATCCTTATAAACCGTAAAAAATCTTTATAAACTAATTGTAAAAATGATTTATAAACTGTAAAAAATTCTTATAAATTCTTATAAAATCCTTAAAAATCTTTATAAACTGTAAAAAATCCTTATAAACCGTAAAAATTCTTTATAAACTAACTATAAAAATGATTTATAAATTGTAAAAAATCCTTATAAATCCTTATAAAATCCTTTAAAATCCTTATAAATCTTTATAAACTGTAAAAATCCTTATAAAATCCTTGTTTAATGTATTTTTATTTTGTGTGAGCTTTATTTAATGTATTTTTATATTGTGTGAACTTTATTTTAATGTTATGTAATATTTATTCTATTTTATTTGTGAATTAAAGTGATAAACAACAAAAATAATTGAATTATTTATGAAAGTGTATAATTGTAGGGACTAAAATGTAAAAAAAATATGGAACTTCAAATTTGAAGTATTGAATAGTGATACTTCATATTTGAAATATTTTTTGGAGAACAATATACTTCATATTTAAAAATTTGAAATATCTCTTGGAAATGCCGTAAGAACATTATTAATGGAGAGAACCTCTTTCAGTTTTTTAAATATAATATTTTAATAATTTTTATTTAATTTAATTATTTTTTTAAATATTAAATTACTAAATAAATAAATAAATAATAAACCAGTTTTGTGAAGACATGTGGTAACAAAGCTTCTCCAACAGTGTAGAACCGTTTCTTATGGAAGAAGCGTATCTCACCTTTTTTTGTTTTTTTAAATATTTTTTATTTTTTTATTATCTAAAAACAATAGAAGAAATTTTTTTTTTGTGGATGCTCTAATGTATATTACGGTTAGATTATAAATTTTACCGAGAGTAGTTTTAAATGAAGACAGGTGAGTAAAAGATGGAAATAAAAATAGTGGAGATAACCTCATCAATTTATTGAGAAAATAGCAATAATTAGTAATTAAGAATATAAGAGGAAGAAGATGTATGAGATATGGAGAACAGATCTAATTGAAGTAGTTGGTGATTGGTGGAGACATAACTTTGGAGTGTGTCTGTCTTCATAAAAAAATGGTGTAAGTCGACTCAGACATCAAAGTCTTATCACCCACTTGCACAGCTTTATTATCTTTGGTGCGTTCTTCATCAGATTTAATTAACCTCCTTCCTTACTTCTTTGCGCTATCTGTTATATCACCACCCAATTTAAAAAAAATTAATAATAAAAGTTTTAATCATGACAGATTCTTCATAGATTATGTTGTAACATCCAATCATGAGAAAAGCTCATTCATATTTCATGGTAATTTTAAGAAAAACTAGTGGATATTCTAGGCTACGTCCGAATTTGTTAATTATAGATTTTGTTGTTGTTTTGTTGTCATAAAATGATATTATAAAGATGATTTTGTAGTAGTTTGTAATTTTATGTATTTGAAAACAATTATATTTTATTTGATATAAAAATTATATATAATTAATGATAAGTTGATTTTCAATTTCATTTGATTTGTTTCAAATTTAGAACAATTTACTTTTTGGTAACATATTATTTATATTTTTCTTTAGTTAAATTATCACGAAATTTTAAAAATAAGTTTCATATAATATTTCGTATAAATATTTAAGCATATTTTTATTTTCCTAAATTTTTTTTAATTTGTTACTATTTTATTAGTCAACTGCAATTTTATAGAAACGATAACTATGTATGTAAAATGACAAAACAAACCTCTTAACAGAAAATACAAAATAGAGTGTGAAAATCACCCAAAACACAAGAACCATAGATGAGTACTAAACTCAATTTTGAGCCTCAAATCCAAATTTGACTCTGGAGTCTCAATAAAGCTTCTAAGATCTGTTACACTGTGAAGTCCATTACCTAGCAACCAATAATAACATTTGAATTTGAAAATCATACAACGTTAAGTTTTCTATATATCGCGTAAAGACACTAACTTTGCATGACATTTCAGTCGCTTTGCATCGAAGATTACATGGACTACAAAGCTTGAGTAACCTATGACCATTAGCTCTTTGTCTCGAGTCGATCCACATGAGCGGCTAATTATATAGATGTCATCTCCCTCTTACAATTTTTTCCTGTTTTCAAATATCTGCTTATACTTTGTCACTTTCCTCTCTGTTTCCGGGCACCCCTCCTATTTTTGAACCACCGTTTTGCCTCAAAAGCAATGCCTATCAACAATATGAACGTGAGAAGTCATGCTGATCACATGCTCGACCCACTTAACTCTTTTATGTTATCAACGTCGACTTCAAAATAAAGAACAGTGAAACCTTAATGTTGAACTAACTTCATTGAAAGGAAAGTGAATCCCCTACCAAAGCAACAATGAGAACATATGAACGAAATTTAAAGACAGTAATCCCGAGAAAGAAAAGCAAACAAACAGTCAATTATCTTCACCTTGTTTGGCAAGTGGAAACAACAACGTGCTTGTTCCCGTCAATGATAGAACATTGGAGCGTCTTAAACGATAAGCATGCTTATCTCCGGTTAAATATTTTCTTTCCATTCTCCTCCTCCGACCAAATCTCTGCTAATCAGAAACAACCTTAAGAAAATGAAACTACAAAATCAAAACAGAGACAACACTTGAATATGTTGGAAATTGATCCTTTGCTTAATCCTGCAAATGGGAAGCAAGCAATATGAAAAGAAGAATAAGAAGGAGAAGAAGATGCAGAAGAGAAGAGTATGACAAAGAGAGAGAAGTCACGAGGAAGAAGAAAGTTTTTGGTAAAAGTTGGAAGATAGTCAAAGGAGATTATTGGACTATTAAGTAATGTTTAGGCCCATAAGTGTGTGGGCTGCGTAGGTTTATTAAGAAGTAATTTAAGTAGGGTAAGGTGGAGATAAGTTGAAGTAGTATAAATATGATATAATGTGTAATGGATACGTTGTCGAAACTTTTATGGAAAAGTGTTTAAGCGGCCAAACCTAAAAATCTTACACGAATATTCCTAGAACTACACAAGATAATTGCAACAATATGCTTAACCGATGCCACTTATAAAATTTAGTTATTGTTCATTTCTTTTATCAAAATCCATTAAGTAACCCATAGTATACATTAACACCAAACACAAGTCACCATAGTAAGCATAAATATATGTAAAATAATATTGCAGCATAGATGTGAGTGGGAGCGGCTATACCGTAGGCAGAGCGGTAAGGTCCTGTTGATTCCTTATGAGGATATCGGTGTTAGCTATCTTAGTTGTCATTTAAATAACAGATTAAAATAACTTGAATAGCACCATACAAAAAATATATATCCAGACCTCTAACAAAATCATTGAATTAGTAAAGACAAAATTGTTTGCCTCAAAAGAAAGTAAAGACAAAACTTGTTGCAGTAAGATAAAACCATCTTACAATCATAGTGGAACGAAAGGGTACATAATGTGTTTTTCTTTCTTTTTAGATAGTTTGGAATTGAATAGTACCTTCGCGTTCTGCATGCTCTTCATTGAAGAAGAACTGAAAGCTTATTTTTGATAAATGAGGTAAGATAGAACAACATATGGGATTACCTGAAACAAGAAAGAACAAAAGTTCTCCAAAAAACATATTACATTGGTATCAAGATTCATAAAAACCATTATGATTCCAAAAGTCTTCTACTGATTTTAAGCTTTTGTAATTGGAGTATTTGATAGGAAGGTTAGCTGATTTTAAGATTCGTAAAAACAAAGAGTTTGGTTAACTAACAACATAGTAGGTAGGAGACGGATCATATAAGTGGGTCTAAGCTTGAAACGGATCATACAGAGAACCGAAAGAGTAAGAACCAAAGTTGTTGAATCAAGAACTGTGTGAAGATCAAATACCATCACAAAATTATAATACAACCGCAGAGGCAAAGATCACCAATATAAGATGGTTTTAGAAGTCTCACCTTGGGTTCTAGTCCCTTCGCCTCGTTTCGCCTTCCCCTTCTCAGTTGGCTTCCTTTCTTCGACATGAAAACATATATAACAGAAGGACAAAAATGGAAGTCATAAACACCCATAGCATGTTATATACAGCTCCAACTTGAACAAACATTTATGTTTTTCGATGGCTCAAATATATAGATTATAAAGATTGCCAATTAAATGAAACCAAATGGTAAACTATGAAGGATTAGGTTGGTACCAATTAATCGTTATTCGATTCCAATAAACTGGAAAAATATAGAGAATGAGTAAAGCTTACGGAAATGGGAAAACGTATTGCATATGGTAAGAGTCATGTTTTCTTACACAGTTCCTCTCCGATATTTCCTTATACTCAAAAACAACACATGAGAGAACCCATTAATCCTTGCAAAATCTTTGATAATGAAACGGAGAAGTGTATTCAGAAGTTGTGTCATAATAAAGCTTATTCACAATAGAGAGACGGTTATGATGACCAGGCTTCATCTTGTCTGCAAAAAAAAACAAAATCAAACTGAAAAGTATGTAAGAGACAGATTCTGTAATGTTTCTCAGATTCAAAGAACGAAATGAGAGAACTGAACCAGTAATAGTTAAGGAGAGTTCCTTGCAAGATAGAGAGAAACCAATGAGAGGAGAAATGTAGAAAGCAAAAAAGAGTCAATAGAGAAAAGCAACAGTGATAAATTTATAAAGCAAAAGGGAAAAAGTATATAATCAAAAATTTCTAAACCATAACAATTGAATCCAAATTTACAGTGAAACTAATGAAAAGCAATCCGTGACTAATCAAAGGGTCATGTTTTATGAACCTATCGGTATGCTCATATTTTTCTTACCTCCATTGAACATAATGGAAGACTCCTTTAAATTGAACTCTTTCTTATGTCTACGATAATGATGAGATCAAATGAAAAAAAGAATCAAATGATAAGATCATGAGAACTAACATGTCTTAGCGTTGGTCGTGTCGGAGAGAACGTCTCTGGCATACTGTTGTCATGGTCTTCATCCGCAAAGGCAAAAGGAGGAAATCGAGATCGCACATTACTTTCCCGCAAAATAGTGATTTCACTGCTCTGAGAAATAACTCTTTGGCATTTTGTTGCCTAATTCAATTGCACTTCTCTTTACCTTGAAGGTCATTGATATGAGCGAAGTGAATAAAATCTTCATGTTTTGCTCTTAGATGACCACTGGTTTCTTCTTGGAGAGTACTTTGAGATTGAAGATTTTGGGATTTATGAGGAAATTGGTTTAACTTCTAAGCGTTGCTCCTTTAAAGTGGGGTAAATATATCGATGTTATAAGATTTTGACATCGAAACCCTAAGAGAAGAGAAGGCGGAACGATGCTTCTATTTTCTTGCAATTTGTAAAGGATGGAAAACCCTATGACCACAACAATTTTTTTTAGATCTATTCTCCTTGACAATTAATATACTATTCACGTTTGTGGGTTTGACGTGCTTTGTAAGCTTTGAATTGGAAGGAGAAAGTGGACAATTAAGAGTTTAAGATGATGAAGTGATAACGGTGAGTTTGTGAAGATGAATCGTTTACAGTGAATAAGTTGGTGGAGATGATGACTCTCGAGATTCAGAGAGAATGAAGACCCAGGATTGATTTATTTGGGCTGCTTTTATACTTATCGCTAAGTGGATCACTTTGAAGATTTCCTTATTTGGACCTAAAGGCCTATGTTTGTAGGATCAGTGTTATAAACGCTACTGACGTGGCGTTATGTGGTCGAAGTTTGTTTTTGCTGACGTGGCTGGCCTCCGAGGCTTCAAACAACCTCTTTTAGTTAGTAGGATATAGGATGCAAATGGTTGACACTTTGGTGAAATAAAAATGAGTGGAATTTATTATTCCTTTCAATTCTTTTAAAAATCAACCATTTGTGGTACAATTGTTTTTCTCTAAATTATAATGGGTCCCATCAAATAAGTGAAAAATAAGCCTAAATTCTTTTTAAATTGTTATTCTCCTAAATAGTATAGAAATACGGTGGAACAAAATTAAGTGGAAAAAGGCTAATTTCACTCTAGTTTTTCCATTTATTATTTTTCCTCTTATTCCTCCAATCAACCACCATTTCTACACAAAATTCGTGGTGAATGTTCTATTACATTTTGATAAAACATAATAAAAAAAAAACTGGATATTGTTTGCATGTAGAGTATGCTCATCTAAATGCTAATAAAGATTTGGCTTGCTTTTTTCAAATATATCCAATCAACAAAAAAAGACTAAAGGAGAATTAAGAGGAAAGTTTTATATGCAAGTAAATCTTGATATAGGAACTATTGAGGTTCATTTATTTCAATATAAGGATCCTTTACCTCAATATAAGGCTGTTACTTGAAAACTTTTAGTTTCTTCTGCGCACTCTATTGTTCGGTTTGTTTTCTTATCAGATGAATCATGATTATATTTCAGAGAGATAGAAGATGGATTCACCAAAACTAATCTTGGATACACCAAAATATCTGTTGTATCAGATTTGGTTGTTTGGCAATGGAGATTCTTGCGTTTCCAGACCCCCTCGTGTTTGAGTATTTCCTCATGGTTCCCCGCCTTATCAGGACGGTGCTTAGTCATCTTTGTAGCAAAGTTTCTTGCTGCTTCTTATGCGCTAGTCGCTGTAACTTCTTCGGACAGTAGATCACCAACGGTTATTTGGGCTAGTTTGGTTGATGTCTTCTCCTTTATAGAGTTTGTAGTGAAAATTTTGGGAGCATTATGTCGAAGGCGATTGTGCTTGGAGCATAAGCGAATACCCTAATCGTTTCTCGTTCAACAGAAGGTGTTGATCCCCTCTCGTAGTGGTTTCGATCAAGATTTTGTATGTCCTTCGATTACTACTATGCGTACGCTTATGAACTCACTTTTATTCCTAAGACTCTATTTGAGTACTTGTTGTTTTAACTTTACCATTTACTTGATCAATTTGTTGATTGAGACATTGGGTTGTTTAGCTCTTTGTGGCTTTGTTAGTGAAGGTTAAACTCTTTTCTTTCAATAAAATTTCGGTTTGATCAAACAAAAAAAACTATAAAGCAGACAATAGGCATCACTTGTAAGTTGTAAATTGTATTCTGACAAAAAAAAAAGTGAAACCCATTACATATCTGGAGACGTGCAATTAATTTCCAATCACATACAAAAAGAAGTTTCAACAATCCTAGCCTGTCTTCACTTTTTTTTTTTTGGTTTCCTTTCTCTTTATTGTTTCTGAATCATTAGGTATGGCTTCGAATAATATAGATATGGAGATATATGTCGGTCACATTCGGTAAGTGTTAGGGACTAAACTAAAGAAATGCAAAAGCACCATATCATAGATAAGAAATAAATTTTGCAATTTTTTCTTTTCATTAGTTCTTGTCGCAACATGTACAATACAAGCTCTTAATTTATGTTCTTAGCATTTATCTGATTTAATTTAATTGATAAATGGTTATTATTAGTAAAAACTGCTCTTAATTAAGATGATTTTCTGTATGTTTTTAGAGGACAGGTGTCAAATGCTAAATGGGCAAGTATTATTCAGAAAAAAAAAAAGAAAAAAAAACACCATTCAACTTTTTTTCGAGTCTCTCTCTTCTCTCTCTCCTCTCTTTCTTGTTTTGACTTCCAGAGCTGAATCTTCATTGAATCAACCAAATACAATGATTTTTCGTCTCAAATCATGACGGAATCGAGTCGTAGGTGGTCGATTTGGTATGGAAGCATATGGACTCGTCTTATAATCGGCGGATTCACATCTAGGTTTCGGAGAATTTGGTTGAGAATAGGCCAAATCCGCCTCGATCTTCATGCATGGTAAGATCCTGAACAATTTTATACTTCTTGTTCTGATTGATTACGGAAATTGTTGAAACAGAATCGATTTGTGGTTTTGTTTACGGAAATTGATGTAACAAAATCGATTTGGGGTTTTGATCGAATTTGTGAATTGATGTACTCTAGTTTAGGGTTTTTCCTTGTTTGGCTAATTTAGACAGTAATTTTTGTTTAGATTGCTAATTTGGTTAAATTAATTTCTTTGTGTTCTCTGTATATCTTTGTACATGGTCTGAGGAGATGGAAGCTCGTAGAAGGAATGGATTCTCGTTGAAGGTGTTGCTAAGTCTCTCTCTCTTTCTCACTGATACAGATAAGTTTCTTTTTCCTTTTATTTATGTATGGTCATATACTGATTGTGTATTGAATGTGAATTGGTTAAAGGAAAAATTGATAAACTTTGTTCATACTTGCTTGTTCTGATTAATTGAGAATTGGTTGGAATACGGTCGGTAGAGGATGGATTACGGTCAGTGGAGGATGGGTTACGGTCAGTGGAGGATGGATTACGATCACACAAGTTATGAAAGGGACGGTTTAGATTGATTCCAAGTTTTTTTGTTCATCTGTTTAAATTTTAAAATTTTAAAATTTTTTAAATTTTTTAATTTTGTTAAGAACAGGAAACATGGTTCCACCATTAAAACTTAAGAACACAAAATTAGTTCTTAACCAATCATAATCCTAAAATAATAATAAAATATATCTTAAGAACACAAAACATGTATTTAGCATTGCACATGCTCTAATGCATCTAGGTAAACGTCTTAAATCAAAACCACGTGAAAATAAGAAAGAAAATACTACACATGAATTGAGAAGGTAGATATACTCTTTTGCTTTCGTCCATATCAACCTTGTTCCCTACTAGAATCTTGTTGACATTGTCAGAAGCGTGTTGCTCAATGTTTCGGATCCAATTCCTGATGTCTAAAAAGGAAAACATATATGGAAAAGAATGAATCATAGTTTGTAGATAGTAATTGCTAACTAGTGGAAATAAGAAAATAAAATTAGATAGGTTGCAAATATTTCTTTTGTGGCATTTGCAAAGTGATCGCTTGCAAAGGTTTCTTTTGATGCAAAAAAGGCTCATAATCCTATATAAAAACTCATCAGAGACGTACGCAAGCCCGGTTCTGAGCCTAAACAGACCAAATTTGAACTTGGGACGCAATTTTTATATATAAAATAATAGTCCTAAATTTGACAAAAGAACACATGTAGTTTAGTGGTAAAGTTCTGTTAGTAGAATAAGCTCGATCCTTGAATGCTACTTTCAGTGTATTTTTGGCTGATCAAGCATGTGTTTAGGGTCGCTCGTGTGTTTGATAATTTTAGGGGCCAATTCTTTTTCCAAAAACGCTAGTAACTCTATTGGTAACGGAGAGTTTGTGCGTAGAGAAAGGATCTAAATTTGACTATTTTTAGAACATCAACTATAAATGGGCCAAAACGTTTTTGGTATGCTTGGGGTAGCAGATAATTTAAAAAAGAAGACACATAATTAGAAGACATGAAATATATACAGGCCCAAGGGCTTAAATATCTGTGAGCCTTATGTATTGCGTGAATTCAATAGTTTCATCATTTTTTTTTTGTTTCACATCTCTATTCCTCTTGGTCTTTAGAAACTCTACTCTACAGTTGCTCTGAAATAGTGAACAATAGATGAAACTGGTATAGGAAATTAGACTGCTTCTAACAATGTTCTCCTTACTTGTTGATGATAGTAATGATTTTATGATCAACACTATCTTTCTCATTTCTGCTTAGTTCTAGCTTTGGTTGTGTTGGTCCAAGCGGTGTGGAAGCATATATGTAATCTTTGCCTTTTCCCCATATCACACAAGGTATAGTCCTACACATATAACCGCTGCACCAAGAGCCCTACCAAATAACAAGATATTTTCATTATTTTTCCTTTCGGTCTTTGATTATTTAACTTTGTACGTGCTTATGTGTCTTTCCTTACCTTCCTAGGTACATCTGCTCAGCGAAGATGATGCTAGACATAATCGCTACTACAATCATACATAAAGGACTAAAAGCTGTTACAAACACAGGACCTCTGGTTTTCATCACAAGTCCTCCAATGTAGTAACCAAGCGCTGAACACACTATCCCCTGCATACATTTTATGTTCCAAATGATTTAACATATTTGAATAAATAGCATACCGGCTAAGTCATTGGTTTACTAAGGCATGCATGAATCTTACACTATAGGTGATTGTAAGAAGTTTGTTGTCCCAACCAATGGCCCATGCATCAGGATTTCCTCTCTCCATCACTAGCTAATGCCACTATTGCTCCCTCTATCGTCCCCATTAGGCATATCCATGCGGTGAGTGAGAGCCCGGCCGGGTAAGTCTTCAACGTGATAGCCTGAAGAAAAACATTGATTCATTGTCACAATCGATCAACAAATGTATTTATATATACACACACAAACACAAACATACAAAGATCGCCTTACTAGGAGGAGAATCATGAAACATGCATAGCCAAAACAACCAACTAAGACCAAAACTGCGCCTTTAATGCAGCTATGAATATCAGTCCCGGTTGTGTTTTGTTCAGAGCTTCCTTTGGTCTAAAAGAGGTCTAGAGCTGGACCCTTTGACAAGGACCATGATCATGGTTCCTCCAAGTGAAGCCAATGTCCCAACCACCTTACTCGCGCTCCTGATACTTCGAAGCTTAACTTTTTCGAGCTTGAATATTAAGGCGAGGATGAAAGTGACTGCGGGTAGGGTGTTGTACAGGGCGGTTGCAAATGTAGCCGTCGTGTATTTCATCCCCAAATAGAATAAGTTTTGATCGATCACTGGTCTATTATATTTTACAAAATTACATGGTCAAAATGAAAGAAAAAAAAAATCAGATTCAGATAAACGGAAAAAGAAGAAACGCAAGGGAGAAAAAAAAAATATTACAATAGCAAACCAAGAAGCGTTATCTTGGAGAATATCATCCATGTAATCTTCGGTCTAACCATCCTGGTTTTTACATCATTACCAAGTTATGATTAATAGTAATATACATTAAATAACTATTTTACTACACTTCTACCCTTCGTACTAGGGTGGGCAAAATATCCGAAACCGAAAAACCAAACCGAACCCGACTCAAAATTATCCAATCCGATCCGATCCAAACCCGATTTTATAAAATACCCGAATGGATTCTAAACATCTAAAACCAAATCCGAATCTGAACTCGAACCGAACCGAAAACCGAATGGGTATCCGAACTAGCCAAAACATAAATTAACCTAAAGATATTTAGATTTAAAGTCGGGTATATTTATATAGCTTCGGTAATTTTTTTTTGGGTCAATTTGAATATTATGAACATATTTAGGTAAAACTAATTAATTGAGTTAAAATTTAAATTTTACAATTGTTGTTATTTTTTGGATAATTTGAGTTAAAAATAAATAAAAATCGAACTAAATAAAAAAAATCGGATAGTTATGAATATTTTGGATAATTTTTAAATATTTTGGGCAATTTTTGAATATTTCGGGTAACCGAAACCGATCCGAATCCGATCTGAAATTTCTAAAAACCCAAATGAATATTATATTTATATATCCAAAACTCAAACTAACCGACCTAATATCCGATCGGTTACCCGAATGCCCATGCCTACTTCGTACTCTGCACAACTGAACTTGGATATATTCAAATTCTGAAAACCACGTTTACTTTTTTCGTTCGCGTTTACATTTCGCAAATACAAGTATAAAAGAAAAACTATCATAGTCTCGAAAGAACTCAAACCAAACATTGAATTATGTTTTGTAAGAGAGGTTGATAAAGAAAAAGAGAGAGAGTACTTGTCGAAATAGAATACGAACGGGGCCATAACGATAGCAGCAACGCCATGACGATCGACAACAAGGACATAACTGCTCATGCCTTCGTTTAGGACAGCCTTTGAGAGAATGTCCATTCTTGCTAGTGCTACTTGCAACAATATCACTAAAACGAATGGCCCTGCCTTTTTCAGACCGTCCATACTCGTAACTTAAGATCAACAATCTCTTTTAACAAGAAAAACAAAATAAAAGGTTTTTCATTATTCATCAAACCAAAAATCAAATATGTCTTTTTTCCCTTTTCTATTTCTTCATTTTCTTTTTTTTTCTTTGTTCTTTTTATTTATTTCTTCTTCTTTTTTTCTTTTTCACTCGTGAAAGAGATTTAAGATTATTTTTTTTCTTCTATTTCTTTTTCTCTACAAAAATAGTGTGATGATAATGTTGAAGAAGATAAAATCAAATCAGATTTTTCTCTATTTCTCTCTAGATCTTAAATATGATCTAGATCTGTTTTTTCTTTTACTTTCTCGATCTCTTTCTCTACGCAAAAATAGTAATGGAAGTTGAAGAAGAAGAAGAACAATCTCTCTCTCTTTCTCTCTCTCATCCATTTCAAGATCTAGATCGAATTTCATCATTTTTTGTTACAGATTTGAGTTTTGATTTTTGATTTGTGTTAAATCTGAGTTATTAATTCGAATTATGTTACAGATCTGAATTTTTGTTTATTTATGGATAATTTTATTTTTTATGTTTTTCTTACAAATACTTATTATGCTATATGTCTTTTTATACCCTAAGTGTTTTAAAAAACCCAAACGCAAACACACAAACGCTTTTAAAATTTTTTAGTTTCAAAAGTTTTTGATAAAAGATACAAAAGAGTGTAAATTTTTGAGTTAGGGTTACTATTGTGCATTTAGGGTATAGATTTGGAGAGGGTGGTTAAGGTTTTCATTTACATTATAAAATTTTTTAAAAAAATTATAAGGTTGTTAAACAGTTTTTAAAGTTTTTAAACAATTTATAAACCTTGTACAAAACTTTTATAAACTTTGTAAAAAACCCTTATAAACCTTGTAAAAAACTCTTATAAACTTTTAAAATTTATAAATAATTTTTAAAGTTTTTAAACAGTTTATAAGGTTTTTAAACAGTTTATAAGATTTTTAAACAATTTATAAACCTTGTAAAAAATTCTTATAAATCTTGTAAAAACTCTTATAAACTTTTTAAAAACTTTATAAACCTTTTAAAAACTTTATAAATTATTATTTCAATTTTTCAGTTTTTAAAGACATATACATAACTCTAATAAACTGTTTTAAAAATATTATAAATATTTTAAACAGTCTTATAAAATCTTTTAAAACTTTATAAACCTTTAAAAAACTTTATTAAAAAACGTCAAAACCTTGTCAATTATTATTTTAATTATTCAGTTTTTAAAGACGGATACATAACTTTTATAAACTGTATAAAAAATTTATAAACATTTTAAACAGTTTTACAAAACATTTAAAAACTTTATAAAAAAAGATCAAAACCCTAGATCAGTAAGAAGAACATCAAAAACAAAACTAATCAAGAAATAATCAAAAACTCAAATCTGTAAGCCAAATCGAACAAAAAGAACCTTGGATTTGTAACCAAAATCGAATAAAAACTCTCATTTACAACACAAATCAAACAAACCCAGATTTGCAAAAAAAAAAGTATATATAAAATTCGGATATAGATCTGAATCTATATGTGAGAGAGAGAGAGACAGAAATTCAGATCTAGATCTGTTTTTTTCTTCAATGTCGTCATCACCATTTTCTCCATTAACAAAAGCTTGATATTGAGAGAGAGAGCGCAAGAGAGAGAGAGACAGTGTGTGCAAGAGAGAGAGAAAAAAAATCAAATCTTGTAGAGAAATAGAAAGAAAAGGAGGATAGAGAAAGAAAAAAGAAAAGAAAAAAGAAAGAAAAAAAATAATTTTGTCTTGTTGCTAATAAAAGGTGGCAGATTTGTAAAGTGAACTAATGTATGGTACGTTTACAAACTGATCATTTAAATGTGGCATTTTTGCAATTCCCCCATTATTTTTATTATATACATAAATTATTGATATTTTTAAAAGAAAAGTTTAATATTTGCGATTTTAACTAAAATATTTCATATTATAACTGAAAGTGTATAAATATTATTAAGGGTGTGATTGAATAAGAGAAATAAATAAAGAATAGAAGAAAAAAAGTAAAAATGAGAAGAATTCTTTTTTCTTAAAAGAAAGGAAATATATATCTCTTTTTTCTCTTTAAGTAGATAAAAGTAGAAAAAATGTTTTTCTTAACTATTTTTAGGAATTTGACTCGATAATATTTTAGAAGAAGAAAACAAAATTTTTCTTCACATTCGATAAAAAAAGAGATATATTTTTAAAGTGGATGGCTAAAATGTCAGAATAATTTTTTTTTTACTGGTATAAAGCTGGAAGAAGAATTTTGTTTATCCTTTATTCATTTTATTCATCCACTTTAAAAATATCTCTTTTTTTATCGAAAAAAATATCACTTTAACTTTATTTACTTCATTCAATGCGTTATATCTATTATCATCATTCACCACCTAATCCTTTTTAATAAATCTATGACACGAGATTTTTAAGAAGTTTTTTCATTAACGAGATATTACTTCAGAATTTTTTTACTTTATTTTTTGGTTGAAGAGTTTATTCATTAAAATCTCTTAGTTAATAAATTTTTTTCACTATTAATTTAGTTGAAGGGTTTAACATGATATGGATATTTGATGAATTTATTTTTTGCCAAATCCGTATTTTTCTTTTTTTTTTTCTTTTTTTTCTTTTTTTTGAATGAGTCATTCTGTATGGTTTGGAAATATATAGATATGGAAAATATGTGTCAGTCACATTCATCATCATAGATAAGAGTTAGGTAGGGATGAAACATAAAAGAAATGCAGAAGATAAATTTTGCATTTTTCCTTGTTGATTGTTCTCCTTTGCGGGTTACGTTCAGCATTTTTAAGAACCGCAACAAGATGATTTTTGCGTAGCTTGGGATGTTCCGGCAGACTGGTTGGCTTGGTTGATCTTGATTGTTTGTGGCTGCAAAAGCAACACAGAAGATTCAGAATGGTAGATCATGAACACAATGCATCTAGGTTAACGAATTGGGAATAGGGTAGTGTATGACTAATCTTGCTCCTAACATATACTACACTAGACATAAGATAGTTCTGAGAAATACATTTTTGTTTTGGTTCCTATACACGAACTGCTTATACTTTTGAGCATCGGTGAAGGAATACTACTGAGCCTAAGTGTACCTCATGATAAGACAGTGGAAGTAAAGTATAAAGCTACGGAGTTCATTGATACAAACCTCAGCTCTGGCATCGGTATCTGCAAGTCTTTGCTTAATATCTTTACCAATTGAAAAGAAAACTTCTTCCACATTCAAATTCGTCTTGGCACTCTGTAAGAGAAACCCATCAACATCAGCCAATGAAATGAATCAACGTTTGCTTATATTGCAAACAATAATAATACCCAGAGCCATTACATACAGTCTCAAAAAACTTGATTCCATATTCATCTGCAAGAGCTTGACCCTTGGATTTTGGCACAGCCTGGAAGTGAGAAACAAAGTGTTGTCTTACAAAAACAAAACCATGTGAAAAACAAGAAAATACTACACATGGAGGGAGAAGGTGGAGATACTCTTTTGCTTTCGTCCATATCAGCCTTGTTCCCCACTAGAATCTTGTTGACATTGTCAGAAGCGTGTTGCTCAATGTTACGAATCCAATTCCTTATGTCTACACATAGTAAAACGAAAACATAGAAAAGAATGAATCATAGTTAGTAGATATGTTGCAAAGATTCGTCTGCTATTGACTAATTAAATTTGTGATCTAAGAGTAAAGAAAATGGTTACTGTTAAAAGATGACTCGTCTGTAACATCATACACAAGTAAAATTCCCATGGCTCCCCTGTAGTATGCTGCAATAAGATCAAAACCACTTAGGCGATATTTCCAGATTCCCACAATAATAAACAAGGAATACATCCATAAGTAACAATAAAAGGCGAGAGAATATCTGAAATAAACCTGTTGTGATTGTACGAAACCGCTCCTGTCCTGCAGTATCCCAAATTTGCAGCTTAATCCTCTTCCCGTCCAGCTCAATCGTCCGTATCTTAAAATCAATACTGTGGAATCCACAAATTCGACTGAGTGAAAAGAAAAACAGAAAAACTAGCAGAGACCGGGAATATGCAATAAAGACATACCCGATAGTCGTAATGAAGCTGGTGGTAAACGAACCATCTGAGAAACGTAAGAGGAGGCAACTCTTTCCTACACCTGGTACATTCAAATAATAATGGGAATGGGAGGGAAACCGATAAAGGTAAATCGAGAGAAAGCAGAAACTTTTGAACTATCCAATAAATGGAAACAATAACCAAATGGTTACAAGCATTCCTTTGGACCTGAATCAATTCAGCCAACTTGTGTCAAGTACAGGGCAATGGTTATGATACACACAAAATTCAAACTAATGCTTGTAAACTAAACAGCATATGCATATGCTCACTCACAAATGCCAAAACATTTGGCGCAGAAACTAACATTGAAGGCGAACACTAAAACTCAAGAATCTTCTGTAAGAAATCATCAGAAAAAGCTCAGCAAAACTCATATATCTATACTAAAACTCCATTAAGACGAATAGTATCAAAAACTCAAATAGCTTTAGTTCCTTGATCCTTGGAGTAAAACCTATACATATCGAAAAGGACTAAACTACAAGCATCAACAACAAAATAGCTAAGAAAACTAATAGATCCTCTAAATTACAAAGGAAAAGTCGTTCGTAGTGATGATGACTGGAGTGAGGAAAAATTACCGCTGTCTCCAATCAAGAGAAGCTTTATGAGGTAATCGTAATCAGCTCGAGCTCTAGCAGGAGGAGCAGCCATCGCGTAACACACAAATCAAGCAAATCTCTCTGGGACGAAAGAAACAAAATCACTCAAATCGCAAAAACGAGTTCGATGCAATTCAAATCGGAAATCAAGGAAACAAAAACCCTAGAAATCGAAAATGAGAGAGATGTACCACCAGATCTTCTCGGAGGTGATTGAGCGTAAGAACGGAGTACGTAAGCAAACTAATCGCCCGTTGAAAAGTGTTTTTTTTTTCTCTCGTCGATCGAAATTCGAAGATGCAGAGATTTTTTTTTTTCCCTTTAGGAAGAGGAAGGATAGATCTGAACCGTTGGATCTTGTTCGTGCGTGATTTTCGGTTATTGTTTGATCGATTTTGTGATGGTGTATAAAACGGTGCCGTTTAGCTTTCTCATGGGAACGTCTTTGTTTATTTAAAGAAGATGATAATAGATTTCATTTTATTGACAACTTGATTCACTTTTTTTGCTTTAAGAGAGATGTTGAAATCTTGAATTTTTTTTTTTTTTTTTTTTGAAGTCAAAGATTACAATAAAAAAGAACCTTTCATCATAGTCACAGCTTTGCCAATCAGCAAAACTCTCTGCTTCTTTTTTATCATAATGAGTTTTTCATTCCTACGCGAAGCCTGAAACAAATTTTATTGATTGTGTAAACTTTTGTTTGTTCCTTCTTAGCTTCAAAATGTTAACAAGTTGTAGAGAGAGAGGAATCACCGAGTAAGCGAGGAAATCACACTTGTTCATCTTTAGGCTCCAGTTTTGTGCTAATCAACAATGTGCACTTCCACATAGGGTCCTAAAGGAACAAAAGAGGTAAAGGTCCAGACTTTTGGAGTTTTGAATAAAGTTGATGGCTTTTTCCAATAAAATGAAAATGCGAGATAGATTTGTAAGCTCATCGAGGAATCATAGACAGATCCTTCAGGTGTAGCAACTGTAACAATTATCAATTTTCATCCATTCTTGGTTCCAGTTCATTGACAGATTCCCAAGACTGTAATTTAGGTGGATACAAATATTTCTTGTTAAAGTTTGTTATAGGTTTTGAATATGACAAAACAAATACATAGAAAGTTTTCTTGAAAACGCGTACAACGATTTTATCGGTTGAACTTGCTTTACCAGCTCCATTGAAGAAGGGTTCGGAGATAATTTTATTAGTCGTTGTTCGTTGGACATCAACAATGGTAGGCTGGTAGCTCCGTTTAAGGCTTTGGAAAACATGGAGATGTCATTAATGGAGTTGTACTCACAAGTTGGGATCACAGGGAAATCTAACTCGATCAAGAAAGATCCTCCTTTCACTTTACTATTTTCCGGAACCCGCTTGACTGTGAGAATCCTTGATCGTGTTATAAACTCGGCCTTGTCTGAATCAACCAAACCGTTTGAGAAGAGGCTATGAGCAGATGCCAAAGTTCCATGACCACTTAGATCCACCTACAAAGTTAATGGACGAAGCTTTTAAGTAACCCCATGTATTATTTATCACCATTACGAATTAATTAATCGATGTGAGAAAAACGAATATCAATTGCAAAGAACAAACAAATGTATGTTAGTGTTACATTTCAATGAATTTTTAAAATATGGTATGTTTTGTTAATTTTGGTATAAAATATGTTTTGTTTTCTTAAGAGTAAACTCTAACTCTAGATTCGAACTCGCGAATTCGATATCAGTTCCTCTCAAAACGCAAAAACAGAACGAAGTCAAACAACCTCAAAATAAACAAAGTCTAAAATCGCCAAACCTCGAGTAAACCATCGGAGGCCGAAGCGACCATCGAAACCAGTGATCGGAGTTATAAAACAAGTTTCAGAAATGTTAAATTCGGCGGCGTAAGACTGAAGCCATGCATCGTCTCATGCTCCTCTTTAAGAATGCACACTGCTGCTTGGACTGAGTCAGTGAATGCATCAACCTGTTTTTGCAACATTTGGTAAGTTAAAAAGAAGTAAGTTACATAAGTACATTATAAGTAACAAAAACAAATTAGAAAAATACAATTACCAAAGTACTTCACAGGCTTCTTAGTGATTATGGCCATATCTTATATTTTCTTCTTTTTGAAATCTACGTCTCTAAGTGTGGACTTATATAGTAAACAAAATGTAGAAAATTTGGTAAATAGTCTTTAAATCTTCATATTACTCGTTTATAAACGCATGCGTTAGTGTTCGTTTACAACTTGAACTCCTTTTTCCTTAACCAATTTCACATCCAATGACTCATCTCTACCACTTGATAATCTTAAATAAGTTATTTCGAAAATCATTAGATATCTTACAACAAAAACCTGTCTTTTTCCCCCGATCTAGTGCTTCCATCAACGCTAACTCCAATTAGATTTGAGCATTATATTCTTTTTAGTTATTGAGAGATATATATCCTTTGTTTCGTCCAAAAATATCGATTGAATTATAAGAAAATTGTAAAATATAAATGTCAAATAGTACCAAATACAAAAAAAAAAGAAAAAAAAAACTAGTCAAAATTTGATATCTGATATCAATAAAGAATGTTAGTATATTATGGAGTATAGTTTTTCGTAAAAATAAGGAATTTAATATATAAATATATAACAGAATAATTATAAAATATATTAATAGGCTGCACAATCTTTTCATGCTCTCTTCACCAATCTTCAAAAATCTATTTAGGAGGAATGCCAATGTTCTCATGCTGAGAGATTCACAACTGACAACTTCAAAATACATATGGAAGTATCCGTAAGCTTCAAATAAACTTATTGACACATGCAGACAAACCTTAAAATCTTTTCAAATTGACGAAAGATGAATAAAAAGGAAGACAACTCTACAGAGTTAGGCAAGTATGAGAGCCCGATATGTTTGCTTACAAGAAAAGTCAACCTGGAACTTGCATTTGGAAGAAGCTCTAGGCAGCATTTGCAAATCCGTGTTGAGTCTCAACTTTTCTTTGTCGTCTCTTGCGGACGTACAAACTTTAACGAGCTCAAGACATGAAAATCCCTTCAAGAAATGCTTCATTTGCTCGTGATTCGAAACTATCTCGTGATTCTTTTAAACTGTTTCATTTTCCTTTATATATACATTGACAAATAGATTAAGAGACAAATAGATTAATCTTCTCTTAATCTACAATCTATAGAATACTCAAAGAGATAATGTCAGAGACGAAACTCCGATTTGCCTGGAATCTTTTCTGTTTTCCTTCGTTAATTTTGTTGTCACGTGAAGTTCGGTAACACACATTTCCCTTTTGTAAAGCTTCAGGTGAGAAACTTTTATCTATGAAAATCCTATTTGTCAATGTAAATTGTTTGTAGATACAAAAATGCTAATTATAAGGTTTCCATATTTTCAGTTTAGTCTAGCAAAGACGAAGGCTAGCAAAATGTTCGACCAAATTTCTTGAGATATAAGGCAAGCACCCATTTTTCATTCTCTTTTTCAGTTTTCCGAAATATCAAGTTCTTAATTGGTAGTAAATAGTTGAGAGCTATGTTGCATGGAAACTCCAAACAAAGTGCGTTTCGCGTTTCGAAAACGTTTCGAAAACGGAAACGCGATGGAAACGTGGGGAAACGCGATGGAAACGCGTTTCGGGAATATTCCATTTTGGAAACGCGTTTTCAGCACTGGAAACGTGGTTGGAAACGTAATTTTTTGTTTTGGAAACAAATTGGATAATAGATTGAAAATATATATTTGATGGAGCGAATGAAAATTAGAATGAAGATGATAGTTAAAATATTTAACTTTAAATGTTGTTTTTTTATCTTTAGTTAAACTATTTATAATATTTTTTATATTAGATTTGTGTTGTTTGAAATATTTTAAGACCACTGATAATTTTTGTTTTGTGATATATATTTTGTTACATTATATATATATACGTTTCCAAAATGTTTTCGTTTCCTGTTTTTTAAAGAAAAATCGTTTTCGCGTTTCCGTTTCCGTTTTCATGCAGCTTAGGTTGAGAGTTCTTTGTTAGAGAGAATACATAACCGAAGTTTAAGATTCTTTTTATATGTGAATGTCATAAGATTTTAGAATACATAAACCAAAGTTCTTTTTCATAGAAAACCATTGGTGACTATTTTTAGTGCAAGGCATTAAATAGATTATCATGCATGAAAGATAATGGGTACGAGTACAAGAATTTCAATATTGAAGTATTCGAATCATTTATGTTTAGTTCATTTACAACAAATTTTCCTGACTATGTTTAGTTATACACTTGCTAGCTAATTCTATGTTTCTACTTTGATTTAAAGATAAAATTTTGAATTTCAAATTAGAATGTATAATTACTTGTTATAAATTCTCTTTTGCAATAGTTTGTTTCTCAAAGTTGTTACTTATTTATATGTAACTAATAATTTTTTCACTACATTATCTCATCTTTTAAATCAAAGACAGTGCTAATAAATTTAATCTACCTTGATTATTGTGTGAGTGATTTTGGTTATTATAATTTTATTGAAGCTGAACTTCCATTGTCAAGGTTGTATTGCGAAAATCGAAAAGACCGTCACTAAAACCAAAGGTTAGAGACAAATCCAAATTCAATAGCTTTTTCAAAACGCATTTTTTGGTAAAACGCTAAAACCGTTTTTTGTTTGTTTCGGGAATAGCAGGTGTGAATGGGATAACAATGGACAAAGAGAAGCAATGGTAACAGTTTAAGGAACAATGGATTTGGATTTTTTGTGTTGTTTAAGGTCAAGTCTGTTCTTAAAAATTTGATGATAGGGTTAAAAATGTCAAAGAGATCGGACAGGATTTGCTTAACCCAGGAAGCACCAGTAGTTTTTCATTATGCCATTTAATTGGTTTGTGAATGTCTATGTTATAACATTCTTCTATTGTTATACCATTCTACTTTAAAATTAATTTTAACCTATGCACGGGTCTTAATACTAGTTTATACACTAAAACTAGCAATGAGAAAATAACAAAACCAATAAAAAGCATGAAACCAAATAGGCTAAATAAAAAATTTGTGGCTTACCTGAAAAATGAGACGAAATAATATCACACCCACTTTTTTACAATAATAAATTCCAGATTATATATTGATTCCTGGAAAACAGGATCAATTGTTCAAAAACCAAAATTGGAAAACTTGTTCCAATTTTTTTGAAATATTAATTAGGAGCTTGTCAATTTGATAATCAAATCTAATTTGGTAAAATGATTTTGTTGGTAAAAAATTTCAATTCATAACAGATTTGTCATTTCGACAATTACATATTCTTTCTCATGATTTTGTATATTTATTTTAATTTCTGTTACGTTTATAAATCAGTTATTTCATATAGCTAAGTTCGACCTAACACACAATTAGGTAGTAGTTTGGTGTCAAGGCCTCGTAGGCTAGTGGTCTTCCATTCACTTGGCACCTTCCCCTTCGGAGGTTCAACTCCTACTGCCTCCAAATTGTGAGGTTTGGGTCAGTGGACCAGCCCGTTGTGGCCCACGTTGCCGACAAAAAAAAAAAGTAGTAGTTTGGTGAAATTTATTTCCACAAATAGCAATTTATTATTTTCGGCCCATTAAAGCAAAACATACCTCAAAGGGCCCATAATAAAAATATCAAAGCCCATAAAGAAAAGTCTAAAGCTATGAGACACGTGTACAGTCTCGATTCTATCTAAAGTAAGCCGCCACATCTGTCGCCGTTGATATTATCTGGTCTATTTATAAACGTCATTAATCATTATTTCTCCCTTCTCTTCCTCTTCCTCTTCGTCTTCTCAAATTAGCTTCTTCCTTCTCACGCACAAATTCGTTGTGGAGTGGATATAATTTCTTCTCGATTCTCAGGTTTTTGTCCATGATCCGATTCTAGGGTTTCGAGGGATCGTTTTGTGTTATCAATCTGTTCGTGGGAATTATCAATCTCTTTCTTGGTGTTTCTGAGATCTCTACGATTTTTTTGTTGAAATCGAAATTCGAGAATTAGGGCTTTTTCGTTTGGTTCTAGGGTTTCGAAGAGCATAAGATATAATGCCTTCGGTGCCCTGTAAGCTACTCCTTCTCCTTCTTCTTTCTTTGCTTCCTTCGTTGACTCCTTATTATTCTGGTTTGTCTTCGCATCGTTTGAAACCTCTTGAAAAGTGTGATTGGCGTGGTAATCTTAGTTAACGTTTCGCTAATCTCTCTCTTCTTCTTCTTTCTTCTTCTTTCTCTTGAACCCTTTCCTTCTCCTTAACATTTCACCAAGAAAAAAGTTTGTGAAGACAGAATCTTTGCTCGATCGTTGAAGGTATGGAAATTTTAGTCTCTGTGACTTTTGCTAGTCTTAAACTTTTGTTCAATTTGTGGGTTTTTTGCTGCTTTGAATTGAAGATCATTTACTCATTGAAAGCTTTGATCTTGTTCTTTGTAGTTGTTACTTGTGTGGCTATCTTGTGGTATAGTTGGATATGAGCTCTGTTTGTGGTAAATTGGATTTCAAAGATGCAGACTTTGAGATCTCGACTTCGAGTTCCACACAATGTTCTAATGGCTCGAAGCATCATACCTCGCATTTTGGACCTGAAGATTCTTCTCAGGAATCTGATGGAGATGAAACTGGTTATAAGAACCAAACTGTGAATGAAGAATCAGCTGATGACAAGGATTTCGGCAAATCCACTTTAGGTTCTTTACCTCCCAAGTCTTCAGATGATGAAGATAAGGATGAGAGCCTTACAACTGTAAGTCAGATTTTTATTGTATCTGGTCTATTGAATGTGTGCCTTGTTTCTTGCGTGTAAGCACGACTAAAGACGTATACATGTTATCAGTATAAGTTTCCAAGCTGTTCTATTAGCAAGTTCATACCATCTCTTGGTGCTTGAAAGATCGTAGTTGTTAGCTGTTCTGCTTTAGACTCGTAGGTCGTTGATATCTCCTGTATCTAGTTAGGTTTATTGAACTGGCTAGAGCTAAGCAATTCCATAATAGTTTTCCCTTAAAACTCCGGAAGAATCAAACAAGAAATCCATAGTCTGTACTTAAGAAAGAGTTAAAGAGTCTTTGGAAAATGGGATGTCTGTCTCAACTGGGCATACCAGCAACGACAGTTAGTCATCTTATTCCCCGCTTACTTGCCTGATCCTATCTCGCCTGTTTGTTGAATTGCAGCAGAAACCAGTTGTTCTCATCCCAGCCATAAAAGGCAGTCGGGAGAAGCATGGCTTGTCACTGAGGAAGTCGAGTGTTTCATGGGCGGATGACGTGTATGATCCTCCTCCCTCCATAGCCTCGCACACAAGAAGCAAGAAGAAGCCGCAGAGTTCCAAGAGCAAAGACAACCACAGGAAGACTGGAAAGAAAGGACAGAAGAGCAAAGACAACTCTTCCTCTCGTGGTGGCAGCAGCAAAGACAAGAAGCAATCTTCTCGCAAACACAGTCGTGAGAAATTTGATTGGGTAACTCAGATGCCTATTGTTGCAGCATCTTCTTGAATGGCATTGGCTGCTAATTACCAAGCACATATAATGAGCTTGGCCTTTCCTCTTGTCTAATAAATAATCAAATCTCTTTGTTTGTGTGTGTTTCTTGTTGAGTTTCACAACTTTTCTTTTAACAGTGAAGATTTTGTTGATGTTTGCTTTTGTGTTTCTTTTTGGGATTCAGTTTCACTTTTGTGAATTAACTCATATGGAACTTTGTTATTGAATTGATGTTGTCTTATTTGAAACAAAATTAGTTTATGTATTGAGATCATAACACAACAACAGTACATGAAACTCTGTCTCTCGGTCTGAGTCTCAGGAGGTGTACTCAGCGTTGATCTTGACATAGTCATAGCTAAGGTCGCACCCCCACGCCTTTCCGGTAGCGACACCGTCACCTGTACACCAGTAAAAACTGCAATCAGGTCCACAATACATGGTTCATCTAATATGGTTAGTGAAAAGAAGCACTCACCTACGGATAAATTGATTGTAACAGTTCCGTGAACCTCGCCGGCTTTCTTGAGGTAGTTACTGGCTCCATCCCTGTGCATATACATTTTGATAAGAAAATGATCCAATTTCATTTTGCCAATGAGAGACAAATCAGTTGTAAGATAAACCTGTCAAAAGGAAGAGGTTGACCACTCTCCATGAGTGAAAACTCGCCGAGCGATATCCTAAGCTTATCCATCTGGAAAGAAACCCCGGCATAGCCAGCAGCTGCAGCTATGCGTCCCCAATTCGGATCTCTCCCGTATACAGCTGCCTGTCACACCAGCAACAATTACACTTAGTCAGTTACTATCAGTTGGAAACAAGCATGCTCACTTTGATCATTCATTTATGTCTATTTATGATCTCATACTTTGACCAGTGAAGAGGAAGCCACCGAGCGTGCAATTTTCGCTGCCTCTGCTTCAGTATCCGTTCCTTTTACAGTTACCTGGTGATTTTGTGTTATCGGTTAAGTCTTGTTTTCGATCAGAAGTTTGGTAGAAAAACTTTTTTCACTAAATTTATTGTGCACCTCGATGAGACAAGTTGCGCCCTCGCCATCCCAAGCTATTGATTTGGCGAGTCCTTGCATCACCTGAAAATAATATATTTTTAGGGTTCAATGTTAAGACCAGCTTATAAACAACTGTTCGTAAGAAGGCAACAAACATACATACCGCATCAAGGCATGCCTGAAGCTGTGCAGCTTCGTTACAGTTCAGAGAAGATATAGAAGGTGATCCAGATAGCCCGCTCGCCAATGCAATGACTGTGTCGTTAGTACTTGTGTCCCCATCTACCTATAAGACAATGTTTTCACTGATTCAGAGTCTGGAAATGAAAATAAGACGATCAGAATAACGTTTTGAAATTCTGTAACTTACAGTTATTTGGTTGAAACTTCGGTTTACTGCAACCTTTACCATCTTTCTCCAGATATCACTTTCAACTAGTGCGTCCGTTGTGATGACCTGAGAAAGAAATTGAATTGGCATTGTTTAACAACAATTTATATGTCTTAACGGATATGCAGGCCAAAATAAAGTAGTAGCTGAAGAACATACACCTAACATAGTTGCCATATTCGGGTGGATCATCCCGGAGCCTTTTGCCATACCCCCAACTCGAATTGTGGTTCCTCCGACCTGAGCAATTTCAAATCATTGTAAGATATTTGAAAGGCAAGAAACAGAGTACAAATGTGTTTCATAAACCTCTTACCTACCTGTGATTCAACTGCCACGCTCTTGCTTACAAGATCTGTTGTCGTGATTGCTACAGCAGCAGAATCTGCTCTGCATAACATATTGCAAATTGATTTGGTTAAAAGGATCACCAATGGCGAGTTAAGAAAGTGGATTCTGATCTATGAGTTCAGAGAGAGAGAGAAAAAAGACTACTCTTTAACAGAGTCTGATATCGAGTTGACTAGTGTTGGAAGTGCGTGGAGAAGCTCTTCCTGCGAACATTCACGGGTATTCATACTTAATCGGAGCACTAGCACGGGAAAAAAATAGGAAAATGTGTTGTACCTTTTTTATCCTGTGACCAATAACCCCAGTTGACTCAATAAGCACTTCCTCTGGATTCACTCTAAGTAGCTGCAACAGTAAAGAATCAAACGTAAACAATGTTGAAAGATTATGAGGTTTACGGGAGACACGAGATCAAAAGACACCAAGACATACCTTCGCAAGAGAACCAACACAATCTAACATATCTTGGTAACCGGCATCACCCTGAAAAAAATGAATGATCTCAATCCTTAATACGTATAACAGCAATGAGTGATACATATTACATAGCTAAAAACCAGATATAGTTCAGGCTATATCACTACCGTATGAATTAACTCCTAAACAACATAGCTCGAGATCTCTACTTATTTCAAGCATCAGACTAAAGCTGAGATATCTTACCGTAGCTGCATTAGCCTGACCAGCATTGATTAAAACTGCACGGGCCTGAAAAAATTCCAAACTTACTAATTCAAAGCTCAGAAGCACAAAATGTTTTAGTCTAACTCCGAAATCCAAACAACGAAGTAGAGGATTACCGTTTTCGAAGTCTCAAGAACCTTTTTGCAGTATACAACAGGAGCAGCAGCAACCACATTCATAGTAAACACCCCTGAAAAAAACTTGAAGAAGAAAGTCAGAAATCTGTTTTGCCTCTGAATGCTTATTAAGGACTACAAAAGCTACTAGCATTTGGACCTGCAGCTACAGCTTCAACATCACAGGTTACAAGAGCAAGATCAGGTTTCTTCCCTGAAGCTCGTAATCCAGCATACATACCAGCAGCTTTAAACCCTTTAGCAGCTGTAACTCCACCAGGTACCTAAATAACAACAAATGAATCAAAGTTACAAACTTTGAAGCAACTCAATAAAGATGATAACTTTAGAATAAAAAAAAGCAAAACCTGTTTCCATGATCCTTCAGGTAGAGAAATCGGAGCCGCTGGTATGTTACCAGACACTCTAAATTCTCTCCGCACAAAACTCTGAGACATGGAAATGAAAAACTCCAAAGTTTGAGACTTTTCTTCTTAATCGGAGACTAAACACACACAGAAAGTAAAGGGCTTTCCTCGGAAGAGATTGAGAATGAGAGAGAAGAGACCTTAGGCGCGAAGAAATGAGGAAGCTTGAGGGAGGCGAAGTGAGTTTGAGAACAGGAATGCATCTTCTTTGATAACAATCGCCGAATTCGAGATCACGAACCTGCAGATTATTAATTGTCCTTCTTTTTGTACTTTGTCTGAAAATCAAACCTTAAACCCTAAACGCCGTTTTGCCCGTCCAGTTTTTGTGTTTTTTTTTTTGGGTTGCCGTTTTTGTTATTTTTTTAGTCTGCGTTTGTAAATCGTTAGTGAAAAGAGAATGATTTGTTGTTGGTTTGTTTTTCACAGTTTTGTAAAACACATAAGTTAAGATCTAACGGATTTGACTCTAGCCTAGCCTCTGGATGGTTATAGTCTAGCCTCTGGCCAGAAAATCAATTATCAGAAATCGAGTGTATATTTTGGGAAGCTCATACTAGACGAGAGAAGAGAAGAGGTCAAGAGAATATTGAAAATCAGTCAAGAAGGAGTGGAAGGTCAGTATTTGGGACTACCTGAATCTTTTGGAGGATCCAAAGTCTCGGTATTAGGTTATCTAAAGGAAAATCTAAGCCAAAAGGTGATGGGATGGCAGAACAGATTCTTATCTTCTGGGGATAAAGAGATTCTACTAAAATCAGTGGCCTTTGCATTGCCTATCTATACTATGTCGTGTTTCGTGTTACCTAAGATAACACACCAACAGATAGTTCAAGTATTGACAGATTTTTGGTGGAGAAACAACCCAGAGACTAAGGGAATGCATTGGAAATCTTGGGACCAACTTAGCAGCCAAAACAGATCGGAGGATTAGGATTCAAGGACTAGAGGATTACAATCTGGCACTGTTGGGAAAGCAACTGTGGAGAATGATCACGGAAAAGGACACATTGCTTGCCAAAATTTACAAAGCAAGATACTACCACAAAGCCGACCCTCTGACGGTTTCCCTCTGCTCCAGGCCTTCCTATGCATGGAAAAGCATACATGCCTCTCAACGGATAGTCAGGGAAGGAGCAAGGAAGCTTATAGGAAATAGGAGATCCACCGATATCTGGCATGACAACTGGATAGGCTTCAAGCTAGCTAGACCGGCTATAGCCACCAACCTTGGAGATGGCAACATCCCTGAGATTATAGCTTCACTGTCCTCAGTTAAAGACCTAATGATAGAGGGAGGAAAGGAATGGAATTGTCAGTTATTGCAAGCTGTTTTCCCTGAAGCTGAAAGAAGATTGATAGAGAAGATAAGGCCAGGAGATGGTAGTGCTCAGGATAGCTTTAGTTGGGACTATACCTCATCAAGAAATTACACGGTGAAGACAACATATTGGATTCAACATTACATCATCAAGAGAAAGGGTGAGCAACTGATTTACAATCAGCAAAGCCTAGATCCATTATACTCAGGAATCTGGAAACTAGACACTAGTCCTAAAGTCCAACATTTCCTATGGAAATATCTGAGTGATTGCCTCTCAGTGGCATCGACCCTAAAGTATAGGCATGTGGCAAAGGAGGATCACTGTCTGAGATGTCAGGATAGTGCCGAAACAGTAAACCATTTATTGTTTGAATGTACTTTTGCCAGACTTGTATGGGCACTATCAGGAATACCTGTTGCACCGATGATGGAGATGCAATCTTTTTACACTAACATTTATAGGATGCTGAAGAACAATCTGGATGCAGATGAGAGGACCTCTGAAATATATAGACTCTTCACTTGGATCTTTTGGAGGTTATGGAAGAATAGAAATAACCTGTTATTTAAAAGAGTGGAATATGATGCGATGCAGGTGATACAAAAGGCAACAGAGGACCTATCCGAGTGGAAGGAAAGGGAGGAAGAGGAGAAGCCTCTGACTAAAAAAGATAGTGACATAGGAGTAACCTCTGCAAACGGAGCAGTCCATAAATGGACTCCACCTCCACAAGGTTGGCTCAAGTGTAACTCGGATGGGGCCTGGTCAAGAGAAGGCAGAAGGAGTGGAATAGGGTGGGTCCTCAGAGACGAAAATGGCAGAGTGTTATGGTGTGGGGCAAAGACTTTACCTTAATTGCAGTCCGTTATTTATACTGAGGCAGAAGCACTTAAGTGGGTTGTACGTTCAGTGGCTTCATTTGGTTATAAGAAGGTAATATTCGAGACAGACGCAAAAGACTTGGTAGAAGGGTTGAAGGAAAGGAACATGTGGCCGGTACTTAAGATTGTCTCTCATGATATAAAGCAAGGCCTTCAAAGTTTGGAAGACTTTGAAATCAAGTTCTATCCAAGAGAGAGAAACAAGGTTGTTGATAGAATTGCACAGGATGCTATCTCTTTAGAGAATAATGCTCCAAGGTTGTACTCTTTAGCACCTGAATGGTTAAAATTATGTATTGAGGCTGATAAGCCATATGTGTAATCTACGTTAGTTAATTAAGAGTTGATGTTGAGTAACAAGAAAAAAAAAAGGATTTGACTCTGCCTCAAATAGACGAGGAAGCTATTTCGTTTCATACAATGGTTTTGTAGGTGGATAGCTGTGGTCATGGAACTTTGGCATCTGCTCATAGTCTCTTATCAAATGATTTGGTTGATTCAGACAAAGTCCAATTTGTAAATTGCGTTCTAAACGTCCGTCTAGACTCATCGCTTTTTGTCTAACCAATAAAACAATTTTTTGGTACGTCATTTAAATCGAATCATTTGTAAATTAACATTTTTAAATCGTCTAATGCATATAAAAAAATATAATTAATAACCAAATCGCTTATGGGTATCTTTTCATTTTGAGAATTTGTAGCAATGCTAACGCGGCTTCATATTTTGATGTATACAACCCAAAAAAATTGTTTTTAAATATAGAAAGTTAACGATTTCGTAGAGACACGACCAAAAGATGCGACCCGAAAAGGCACAACCCTATGAAATAACTATAAATCGGTTATTTTGAAAAGATGCTATCCTACGAATTTGAAAGGGCACAACTCTTCAAAATAACCATAAAACAATTTTTTCGAAAAGTCGCGACTCTACGAAATATTTTCGAGAAGACGCGACCCTACGAATTCGAAAATATACGACTTTTCAAAATAATCATAAAGCGTTTTTTTTTTTAAAATGCAACTCTACAAAATATTTTTTAAAATACGCGATAAATACATAATAATAAATAAATAAACCGATTTTTTTTAAAAGACACAACTCTTCGATTGTTTTTTGACGATCGTTATTATTATTAATAGTTTACACCCATTATTCTAACAAACATTTATTATGTCTAATTATTAAATGTTTGATGGTTACTTTGCCAAATTTCCCTAAAAATATTAAGTTTATGATCGTGTGTATATATTATTACAGTTGTGTTTTGTGACTCGCATCACTGATGCTCGCTTCTATCTACGGCGGTTCACTCCTTCAATAGAAGTTTGACGCGACTCTTGATTTCAGATGAAGTTAATAAAATTCATTGAATTTATCTGTCATGCTCTGAATCTTTTTTGTTTGGCTCAACAACAACTTAATATTCATTCCAAGAGTTTTACAACTGGTAATCAACCTCAATACATGATTTTACCCAACTTGGCACTATAGAGTATAACTTAGGATCATAATTCCGAAAGGAAAGAGATTCCTTTGCTACCCTATCCGCCACACCATTTCCTTCCCTATATTGAACCGCAACATGACATTCTTAGAGTGGGAGAGAGTGTGTTTAATGTCTTGTAGCATTGGACACTCATCTTCATCATCGAAGCAAGATATTAGCTGTTTGGAGTCCGATTCATAGATGATGTTCTGATAACCGAGACTATTCAAAGAGAGTATGGCCCATCGTAGAGCTTCCGCCTCTGTTTCGATGGCTGTTCTCGTCTTTGGAATAGCTCTAGCTCCCATCCAACGCACTGTGCCCATCCAACGAGTCATGGTGTATGTAATATGTGCCAAGTTGCAATTATCCTGTTTTCTGGGATTCAATATATAAACTGGAATTTGTTAATGTCAAAATGTATTGCCATATTTATTGCGTCTCATTTTCAGGTAAGCCATATTTACTGCGTCTCATTTTCAGGTAAGCCCACACACTTTTTATTTAGCATATTTGGTTTCATGCTTTTTTGCATCGGTTTTGTTACTTACTCTTTAATGCATTGCTAGAGTTAATGGATAAATATCTTCCCTTTGTCGACAATAAAATACACAACACAAAAAAGATTCCTAATTTTCAGACGAATTTCAATATGGCCATCATGATCAACAAGCCTGTAAGATATTTTGTGGTAACGGTTCTTCTTTATTTTTATTTTTTTGTTTCTTATAATGTACTTTTTGGTGGATCTTTGTGGTCATGCAACTTTGGCATCTCTGAGTTTGTAACACGATCTGGGATTCTAAAGCCAAGGGGGTTCCAGATACTTCAATTTCCGAAGTATATGAACCCGCTTGGCTTTCAGAATCCGGGATCGAGGGATGCAAAATGAGTATGACAAGAGGAATGCATCTTCTGGGAACAATCGCCAAAATCGAGATCAGGAAGCTGCAGATTATTAATTGTCCTTATTTTTGTACTTTTGTCTGGAAATCTTTTGAAATATTTTAAAATCAATTTTTTTTTTTTAATTTTTCTAAATTCTGCAGTTCAATACCACCCCCTTAAAACACTAGAGACCAAACGCCGTTTTGCATTTTTGTTATTTTTGTGTTTTTTTTTTTGGTCGCCGTTTTTGTTACTTTTTAGTCTAGTCTTCACAGTATAGTCTTCACAGTTTTGTAAAAAGAATTGTTTGTTATTGGTTTGTTTAGCATAGTCTTCACAGTTTTGTAAAAACGTAAGTCAAGGTCTAAAGGATTTTGCCTCTGCCCCAAATACATGAGGAAGCTAATTTCGTTTCATACAAAGAATCCAAAGTGTTAGGCTTTTGTTCATTTAGACCACCCAATGGTTTTGTTTGTTGTGAAACCGGATCCAGAAGAAGACCGCGGCTCCTGCTGCATAGGCTGTCTTGGCTCTCGAGGTCTTGCAGGATCCACAAAGATCACCCAACCGTCCAAGAACTTAGCGTTCATTCCTTCCTTAGCCTTCTCTGCATCTTCTAATGTTGCATATGTAACAAAACCGAAACCCTTTGATCTCCCGGTCTCTCTGTCTGTGATCACTCTGGCTGCAACACCAAAATAACAAAGCTGTGACTTGAGTGAATTCGATCCTTTTTATCCAAGAGATGATGAATAAAAAAGGAGAGAAATATAGTTTACCATCCACGAGCTCGCCGAAAGGAGCAAATGCATCCTGAAGCTTTTCATTTGTTGTGAGTCTGGAGAGACCTATCCAATTCACAACAAAAGATACAAAAGAGTTTCATATAACAAAATGGGATAACATTATTTATCTTGAAGGCCTTAAAGAGTTGTAGTGTAATAAAGTAAACACATTATAGCCTTTCAGACAAACAAACACTCTTAAGGCAATCCACAACTCAGAAACATCCTAATTATTGTTCATTAAGTGTTCCACATCTTGAGGATTCTACAGTAACGAAGAAGGACTAGCACGCCGACTAACTAGACAAGCCTCTAAACTTTGAACCTCTAAATTCATTATCAGAAAAATGGAAAATTAGAAACTTTCATGTTGAAAATGATACTGAAGAAATTGGAGATAGCTTCCGATTGATTATTTATTTCTCAAAAACACTGATCCACATAACCAAAACCACCACCTATAATCAATCTATAAGAGGAGAAGCCCAAAATCATCAAAGCTACCATTATCTTATCACCGAATATCATCATCTAAGCAAAACAATTTCTTCTACGAAATTACCGCTAACGAAGAGCTTGGGAGATGTAAGAGTGGAGCAGTGGCGAACCCATGAGGAGGAGGATGGAGAAGACGAGAGGCTGTTGGATCCGGCAAAGAGACGGCGGAACATGGAAACGAACGCCATTGTAGCAATCAATCAGATGGAGAAGAAAGAAATCAGATTTTGAGACAACTTTTTTCTGTTTCCTCTGAGTAAGCCGCCGTCGCCGGACCCAAATCGAAAAAATCTCGAAGCTGCTACAGTACAGTCGCCACCTTGAGAGAGAAACGCGAGGATAAATTCCACTTTTAACCCATGACAGATTTTGAGAAAACAGAATATATTATATTTTTAGGGCTTATCAAAAGGGTTTTAATAAGTGAAATTAGATTTTTCATCAAAAGGCTTTGATTGTTTCAACATCATTTTATTGCGTTTCCCAATTTTTCATCTTTTATATAATGTTTTTTTTTTTTTTTTAAAAAATCTTTTATAAAATCTTTTGTAAAGTGCAATCGTTTATAGATTCATTTGATAAAAAAAAATATATATATATATACTAGATTTTAACACAAACATTTTATCAAAGCCAAGATCAAACAATCGGTTTTGCTAATATTTCAATGTTGTTTGGTTATTCTTCCAATCCAACCGTACCTATACAAAACCAACATGAGTCCCACATCAAATTTGCTCAAACTTTGATATAACGAAAGAATACTTTGAAATAAGACTGAAATGATCATTTTCTGGTTAATAGGTTCTCTGCAATAATCTACAAATCTATTTATTCTATCTTCTCTTTGGTCTATACAAAAAACATGGAACTGTTCTGGAACTCCTTTCCCAGCCTACAATCTATATTCAAAAAGAACCAAAACATACAAAAATACCAAAAAGAAACAAGAGGAAAGATCCCAACACTAAAATCCAGACGAATCTTTTAAACATCATATGAGTGTTGTTGATTCCGATAAACTCTTCTTTCCTACTTTCTTCTCCAGCATTGAGGTTCCTTTGAAGATTGTAAGCTGCACTTCCCTTTGGTACTTCTGCAACTGCAAACAAAAACACCATTGTAATTGCTTGTTACCAAATTGGATTAGTCAACCAAACCTAAATGATGCATGAATCTCTTGAAACTAGTATTATTTACCCAATTGTGTTGTCAATCGTAACCTAATAATGATCCGAAATGAAAAATCTCACTCACTTGCTGTTCAGTCATCTTCGTAAAGCCAAACTTCTTTGTCCATATAGACTCCGCTTCTTCAGCTGCCGGAAGGACCAGGTTCTCGACATTTAGTGAAGAAAGAAGATTCTCCACACACGCAAACAGCCCTTGGAAGTAGCCCTAGAGACCATTAACACAATAATGTAACTTTATTCGTAGGTCAAAAAAGAAGAAATAATGGGATGTATAGAAGCTTTACCCTTCCTTGGTACTCTCGGCTTGTGGCTACCATAGGAATTTCAGCAACTTGCTGACCAAAAATTCTCAGCAGCGCAGCCGAAACAACAAGAGAACTAAACCCGCATCATAAGAAAAAAAAACAATTAGCATAGAAGACAAACAAGTCGTAAGACAAATTTCAGAAATAGATAGAAAGAAAGCATGAATCAACAGCAGCAAACGTACTTTACAATCAGGACCAAACAGTACATTCCTCCAAATTCCTGGCCAGATATATTTCTCCTGCAAATATATCATAAGAATTACAAGGCAAACCCAACCACTTCAAAACATGGCTATTGTATTGAAGTTTTATCACGTCATAGCTTACCCATACACCATGACAGGAATGAGATCACGGCCAGACTTTGCAACAATGGGATCAAAACACTCCTAGAAGATTAAAAAGGCAAGAATAAGGCTGCATGTTTCTTATACATATTTTAGTAATAAAACCATAAGATAATCGAAACAGATCTGAAGTCGATATATACCCTGAAGATAACAGCCGCTCGTGAAAGCAAGGGTAGATGCTCTGGGTACCGACTTTTCCCACTAAGTATCCTCCACTGGACTGTATCCCCATTCTCGGTAAATATTCCTTTTTCTCTGTCTTTTCTGCAAATTAAGTCTAACAAAGGTGAAGGAATAGTTTGTGGCCCACAGGAAACAGAACTCTGAAGTGCCGTGTGAATCCTGCTGCAGTCGCTACAGCAGAACCATTTGTCCTGCGGGATTTCCTACAGCATTAAGGGAAGAAGTTCAGAAAAGTTGAAATGACCTCGTGAACACAATGAAGAAGGAGCCAGCCTTACACAACTTACTTTCAAATCACAGAGCCCATTCTCTCTCAAGCAACCAACATGGTACTCTTTCTCACACTTCAAAAAAGAAGAAGAAGAGGACAATCAGAAAAGACTGAGCTGGTAATGAAAATAGTTGAATAAAAGAGATCAGGAATCAAGAGAGTACCTGGTCACAGATAATAACAGTCCTATCATCAAATTTTCCAATGCTAAAATCATGGGACCTATCAACAATAAAACGAGAGTGAAACACAGTAAGCAGTAAGCACCACAGGGAGACAATGTATATATATAGAAAGTGGCACTTTAATCCACATGTAGATTCCACATCATGCACAAATCAGAACTGCCTATTGCAGTGGCTTGCACATTTTTCAAAACTATTGGAATCCATACGAGAAAGTTGAATATAGTTATGCAACCAACCTGCAGAACACACAGCCACCAATTTCGCTTTCTGGAGCTTTAACGACTCTTGTCAGCCTTATAACTATAGGCTTAGAGTTTCCAGAAGGATTAGTAGCAGCAGCCTTTTTACTAGATATAGGTCCATCATTGCAGCTCGAACAGTACCATGTACCTTCAGGCATAGACTGAAATTTCAAACAAGCTGCATATGAAAACACACATGGAGGATCAGAACCAGAGAGTAAAACGAGAGCTGATATCCAGATTCAATATGATTAAGGAAGACGTTTTGAAGTCTGTGCTTACGCAGTTTTCAATTTGAAATCTGAAAGTTGCAGGTTTAATGTAGTAAAGTACATGACCAAGTGGTATCCTAGCCTACCTGTATGAAATGCTTGAGGACATCCAGCACAAAGTAGCAAATCTCCACCATCCCCACAAATAGAACACATGTCATCACTGTCACCAGTTGTAATGACATGTCCATTCGCCAGTGACATGGCTATATCATGCAATGACAATCCGGAAGAGATGTAGATATGACGATAACTGCAAAAGAAACAGAAACTTCAGATACACATTCCAATATTAGGGAAAACAGCATATTTATTGGATGACTCACGGTTGTCGTCTACCAGCCATTCCAGCATGCGCTTCAAATTGCGAAGGACTTATCTGTTATAAATAAATACAAAAAATAAGAAAAACTACAACCGAAGATCAAACTGAGTCTGATGGACAATCCACATAACCACTGCATCCACCAATTACCTCTCTGCTGCAGCAGCTACATACTATACCAGTTCCTTGCTTGTAACCTTCTAGTAGTTTCTGCAGGGGGAAAATGTTAGCAAAACTAACCTTCAATTAAAATGCCAGTGAAAATGAGCAGAACAAGTCATTTGTCTGCAATAACAAACCTGCGTTTTCACATAGTAAGCCAATTCAGTCCCGTCCGGAAGCCCATTAGGCAAAAACAGCAACCGATGTAAATCATTGTCTCTACAAACATAGGATTGAATCATTTTCATCAACATCGGATTGCATTGAGTGATAGAGAAAAAACACAAGTAAAGAGGTTGATTAAAAAAGCAACACAAACCTCTTCCTATTGCTTCCTTCAGAAACTTTCTTATGGCAACCCATACCAGATACACGAGAAGTAATCCTACAGTATTAACGACCAAATATTTTTCCAAAGCTCAATATTCTCCATAAGGACCATAAGTAACGTTTCGATGACTACAGTAATTAAATGAAAATATCAAAGATGCATACTTCTTTGCTATCCGCTTTGGCTCATATAACGTGTCGTTTGCATATGTTTTCTCCCGAAAATAATCGTTCTCCAGAGAGCATGGAGTAAGGCTCTGACACTCATCAAGAGATTGACCAGGACCAAGAACAAGATAACTGCAGAATTCACAGATATCACTTTCAGATAGTAGCACAACATTAACCAAAATTTATATAAAACGGAACAGGTAAGTCACTACAGGGTCCAAGTATTACTATCATCTCCAAATAAAATCTCCAATTACTGATCAAGTAATAAGCCACGAATAGGAGATGATAGTACCTGTCATGAGAATGATCCAGGATATGGTTCCTGTCAGACATGCTATCGTTCTGTTGGAAACTTGCTGCAGGAAAAAACAACATAACAGGCTCAGAACTACTCTTCACAGAGCAAATGATTGCAAAAGCAACATAGATGCACAACCAATCTAAACACCTGGCCATCACCTTTCCAAGCTTGTAAGCCCTCCTCACTCAAAGCAGAACCAGTTACATTCCTTATCACTTCCTCGAGAACATCACGAGGAGCAGTCTTCAGTTCTTGAACTATGTTATAGACGGCCCTTCCATTCTCCAAAAATATGTGATTATTAGGATGTCTAGTGTTCGCACCAGCATGCTGCTCAAACTCATACGCACTTAAAACCTTTTCGCATAACAAAGTATCAAATCGTTAAATCATACAGAATAAATAATCATAGAAGCAAGAAAACCCATAACGATCACGAAGAGCAAACTTACTTTTGAGAAATTGCAAGTCATACAGCCACACAAATACCCACCCGAATGGATAATCCCCTGAAGCTCCCTCTGAAGGCCATTCAAAAAGTGATATAAAGAGCATAAGCCACCTACAAATTAGCGATATCGAAAAACCATGACGACAAAGCAACACAAAGATTCAGAATTTACCATCGATGGGGTTGAAATGTACTTGACTCGAGCACCGTCGAGAATACCCGTCGCCAATAGCTTCTTCACATTAGATGGGTAGCAGCTACTAGAAACAACAATCTTCTTCGGCATCTTCACATCCCACCCGGAAGCAACATCCTCCTCCAATGCCTCATCCTTTACCACGGGTAAATCGTCAAAATTGTTCTTTCGTTTACTCAACTTAAACGTGATTCTAGTGATTCCAGTCGAGCTAAGATGCCTTGGAATCTCCAACACAAAACGAGATGCTAACACATCACTCAAGTGCTCAGTTGGAGGGCTACCTGTTGCTACGGATGCGTCGTTTCCGCTGCTACTAATAGTCTCTTCCGAGCCGATAGCCTCACCGCACTCGACCGGATCGCCTGAACCAGATTTAACCGGGTGGCTAGAGACATCTCGAAAAAGGGAAGTGCTTTCTACCGGAGAAGCGACGGGATTTAAAATCTCCGATATAATGTCATCGTTGGAAGACTCTTTCGCTTGTTTCTTATTGGGAAAATGGTCACCTTCTCCGGTATAATCACGCTTTCTCTTCAATTCCACCATTGTTGATGGTGAGATTTCTTCCAAACAAACTGTTTCTTCTCCCATAAAGAGAAATGCTCAATCTCGCACGATAACATCCAATACAACAGAAGTTTAGATCTGAAACCTTCAATATCGTTCGTGAGAGCAATTCCAAAAGCCAACCCACGGTGGTTCCACTAGAATGGTTGTTTATTCTGATTCCAATCCGATTTGAGGAAGAAACTTTCAGAGGAATCAAATTAAACCCGGAAAATGATGAAATTGAAAGAAAACAAATCAATTGATACGAGGAATCAGACAACAGTAAGGTTCGGGTAGAATCAAGAACAGAGGTTTGAAATATTACGGATCTAGAGAAGATCTGAAGATAATGAAACGGAATTCGAAATTTGGATGGAGAAAAGAGGAAGGGTGAAGAAATTTAGGGTTAGGGTTACGGCTAGGAGATAAGATTGAGAGGAAGGAGAAGGAAGAAGAAGGAACGTGCAAGGCGGCAACGAATTGTTCGCGGTCCAGATTACTTTTCAAAGCAGAGAAACAGAAAAAACAAAAAGAAAAAACTACTGATATTTTTCTTTTTTTTCTTTTGTATTTAAGAAAAAAATATAGGGATATTTAATTTCGGTGAAATATCAGGCTTTTTTAATCTCATGGGCATTAAAAAATATAAGTGGTTAACTCGAATTAAAAAAAAAATAATTAAAAATAAAAGACATCTTTTATAGACTATGACACTAAATGCTAACTAATTAATTTGAAGAATATGTAAAATATAAAAAATTTTGTTACTAGTTGATCAATTGAAGAATTTGAAGAAATTGAAGAATTTGAAAAAAAAACAAAAATTGAAGAATTTGAAAAAGTTAAAGAATTTGAAGAAAAACAAAAAGACATCTCATACTTTCTCAAACTACCGTTCGATTTAAAAACATGAACGGTTCAGATGCAAATTAGTGGATCCTACAAACGAACGAAACATCGATGAAACTTTATTCTCTGGTAAAAGCATTATGCTTTGAATAAAGAAGAAGGTTGATGAATGATTTTCTTTGGACAAGTTGTTAGCGACAACAACTTTCACGTGAATAAAGAAGACAAGCAAGAAAGTCACGGGTGTATAAAAATTTGGCTATAAATTCACAATTCAATGAAACAATGCATTCACATTCCGGTGAAAAAACAAAAATTGAAAGGTTTTTCAGAAAAAAATTCACTTTTGCTAATTTATCAAAGCGTAGAGAAAAATCCAGTAAGTTTACATTATTTTCGTATAACGTTTACATATATCATCATTTAATATTTATAAAAATGTTTTTTCATACTACAATATTTATTCCACAAATAACATAACTTAATTGAGTTATATATTTTGTTAAGTATTTTTTCAAATACCTTTAAATTGAAGAGCGTGAATATTATTATAATTATTTATGATTAAAAATTTTAGTTATCAAAATTTTAAAAAAATTTAGTTACATTTACATAAAATAATTGATTGCTTTTAAATAAATTTCTAAAAACTATACATAATCGAAAATTTCTAAAAACTTATATAATCGTTTTTGTTTAAGAATTGAACATAAGTATTTATATTTGAATTTATGCATCATTAAATATGTACATAGTGTATAAATATTATCGATTGTTTTAAAAATTACATATAACTAATATGTTTTTAATTGTTATAAGAAGGTTTTTGCATACTACAATATTTATTCCACAAATAACATAACTTAATTGAGTTATATATTTTGTTAAGTATTTGTTAAAATACCTTTAAATTGAAGAGCGTGAATATTGTTATAATTATTTATGATTAAAAAATTTAGTTATCAAAATTTTAAAAAAATTTAGTTGCATTTATATAAAATAATTGATTACTTTTAAATAAATTTATAAAAACTATACATAATCATAAATTTCTAAAAACTATACATAATCGTTTTTGTTTAAGAATTGATCATAAGTATTTATATTTGAATTTATGCATCATTAAATATGTACATAGTGTGTAAATATTATCGATTATTTTAAAAATTACATATAACTAATATGTTTTTAATTGTTATTTAGCAGAGCTACATCTATGAGCGGCGTGGGGGATCCGGATGGTGGAACATCAAATGAAAACAATATGGTAAAATTATATTTCAAAAGTTTAGCTATACAAGAACTATACCATATAAATATATTTAATTATTGTGAGTTGTGAATTATAAATTGTAGGAATTTTCTAGATGGTCGCCAATGTTGAATTTTCTATTCATTGAATTATGAGAAGAAGAAGTGCAAAAAATAAAATATTCTTCGTCATTGCCACATAGAGACGGTAAAAGAAATATAGTAAAAAAGATTCGTGAACGAACATGATTTATAATTGATTGGACTAAATGTAAGAGTAAACACAATGACCTTAGAGCCTTGTACGGAGTATATCAAAGGCTTGTTCGACGTACTGGTGTTTCCATTGAACCTGGTACAGAAAAAATAATCATAAATCCAAGTTGGTGGCGAGATCGGAATCGAGTAAGAATTTTTTTATTGCATTCCATAAAATATTAATAATTACATATTTGTAAGTGTTTTTTATATAAGAGAAAATTATGTTGTAGGGTACAGAAAGGTCTTCAAGATTAAAAAAAATCCTCTACCACGCATGGATTTGATGCACAAAGTGTTTGGCCCACATTGTCCTGTAAACGACAATATGATTTCAGCTAGTCAAATAGATGAGATAGTTGAAGAAGACGATGTTGAAGTAGAAGAAGAATTTAAAGAAGAAGGCTTTACTGAAAGTGTACCAGAAACTTAAGGGCAATTCAATTTTGAACCTGAATTTCAACCACAACCAATGGAAAATCATCCAATTCCGCCATCATTGTCGATTGAGATACCTTCACATCAACAACGAGCTAGGCAAGATAGTAGTAGAGGTAGTAGAACTACTAGTAGAGGACAAAGCCAATCTAGTTGGCAAACCACTCAGACTCCACGCAGAATAGCTGTTATGGATACACATTTAACGAATATCGAGTCATATCTTGCAACTATGTAAGCTCCAATCCAGATGCTCAATGCACGAAACCAAACGACCGAAGATTATGAGCGTGAATCTTGGTTAAAATTGACATAGAGAAATTTACAGATTTTTTGTGGGCATCATCAGAAATTTTGATAGATTCGTTTGAACAAAAAATGTTTGTGTTACTCAAAAATAATGAAGAGAGAATTCGTTTTCTAGAAGGGGTGAGAGGTTACGATCGGTCTGGTACATTTTGTGGTAGTCCATGGAAACGTCAACTTAGTGGTTCGAGTGAACCAAGTAGTAGAGGATCCGTTGGTAGTGGATCAGGTTCTCCAGGCATAGGAGGATTTGCCCAATTTGGTGGTGTTGGCTTTACAAACATTGGAGGGACTTCATATTTGGGTGGCGCTAGTTTTTCAAATACTGTGGGTGGTGCTGGTTTTTTACATTTTCATGGTTCTGGCTCGCCAAACCAATTCGGAACAAGACACGGATTTCAAGTTCCAAACTCCAACCCACAAGTTAATGTATCTCCAAATCCTAGGGTTGTCTCTGGTGAAAGTTTGGCGTTTAGACCTGCGTCTGCAACCGAGTTACTCGATCGTTTTAATTTGTCCGACTTTAATCGCTCAGTTGGAAATAATGATAATGATGGCGAAATCTAAATGAATAACTATTTTAATTTATTTTTTAGTGTACAATATATTAGTTATCTTTCGTTTACTTAAACTGTATCATGTTATGTAATTTTTAAAGTGTTCTTTATAAAGTTTTTTTTTATGTTCAGGTTTCTCGCATTATCAAGTTACATTCGCGCGGATTACATAATCTCACAGAAGATGAGTTACTTGAGCTAATTTGTCTTGAGCACATGGATATCATGGAAACACTATTTAGGCCTGTTATAGATTACTATAACAAGTATTGTCGTCGACAACCAATGGGGTCTGAATAGGGATTAGGATGGTGCAACATTCAGACAAGGATTTACAACTATCCAAGAGATTGCTTACATCTCTTGAGAATGTGCATCGAGGTGTTCACACGGCTATGTGAGATATTACGTACAGAGTATGGAATGAAATGCACAAAAAACATATCTGTAGAAGAAATTGTGGCGATGTTTCTTGTGATATGTGGTCATAATATGACCCAACATTCAGTAGGGCTTTTGTTTGGACGGACACAAGAGACAGTTGGACGTAAATTTAAAGAGTGCCTAAAAGCATGTATGAAACTGTTTGGTAGATTGCTTAGGAAGCAGACACCCGAACAACTCTGGCAGGTACCCCGAGGTTTACGAGATAATCATAATTATTGGCCTTATTTTAATGGTTTTATTGGTGCAATGGATGGTACTCATTGTACAGTAATGGTGACTGGTGCAGATGCTGCTCGTTTTTATAACAGACATTCAGAGACAAGCATTAATGTTTTGGCAATATGCAACTTGGATATGTTATTCACTTAAATATTTGTTGGATGTCCTAGATCTGTACATGATGCAAGAGTTTTGTCGTATGCAATGGAGCGTGACCCAACTTTTCCAACTCCTCCATTCTCGAAATACTATCTTGTAGATTTTGGTTATGCTAACAAGCAAAGATTTTTAGCTCTATTTAGAGGTCATAGGTATCATTTACCGCATTTTCAAGATGGTTCCCCCCTAGAGGTGCAGAAGAGTTGTTTAATCGGTGACATTCTTCGTTGCGCTCTGTAATCGAACGAACATTCGGAGTTTGGAAGGAAAAGTGGAGGATTTTATCAGAGTTCCCAAGATACGATGTCGAGACACAAAACAAAATAATCATAGCCACAGCTGGACTGCATAACTTCATTTGCCTTTCTCAAATTCCATACATTGATTTTGATGATGCTTTGCATACTAAAGTGGGGAAGGTGCAGAAGAAGACTTTCTACATAATGAAGAGAGAACAACGGCAGGAGCTCATATGCAGATAATACGAGAGGGAATAAAACAACAAATATGGGATGCGTTTCATTAATGAATTATTGGGTTATTGATATATATATAAGAATGAAGTTACACAAGTAATATGTTTAAAAAATTTGATATTTTTATAACATTATAAAAAATGGTTTAAAATGTACTCCCTCCATTCCATGAAGATTGATGTTTGGGTTTTTCACACAAATTAAGAAACAATTAGTTGTAAGTTATTAATGCATTACTTTTTAATATTAAATATTTTTCAATACCTATTAACCAATAGTAATTCGGAATTTAAATATTTTAAAAAAAATTAATTACTTTTTCAAAATTAATTACTTTAATAGAAAAATTCAGCAAATTCTGCTGTTACCATTTAAGTTTGATATTATTCAGTAAATTCCACAAGAAATCAACAGTAATTCAGCAATTCAACAGTAATTCAGCAAAAATTATGCGATTATCAATTAGACCCTATGTTCATCTATACTTTTATTTGAAATATCTCATTTATGTCTATATTACCCTTTTTATAAATAATTAATTTTTCAAATTTTTTTTATTAAATATGTGAGAAACAATTGAATAAGACTTTTTTTATCAAATGAGCAATTGTTGTTTGATAACCAAGAAGTTAAATTTTAGACTTATAAATTCGTTCTAGTTTGTGTAAAAAACATTTTCTGAAATTTATACATGTTTCAAAACATTCAGATTACGTAATATGAACATTTGCCTGACTTTTGCTCAACAGAGGAGAATGACTCAGTTTGGTGGGAAGATTGCTCAATCCAGAATATCAAAATATCTTTGATTTGGTGGTTGATATGCCTCGAAAGTGGCAACTCTTTGATAAAGTTAGTTTTATCAAGAGAACGTTTCCAGATCATCTTCAAAAGCGAGATTGATTTACAAAATATTCTTGATAAAGGAGTTCATACATACAATCAATGGTCCTTGGTGATGGAGCGATGTGTGGAGAATCCTCTAATAGGTTACCTTCAATTCATACCGGTTTGGGTTCAATTAAGGAACATTCCTATGAATCATCGTACTCTCTAGTCGATCAAATCTCTTGGTGGTTTCGCTGGTCATGTCACGGAGGTAGCTTTCGACCCTTTAAAGGCTCAAACTAGGGAATTCGTAAGAGTGCGTGTGAATCATGATGTATCTAAACCGGTTAGACGCTTGAAGGTTGTCAATTTACCTTCGGGTAGGGTGGCCACAGTATAATATGATTTTGAAAGACTGCAGAAACGGTGTTATACTTGTCAGCGGTTCACTCATGCTCAAGAGAGATGTCTGATATTCCTAAGCGAAAGGGATCCCGAAGCTAAGAAAGAGACCATCTAAAGCTAAAGTAAATGAGGTGGAGAAGGAGCCTGTTCTGAAAAAAGACGATTCTCTGTTTGGTATTCTCAGAGAAGATCAGGTAGGATTGAATCCTTTTACTAGAAGACCGATGATTGATCTTGATGAATTGGAAGGTATGTGTATTTGTTAGTGGCTAATGGTCCTGAGAGGATCATCAGAGAATCTCGGGTCAAATGCACTATTGAGAACCAGATAAAGGAAACCATTAGAAAGAATTCACTGCCTATTGTGTCAAAGGATTTAGACAAAGATAAAGGTATAGTTTTTACTTACAATGAAAGAAGTACTTGTATGCCTGAAGTTGATGGGAAGATTGGTAATGATAAACTGCTTAAAGACGCATTGGGGAGTGGCATTGCTAACTTTAGGCTTCCGATCTTGGACTATTGTTAATCGGATGGTGGTTTAAGCTTGAATGATTCGGGGTCCCCTTTTCTAAATGATTCTCTAACGGGTTACAGAATTGGCTTCTTTGAAGTTAGTTTTTCCGAAAAATTAATTAAAAAGGGTCAACCTAGAAAGCGTCCTCAAAAAAAAAAAAACTCATAAAAGATGAAGTTAGTGAGTTTGCAAGTACTGTTTTGAATATTGATGGTGCTCTGATTGGAAAATGTGAGAAAAAAAAAGCGGCTGGGGATTTTGAAGATGAGTTCATGTGGCTCAGCGGCACAAAGTCTCGACAAGTACTAATGTTGAGATTTCAAAACAGGTGGAGGTCCCATTGGAGGGATCTTCCACTTTCCAATGAGTCTCATGTGTTGGAATTGTCAAAGTTTGGGTACTTATGAGAACTTGACAATTCCTAGACTCAAGGAAATGAGAAAGAACCATTTCCCTGAAACTTTATTCCTCATGGAGACAATGCACAAGAGAGATGTCTTAGTGGATTCACAAGAATGGTTGGGATATGATAGAGTCTACACTGTTAATCCAATAGGTAAGAGAGGGGGTCTAGCGGTTTTTGGAAGAATAGTGTGGAGCTTGATTTTAAATTTGTAGATAAAAACTTGGTGGATTTTCATGTACAGTTTGGGTCTCTTAGCTACTTTGTTACTGGGGTTTATGGCGCTCCTGCTATGGGAGAGAAAGCCAAAGTATGGGAGAGATTAATGCGTATAGGCATTACCAGAAAGGATAGTTGGTGTATGCTTGGAGACTATAATGAGATTTTGCACAATGGAGAAAAGATTGGTGGTCCAAGGAGGAGTGACGCCTCCTTTATGCCTTTTGCTGACATGATAAGGGTTTGTGATATGGTTTAGCTTCCGTCTACTGGAAATTGTTTCACTTGGGGTGGCATGTGGTAAATTATGAATTCAAAGTAGATTGGATAGGTGTTTTGGAAACAAGGAATGGTTCAGTTTTGGTTATTATCTGACCATAGGCCAGTTTTGGTTAAATTGCTTTCATCCTCAGAAGTTTATAAGGATAATTTTAGATTTGACAAGAGACTACTTAACAAACCCTTGGTTAAGGAAGCCATATTATCAGCTTGGTATGTGGGCAATTCTTCTTCTGATTACTTAGTGTCACACAGAATTAGAGGTTGTCGTAGAGCTTTGAGCAAGTGGAAAAAGGAGAATACTTTGAATTCTATGGATCAAATTAATAAGATGCAAGTGGCTCTTGAAACAGAACAGCCTTCATGGTATCCTGATCTTCAACATATTGCTTTTCTAAAAAAGAAACTAGTGGAAGCTTATCGAGAAGAAGAGCAATTCTGGAGCCAGAAAAGCAGAGAAAGATGGCTGAGAAATGGTGATTTAAACACTAGGTTTTTCCATGCGTTTGTTAAGGCCAACAGAACTCGAAAAAGAATTATGGTTTTGAAGGATATCAATGGTAATTCTCAAAGTTCTCAAGCTTCAAAAGGTGAAGTTGCTTCTGCTTATTTTACAGACCTGTTCAGAATTTCCAATCCTGGAGATTTCTCTTAATTTTTTCAAGGTTTTCAATCTCGTGTCTCTAATCAAATCATTGATGCACTAATTAGTCAAGTGACCAGACGGTATGAGTGGTTTGTTTTTCCAAAAGTACTGGGATGTGGTTGGCATGCAGGTGGTTAAGGAAGTCAAGAGTTTCTTTGAAGATGGGGTTTTTCCAACTGAGTGGAATTATACTCACTTGTTCCTTCTGCCTAAGGTTATTAAGCCCAAACTGATGTCTGATCTTCAGCCTATAAGTTTCTGTTCATTCCTTTACAAGATAATTTCAAAGATCATGGTATCAAGATTGCAACCTTGGCTTCCGCATATTGTCACTCCTAACCAGTCGGCCTTTGTGGCTGAGAGGTTGATCTCGGATAACATATTAGTGGCTCACGAACTGGTTCATGCTCTTAGGACTCATCCTACTATCTCTCATGATTTTATGGCTATCAAATCTGATATGTCTAAAGCTTATGATCGAGTGGAGTGGAGCTATCTTCAAGAGCTTCTAATCGCTATGGGTTTTCATCAGAAGTGGATTCAATGGTTTATGTTCTGCATTTTAACTGTCTCCTACTCGGTTTTAATTAATGATCAACCATTTGGTCTTGTGAAGCCACAAAGAGGTTTGCATTAAGGCGATCCTCTGTCTCCTTTTTTATTTGTGATGTGCACTGAAGGTCTTACCCATCTGCTCAACAAGGCAGAGCAACTTGGCAGCTTTCATGGGATATGTTTCTTTGCAGAAGATCCATCTGTTCATCATCTTCTCTTCGCTGACGACAACTTATTTCTTTGTAGAGCTAATTTAGATCAAACTAGAACTCTACAAGAGATTTTAAAGCTATATGGGGATGCAACATGTCAAAAGGTTAATTTGGAAAAGTCTTCAATTACTTTTGGCTCCAAGGTGGAAGTTCTTGATCAAGAAAGGATAAAAAAAAATCACTGGGATTGAAAATGAAGGGGGAGCCGGCTCTTATCTTGGTCTCCTAGAGTGTTTTAGTGGTTCAAATGTCCAAATGTTGGATTTCAGCCATGATAGACTAAAATCTAGGCTTAGTGGCTGGTTTCCTTGATCTCTGTCCTTCGGAGGCAAGAAGGTTCTTCTTAAAGTTGTGGTTATGGCTCTCCCTGTCTTTGTCATGTCATGCTTTAAGCTGCCCAAGATGACTTGCGAGAAGCTTACTGCTGCTATGTCGGCCTTTTGGTGGAATTCAATGGAACATGAAAAGAAAATCCATTGGTTGAGTTGGGACAAACTGTGCTTGTCCAAACAACAAGGTGGACTGGATTTCAGAGACTTACAAGGATTCAATCAAGCTCTTTTGGCTAAGCAGGCTTGGCGCTTGTTACAACATCTTGAATGTCTATTCTCTAAGTTATTCAAAAGCAGATATTATTCCCAGAACCTCTTCCTAGATGTCGTTGTTGGCACCAGACCATCTTTTGCATGGCATAGTATTGTCTTTGGGATAGAACTACTCTGCAAGGGCTTGAGAAAGACGATTGGCAATGGTTTATCATTGGGTGTGTGGACTGATAAATGGCTTTTTGATGGTCAAATGAGAACGCCTCTTAAAATCTTCTCATTCATTTGTATTTGAAAGTATCAGACTTGATTGATACTCAGAGGAGAAATTGGAATATGGAAAGGTTACATGATCTATTCTACCTTGCAGATATGGCTCTCATCATTGCTAAGAAGCCAGTGGTTTCACAAGAAGATTATTGGTGTTGGATTCATAATAAAAGTGGTGACTATACGGTGAGTTCGGGATATTGGTTAGCCAATCAAACCAACAACATGGAGTTGATAAGGGATACTGAAATGAGACCCTCCTTAAACGATATAAAATAGCATGTATGGATTCTCAAAACATCTCAAAAGATCAATTTTTTCATATGGAGAGCCCTTAGAGGTGCTGTTTCTTTGGTAGAGTGTTTGGGCCATAGGGGGATGGAGTTGGATATGAGATGTCAGTTTTGTGGTGATGAGGTTGAGTCTATCAATCACGTCTTGTTCATTTGTCCTATTGCACGACATATTTGGGTTCTTTCAGATTTTCCTAGGTCAAGAGATGGTTTTGATTCTCTGTCTCTTTTCTCCAAATTTTTCTACTTGTTCACTATGGAGAAGATGAACACTATACCAAAAGAAATCAGCTTCAGCTTTCCGTGGATCATGTGGTTCCTATGGAAGAATAGGAACAAGTTTTGTTTTGAAGGGAAAGTGTTTTTGGCTCCGGATACCATTGACAAGATAAATGATTAAATGAATCAATGGTTTATGGCTCAAGACATGAAATCAGTGAGTGAGAATTAGTCTGTTCCTCTAGCTATCTCTGCTGAGAAAAAATGGCAATAGCCTCCAGCCCCGTGGTTGAAGTGTAATGTTGGGATGTCTTGGTTAGGAGGTTTCTCTGGTTTTTGAGAGACCATAATCAGTAGAAGGGTTTTTTCAGGTATAAAGTCTCCTGATGATGCTGGATTAAAAAGTCTATTGTGGTCGATTGTATGTATGGGTTCTCACAGGTTTGAGCATGTTATCTTTGCGTCTGATGCTGGTGACTTGGTTAAAGCTGTACATAGGCCTGTTGCTTGGCCTCTTTTTGTTACCTCGTCCCCGAGTTATTGTGGAATTGGATCAGATTCAGGAATGGAGAATGGTGTTTGAGGGTAGATTAGCTAATCGTGGAGCTTTCTTGATTACTCAGAGTGTCACTCTGGATAATCGCTTTCAATTTTATGTTGTTAAAGGTTATCCAGGTTTGTTAAATGAGCTCTTTGATTGTGAGGAAGCAGCTTCTGGATCTTAGTTGATAGAAGATTTTTGGAAAGGGGTTTAGTTTTAGATTAACTCGATTGTGGGTGTTGTGCCTTTATTTCTACTCTTGTAATCAAACTAGTTGTTAATTCTCCCCTTAATATATATATTCAGATGAAAAAGAAAAAGAAATTGAATTCACAGTCGTCGAGCTCAGTAACGAGAGTTTGTGACCCATGTGGGGACACTAAGCTAGTCCCAAATCAAATTGGTTCGGTCAATATTACGATGCAACGAACTGGAAGTTACCACAGGCCATTTTAAAAAAAATTGGCTCATCGAAGGTTGAGGAGATTCTCCTCCGGTTAGGCCCAACCGGTTCACTCGACGAACATGAACCGGTGAGCTTAAAACGACGACGTTTCCGTTTTTTCCTCTATTCGTCGTTCGAAAATCAAAGAGCAGGTAAGATTAGGTTATCTTCTCTTTCTACTTATCTTCTCAATCGAAGCTACTCCATTTCTATGGCAGAACTCGGCGAACTAACTATAAATCCATAGATAGAGATCGAGAGAGACGAAATCCCTTTAAGCTTCAAATCGATGATTCGCGATTTATTCTCATCTCTGACTCACCGATTCGCCTGGCGGATTCCGCTTTTCGTTTACGGCGTCACTTGGACTGTGTTTCTGACGATTACGGTGGCGATCGTATCTCTCGCGCCGGAGTTTGCTTTCGTCTCGGCGATTTACCCGTCGTCTTCTTCCCTGGAGTTTTCGCGGCGGTGCGGATCAGAATCTTCTGTTTTGGTTCCGTTGGATATACCATCGGAGGTTTTGTGTTTACCGGCGAATTTGTTCCGGAGGTCGAAGATGGACCTCGTTGTACCACCGGTTTTTGCAGCGATTGTGGTGGCTGTTTCCGCCGTCATTGTACGGACGATGGGCCTTTGGGAGGCCGAAGAAGCCCATTGGAATATTATTATTATCATTGACACTGAAAAAAGACCACCATATATATAACCTTGTAATGTTAGTCTCTTAATTTCATTTAGAGTAATAATTAATATTGATTACAAGAGTAATAACATTTATTGAATTTTAATCAAATAGAATGGATTTTTGTGTATCAATAACATAAAATACAACACTTACGAGAACACAAATCACATAATTTTCTTCTAAATTTAGATTTACCAAAGAGAACAGCCAAAGAAATCCTTAAATTAAACACAAATTTGTGTTTACACTTTTATTCTGTTCTTGCACAATTTCAAATTCTTTGTTTTTTTTTCTTTTGCTAAAACAATATCACATTCTTTTAAAATGTATTTTTAGTATTTTCCTACCATTTAGTTAAGGAAGAGAATCGATGAGCTTGACACTAAAATCCCAAAGTTTATCGGCGAGAGAATTGTCCGTAGCAAATTTGCTCGGAGTGGTGACGTTACAGTCGGCGAAATATTTTCCGGTGACACCTTTCATGTTTGGATGAAGTGCCACGTAACATGTTGTCGCTGCTCCCTAACAATTCCCCCGATAAAATAACAACTTTATAATTTTGTTTTAACAAAATCTTAAATTTGTTTAGCAAAAAAAAAAAAAAAAACTTAAATTAAAAAAATAAAAAGAGATTTAAATTACCTGAGGTATGTCTTTCCACAAGAAGAAACTCATAGCCTTGAAAACCTCTGAATACGTAAAATGTCAATTTCAAATTTTTTAAAAGTGTATAACGAAATGTTAAAAAGTAAATTAGAGAACCGGTACGTACTCATTCCTAAACCAGAGTGACGGAAAAGATTAGTAGTGACAAGACCAGGATGTACCGAATTCACTGTGATGTTTACACCTTCTTCCTGTATCCCAAATCATCTTAATTAATTTAGTTATATCAATCACTAATTATATAATTACCACACTAATTGCAATATGTGTTACCTGTAATCTACGAGAGAGTGCATTGGAATGCAATAAGTTTGACAATTTAGACTGTCCATACGCCTTTTTCTCTGAATATCTAAACAATGATATAACATAGAATTATTGTGTTTGTACTTAATCAAAAACTTTAAATCTTTTTTTATTAAAAAGAAAAAAGAACTTACTCATTAGGGTCATTGATGCTATCAAACTTGATACCTTGAGAGTAAGTATAAGTATGAGCAACAGATGATAAATTCACAATCCTTCCTTCGATTCCACTTTCTCTCGAGCTACTCTTCATTTTGTCCAGAAGCAAATACGTCAACAGAAAATGACCTAGACTCCATTATAATATAAAATATAGCTAGATCAACTCAAGTAAATTATAATTTAAAAAAAAGGTTTATCACTTTATTGACTTAGGTATATTTCTTTCTAATTCATGTACTAACACGATGATGTTTTGATATTAACCAAACAATTGTCCCATGTGTTGATGATATTATTATTTTGCATGGTGACAAAGACACTAGCACAAATAAGTGGGTTAAATATTTTGGTCAAAATATTGTGTATTTCAATATACAAGGAAACATTAAATGAAATCATACCAATATGGTTTGTTGCAAATTGTGATTCAATCCCATCTTCAGTGAGCTGGAAAGGACAAAACATAACACCTGCATTGTTTCTAACATTTTCAAACACACAACAATAAACATTAATTAGAAACAAACCTCTGGCTAAAGTTAATTATAATCTTAATCACTATAAATTTAAGACATACATGAGTATGTTGAGAGGAAGATTAAGGGCAAGGAATTGATGGACGAAAGATCTGACGGATTTAATGGAAGAGAGATCGAGTTGAAGAAAATCGACACGAGCATTAGGGTTCATTTGAAGAATCATCTCTTTGGATTCATTAGCAGCTTTGGTGTTTCTTGCAGCGATGATGACATGAGCTCCTCTCATTGCTAACACTCTTGCTGCCTCCAATCCAATCCCACTTGTTCCACCTTTATTTTTTAATTTCATTTTACCATTTAATTAAGGATATTGCAAGCAATATGTGTCTATATATATAAGTAAAATTCGAATTTCCCAGTCTTTGATAAATTAAAATCCATGCATTTTGGGTGGGTCAATTGCAACTATATAAAAAACTATCTGAAACAAATGTAAATGAATTGTTGCAACTTTTTTTTTTAAAGAAAATCTTTGTATGGTCGTTACAATTCAGAAGAAGGAAAAACAAAAATGTCTCTTCTTTTACCTTAAATCTTAAGTGTTTGACTTTTTCCACCATTCAATGATATTTCATATATTACATTAATTCAAAATCTAGTAAATTGACTAAATTGTAGTATTCTTTTGGGCAGAAAAGTCTTCCACGACACCAAAACGTATGATATTACATGGCAATAAATATGATGTTTTTCTCCACAATATGGAAAATAATTGATAAAAAAGAACAGTAATTATAAAAAAAAATAGAACCTGTGATTATAGCAGTGAGATGATTAGCATCAATGGCATGAGTAACATCTTCAGCTGTTGAAGCTGATCCAAATCCACTCTTTCCTGCTTTTCCTGTAACCATCCCATAAATCCCCATTATCTCTCTGTCTCTCTCTCTCTAAAACCCTAAAAAACTAATGTTGCAGATTGTCAAGAAGAAGAATGGAGAAAATTGAGAGTTTTAGAGGTTAAGGAAGAAGAAGAGTCCTGTTTGTTTGGCTATAAATAGACTCACGCGTAAGTAGATAGATCGAAGAAGAAGAGTTGCTGTTGACAGGTGGTCCATTAAGTTTCTAGATGACAGCTAATTAATAATTAATTAATTAATTAATTATAGATTTTGTTTGAATGATTGATTAGTAAACTAAATCATTACTAATATGGAGTATATAGTAACAAATCCAATATAATCTTTGAATTACTGTATAGTATTATTCACCACCTTAATTTCTATATACAAAAATTGAACCTTTTTTATATCTATATAAAAATTCTATTCAAACATATTTTCATAACTCATAATTAACGTTGACTCAAGATCGTTTTTTAGAATGGACATGCATGTAGAAAACAATTAATCGAAATGATAAAAATAAAATTACGAAATATTGGATTTTCCTTATTACCATTTTCTTAATTTTATTTTTATTTATTTAATTTCTCTCCCAAGTCTTGTGATTCAAAGGTTCCATCCAAAATTCAGAAATGGATGACTAGGTTTCACTTTTAATATAGCCGGGTTAATTATTGATAGGAATTTTTTAAAAACAGTATATAGCAAAATTATATGGTTTGCATATAATATCATAAGTCATATATAGCAAACAAATCATAAATTATGCCATGATAACAAAACATTTTGGGATAGACAATCGAGAAGAATGAATACATGAAGAAAAACCTTTGATTAAGAAAAGGCCAAAAGTTTAGATGAATTTTTGTTTCTTTCATTAACTAAACAATAATTTTCTAACGTCAAGATATGAATTTGGTACTAATATTTTGTTGAGGAATTAATTTGATTTTGATAGTGTCTAAGGTTTTTGATTTGATGTTGATGTGTGTAAGAGGAAAAGGCTTTATTTCCATCGAGTGGATTTTATAACAAACTCGTAAACAAATTCATAAAGAGGAAATATAACACTATAAGCTTGGACACTATAATCTTTTATTAATTCATAACCCACTTGACTTCAAGGCCGACCTTACACATAATCTTATTGTGTAAAACATTCGTCATTATGTAAAACATTCATGATATCTTCCTTTAAGAATGTTTTTATAATCGGGTTTTGATGAAATACACAAAATAATTGACTCAAACCAAGTCAACTAAATACACAAAATCGAATTTTTAACTCAGACTAAACCTACTAACTAAGCATCTATTGATAGAGTGGACCCATATTTTTATCCCAACATTTAAAATGACCAAAGTTATATCTTTTTTCTATATATAATATATATCATTAGGCTTGCATAAAATATTCATCTTTGATAAATAACAATTTTATTATATAAAATTTGATGCGACAAATTTTGTAATTAATACGATTGTAACACATGTTAGTTAAACGGTCAGATTTTGACACATGTTTAAAAAATTCCATGAGATCTTGCCATGTCAAACAATTTTTTTTAAATTAAAACTTATATATTTAGTTTTATATTTGATTTAAAATAGATAAAAAAAAGATAATAAATCAAATACTTTTTTCTAATTGGAATATTCTAATATACGTGTAAAAATATTTTGAATTTGGATAAACATAGTTTTACATATCCAAATCTTCAAAAATTATAATATTTCGTCTTTATTTAAACATTTTTGTACTATTTCTATCTTTTCACCGAACACTATAAAAATTCAATAATCTCTTTAAAAAAAAAGGTTTTTCATCAGGAAAACAACGATTACAATCTTATTTGATAAGTGTGATATAAATTTCTCTATAAGAGGTTTTTTGTATTTGATTTTTTTCACGAGTTATAAAATATTAAAAGAGTAAAAATAATTCAATTACAAATACAAGAATAAATTCATCAATAGTTTGAAAATAGATATTTGCATACTAAAAATAGTAAAACAAAGTATACATAATTTAAATAGGAAAAAGAAAAACTAATAATTTGAAAATATGTGATAAATTTTAACTGTAAATCAAATAGCAAAAGCATAGAAATTGATAAATAAATGTTATGCTTCTCAATCAATGGTTTTGTAGCAACATTCTTAATTTTATTTTAGTTATTTTATTTTATTTTTCTCAATAAATATTTCATTTTTTCCAAATTTGTAAAATATTAAATTACAAACCGGCATATATGCGAGTCTTTAATGTAGTTAACAAAGAAAACCTACAAACAAAATAATACTCAACTATATAGCAATAAAGACAACACAGTAAATGAAAGTATAACTGTTAATTCATGAACATGAAACATAAACATGTTACTACAACTTACACCTAAGTTGCGTTACACATAAGTGAAACGCAATGTGAATTCATCTTTTTCAAAATTAAAACAAACATGAAATGAGACGTTAAATGAAAATATGAATCATAAAACTAAGTTGAATAATAATAACCAAAAAAAAAACCCAAGTCGAATCGTATACGTTAAGCAAACTTTAAGCGTACCAATTTAGTGTTCCCAAAGTTTCAGTACTCTAAAAAGACATTTGCTTGTTTTATACCACCTTTAGTGAGTTTCAACAACACATTTGCATCTTTCATTCATCGGTTCAGAGAATTGGACATTTGTTGAATAAAGAAATGAAATTGGGTTATCATAGTAAAAAGGTTGGAAAAAAATATATGAAAATAAAAATGAAACTGTTTTGTTGTCATTACAGATTTTCAAAATAAAAGTTTGCATCTCAAAAAACGAGCTGAAAGACCAACCCCAATTGTTAAGCAAGCAGTCTCCTATAAAGCTTGTACAAATATAATGACGGTATTAAGAAACTATATTGTAGAAGAACAAATAATGACGATCGATGAATTTGATAGCCAAGCAATCGAAAATGTCGAAAAACACAGACCTGTAATGGCTTAAAAATGGTTGAGATGACCATCCTCTGCTCTATCGCTTTGTGACAGAGCAAGACGACCACGAGCTTCGCTTTTCCCTTTAATTGTACAACTTCATTCACCGTTATCTTGAAACACCTGTGATTTAGAGAACAGTGTTATTGCGATTGTATAGAGATTAAAATGTTCGATCAGTTTTTAGTTTGATTGGCGCCTTACCGCTAGAGAAAACCTCCACCGGTCCAAGCAGTGTCTGATTTCCCATTTTGCCCAACAGATTTCTTATCGGCTGCGCTTTGATAGTAACCATCATCATCTTTACCATCGTTATCATCCCACCCAGCCCAACCGTCATCATCATCATTAGAAGTCGACACCTTTGGTGCTGCTTCCTTCTTGTTATTGTTCTCTTCTCCCCAGTCGTCCCAGGAATTCGAGTTACGATAATTGTTGTGATTACCAGTTGATGATGATTGTAACCCTCCAATAGATGAATTTGCTGGTTTGTTCTGGTAGTAGCCGTTGCCCTCGTTTCTATTATTCTGTTGATTCCAGGTTGCTGACTCTTCTTTAGTGAACTCTTCCACCTTTTGCGACGCAATTGCCATTACTCCTTTCATGATCCCCCATGTCCTCTGTCCTATCTCTGTCGTCTTACTCGCCACAACATTAACGGTCTCACTGACCGTCTGATCTAAGCCACCTTCTTTGACCTGCAATGAAATGAACATAGGTTTCTTATCTCATTTGACTTCAATCTCCGAAACTCCCGCTAGTATTAGGCAAAGAAAATGTATAGAGAGCATCCAGCATTATGCTCTAATCAGAGTTTTAGTGGAATTCACTTCAGATTTTGCAAGAGACATAAAGTTAAAACACATTGAGCCTCGATTTAAGAAGATTATGCAGGTAGACAAGAGTCAAGACTCTTTAACTTTTTGTTACCTAACAATGTCGAATATAGGATAACCCCAAAACATCGACCTCTGACCCAGCTAACACCACCACGATAACAGTATAAACTAACTAACATGGAAATGAGATAAGGAGACTACAAATTGTTACTGATTCCGAACAGAGTGATAAAAGAGGTACCTTGGAAGTGAACTCCATGGTCCCTGTCTGAACAACATTCGCAGCAGATGCAGCAACCAAAGACAATCTTCCGAAACCCTTGGAACATTAGAGCGAAATGAACACAATCAAATACATAAAAAAAAAAGAGGGATCAAATCACTCAACATCTAATCAAAAAGCATCAAAATTTACCTCAGACATAACAGAGAAAACATCACCACCCTGTTGATTACTTCTCGGAGCTGGACCTGAGCTAGATCCAAATCCCACATACTTTCCACCTTGCGAAGGAGGAAGACCCTCAGGCTTAGACTCATTCTCAGCCATCCTCTTCGCAAAGAAACTCTCCTTGTTAGCAGCAGAAGCCTCAAGCTGAGACCTCGAATATATATCCTCCGACGATTTCGACTTCGCCGGTGCGCCACGTGCTCCTCCCGAAGCCCTAAAATCAGTCGCAGATTGATTCCGTCTCATATCAGAAGACGATCTAAACGAATCATCATTATCCCAATTATCCCAACCACCATTGTTTCCGTTACCGGAATCTCTACCTCCCTGAGACAACGGAGGCTTCTTATTCATACCACCACCACCAATCGATTCCTTAACAACCGGTGGATCTCTCCATTGTCTTCCCTCAGCTAAAGCTTGGATCCGATCACGATACACAGAAGCAGCGTTTGAATTGTACTTTGCGATGATATCAGTCTCTTTAGAGATCCCGTATTGTGCGAAGAATTTGTTGAGTCGTTCGTTACCTCCGGCGTCCATTTTCTTGACCTGGATCTCAGACCATGAATCCATGGTCACGGATCTGACGAAGGAGATGTGAACGCCTAAGCCACGGTGCTTACCGGAGCATTCCAAGCACATGAAGATACCGTACGAAACAGAAGCCCATTGAGGATTCTTCTGGGAGCAATCGACACATACCTTGTTCTCAGGCTGAGATTGGAGTGTGCGTAATCGTCTCGCTGCCGCCATTAATTCCGGTTTTCCGATCACCGACTAATTCCGATCTGGTTTTTTGACCCGACCCGGAACAGATCTTATTCAGGTCCAGATTCTGATTAAGACTGATGCGTTTTTCGCTCGCTCGTTTGGATGATAATAAAACGTGGTAACTTGGCGTTTCTTTGTGCGTGTTTTTGGCACGTGCGAGGTTCGCGGCAGCTTCACTGAAAAATTCCAATATTAATAAGTGTTTTTTTTTGTTCTGCTAAAACCCATATATGTAGTACAGTATAATTTTTTTTTTTTAAATTAAGTGTGAAAGATCGATTTCCCCTTACTAAAATTATAAAATAGAAAATTTTACTCATTTTACTTGAGCAAAAAAAAAGTTATGGGCCTACCATTTACACAAAGTGATACTAGAAAAATGTTTTTTATACTTGTCCATAAAACTTTATATTTTATATGTCTTGGTCTATCAATTTTTTTAGTTTTCCTATAAAAAATTGTCCATAAAAAACTCACATAAAATTTTAGGTGTTAGGTTTTGATGTACAAATTTTAATAGTAGACAGTTTTGATAATATATTAAGATCATAACATATATTAATTCAGTCAAGATGTGATTAACAAGAGTGTTCCACCTAGATACCTCAATGATCTTTCTAATTGTGTAATGCTATTGTTCTAACTATGCAAAATTTCCATTCTTTAGCCAAATTTGATAATAATAAAAATTTCGTTTTGTTTTGCTTCTCAGGGAACGCCTCTGGGATCAAATTGTGTTGGTGAGCAACTCCATCGCTGGGTCGAGAAGCTGAATATTACACTTGAAGCTACGCCAAACTAAATCTTAGTATGTGGTTTTGAATGATTTGGTGTTATAAACCATTTTAGATGTTGTTTTTAGTTGCTCTCTGTAAACTTTCTCATGGTGTTATTAACTTTTTCAGGCCAAAGAAAGAACGCTCAACGTCTCAGCCACCTCTTTTGCTTTTCAAAATCAAGTGGAATACGTTATTCCTGTGTATTCCATAAATTTTTTACCATTTACATGGAATAAAAAAATAATTTTATCCCATTGAATCCCGTAACACATGTGGGATTATAGAGAAATGAAGTTAAAAAGCATTCATAAAGAAAAAAAGATCATGAATAGAAGGAATAGAAAACCCACCATGAACACGTTTGATAATGAATAATATTATTAAGTTCAATTATATTTAATTTACATTCCATTTTATTCCTGTAAAAAATTACCATTTATCTTACATAAATATTTTATGTGATTATTCATTCCATTCATTTTATTTATCTAATTGCCATTATTCCATTCAATTTTATCCCATTTCTTTTGATTCATCTTATTCCAATCATTCCAAAATTTGACTACAATTTAGACCCAAAGGGGCTTTTTTCATGTTTTAATCAGTTTATTACTTTAGCTTTTGGACTAGAAAGAAGCAAAATTACTTCCTAAGTATGTATTAAGTTGGTTTAGGCTGGTATGACTCGGGTTCACATCACTTGCTAAAAGATTTTTTTAAGTGCCCAATTTCCAACTTTTGTTGCTAAACCAATTCCCCCGTGAACTTATGCGTTCCTGATTATTTATACGTGATCTATTAAGATATGTCTGTACCCCCATGAACTACCTATAAATTTGAATAACCCCCATAACCTATTAAAATGTGGTCAATTTACACAAACCGTAAACGGAATTTCGTTTCCGTTAACAGAAATTGACGTGGATTAATAGGATTGCTTTTGGTTTAGACTTGACCAAAATTAATTGATTTTCTTCCGGTTTGATTGTAAAAACGACGCCCGTTTTTACATTTGGGGAAAAAAAAAATTGGGGTTTCTTCCCTAAATCCATCTGTGTCTCATCTCTCTCATTCTCCACTCTCTCGAACCACTATGTGATGCATCAACGAAAAAAGCTCACGGTGTCGTTGTGTTTTTAGATCATAATGTCTTGTGTGGGTGCTGCATAAAAAGAAGTGAAATCAGATGAGATATGCTAAAAAGAATAAATGCAAAAGAAAGAAGCTGAGATACACAATTTTTCACTCTCAGCGATCTCGTATGAAAAGTAGATGTGTAGATGCAAAAAAGAGATACCCCGTGGCCACATGGAGATGTCTGAGAAGTCGGCTAGCTCCTGCGTTAGAGAAAGAGTATTAGACTCAACATGGGATCAGTTTCACTGATTAAACTCAACGGGAGAACAATTTGTCTGTACCTGGCATTAGGTCACTTGTGGGGAAGAGGTCTTGCAACATTGACTCTCTCTCAACAATGAAGTCTTGAGGTGAAAGAGAGTCACTGATTCCACATTCTTCAACAAAAAGCGTGGCAGCTTCTATTGCTTTTCTTCCCATCATCTTTGCCTTGAGAGACCAATCAAATGTTTTATTGTATCTTCTCCTGGACCGTAGCACAGCAAAACACACATCTTTTACCATTTTACTGTGAGACATTACAAATTTGAATGTGATTCAAAATAAAGAGCAGTACAAAATTAATGTGATTGTCCACTTTCTTATAAAACCAATAGGACTTTGATGGATCAATGAACTTTGAAACTAGACAAAATCAGACCAAGACAAATTAATGCGAGTGGTTGAGGACCCGAAGAGAGCCAAGTTACCGAGAAGGAGACCATCCATGTCGAATATGACGTGAGTGATCGATCCTCTGGCGGACACGGCGGCGGAAGGTGACGACATCGCCTTTACAAATCGAAGGTTAACTGAAGCTCCGGTCAATGGTTTGTGTCGAGAAACAAAGATCGGAATTTTATTTGGAACAAGAAATCTAGTCGGCGTCGTTTTTACAACCAAACCAGAAAAAAAAATCAATTAATTTTGGTCAAGCCTAAACCAAAAGCAATCCTATTAATCCACGTTAATTTCTGTGAACGGAAACGAAATTCCGTCTACGGTTTGTGTAAATTGACCACATTTTAATAGGTTAAGGGGGTTATTCAAATTTATAGGTAGTTCATGGGGGTACATACATATCTTAATAGATCACGTATAAATAATCAGGAAAACATAAGTTCACGGGGGAATTGGTTTTTCACCCGTTGCTAAACAGGGAATCTCTATTGGTTTTGATGCAAATCAATAGTGAAGCCTATTAGTCCAAGATCGCACAAAAATGCAGACTTTCCTCTGAATTACAAGAATTTCATGAACAATGATAATATGTCAATCTTGGAGCAAACACCAAATTTGTAAGCTTCAATCACTTTGTAAGCTTCCTTAAAACATCCACCAAACACGAGTAAAGGGCCTTGCTTGCACGCAAACCGTACTCAGCCTGCATTCTCTTAAAGAACAAAAGAGCCTCATCGGCTAAACCAAAGCTTTTAACACGTCGAGAACCGCTACATCATCAGCTAGTACTTTAGCTGATTCCATTTCTTGAGAGCTGATTCTGCATCACCGTGAATTGCATACGCAGATATCAAGCTAATCCAAGCAACCAAACCATGCTCAATCAGATTTTCTAACCGCGCAAGAATGAATCTCTTTTACTAATCTAGAAGCCCCAATGACTGAACAAGCAGATACGAGGGCCAAAAGGGTAATCAAATTAGGCTTAAATCTAAACTCAATCATCGCGTTCCAAACAAATGCATTTCTCTGAGTAATCTCGTCAAACAGTTTACGACCATCAGAAACTGACACACATATTGATTTAAAACACACACACCAAAGACAAAGAGCTTCTCCTTTCTTCTTCTTCTTCACTTCAATTTCTTGGCCTTGTTAATACACAGGAGGATCTAAAATAGAGCAGGAATTCAGAATGAAGAACCAAAAACAAATTGAAATCATAATCTAGTTTCAGAATCAAGAAAATATATATGTACCTGGGACAGTAGTAGAGCCAAACGAGAAAGCGTCAAAAGGAACATTCTTATAGATCTCTTGATATGTGGGTGCGGGCTTAACAAGTATTTTGAGTCCTGCAACTTCACTTCCAGTAAGTGCCACCGCCTTCTCTACGGCCTCCTTTCCCCAAACTTCAATATAAGCACATCTCCCTTCTTCAGGGTTGAAGGGGTCCTTGCCAAACATGAAATCACGGGTTCGCCCACATATTGAACCAAAGTAACTAACCAACGCCTTCCCAGTTTCATCATCCTCTGGAAGCGGACTCTCGTATCCATAAATGCACACTATAACCCAACTGCAATAATAACAAGGACATGATTATATGTATTATTATTTTCCTTATAATACTAAAAAATCTCCAGAAAAGCATCAACATACAGGTTCTTTATCTTCTTGGCGGCTTCAACAGCAGCTAAGGTACCGTATTCCAATCGCAACTACAAATCACAAAATTTCAATTTCAGATTCGAATAAGAAGAAAAGTATAAGGAGAGGAAGATTAATTACTTGGCAGGGAAAGGATTTCGAAGATGCAGTCAGTTTTTCGGATTTAGGGACTTGAGATGAAATTGATTTCTCGCTCGAGAAACTGTGAAAAGATGCAATCATTTCTCGGGATTTAGCGATTTCAAAATCAATTTTCTGTCCAAGGAGAAATTGAGAGGAAATTGAAAACCCAGGTGGAGTTGACTCACGCACCTCTCCGATCGCCTGATTACGCAGCACCTGTCCTAGAGCACTCTTGATCCACAACATATCCTTGTCCAACCGATTGACTCTCTGTTCCAACGAGAGAGGTGGTTGTGGTGTCTCCGGGATGCACGACTCGAGTTCCGATGAGCCTGGGCTCAGATCTGAAACAGCGACAGATTTAGAAGCCATAGAACCTCTCAATGAAAAACACCAAATGATAGGTTTGAGCCTATCGTTAGAAGGAAGAATTGAAGAATTGAAGAATCGAAGATCAGAAGAGAAGGAAGGATAGTAATCTTAATGTGATAAACCCTGTTATAAAGAAAATTACTTGTTTTATTTATTTTTAATAGAAAATATGGTTAAAAAGCATATTACAAAAAAAAAAATACTTAAATCGGTTTTCGAAAATTGAGAAACCGAGAAAAAAACAGATCCTCATCTCTTTTTTCTCTCTCACTCTCTCAAAGCGGTTTGTTCATTCTGTCGCAGTCGGACCGTCGCCGTTACTATCGCCATTGCCGTCACTATCAGCAGCGTCTCTGTCTCCCTATCTCGTCGCGGTAAGTCATTCCCTCAATCACATCTCACAATTTTCAAAAAAAGGGTTTTGATTTTGAATGGGTTTCTTAGATTTTTGTTTTGCGAGATGATAGGGTTTCGATTTGTACTACGAATTTAATATGAATATATCGTTTGTGTAATAGTAATTGGAGTCAATTTTTAAATTAGGGTTTGAAGTAAAAGTAATTTGGAGTTTTGATTTGTAATGGGTTTTGGGTTGCGAGATGTTTTGATTTGTAATAGTATTATAGTTTGAAAAGGAGATGTGTCGCGGTTTGATATGAATTGGAGGGACCGAATTGGAGATGTATGGATTCGGATTTATTGTAACTGTGTGTTGCTTTGTTTAGGGATAGTAACTGGGTTTTGCTTTGTTTTGTTTGTCCGAATTTTGTAAAAATGGGTCCTCTTTGAAACAACCCGACCCGTAAAAATTAAAAAAATTCAAACTCGGATTATTAATATCATAAATAATATCCTCAACGGTCAAAACACAAATATGCGGAAACAATAACTAAACCGACCTAAATTAGCGGAACCAACACATTCAATTAAACCAATCACTTTCAATTCCAATAACAATAATCAACACTTCCAGAATTCACTAGCAACCTAGCAATTCTAACAACAACGAACAATAAACCGAGACACTAGATCATCTCCTCTTCTCATCCATAATTCCACGATCACACTTTGTCTCTACCTGCATCACATGGTTCAAAGAGATGCTGAGTATTATCATAAATACCCAGTGAGACGGTCATCTCATCTACTTGGCTATACACATAGGCATAAGCAAAAGATACAATACCAGGATGAGCAATCAACAATGATAACACAACAATCAACGAGAATCAGTCCAGGAGACCACTGCGTCGATCAACACACAACCCTGGTATCTATCGATGCAGTGCTCGTGTGTCGATCGACGCATAGCACTTGCATCGATCGATGCACCGATGCATAACCTAGAATCGAACCTATCCTCTCATGGTTCGAAACCAGAACGCATCACATCAATCTCCTCCACGCAATACACAAAACAAACACGAAATCCAAACAACAAACGCAATCAATCGCATCCTATCAATTCCTTTACCCAGATAAGCCATGGTCACGCACTCATGATATGCTCAAATTTACCCTGAGCTACTCTCTCAAATTAAGAGATCGTAGTAGTACTTAGGAATCGAATCCACAGGGAATCGCAAATCACACAAACGATTATGAATTCAAATAATGCTAAGTCACAATGTATGAATGTAAATTAAAAGGCAAAAGTAAATATGTAAATGATGATAAATGTTCTTGTTATCAATTAGACAAAAAGTTAGGCTATGGATAATTCTCAGGTATGAATCGAAATCTAAAAATAAAATACTATCAGAATTTTATTAAGTGCAGCTCTAGAACTCAAAACACGAGTGTAAAACCAATCAACTTTCGTTGTAGAGATTATCTATGACTTAACCCTGAATCTCAAATTTCTTTGCAAATTCGATAAATAAAGTCAAGCGTTAATGTTCAGGTTTCGATTGTTCACAAAATCACTAAGCCAAATTTCTTTGCGAATAGATAATTTTGCTCATCTAAGATTATGTCAGGTTGTTAATAATACTTTCCATCTATTAAATCAACCTAGGGTTTCCAATTTCAGTTGATCAATCCTAAAATTAGAGTTAAAACAATCTAGATAAAGAACAAATAGATAAATCCCAACAATATTCAATCTAGCAATTTCTCATCAATCCCTTGAATCCCCAAAACATAACAAGCAAACTACTCACACATAGATGATGAAAACATTATGAATGAATAAAATTGCATAAAAGATAGAGAAGGTGATACAAAGGGTTCGAAATCTGATGAAAAATAAGTGCAGATTTGTCTCCCTAAAAGCTCTTCAAATCAATCTCCTTTAGTCTCTAAGAAAACAAGATGTAGCCTAAACAATGGCTAAAAACTAGAATAAATAGGTCTAATCACGTTTTTGGTTCAATCTCTATGAGAAAACCAAGTCAAAATAGGAAAAACTGCAATTTTTTTTTTTTTCAGCGAACCGGTCGGTTAAGGACAGACTGACATGTCGTCATTAAAACTTACATAACTTTCGATCCAACCGTTGGAATAACCTCAAATAACTTCTAAACAGAAGCTGACTCAATTTTCTATCTTGTGCAAAATTCCAAGTCGATCCATTGGTGGAAAGTCCTCCAACGTGCCAAACTTCTGACTTTTTTTGCAATCTTTCTTCTCGTCAGACATGTGCGTCGATCGATGCAACACTCTTGCGTCAATCGACGCAAGACAAAAATATCGACTCCGACTTCATTACTTCGGCTCTTTTTTCCTTTATGCTCCCAAATGCTGTAAAAACTCTCATTAAGCTTCAATCGTCCATCAACCTATAAAGACTCGAAAAGACTCGAAAAATACCTAAAAAACTCTATGAAAAAGACTTATATCATAGCCAAAAACGGGTAAAAACCATGATATATCAACTCACCTTAGCCTATCAATTGCCTCTGACCTCAACCTCTGGCAACTCTTTGCCTGATGAACACTACAAACCAAACCAGTCGGTTAACTCAAACCGAACCAGTCGGTTAAACCAACCAACCAAACCAATCAGACTAACTAAACCGAACTGACCCAATCTAAATCTTAGTATGTGGTTTTGAATGATTTGGTGTTATAAACCATTTTAGATGTTGTTTCTAGTTGCTCTCTGTAAACTTTCTCATGGTGTTATTAACTTTTTCAGGTCAAAAGAAGAACGCTCGACGTCTCAGCTACTTCTTTTGCTTTTCAAGAATCTCTTTTGTATTTTTTTCATGTTTTAATCAGTTTATTACTTTAGCTTTTGGACTAAAAAGAAGCAAAATTACTCCCTAAGTATGTATTAAGTTGGTTAAGGCTGGTCTGACTCGGGTTCACATCACTTGCTAAAAGATTTTTTAAGTGCCCAATTTTCCAACTTTTGTTGCTAAAATACAGGGAATTTCTATTGGTTTTGATGCAAATCAATAGTGAAAGCCTATTGGTCCAGGATCGCACAAAAATGCAGACTTTCCTCTATATTACAAGAATTTCATGAACAATGATAATATGTCAATCTTGGAGCAAACACCAACTTTCCAGATAATATGATTTTGTGATGCGTTTTCACTGTTCTCTCTTTCATCTCCATTCGAAGACTCTTGGCCTTTCTTGTCTTCCAAGACTAATATAAATCTTCCCCAACAACAAGTAATTCGCTGGATTATCTGGCTCTATCTTCCACAATTCCTTTGCAGCAAGTTCCTACAAGCTCCAAGCAAAGCGCCCCATGTCTTAGCCGTTGGCTTCTCAGGCATAGCTTCAATCACTTTGTAAGCTTCCTCAGGCATAGTTAAAACATCCACCAAACACGAGTAATGGTCCTTGCTTGCACGCAAACTGTACTCACCCTGCATTATCTTAAAGAACAAAAGAGCCTCATCGGCTAAACCAAAGCTTTTAACACGTCGAGAAACGCTACATCATCAGCTAGTACTTTAGCTGATTCCATTTCTTGAAACGTCTTGAGAGCTGATTCTGCATCACCGTGAATTGCATAAGCAGATATCAAGCTACTCCAAGCAACCAAACCATGCTCAATCAGATTTTCTAACCGCGCAAGAATGAATCTCTTTTACTAATCTAAAAGCCCCAATGACTGGACAGGCAGATACTAGGGCCAAAAGGGTAATCAAATTAGGCTTAAATCTAAACTCAATCATCGCGTTCCAAACAAATGCATTTCTCTGAGTAATCTCGTCAAACAGTTTACGACCATCAGAAACTGACAAACAGTTACCACACATATTGATTTAAAAACACACACCAAAGACAAAGAGCTTCTTCTCCTTCTTCTCCTTTCTTCTTCTTCACTTCAATTTCTTGGCCTCGTTAGTTAATACACAAGAGGACCTAAAATAGATCAAGAATTCAGAATCAAGAACCAAAAACAAAAATTAAAATCGTAATCTAGTTTCAGAATCAAGAAAAATATATGTACCTGGGACAGTAGTAGAGCCAAATGAGAGAGCGTCATTCTTATATCTCTCTTGATGTGTGGGTGCGGGCTTAACAAGTATTTTGAGTCCTGCAACTTCACTTCCAGTAAGTGCCACCGCCTTCTCTACGGCCTCCTTTCCCCAAACTTCAATATAAGCACATCTCCCTTCTTCAGGGTTGAAGGGGTCCTTGCCAAACATGAAACCACGGGTTCGTCCACAAATCGAACCAAAGTGATTAACCAACGCCTTCCCAGTATCATCATCCTCAGGAAGAGGAGTCTCGAATCCATAAATGCACAGTATAGCCCAACTGCAATAACGAGATGATTCTTTCTTTTTTTAGAAAATGATTAGTATTATCCAAGTTATAATATACAAAATCTCCAGAAACATACAGGTTTTTTATCTTCTTGGCGGCTTCGGCAGCAGCCCAGGTACCGTATACCAATCGCAACTACAAATCACAAATTTCAATTTCAGATACTTTTTCGATTCGAGTAAGAAGAAAGGTATAAAGAGAGGAAGATCATTTACTTGGCAGGGAAAGGATTTCTCGCTCGAGTCCTTGAGAGAAGAAGATGCCATCAGTTTTTGGGATTTAGGGACTTGAGATGAAATTGAATTCTCGCCCGAGTCCAAGGAGAAACCGTGAGAAGATGCAATCATTTTTCGGGATTTAGCGATTTCAACTGATTTCTGTCCAAGAAGAAATTGAGAGGAGATGCAATCAGTTTTTGGGATTTAGGGATTTCAGTTTTGGGGACCGTGATCGGAATCCTATCTCGATTTTCTTATTTATATTGAATTTAATGGGCCTTCCAATTCTCCCCCGACACTTAGCCCAACTCCCTTTTCATCAAAGGCCCACTTTAAATAATAAAGGCCCAACTAGGGTGGCCTATCTGAATTAAACCGTCTCTCTAACAAAAACACATGAAATCATTCCAAATTAAATATGAAATTGGTACTAAGTTGTTTGACAACATCAAAGATAGATCTAAAAAAAAAAACAGCCATTTACAAACTCCGATTTCATCATCCTTTCAACCACCGAATCCATACAGAGTTCGTCCTTGTCTCTTCAAAGCATAAACAACATCCATCGCCGTGACAGTTTTCCGGCGAGCATGCTCCGTGTAAGTAACAGCATCACGAATCACATTCTCAAGAAATATCTTAAGAACACCGCGAGTTTCTTCATAGATCAAACCGCTTATACGCTTCACACCACCTCTTCTCGCTAAACGACGAATCGCCGGCTTCGTAATCCCCTGAATATTATCCCGGAGAACTTTCCGATGTCTCTTCGCTCCTCCCTTTCCCAATCCCTTTCCTCCTTTTCCTCTTCCAGACATTTTATTTTCTCTCAGCGAATTAAAAAAACAAAATTGATTTGGTTTAGATCGTAATGAAGATTAGAGAGGTTTATATAAGAGTCCACAAGTTTTGTGTTTTTAATTTTATGAGATGATATGATCCGTTGGCTTGTATTGTAATCGACGGTTATTAATATCGATCCGCGTGATTTATTTTTACTGGTTAAGGTTTAGTCACATAAAAATATGGACGGTTGGATCTGTTGTTATCCGCGTCATATTGACTAATGAAATCTGAACCGTTGAGATCAAACGCCGTCGTAGAGTTGTAACCGGGAAGAAGAAAGGAAAAGCGCGGGAAAATTAAGATTGCATCTTCATCATCGTAGGGCAAGGCAAATCTTTTACTTCATTCTTCTCGTCGGAGTCTCACAAACTGAATCTTTCTGCTGATTTTTCTGCTCTTACTTGTTAGTGAGGTTTTTTCTCATCTCAATCGCTGCGAGGATTTTTGTTCGTTCGTTTAGTGTCTCGATTCGATTCTGTGAAGGTAAGTCTCATTCTGTGTTGGATTACCATTCAATCGCAAGGAACGAATGCTAGTTTTGAGTATCTTAGGTTAATTTTGATTTACAGGATTGTTCAGGTGAAGTTAGATGTTTGGGTGAATATGGAAATCAGAATTTATTTTGTTAAATTCACTGGCATGTTGCTAGTGCTTAAAATTCAGTGATACGTTCTTTATGGTTGCTGTTGCAGGAGACTCTTTACTTTGTCCCACGACAATGGAGGACATTGAAGAAGATGAATATGGTTTCTCGAGAAACTATTTTCTGGCGAAAGAATTGGGTGGGTCAAACAAGCGCTCAGCTCACAAGCTCTCTGATATTAACCTTGTTGATGAGCAGGTGACTTTTTGGATATTTTCTACCATAATATGTTTTGGCTCACAAATGCTTTCCTTGATAGACAAAACGTTTCTGTGTTTCAGGAGCTTAGAGAAACAGCATGTAATATTGAAACGAAGCACCCGAAAGAGATTTCTCAACTTCTTAACGATTACAAGACGTTGTACCCAAAGTGGGTCTTTGAGCTCAGGTGAGAAGGCTCTTGCTTTCCTCTTTCCTATCTTACAAGTTAGAACCTGATTATCATCCATGGTTTATCTCTACTTGTGGTGTTAACCATACTCGTGAAAGACATTGATTGCTCCTAGTCCTAGACCTTCTCTTGTATTTTTCCTCTATAAATGAGACACCTAGGTTCCATCTGAGTCATCATTTCATTATGCTGCTTCCAGGTGCGGCTTTGGCCTTCTAATGTATGGCTTTGGATCTAAGAAATCTTTAATTGAAGATTTTGCTTCTGCTTCTTTGACTGAGTATTCCGTTGTGGTCATCAATGGCTACCTCCCTTCAGTAAATCTAAAACAGGTAATTCTTTCTCTGACTCAGCTCCATTTTCTTCAGGTCAAAAGTTTTGAAAGTAACAAAATCTCTGTTTTTCTGTTGCAAACTCAGGTTCTTTTAGCAATAGCTGAACTTCTGTCCGAACTGTTAAAATGTAGAAGAAAGAGTTCTGGGAGCTCGTCTAAAGGTCAAGAAACATTTCCTTCACGCTCCATTGATGATATTCTATCCTTTTTACATGGCCCACAGTCTGAAGATAAAGACTGCTTCATATGCGTTCTTGTTCATAACATTGATGGACCTGCTCTAAGGGATCCCCAATCACAGCAAACTCTTGCCCGGCTTGCTTCCTGTTCGCACATACGCATCATTGCCTCTATTGACCATGTCAATGCTCCATTATGTAAGCATTATTTTCCATCGCTCTCTCATTTCTATTATAGTTCTTTCTGTCAATGCTATCTGTTAAAAGACTTTTAAGATCTTATGTACAGCTTCTTTGATCTGATGCGATGTTTCTTGTATCCATTGGCAGTGTGGGACAAGAAGATGGTGCACACACAGTTTAACTGGCTATGGCACCACGTTCCAACATTTGCACCATACAAGGTCGAAGGCGTATTCTTCCCATTGGTTCTTGCACAGGGAAGCACATCCCAAACCGCCAAAACAGCAGCCATTGTCTTACAGAGTCTAACACCAAACGCTCAAAACGTCTTCAAGATTCTTGCAGAGTATCAACTTTCTCACCCGGATGAAGATGGCATGCCCACCGATGATCTTTATTCCGCCTCTCGGGAACGCTTCTTTGTGAGCAGTCAAGTGACTTTGAACTCTCATCTTACGGAATTTAAAGACCACGAACTGGTTAAGACCAAGAGAAACTCCGATGGTCAAGAGTGTTTGAATATACCTCTCTCTTCGGATGCACTTCGACAGCTCTTGCTTGATCTCAATCAGTAGCCGCAGTTGTACTCTGTGATATGATTCATTTGTATTGCTTGAACGAGATAATTGTCGCTCAAATATATTCAACACTCAAAGCTCATAAATTACAATGTGAGATGGTAACAATTTTCTTTCTTCTGTACAAAGTACAAACCCCAAACTGTACGGCTAGGATTGATTCCAACATGAAGTGCACACAAGATTGCAATGTGATTAATAATCTCAGTATCTCACTAAAAGAGAGAAAACGCCTACATATGAGTGGCCAATATCAATGAGAGGTAAGCTTTCTACAAACGAGGAAACTGAACAGATGTTTATCCTTTTACGTCAACATAAGATCGTTTCCTCCGAGATGTGGACGCAGACACACACGCACCTCGTGCTCTTCGGGGCCAGCTCTTAGTTTCGGGACAAGTATCTCAAGAACTGAACCGGGTCCATCGTAATACGCTTCGATGTTTGCATCTTCCGGGATTCGGGTTGATAACGGGATCTCTCTGACAAATTCTCCTGGTGGGCAGTGCTCAGAGGCTGGATCAGTCAACTTGAATGTTCTATCATGTCTTTTTATGAATGGTACGCGCGATGTGCTGACGCATGAAACTTTAATGATTCCGTGTGTGAGAGTGTTCCTCCACGATACTTTAACGTTGTTCAAATCCACAAAAGGAAGGCTGATTATGATCAAGTAGCCTTCTTCATCCTCATAGATTGTTTTTGCAGCAGTTACAGGTCCATACACGCTTTTCATGGCCCCACTAAACTCGTTTGACCAATTCGGTATTTCGTTCTGGTGAACTTCGATAGCAGGAGGTGGCGGGTTCACGGTTAAGCAACACTCTTCCTCATGGATCCCATTTGAGAACAAGTCCTTCCTCCTCTTGTGGCTCGAGGGAGATAGATCAGTCGCTTCACCATTGGAATGGTTGGATGGTTGAGTTGAGAGATTGAGCCCCGATCCATTAAGTAATTTCTTAGAGTGGCTCGCAGAAGGATTCTTCAAAGGCGGTGTAGGCCTCTCAAGCTCAAAGTCAGTGTTGGGAAGGTTTCTCCACGAACCAAAGTCGCTAGCTTCAGGTGGAATCGTGAAATTCAAATCCCGACCCGTAAGGTCCATCCACCTTTTCCTCTCTTCCTCATCAAGACAAGTGAGGTTTGGCGAAGGAACGAGCTCAATACCGTGAACACACTGCGGATTTGACAAACCTCTGTAGTGCTTCCTCTGCATTCTATGAGACCTCACAAACCCTTTCTCAACACTAAATGGAAACAGACGATCACCTTGTCTAGAATGCCCGTTCATATAACTCCTCAACTGCATCTTCCCGAGTGCATTCTCGGGCCTTTCCTTAAAAACCCACATGTACATGTTCTCCATATCGTGCTGAACTAGAAACACATCGAGCTTCAGATCCGACTTATCGAACCCTGATATCCCGTTGCTATCCCGGACGATTTTCGCTTTGGATTTCTCGTTTAAAGCAGGCTTGAAGTAGAAACTAAAGAAAAACCAAGCACCCCAAGTACTATCAACCCGTTTCGCGCATTTTCTCCCAACCTTAGGCACAACACTCATGTAATTCTCAGTCTCATACGCTTGTGACCCTAAACCAACATCCAAAATGTCGCAAGAATCCAGATTCCAAGGCTGTGGAGGAGGACTTCTCTCAGCTGAGAGTGGTAAATTGATATCAGGAGGACCAGAGAGCAGAGATTGACGGTTATTCATCTCCAAATCAAGCTCCTCATGAGAAGAAGCACTTGAATCCATAGACAAGAGTGTTGAAGGATGATGATTCTCCATCGCCAAGAAAACAAAAGTATACTACTATCTACCACTTTTTCTCTAACCAGAGACAAGCCTCATCTCTAATTACCATAATAACACTTCCAATTCTCACCTTCCTCTCCCCAAGTCCCAAAGAAACAAATTGCCAAAGAAAAGCCAACAACTTTAACATATATCTAAATCCCTAATTTCAGAAATCCCCAGGTCAACGACCCCTAATCGTGACTTTTCCCAATTGGTCTCTTTGTTCTAGATTCTGAAAACACCCACACGAGAAAAAAAAACGAAACTTGAAGATGATACGAAACAGGACAGAGAAAAAAGGAGTTTTTTTTTTCTTCCTATGGGGTTTATGGTTTACCTAAGCACAGATAAAACCAGAAGCAGAAGAAGAAGCTAAGACGAGCACGGTGCAGATGGTATCGTCATCATCATTACTCATTAGCTACCAAATTCTAGCAAATCTTGATTTTTCTTCTTCTTCTTTTTCTAGAGAGAGAGAGAGACAACGGACGGAGTAAACGCCTGCCCTGGATGCAACCGTGGAAAGTTGCCGCCGTTACTTAACGGTGACGATAAATGTTTATTGGCCGCTTCTTTATGCTTTCGTAGTTCGTAAAATGTGCGTGTGGATGTATACATAATATACACACCGTCAACTAGATTTTTTTCCCGTTACCAAGGAAAGAAAAAAAACACAAGAATGAATGGTATATATTTTTTCCGTTTTTCACGTTTTCGTTTCAGAACACCAACAAATATTTTATTCAGAATAATTTATTTAAAAAAAAATTATAAGTATTTTTGCTATATATATTAGGAATATGTTAGATATATAACTAGAAAGAAATGAAACGTCATTTATTTATTAAAACTAGTTTTTAGTGTTTTATAATTATTTCGTCAAAGTTTAATTACGTTCAATTTTTTTCATTTTCATCTATGAAAAACAAACTTCATGAATTTGATTTTGTGGATGCCGAAGGAAAAAAGAGAGAGTTAGATATTGTGGATATATTTTCTTTTTAAAGTTCTACCTATTTAGAACATGTAAATCATGTGACTATTTATGTGGTTAATGTCTCTATTATAGTCTTGGTCCTTGGAGATTCTACATAAAAAAATCAAACTCTTTTTTAATGACCGTGATAAGTTACTTAGCCCATAAACCAATCAATCATGTACCTCTTTTTGAAAACTACAAAATACTTTTTTATAATCAATTTTAATTTTGAAATCTCTTGTTCACCGTGGTTGATAAATGTTTATTAATGATTATACACAAAAAAGTTTTGGATTTCAAATTTTGAAAAGTGTGATTGATTATCCTATTTGCAAATTAATAGTGGTAAATTTACATAAGATTTTTAAGCGTGATGCAAGGTATAATTTTTTGACGTGAATCAAAAACGATAAATTTATTCATTATAAAATTGTTGATGTTACAATTTTCATAATTTATAATAGAATAATAAATCATTGTTATAAATACAATTTTAACAAAATTCTTAACTATGTTCGCTGCTAAACAATTCTTTTATCCTAACATTTGCGAAATTACCAAACGTATAGTGGTCTAGTGATAATACAAGGTGGTTAGTTTTTTTGTGCTCCGAATTCAAATCTTTTTTGGAACGGAGGATTGTTTTTTAAATCGGAATATCTAAAAACTGGTTTCGGATACCAAAGATATTATGAACCAAGGATTCGGAACTCCCATGGTTTATCCAAAAAAAAACTTGCCTAAATCATTTTAGAACATTCAAACATACTTTTTCATAATAGCTTTTGACGAGAAACCTCATGTAAACCCTAAATTTTGAATTATGAAAATTTACCGATCTTTCTTTCGAGAATCTTATGAAACTAATTGACAAGTTGTTTTATATAAAATCTTATACCGATCACAATGACAAGTTTTTTTAACACACAAAAGCCATTGAATATTGAAACAAAGAAAATAACACCTGAAAACTAAACGATTTTTCTATAATAATTATTATTTTGTTTTTTATAAACTGTGGAAGTTCCGAACTTTTGGCTCATAATCTCTTCAGCTTTTTGATAATCCGATTTAAAGATTAATTTTCCGTATCAAAAAGGCAAAAAAAATTAAAATTTAAAACAAATTCAATAATTATTACGGGCAAAAAAATTATAGGATACAAAAATGAACCAACACATGTTCTTCAACTATCTCATTCTCATTATGTGTCCACTGTTGCCCATTTGTTGCAAGTTTGTAATAGCCAAAACAACCTGAGCTGCAATATTACGATAATTGCCATTTAACATTGTGTCAAGCCTAGACACGCGTCAACGCTCAATTTTGTTTTGGTGAATGACCAGGAACAAAGACTCCCAAATATTATTAAAATGAAGCAAAAACAATTACACGCATATTTGTCTTGATTGAAGAGGTCCATGACATCCTCTCTCAAAATATCCACAACGCCTAAAGAACCAGAAGACAAAGCATGAAATCCTAAAGGTAAAGAAAAAACATAGTTGGCTAATCCATCAGCGAGACGATTAGCCTTTCTATACACATGCATAACCCGGACTATCCAGTCCCTTGAAATAAAGTCATGGTACAGCCATACCAGAATGACAGCGTATGAGTATCACTAATCTCGTCGATAAAAACTCCACCCCCATCTTTGAATCAACTTTCAGCTCCATACGCGTAATACGTTGCTCCCAAGCTATATAAATCCCATAATACACTCCCCACATCTCCGCCAATGGCGCCGAGCAGCGGCCAATATTCAACACAAATAAACTCCACCACACCATTTCCCTACTCCGTTCCGTATTACCTCACCAGCAATCGCTAATCCCGGACAACCATGGGCAGCACCATCCGTGTTTAATTTAAACCAATTTTCCTCCGGTTTTACCCACTGGATCATTCTTTCAACCCTCACAATCTTCTTCCCTTAAGCTCTACAAGTCACATTCGCCTCCATTACTTCCACGGCTAACTCTTTCAAGAAACATACTCGATCTCTACAAATCATGTTCTCACCGAAGACATTACCACAATGCCATTTCCATCCCTACCAACATGAGACGGCAAATAGCGTACTCCATGTAATCTTTCCATGTTGGACTCCTTCCTGTAAATTATCATACATCCATTCAAAAAGGGATTTCGCAAAAAACTCTTGTATCTTACTGGGCGGAACAAATCTATCCTATATGCTTTCCATAGCCGGGCAATCTCGAAGGATGTACAAGGTCGTCTCCACACCTCCCTTACCTTCCTTACAGACTTCGCAGATGTCTGTAATATTCAAGTGACGTCGGTATCTCTCAGCATTCGTCATCACCACCTGCTGCGTAACCAACCACAAGAAGACTCGAACCCTTTCCGACACTTTAACACGCCAAATATGGTGGTAAAATGATTCCATATTCTGATGAGGACTCCCATTTCGTTTCAATAACTCATACGCCGACTTGACCGAGAACTTACCATCTTTAGTTTCACCCCAAGATAGGTCTTTCAGTCCCGTCACCGTATCCAACAAAAGTTCCGAGCTCCAGCTTCTGGTTCAACGATACATACGGCTCAATTCTCTCATATTGCCAACCCCTCCCATCGGTCCATAAATCCTTAGCTTTTGCATTCACTAACTCTGCAGGAATATTCACCATTGCCAACTCTCTCAACGGTATGTTTTCCAACTATTTATCTGTCTTAGAATGTAACTTTTCTCCCATCACTAAATATCCAGCTCTGTTCTTTCAAAGCTCAATTTACTAGCCCATTAGTTAACGACCCAAACCAAAGAACCATATATAAATTACTTATTTCTGTCTCGAAATTAATAAATTATAAGGTGGAAATAAAGAATAAATAATTTGGTGGCACCGACAACCACCAAATTTCCAACCACTACTCCCATGTAACGATCATAACAAAACACCAAAGAAGATCCTCCTCCTCCTCCTTCTTTCATTACATAATTAAAAAAAAAAACTATTCAATGATACCTAGATATGCTATCAAAATTAAACAAAACCATCGTAAAAAAAGCCCGAGTAAACTAACGAAATAAATTTATATATACAGTAAAAAAGGTTCTAAAAGATGAAAAATTACAAAAGTAATACTCTCTCCATTTCAAAATATTAGTTATTTTTAAAAAAAATTTATATTTCAAAATATAAGTTATTTTGATATCTTAGATACTTTTTAACTTTATTAACTATTGTGTGATCAATAGTTTGAAGTCATTTTTTCATTAGTTAAATTATTTTTATTATATATATAAAATGATATTTTTTTTTAAAATAGTTTTTTAATATTTATATTTTTAGTCAAAACAACTTATATTTTGAATATATAAAAAAAATTTAAAACAATTTATATTTTGAAATAGAGAGAATATTATTTTTGTAATGGAGAGAGTATGTTTTTTGAATACTATTTTAAAACTGTCGTTACAAAAATAACATTTGGAAGACCTGTTACTATTACTCGTGGCGAGTTTTATTTTTGTTTATTATATATTATATATTTTTGACCTTTCGCCGGAGAGAAAAAAAAAAAAAAAACACAAACTTCGTAATCGTTAGTAAGAAGCACTTTCCATTATTATCTCTCTTCCCCACCAATTCCATATCATAATAATAATAATAATGTTCAATAATACTACTACCTTCGGCTCCGGCGCCGGAGCCGTCGTCCCCATTCCCGCCGCAACAGTTCCCACTACCGTCTTCCCTGGAAGCACCATCACTTCCAACTCCACTTTCATCATCATCGGACCTCCACCACCGTTCCCGGCGCCTCCCCGGAGTATCGACCTCTCTCCTCTCAAACTTATCTTCGCCGTCATAGCAATCATCGCCGTTCCCGCCTTAGCTTGCGCTCTCTTCTTCGCCGTCCCTTGTTCTTCCTCCCGTCGCCGGAGCAACACCAACAGCTCCACCTCCGACGAAATACCTCAGATCATCGTAGAGCTCTCTCCGCCGATCACGGCCGAGACCGCCGGCGCAGCAACTGACTCCGGCGTGAAGTTTCAGAAAGAAACGCATTCCAAAGAGATCGGTAACGAGTGCACCGTGTGTTTATCGGTTTTCGCCGACGGCGAAGAAATCCGGCGACTGAGCGCGTGTGAACACGCGTTCCACGTGTCATGTATTGAGATGTGGCTCAAAGATCATCCCAATTGTCCGATTTGCAGAGCTGACGTCGCCGTTAAACAGACCGAAACCACCGTTAACGTTAACGGTAACGTCAATCGCGGTGGTGGAAACCGCAGAGTTTCGGCGACTAATAGAGACGACGATTGGCGTCAAGGTCTACCTGATGCGTCTAGTTTAGTTTGATTTATTTTATTTTTTTTTAAATCTTTGTAATTTATTTCGTGATTTCCACAATTTATTTTTTCGTCTATTTTTGAGAAATTTTGTAAACAAATTACGTCAATTTCGAGAAAATTTTGTGTCCTTTTAATTAATTTCATTTATTTTATAGTAGGGCCCTTTATAGTATGTAAGGTTGCTTCGTAACTCCGTAAGCAACAGTGAGTGTGTGTGTGATGGGAAAATCTGACGTTGACTTCACTACAGTAAACTAATCCTACGGTGAATAAAGATCCATGACTAATCTAACGGTTCATATTTATTCACGTTAAACGACAGCGTTTTGGTGTTAAACCACGAAACCGATTTTTTTAATTTAAAAAAAAAAAGAACTAAAGGCTTTTGTCTTCTTCCCGGTCTCTCTCCACCGTCGGTTCAGATCTGACTTCTCATGTTCCGGTGAATTACTGTAATCAAATCATGAAAAGATCTCACATTTCTTCACCTCGATCTTATTCTCGACCAACGATTTCAATTTTTTTCGGAGTTTTCCTCTTATTCCTTCTGGGTTTAACACTAACCTCTCGAAAACCCTCCGATTCATCCTCCCCAAATCGGAGCTTAATCGGAAAATCGGAGATTCCGAGGTTTGCGTATTTGATAACGGGAACAAAAGGGGATGTGAAACGAGTGACGCGGCTACTGAGAGCAATACACCATCCGAGAAATTACTATCTTTTGCATTTAGATCTTGAAGCTTCTGATGAAGAAAGAATGGAGCTTGCGAAGTATGTGAGAACGGAGAAGAAGAAGTTGGAGAATGTTATGGTTATGGGTTTGGCTGATTTGGTTACGGAGAAAGGTCCGACGATGTTAGCTAGTACGCTTCATGGTGTTGCGATTCTGTTGAAGAAAGCTAAGGATTGGGATTGGTTTATTAATCTCAGTTCCTCTGATTATCCTCTTATGACTCAAGATGGTAAAAAACTTCACTCAAATCTTAAACCATTTTCCCTAAATCTTTCCTTCATTACTTAAAATTGGACGATGTTAGAAAATGTGTGTGCTAGTTTTGGTAATTTGAATCAGAAGTGGATGGTTCTGTGTTTCTGTAGAGATAGAGAGAATTAATGTTCTGTAATCCAAAATGAAATGAATAAGAAATTAGGGTCTTGCTTATCATATGAATTATGGATAGTTCTTTGATTCTTTTGTTGACTTGTTTTAGGAAGTGAGAAAATCATATGCAACAAAGCGTTATGTACATGATTAGCTCATGTGTATTTGGGTTTATTGCTTCACAAATCTCATATATTCTCTTTTAGACAATATTGAATTGTATAGGAATTAAGAAGACCTCAATGCTTTTGTTTGTCACCTCATATCTCAAATGGAAACATGATTTAGCCTCAAAACTCGTTTCTCTTGTTTGAATGCTTACTATTCAAACCTCTGTTTGCTGTCCTTCAACGGAATTTGATAAGAATAAGTTTGGTAATGTCAGAGTAAAATTGAGATATAAAACTACAAGTCGAACTTTGGAAGACATTTGATGTATATATGTTTGATTGGCTTATATTTATCAACTTTAACTAGTCCCTCACCACTGGACTTGAATTGAGGATTAAGTTTGGGTTTTTGGCTTTAACCTATCTATTTGTGTTATACAGCTCAGTGATCTTATTGTACTTTTGGCTCTTTTTCGGTTTCAGATATTTTGCATATCTTCGCATATTTGCCCCGGTACTTGAACTTCATCGAGCACACAAGCAACCTTGGTTGGAAAGAGTGAGAGAGCTAATATTATGTATACCTACTTGGAATGTGCTCTGTTTTATATTAAGAAAAATTATCATTTGTGTCACGCTTCTTGCTTACAGCGCTAACTGTAACTTATGCAGGAACCAAAGAGCAAGACCAATTATTATTGATCCTGGATTTTACCATTTGAAGAAATCTGGTGTGTTTTGGGCTAAAGAACGTAGATCTTTGCCTGCTTCATTCAAACTTTTTATGGGTAAAACACTCAATCTCATTGCTTGGTCACTCCTATCTGATATTATGCCTACATCTCCTTCATTTTATTTGTATGAATCTAATCTAATAGGCTCAACGAGCGTAGCTCTAACAAGACCGTTCCTCGAGTCCTGCATCTGGGGATGGGACAATCTCCCTAGAACGTTATTGATGTACTATACCAACTTCCTTTTGTCATCCGAGGGCTATTTTCAGACAGTTGTGTGCAACAACAAAGATTTTCAGAACACGACGGTTAACCACGACCTGCATTACGTGCACTGGGATCCGCTTCTCCAGCAGCGCGCCCTGAATCTAACGGTTGAGAATTTCCATGATATGGTCCAAAGCGGGGCTCCATTTGCGAGGGAGTTTCAGGAAGATGCTGTGATACTCGACAAGATCGACACCGAGCTGCTGGGTCAAACAGACAGTGGATTGGGGTTGAAGACTCCGGAGGTTGTTAAGCCAACGGTTAGTTGGAAGAGGCTTGAGAAGCTCATGGTTAGGCTTCTTGATCATGAGAATTTCAGGGCTAAGCAATGTAAATAGTTATTTGTTGTCTAACTCTTGGATTATTGATTTTATTCTTCCGATCATTTATTTTTCATGAAGTTTATTTGGCCTTGGAATATCTTTGTTCTAGTAAGTCTCCAAAATGTCATGTAAAAATTTGTTTATCATGTAAATTTATCTTATCCTACAAATGATGTAAGAAAATCATAAGGATCGATGAATTGGATTAATCGATATTTATTTTATACTACATTCTTGTAATTCATGTTATGGTCAATCGAACGGTCAAAATGTCTAAACCAAACCAAAATGCAATGAAAATGCGGATAAAATAGAACAATAATAACGGAAAAAACCTAAACTTAACTAAAAAGTTATGGAATAAAGAAACACATTATATATTTGTAAACTATTATATATGAGAACGGAAAAAAAGAGAGAAGAATTTGCAACTAGGAAAATATGAATTGGTAAAATTTGTGAAACCACATAACCATTCTACTGTGAAGATATATATATATATATATGATCTAAGAAACGTAAGTTTGGATAAAAAGGTTTGCAAATGTCCAAATGATGTTAAAAAAAAACTTTCTCAAACCTACGAAAACGATCGAAACCATTATATAATTCTCTAAACTCTTCCACATAAAATATAAAACTAGAGATCAAAACACACCACATGTAAAAACCTATTGCATGGAACAAAAGCTTAAATCAACAAATTAGGTTTGTAGTTTACTAGGTATGATCCATATGTACCATACTTCGATGCAAATCTATCGTGCCATCGTGGTCTGTGCCCTGTGACGAATGTTTGCGTGGTAGGTAAAACCTACAAAAGAAACCTCGGAAAATGGTCCCAAGTCCCAAACCTCAACGTTATAGGAAGATGGAGAGAGTAAGAGTCACGCGGTTCGAGGGAGCGCGAAGATCACAATCACATCTACGATAGATATTGCCATGCAGAGAAAAAGCAATGCAAAGCAAAGTAGAGAGAGAGAGAGAGAGAGAGAGAGAGAGAGAGAGAGAGAGAGAGAGAGAGAGAGAGAGAGAGAGAGAGGGAACATGATGGACCGGTCGCGATACTTCGGCTGTCGTCCAACGACCAAAGCACCCATTTTACCCACTTTTCCTATTTTCAATTCTCTTTTTTTTTTCAAATTATTATACTAAATCATTATATGATCAAGGATCCTATTATAATCATTATGTAACACCTCGAAATTCGGTCTACATAACACCTTTGTCTCCTAAATTCACTCCATATATTCTACTCGGATCTATCTACACAGAAACCAACTACATAATCACTGTTAACGAGAGATATTCTGATTATATAAGTTGAATCAACACATTCAAAAACACATTTAGGTCATTATTTAAAGGGACAAGGGTTAACTTTACATAATTAACGACTTCATCGAATTCGATTAACGATGTCTTTGAATCTTTTTAACCTAATTAGTAACAAAATAGTCGTTATCATTCTTTTTTGTCATCATGGATTCATAACAACAATTGTTATGAGCATCCAAAGAGAGACTAAAAGTTTATTAAAATTGTTAAAGAGTTGATTTTCTACCGTGTAGAAATCATATGTCAAGAATATAATTTTTTATAAATAAGGTAACAAATAAATATAAACCAAATTATGCAGTAATTAGGCGTTGTTGATTTTGATATATAAATCCTGGCCTAATAAATGTGTGGATCTATGATTCGACAGGACAAAAGCTTATGCACTAAGAAAATATACTTAAAAACATATATATGAAAATAGTGATTAGAAATTTAAACCCTAACTAAAGCAAGAAAACAAAAAGAATCATGTCAGTCCCACCCCATATGGAACACAAACCCTAATAATTACATATATGACAATTATTTTCTTATATCCCCATCCAAAATAATTGTATACACACATATATGTCTATATCTATGGACATAAATATATATATAAAGGTTCATCCACTTTAAAAGTTATCCATCTTCATTCTCACACTCCTCTCTTTCCCTTCATTCTAATTCTCTCTACGCTTTGTTTTCTCTTTGATCTAATCCCTCTGCTCTAGTTCGTCACCCACCAAAATAAAGAGAAAAGAATATAACTTTACTTTAGGAATTTTGAAGAATAAAATCAAAAGAGAGTAACCATGGTTTTTTCCTCCATCCAAGCTTATCTTGATTCATCCAACTGGCAACAAGTAAGTGCTTTACTATACCATATATACACTTCTTACTTAGAACACACAAAAATCATCTTCTTGCTTTTACATGTTCTAAGTTTGGAATCAAACAAAAAAAAAATCTTATAATTCAAAGCAAAAAGAAGGAAAATTTATAGAAATTCTTCTTGCTTCAGAATTAGCCATGATCTCATTTTGGAATCAAACTCAAAAGAGTAATCTTGATTCAAAGCAAGAAAAAGTTCTTCTTGCTAATTAGCATGTTCTTGAATATTCTTGTTCAGTTTCTTTATTTTTCATGAATTGAATGTAATTTATTCAAATCAACCTTTGTTACAATAAATGTTTTTTTTTATGTTGAATTTCAATAACTCCTTATTCTTTTATTTATTTTTAATTTGTAAATTATTTTAGGCTCCTCCAAGCAATTACAATCAGAGCGGCGCAGGTAGCGGTGGTCATATTCCTCGTCCTCAACTTCCGTCACAACCGCAACCGCTACCATCTAATGGAAGCGGAGGCGGCGGCTCGATCCGACCAGGATCCATGGTGGACAGAGCAAGACAAGCAAACGTAGCCATGCCTGAAGTAGCACTGAAATGTCCAAGATGCGAATCCACCAACACAAAGTTCTGCTACTTCAACAACTATAGCCTCACTCAGCCACGCCATTTCTGCAAAACCTGCCGGAGATACTGGACACGTGGCGGTGCCCTACGTAACGTCCCCGTAGGCGGTGGCTGCCGGAGAAACAGGCGTACCAAAAGCAGCAGCAGTAACAGCACCGCCACTAGCAACAACAACAACGCAAGCTTCTCCTCCGGGAATGCATCCACCATCAGTGCCATTCTCTCATCCAACTATGGAGGAAACCAAGAGAGTATCTTGAGCCAGATTTTATCTCCGGTTAGGCTTATGAATCCTAATTACAATCATCTCGGAGATCTCACGGATACTAATACAAAAACAGACAACAACAACATGAGCTTGTTGAACTATGGAGGATTGAGTCATCAAGACTTGAGGTCAATCCAAATGGGAACTACTGGTGGTTCGCTTATGAGCTGTGTTGATGAGTGGAGATCGACGTCTCAACATCAGAGTTTGGGAGGTGGAAACTTGGAGGATTCTTCTAATCTTAATCCATCCTCAAATGGGTTTTACCCTTTTGAGTCGCAGAGGATAACTTCTGCATCGATCTCTTCTGCTTTGGCTTCGCAGTTTTCTTCGGTTAAAGTTGAAGATAATCCTTACAAATGGGTTAATGTCAATGGTAATTGCTCTTCCTGGACTGATCTTTCTACTTTTGGTTCTTCTCGTTGAGGTTCAGCCAAAAAAAAAAGAATTAAAAGAAGAAGAAACTTGAGGTTATCTATTGATGAAAAACCCTAGTTACTAATTTTAGCGTTCTTTGTTCTTGGTCATATGGTTCTATATAGCTTAAGCTATTGTGTTCTGAAACTGTTCCTTTGTGTTTTTCCCCTTTTGTTGTTAGCACCGTTATCTTTTGAGTTTGATCACTACAATCGAATGTACTTAATGCTTAGATGGATCTATATCTATGTATCTTAATTAAAATCAAGGTATGTTTGATGAGTTTATTTAAGCCGTCACTAATTTAGTCTGAATATATTAATTTGAATTTGTCTTATTAGGTATCATGTGTTGTTAATTCATTTATAAACTACATTGTTTTAACCAAAACTACCAAAAGAACACACTAGTTTTTGTTCTCTTTCTCTCCGGTCTCTGAATTTGAATAGAAAACATAATTGAAAGAAATTGGACCAATAATGTGAATGACATATGAATCTTTAAAGAGTTGATAAACTTTCTATACGATAGATTTTAATTTCGCCAGAAAAGCGTATCTCAAATTTATCAATGTAGAGTTGATTCTGGAATTCTCCAGAACTATTTGTACATCCCTAACTCGAAAAAGCATTCCCCATAACCATTCTACCATCTTTCTTCTATACTAGTTTAGGAGGTTGAGTTAGAGATGTACAAATAGTTATGAAGAAAAGATTTAGAATACCATCTTTTGTGTTATAGGAAGACAAATAGTCATATTTATGTGTAATGCCATTTTTCCTTCAAATGTCTATAAAAAAATCGAAGAATCCCAAAATCAAATTCTGATTATGTGGCTGGATAATATAAATATATATATATATCTTTCAATCGTAGATTCTTTTTCACAGACATTATAAAAAAATAACACCTTTAAAAAAATTATTTCAATTTCAAATACAATATAATTTGTTGTTTAGTTGAAAGTTATATTTTCACACGCAAAAACACATGTGGTTTACAAGGAATATTGAATAATTCTTGAGATTAATATATATTTGAATATAATTAAGGGACTAAAGAGACATGTGGATAGAGAAGATAAAAGAAAAAGCAATTGATTGTTGTGGTTTGAGCTGAACTGAAGAAGCGAAGTTAAGAGTAGGGAATCTATATACAGAAGAAAAAAGTTTCTTGCTCATAATTTGATTTTTTTTTTTTTTGATAATTCATAATTTTGTTGATTTTATAACGAAGTATGTATACCATGATTGAGATGTAGTAGTGTGAATGAAAACACTTGCATTTAAATTTGTGTTTTGATTTACATAATACTTATTTTGTAGTGATATAGGCGCAGATTTTAATTTTGTTTTTGGTGGAAAATCATATTTTGAAATAATAGTTAGATGATAATTTAAATCTTAAGATGACGGCTGGATTTTGATTCGTACATGTGACTATGAAACATTAAGAAGGACACAGAAGCAGAGAATCAATGTCGGGACGAGAATTTAATCTTAAGATGTTTGTCAGTTTTGACGCGCTTTTGGGGACGCGTGTACACAACTCACTAGGCGACAAATTTGCTTTTTTGTCAGTTTGTGAGTCACCATGTCACTCATACAAGAACTCATTCTCAAGTTTCTACTGATTTGGTCATTATTAGTGTTTCTTCCTTACTTCCACTGTTTCACTTGCTGCTTTACTTTTCCTTTCATCAATTTCTACGTTTTAACGGTAATTTATAAACGTCAAAATGACAATTGAGCTTAAAAAGTCATTACTTAGGAGGAATTTTGTTGATATACTGAATAAGTATGAAATTTATTGAAAATTTGAAACAAAAAGATTACTATATGATTTTGTTGTTATGTCATTTTGAAATAGCGGAATAGACGGATGATACGTTAGTGAAAATATTTTAATCAAAAATATAATTTATGCGGAATAGTATAAAACGCTAAAAAATTGGGTTTGATAGATTAGTGACATTTTTTTAATACAATTGAACTTTAATTCGCTAAAAAACGTCAAAATCGTTTGTCAAAACGTGAACACATAAATTCTAATGAAAATTATAAATGATTAAAGATAACTAAATCATGTTCTCAAAACGTAAAAAAAAGTGAAAAGATAATAGGTTAATTGGCATTAATAACACCAAAAAAACTATATTTAAAATTCTAACCCAAACATCCTAATTTTAGTGGCTATTATTTGACCACATGAGGCAATTTTGGTTATTTCTCTCATTTTTTTTGGGTTATTAAGCAAATTAATCCAAAGGATAATTAAAAAACATGTAGACACAAAGATATTAAACACACATAATTTGTTTGGGTCCTAACAAAAGGGAGGATTGGTTCACTATGAAAGAAAGGAATCTAAATTAGATGATTATTCTGCTTTTGAAAGTACCAAGGCTGCTCAACAGTATGGAATAAAGCACATTCAAACCTAAAAAGCTAAGCCACATAATTAAAAACCTGCCCAATCTCCCATAATTTAAGTTATTTTTATTTTACTATTTTATTACCTAAACATAATCATGAACATAATATTACAAATTGTTTAACCTCACCCTTTTAAATTTAGTATAAAACACAAATTATCACAATAATATCGAGGCATAAATCAAGATATGATATTACCAGGCACACTACTACTATCGGAGTCAAATTACATAAGCATAAGTAGGCTCAGAAATCCAAGCTAAATCTTGTCACCTGATCATGTATGTATTTCTGTGCACATATATACATATACATACACATAGATGGAGGCACATCCATGTATTGATTTCTGTGAAGGTCTAGGCATATATAGACGACGACCAGCATATTTGTGTACTATGATACATCAGCTTTCACTTTTACAGCATGTGTTTTTAACTTACTTCCCTGCGTGACTACAAATAATGAAACATATACAATTACTTTTTAAGAATTATGTGTTGAAATTTCTTGATGGTAAACGTACAAGTTTTATTGAAAAATTTATCTACCTTGTGAATCATATGCTGTCGCTTAATTGCTGTTTGATCTTAACATTTTCACTATGTCCCCATCTTCCCAAGTTCGATACTAGCAAGGGTAATGACATGTGTTATAAAAACCGAAGATCTTTGGTCATTAGTTAACCGCCGATTAAGAAATGATATATTTGAAAATATTATTAATTTAGGTTTTATAATATTAACAAAATAAACGTATTTGCATTTCTTACAAATTACTACAATTTTTTTTGTTAAAATGTTCTCTAAATTTATTGATCAACAAATAGAAAGTTATTTACAAAACTCATGAAAGCTTATAATGAAACCAAATATGGAAGAAACCAACTCATTCTCATTATTGAGAAGTCATTTGAGCGAAGCAACATCTACTAAGAGTAGCCTCTCGAGCGAACCAATGGTGAAGTAACCCTTCCAACTGCGACAAGTCCTAATATCGTAGTGAAGTATTCGATTGCGGATTGACTTCTCAATAATGCGAATGAGTTTGGTCTGTTGAGTGGTATAATTGCGGACTGAAGCATCCGCACTTTGTAGTGGAGTTATTTTGTGTCTTCATAGATAAGGATATTGTGGCGGCTTTGGACAGTAATATCTATAATTTGTAGATACAACAAGTATCCAATAGATATTATTGTAGGATTAAAATTGCACATATATGGACTTTTCTTTTTGTAACAAAAAAATATATAGACCTTTTAATTGCATCATCGATGCTCTATAAAGGATATATTGACAATTATCCAAGTCACATCACATATATATCATCGACATATAATTAGATATCTTCATAAATCTTAGAGTCTCTATCAGCTTTAAGGTGTTTGAAATGGATAGATGTAAATATAAGGATCATACATGTGGATAAAGTTGTGAAGGGATTATAAATTTATAATCTCTTAGTAGTATTGCATTGTCACGTTTCTTCCTCAAGTTGTCATCAACCACACACGTTCTTCATTTTCAGACCATAAGATTCCTTATTAGCCATATACACTTTTTTAAAAAGTACACAAGCGTTCATCTGTATTTGTATAATCGTGCATGTGTAAGTAAAATTTATTTTCTTCTTTTATATAAATGTATCTTATATATTTTAGTCTTTAGGTAATCAGAAACTTAGATTAACTTTGGGACATGTAAATCCACATCAATTGAGTTTATATACCAGTGAGATGCAAAACAAAAAAACCATCAGATTACAGAGAGATTTTAAAAGAGTATGTTTTTTATTGAATTAAGAAGTTCCCTAACAATTTCAAAAGCTTCCACTAGTTTTTTTGGAAGCTTCCAAAATTTCCTAATAACTCTTGGCCACCTCAATTTTTTTCAGAAGCTTCCATTGAACTTCTGAAAGCTAAGGAAGGCAACGGAGATATTAAGGTTATATCATAAGATTAAGCTGGATAATGATAATATACATGTACACTGATCAGGGTTCTGGTGGTAGAATTTGAGAGCAGAATCTAACAGCATCAAAAAGTGGTAATAGAGAAACCTAAGAATTGATTCGAAGCGACTAAATCTTTCAAGAGATCGGATATTTGACAACAATCGGAACCTGTTAAAACCTATTCGCCAGCAACTATAACGAATAATACCAAGGCCACTAAATTGCATCCTAGAGTACGCTCCATTTTTGGTACACTTGCATATTGTTCACCTCGTACTACCATTTTGTCCGAAATATAAAATTTCAAAAATGAGAACGGTGAAGAAAAAGTAGACTGATCATACTTTGGTCTGATCAATATAGACTGCACAATTCAAGGCCTAAATTCCATATCATATTTCTTGAAGCGGCACTAACTAATATTGTTTAAGTAGTTCATTACCATAAGTAAAGTCGGATTGATTGCTATGGGCATAGAGTAATAAGTTTAAAAGCTTAAACAGAATTTGGAAGAGAGTGAAACAAGTTTAATCCATATTCCTAACAAAAAAAACACAACACAACGCTTTTTTTGCTGATTTCCAAGAGCGAATGCAAAACTTGAGTTCAGGAAGTAACAAATAACACAAGGACTAAGATGTTCTCACTTTTTCTTCTCTGTGACTCCTCCACCAGACCTGAGAGTATTCAAAAAGAAAAAAAGCTAAATTCAGTAAATCGTACATCGAATCGAGAAACACAATTTGTTCTGAGGAGGATCATAACACTCTCCTTCCTAACTATACTCCAAACACTTAACTAATAACAAACGAATACATATGACAATGGATAAACCATCTTTGAGAAACAAAAGAAAACATGAATACAAGGATTAACAAATAAAGAGTGAAATCAAATAATATACCTCATCTTGCGGAGAACGCTAGACATCTCCTCTCTCTTCCTCTTAGCTCTCTTGTGTGTACCCAACTTCCTCTTAGCAACCTTAAGAGCTCTCTTGTCTTTACCAACCTTAAGAAGCTCCTGGATTCTCTTCTCATAAGGAGCATATCCAGAAACTTCCCTTATCAGTGTTCTGATGAAGATTGTCCTCTTACTCGTTTTCTAATCAAAACACAATCAAAACAAAAAACTTTCAAAACCAATTTCTTACCTCAACACAACACCATTTCTCACCTAAGAACTCAACATTATCAAATATTTCAAGTTCTATCCACCTACTGAAAAATCAAATCAATGCTACAAAAACATTCCAATCACACACAATCCAAAACAAAAACTTTCAAAACTAGCTCGAAACAAGACCATTTCTAAACTCAGAACCCAACATTATCAAACATTTCATGTTCTATCTACCAACTGAAGAATCAAATCAATGCTACAAAACCCATGAACCCAGAACAAATTTAGACAAAACCGAGCACAAGACAGGGAAATTAGAGACCCACATAATCTCTATCTCTAAGCAAATCATTCAGAATCTAACTGTCTAAATCGGGAGAGAAAGCGTGATTAGAGTACCCCTTTGCGAGAGTTGGGACGAGGAGCCAACTCGCGTCTTGTGACGACGTGTCCTTTGTTCAATCCAACGAACAAACCAGTCTTCACTTGTGGAGTTGTCATCTTCTTCTCCTGCAATTACTCAAAACGATTCAAAGACAAAAGTTACTAAACTGTTACAAAAACTAGTTAAGAAAAATCGATTCTAAAACCTAAAACAATGATACGAAAATGATCAGATTCCATACCTTGTTTTTGTTTCGACCTCGTCGATGGAGAAGCAGCCGCTGCAAAACGACGATCACAGTATATATATATATATGTACTGCGACAAAAGGCAAAACCCTAGAGTGTTATTTATTCGTTGGGCCTACGAACCAAATTTATTATGGGCTTTCTAAATTTAAGATCCAATTCAAACTTTAATATCATTTGGAATCGATGAGATAAGCCACAGACCCAAAGCCTTTTTACCTTTTTTGTGTGCAAAAAAACCAATCTTGTTATATTTCTCTTTTTTTCTTGTATTATAAGTAGTTCTTTTAATCGAGCTTATGGTATTTGACACTATGAGTAGTTCTTTTAATCTATGTTTTCTAGCAAGTTTAATTTTGTTTGCGATGAATGAAAGCAAGAAGGGTCCACTATCTATTTCTCCACGAGAATTATCATATAACTAATTGTATATGTACACCAAACTAAGTCCTCTTGCTATATCTTCCCAAAAACAAATTTCTGAACCTAAACCTCCCCGAATTAAAAGTTCAAAACATTAATCTCTCCAAAATAATAGTTTGAAACCTTATTACCCACAAATGTCGGTTTTAGTTGGTTTACTCCAAAAAAATCTTATGTTAACCACCTACCAACATTATTAACCCAAAGTAAACCCAAATTACAACCCAATGTATTATAGCCGATAACCTCAAATAAATAAAAAACCCCAATTTATAATAGTTCTCATCGAGTGTTGCTTGTTCTAGCTACGAACCGATCTTTGCTTGATCTCGAGCAGATCACGGCAAGTCTCGGAGGGGTTGAGAATGACAGATGTTCGTAATAGACCGAAGAGGAATCTCGTGATTTCGGAGATGGAGCTTTTTTCCAATGGAAAATTTGAGTTTATCGTCTCCATTAATTCTCTATGTTCATTCTCCGAAGCTCTTGTTGAAGATGATGTAAGAAACGCAAAACCGAACTGAGAATACGAATTGAAAAAAAGAAAGGAATTAAGAACACGAAGAATTTCGATCTTAAAATCGGAGACGGAGTCGAGAAAATCTATGTCCTTAATTTAGAAATTCGTTCGTAGTGTGACGGATCAATGCGATTATGAATCCCAGGATAAAACCGTGACTATGAACGATTCACAACACTCGAAATCGAAGTCAAATGAACGTAAAGATCTACGTATACTTTCGAGACACTTACTTTGTGGGAGATTTGGAGTTTGAATTTCTGTGTAAGAAAAGGAGAGAAATCGCTTCGGAAGATGAAGATAGCGAGACTCAGTTTTTATAAAACCGGAGAAGGGATCGGTTACCAATTTGGTCAGTCGCAATTGTTCGGTTATAAAATTAGGCCGAAAATTGGTTACAAAATTTTCCCCAAAAAGAACATCTTGATGGACCTTTGGTCCAATTGCCCAAGGCCAAGCCCAAGTCGTGCCGAACGGCGGCGGCGGCACTCGCATGTGTGGTTCCCATTTCTCACATGCATCATGTACCTTGCTACTCATTTGTAAACATGATAAGAGAGGGTAATATATATACCACTTAACTCTTTTCTCTCTTAGCAATGTGGGACAAATTAAGTGTGTTGACTTTAAGTGTAACACACACCACACTTTGACCTCACATTTCTCATTTACTAATACTTTAATTTTAACTTATGAGCAGTCCAAGTTGTAGTCCAAACTGCAAGCTTTCCAATGAACTCATAATCCGGTAATTCCGAGATACGATCTTGCCGGAAAAATGACAAAAGTCACATGTTAAGTTCCAACAGATGACCACGGTGGTTTCCGGTTAGATCGCCGCCGCTGCTGTTTACTAGCCAACCGAAGAGTGATGGATCAACTGAGGAAGCTCTGGAGACTCTATGCACTGTTTCGTTCGCATGTGATTCGCTTTGGTGGATCCGGCGAGAACCCTCGCGATTGAGATTGAGGAGTGAATCCTCTCGATTTCTCAGCTTCGGCATGAACGGTATCGAGGTGAGAGTTGAAGAGAATCGATGGAAGATTAGGTATTGAGCAGATCCATGTGATGATAAGCACATGTTTTCTTGAGACGAATCGTGTACAAAGACGTTCTTTGTTCAAATATGAGAATCACAGTTTGCGTGAAGATTAGAGGAAGGAGAAGATCACTTTTTATTTTTATTTTTTAAAGTATTAATTATAATAAATAATTAAATCAAATTTTATTCGGTTTAATTTGATGGTTTCTGTCGGTTTAGATCTTAAACCATTCTAACTGATTGAAATTGACATCGGTGGGTATATAAGTTTTGAACTTTTAATTCAGGGAGGTTTAGGTTAGCAAGAGAGTTTAGTTTGGTGTATATATACAGTTATATGATAGTTCTCGTGGAGAAATAAATAGTCTACTCCCAAGAAAGAACAAGAGAAAAGATGCAATGTACATAATACATTAGAAGATAAATAGCTGAATATAACTTGGGTTAAGACTTAAGAGCAAATAAAAATCTATTAAAAAGTAGTAGTCGATGTTAAAGATTTGGATCTAATTTCATTATAAAATGATTTTTTTTAGTATATTAGAACTAAACGGGACTATCAACAGGACCGGCTCTGAAGATAAGCGGGTCAAGTTCATACTTGCGGCCCTTATATTTATTATAAAAAATTGGCCCTTATTCCCAAAAAAGTCTTTTTAAAATAGTGGTCAAAACCCAGTTTATATCTTAGAACAAGTCATGTGTTCAAAAATCAATATATATATTTTTTTTTAAAACGACACACTTTTGTTTTTAACTTGTCGTCCATTAAAATTCATTGCCGGCTCTGACTATCAATGACTTGTTTTTTTTTCATGTTATAAATCCCAAAATTCGATTTGCGTAATTAACAGATTCGTTAAAATTCTATCGCAATATATCCAGGGATTTAAAAATTACATGTGTCCACTGATTTGTGATGAACTGTGTGGTAAATCAATCTCAAATTTCAGAGGAAACCAAGTAGTTGTGGTAGAATTTAAATAAAATGTTAGTTGCCAAACTTCATCCTAATATTCATCTATGTATGCAAAATAGTCTCCTTAATTACTCCTCATACACAATCTTGAAAGGAAAAGAAACAAAAAATCTAGAAAGACAAGAGATCAACTCTTTAAAGATACCTCTAAACAAGAGTAACCAGAAATGGCAAGGGTATCATCAAATATCAATTATCCAAACCAGCTGATCATAGACCATACCAATTAAAATTTTGAGTTTTCAAACCATTTTTTTCTACCTACATTTCTACCCGAAATTTGCGTGCTATCTTTGTAACAAGAAATTTAAGATTTCAAAACATTTGCTCACTAATAAACATGTTCTCTCACGTAAGAAAAAGCATGTTCTCAGCAGAAACAAAATTTAATGTGTACGAATATCTCATGAGAAAACCATAACGTTTCATTGAAGCTACAATCAAATTAATAAATTAAAATGGTCAATTAATTAACAAATTAGGAGACAGGTCAACAAAACCGAAAGCCACATAAAAAAGAAAGAGAGTAAGATAGACGAAACGAACATAACGGCAACAAAAGAAAGATTAATAATAACAAATAAATAAAAGATTTTGAAGATCCATAAGAAAAAGGAAGAAGCTTAAGGCATGAGACAATGATAGGCTTTTGTAATAAAATTAGCATTGGATGTTTCAACTTTTTGAAGTCCAAGGAACTTAAATAAGGCCTCGACCCCTAAAGTGTTTATAAATTTCTATATCTAATCTCTTTTCTTGTCCTGTCTTCTTCTTCATGTTTCTCTCCCTTTTCTTACATTTGCTTATCTCTCTCTCTTTTGCTTACTTTAACTTTACAATATCATCTTCGTTCATTGTGACTTGTGAGTGACTATTGGTAAACTAGTAATTTTATAGATAAAAATACACTTGTCAACAAAATATGCAATGTAGCTTACGATATTACAAGAGGCTACTAGGCTAGCAACTGGTTTTGTTCCATCGTTACTAACTGAAGTAATTTGAGTTTTATAAGATCATGAGACTATATATATGCAATGGAATGTGTAATTAAAAGTATGTAAGAAACATATTAAACTTCCTTCGACATTTTAGAACCACTATAATCTGTAAATATCCAGCAACATAAGCAACTAGACCTAACAAAAAAAATGATAAATTAACCAAAAACATAAGCAATTAGCTGGTTGCAAACAATTGCAAAAAGCAAATATATATAAAAAATATCGAGATCAGATAAGTAAAAGAAAAAAACACTAACAATGGACAAATAATCATCATCTCGAAACAGAAATCTACATTCGATCGAGAATCAAGAACTCTTAATAAAAACAAGATACCAATTCACGCAAGTATTTGTTTTTGCATTGTTTGCAAAGAAAAATAAAAACGTTCAGATATTTTCCAAACGTGACCTAAAAATGGTCATAACAAAATCATAAAAAAAGGAACTAAAGCTAATATCTCTTTCTCTTTTAATTATTTCTTGATCGTCATTGTAGTCGTCCTCCACTGCAAATCAGTTATAAACGAGTTAACAATATTCTCGTCCGGCGAGAAACTCAACCGTCTACGGCACGACGACGTCGTTTTACCTCTAAACATCTCCGAATATTCCGTCCCGGTACGTCTTTTTGGCGCCGGTGGACATTCTCTCATCTCAGGGATTCTATTCTCCGGACGAGTCGGTGTTTTGAATCCATCATTGTCTTCCTCCACATCTTCTTCTTCATATGATCTCTTCCTTTTCCGACAAATCTCAAACACAGTTTTATTGTCGGAAAATTCTTCTTCTTCCTCTTCTCTCATGATCTCAACACTCTCATAATTTTTTGATTTCTCACTTCCAAGATCCTTGCGATCATCTTCCTTTGACCGCTCCAAAACCTCACCTAACGTCTCCGACATACCTATAAATCTACAAAACTCAAAAACGGCACCACAACAAAACTTGTTCTTGTTCTTCAGAGAGAGAGAGAGAGAGAGAGAGAGAGAGGAGAATGAGAAGAAGAAGAATGAGAAATAATGATTGATCGATGTAGATAGATCCAACGTGGTAAAAGAATATTAAATCAGGAAAATTGTCAGCTTTCCTTTTTTCATGTTTTCTTTAGCATTTTTTTTTTCAGGTTTGTTTAGAGAAAGAGATTGGAGCGAGTTTATTGTGTGTTGTTGCTTGTGGTAAAGAGAGAGAGAGAGAGAGAGAGAGAGAGAGTCTAAAGGCATACATAACGTTCTTTATAAAACCCTGTGGTTTTATTCAGAAGGTTTACTTCATAATTAAATAAAAAGCAAAATATCGCCGATGCCTTTCTGCTTCTTGCAAGTTAAGCACCAAATTTTACGTCTGCCTTTACGTTTCCAAACTCCATGTGCGCTTTTTCTCATCCTAACGTTTTATTCCCCTGAAAAAATATTGTTGCCGTTAAGACTTTAATTTCGTATCTAATCTTATTCTTAATTACCCTTTTTTATATTTAACTCATGTAAACTAACGGTTTATGCTAGTATAGTATCGTTATTGTGTTGTCACTCGGATTTAAACCTATATTATATGTATTGTATGATAAAAAAATTTTAACTCGTAAACTTCTAAAACTAGTATTTTTTATGAGATGCATACTGTTTAATCTAAATTAAAGGTATTTTTTTCAACGCAAAGAAATTATTTCTTCTTTATAATATGTTAGTATATCTTGAAGATTTTGTAAAATATTGGAAAAGAACAAATAAATTTAAGATACTGATAATTACACAACGATATGAAATTATTGAAAATTAAACATTCCAAAAAAATAGTAAGTATCTACTATATATTAAATTATATGACAGTCCATTTAACAAAATAAGTTGAAAGATAATGAATTGTAAGAAAATTAGATTTTGTGCTTTCTATCATATTTAATGATAGATATACTAGAGTATTTCCACTCAATGGAAAAATACTGAGTAATATTTAAGTAAAAAGCATAGAGGTAAATAAAATATTTGTTAGTTTTTTTCCAAATTTAGTCGATTTTACCTTGCATTTAACGGTTACAAGACAAATAGATTATTTTGTAACATGTTATTTCGTGTGTAGCCGTTTTATATGTTAAATGGAGGTTTGAGATGAAGATTTTGGGTTTATAATTTAGTTTTGTTTTGGCATTTATTTGATGATTTAGATGTGTACATAAAACAGTACATGTTACAGAGAAAGTAATGTATGTTTCCCGCAATAGTTAAATGAAGGATACAGTCGAAACAATGTGAATATTTTTTTTTGTTTCATTGCCATTTACTTAACTTTTCTTTTCCACATTACTATTTACCTAATTTCTTTTAATTTTTTACTATTTACCTATTTCACTCTAAATGCTATAAGTACATTCATATTTGCAAAATAAAAAATGATAAAATTGAGAAACATCAGTAGAGAAAAGCTTAAAGAATATGAATTGTAGAAAAATTATTGTTTTCTTTTATGATATCTATCATCTTAAATAATCGTATATGTGAAAGAAAAAGGAATCCTCTCCAGCATTCTAACACATCAAAAGCTGACACGTGGCACTTAAAAAAAAAAAATCGACGATTCGACTTCTTATGAAACTGCTTCTCGTCTTCCTTTCCTTCTTAGAGTTTCATAGCCAACACAGTATTGTACTTGCTTCAGTTAATTCCATCTTCCAACTGATTTTCTATGATTATTTACACCTATCGCCATTTCTCATCCATTCTGCTTCCGCCGTTTCTTCTCCTCCATTTTTCTTCAATCAGGCTAAAATTTTTTGCAGAAGTAAGAATTGCCTTACAAGTACTACATTTATATACATATATCAACTTAGTTTCTAATTAATCAACTTGGCTTTTAAATATGGCCGGTGTCATATTCTATTATAAATTTTCATAATTTTTTATTTATATTCTATTATAAAAAAAAAAAACTATTCATGCATCGCTTAGTGTCTTAGTAAGACAGTGTTACTAAGTATGCTTATGGAGACAAAATAAAATACTGAAATACAAGACTATATGGGACTAAAGGTAAAGTTAAATTTCAGAAAAAACATTTAGTTGAATGAAAGAAAAAAGTCTTCCTTATTTGTTTTCTTTTTAAAATAGAAAATGGTAAATAATATGGTATTTATTTTAATCTTTTCATTTTTATAGTAATTATGATCACGTAGGAATGTAAAATCTCGTGTAAATGGGAGCAATTTAATAGCACATATAATAAGGTTTTCTCTTTTCTTTTCTTTTTTTCTTTTTTTTTTCTTTTTTTTGTTGTCAACAATATGGTTTTTTTAATTATGTCCAAATAAACATTATAGAATTAGAATAGGTCTTAAGTGATCTCATTTTTCTTAGAACCATGTGAGACTTGGTTCATACGGCATACCTAATTAGCTCGAGGTGCCATCGAAGATAGTTTTAGAACTCGTCTAATTTCTCCCTCCATTTAGAACTACAATGTTCTTTTGACTTAATATTTTATTTTAGTTACATGATAATTTCATTTAGATAATAGTAAATAATTTACTGAAGAAAGTTTCTATTATTTATACGAACACGTACAATTTAAATTACCAATATCACGTATCAAAATTTGATTAGTTATAATTTTGCATACATATCGCGTTCATATTAAATTCATCTAATTTTTTTGTAGTATTATATTTAATTTGGGTTTAAATACATTGATCCGAAAATATGCGTATTCAGTTCTTTGTCATTAGTGTTTATGCCCAAAAGCGGTAACAAAGAATTTATAATAGATGGGAGGTCGGAGAGTTTCGTATATTTAAGAAACAAGGTCGCGGGCTGCGTATGTTACAAAATAGATCGGATAGATCGCGGGCTATGTATGTTACAAGTAGATCGCATGCTATCTACCAGGTCGCTAATTGAAGGTAGTGGAATAGGAAATGTGTTGTAGATCGGGTGGTTTTCCGGGCTCCTCGGTCTGCCCAAAACTCTCTCACTCTTGGTGCCTTGTGTTCTCCTTTTATAGAAGAAATCTGAGTGGGATTTGTAGGTATAGGTTGTAGGTAGTAGGTCGTAGGTGGTCTATGATTGGGGAATCAGATGATCAGTGGGCTTCCAGATTTCGCGGGCTGGGCTTCAGGTCGCGGTGGGCCGCAGGTCCAGGCCCAACAGTAGCCCCCCCCCGAGTCGACGAAGCGAGATGAGGTGAGCTTCGTTGTTAATGGGTTCGCGATCTGACCTACCACGTGTCAATGTTTGACTGGTCTGTCATGCGGTACGCGGAGTTTTCGAGGAGTGACGCTTCGGTCACCGCCCCGAATCTGTTATAAAATCAGGTCTTCATTCCTCTTCGTCGCTCATTTTGCCCTGCTTGCTTCTCTCTCCAAGGTACTTTCTCTCTCTATCTCCTTAGTTCTTGCGATTGATATTGTTGCTGTCGCGTCAATTACCCTCAAGTCGTCCGATCTGCAAAGAATCTGCAGTGGTGTCAGATCAATGACGTCATCTTCCCAGACCGACTCCCAGTTCGATTTCTCTTCGCTTCAAGGATTTGATAGCTCGCCTTCGATATCCAGCTCGACTATTCGAACTTCGTCGGGGCAGGGAGCTGATTATGAGCCCGTTAGTATTCCTCAGAGGGGGCTGGATCACAAGGAGGCCGAAACCTCCGAGCCTGCTATCCGAGGACGTTCCAAGGAGGGACGTCAGCCCGGATCCGATCTATCCCAAGGAAGTCGGGCCCAAAGAGCGAGGAAACCTGACTCCTTTGACTTGTCAGATTTTCCGCAGAACGGAATGGATCCTCCGGGACCAGGTTTAGGTCGCGATATCGTCTTGAAGCGCTTTGACGACTGTAGGACGTTGTCCGATAAGTCGTCGTTATCGATTATGCGAATGGCCCGGAGTTTGCCGGTTAGCGTAGAGCTCTTTGTTCCAGGCGAACGTGATCGTCCCTGGTCGCCACCGAAAGGGTTCATGTGTCTATATGAATCCTTTTTTTGGGAAAGCGGGCTATGGTTCCCAATACCTCGACTGCTGATTGAGTACTGCGCCCGTCGTGGCATAGCTTTGTCTCAGCTAACCCACGCGTCGATTCATAATTTCGTGGCGTGCATGACGTTGGCCGCCGAGCACGGGATGAGGTGCGACTGTGATTCATTTGAGGCGATGACCCTTTTCAAATGGAGGAAGCCTACAGGTCGCTTCTATGTATCAGCTCGGCCCAAATTCAAATTGATAGATCCAGACTCCTATAGTGACAAGTCCGAGAACTAGGAGCGATATTTCTTCTTTGTGAAGATTAATGCAGCGTCCGTCGAGAATCCGAGATGGCCCATTCGGGCTGGCTGGAATATTAGATACAGTATGTTTGATCTCCGATGTGTTTATTGCTTCTGCTCCGGACTGACGTCTAATCTTTTCCTTTGCTTGCAGATTCTGTTGTTCCAAGAATTCTTCGCCCACCGAAGACCGGAGAAGATTTGTTGATCGACGTTCTCCAACGCGTTACGCCTCAGCTTTGGCCTGAATTTCTCGAGCAACGGGTTCAGAGGTGCATAGCTCGCATCCAAACAGGTCGGTTCTTCTTCCCCGTTCTGATCTATCGGTTATTTTTACTGAGACAAACTTTCTCGCTTTGTGAAGACTGTTTTGACTTGGAGCTCGCTCCGTTACGTCCTTACACCTATCTCCCGATCAGAACCAAGAAAGTTCGCCAAAGAAAAGTAACGTCAATGGTTAAGTAGAAACCAGCGCTTAAAAAGGTGAACTTTGCCAAGGAGGTCGGGACTCCTCTTCCCGGAAAGTCCGTCGGGTCTCAACCCGCAACAGAGGAGACCAAGGAAATTGATCGATCTTTGCAGCAGATCGGAGAGTCCGATCTCGGGAGTACAGCGGTTTCTCAAGAGGTCACCGCTTCAAACAGAAAAACCGGACGATCTTCGCAGCAGGTCGGACCAGAGGCCGGAGCCCTGCTTGCTGAGAAGTCAGCTGGTAAACAGGTTGCGACTGAGTCCGAAGAGACTCAGAAGGAAGTCCCTCTGAAGAGGAAAAGAGGGAAAGAAAGAGCGTCGGAGGAGGCCGCCAGTGATCAAGCGAAGAAATCCCGAGTCGAAGTGGAAAGAGATACGGAAGTCGTTACCGATATTTCTACCGAAGACTCGGAAGCTTATGACTTGAGCTTTAAGTACACCGGGCAGAGGCATATTGCTGAAAACAGACGGGCATCCGCTAATCTGCTCTCCAAAATCCCTTGTCATTCGGAGCTTGAATTCCCCGGGCTGGACGAGTTGGTGGACAGGGATACTTACCAAGCGTTTGCAAAAAGCACAGTGGAGGTCAGTTCGCCTTCTATTCACATCCGATAGTTCTTAGTCATTATTTTCAGCTATTATTGAGGCTCTTGTCGTTTTGCTCGGGCAGATGATTTCCCAAGCGAACACGCTTGCATTAACCTCAGATAGGCGTGCGCGGAGTTTTGCTGAGAAGATGAAGGATCTTCCTGCGTTAAGGGTCGAGGCCGATAAGGTAGCTGGTCTAAAAGCGAGAATTGCTAAGCAGAATAAGGCGATGGAAACCGTTTCTGCGAAAGCGGAAGAGGCGAGGCAAAATTTGAAGCTCGCTACGGAGGAGCTCGAGAGCGTGAAAGCAGAGAAAGAGTCCCTGACTTCCTTTCATGAGAGCGAGATGGCGCGCTTGCGAGCTTCCAGGGCACTCGAGGTCAAACAGATCGCTACGGCTCGGGATCGTGATGTCAATCAGATCGTTGCAAAGTGTAACGATCAACTAATTAAGATCAAGAAGTCGATCTCAGATGGCGAGGTGGTGAATCGGCTTTCGGCCTTAGTGAACCAAGCGACTGCGATCCAAGACTACCTATCCAGTTTGGCTGAGCGAGGAATCGCAATTCCCGATGATGTCTGGAAAGATCTGGAGGAAAACCGCAAAAAGTTTGAGGATCAGTTCGAGGCATTGGAAGTGGAAGTGGTCACGGATGCGGACTTCGTGATATCTCCTCCTTGCACCATGCTCGCGAATTCTCCCCGTGCTGAACCATCTTGAGCTGAAGCTTCCTTTGATGAGTATGGGACCCACCTAACCTCCGTAGATAGGGAAGATATGGAACCGAACCCTGAAGCCCCAATAGACTTGGCGACGGCTGTTTAACAAACTTTTTTCTCTTTGTTGTTGTTTTTTTTTTTGCTCCCAGCCATTTATTGCCTTAATCAAAACCTCAATTTATGCTGTCTTTTATCCAAGGGGGTGCTAATTATATATGCTGATTTATTCTTGTTTCCATTTTGAGTTCGTAGACCGCTGTTCGACTAAGAATGCGGGGTCTGACCGGCTTACATACTTAGACGTTACGGGGTAGGTCGCGGGTCTGGCCCCGGCTTACAGGTCGCTAAAAGATAGCTTCCCGTTCTGTCTGCGACTCTGAGGTCAGCTTGTGACAGTACCCGTAACGTGACTAAGAATACGGGGTCTGACCGGCTTACATACTTAGACGTTACAGGGTAGGTCGCGGGTCTGGCCCCGGCTTACAGGTCGCTAAAAGATAGCTTCCCGTTCTGTCTGCGACTCTGAGGTCGGCTTGTGACAGTACCCGTAACGTGACTAAGAATGCGGGGTCTGACCGGCTTACATACTTAGACGTTACGGGGTAGGTCGCGGGTCTGGCCCCGGCTTATAGGTCGCTAGGAGAAGGTCGTAAACTTCACCCCTAGCGACGTGGTTGATCAAACCATATATATATATATATATATTTTTTTTTTAGAATAGCTGTGCCTTTTTGCGGGCTGCCTACGTACCCATTGGTAGGGATCAAGCCAATCGTAGTTCGTTTTACAAAAGTGTAGAACACTATTTTTTTTTTCCTTTTTTTTTATGGAGATTAACCGGCCCATTGTTGTGATCTTCTAGGACGTGACACACAATCTTTTGTGTTCGTTCTAATGTAGGATTCGTGTGGGGGAACTGGGTGTCGTAGTAGTATCTTTTTAGACTCATGGAATTCCAAGATCGTGGGATCATGTTGCCGTCTAAGGTCATCAGTCGGTAGACTCCAGGTCGGATGATTTCGGTGACTTGGTACGGTCCTTCCCAGTTAGCTCCGAGTTTCCCAGCCTTGTACTCCGCCGTGTTTTCATAACCCTTCCGAAGAACGAGATCGCCGATATTAAAACTCCGGTTACGGACTCGTTTGTTATAATATCGCATTGCGAGCTGTTGATAGTTTTGAATTCGAACTAAAGCTGCTCCTCGCTCTTCTTCGATGTGGTCGAGGTTGTCAACAAGCATGTCCTCATTGAGGGCGGGATTCTCAGTCATCAATACGCGACGGAGTCTATTAACGTTAACTTCGGCGGGCGCAATTGCTTCCAGTCCGTAGGCGAGGGAGAATGGTGTGCGGTTAGTCGACTGTCGGGGAGTAGTTCGGAAGGACCAAAGTACGCCATCGAGCTCGTCTGCCCAGAGGCCCTTTTTATCTTCAAGTCACTTTCGTAGTCCGTCGACTATTATTTTGTTCGATGCCTCAGCCTGCCCGTTGCCTTGGGGGTATCGCGGTGTTGATTTGCTTAATCGAATCTTCCATTTTGCACAGAAATCCTCAAAGGTCGCGGAAATGAATTGTGGACCGTTATCCGTCAGGATCTCAAAAGGTAGCCCGTGTCGACAAATGACGAACTTCCAAACAAAATTATGTACGTCATTAGCTCGTATCATTGCATAAGCTTCGGCCTCTACCCATTTCGTAAAATAGTCCGTGAGCACGATGATGTACCGCTTCTGTCGTGACTTTGGAAAGGGGCCCATAATGTCCATTGCCCAACACATGAAGGGGTAGGGCGCGGTTGCCGTAGACAGTGGCTAGATCGGTGTATTGATCATCGGTCCGTGTCGTTGGCACTGTTCGCAACAACGGGCGTGTGTGGCACAGTCTCTTAGCATTGTGGGCCAAAAGAAACCGAGGCCCTTGACTTTGATCGCCAAAGCCTGACCTCCGGAGTGGCTGCCAGCGGCCCCCTCATGCATTTCAGCCATTACCCGGTATATCTCATCGCCGGCTAAGCACTGGAGTATTACGTCGGCGGCATTCCACCTATAGAGCTCGTCCTGTATGATGATGTAATGCGCACTACGAGTCTTCAGCCTGCGAGCTGCCCACTTGTCCTTTGGGAGTTCGCCAGAGATAATGTACGAGATGATCTCTAGTCGCCAGTCCGTTGCGCGGGGTTGAACGGCCTGTTATGGAGATGTTGTCGTTGTGGCAGGTAGATCGTCAGGGACGGTGTTTATGGTACAGATGCCCTTGGGCAAAGTAATGCTTGGTTCAGCGAAAGTCTCAATGGGGATTACGCGACGTAGACTGGTGTCCGAACTGGAGCCCAGAGATGCGAGGGCGTCGGCCTGAACATTGTCTGCCCGTGGGATCTTCGTGACTTGGAATGTGTCGAAGCCTTTGGTAAGCTCGCGGGCGAGCTTTAGGTATGCCTCCATCCTTTCGTCTTTTGTGTCGTATTCCCCGCTGAATTGGTTAGCTACGAGCTGGGAGTCACAATAAGCGTGGATCTGTGAGGCGCCGACCTCCTTTGCTAATTGTAGCCCGGTGAGAAGAGCCTCGTACTCGGCCTCATTGTTCGAACCTTTGAATTCCAAACGGAATGATTGTTCCATAACCTCCCCAGTTAGGGATTCGAGAAGAATGCCGATGCCCGCTCCGTGCCGAGAGGAATATCCATCGACGTGAAGGGTCCACTCGAGATTGGTTTGTCCTATCTCTTGAAAGGTCGGTGGTAGTTCAACAAGGAAGTCGGCTAGTACTTGGGACTTAGCGCTGGTACGATTACGGAACTCGATATCGTACTCGCTAAGTTCTATCGCCCACTTTGCCATCCAGCCAGATACACTCGGACTATGGAGAATCGTTCTCAACGGCTGCGAGGACATCACGACGATCGAGTGAGATTGGAAGTACGGTCGTAGTTTGCGGCTGCAACAATGACCGCTAATGAGAGTTTTTCAAGGAGTGGGTAGCGTGATTCTGCGCCGTCTAAGGACTTGCTGACATAAAAGACAGGTTTCTGATCGCCTCGGTCTTCGCGCACTAAGACCCCACTGACCGCTGCGTTAGTGACCGAAACATAAAGATACAGAGTGTCGCCGGGTTCGGGCTTCACCAGCACGGGTGGTGTGGACAAATATGTCTTTAGTTCTCCGAACGCGGCCTCACATTGATCATCCCAGAGAAAGCTTTTGTCTCTGGAAGCTCGCAACAATTGATAGAATGGTAAACTTCGGTCTGTAGATCGAGAGATAAACCTGTTAAGGGCGGCGATGCGGCCTGTAAGTCGTTGGACTTCTCTTTTATTTGTTGGCGAAGGGAGGTTTATGATTGCGGTGATCTGTTTCGGGTTTGCCTCGATCCCACGTTGGGTGACGATGTAACCTAAAATTCGCCTGAGGTGACCCCGAAGGTGCATTTGGCTGGGTTGAGTTTCATGCCGAACTCATTCAAGATCGTAAAACAGTCTCGGAGGTGGATGACATGATCATTGGCCTTCCGGGATTTGACGAGCATGTCATCAATGTAGACCTCCATCGAATCGCCGATCTAATTTCTGAACATACTGTTTACCAACCGCTGGTAGGTAGCTCCAGCATTCTTGAGGCCGAACGGCATTACGCGGTAGTAGTATGTCCCGCGGTCTGTAACGAAAGCTGTTTTTTCCCGATCACCCGGATGCATCATAATCTGGTTATATCCTGAGAAAGCATCCATAAAAGAGAGGAGTTCGTTGCCAGCTGTCGCCTCGACGACCTGATCAATGCGAGGAAGGGGGAAGCTATCTTTAGGGCATGCTTTGTTCAGGTCGGTGAAGTCGATGCAGATTCGCCACTTGCCATTCTTCTTTTTGACAACGACCGGATTGGATAACCATTCCGGGTAGTGCACTTCCGCGATCGAGCCGGCCTGAAGTAGTTTTATGACTTCATCGTTCACGGCCTTCTCGCGTTCTAGTCCGAGCTTCCGTCTTTTCTGCCTGACCGGCCTATACGTTGGATCGACGTTCAGCTCGTGGGTGGTTATGTCTGGGTTGATCCCCTTCATGTCTTGCTCTGACCACGCGAAGGTCGCGACATTGTTGCTTAAGAAATTGATGATCTGTTGTCGCAGAGGTTCTTCAAGCTCGGCGCCAATCTCTACCTTCCGATCATGGTTCTCCTTGTCGATGTTGACAAGGATGACGGCCTCCTTTTGCGGGTTGAAGCTCGTCGGTTCGGCAGGTTGGTTAATGTTGTAGGTGACCCTGCGAATTTGCTGCTCCGTGACGAAACACGATCTGGCGACCCTCTCACTTACACGAATTGTGAAAACGCCCGTAGAAGTCGGAAATTTGACGCACTGGTGGTAGGTGGAAGATACAGTTCGGAGAGAGAATAACCAGGGTGTTCCCATTATATTGTTGTATACTGCGGGTTTATCAATGACGATGAATTTGACGATCTTTGTGATGCCTCCCGCATAGACCGCCATTTTGATCGTGCCTAATGTCATTGTTGTTACCCCGTCGAAGCCGGTCAGGGGTCTTATACTACGCTTAATCTTGTCGTCGCCTATGTCCATTTTTCGTAGTGTTTCGAGAAAAATTAGGTCGACCGAGCTTCCCGTATCGACCAACACCCGAGTGACGTCGCAATCTTCGATCTTCAGCTCGATGACAAGCGGGTCGTTGTGTGGCATCGACACGTTTTTAGTATCGGCCTCGCTAAATATGACTGGCATATCGACCTCGGCCTGCAGGCGGCAACTTTGCTGCAAAAACACTTCCTTTTCGTGCTTTCTCAAGGAACGGACTGAATTGGATGTAGTTCGTTGACCGCCCATTATCATGTAAATTTTACGCTTGGACGAGGGCTGACCTTGGCTGTCTTCGGCGGCCTGTTTCGGAGGGAGGGGAAGATCGACGTTATTGTCCGGCCTTTGTTCCTACTGCCTTTCGCTTTCGGAGGGAGGGGACTGATTTGATGGTAGATCGATTTGTACCTCTCCGCTGCTGAACTTTGCCATCAGCCTATCCTTGAGCTGCCGACATTGGTAGGTTGCATGGCCATATAGTTGGTGGTAATCGCAGAACGACCTGGTGTCAGCTTCCTTGTCCTCTCCGCGGACAAATTTAAACGACCACCTTTTGTTTTGGTTCTGAGCCGGGCTTTGCGTCTGACTTTGTGTCGGACTCTGCTTGTCTGTGACTAGGTTGGTCGTGAGCTTTTTCTTGGCATCCTTGAAATCCTTGTCGAGGTGCTGACGAGGTTCGACATAGTCATCCTCTGTAGGCTCTTTTGCCTTAGCTTTTTGGGCCGGCTGTTTAGCAGGAGAAAATTTCTTTGAGTTAGCGGCACGATCTTCCTCTAATGCGATGTAACGAGTTGCTCGGTGCATTGCATCTTCGATAGTACGGGGCTTTTTCAAAACCAGGTCTGTCCGGAAAGGTGACTCGTACCACAGACCGTTTTGCAGAGCGCCGATGGCTGAAGTTTCATGAACGTCTAACTCAACCAGTACAGCCTTAAAACGAGCCATATAGTTGCGAAGGGACTCCTTTGGACCCTGAGCTAATGCCCATAGGTCGGCGTCCGATGCACCGTCTTATATGTACATGGAGTAATGCTTGAAGAAAGCCGTGGAGAGTTGGGTGAAAACGCTAATGGAGGATGGTGCAAGCCGAGAGAACCAGTCAAGCGCGAAACCGGTCAGGTGTTCAACGAAATATTGACAGTAGGCCGCATCTCTTTCTTCCGGTGTGAGCTGAACTCGCCCCATCGCAATGATGAAGGTCGTCATAAAGTGCTTCGGGTTGGAGTTACCAGCGTAAGTCTGCAAACGAAGCTTCGAAGTGTATCGGAGTGGGATGGACGTGATTTGTTGTGTGAAGGGCGTTCGCTGAGTTTCCTCCAGTACGCGATCGATCTCCGGGGCCGAGCTGAAGGCCCGATGAACTTGAGAGTTCATATCCCGAAGTTTAGACTTTAAGGCTTCGATTTCCGACCTGTGGTACGAATCGCGATCAAAAGGGGCAGCTGGTTGAACAGGCTGATCGCAGACCGGATTTCGTGATGGAGAATTTTGGTTGGCTGCCTGATGGTGAGTCAGGGGTCGTTCGTTCCGTTCTGCAGCATACGAACTTGTTCGGATCTGTTGAATTGGTTGAGGAGAATCTAAACGCTCGTGAATGACGTTCTGTGCGTTGGACAATTCATCCAGGCGGAGGTTTGTCTTCCTGGCTAGATCGTCCTGCTGATCGAAACACCGCATAAGATTGTTTATCATCGTGGCGAAGTTGACCTGCTCGTTCGTGATAGTTGCGGGTTCGTTCTTGCTCGGTTCGATCACATCGGCAGTAGCTTCACTGTTAATCGATGTTTCATTGGTGACCGCGTCCAACGTTGCTGGAGAGACTGTTTGAATCGTCTCGTCAATCCCGTGAGTTGTTGCGTTGTCGGGCTGCGGGCTAACCGATGCTTCCGGACTCATATTTCTTGTCGTTAGAAAATCTCCTATAAGCCCCCTACTTGGCGCGCCAATTGTTTATGCCCAAAAGCGGTAACAAAGAATTTATAATAGATGGGAGGTCGGAGAGTTTCATATATTTAAGAAACAAGGTCGCGGGCTGCGTATGTTACAAAATAGATCGGATAGATCGCGGGCTATGTATGTTACAAGTAGATCGCCTGCTATCTACCAGGTCGCTAATTGAAGGTAGTGGAATAGGAAATGTGTTGTAGATCGGGTGGTTTTCCGGGCTCCTCGGTCTGCCCAAAACTCTCTCACTCTTGGTGCCTTGTGTTCTCCTTTTATAGAAGAAATCTGAGTGGGATTTGTAGGTATAGGTTGTAGGTAGTAGGTCGTAGGTGGTCTATGATTGGGGAATCAGATGATCAGTGGGCTTCCAGATTTCGCGGGCTGAGCTTCAGGTCGCGGTGGGCCGCAGGTCCAGGCCCAACAATTAGATATCTAAAATACGAAAATATATAAAGTTAATCACACATATATGACATCTAATGCCTATAAACATATTATTAGTATTTTAAACATAGATAGAATTGTATGATATCGTCATTGAGTTTTGTTGACTAGACACAAGATTCTTAAAACATTTACATTGAAGGTATATTAATGGAGTTCTCATAAAACTATAAAATAATAATAATAATAATATTATATTTGTAAAAGTAATGATATGATATGTTAAGGTATTTAAGAAGTCTTTTGAGATATTCAACTAGTATAATTTATAGATACTCAATTAGTATAATATTATTACTTTTAGTTTTAACAAATATATATATTTTTTTTTCAATATTTTTTGAAATTTTTGATACATTGACGGTGCTCTAATATCATTTTTTCGGATCTACAACTACACAACCACCATATTTCAGATCTACTCGTTTTTAAACTAAAAAAACAAAAAAATCAAAGATAAAAAATAAGAAAAACCGATTTTACAAATCTCTGAACTTAGCTGATAAATTCGAGAACACATGACATTTTTCTAGATACCAAACAATATCCATCATATCAGAGTAATATATTTTGAACTCTTGGCACTCCATTTTTTTTTTTTTCTGTTCTAACCATGGATTTCAAATTGCGGTCTAATATATTTTTATAACCCTCACAAGGTACAAAACAATTAACCATCACAAAGGAAAAAGTTGTCAACATAACAAAATCTAGAAAATCCATGACATCGGTGATATTGTAAATATATATTATAGAGATTTGTACTTATGATTAATTATTTTTTATATAGGTAATTTGGTTAATTCAGTCACTATATAACATGTATCTACACTTGCAAATTCTTTTTTTTCTTTTTTCTGAATAAATATAAAATTAATATTCAAAGAAAAATACATTTTTATAATAAGTGTGACTGTAATTTAAAGAAATGTCAAAAGACAAGTTTTGAAATTGAGAATATTTTGCTAAAATCTGAAGGAGAGAAGAAGACTAATCATTCTTGTAAGAGTGATAAAAGTTCTCCTCATCGTATTCTCATTACCTTATCAATAACTTGCCATATCAAAATTCATAGGAACCACCTAAGGGTAACTCACGGACCTCTATCTTTGAATCATCATTGAGATTTGCGTTTACCAAAGAAATCTTAAAACAAGTCCATAAGAGAAATTGCGGATGATAAACATCGAATTATTGTGGTTGATAAAAAAGACACCTTATCATTATAATGTTTGTTCCATTGCTTGCAAACGATTCTAAATCGAGTTAGAGATAGAGGCGGAACACGAGAAGAATTTTTTCTACCAATTTATATGGAAGTTTTCCACATATGTCATTTGATATTTGTTATTCATAATTTTAATATTAAATGTACTGCAAATGATTCTTTTTTAAGCGAGCCATAGACCAAAGGCCATTGGTAGATCAAACTCGTTCAAGAAAGAACTCATGTATTTATAAAAAATCACGACCAAAATTGAGTTGCATACTTGGGGGTGTGGGGAGCCCCCTCTCCTCCTTACATTTTAGGATTAAAAATAGAGAAATAGGCATGTATATTAGGTAAGCTATATATAATTGATTATTTAATATGACCTAAAATATAATTAGATGCCTAATAATTTATGACTTGATTTTTCATTTTTACCCTTCATAAAAAACAATAAAAGCAAAATCCTAATTTTTTTTTCCTTTTTTTTTTCATCGCCACTTTTTTTGTTTTTTCTTCTTCCTCCATCGCCACTTTTTCTTCTTCTTTTCTCATCTTGCCGCCGCCTATTCTTTTGCCCATCGCCGTCTCCTCTTTCCGCCATCGCCGCTGCCTCCTCCTTCCCCCTCCGCCACCTCCTCCATCTTCTTCTCTCATCTTTCTCTCCTTTCTCCCTTTCACTACAAGAAAACATATCAATTTTTTACCAATTTTTTTAGTGGTCAAAACTATTTTGACCATTTTCTTACCAATTTTAGACGAATGTTTATTTTCGTTATAAATTGGTCAAGAAAATATGATGAAATATAAGAGTCGAAAACTGGTCGAAAACTTGCGACAAAGAAGATTGGTTGAAAATTGGTCAAGAAAACACGTTAATTTTTTACCAAATTTTTACCAATAAAATGGTCAAAATGTTTGTTGAAAAATTTCCGACCAAAAAATTATGAAAATTTAAACTCGTCAAAATATGATCAAACTTTTTTTGACTAATACAAGTGGTAAGTAAATAGTCAAAATATTCTTACCATTTATCGACTAAAACAAAATTTGGTCAAAACTTCGAGAGTAATTTTTGACGAATAAATACTTTACAGAAATTGGTCACAACATTATCGACCAAATATTGAGGAGAAGACTTTTATTGTATTTGTCCCACATCGCCAATACGGGAGGAATGAAACTTTGACTTTTTCGATAAAATAACACTTAGTCCATTGTAAAAAACGTAAATGGGCTTACCATAGCCCAAATAGTTGAATTTTGAAATATTTTAATCGCTGATTGAGTGGATATCTTGAAATTATTATGAATTAAATATTTTAAATTTGAATTTTAATATTTTTGAATACATTTTTTGTGAAATATTATATATTTTAATTGTTTTAAAATATTTAATTTAATTTTAATTATTATGAATCAAATATTTTAAATTTGAATTTTAATATTTTCGAATACAATTTTTTTTTAAAAATTATATATTTAAGTTGGTAAAAAATTGGTTGGAATATATGATCTAAAATGGGTCAAAATATATAGTTTCAAAAAATTTTGATTGATCAAAAAATTTCGATGATTTTATTGGTCATAATCAAAATTTTGACCATTTTGATTGGTCAAAAACTTCCGACCACTTCATTGGTTAGAACCAATTTTTTGACCATTTTGATTGGTCAAAAACTTCCGACCACTTCATTGGTAAGAACCAACTTTTTGACCATTTTGATTGGTCAAAAACTTTCCACCACTTTGTTGGTCATAACGAAATTTTTGATCATTTTTATTGGTCAAAACGTTTTGACTATTTGCTGACCAAAATTCATTTGCGACTATCGATTTTTACTAATCGATTTTGGTCAAGTACTAGTAAAAAATAGCTGTTTTTGACCTATATTAGACCAAATTGATAGTCAAAATTGGAATGTTTTCTTGTAGTGTTTTCTCTTCATTTTTTTCTTAATATTCAATTTCACAATTCACTTCTTCTTCTCTTTTCTTAATTACGTTGCCTTAACTCGTTGTTATGGATCAAAATCTTCGATCATGGATTAAGATGATGTTTTTTCTCCTCCGTTAATTTCTCTGTCGTCATCTCTTGATCAAACTAAATCGTTGACGAATATCAACATAGTTAACTATGTCTAAAAGGTAACTATATTTCTCATAATAGTTTACTCTATATATTATTTTTTATTATAGTAGGTAACTATGTTTTTGATAATAGTCAACTATGTTTTTGATAATACTCAACTATGTACGTTTTGAACTAGTTAACTATGTTTATTTAAATAACTAACTATTACAACAACATTTTATGTAGTCAACTATATTGAAATCAGTAGAGTCGATAACTATGCTCTTAAAATAGTTAACTATATTTTTAAATTGGTAACTACTTTTTTAAATAGTTAATGTTTTATATGGTTACAAATTATGTTGAGTAGTTAACTATGTTCTGAGATGTTTCGGATATAGTTAACTATGTTATTACATAGTTAACTGTTAGAGTTTTTTTTTTCATCTTCTGATCCAATTTTCTTTTTTTTCAGAACAACTGCAATCTATTTTTGGCTGAGATGTAATCGCATGAACAATTTTTTCATGAATAAAGTAAAGAAAAAAATTTTAGGGATTTTTGTATATATATGTTTACCTTAATTATAGTTGTAAAGGCGATTTCGTCATATTTTTAATTTTTTTTCTAGTTACCTAAATATAATTTTTGATATGTTAGTTTTTTTAATTATGGATTCTAAAAATAATATTCAGCTAATTAACCCTTAAAAATATTCTCAACTTTATATTTTTTGTTATTACAAATTTTAAATCTTATATATATGGGTTATGCGAATTTGTAATTATTTATTTGCACAACTAATAATAATCGCTATCAATATGTTTTCTCTCTAAATCTCTTATTGATTCTTCTATTAAAAAAAAGATTTCCCGAATTATTGATAACAATATTTGATTGGATAATGATGTTAACATCATAGTACAATATATAATATGCTAAAAATATATATAAAAAAAATAATAAGAAAAAAGGAAAATATATGTAAATTTAAATACATTAAAAAATACATTGATGACAAAAATAGAAAAAAATAATAAGAAATAAATATACTCCTGACAGAAATCTCTATAAATACGTAGTAAAGTAAAATATAAATATATAAATAAAATAAATAAGTTGTGAAATGTGGTTTTAAAACATATAGCCAAGTAATATATATCATAAATATATTTAACACTTCAGCTAAAATTATGAAGAGTGAAATAGTTCTATGAACGATTATGTCGTATTATGTTCTGTTTTAAGAATCTTAATTTTGCATAATGTGTCGTATTATCATCAATTAAAAGTTTAAAACTAATATTTGTAATTAAATCATCATTATAATTTGCTAATATAAAATTTAGAGATAACAATAAATGAAATATGATATGGAAAACAAGAACATAAAATCTAAATGAGCATCAAGTAATATTTCGTTCTTGTCAGACGAATATACCCCTCTACCATAATGTTTTCATTCATCCGTTATTTTTTGTTTGTATTTTTTTTGTCCGTTTACCACATTTTAACATATCATCATTTTTAATCATTGTTAAACCACTAATGGGGACTGATTGAACATACGATCGCGATTACTTCCAAGGAACTCGTTTTCCAAAGTTCATCCAAAACAGACAATGTTTGTGTCACTTTCCCACGTCGTACTACAAATTATTGCGTTCTTGGTTATAGTTGCAGGATCCAATATATAATTAGAATGGGAATCAAAACTAGAAACAGACCCAAAAAAACTGTATCAAACCAAAAATAAACAAAGTAAGGATTGGAAATCTATGGGCTGATTGGCATTAGAGTTGTAGAGACTTTACTGGATTATACAGTCCTTACAGTTAAAAATTAGTCAATAAGATTTTTATTGCTTTTATTTGTTTTAAAGCTACTAAAGTTATTTTTTTTTTTTCTTTGCTGCTTTTTTCTAAAATCTCCAAAAAAATAACTTTGTTTCTTCTTATAAAAAATGTTTTTTATATCTAGTACTCTCATTTCTTTTTTTCCAAAGAACTAAAAAGGCTTTTATGATACAATACTAAATTTATCAAAACAAACTTTAAATTAATTAATTTTTTTTTCTTGTTCTTTTGAAATCTATTTTTCTTATAAAAAATCATTAATTAAATTAAGTCTAAATATTCCGAGTTAAACTAAATAAATTGCTAATATTGTTAGACTAATAAATGCCTCAATTTTTTTTTAATATGAATAGATGAAATTATTTGGTTAGATTAATCAATGCTTCGTAATTTATTTAATATGAATAAATGAAATTGTTTATGTAGATCAATATAAATTATTCCAACGAACAAAAATAAAAAATTGGATAGTTATACTGACATATAAGTTATCTTTTTTAATAAATAAAACAGTTGTTTATTTGAGTTTCGTCTTATTTACTATCTAATACAAATTTGTCATAATTTATATTTTAATGTAAAATTATAATATTTCAAATAATAACAACAGATTCTATAGTTTTTATTACTAATCAAACTTTCTTAATAGTATTAAATAGTAACAGTTATAATTTTTACAATTATTTTCTCTGCCGCTAAAAATCTACGGTCACATCCTACAGTAACAACCTTGTAAAAAAAATCCTTCCATTTGATTACGGGAGAGGCAAAGTGGTGAGTGGGTGATAGGGAAACAGGGGTAAAAGCGTCATTTTAAAAAGAAATAGAAGTGGAAAACGAGGTGAGCCGAATTCGAAGCCTATGGACCCGATCTATTTACTCGCCATTCATTTTCCGCTTCTCCTTCAATTTCTTCCTCTCTTCTTCTTCTTCTTCTTCTTCTTCAGAATCATCCTCCCCTTCCCTTTGTTTCCTTCTCTCGATTTCCAGGTAATTTCGAAACCCTTTTCTATTCTGCTTCTCGAAAACCCAATTTACGTTCATTGTTCATGCATCGATTTGATACATATCGTCGTTTCCGATTTTTCTTTTGGATCTGGGTTTTGTTATCATTGCTTCCTTCTATTGGTGGCGTATTTGTCTCAGTCGATTCTACATTCAAAACCCCATGAACTGATCTTCGATCTGTGTTTATCGATTTTAAATTAATCACACCAATTGTTTATTTGTTTAATCGAACAATCCTCAAATCGCGACTCATGTTTTTAATATTAAAATCATTTTATCTTAATGTTGTTGAATTTTATATTATTCGATATTAGTTAATTGATTCTGGATCTAGAAGAATATCCTTGTCTCTCTTGATTCCTTGTAATAGAATTGTTCTTTGTATATAATAATTCTATTGCTCAAACATAATCGTCGAAATGGTTTCTCTTGAAGAAATTTGAATCTTTTGGTTTGCAGAAAGGTAGAAGAAAATGGCTGACGGTGAAGACATTCAACCTCTTGTTTGTGACAATGGAACTGGAATGGTTAAGGTATATTTTTATATAAAATCAGATTCATCTGTTTGTGTAGACAAAACCCAGATTCATTTTCACTCATTAGATTCATTTGTTGATGATATGAATCATTTGGTTTCTGTATATGAATAGGCTGGTTTTGCTGGGGATGATGCACCTCGAGCTGTGTTTCCTAGCATTGTGGGACGTCCACGCCACACTGGAGTGATGGTTGGGATGGGGCAAAAGGATGCTTATGTTGGCGACGAAGCTCAGTCGAAGCGTGGTATTCTGACTCTCAAGTACCCGATTGAGCACGGGATTGTCAACAATTGGGACGACATGGAGAAAATTTGGCATCACACTTTCTACAACGAGCTTCGTGTTGCTCCTGAGGAGCATCCGATTCTACTCACTGAGGCACCTCTTAACCCGAAAGCTAATCGTGAGAAGATGACTCAAATCATGTTTGAGACTTTCAATGCCCCGGCCATGTATGTGGCTATTCAGGCTGTCCTTTCCCTTTACGCTAGTGGTCGTACAACCGGTGAGTGAAACCCTTTTGTGTTCCTATGGTATAAAGCTTTGATCTTTGTACATTTTGCAGAACGTAAAGCCTTTTTTTGGACTATGGATGTGCAGGTATTGTGCTTGACTCGGGAGATGGTGTGAGCCACACTGTTCCGATCTACGAGGGTTATGCCCTTCCACATGCTATCCTTCGTCTTGATCTTGCGGGTCGTGACCTCACAGACGCGCTCATGAAGATCCTTACCGAGCGTGGTTACTCTTTCACCACCACAGCAGAGCGAGAAATTGTCAGAGACATAAAGGAGAAGCTTTGCTACATTGCTCTTGACTACGAGCAGGAGCTCGAGACAGCCAAAACCAGCTCAGCTGTTGAGAAGAACTACGAGTTACCTGATGGGCAAGTGATCACCATTGGATCTGAGCGGTTCCGTTGCCCTGAGGTTCTTTACCAGCCATCTATGATTGGTATGGAAAATGCCGGTATCCATGAGACAACCTATAACTCCATAATGAAGTGTGATGTCGACATCAGAAAGGACCTGTACGGTAATATTGTGCTCAGTGGTGGAACCACAATGTTCCCTGGAATCGCAGACAGAATGAGCAAGGAAATCACTGCTTTGGCTCCAAGCAGCATGAAGATCAAAGTCGTTGCCCCTCCTGAGAGGAAATACTCTGTCTGGATTGGAGGGTCTATCTTGGCCTCCCTCAGTACCTTCCAGCAGGTACACAGTCCCATCATTTCCTCCGCCGAAACCGAATAAAATAAAATCCTCAACAGTCTCTAGTTATCCCGTAGCTTAACTAAACCGGCTGATCCCCTGAAATTATGTTTTAACTTGTGCAGATGTGGATCGCAAAGGCAGAGTACGACGAGTCAGGCCCGTCGATTGTTCACAGGAAATGCTTCTGAGCTCGAAGTTGATCTTTTCTTTTCACAGAAGAAGCACCGCCGATCATTCATCAAGCCGGGTTTTAATCTTCTGTCATGCTGCTCTTTGTTTTTGTTCTTTTATAATTTGGAATTCCTACAAATTGCCAATGACATTTTCAAGGATTTATGGTTATCTGTTTGTAGTATGGTGGTTAAAAATCTGTCTTCTTTTCTTTTCTTTAGTTCGAGAATGCAACTGTGTTTCAAGTGAATAAGGACTCACCTCTTTTCTCTTTTATTATTATGTAGCAATCTGTTTTATATCTTCTGCGCAACCCTAATTTGATTTACATGTGTAAACGTATATGAAAAAGTCTTGCAACTGTAATTCAACACCAAGGTTGAGGAAAAAAAGCTGAAATGGTAAATGGAACTAAGATTGATGAAAGAAGAGAACCAACAAATACAACAAAGCTGAGTTAAGGAAACACCAAAAGTCTGATTAACATTGAAGACACCAAATGATAAAAGAAAGAAAGAAAAAAACAACAACACAAAAAGCTTACATTACATGAACAACAAAGAGGAGAAGAAGAGAGCTTAGTAGGTGGATTATGACTCATGGTTCATGGTTCAGGGCCGATCTAATAGCCTCTGCCTGCAACCCATGTTCTGTTCAAGAAACTTGGTGAGTCTGATATGTTTAGAGGTCCATTGATCAGCCAGTTTCTGGTCTTTGGCCTCCGCGTCTCTCCTCAAACCGGCAAGCTGTTCTCTGTACTCTCCTTCGATCTTCTCCATTGCGATCTTCTGTTCTTCTCTCAGAGCCTTCATCTTTGCCTCAATCTCTTCCATCTTCTCCCTTTGTCTACAACTCTTCTCTGACTCTAGCTGCAACTCCAGCCTCCTTAGCCTCCAAGCCGCCTCTTTCTTATGCTCTGCCCAAACTCTATGCCCTTCTTCCAGCTCTCTACAACATTCCACAAGCTCAGACATGAACACACCCTCGCTACTACCGCTACAAGACGGTATCATGCTCCCTAAAACTAGACCTCCCGGGCTGCTCTCTGCTCCTCCTCCTCTCTCGAGCTGTTGCTGCTGCAGCCACGGGATAGGTGGTGGAGGCGCAGCTGCAGCCACAGTGGAAGGCGATAAAGTGAGAGTCACCGAGGGAGGTCTTACAACAACATTGTTCCCATTGTTGGAAGTAGCTAACCAAGGCGGTATCACCGGGTTAGCTTGTTGATCAGAATGTAGAAACCCTCCGTTAGAATTAGCCATCACCACCGAGGAGGCAGCAGGACCAGGAGGAGGAACCGAAACAGAGCCAACAACGTTGTTAGACCGTTCTTTGACAAGCTTCTCAGCGAAACTCTCGAGGATCCGATCGTATTTGCTCTCGTCAATAGGCTCAACTCTCTTATTACTCTCTTTCTCTTCTCTCTGTTGCTTCTCCTTAAACACTTCCCACCACTTCCCTAACCGTTTCGCAGTCCTCCCGGGAACCTCAGCAGCGATTTTCTTCCACTTGTTGCCGTGTTTCTCCTGAAGACGGATCACAAGTCTCTGTTCTTCCTCAGTCAAAGAACCTTTCTTGATCCCTGGCTTAAGATAATTCTTCCATCTCTCAAGACAAGACTTAGCATCACGGTTCAAAGGTTTGTTCATACGCTCAGAGACAAGATGCCATTCTCTAGGACCAAACTGTCTAACGTAAGCACGTAACAATGCATCTTCTTCACCACTCCAACGTTGCCTCTCCTTCATCTCCTGATCCTCCTAACATCACTCCTTCCCATCTCACCACCATCCCTTCTTCATCTGCGTCAATTTTCCCCAAAAATAATAAATCAACACTTTTTATCTCACAATTCAAGATCGAAAAGCAAGAACCACCAAATTTACAATCTTTTCACTACAGAGAGATCTAACACTCAAAAAGGCTAAAACTTTTGAATCCAAACACAAGAAATCTACAAATGACAAAAATTTTAGAAAGTTTTAAGCAAAAATTGCAATGATTTCTTATCATTACCACTATATATAAAAAAAGTAATGGTCTTTTTTCTCCTGGAAACCAAACAGGGGAATTAATGATGACCCCAAAACACTATTAGCATTACCCTATTAAGATAAGAGTGTGAATGAAGATATTTTTAAGAAAAAAACAAAAATTTGCTCACCAAATTATGTTGAAAAGGGAAATTACAAAATCAAGAGCAACTTTCATCACAAAGCTTTTACTTCGTCAGCGAAATTGGAAGAGAAAACGAAAAGATCAAAGAGAGAGAGAGAGGCTTTAAAACCAGAGGAGGTAGAGGATTAAACCACAGAGACGGCTAATAAAAATCCAAACAAAAAAAGAGGAGAGAAAAAAGTTTAGCGACTGAGAGACAGACGTTTTTTCCTTTTAACGCACAAGTGGGGGAAAAAACTCTCTGACAGTGGCGCGTGGTGGTAAAAAGTTGAAATTCCATAAGTTCGTTGCCATTATATGAGAGTTTTTTTTTCTTTTTTCTTTTAAATTTACATTGGGATCTCAAATTCATTTTTCAATAACGACATTATGAAAAAAAATATAGTAGTAAATAAAAAAGCTTCAAAATGTACAATTACATTGAAAATAGCCAAAAGTGATGGTACTTTACTTGTAGTAGAGTGGTTGAATACATACAGTTACTTTTTAGGCTCGTTAGTTTGGTATTTTTATAGTAAATTCACAAAAAAAAACTAGACATTTTATTGCGATTTTGTTATTAATTACTAACACATTTACGATTTTAAATTAGGTGTTAATCGTCTATAAATATTTACGATTTATTCATTTTTTTGGTCAACCGAAAATAGAGGATAATGAAAAATTAATATTTGATGTCTTTCATTTTTTCGTTAGATTTTTATTAATTTTTTTCCATTGTTCAAATTTTTGTAAATACCCATTTGTTTTGTTAATTCGATAAATTTAACATTTAAAAAAATTTTACTACTATATTTTGCAAAATAGACTTATTTGTACAAAGACAATTTTCAAACAAATTATTTGTTTCAAATCAAACTTATTTCATTAAAAGACTTAAAAATCTTTCATTTAATCAATCATGAGAAACTTTAATCATCACATCGGAAATTTGTGTAATGCAATGATAATATAGCAAACTATATCAATAAAAATAAAAAGTCATTACATCTTTCACACTTGACCTAACATAACTTGTTATTGAAGCCAAAACAAACATCATAGAAATTGACATTCTAACACAGCTTATACTGGAAATACATAAACATTTTTTTTTAAAAATTTAGGTTTTGGCAACAAAAAAATGCTGTAAAAGTTATTTTGATGAAACAATCCAATCTAGTGTAATTTTCTATTACTTATGCATATATATATATATATATATTTTTTTTTTGATTAATCTCCGAAAACAAAGCTCCCAGTTTTTTATTAAAAATCAATACCAATTACACACATACTTGTCTTGGCCGAGACAGTCTGAAGACATCCTCTTTCACAAGCTTGACAATATCTATTAGAACAACATTAAAAGCATAAAATTCTAAAAGTAAAGTGTATACATAATTCGATAATCTATCCACTAGACGATTAACCTTATTATATACATGAAAAATTTAAATTGTCCAATCTTTCGAATGTTAGGTTTTAAAACTATAAGAGAAGAATTTTTATTTTTTTATTTTTCAACAATTGATTTTGTAATTATGAGTTTAAAAACAGGATTTGACGTATGAGTAATTGGGATGAGATAAAACACGTGTCAGAAAATGGGAAGGGTATCTTTAGGGAAAGCATTGGTCCCCTGTCTATCCCATAACCCTACCCAACAATCCTTTAGTTTGTTACATCACATCCGACTACCACTACTCACTCACTCACACACTAACCTTTGTTTTTTGCTAACATGCACCCAACTTTCTCCCCCTCTCTCTCAAAGCGTATGTTAGCAATCTCCCTGCACTATAATCAGGCAGACAAAACTTTCGCTCTTTTATGATTCAACTCTTTAACTCACTCTACACACCCCCACAATATCTTAGCATATACAAATTAGGCAACCACATATATATGACGTCACTATCCCTTTGTAATATTAATAGTATATTCTAATAATTGTTTTTGTTAATTATTATCATTCATTGTTGTAATAGTGATACTAATAATGCATCGGACAATTCAGAGTTGTAATGTAACAGTTGAAAGGAGGAATTTCGCAAGATGAGAAGTAACAGACACATCATTATTAAGTCAATACATTTTAGATTTCTTTTTCCAAATATTTAGAAGGAAAAAAAAGCTTGGATTGGGTTGCATTTTATATTGTATCGTTTTTTCATGCAAACTTTTACGAGACATAAACCTACATTAAAAATTATTTATATAAAAATTTAGAATGTTAACTACAAACAAAACAAGTTAAAGAGACCTTTAAATATTGCTCAAATGAAACATTATACAAATTACTACAAATAGAGTAATATATTAAGCCGAAAAAAATCTATAGACAAAATCAATACTACCGTAGAAACCTTCTTGGTCGAGTAGTTGATTAAAGGTTCATTAATGCTTCTACACCAGGAGATATGAGATTTGGATCCCATAAATTGTGATTTATTATTATATATGCATATTAATAGAGACAAACTTGCCATAAATCTTCAACGTGGGGCAAGATAGAATCGTTTGGCATGGATCAAAGCAGTAGACTTGTCCGTTGTATAATCGTCAATGTAACAATTCTCATAATTTGTAATAGAATAATAATAAAAATTTAGCGTTAAGAAAAACAGTACTACCCACATTCTTTTGTAACACAAGTATATCTTCTTTATTAGCTAACCTAAAGATATAGTAAGAAAATTAAGTACTTAAAATAAAAAGATCAGCAAAGGCATGGTGGCCTAATGATACACAAGGGAGTTGGTTTTCTTGTATTTCGGATTTGTATGGAAGATTATTCTTATAAACCGGATTATCCAAAGACTGCTTCTGTGTATTGAGAAGATGATAGGTTCGGAATTCAGAAGGTTTATAAAAAAAAAAAAAAAAAATCTGCCTAAGAATCAAACACATTTTACATTGTCTAATTTTGTTTCTTTCTGTTTTTCAAAATGATTTGTAGTATTTTAAAAAAAGTCATCACCTGTTAACAGAGCCAATATATATTTTTTTTTTTGGTCAAGCAGAGCCAATATATATTCAAGAAAATGAATTACTCTGAAAAGAAAATTCAAGAAATTATGAAGTAGCGTGAGTTTAGGGACAGAGAAGAGAAACAGCCAACATGGTAGGTTGATTTTTTACCAAAGAAGAAAAAGTATGTTGATAGGAGACTGGTGGTGGGCCTTGGATGGGCCTGCTATCTAAGTTAACCGGATTTTGTTTTTTTTCGGTTTTGAATGATCGAAATTCGTATATGTGACTAATTTAAACGGTTCAAGATTATGAACACATAAGTTCGGCTCTTCTTTGATCCAAATTTGTGCCCCTTTATTAGAGGTTGGATTGTATAAGAATTTTATACATAATTTGCAATTATATATAAAAGATCTTGGGCAAACTCAAATTCATCTGAAACATTAATTCTTTGAAAACTGGTTCAAAGTATATATATTTTCTCTAATTTTTTTATTGGATGTTTCCATCACAATTAAAAAAATATAATATACAAGACTCAACATGAATTATATATTCAAAAAAGTCAAGAGTTAGAACATCTCCATTAGTAAGATATTTAAAAATAATATTAATATTTTAATTATATTTTAAATTAAAAGACTCAAAACTATATAATACCTCTGATGGTTATATATCCATTGAGTATCTAATCTCTAAAATAATAATATTTTTAATGTCATTTAAATTAAAAAAATTATGTTAATTTCCACTAATATTTTAAAATGTATCAAATTACATCTTATATATATGCAATCATATTAAATAGTTATATTTATTCATTAATTTCAATAATAAAATCCTAAATATTAATCTCAATCTTAATATCAATAATTAATAGAATTTTTTTGAAAAATGCCACTTTTCAAGTGCAATTTTTCAAAAATACCATATTTTCAATTTTTTTTGCAAAATGCCACTTTTTAAAAATTATTTACTCATTATATTATTTATGTTTGGGTTAACTATGTTGTATTACGGTTTAGTTTTGAGGGTTTCTGGGTTTTTAGTGGTCAAAATATTTTTTAGAGTTTAGAATTTTAAGATTTAGGTTCTCAAAATTCATAATTAGTGACATTTTTGCAAATGGATAATCCATAGTGCCATTTTTGCAAATGTACACACTAAAAATGGTATTTTTGCAATTGTTCCTAATTAATAATACAAATCAGTATAGATAATAAAACCAAAGAGTTATAATTTTATTAAAATGTTGACAAGAAATGTATCAGAACACAATTTTAGTTTTAAAAATTTCGGCTTTTATTAATTATAATAACATTTTACTAACTAAAAAAATATTAATTTATTTTTTGTATTAGTTTTATGTAATATCAATAGAAATATGTTAAAATGTTATTTTTAATTTTACAAATCTCAGTTTTTTTAAAACTACATTATTGTATTGAGTAAAATAAAAAGGGCAATTGCAAAAATGCCACTTTTGAAGTGTACATTTGTAAGAATGCCACTAATTATAAATTTTAAAAGTCTAAATCTTAATATTATAAACGCTAAAAAATATTTTGACCCTTAAAACTCCTTAAACCCTCAAAACTAAATCCTAATACAACATAATTAACTCAAACATAAATGATATAATGAATTTTTTTTTTTGAAAAAGTGGCATTTTTGCAAAGATTTTGAAAATGTGGCATTTTGGAAAAGTGGTATTTTTTGAAAATTTTCAAAATAATATTAGTTTAATATTTTAAATTAATCATAAATATCAATTAAAGTAATATTAATATATAATTTAAATTTATTCATAATGGAGCTTGATATGTAGATAATTTTATTTTATGATTTATAGAAAATAAAAAGTAAAAAATAACAATATATATACCATTTTATTAATATTGTAAACTATAAATAATATGATTTATAACAAAAAAATATTAACCACTTAAAAACTGAAAAGTGTCAGTTTTTTGGAGGAAAGACAGGGTCTCTCAAGTGTATCTCAAATGAGAACCATATAGAACCCAAATGAGAACCCTATAGAACCCATTTTAACCAAAAAGCTATTTTCTTAATTTTTAATTTTTTTTCAAGAGGGCCTCTAATGAGAGACCCCCAATGAATATGCTCTTATAACCCAACATTATGCATTATAGGTTACGACCGGTGTTGCTATACCGCATTCGTTGTAACTAATTTGTGAAGTCACCGTAGTTCTGAGAAGAAGTCATTCTAGTTCCGAAAACAAATGACGAAGAAATTGAAAGAGTTTTTTTACCGAGAATTCGACAAATTTAGAATCCAACTAATGTCATTAATTTGTGGAATGTAGTTGACTGTTACTAAAATGTTTATAAAAAAATTGAATCTAAAATTTATTCAAAATCAAAAACACTTTTTCACAACAAGTGCTTTATTGTTTTGATGCTTCAAACTAGTTTAGAAAATTTATAAATCTTTGAAAAAAAATTGGTTAGAAAGAAATCCTTGTTTCAGACCAGTATTTTAAGTTGCCATCGAAGTCTTGACATCGAAGGCTTCAGATGGAGGAGAGCGAATTCCTTATCAACTTGTTGATGTTTCTCACAAGCTATGTTGGTGAGGGTGGGGTTTTTCCATGACCTCGAGCATTTCTTTCTTTCCAACACTCTATATATAGCTCCTTGAAACACATACCTTATCAAGAAATTTGAATGCGAGATTGTGTCGTATCGTTGTCCACTCCTTTGAATATCTTGCTTTTAGAAGTCCTTTGTTAGATTTTTCCACACTGTTGCTGAGAAATGACAATCGAAAAAGGTGTTCTCTATTTTCTATGTTGCTTTGACAGAGCTATATGAAGAGCTTTCTCGTACATTCCAAGCCAGCTTCCTCTCCCACGTAGCGAATCGATTATGAATTGTTACCCAAGTAAAGATTTTGAGTTTTGGAATTGCAAATGGGAACCGGATTCCCTTATGCCAAGTGACCAATGGGGTCCGTTTGTTGACCACGTTTAAAACGAGTGGTTGAAAGTTTTTGAGTGATTGAACAATGGATCGTATGAAACAAGACGGTTAGAATCAGTGGTTAGAGAAGCCAGTTGGATAATAGAGAACAATTCAAATATAAGCTTGATTGGTAGCATTGTAGCGGTTGAATAGTATAATTAGATAAAATTAATTTTTTTAAATGATTTTAAAATATAATGCATTGAAATACCCGAACCGAACATGATTTTATAAAATATCCGAATGGGTTCAAAACTTCTAAAAACGAAAAACCAAACCCCAAACAGAACCGCACTAAAAATTGAACGGGTACGTGAAATACCTGAAACATAAATTAACCTAAAATCAATGTTTTTAGACCTGGACCGGACGGTTCGACCGGTTGAACCGCGACCCAGCAAAGTTTCCATTTTGGGTTTTAAATGAAATCCGGAATCCAATTGAACCGCTAAAACCCGAAAAAATCCGCCAAAACCTGGCGAAACGGCAAAACCCCGATCCGGACGGTTTCCGGTTTTAGTAAAAATAAAAGGATTTAGAAGTATGTTCATTGATAAAAAATTTTATATCAACGGAATATTAACTTTAAGAAACGAAATAGTGCGGAGAATTTAAGAGGCAATGGAAGGAGAAGAGGAACCAACCAAAATTAAAATGTTTATTAAGATAAATGCTAGGATTTTTTATTTTCCTGTAAACAACTTGGTGTTTTGATCAATATTGGAGACGCTTTGTCGTTTTTGTAGCAAAAGACAACAATTTTTATTAGGATTAAACGTTATTGTAGATAAAAGGTTGATTTCATTAACGAAGTATAGTTGAGGGTTTTTTTTACTAAAAATATAGTTAAAGAGATTTTTCATGATCCGAGGATAGTTCAAAGAATTTTTTTATTAAAAACCCTTATTAAAAATTCATTAATCAATTGACCTGCGATTGAACTGTAGTTGACCCAGTGACCCGGCTGGCACTCCGGTTCGTCATCCGGGTCGGGTTTAAAAACATTGCCTAAAATATATTTAGATTTAAAATCTGGTATATTCATATAGTTTAGGTATTTTTTTATTTTTTGGTCATTTTGGATATTGTGGATATATCGGATAAAAATAACCAATTTAATTAGCTATTAATTTTAAAAAAAATCGGATAATTCGAGTTCAAAATAATTAAATCAAATTAAATGCAAAAAAACAACGGTAATTATAAATATTTCGAATAGTTCAAACGACATTTTTGTCAATCATCCGTTAGCAACTTCGTTTTCCAAACGTCCGTTTTAACCGCCCATTTCAAACGATCGTTTGATTGATAACAAATGATCGGTTTAACTATACCTTATTTGCAAAATAGGTTGCCAATCTGAGACCATGGTTTTGAAAATCTAATGTGATTCCACGTTTCTTTTGCGTTGAATATTGCATACTTGTCTCTTTTTTCCTCCACATTGCAGCGTCTTGTTCTTTATTTAAACCTTTTTCTCGAAACTTCCATAAACTTCCATTCAATGTCATAACAACAGTGGCGTGCTCCGCCCCTTACATGTCTTAGCTATGCTACCGTTTAGTAAATATTCTTGTTTTTTGAACCAAAATATAAAGTAAAATTTCTATAAATTAATAATGTTGGGGTTTTGAAAATTTATTAATTATTAATTAATTGACTAACTAGTAAATATTAATTTATAAAGAAATATCTATTTTAGGTAATAATGTTTAAAAAAAAATTTAAATGATATTATATTAAAGAATTTAATTGAATTTATTTGTAAAAATGATATGTATTAACTTGAAATTATGATTTTGCTTATTGAAATAGAATAAATGTTAACATCATAATATACTATCTATATAAAAATAATATACATTATAATTAAGTACAAAATTTAGAAGAAAACATGGTTATTATTCTTAATGTTGATGATAAAGTTATCAACGATATATCTTATGATACATTTGGAAAGAGTTATGTGTATATAATCAGTTATCGTGTCTATAATTTTTTACAAGTTTTGGATACAGAGAAAACAATCATAAAAGTTTTATTTATGTAATAACTAGAATAAAAAATTACTTAAGCCAAAAAATTATACATATATACATAATTATACATGATTATTAATTTATACTATTATTGGAACCATATTTTACATAAGAGTTTCAAAAATATTATTATCTTATCATCTTATCGAATTTTGTTAATTTTTACATTGATCCGACTCGGGATTAAAAAAATAGATTAATTTATAGTAATTATTAATTTATAAATATTTTCCTGTACATGGTTTATATACAAACCAATTTTTGACTAAAAAAAAGCCTTAAACCAAACAACTAAAAAAATTAGACACTAGTTTATACTATGCCAATTTGCATAACCAAAACCAAAACAAAGAATACAATTAAATCGCCAACTGAATAGACAATTACAAATAATTTGCCTTTCAGCAATTCGTTTTCGTGAATGTCTTGTTTCTTTTGTCGGCCAACATGTTATGTTAATCACCTATTAAGAACATCTTTAATTCTACACCAAATTTTATTTTAAATTTCATTTTGGTGTAAAATTCTTTTCAATCTAACACTATTTCCAACACCAAAATAGTGTTACACTATTTTTTTACACCAAATATAGTATAAAAAATGAGATTACACCATATTTGATGTTAAATTTTTTTATTTATAAAATGGTCTTTCAAACTCTAAATAATTACAAGGAAAACATATATAAATGGTGATGATTACACCAAATCTGATATGTTTGATGATAATTAAACCAAAATCTAATATATTTTGTTATTTTATATGATGTAATGTATTTTTCTTTTTTATGATAAATGTTAAATTTAAATTATATTATAATTTATTAAACTTGAAAAGTTAGATGGGTTAATTTGTAAATTTTTAAAAATATATACTTAAAATATATTTTTTGATATAATAAATGGTGTAATACATTGGAGTAAAACCCAACACCATTTTAGTGTAAAAAATTATGTAATACATTGAAAATGCTCTAAGAAATACAACCATCCCAAAAGGAAAACTATAAATTTACCATAAGATAGACAACATCTTTTAAAGAGGTAACCGAAACTTATAAAGAATGAGACTTCTCTCGTTGAACAAAACTATATAGTCTAGTATCGTTTCAACAACCATGCTCAGAGAAATTCACTACATCCCTTTTATTCGGTAAAAGTCGATTCGAGATATTACCATATAAGATATATCCTAAGATAAATGACCAAATATAATTTTCAGAATTTTGTGAAAAAAAAAAACTTTCAGAACTTTAATTTTTGGGAAACAAAATTATTAATTCAAGCAATAAAATACATTAGATATGATAGAATGTGAAACAGAGCAAAGACAGTAAATAAATAAAGTTAATGCTGATGGAATCAGAGAAAGGTTGATTTTTGGAATAGAAAAAATAATTGTGAGGGGAAATGACATGACATATGAGTTGTCAAATTGAGGCAGATCCTTTCTCTGATCTTCCCTCTGCCATTTCTTGCCTTTTACCTCATGTGCTCCATCTCTTCCGGCTTTTTATGTTTTTTTTTTAAATTGATTTTTTCTTTTTTCTCTCTTTTACTATTTATGTAACTTTTCACTCCAATTTCTTTTAAGTTTTATCTATGAAATAAATAATATTTTCCATTTGGGTAGATTCTCATATGGGCTGGAAATATAAAAATTGTCTCTAGTGTTTGTAAAAATATCTAGAATTGGCTTCATACAAAAAAAAATACTAGTAGGTTTTCTCAAATGAGAATGTCTCATCGAATTTGAACTTCGTTATTCCGATATCATATTTGTTCTACTTTTTTTATTTTTCGTGAAAGAATAATTTCACCATCGACGACAATAAACATAAGTTTTGAAACCAAAAATTAAAAAAACAACAATTAAAGAAACTAAAAAGTGAATGGGCGTTGAGTTTCTATTGCTAATAAGTTTAGAAAAGCAAAGGAGATGAAATCGCGTCATAAGAACCAAACTCATCACTAGACTAATCTTATTTTTTCGTATTTGGAACTTAAGACTTTGTAACATCTCAATCGCCCATTTGAACTTGCACTTCACGTTGACGACCGATGATGCTATCGTTACATTTCACTGGTCACGTTAAGACATTATAGAACATATATAGCAATGTGGATCCGATCTATCCAAGACCCACCTAAGTGATCGCAAAATTCATGGGATTATTCCCAATCAATGGTTAATTTTCTCAAACCTGGTTAATATCATCCAAAGGTATCTTTGAATACTAATGTACTATTAATTATACAAACAATATAGATATTCGAAAATTCAATATTTATAAACACATCTTTGCACGGTCTTTGTAAATTATCGTTCAAATACAATAGAAACACAAATATCTTTGCAAGATCACAAAAAAAAAATGAACAAAACGTAACCAAAGTAACCTCACAAACTTGCATATCCGTTTTCAAATCCATATTTTCTCACTTGATTGTACATTCTTTAAACTCTTGTTACACAACCTTAATAAAAATTACAATCTACTAGTCCCAAACTGATTTTGAAATGGAGTTTCACAATATATGTAACATATAATAAAATTTCAGATTTTTGTATATAAATAACTTGGCCCAATGGCCCATTACATAACGGTCCAACGACCCAATGATAAGTTTTTTTTTTTGCCTTTCTTTGGCTTATTAGCAGAAAGTGCCATAAACAACGAAATAAAAAAAGAAACCCCAAAAGAAACAACAAATCACTCGTAAATCGCAAACTTTTAAAGAAATTAAGCAAATAAAAAAAGGAAATATTTTCCCAAAGCCACCAGAATTTTCCCGAGAAAATTAAGGGAAAACACAGGGCGGGAAAAACTGTCTGATTTCTCTTTTTTTTTTTCTCGGTCATATAAAAAAAACATCTTTTGATGTTTTGTGTGTTTTTTTAGACTCGGAAGTTTTTGCCAGAGAAAGTCTGACCAAACTGCCACGATGGAGGTGCAACGTTCGAGGAGGTGGAAGAACGGCGATCGGAGGCGGTGACTCGGAAAGAGAGAGATTGGCCAATGAAGACGGCGTTGGACTGCCAATTCTGTCCCCAATTCCGGCTCATTCTAACCCAATCAGTCTTTGATCCTTTAATGCTTACTCCGGTAATGTCTCCGGCGCCGGCGACGTTAGTAATCAGAACTAGATTGAAGTATTTGAATCCGTTTACTGTGAATCTTATCCCTCCTAGCTTCCGACAAGGTACTCTGAATAAGGAAACAACAGATTCAGACAAATAATAATTAACAAAAAGACAAAGAGACTCAGAAACAGATTGATCTCTGTGTTTACACATGCCTTGCTTGTTTTCCCGAAAAGATAATGAAATAATATAAATAAATTCCATTTTTACTAATAATTAATATTTTAAAATCGCGTATAGGGAAAAAAACAAATAAGAAAAATTGAGAGTGATGTTTTTTAGTTTCTGAAGTCTGAAAAAATATCAGTCGTTTTCCAAAAGTTGCCTAGAGGAAAACAAAACGCAGAGATAATAATAATATGTTTGGTATTTTCTAATTTTAGTTTAAATCTATTTTACGACTTTATTTTCATCATATATCATAGTGTCATAATCATATATTAAAACCTCTCACCGGCCCAAAAAAAAAAAAACCTCGCATTTTCATATAAATTTCCCTTAAAAAAACTGACCTTCTTCACACTAATCTAAATTTGCAAAAGAATGACTAATCCATATGCAAAAATGACTAATCCATAATCTAAATTGTTCACCATATTGATTTAATTTATTTAATCACAGAAGTTCTTATTGATTCGCTAAATAATAGGAACCGACAAAACCTAAACGAAGAGAGAAGGACAAAGCAGAGGAGTGAGAGAGACCTGCGATATGAGACCGGGACAATGCCGGCTCGGTACAGACCAATCTTAAGGAACATCGGCATAGCGAGATCGAAGTGTTCTCTCGGCGGATTACACCATCCTCCGTCGTCACTCGGCTGCGCAAAATTCGGCGGACAAAAGTTAGTCGCCGTCACGAGAATCGACGGATTCCCCGGAACACACCACCTCGGATCATCCGTACATTTGATCTCGAAACAAGCACCGCAGCTAAAACCGTTGTTGAACAACGCAGTGCTCAACGCAGCCGTGTTCACACCGTATCCTTGGCTGTATAAATTCCCGTAACCACACGCGCCGCCTTTTGAAAAACCCCACGCGCCAAAAACAAGAAAAATAGAGGAAACAAAAAAGTTAGGATTTTTGTGGTTTATATATAATGAAATGAAATTGAAAATGGTGGATTTGGTGAGATTAGTGAATACCCATTGTGCCGGAAGCGTCAGCGCCGCCGTAGAAAGTGGCGTGAGCGTTTTGCCACGGTCCGCCGCTGTAAACGCCGGGGATTTTGGCGTTTGAAGCGATTAAGAGAAAAGAAGCCGTAACGGCCAACCATAAGTGGATCCCCAACGCAGTCGCCATTATTAGTGAGTGAGAGAGATGTGTATTGGATAGGGCTGAGAGAAAGCGGGAAGGAGGAATGGTATTTATTGGGAGGAGTGAAGCTGCTTGGATTTTTTTGACCTAACCGTAAAATTTTGGTGCTTTTTCTGTAGTTTTCGAGATTTAGAGGGTGTGGAAGTAATCAATTGCTACTGCTTACATCACTGGTTTTTGTATGACTGAACTGAGACTGAACCGAATCAAACCTTTTATTTTTTAAATAAACCAAACCGTGACATTATCTTCATACCGAATAAATCCGAACCAAAATTTATTTTAGAACAACTGAAGAGTAAAACGAAACTAAAGAAAACATACTATTATATTTGGAATTTATAAAGATAGATTTCATTATGTTTTTAGTTATTATTTCTCTAACAGTAAACCGAATCCAAACCAAAATCAAATTAAAATGATCCCAATCTATCTCGGGTTTACATAATTGAAAAAATTAAAATGATCCCATTTTGTAATTTGTTTTTTCCTTTCTTTTTAACAAAAAACTGCATTTTTTTTTTGTTATTTATAATGAAGAATTGCAATTGTTAATGTTTTTATTTGCCTTATCTACGCATGCACGCATGTTTACAGTTTTCTAGTCGCAACTAGCGCAAGTTAACATACATGAATGGATTTTTCCTGAACTTTTTACGAACATATCTTATAAATGAGCCAAACAATTGGAGCGCCACATTAAGGGCATGTGGTTAGACGGAGGTCGACATACGAATAAATATGTTAGTTTTGCAGCATATATTATATATATTTTTCTGAACAATGATAAAGTTGTATTAAATGGATGACATAGAGCCGCAAAAGTTGAATGACAAGCTTATTGAGTTTATCATACATGAGCATGTGGAGTGTCTATGATATAATTGTTACACAACTTCTATTTTCCATGTGACTTGTAAGTTTAAGGCTTCGAATAGAGCAGTTCTTTGTTATTACTGTTTACAATAATAATTGAGGTCACTATTATTCCGAAAGCTCCAAAAAAGTACATTATATATATATATATATAACTAAAATATCTATCTAAATTGTTTAAATCCAATAAATTTGTTTCGATCGTGAACGAATTGAAATTTGAAAAGGGCACTTTAAAATGATTCTACTACTACTTCCTTTTGATTGATTATTAAAACTCGGACCAAAATATCCTGCTCATTTACCATTGCGAAAATCACAATTTTGTTTTCCCTGTGTTGTGTATGTCGGATCTCTCTTGAATTGTATTTCAAACTGATGTCAATATCAATATCTTTGAGATGAAAAGATTACTCTATTACTCGTATAATATACTAGTTTTTTTTGTTTCCTTTTTTTTTAATAACCAAGGGTAATCCGGTCTTTTGCAATCCGAGTAATTCTTTTAGGATAAGTATAGCCGTCGAGTAGACCATTCACCAGGTTTTCTAACGGGCGACATCACTTCGACTGATCAAATAAAAGTGGTTAAATAATTTCACGTTTAAGAAAAATTGAACCCTACTCTAGATCCATAGATCAATTACTTCCTCAAATGGAAACCAATTACTTCCTCTTTAATGTTTTTAAAACCAGACCGACAACCAAACCGAAAAAGCTCTTGGATCATAGATCAATATGGTCCGACCGGTTCAACTAAGTATAATAATTTTTGAAAAAGTACAAATATAATTAGTTTTATCAATTCTATTTATATGTCATGTAAATATATATAGGATTCAAATATCAAAACTTTTTGCTGCAAAACATTTCGATAATTATAATAATTGCAGTGTTGAAAAAACAAATACTTTAGCAGTTTAGATTTAAAAGAAAACTAATGTATATATGACCATTTGATCTTTATTGTTCATTAAAAATAAAAGTATAAACATTTTTAGTTTTAAAAATCATATACCTATTCTATTTATTTTAAAACAACATAATTAATAAAAAAAATTAACGAACAAAATAAAGAAATCTTATTTTAATAGTTAAATCCGGTTCAATACAATTTGATTGAACCGCTGATTTTTAGTTTTTTACCGGTTCAATCCAGTTTTATAACTAGTTTAATTATGTTCAGGTTTTAATTTTGATCCAACCTGGCCATGTCTTTGGTTCACCGTTCACGGTTGAACCCGGTTTAAGCCCGGTCCGGTCCGGTTTTAAAACCATTGTTCCTCGTATAATATAGTTAATGATAATTTGGATATATATTCAAAATATTAATCCTGATCTCAATACCTATAACGGTCTCAAGTCTCAACTATATTCCCCGATTAATCGACGAACCCATTAACAAGAAGAACCTCCGCAGCGTGAATCTATGCAGGATTTGAAAGCTTATACGCCTTACAAAACATCTTTTTCGATATTCTGGAAATTAGCATGATATATTAGTCGACTTTCTCTCATCAATATTCTTAGATACCACTCAAATGTTCGATTTGCAACCATATAGAACATCGTGAGATCATATGGTCCTACACACAAATTTTGGATGCTAGCCAAAAAGTAACCCATAAGCCACATGCAAGGAAACAACTTGAAACCTCGACTGAAACTAAGGTTGCCTGCCTCGCATTGGTTTAAAAGGGAAACAAAAACAAGTTATTAGCCGTTGTGATGGGGAGGGTCATTATCTTAATTTTTGTTCTATTTAAGAAAAATCAATTCATTTTTTACAGATATTTGTCCACATTTAAGGTTAAAAGAATCTTGAGAAATTAAGGAAGATATAAAATTTTAGTGCATCGAAGTTTGGGAAAAAAAGTACAGTACTAGTAATATAGAAAAATACTAAAAATCTCATTAATAAATGTGTACTACCACTGCCACCATTAACAAAAACAAATGTGCACTAAATTGAGATTTGTAAGCTTTACTTACTGTAATCACGACACGTGGCCACCAATCAATGGATAAGAAAAGCACAATTTAGCTTATTGTCAAATGAAAGCACGAGGACAGGTCCCTACAAAATTTTAAAAAATCATTAAAAATAAAAATCTAACAACTTTGCTATTAAGATCCAACGGCTACGATTTATTTTCCCTACCTCGGATAAAGACCTTTTTAAATATATATAAATAAATTATCTACCATCCACATTATTTAACAGTAATCTAATTTATTTATCCAATAAATTAAAATATAGTAACTAACAAAATTAAATATTAATTTTTAATAAAAAATAAGAAAAAAATTTTAATTTATTATCTTTTTTTTCCGCGGTTTTTTTTTCAATCGTCTCTTTTTTTTTCAACGTTTTTTTTTTTATACAAACACCATAATCGATCTTATATCCATTCTTCTTCTTACTACACAAACACCAAAATCGATCTCATCTCTCTCTGGTTGATCCATAAAATCAACTCTTAATCACTTTATATTATCTCGTTGCCATAGATCAAAAATCTTCAGCCATTGATTAAAATTGTGTTTTTTCTCCTCCTTTAAACTTCCCATTGTCGTCCCATCTTCTGGTTAAATTGAACCGCTGGGAAATTGATATAATTAATTCAGAAATCAAGTAAATATGTTTCTGATAATAGTTAATTACGTACGTTATTTCTTTTCATTATCCAAACTATAGTAGTTAACTATGTATCTGATAATAATTAACTATGTACGTATTTTTTTCATTATGCAAATTATAATAGCTAAACTACATTCTAAACATATAATAACTATGTTTGTTTAAATAACTAATTATTATAATAACATTTTTATATAGTCAACTATGTTATAAAATTCGTATAGTAGATAACTATGTTTTAAAAATAGTTAACTATGTTTTTAAATTATAACTATTTTCTGAATATAGTTAACTATGTTTTAGTTACAAAATAGTAAAGTAGTTAACTATTTTCTTAAATCAATATAATTTATAGTTTCAAAAATAGTTAACTATGTTAACTATTATTTTTTGTCATCTTCTTTCTCACGATTATTTTTTTGATCTAATTTTTTTTTCAAGACAGATCTATTTTTTTACTGATAAAAACTAAATATGAGAATAATAAATATTTTTAAGGATTTTTTTCATCTTTATTTTAATTACATCTATTGAAATAATTTTATCCTATATTTATTTATCTCTACTATTTACTTAATTTTTTTTAATATGTTATTTATTTTAATTTTTTACTGACAAAAGTGTTATTTAATTAATTAACCCATAAAAAACGCATTTATTCCGATTCCTCTTTCTTTCTTTCTCTCTGGTCCCCTCCACTATCATCAACCTCGTCTCCTACTACTTCTTCTTCCTCCTTCCTTCGTCGTCTTCTTCAGTTTTTCAAATCGGAATTTGTTTGTTTGAAGAAGAATCGATATGATTACTGATCCAAGTCTAAACGGATTTTCCGGTACGGTTAATCGGATCCGTTTACCCGATCAATCTTCATCGTTCACTCCGGTAACATTATTTGACGGCTTCAACTACAATCTCTCCGATCATAGGAACACGACGGCTCCGGAGAATTCAGTTTTCACTCGTGCAGAAGAAGAAGAAGATCCAGCAGATGATTTCGATTTCTCCGATGCTGTTTTAGGGTACATTAGTCAGATGTTGATGGAGGAAGATATGGAAGATAAAGTCTGTATGTTACAAGAATCTTTAGATCTCGTAGCTGCAGAGAGATCGTTATACGAAGCTATTGGTAAGAAGTATCCTCCTTCTCCAGAACCGAATTTAGCTTTCGTTGATCGAAACAGCGAAAACCTTGACCATGTCGTTCCCGGAAACTATACCGGAGATCGAATCGGAGACGGTGGGTTCGATGGAATCAGACCATTGAGTGGTTTTACCTTAGATTTTCGGAATCCTCAGAGTTGTTCCTCTGTTCTTAGTGTTCCTCAATCTAATGGTTTAGTTACTATCTATGGAGATGGATTAGAGGAATCTTCTAAGACTTTGTATGGTGATGTGAATCCTGAGAGTCAATCTGTTTGGTTGTTTAGGCGTGGGATTGCTGAAGCTAGTAGAGAAAACGAGATGATTGTGAATTTCAGAGAGGGGGATTGTATGAGGAACAAAGGAAGGAAAAACCCGAACCGGGACGAGATTTGTGTGGAAGAAGAGAGATGTAGTAAACTACCTGCAGTGTTTTCTGAAACCATTTTGAGATCAGATATGGTAGATAAGATCTTGGTTCATGTTCCTGGAGAAGAGAGCATGAAGGAGTTTGATGCGTTGCGTGAAGTACTGAAGAAAGGAGTTGGGAAGAAGAAAACTTTGGTTCCTCAAGAAGGGAAGAGGCGAGCAAGAGGTAGAGGACGAGGGAGAGGAGGAGGAGGAGGTAGGCAAAATGGGAAAAAAGAAGTTGTGGATTTGAGAAGTTTATTGATACTTTGTGCTCAAGCTGTTGCAGCCGATGATAGTAGGTGTGCTGGTCAGTTGTTGAAACAGATTAGACAGCATTCTACGCCGTTCGGTGATGGGAACCAGAGATTGGCGCATTGTTTTGCTAATGGTCTTGAGGCACGGTTAGCCGGTACTGGAAGCGAGATTTACAAAGGGATTGTTAGTAAACCGAGGTCAGCTGCAGCTGTGCTCAAGGCTCACCAGCTTTTCCTCGCGTGTTGCCCTTTTAGGAAGCTCTCTTATTTCATAACCAACAAGACCATACGCGATCTTGTTGGGAATTCTCCAAGGGTTCATCTCATTGATTTTGGTATCCTCTATGGTTTCCAATGGCCAACTCTTATTCACAGGTTTTCCATATATGGATCACCTAAGCTTCGGATCACCGGGATTGAGTTTCCGCAGCCCGGGTTTCGTCCGGCGCAGCGGGTTGAAGAAACTGGTCAAAGGTTAGCAGCCTATGCCAAACAGTTTGGGGTGCCATTCGAGTATAAAGCCATTGCTAAGAAGTGGGATGCCATTCAACTTGAAGATCTCGATATCGACAGGGATGAGATTATTATTGTTAATTGCCTGTACCGGGCTGAGAACTTGCACGACGAGTCAGTCAAAGTAGAAAGTTGTAGAGACGCTGTTCTCAATTTGATAAGGAAGATCAGTCCCGATCTTTTCGTCTTTGGCATTGTGAATGGTGCATACAATGCCCCGTTCTTTGTGACACGGTTTCGCGAGGCTCTCTTTCATTTCTCCTCGATTTTCGACATGCTTGAGACAATTGTGCCACGGGAAGACGAAGAGAGGATGTTCCTTGAGACGGAGGTCTTTGGGAGAGAGGCATTGAATGTGGTTGCCTGTGAAGGTTGGGAAAGAGTGGAGAGGCCTGAGACATACAAGCAGTGGCAGGTCAGAGCTATGAGGTCAGGGTTGGTGCAAGTTCCATTTGACCCAAACATCATGAAGACATCTTTGCATAAGGTCCACACATTCTACCACAAGGATTTTGTGATTGATCAAAATAACCGGTGGCTCTTGCAAGGCTGGAAGGGAAGAACCGTCATGGCTCTTTCTGTTTGGAAACCAGATTCCAAGGCTTGATTGGTAATACCGACAATCCGAGAGATCATCTCCTTTTTATTTCTCCCAGACACAGAATCACAGGTATAGCTCGGATTCATTCACATTTCCTTAGAAATGTTCTCTAATTCTTCCAAGATATTGTACTAAGACGGTGTCATCTCTTTTGCAGCAGATAAAAGAAGAGAGTGCTTCGGCCGAAGAATTTCTTAAAGATAATATTGATGTAAGTCCCGATTTATATAACATTCTCAGCTAGGTTCTCCTAACGTTAATCATGTAGCTAGAGATGATGATCATTGATCAGAGAGTCTGTATATTGCTAGCAGAGTTAACTTGTCTAGATTGTAACACGTATAAGAGGAAGCTTAGAGAAACTATGGCTTTGAAAGGAGGTTTTTTACTTCTCCAATGTACACTCGAGGACCAATGCTACATTGAAATAAGATGTTTTACTCCGTTATATTTGCTATACTATTTCTGGAAAACTCTTAAGCTTGGAATCTGAGCTCCTAGTTATTAGTTGTGTGGTCCCTTAATCCTATTTGCGAGTTTTGATGATCTCTAAAGATATTTCAAAGGCTTTTGATGTTACTTTAGAAATTAGGGCAAGACCCCTTGAGAATTAGAATGAGCTGGTTTAGTTACACAAAGAACTCATCTCTCTCTCAGTGTCTAATCCTATGACTCTGCTACAAGGACAAAGAGAGAAAAACACTAAACAGAAGATCAGAACCGAGTGGTTACTTGAGAGAAAAGCGCCTTGAAATCCTTTGTTGGAGTGCCTGTTCCCTCGGGCTTTGAGGCCAGGTCAAGTGCTTTGAATTTTGCTTCCTCAAGCTGCAACGCCTGCTCGAATAGGACACAACTAGTTTAAAAAATATGGCTAAGGTTGATGGATTATTTAGTTTATGAAGAAGCCCTTCAACCCACCTGAACGCAGACTTCTGCAACATCAGCCCTTGCGATTGTTCTTGTTTCCGTCTCGAGAAGCTCGTCATCTTTTCCTACGAGTAATTCTCGGATGCCACCCTCCTTATCCTGCAGACCACCCGCCCTGATTCCAGTAGGAATGAATAATTGTAAAATGAGATTCCGTCGTTGCGATTTGCATCCGGATGCAAGTAGACTATAAGAATACCTGATGATGGTGTACGGAATACCGGAATCAGCCAAGTACTGCTCGGCCTTCCTCTTCCAAACCTACAAAATACATACAAGTAGCAGAATTGCTTAAAGTTTGTTCTGAAACTCATCTCTCTCTTGAAGAAAACAAAGATAAAGAAGAATCACCAGAATGTTAGCATTGCCAATACTATTCAACGGGTGATTAATGTTTGTTCCTCCCATCGACCCGACCAAAACGATCTGCTTAACTCCTGCAGCCTTAGCTGTTTCAACAAAGACGAAATCCTCAACACTTTGGCTATATAAACACACATACAAAAAGAAACTCAAGGAGATGAATACAAACCAGCATCTATCTGATTCTTCTGACCAATCCAATCAACCTACAAAAGAAAGAAAAAAGATCAAAACCAACAAGAATGGAGAAACCTCACAAGAACACACTAACTAGCAGTTGTTTTTTGACCTGTTCAGGATAAGCTCCATCTTCAAAGTAGAACTCAGGTCTTCCTCCTTTGCTAGGATCAAAACCAGGTTTCATTTGAGGCACTGCACTCGTAAGAATGACCAAAGCATCAATTCCTTGAACAGCAGGAGCAATGGCTGCAGAATCTCGGATATCTCCAATGAATACTTGGTCTTCTCCACCAATCTTCTCTTTGCTCTCTTTTGTTCTCACTAAACCCCTCGCCACAAACTGATCAGACCTCTCTTTCAATTTCTTGTACACAATTTGCCCTGTCAATTGGTAGATGCAGAGGATAAACACAAACTCATCAACACATTTGAACAGTCGTATCATGAAATTGCACAATAATACCACATTGTAGAGAGAGAATCGAAACGATCTGAGACTGAGAGAGAACCTGTTCTTCCACCGGCACCGGTAACGAGAACGGTGAGAGGTTCAGTTGTTGCGGCGGCGGATACGGTAACGGATACTCTTCTGAGCTTTCCGGTGAACTTATTCCGACTACAAATCGATGACGAATCCGAAACAAGCGAGCGAAATTGGAGAGACGAAGAAGAAGAAGGGAATTGGGAACGAGGAAGTGAGACAAAGGAAGAAGATACAGCTCCGGATTTGTAAGTGTTAGAAGGAAGTAGAGGATGGAAGAATGTCGTCGTCGTCATGATCGCCATTGACTGGAGTTTGGTATAAGCTCAGACGATGACGAGAGAGGGAGTGAGACCACACCTTATCGCGTTTCTTTGATTTTCGCCACGTCACCTTATCTTTTGAATTATTGACTTTTAAAAAAAAATATATTCAAATGCAGCTTGAAACGGGCCTGCTTTTTAATTTGGGCCATGTCCAATCTCGAGAAACGAGCGTTTCACGTAATAATTTGTTAAAATATTTTAATTTTTTTCCTCACTACAAATAATAAAACTTATCATAACAAAAACATATGATTTCATGCTGCACTTAAAAATATAGATCCACCACAATTCTGTCAGTAACACAAATATATACGATAAATGGTTTTATATGCATTACGGTTTTTTGTTTTTGTTTTTGGTCACGAATTGGATTCATTTAAATAGCTAAATCGGTTACAATAGAGTCCAAGACCAAAAGTGCATTTTTTGATAAGTCATCAGCTATAGTATTAGGTGATCTTGGTACATATTGAAAACAAACAGACTCGAAATCCACCTGCAAATCATGAATGTCTTCAAGCAGATTGTCCACGTCAATATGAGTATCCTTGGAATTGAGAAGATGAATGAGGATTTGCGGGTCCGATTTCATGGTGACGGTAGAGGTTCCCATATCTAAAACATAGCATAGGGCAGACTTAAGAGCACGAGTTTCTGTGACTAATGCCGAGGAGACTGAAATGCATGAGGCTAAAGCGGTCAATACATGGGAGAGGTAATCAAACCCATTCCGAAAATGCATTACGTTTATAAAAGACCATTTATCCTTCATATTTGGAAATTGGGATCATATGTAATAGTACCAATATACTTCCATAGTTTTATCATTTTATGCAATAGTTTGTAGTCGGATAATCTGATTGAGATTTTTAATTTAGGATTTCACATGAAATTCTTATTTATTAATTAACTCATAATAGGAGGAAAAGGCCATTTACAAAAACTACAAAGCAGAGTTTATTAAACAAAACAAACAATCAATTCTCTGCCGGAATATTTTTAAATAACCAATTAATGCTCTGGTTAATTAGGCTATCACCGGAGTTTCCACGGCAAGCTTGCCGGAATATCTAACTTTTTCAGGCTTAGCCTCCGATTCCCAGAGCTCCGGCAAAGCCTCCTTCAAATTATGAATGTTCTCTAACGCATAATCTGCAAACTTCACTCTCTGTGAAGTCCCCACCTATCACAAATCATCACTCCATTAATCTCTACGGCCAAAACTCACCACCGGAGATTTCTCCGACGTTTAAATCTTCGGGATGGAATATAAAAACGTTTATTTTCAACTCACCAGAACAGTATTCAGACCAATGCGTTTACCAGCTTGAATGTTTCGAACACTATCATCAAAGAACAACTACAAGAAGAAAAAAAACCGTTTAAATTTTATGTTTTTGAGAGATCAAAGTAAGCAAATGTGTCTACGAGAATGCGAAAAATTGACACTCACGGTTCTTTGAGGATCGATATTAGCGATTTCAAGAGCCTTGACTATGGCGTTTTCAGATGGTTTACAGACAATAGGTGTCTTGGGTAAAGCGGAAACTAGCTTTTCATGATCGGATAAGTATCCGATTATGTCGAAGATCTCATAGTTATAATCATTAATGTTGTCGCGATTAGTAGTATTCAATGATTCGAAGCAAACTATTCCTTGGAAACAGTCTTCTAACCCTAGCCTCTCTAGGGCTCTAGCTGCGTGTAACTTATCAGCGTTCGTGAAGATCTGAAATAATATGATCTATATGAGAAAAACTTAAGATGTCTAAGGTATGATTAGATTTAGAAGAAACTTACGATCTTGCGAAGAGGTAGGCTAAGTAAAAGACTTCTCAAAATGGGATCTGGCTTGATGTTCTCATAAGGTAATCTTCCATGTATGAAACTGTAAAAAGATAAGACAACTTTTCAGTATCACCCTATGATTTTTATCATTATTTTTGAAGATACTTTGTTATATATATATATATACCTGTGATACTCGTCGTAGTCAAATTTATAACCTATAGCCTGAAATAAAAAAAGATCAAGAATTAACCTATGCGTAGATAATTCGAGTGGTTTAAGTAAACTAAGAGAAGAGAGAAGTAAATTTTACTCGGAGACCGGCCATGGTAGTTCCATAATTCTTGTAAAGTGAATTAGACAACTCCAGGATCTTACTCTTATCGATTCCAAGCTTCTCTACCATGTAATCTACCAAATAAAAAACCCCAATAGCAAATTCTCAGTACTCAAGCTTGATTTTACAGAAACCCTAATGACTTGCAGAACAAGAAATCGATGTCGGGAAAAAAAGACTCACCTTTGATGTTCTGTCCACATTCTCTAGCAATCCCAGAGCTTAGTGGATAAAGGGTATCATCAAGATCTGTAAAATTTCCATAGAGTTATATTTATATAGATAAAAAAAAAACATATAAATTGCCTGACAAAAACAAAAACAGAGCAATTTGTCTCTTACCAAACAAAAGAGCATCATATTTTGGGTACTCAATCTCCATTTTTAGTTGATGAGGATGATTATCGCTCCACTACTAGAGAACTTTTATATACAGAGAGAATCTAGACTCAGTGACATCATGCTTAATTAAAGAAGAGGAAGAAACAGAGATTCAGACAATACAGCCAAAGTGTGCTAGTTTAACTCTCCATGTGTTTGGAGATAAGGATTACGTTTTCATTGGCTGATTTCGCATCGACCACTCATAATCTCAAGAGTACAACAATCAAATAATTATTGAATTTGATCTAAAATGTAATAATTAAAGAAAAAACATCTTTCAAACGTTTGATTAAACTGAAAAAGGGGATTATTTGGTAGATAATTAAATACTGAGCCAAATTTGGCAAAAACAAATGCGGTGACAAATTAATTAAGTATTTTTTTCTGCGTGATTTGATTAAGTTGTTTTGACGAAACGTTAGAAAATATTGGAAAATAAAATGATACCAGTGGAAATAATCAAAGCGTAACGAAAAAGAAAAACTAAAGTTGTTTAAAATTTGATATTATTATATGGTTAAGAACTTATGTAACAATTAACAGTGTAGAAATATGATCAATAAATGGATATAACCTATAGTTTCCAAATATGATAGAAATAACATATTCAACTCATAATAAACGTGAGAATATCAAGAAAAGAAGAAGCATAGTTATTGTAAATCATGAATCATAATTTATGATCGAACCTGATCGAAGACACAAATGTTGAGCTAAAGAAAAGGTACAAAGGCAGAAGAAAGGGAAGGAGAAAGATTTAGAGGCAAAAGCGTTTATATAGGCAGAGAAAGCCAACGCGGTTTTCGACTTTTCCACGTCGATTTGTTTACTTTGCTCTTCATTTTTCTATTTGTTTATACTTTTTTTGCTAATTTCTTTATTAATGCTTTTATTTTTCCCTTTTTTCTGGTGTATAAATTTGTAAGGCGTTTCAGTTACAAATTAGAATGCTTCTTGTTTTTATAAATCCTGAAAATATATTTTAATAGTCTTATATACAATACACAATACACTTGCGTTACGTGTTCAATTTGAATCGAAATTTTCTTTGCTTCCACTTGCTTCCACCGGAACTAAACGATGCACTTTTCCTGACTAAAAGTTTAATTAGGTTTTATCATCAATTCATCAAATCATTTTTCAAATATAATATAGAAACGGTACTCAACAAATTATATAATATGAAAAGTTATAAGTTTTACCTTTACTGCCGAAATAAATATTTATCATAGACCACAAATCGAATTCACCATTTACAAAAATTGTGAGATTTTATGTTAATCTATTTCAAGATGATTATTCTAAACTTTTAATTGTTAAATTTCTTAAAATAAAATTGATGTAGAAAATATAACAACAAATTAAATTGGAACATTTTCTCCAAAAAAAAACAAAAACAAAATTGGAACATTTTTCTCGGCCGGTTTACTAATAAATTGAGTCTGTAGATTGTTTAAGCTATAAGAGCACATCCTTCAAAGTGTTTAATGGAATTCTTAATGAGTTTCTTAAGTATTAAAAAGCAAAAATTAAATGTTAAATGAAAGATTTATTTAGAACTGGTTCTAATTATGTTCATTTAAGAACCCTTAAGAAACGCAAACGTGTCAGTTTATTGTTGGTTGAGCTAATTTTTTTTCTCTCTCTCCGATTTCACCGAGGCAAAAATGCCTCATCTCCGACAGACTTCTCTTCCGATCGAACCCTCTTGACTTCTCCAATCCAACCCTCTTTGCGCCGCTTCGATCTCTCTCCTCTCTCTCTCTTTCTTATCTTTTTATACCCTTCGACGAAGGAAGAAGAACCCTAGAAAATCGAATATCAAGGTAGTGCCTCACTTCTCTAATTGTTTCTTCATTCACTTATCGAGAAATCGATTGCTTCTTTAGTGCTTTTCTGATTTAGACGAAGTAGTCAATATCAATTTCATGTTTTTGTTAGTTTTGTCGATTCATATGGTTTCGAGAGATACTTTCTTTTTCACTGATTCGACAATTTACCTAAATGTTGAAAGCTACACTATCTATTTGTTCTAGGGATGTTCTCAAAGCGGCTTACGAAATCTTCTACAACGACCACAAAGTAAAATTCAACCTTGTGCATGCATGGATCGAGCTGCGCAATGATCAGAAATGGTGTGCCTCTTCAAGTTGCAAAGGTGATGAAAGCTAAAAAAGAAGGAAGCTTGATGATCAATCTTCAAGTTCTCACACAGTTACGCAAGTAGAGGATCAACCAATTGCTCGCCGTGAAAGTGTGAAGGCATCAAAGGCCAAAGGCAAAAGGAGTGTAAGCAAGTCAGGTACAGTTGAAAGCGAAGGCACTTCTCTGTTGGAGTTTCAGAGCATGTGGACCATCAAAGAGAAGGACTTAGCTGCGAAAGAAAGACTGAAGAAGATGGGCATTCTTGACAGTCTCATTGCCAAAACAGAACCATTTTCAGAGATAGAATTTGCTATGAAGAACAAGCTAATAACTGACCTGTTTCTAATTACTGAATGAACTTTGTATTCCTCTGTAATCAGTCAATTTAGTTCTATTGTTTGAACTTTGTGTTTCAAAAATGAATGAACTTAAGTCTTGTTTCTACTTTCAGTTTAAGAAATGAATGATCTGTTTCTTGTTCTTAGTTAAATGCTCATGTTACATGTTTGTTAGTTATGCTCAATGGTTGTTGATTTAGGAGTTACAGTTAGATAAATGCCTAAATGCTTATGAGTTTGATAGCTAGAGTTTGATAAATGCTCAAATTAGTTTATGTTATTTTGCAGGAAGTGAGTAAAGCACAGAGATGACAAGAAGAAGATTAGTTTCTGTCACTAAATGCTCCTCTTATTTCTTGTTAAGGTTAGTTCTATTAAATGCTTGTTAGTTGGATAAGTTACTTTCTATTCATTAATGCTTGTTAGTTGGATAATAGCTTTAGAATTCTTTAACCTATAAACACATGTCTTATTCAATGTGTTTTCTTGATGTTACACTTTAAAATATGCTAACCTTTGTAGTAGTTGCTCATTGATTCTTGATGTCACAAGTTGAGCTTGTTTGTTCTTTGAAGAGAAACATAGTATAATATTGTGGTTTTTCGATTTTTTGTTTTCTCTCTCTATGATGATATTGTGATTTCTATTTCATCATTGATTGAAATCTGCTGGTTTTGTAAGTCTATTGAATGGAACATTGTGATGTGAAAGACATTCCAAGGATAGAAACAATGGTGAGGTCGATGAAAGTAGCCGGGATTCGTAGGGTGATTATACCTCCATCACAAGGCTACCAGAATACATCACAAGAACCTCTCCCCGTAAATGTATATGCATGCATCTCTCTAATGTAATGAATGATTCGATCTAAAAGTCACACTTCAATTTGGAAACAAGGATGACGTAGATAATATTGTATCATCTTCTTTGTCTATATAACACTCTATTATCTTCTTTGTCTTTATGCTTTGTATTGTATCTTCTGTGTCTTTATGCTTTCTCGGCACATTTAAACAAACAAAGACACTATATAGACCAACTTGATTTGTAATAGAACAGTCCATATTTACTTTGTCCTTGTATTTGTTTTGAAAAAGAACACTCTATTATTTGCAGCAACACAACGTTTTGTTATATATGTAACCAAACTTCTCCTTCTCCACATCATTGTCATTCTCTTCTCAACATAATTCTCCTTCTCCTTCTCCATATAATTCTCACTCTCCATATCATATCCAATAAACATTCTAACATATTCAACCAAAAATGGCGTCTTCTTCTCATAATCCATTTGAATTTGATGATGAATTTGATCAAGTATTCGATGAAGCATTCGAGAATGTGTTCGACGGTTATGGTCTGCCTAAGAAGGCAACCAATTCAAAGAAGAAACGAGCCTATATTGAAAGACAATGTGAACAAAGCCTTCACCGCTTATGGAACAATTATTTCAGTGAAGATGCAACTTACCCTGCTTCTATATTCCGACATCATTTTAGAATAAACAAACCCTTGTTCATGCATATTGTTGATCGACTCTCCAATGAAGTTTCATACTTTCAACAAAGAAGAGATGCTATCTGAAGGTTCAGTTTCTCTGGACTACAAAAGTGTACAGCAGCAATTCGTATGATGGCATATGGTTGTGTGGCGGACGCGGTTGACGAATACCTCTGCCTCAATGAAAGTACAGTGATCTTATGCTTGGAAAATTTCGTGGAAGGAATAATATCTTTGTTCGGGGATAATTACCTAAGAAGACCCATACCAAATGATCTTCAACGGCTACTCGATGTTGGAGAGGTACGCGAATTTCCCGAGATTATAGGGAGAATCGATTGTATGCATTGAAAGTGAAAGAATTGCCTCACCGCTTGGAAATATACACGTGGATCTGAAAACCAACAATCGTTTAAGAGGCTGTAACTTCACATGATCTCTGGATTTGACACGCGTTTTTTGGACCTCCATGTCCTTAAACGATATCAATGTTCTTGATCGTTCACCAGTTTTTTGATGATATATTACAAGGTCGAGCTCTAAAAGTGAATTACTTTGTGAATGGACGCGAGTACCATTTGGCTTACTATCTCACAAATGGTATTGATCCCAAATGGACTACTTTTATCCAATCAATTCCAATTCCACAAGGTCCGAAAACATCGTTATTTGCTACACGTCAAGAATCTGTCCGAAAAGATGTGGAGCGTGCTTTTAGAGTCTTGCAAGCTCGATTTGCCATTGTAAAAAACTCAGCTCTTATTTGGGATAAGGTAAAAATAGCAAAGATTATGAGAGCATGTATCATACTACACAATATGATAGTAGAAAACGAACGAGATGGATACACTCAGTTTGATGTATCAGGATTCGAAGAAGGAGAAGGAAATAAAACTTCTCAAGGGGATTTGATGTTTCTTACAGATATGTCTACAAATCTCGGCAATATGATGGGCATTCGAAATCGAGTTCGTGATAGAACATTGAAAGCTGATTTGGTTGAGCCTATATGATAAAAATTTGGTACAAGTGAAGATTACAACTGAATTTATTATGTACTTGATCATGCTTTTGTGTGTTATGCTTTTGTATGTTTTATTTCATTTTACGTTTTTTTCATTTATGATTTGTAATTTTATGTTTGAATTGTTTAAATATAATGTATAATTAAAATTACATGAAATGCAATATATTTAAGATTTTATAAAATGTAATAAGTTTTCAAATTTGAATAAAAATAAATTATACCTAAAATAAAAAAAATTTAAATTATAGAAATATTTTATTCTTTAGAATCTCTTAGGGGTTCTAACTAATGGAGGGAAACAAAATTAAAAAATCATAATAAAATTCTAAATTTTGGGTAATACAAAATTTATATTAAAAATTTGGTTAAGAATCTCTAAGGATTTCTAACTGATGGAAATGGTCTAAAGTATATGAACCTAAGCAGCTCACATTTTTTGGATCGTCGTATATGCTTTCTGACCTAGAAACTGTGATCTTGTGTTTTCTCGACTAGTGCGTGACGAATTTTACCACTTCGTTTAATAGTTGTTGCAAGCTATCAAATGAAGACTACAAAAGATAAAAATATTAATCCAAAGGCTTACGCGATCCGTTACTCGATCCGAGGCAAGTGTGTGGTGTAAATGCAGTAAATACAGCTATTTTGAACAAAAGAAACATTTCTGTGACCAAAAAAAAAAAAGAACAAAAGAAACACGTGATTACTGATGAAGACCAACACACAAAAGTTTAACACGATGAGCTGTCACCCTTTCATTTTGTATTATTCTTGATTAGTATTTTTGTTTTGTTTCGAACAAACCCTTAAATTATTGATCAACATTGTTATCAAACTTTTTTTTTGTCAAAAAAAAAAAATCATTGTTTCCCACAGACTACCAAACAAATAATTGATAAACTAGACGACTTGTACCACACGGGTTTGTTTCCCACAGAAAAGTTTATTTTTAATAGCCTGGTTGATTATAAAAAAATTCAATAAGTTACGATTTTGACTTTCATGTACTCTAGTAACTATTGTTCGAACTCTTAAACCATTATGATCATCATTTGTGTCCCTTTCGCAATAATGATTTCATAGTTTTTGTTTCTTCATGTGAACGATGGTGACTTATGTAAATTCTAAGTGATTGATGAAAAGGGGGGGAAAAATGCAAATATACATTGATTTTCCGAATAATGTTTATTTTATTTTTAAACACCAATAAATTAGGTAGACAAAAGAATCAAAATACTTATATTTTTGGGGTTTTCTTTTCTTTTCTCTTTTGCTTGCGTTGAACGCATGAGGCATGGAACTAGCAAAGAGGCTCCCTAAACCAAATAAACTATAAAAAAAGTTAGGCGAAATACTATATTTTAGATTAGAGCAGAATCATGAAATAGCATTTTAGACTAAAACAAATGCACCGTTGACAAAAAAAAGAGACTAGAACAAATGCACCGTATTGTTTCATAGAGGGCAAAATTTTCTTTTTAATAAAATTATTTGGGTAAGAAATCGTTAAATATAAATAATAACTTTCGCTATTACAAAACGCCATTCGTGCTTATCTGCATCACTAGAGTTTCCACAAATTATTAGGCAACATGAGACCTTTAGCATTTTATATCTCATTCACATATTGAAAAATGTGTATATGTTTACATAACTTAATTAGTAATAACATCTCTCTTCTTATATCATCTTTGGATTTCCTTTGATTTTTGTAATGAACATATATGGAATTGGGCTCCCACCAAGTTTTTAAGAGACGAAAACAAAACCGTGGAGTAAATTATTCTGTTTTCAATTTGGAGAAGTACACAAATATATCTTTGTGTCAATATGAGTCAAAACAAAGATAAAAGAGAGATTGTCAAGACTATAAGTACGTTTCATTATTTACACTTTACATACAAAAATAGTCGAAACCCCATTCATTTTTGTTCTTTTTTTTTAAACAAGGAAGTTCCGAGCAGCCGTTGATAATACTTTTATTGGACCATCCCTCTCCAAGGGTTTCGAACTAGGAGGATGAGGTTCAACTTCCTTAGGAATGCTCTCACCATATGTTCGGTATTCGCCACTGGACTACACTCATTAGGGATCACTGTTATTTTTTAGAAAAATGGTTCTGTTAAATGAGAAGAGAAAATCAAAAACATATATAGGAAGTTCACTAAAAAACGTAGTTACCATGTTTGATATTCGATCCTATCTTAAGCAAATGGATCTTTATCTCTCCAACTTCAATCAAGAGAAAAAGGTGAACCCATCTCCACACCATACTTGGCCTTTAGAATTTGAATCGGTAAAAGATTGAATGCTTCAAGAACTATTCGTTCATGACCTTAGACATATGATTAATCTTTTTCTCAAACTCAAGAGAAGCTTCTTCCTCGGTTACTCCATATTGTTTTACATAACAGTTGATGATGTTTGCTTTGTAAATACAAATTTTACTAGATGAAAATAATATAATTACATAGACTTCTACCTTTAGGTTACCTTAAAGGTAGAAATATCATCTCTGAGATGAGATTTTTCAATAAGAGCTTGAGTGAGTTTTGATCTTGTCTCATACATTTTGCAAGAAGGTAGAAATATAATTTGGAGAACCTCAAAATGGAATTTCAAGCTATGATAAAACATATTTATTGATTTTTGGGATGAATCTGTGTAAACCATTTGCACCAATATAATTTGTACATTTTGAATACTAGTATTCAAAAATCACTTTAACTTGGTCAGACCATTTTGTAGCAGCTTCATCTGCTTTTTCATGGACAAGTGTATACTACTGCTAAGGTTCTTTTTTAGTTCCTTCATTACTACTAGCTTTTATCAATTCTATGCTGTAAAGCTTATTAATGTGAATATGTTTTCATTGCGTGTTTGATTCTGACTATCTTCTTCAACATATACAAAGATGATATGTGGTATTTGAAATCATAAATTGTTGGTGTACAAAGCATAAAATTCTCTAGTTGTTGGCTACACAAAAGCCTATCATATGCAACATCAATCACTATTTGACAAAAAAAAAAAAAAAATATCTTCCTCTTTATAGTACCTTGGCCTCTCTCTGAGATTAGTGGATTTTTCGCCTCTTATCTTCTGCAAGAGCTCTTCCGTTTGCGTAATCAAGCACGGTAAAATGAAGCATAGAATCAGTAGCATTCCAGAACATTCCAATCTCTTGTCCTTCCCTCAAGCCTCTTCTTGTGATAAAAGCATTTCGCCAGTCACCCCTTAGCACATAGTGGTTACTCTTGAGTGCGAGAACCATCTCATGAGTTGTCTCCGTGTCATGGTCATACACTTTTACAACGATTCCGGGATTATCTGTGGCTAAGTTTTGCAAAATTGCTTCAGGGAGATGGTTCTGAAAGTAGGGCTCAAGGGAACTTCTGGGCAGCCTAAGACGGCAAGCAGTAAGGCTAATATCGGTCAGGGTCAGTATCCTCTTGATGAGCCATTGATCTCTGTTGACAACTCTAGGGTTAGGGACCATCTTAATCTCTTCTCTAGCTCTTGTTGCATTCATCATTGATTCAATGCTTCCACAAGGAACAAGAGAAATGTTACTCTGGAGTTCACAAGTGTTTGTACCATATCCTTCGTTACCTAGAGCCGTAAATTACCATAAAATCAAGAACTATTCTAATGTACCGTCACAACCACAACAAGTCCAAAAAGCAGAACAAGAAAGACTTTACTTACCCATTTGACTTTTAGGGTTGGGCAATGGCAACATGGGTGCATCGGAATCTTCAAGATTCAAGAAAGACTGGTCATTGTCGTTGTTGAACTCTCCAGAGGTAGGATTCATCTGTATCGAATCATGAGGATCTCTTTGTGAGCCCATGTTCCCTGCAACACGTACACAACAAGTAAAAGCTTTTCAGAGAAACATAATTAGGGTTTTCTCTTCTTATCGTTCATATAACTTGAGAAGAAAGTAACCTCCGAGCATGCAACCAGAAGGATTCAACATGTTTCCAGTACTGTTGATAACGGTGTTATCACTTTCGTAGTAATTTGGGTTTTCCCAGAACGAGCCATATCGATTCTTCAAGACTTCTTCATCTCTGTTCATCGGAAGAACATTCGTCGCTTGTGTTTCTTGGCTCGTACTCGTCTCACTCTTCTTCTCCGTTTCCTTGGATGACAAGAAAGATGAATTTTGAGGAGGTTCTTGATTCTTCGTCGTCGGAGATGATAAATGATCGTCGGAGAGAGACATCTCTGTTTTTCTGGGTCGCAAGAAAGAAGAATCTTTAGTGATTTGAGTCAATACTCGTTCGATTTCTTTTTTCGTCGGAGAGAGTAATCGTTATAAACGATTTTAGAGAGAATGTAAGAAGATTTCGCGCGAGTAACGAGAATCGTATATTTATGTTACGAATAATTAATTATTTAATTATTGTTTTTTGTTTCTTCTAATTATGCATGTGTTAACCGTAATTTGTTTCTTTTTGAGATGTCATATTTATTAATTCATAGAAAAAGAATGTTTGTGACTTTGTGTACAAGAATGAAATAAAATAATAAATGATCAAGTGATACCGAAGTGGACAAGCTGAAAATTCCTAACAAAACTGAAATTTAACGAACTCCTCTAGTTAGTTGACAAAAATAAAAAATAAAATAATTAATAAACGAGCTCCTCTAGCTTGGAACCATAGTTAAGATTTGCAAGCATTGGAGACTTGGAGTTAAGTGATAACGAAGTGCAACCATTCGATTATGGACTGATTTCTCTATAGCCCAGATAAGATGATTGTTGGGGGTGGGCTTCGCCCAAGTCTTTTCTTCTCCAGGCCCATCTTCAGCTCGGCTCATTAACAGCTCCAAGCCCAACTCAAATATCAAGGAAAGCCTTACTTAACCTCACATCTTCCATCTAGTATAAAAAAAATCCCTCCCCTTGAGTTGTCCCATCAGTTTTCTTTATTTGGAGAGTACAAGGGACCCAAAAACGTTGCGTTTTAGGACTCTAAACTCCGACTAAAGAGGAAAGAATTCCGGTTGGCCACTCTGCCAGAAAAGTCATTTTAGCTCGTCGATCTTCAGATCGTTCACACGATCCCAAGCATTAGGTTCCAACCTCCGACCTCCAACACGTCCCGTTACTCAGTCAGTCGAATACTCAACTCGTTCACACGATCCCAAGCACTAGGTTCCAACCTCCAACCTCCAACACGTCTGATTACGTTACCCAATCAGTAGAATATTCAGTGCGTAAAACACAAGGTTCGGCAGTCCTCAAGCTTCCAAGCTCAAATCTCTTCATTTTGTAGTTACGTTCGATTAATGTTGTAATCCGTTTTCGAGCATATAATCAAGAAACGGGAATTTCCGAGCCTCTCTACTGTTTATAAATTTATTGTCGATCTCACGGTTGAACAATGATCGGTGAGATGATATACTCCCTCTGTATCATAATAGATGATGTTTTAGAGAATTTTTTTTGTTTCATAATAGATGATGTTTTCAATTTTCTATGTAAAATTAATTGTGTTTTTGTTGTGTTTGACTGTTTAAATTCTGCAGATTGTTTTTTAACTGGTTGAATTGTTTTGAAGTTGAAGATAAAATATATTTTAATTTGAAAAAACAGAAAAATAAATGATTTCTTAATCTATGTGCAATAACCTTAAAAATCAAGTAATATGATACAGTGAGAAATATATGTTTGTGGCATCTTTCATTTAACGCATGGAAGACATTATAAATTGTTATTACTAAATGAAATTCTTAAAATACTAATAAATTCTTATTTCAATTCACAAAGCTCGATACCACTAAAAGCATGAATAACCGTAAGCTTTTAAGCGTCTTTTGTCATTAAAAAATAATTATTTACTTGATTAACCTGTGAGTTGTCTCTTCCAGGTGAACCGTTTGAGACGAATCAAAGCGGACACGTGTCGCGTGGCCATTGGACCATTTTTTTCTTTCCCAAAACCCAAAAACAAAACAAAGTTGATCTTCTTTTCCTTTGTCATCTTCGAGCTTCTTCTTTTTCTTCGTTGATTCGTAGCTATGGTGGAATCAATTCGATCTCTAAAAAGCAAAAAAATATCGAAAAGTGACCGTTAAACAAACCTCCAGATAAGCGCTCTCTTCTTCTTAATCTCTTCTCTCTCACAAGAATTTCACCAAGAAACAACTCCATTTTACAAAGGTAACACCTTTCTTTCTTCTGTTTTTGGCGATTGTATGTGATTCTTTTCGTATCTCGATAATTGCTTTGCGATGTTTCTCTGGGTTAATCGGGAGCCTGGTGTTTAATTTTGCTGGATGATCAAATTGGAGATTTCTGTTTTTGGAATCGAATCCCCAAATTTTTAGGGTTTTAAAAACTGCTTCAATTTTACGAACGCTTGATTTTGCTTTGATTTTCTTGATTCTTTGGTGCATATCAAACCCCACATCTTTTTATTCCGTTCGATTTTTTTATTTCGAACTCGATTTCCTTTGATGATTCACAATTTTCTTTGTTTGTGCATACAACTAAAAAATGGCGAACATGTGTTACGCGTGAGGAGGTTCGTCCGCCTATCCTTTATCAATATCGCGGGAAGAAGAATAAGCAACAGGCTCGGACCCACCCGGCCCACTAAGATCTTCCTCGGATCAAGATAAGACGACGCTTCTAGAAGAATGTTTCACGAGGACACGTCACCAAGAGGGAGCAGTATTTACAAGTGAGAGGGCATCTTTGGAGAGAGATCAATTGTGAGAGGAGAGAGGAAACTCCTAAATCTTTCCTGTTTTCTTACTTGTAAACATTGTGGGTTTTCTTTTGAATAGAAACTTGTTCATTTTCTTAAGAAATCTGGGTTTTACAAGTTTAATCGTAACAAACTTGGTATCAGAGCTCATTTTTTCCGATCAAAGGGAAGATGGCTCCAAAACCGGATCAGTGACTGACCACTATGGAGGCTACGGTAGCGGACTTACAGAAAGAGATGAATGAGATGCGACTAACCTCGGAAAGGAACATGAGTGTTCTGGAGCGAATCGAAAGGAGGATCGTCGAAGTTGCAGTGGCTCAACAACGTGAGAAGGAGGCACCACCGATCACTGAACTATTGGGTCCGATTAACACTACCCCGATCCTTGTTCAGCGGGCGGGCAAGGAGATGGCCGGAGAAACATCGCAGCACGTCGATGAGCCACGATCAGGAGGAAGTACGGGCGGATTCCAAACAAGGTCGTTCCTTCAACAAGTATGGCGACCACCGGAAAATCAAAAAGATCCGATGACACGGAGGTTGGAGCTTCCGATCTTCAACGGAGAGAATGCCGATAGCTGGATTACGAGGGTCGAACAATATTTTGAGTTGGGGAACTTTTCGGAGGAACATAAGTTGCAGGCGGTGAGCATCTGCTTTGACGACGAGGCTCTAACTTGGTATCGGTGGGAGAGGGGACGAAACCCTTTCCTTAACTAGCCTCAGATGAAACAAAGGATGATTGAACAATTTTCAACGGGCGAGGAGACGAGCGCCGGCGAGAGGTTGTTAAACCTTCGCCAAATCGGTACGGTCAAGGAATATTGTCGTGCATTTATTGCGTTGGCCACCAATGCGCCGGACATACCAGAAGCAGTGTTGGAGATGGCCTTTATGAATGGACTCAAAACTACGATTTGGGCTCGCGTTAAGACTTTCGAACCGCGTCACTTGAAGAAGATGATGAGCGTGGCCAAGAGAGTCGAGGATTAGGATCTTACGGATGTGGATCCGCCGGCGTCGGGTTATGGAGGTGAAGTAAAGGGGACTTGGGTGGGCCAAACCAAGCAAGTGGGCCAAAACAGTTCTTCGGGCCCAAGAGGCAGTGGTGGGCCGCATCACACGAGAACATCGTTGTCCTCTGATAACTCAGCGATGATGTTTCGCACACAGGAGAAGGGAAACCCTATTTTGCACAATCGGGTGAAGCCCCCGCTTGTTTTGGCGAATCACCCCGGCAGAAATTGCTCATCACAAAGCCGACAACCTATGTTTTAGATGCGATGAAAGCTGGCACAGTCGTCATCAATGTCCCAAGAAGGAGCTTCACCTACTGGTGGTAATGGAGGATGAGAGCGAAAGGGAATGGGGAGAATTTGAGGAGTCGTACGAGGAAGAGTAGGAGAAGAGGAGGAGAGGGGTAGCCGAACTCTCGGTCAACTCTTTTGTCGGTATATCATCGCCGTAAACGATCAAAATGAAAGGGATGATCCAAACCGAGGAAGTCGTGGTGATGATTGATAGCGGAGCCACGCATAACTTTATCTCAGAGCGCCTGGTCCGACGCCTCAACCTCAACATAGAGAAGACGGTGGGATATGGAGTGGTGACTGGCACGAGTATTACAGTATAAGGGCAAAGAATGTGTAAAGGAGTCGAGTTACGATTACAAGAGCTGACCATGATGACGAGTTTCCTTTCCTTGGAGCTGGGAAGCGCCGATGTGATTCTGGGAATACAGTGGCTGGAGACACTCGGGGAGATGCGAGTGAAACGGAAGCTGCAGTGGGTCAAGGTCAAATTGACTGGAAAGGAGGTGTGGCTCAAAGGGGATCCAAGCCTCTGTTGTACACCGGTGTCCATGAAGGCCATGTGGAGAACTCTTGAGCGGCAAGGAGAAGGCCTGATAGTGGAGTACGCGGGGTTGCACACGGCTAGTAGTGTGAATCCACTGTCACCACCAGAGTATTTGAGAGGGATGTTGGACGCGTATCAGTCGATGTTCGCGGAGCCCAAAAGACTTCCACCTTCCAGGGGCAGGGAGCACAGTATCAATCTAGAATCGGGGTCCAAACCAGTCAGTGTAAGACCGTTTCGCTACTCGCAAATCCAGAGAGAGGAGATTGAAAAATAGGTCGCGGCCATGTTGGGAGCAGGGATAATTAAAGAGAGCAAAAGTCCTTTTTTCGTGTCCTGTATTACTCGTCAGGAAGAAGGACGGGGGGTGGCAATTTTTTGTGGATTACCGTGCTCTAAACAAAGCTACGGTCAGTGATAATTACCCGATTCCCATGATCGACCAGCTTCTAGATGAGCTGCATGGTGCAGCTGTGTTCTCAAAATTGGACCTGAGGTCAGGTTACCATAAGATTCTGGTCAAGGCTGAAGATGTACCCAAGACTGCTTTCAGGACCCACGATGGGCATTATGAATTTATGGTAATGCCGTTTGGCTTAACCAACGCACCCGCGACATTTCAATCTCTGATGAATGATATCTTCAGGAAACACTTAAGGAAGTACGTTCTAATGTTTTTTGACGAAATTTTGGTGTATAGCAAGACGGTAATAGAACACCGAGAGCATTTGGAAAGTGTGATGAGGCTACTCCATGAGAACCAGCTCTATGCCAATAGGAAGAAATGCGAGTTTGGGAGTGAAAAGATTGAGTACTTGGGGTACTTGATCTCGTCTGAAGGGGTAGCAGCCGAACCAAGTAAATTACAAGCAATGAAGGAGTGGCCAGAACCAAGGAATGTGAAAGCCTTACGAGGATTCCTGGGTCTGACCGGGTATTATCGCAAGTTTGTGAAAGGGTATGGAGATATAGCTAAACCACTTACTCGCCTGCTTCAGAAAGATAAGTTTTTATGGAGTGAAGAGGCAAGTTTGGTGTTTCAAGCTCTCAAGTTGGCCATGGTTACTGTGTCGATCTTAGCATTGGCGGATTTCTCTACCCTCTTTGTAGTGGAATCAGATGCGTCGGGAATATGGCTGGGAGCAGTGTTGATGTAGAACCAGAAGCCCCTGGCCTACTTCAGCCAAGCACTGACGGAGAGGCAAAGAATGAAGTCGGTTTATGAACGAGAGCTCATGGCAGTCGTGTTTGCCATCCAGAAGTGGCGATATTATTTACTGGGTCGTAAGTTCCTGGTCAGAACTGACCAGAAAAGTCTCAAATTCTTGTTGGAGCAAAGAGAGGTTAATCTGGAATATCAGAAGTGGTTGACCAAGATTTTTGGGTTCGACTTTGATATCCACTACAAGTCTGGATTGGAGAACAAGGCAGCTGATGCATTGTCACGTATGGAGGCGGTACCGCAGATGTTTGCCTTGTCAATGCCGGTGGTCTTATAGTTGAAAGAGATTGAGTCCGAGGTGGAAAAAGATTCAGGGCTCAAGAAGATGAAGGAGGAGTTACTGAGAGATCCAGCTGCCCATGCAGATTTTTCAGTGGTGCAAGGACATCTTCTGCGGCAAGATAAGCTAGTCATTCCACATAATTCTTTCCTGGTGACTTTAATTCTCAAGGAATATCATGATGGAAAAATTGGGGGTCATGGGGGTATTTTGAAAACTCAGAAGCGTATTGGGGCAGTTTTTTTATTGGAAAGGAATGATGACTGATATCAAGAAGTATGTGGCTGAGTGTCAAGTATGTCAGCGACACAAGTATTCTACATTGGCTCCAGCAGGGTTGTTGCAACCTTTACCAGTTCCAGAGGCAGTTTGGGAGGATATATCAATGGATTTTGTAGAAGGTTTTCCTAAGTCTGAGGGGTTGGATGTAGTCATGGTAGTGGTGGACATGTTGACCAAGTATGCTTATTTCATTGGTCTTAAGCACCCGTTTGGCGCAACAGTAGTGGCTCGGGTTTTCATGAAAGAGATAGTTCGTCTACATGGGTTTCCACGAACCATTGTTTCAGACAGAGACCGGATTTTCACAGGAAAGTTCTGGACTGAGTTGTTTAAGTAGGCTGGAACCACCTTTTGCTTTAGTACAGCCTACCACCCTTAGTCAGATGGGCAAACTGAGGTGACTAACCGAGGGATGGAGACGTTTCTGAGATGTTATGCGAGTGATAAACCGAAAGTTTGGGCACAGTTTCTTCCATGGGCAGAGCTGAGTTATAATATTTCCTTTTATTCTGCAATCCAAATGACGCCTTTCAAGGCGGTGTATGGCAGAGAACCTCCAGCTTCACTGAAATATGAGAATGGGTCTACTGTGGTGGCTGATTTGGAGCAACAGTTGTAAGAGAGGGATTTGATGGTGACTATTATTCAGCAAAATATCTTAAAGGCTCAACAGCTGATGAAGAAGCAAGTTGATGGACATCGTCGTAATGTGGAATTCGCTGTAGGAGACTGGGTGTTTCTCAAGATCAGACCATACCGCCAACAGCCCCTAGCGAGGAGGAGCAATGAGAAGCTATCAGCGCGGTTCTATGGACCTTTTGAGGTATTGGCCAGAGTAGGAAGTGTGGCTTATCAGCTCAACTTACCACCTGAGGCTAAGATTCACCCCACCTTTCACGTCTCACAACTCAAGGCTGCTGTGGGAAGTGCATTGACACCGGTCTCTCTTCCTCTGCAACTCACTGCTGAAGGAGTCTTAGAGGTAGAACCGGAAGGAGTGATGGGCGAACGTGTTAATGGGATCACAGGTCAGGAAGAGGTATTGATCAAGTGAAATGGTTGCCCCGAACATGACAACTCTTGGGAATGGAAAGGAGTGATTCAACATCAGTTTCCAGGATTTGACCTTGAGGACAAGATCCTTTTTAAAGAAACGGGTAATGTTACGCTTGAGGAGGTTTGTCCACCTATCCTTTATCAATATCGCAGGAAGAAGAATAAGCAACAAGCTCGGATCCACCCGACCCACTAGGATCATCCTCGGATCAAGATAAGACGGCGCTTCTAGAAGAATGTGTCACGAGGAAACGTCACCAAGAGGGAGCAGTATTTACGAGAAGGTTGTTACAAGTGCGAGGGCATCTTTGGAGAGAGATCAATTGTGAGAGGAGAGAGGAAACTCCTAAATCTTTCCTGTTTTCTTACTTGTAAACATTTTGGGTTTTCTTTTGAATAAAAACTTGTTCATTTTCTTAAGAAATCTGGGTTTTACAAGTTTAATCGTAACAACATGCTCTTCAACAGATGATCTTCCCTGACGAGAACGCTCTGATTCATCGCAAGAGTAATTATCTTTCTCGACTTTGAATTCTTCCAATCATATGTTGAAACTGTTGATGGATGCTTTGATACAAGATTTGTTTTTGCCCTTTTTGTGATTTCAGAGTATGTTACTACAACTAGTTCTGTGAAAACAAAAGGACCTGTTATTGGTCAGAAGAAACCTGGAGGAGCACCTTGTGCTTTGAATGATATTACAAACAAGTCCGAGATTCATCCGAAAGCTTCATCGAAGAATAAGCAAATCGTTACTGCTGCTGCGAAAGATGAGATCAATATAGCTGGGGAACGGTTCTTGCATGATCATAGCAAGTGCATCAAAGAGCAGAAAACAAATCTCTGGGATGATTTTGTTCTCATTCTACTTGACCATGGTCTTCTTAGCTCTTATGTTAAATCAATTTTTGGGATTACACTTGTGACTAAGCTTGTTTCCTTTTTTGTTGCAGGTTCGAGCATCAAGAAAGTTCATCTCAAGTGTGACATAGAAAAGGTTTTGTTAAAAACTCAATGTGTATCTTTCTGTTTATAGGATGGTGACATAATTGACTTTGTAAGTTATATTGACACTTTTTGTCGACTCTAATTTCATGTGTGTTTTTTGGTTTCAGATGGATGCTAAGAACAATCTGACTTACTTCGAAACAGAAGAGATTCCATCTCCAAAGTTGACTGATTGGCTGAAAAGCTCGACTCCATGGCGCTCACCAATCCGCCATGGCTCTATGATGATGCCTTCTACTCCTCTGGCTTGGCGGTTCGATTCATCTGAATTCATACTCAAAGATTTTACTACATATTTTTATATGTTCTTTTATCATTCTACGTTTTTTTTATTTTACTATATGCGATTTTATGTTTCAGTTTGTTTTAACGGATTGTAATATAGGTTTAAAAATTTATGAAACATCATAAGTGTTTTATAGAATCTTGTATATTTATATATAGTAATTTGATTTTCTTTCATTTTATTTAAAAAAAAAAATTTTATTTTTATTTTTTAAAATCCTATTGAGTATCACCATTGAGTATCAAAAAAAACTTAATGAATCTCAAAGATTAAATTAGTATTAGTATTAATACTAAATTAATGTTGGTGATAGAGTTGATAATGATGCTCTAGCTCTATTTAAGTTGTGCTTGGTTTTGTTAAGATTCAGTTTTTACTTTTAACAAGCGTTTCTCTTAAACCTTGCTTGATTCGATTTATGTCATCAAAGTCGGTCTCAAAGAGTTTCATTCGAATCTCTTTGATTGAGCAAAGTAGATCTCAAGAGCGTTATTCTCTTGATTGAGCTACATTATCAGTTCGTACGTTGCGCCATGTGACTAACTATTGGTCATTTAAAATTCCTCGCGTACATCATTAAAGGATTAATAACATGAATTGTGTACAGTACAAATTAATTAGAGCTTCCACAAATTATTTGGCAGCATGTGACCTATCGGGTTTTATATATCATTCGATTATTGACACATGTATCTTTACATCGCTTGACTAGTGACAAATGATAATTCAAAATCAGATATATCTTTGGATTTCCTTTGATATGTTTGTGATGAGAAGTTTGGTCTTTTATTATTTTAACTGAAAAACGGATACAACCGATTAGATTATGAGAGGACCAAAAGAAACAATCAACCGATCTGGGGAATGTTGAAAACATTGCCATTGGAATCTAAATAGAGACGAACTCTGTTGCAACAAAAATCTGGAATCCCAATTATTCCTTGTGGTACGTACGATCACCACTGTTACATTTGGATTCTCTTTTTCGATCGTCCTTTTCACCATTTGTCCATTTTTTCCTCTCAGTTCTTTCCACATAAACTTTGCTCCTGAGTAAATAACATAACAATGATATATTCACTATTTTGAAAAATGAGAGAAGAAAATGAATAAAATTAAGTTTTTGAAGTATACCCTGAGCGCAACATGATGGACTATCGCAAGAGCCACTCACACACGGAGTATAATGAGGCCAGTGAGAAATCTCTTTTTATTTTATCTCTTGATTGCTAAAATATTTGATTGTTTTTATTTTACTTGAAATCTCACCACAACTATTCTCTTTAAATATAAAATAGTTTTACAAAGGGTTCATTAATGCTTTCACACCAGCGAGCATGCAAATTAATAGATTTTCAGCGTGGTGTAAAGAGAGTCATTCGGAGTAGTCCCGCATATTAAAGCTAAAACTGTCAGTTTTTACTCTTTTTACAATGTATATTAAAAAGTTTTTTTTTACTAGGTCAATCATAATATCGCGCATACGAGCCAATTCAATTCGGTTTGGAGAGGCGATAACCTTCATCTACTTCTTTTTTACCCCAATTAGAGAAATTCCCTTGATGTACACTATGTTGCATGGAATCGGAACTAAGTACGCGGAAGCAGAAGCGTAGACAAACACGGAAATGATTTAAAAAAAAAATAGGAAGCAGATACGTATTGAAAATATATAAGTACATATATATATATATATTTCTAATTACATATTATATTATATTTAAAAAATACTAAAAAGTACATAAATTCAATAAATTTTATATAATTCAATAGAAATAATTTAAAATAATATGATTCAAACAAAAAAAAAAACTAAATCATCATCTTCATTCTCAATTTTTTCAACTCCATCAAATAATTTTGCTTCAAATTCCATGTTTTAGTCACCAAACTCAAATCTTCTACAATAATCTCATTCAGTTAATCAAATTAATCACTTCTAATATCTTATGTATGTTAAAATATTATTTTAAGTAAGATAATTATAGATAAAAGACGAAATTAGTGTATAAAAATGTCAAAGTTCTAAATTAGTTTTCGGTTTCGTTTTGTTTTAAAATGACAGACATATCAAAAATAATTTTACCTTTCATAGTTATTTAGAACACAATATATTTAAAATGAAAACACAAACTTCCAAAATAGAATTACAAGCCTCCAATATGTTTCTAAAGGTTGTTTTTCGGAAGCGACATGGAATCGAGCTTCCGAAAGCTTTCAAGAGATTCCAATTTTGCTTTCGATTCTGAAGCGGGAAGCGGACCTCCAACGAGTCTTCCACGCTATCTGGATTGTACATCACCCTAATCTGCTCACCACTCATTTTCTACCCAAGAACAATCAATGTGGAATTTGGGATTTTGAGGTCAATCATGTGGTTTTGACATGAACAGGGAGATTTTGAAAGTAAAAAAAATTGTGGAGCAAGTTGTTCTGGTTTTCTATTTGGAGAAGAACTACACAACATTTTTCTCTGTCGATACAACTCAATATTTTAAACGTCGAGAGAGGTTCTCAACACTAAAGACGGTTGTTTTTCAGGTTTCTTTACGTACTCTACAAGCAACAAAAATAATCGAGATATTAAACACCGGTTCATTCCTTATCAAAACAGAGTGGTTTGGCGACCGATTCGTCTCGGTAAGCCAAAATTTTGATAAGATCTGATTTCACCATGGACTGTAGCCGTCACTATCACCATCCCCCAAGCCGTCGGCTGTATGGTCTGCGGACCGTGGCCCCCTCCATCGAACCACGACCACGAAGATAACCTCGATGACGTGTTTATCGAAGGAGATTCCCCAAACCTCGATGAATGCTGCTCAGAACCGTTCATGCTAGACCCAAATGACTCGCTGCTTCCTATCTCCGGTCCCGCCTCGTCCTCCTGTTGTCGCTTCGGACTCTGCGTAGCGGTTTTCTTAGGGATAGGAGGTAATCCCGGTTTCTTACTGCGGTTAGATGTAGTTGGTGGTGCGGCCGAGGTTTCTTCTTTTGTTGGTGAGCCTGTTGCGGATGAAGGGTGGCTCGAAGTGGATATGCGTTTTGAGTGGCGTTTAGAGTGAATCTGAACCGGTGGTGGCTCGCCTCTAACATGACCGTGCCACGGAACAGCAGCTGAGACATCTTTACATTGAAAATGTTCGTGTGATTGTGTCATAACTGTTGATCTTTTGCCTGTGTCTGATGATGTTCGGTTACTGTCGTTTTTCCAAAGGTAAACCTGACCGTCTTCGCTCGCACAGATGATGTATTTACCGTCTTGGCTATACGAAGCAGAGATTTGGCTGTTCGTGTTTCTAAAGCCTGTCAACAAAAGTGTCATTTTTTTGGTCTTGTTGATAGCTTTCTGCATAAGATGAATCACGAGGTTGTTTGTTTGTATCTGTTGCTTGTCGAGATTTTTTACCTTTGAATTTGTGAATAACTTCAGAACCGTCTAAAATTCTAATCCGTGAATCAGCGGATGTGACAAGAACTTCGGATGGATTCACCGGGGAAAACTATTATGTAAGGAGTTACATTAAATGGTGTTTAATCAGTCTAACCAGAAATTTTGGTTCTTCATAGAGACATACCTGAAAGCTGGTGATCTTCCTTTTCGCTTGTGATTTCTTATGGCTTTGAACATCAATCTGACTAGTTTGATTCAGCTTACAATCTGTTCTACAGAAGAAGAAAAAAAGCGCGTAGCAGTGAAAAAGAGTATTCAAGTGGGAAATGATGTTTGAATCAGAAAGAGATGAGGAAGAACCTTCTGTATCGTAAGCACGGCAAATTCCTTTTTGGGACCCGATAAGTGCACCCTTCAATCAAGAAATCCAAAATTCCATCATTAAAAAAACCGCAATGGATTGGATTCAAGAAACAGAGCGATACCTGACCGTCTGGAGTGTAGCAAGCAGCAGTAACCATCTCATGAAGATCGCTCCATTCCACGACATGTCGATCTTGTATGCTCCATATCCTTATCTTAGCATCAAGTGACCCACTTATGAAATAATTTTCATCCACTGGATTGAACTGAATACATGTAACTGTTGAATCAAAGGGACAATTATTGTCAAAAAAGAAATGCAGCAAAATGGTAAGATGTGAAAAATCGGAGGCGTCTCACCGTAGTCATTGTGAGCAAACAACTTGAGACATGTTCTGGTTTCTAGATCCCATAACCTGACTGTTTTGTCCATGGAAGACGAAAGGAGAAGCTGAGATTTGGACCATGAGAGATCCAAAATATCATCCAAATGACCCTTAAAAGAGCAAACTGGCTTCTCCGAAAAGGAGAAGACGGTTTCAGGGACATGTACGTATTCAGGAATATGATTGCTTCTTCTAGCTGATGAGCCTTTTCCTTTCTTTTTCTTATCAACCACAGTTATCTCATTCCCAGCAAATGATCTTTCCACAGAGTCACAAAGCGAAGGATGAATAGGAGTACGACTCCCTTCATTGATAGACATTAATTCACATTCTTGCACTTCCCATACATGAATGACTCCATCTTCTCCACCGCTCGCGAGATAATGAGCATCCGGACTAAACTTGATAGTCCAAATCGCTCCCTCGTGAGCTTGAATCTCTTGACACATATGCAAAGCGCTCAATTCCTTGTAAGATTTCCCTGTTGGTCTCACTTTCACCCACTGATTCGCTTTCCCGTGCTTATGATCTTTCGCCTTTTTAGGACTATCCGTACTTCCATCGCTTGTATCTTTATCTGCAACTCTTAAACTCATCGAATGTGCTACACCTTTTATGTTCTTCAACAATGCAGCTCCTCTTCTCTTGCTAAGCCTCACGCTTTTCGAAAAATACGAATTAAGTTTCCGAAGATCCATAAAAGGCTCGTAGTTAATCCTATTGACATTCTCTCTACGCATAAGCTCTTTAACAACAGGTGAATATCCAACGCATTTCTCGAATTCCTCCAAAGTTAATTGCTTCCCTGTTTGTAAATCACTAAGCCTGTTCCACATTCCATCTTCATCATACTCATTCACTATAAACTCTTTCCCTGTATCAAGATTCTTAATCAAGAAAAACGCACCAAGCCTAACTTTCGTCGACATAACCGATGTCAATGCGTCTGATCCACCACCACCACCACGATTTCGACAAACCACCGCAGGTGATTGTCCGATTGGAGCTTGGTACTGGCAGATTCTGGTCCTGGTCCTAGTTGCTCCGATTGTAGAACACGTTCTGGTTAATCTCTGCTTGGAGATTTTCCCAAGAATCTCTTCCTTCCTCCGTTTCTCAATCAAAAACCTCTCGATATCCGATTCCGATCTCGACCTAGCGAGCATAACCGGAACATGGTCGTGATCGTGAGTCTCCGATTCACCGTGAACATCATCATTAACCTCAACCTCACCGTTCTTCTTCTTATCTTCTCCATTGCTAAAAATCGCGGCGTTAGAGACAACGCGACGAATCGAAACAGCACCGACCATATCCTTATTGCTAACGAGACCCATCCCATGGAGGAGACGACGACGTCGTTCAGAAATCGATCCCGGAGCAGCCATCCAGATATCGTAATCAGGAGACATAGCCGGAGTATGGAATTTTCTAGAGGCGTTAGATACGGTGGTTAAGGAAGATACGGCGGAGGAAAAAGAGATTCGACAGTCATCGAAATCTTCATCTTCTTCGTCTTCGTCATCATCGGAAGAAGAAGCCGCCATGTCGAGAGTACTAAAAGCAGAAGAGAGACGATCATGCGTTTCGAAGAATCTATCATCATCTTCTTCTTCGAAATCACCTAATCCTGCCCAGTTCATCGTCATCGTTTTCTTCCGATCCAATTTGTTTCCACCATTATTATTCCCTAAATCTCCCATCATCTTCTTCGCCTCCATGGATCCGTAATCTCGAGAAAGCTAATCGAATTTGCATACGAAATTGAAAAGGAATTTCAAGAAAAATCGTTGATGATGATCGATCATTATTGGAGCAGAAGGCACCGTTATGGAAGGATGGGCAAAAATGGGAATTATGGGGAAAGTGTTAAGACGTGTTTCTCTTTGTAAGACATCTCTTCACGTTCATTTCAATCTCTAATCAAGACTCGATTTAACCAAAGATCGTGGAAGCATGTTTTTGGTCTTCTTAGGATTGTAATTTACGTTTTGATTCGGCTTATATAATATGAACAGATCTCTTATGTTGTTGGATTTTATGTGTAAAATGATTATCTGAAAATAACTAACTACTTTTAGTTTCCTTTCTATTTTATAAAGTTTATACATTTAATCGAATTTTTGAATAAAATCCAAGATTATCATCATGTCTTCAGGCTGCATTGGCCGAGGAAACTACTTTCGAGCAATGGTTCGAATCCTAGTCTCGACCATCATGCCTGGGTCCCATGCCTTATTCATGCCAAACACGTTTTATAAGAAGGATGAACATCATCACTAAACTTTCATGTTTTGATTAGTTTTTTGGTTTGGTAAAGAAATTCTTTTCACCATGTGTATGAGCCAAAACTCTTAACAGCAAAGGGAGCTTGTGAAGCTGATATATATTTATTCAATTTGTAGGCACAACGCTTAAAGAACGCGAAAAGTTTCAAACCAAAAAAAAAGAAAGTTAGATTTCATCTGAACAAGTTTGTCCAAGAACATCGATAATCAATTAAGTTGGTAATGAAGTACATCAAGGATACTGTTTACCTACAAAGGGATCTAACATTCAAGATCGCAGGCTTTTGTGATTCAAATTTTGTTTCTAATCCAGACAGAAGAAATTTGTATTTACAGCTATTCAGAATCTTGTAAGTTGTAGAATAGAGTTACAAAGGCTTGTTGCTTTATCATCAAAACAGTCAAAATATATGGTTTAAAGCAGAAGCTAAAAAGAAACCATGTGGTTGAGAGAGCACTGTGGATGGAGCTTGGATATGAACGGAGGTGTGTGTGTGATCTGTAATTTGATTCACAAATTCTGATTGCTCTATCAAAAGAATAATGTGCATCATGAAAAGATGGATAATATTGACGCTGAGGTTGCTCATATTCTTGAGGTAGCAAGTTTCTTCTGATAGTGTGAGTTGAGTGTTCTGTTCTTATAAGAGACATGAATATCCAACTACTATTACATGTATCCTGTTTACAGACATTTCAAAGAACCTCTCTAATCACTTTGAAATGAAGGTTTTATGATTGACAAGAATCAAAACGATAAGAGATTACAGAATCAATGGAGCTCTATATACATCTTCATATATGTTTTTGAGTCTTAACATCATTTCGTCATAGCATTAGCGTTGAGAAGTATTGCTCGAATTCTTGATCAATCGTAGGCTTCTTTGTGTCATGCTCAGTAGAATCTGCACTCATGAAACCAAGTTAGCGAATTCCCTGATTATCAGTTTTCGGTATATGGACAAAGCCAAAAACCCTGTTTTTTTACCTTGGTTAACAGTCCATCTCCCAGAGGACAGAACATAATTAGCACCATTACTACATCCATTAGCTTCTTCTTCCTCGTCTTTTTCATCGAGATAGAGAATGTTTTCAATGTCTTTCTCTGAAAAATCCTCTAGATTCTGCGTGCCATAGATGAAATCGAGATGGCTTTCGAAAGAGATCATCTTGTCTTCACCGCAAGATCCAGATGATTCTTCTTTCATTTCAATCTCATTTTCACATTCCATAGAAGTTGAGTTCACATAAGACATTGTATACTCTGAATCAAGCTCAGAGACCACATTGCTATTGTCGGAACAAGCGACATTGTCAAAACAAACATGTTTCGAAAGAGGTAATAAAGATAACTCCGATTGATCTGTCTGAAATTTCCTCTTCTTGCTCACATCAACTGATTCCATTTTCAGAACATTTTTACTACTGATCATGTGATGGAAACTGCAAGAAACCGTTACAATAGAGCACACATTAGATTTTCACTATATATATAGATCTTAATCATCAAATATACGAAATCGAGTTTTATTGATCTTGAACTTGATAAGGGTTTTAGTAAAAAGACTCAAATATTTTAATAAGCTAAAATCAAGATAATAATGTTCACTCATCCTCTGCAGCTGTGATTTTGGGTTGGTCAAAACCATTGACATTAAAAATACATAGAGATTACAGATCAATCATCCTCACATGTATCTTATGTTTCTTTAAGAACTGAGCATAGGAAGTAGCATAAGAAGAAGAAGAGATTTTGATTTCTAAATTGAACACTATTACATATTAGGCCTAATACACATAGAGATCCAACACAACCTGATTAAGCTCACAATATTCAAGTAACAAAATAAGTAAGGAAAAGATTCAAGAGAAAAAAAACTGAAACCTGTTAATCTCAGATGGCTTCTTCTTGTTATCTACTTCTTCTTCAGGCATAGATCGTTGTGAGAGAGAGAGTTGAAAGATTTTGTTTTTTTTTTTTTCTGTTTCTTCGTTAATTTATAAAATGACGAGAAAAAAAAAGTCTCTTTCCTCTTTCGGAGAGTCGGAATATCTGGAAACTGGAAATCTTAAAATAATATACTACTAGTTAGTTGACAAAAAAAAAAAAAAAATACTACTAGTTAAAAAGAATACCACTCTCTACGTAGGAGCGTGTAGAACACGGGATACTTAAAACCGTTGATCTTGTCGATGTGGTGTGGATTTGGCGCGTGTAGTACAGATAGAGAAGAATCTAGGCGTTGGAGAGGTGACCCATCTCCTTTTCACGGGGGACCCTTCTATTTTTAGCTTTCTCTCCATTACGATTTTGTAAATTTTTTGTTAAATTTTACATTTGTCCCATAACGATTTTATGGGGCTTTTGGATGAGGTCTAATAAGTATTTATCTCATTTTTTTATTTTGACAAAATTTGTGTAGCTTCTTTTTTTAAATTTTTTTTTATGTAGATCTTATTACAACTTTAGAAATGAAATTACAAAGATCAGCGGGGAAAAAAAAAATATCTATGGTTTCAACAATAATACTGATTTTTCCATATTGGATTCATTATAAAAAAAATTCTCTATATCAAATAAATAATTTTGTTAAAACGACGGTTTTTCATATAGATGATATTGTTTCGATAATTGACCTTCCATAATCCCATATTAGACGGATTTAGACACATTCACTAGCCGAATCGGTAACAAAGTTTCAAAACCACATTCTAAGAATTTAGAAAAACTTACTAAATTTTCGTTTTCTTTTCGGACATTTTTTTCATAAAAAAGTGGTATGTCTTAAATTGTTAGCTCGTACCATAACGACAAAAGAGTATTTTACTCGTCTGGTATGCTAAACCCTACACAAAAATATCCCACTAATAATAAATTATAAGTAACACGTCATAATGTACTGGATCACGTGCCTCGCATGTGCCCACGAGAGACATCATATGGCGTTTGTCTGATGATTTCTTAGCTTCATCACTGCAACTCGTAAGAAGAAAAGCTGAAACCAGATCTTCCTTCGTTAACTGTTTTCAGTTCCAGCTTCTGAAACGGACTGGCCAACAAAAAAAAATAAAACAGATCATCAACTTTTTCTACACACAAACAACAAAAACAAAGTATAGTTTGTGTCATGAGGTAAGATCATAGTACTAACCTGCTGTTTGGATCATAATAGAAACCACTGATGGATCCGTCACTGCAAGAGAAGCATACGTAGTAAAATCCAGCTATTGTTAATCCACAATCTGTGCCAACATTTACAAAGTATTGCTCTTTCCATCGCTGCATCACCAGAAAATAAACCGGGGTTTCAGGAATTATTAGGATACTTCTTAGGAGGAAATGATGATCAGAGTCGATATGAAACTGAGTGTTTTAGTTACCATAAATATATAAGGGTAATTGCTAAGATCCAATTGCCTGCCACCATCAGATTCAACTTGTCCCTGCAGGATTAGTCCAGAAACATTGCTCAGCAGATGTTACCGACTCTGCAAGCATGTTACTCGAGTATTACCTGAAGACGCGAAAAAGATGGGAACTTTGACCAATGTCTCATGTCATCTTCCCTCCTGTGACAAGAAAAACTTCAAACTTTATTCACAATCAGAAGTCATCAGTTTCGAATCTTAAGAGAGAAAGGGGTTGGGGCATACGTGGCTTCCCATTTTCCGGTGTAAAAAGTATAATTCTTTCCATCAACAATTTCCCCTTCCCAGAATGTTATGACCTGACACGAATAACAAACATTGAAGAATCGTTTCGCGTAATTGAATACCAAGAGGAAGCAACGTGAAGATAACACACAAGTAAGAGTGTGAAAGGGCTTACAGGAGTGTCTGCCATGGGAACGTTTAGAGCTTCCATAGTGCCACAAAGATAGCCATGATCAAGATCAATTCCCTGTATCTGGACGTTAACTCTCCAAGCTTCCTCCTTCTGTTGACTAGAGACATTTTGCGTACCAGAAAATGCCTGCAGCAACATGCAAGTATGCCACAACACAAAGCCCTCATCATCTTTGTGTTCACTATTAATAAACAATCTCTTGAAGCCAATGAATGTTCAACAATTTCTACTTAATATATAAGTTCACTTGAATTTAGCATACAGGCCTACATGACATAGATATCAAGCCAGTTGATGCAGACAGAGCTAACAATAGTCTTTTGGCCCATAAAGTTTGGCGCGGTTTTGTGTCTGAACAATGAGACACAAGATCTTTATGCTTTTGGCTTTCCTAAATAGCCAAAACATAGAGGAAACTAATACTTTCCCTCTTATCTGGCAATCGCATCATTCCCACGAAATTTACATCAAGTATCTTAGCAAACCCTTAGGAAGCAAAGTTTCTAGTAGTACCACATTTCGATCTGACTACATTTGCGAATTCAAGCATTCAGAACTACCAAATGACTCTACTATACGCAGATCCTACTTACACATAGCCTGTGTTGATAAATAGATTGTGCATAGACGCATAAACACAAATGCACAAACATAAATGACATATATGGCCAGTAGCTTAAGCAAACATAAATTTATGAATCCAATCACTGCTGCAATCAATTTGTTAAAGGAAGACAAAATTAGGATACTCTTGTGATTCCGACCTACTAACCCATTACAATCCCAGAAAGAAAGTTCCTATTTTTTCCACGCAAGAACATATTTTGTTCATTTACAATCGAATATGAGGTTGAATCATTTTACCTGGCCGGAGCCGAGGAGTGAACTAGGCGGAAGTGGTGATCGATTCCCAGGATCAGTTCCTAAAATGGCAACAATCCAATGAATGAGAAGAAACTCTCACGAGGAATAGACTTTCAATAGAACAAACTAGAAACCCTAATTTCTAAACAGGAGAATTAGGGCGAATCGAGAAACCTGAAACTTGAGCAGGCGTGTTGCTCTCCACGACTCTCACCGGCATTTTTTGTCTTCTGATCAAATCCGATCTCCGACGAAATCAAAATCTCTGAATAACACAGTGAAATGGGCTCAAGCCCGAAAACCACGTCATATCCGGTTCGGTTTACCAATAATTAATTAAACCGGTAAATCTTGCGAACCGAGTAATTAAACCGAGCGAATTACGATTCCCTGAAAAACCCACTCATTCACAAAAACCCTTCTCTCTCTCTCTCTCCCCTCGCCGTCGCTTACTCTGTTCCGTCTCAAGTTCGCAGTGCTTTAGAACTGATATTCAAAATTCTCTATCCTCTGCTTGAGTGAGTTCAAGGGTTTTGTTTACGTTTTCGTTTTTTCTTCTTCAAACCCAGTGTTATCATCGGATTCCCTTTTACAAAAACCTAACCTTTGGAGCTCACTTCTCTATTTGACAATTCGAAACCAGGTTAGTCTTCTTCTTCTAGTGGCGCAAATCGGTTTCGACTTCCATTTTTTGTGCCTCTATTAGTTTTAGCTATTGACTAGTGGAATCTATACATGTTACTTAAATCCATTCACATTAGCTTGTTATGTTTTTCATTGGTTTAGCTATTGACACTGACTTAGGTTTTGTTTGAGCTCCTTCTCTATTTTGGTATTCTCTTTACTTATTTGCTTATTTATCAACGGATTGATTACAAATTCAGTAATTGTTCCAAAGTTTCTCTTGTATTGGATGCTAATATTGCTATATTCTAGATGTTGCTTCTGAAACAAAGCTCAGCTGCTCTTCTTGTCGCTGGGAATACAAGTCCAGTACTCCACAATTCTCGCTTCACTTACGGAATTGTACCTTTTCCAGCGACCAGAACATACTTGTCCCAGAGTTTCACCATGTCAAATTTGCAAAAGCCTCTTACTTCTTCATCTAGCAAATTCAATCGGGTGTTAGCTTGTAGCTCTCGTGAGGCTTCTCCTATCAGGTAAAGCCTCTTTTTTCCCCCCCGAATATACGCATAATTAGGTTGCACATCTTATGTGTTTTGAGTATAATGGTGTCATATCATAACCATTCTTCTCAAGTCTTTCCTTCATTCTTAGTATTTCCTACTATTGTGATTATAGTTTGTCAAAAACACAAACGTGCTTCGCATGAATTGTCTCGCTAAGTTGAAAGTCATTTTAATTGAACCACGGATCAATTGAGCTTGCATATATTACTCAGTGGAAATGAATTTTGTAATTTTCTTGGATTTGAGAAAGTGCACAGCATCGAACAAATTGCAATGAAGGAATAAAGAGTTTAAAGCAGCAGTTGTGCTTGCGAGTATTCGTCGTTTCTCTGTTACTAGACACAAAGATTTGAAATCAGTAACATTGGGAGAAGGAATTTTTTTCTAATCTTAATTTTCTTTTGACTTTGAAAGTGAGGATAAACATGTCCATGGAGTTTCTGAGAAAATTGTGGGAGTGTTGGGGGGTGGACAATTGGGTCGTATGCTTTGCCAAGCTGCTTCTCAAATGGCTATCAAGGTGAAGATTTTAGATCCTTCAGATAATTGTTCAGCAAGTGCATTGGCTTACAGTCACATGGTCGATAGCTTCGACGACAGTTTTACAGTAGAAGAATTTGCAAAAAGGTCTCTTCTTTTGTTTTGTTACTTTAAATGCTTTAGGCTCTCAATTCCTATTGTCTAAATGATAACATTGACAGTTGTTTTTGTTTATTGTCGTAGTTAGATGCGATGTCTTGACCGTGGAAATCGAACATGTTGACGTGGAAACATTAGAAAAGCTTGAGAAAGAAGGAGTGGACTGCCAACCAAAAGCTTCTACTATCCGGATTATACAGGTTTCTTAACCTCTCTATTTTTTTCATCAAATTGAGTGTATTTTCTTATAGAGGAAATTAAATATCTTTGTTACGTATAATTAAAGTTTATAAAGCAATGTGGATTTTATGAGAGAGTTTGATGTTTCAGGATAAATACATGCAAAAAGTTCATTTCTCTCAGCATGGTATCCCACTTCCAGAGTTTATGGAGGTTAGGCCTTTGTTTAATGCTGTGTTGAAAGTATCACTCACTAAATTCTCCAGGAATCATGAGGAGTTTGTTAAACATTTTAACCCCTAAGCCTTGCCATGACAGATAAACGATTTTGACGAAGCGAAAAGAGCAGGTGAACTTTTCGGTTACCCTCTTATGATCAAGAGCAAGCGATTGGCTTATGATGGACGCGGAAATGCTGTTGCCAAAAGCCGAGATGGGCTTTCTTCTGCTGTAATTGGTATTCCTTTAACTAACGATATGTAAAGTGGTTTCACGATAGTAGCAGTTCACAACCAGTTTAGTCTGGTACAATCTCACAATCATAATGTAACCTTTGTTTTTCCTGCTTTTTCTTCAATTTTTGTACCAGCTCTTGGAGGTACAAATCGTGGTTTGTACGTCGAGAAATGGGCACCCTTTGTCAAGGTAAATGACAAAGATTCTTTTGCTGTAGTAACTTATTTGGCTCTGATATCTATAATCATTTACATATAAAATTTCAGGAGCTAGCTGTTATAGTGGCTAGGGGAAGAGATGGTTCCATGGTTTGTTATCCCGTTGTTGAAACTATTCACAGGTAACACAAAAACTCTACTAATATGTTTGGTAAAAGTTTTTACTTCTCTACTAATACAGTTTGAAATGCATTCCAGGGATAATATATGCCACATAGTTAAAGCACCTGCAGATGTGCCTTGGAAGATCAACAAACTTGCCACTGATGTTGCCCAAAAGGCTGTTGGTTCTTTAGAAGGCGCTGGTGTTTTTGCAGTCGAGCTGTTCTTGACAGAAGATGGTCAGGTATTCTCATACATTTTAGGCACTCTACCTCTTTTCTTTGATTATAACTTATCAGAGTTTTAGTCCCTCCCAGATCCTGCTAAACGAAGTTGCACCTAGACCGCACAACAGTGGCCATCAAACGATCGAGTCGTGTTATACTTCACAGTTTGAACAACACTTGAGGGCTGTGGTTGGTCTTCCGCTCGGTGATCCGTCAATGAGAACTCCAGCCTCCATTATGTACAATATTCTGGGTGAAGAGAATGTAATGAATGTTTTTGCTTTACTTTATTGTTTTGAAATGTTTTGTTAATAGTACCCTCTGCAATCTCTTCTTATCAGTTTAATGATACATGCAGTGGCGTTTTGGTTTCAATTTTCAAATTTCAGGGCGAAGCTGGTTTCAAATTGGTGCATCGGCTTATTGCAAGGGCTCTGTGTGTTCCAGGTGTATCTGTTCATTGGTATGACAAGCCAGGTTAGAGTTTTGTTCTCTTATTTTCTCTTGGTATGTTGTTAGTTTTTGTGAGCTATATAATTACTCACAAAGCTTCTATGATAAAATCTCTTTGTCAGAAATGAGAAAGCAGCGGAAGATGGGCCACATCACTCTTGTTGGGCGGTCTATGGGTGTCTTGGAACAAAGGTTGCATTGTATTACTAGTGAGGAAAGCCATCACGTAAATGGTCAGTTTCCATCACATAATTTGGCATCTATACAGTCCACAGGCGTTTTGGTATCAATTGTTTTTGAACTTACCTTGCCTCGTATAGCTAGTATGTGAAATTATGCACCTACATTTTCTTGATCACTGATAACTTCATGAACTTTTGTGTATCTGACTGAATTTTCATTGTGTTATTTACATATTGCAGAGACACCTCGTGTTGGTATCATTATGGGTTCAGACTCGGATCTTCCTGTTATGAAAGATGCTGCCAAAATTCTGGACATGTTTGGTGTGACGCATGAGGTACATATGCTAGTTAAAATGAATTTGCCACGAAATCAATCATAATCCGCTAGAGACAAATTTAAGAAGGGTGGAATTTGTGATTCGGTAAAACTAACTGTGGAGAAGATCAAATACAGTCCCCTATGTCATGTCTCATTGAGATTACAGTATCTACTATTTGCATTGCCCAATTTTGTGTCAGATAGAGAATTTTTTTGTGACATCATTGGTTTACAGGTAAGGATAGTATCAGCTCATCGCACCCCGCAGATGATGTTTTCATATGCAGCCTCAGCACATACTCGAGGCGTTCAGGTCATAATCGCAGGTGCTGGTGGCGCTGCTCACCTACCAGGTATATCTTAAACAGTCCCTCCCACTAGATTGTATCATAAAAGTATTGGATTTTCTGAACATGCCTTTCTTTGATATTAGGTATGGTTGCTTCACTCACTCCTTTGCCCGTGATTGGTGTCCCTGTACGCGCGACCAGGTTGGATGGAGTTGATTCACTTCTCTCCATCGTTCAGGTCCACACTCGTATTCTCATTATTTACAGTCGTTAACTTCAGCTATTCATTGTTTGCATAATTAGAATCGGTCTAAACCTTTGTATCTACGTTTTTTTGTTTGTTTGTTGTTAAAGATGCCTAGGGGTGTTCCCGTTGCGACAGTTGCAATAAACAACGCGACCAACGCAGCCTTGCTTGCTGTCCGGATGCTGGGAATCTCTGATGCCGATCTCGTCTCAAGGTTCTTTTTCACCTCTTTTTCTTTTGTCACATGGAGTCAGATCGAACAAGAACTAGGGTCTAAGTTATAAATGCGATTTTCCGGGTTTTGTTTGGTTGGTCAGGATGAGTCAGTACCAGGAGGACATGAGAGAAGAGAATATGGTTAAAGGAGAGAAACTTGAGAGAGAAGGTTGGGAATCGTATTTGAACCAGTGAATATGGTCAGAGCCCTCATTAGTTATCGGATAAACCTTAACCGGTAACTCCATCACGATTGATTTTGCTGCCAAGGCGATTTTGTTGCGGGAACTGAGAGTTAATCTCTTGTTGTTGTTGTCATGGGTAGATCCGCTCTAGTTTCCTAATGTTTGCTTTAAGTTAAAAATCATCGTTAATTGGAAATCAACCTAATTGAGTCTGTTGTCCCAAAAGATGTCTATGAAAAACCATCATTAATTGGTAACACATTACGAGTGGTTTGCACACAAAACAGATTACAATTGATTGCCACTGAAACACACTACATTCAACTGGAGACTAAATAGTTTTAACATAATCATTAGTAGCAAACTTAGTTTATAACTTTTTTTGTCAACTTTTTAACTAGCGAGACGCAGAGTCAAGTGAAATGACAAACGCAAACACCGGTCGCCAATCAATTAGTTTGAACTTTTGAGTTCCTTATTGGTCTCTAAAGAAGGCAAACCCAGAGGTTGGAAACCGTTTCGAAGAGCAGCTTCCCATACTCTTCTTCGATGATGAATGGTTGAATCGTCTCGACCGCACTCGTGTTCCTCCCATCCTTCAAGCGCGTGTACTATCCCACCAACTCTCCATGCGCTCATCACTCTCCTCCCCAGCCAATTCTATATATACACAACACACGTGTTATAACATCTCTATAAAAATTAGTAGTACTATATATAGTTTTGGGTACTCCAAATTAGAAAATGTACATACGCACCTCACAAGAGTCGATGTTTTGGACAGAGTCCGGGATTATCATAGCTGGAGTGGTATGGTAAAAGCAATCCTTTCGGATTTCGGTAGGTGGAAATTGAGAAAAAGGAAGAAATCGGGTTCCTTTTCTCGCCATCTTCTGCTCTTCTATGCTTAGCCCATCTCCCACCAACCATATCTACTTTATATGTTACAAATTTGTATGTAATAATATAGTCACAACAGTGTCAACAAAAAAAATATACTATATATATTGTCATAACATGGTTATGTTATTATTAATGCTCATTTTGCAATTTACACATACCGTTGGGGAATAATTGGTTGTGAGCACCAGATTTTCCTTACAATTTCCGTCAAGGAATTCGGCTAGCTTGCAATGCTCTTCCTCACGTAACACCATCACCTATTTTAGGAAATAATTTATTAAGGATGACCATTAATTAAGAATATCTCTAAATTATGAATTAACTATTACAATGCTTTCAAATGTAGAAAACATTATTATGAATATATTTTGTAGATCCGAAACCAACTCATAGAACGAGTTGATTTGGTTTGGACTTAAAGTAGGCCATGTTACATTGTTTACGTGTCAAAAAATATCATCCAAAAACCTAATAGACATTCATCAGAATTCCGTAGAGTTTCTCAAACAAAAAAAAAATTAATATTTTAATAAAAGTTAATAATGTAATTAAATTTTATATTTAAAAAAAAATATACCAATCTCTAATTGACAAGTGTCTTTTACGATTCTTATGGGTATCTTAAAGTTCTCATTTGAGAACCCCTTCACCTTTTCTCTTTTTTTTTTTTCTATTATTTTTTTATTTTATTTATAGATCTCCTCTCTAGATATTCCTTATGGACATAGTCTAATTATATTATCGCATATATAATATTAAAAAATATGATCGAAGGACTTTATTAGATTATGGCACATATATAACGTTTTTATGAAACTTCGTTGACTTTATAAAAGCTATGGTGTAGGCACAAGTTCACTCTATCGAAACTAAGTTGTTATATACGTTCGATCCTATTCTAACGCGCAAACTATTATTACGTACAAGAGTTATAACTATTGAAAAACTAGAGAAAGAAAATTAAAAAACATATAACTATGTCAAAACGTACCTTGATGCCATTTTGGCAAAGAGAAAAGACAATGGCACGAGCGACCTTTGTGATTTGGCCTCTAAAGAGAACTTCTCTCGTACCAACGGGAATGCTATGAACCACCACCTCAGCTGCAAGGCTGTTTCCGTCCACTATCCTTATCTTTAGGTTTGGATGCTTCCTTACGTACATTTCTCCGTACCCATTCAATTCTTCTCCCTGATTAATTATTATAGCATATTACTATAGTTAGGTTTTATCTCTCGTTCGAATTGCAAAACATAAGAATAACATGCCTGGTTCAATAGCCCCAAACTCATTACTCTCACACCCTTCTTCTCCGCTTCGAGAATAGCTGCCTCTATCATTTTGTTGATACTTTCTTTGTGATGTTGCGACATATACTGTTGATTGGCAAGAGAAACTCATTAGAAGACGTGGAATGTTTTGATATGTATATGATTAAAGATCAGAGAAGAGAAGAGAGATACATGAGAGGAGAATTTGGGAAGGAGGTGCGAGTGAAGGGTAAGGTCACGGAAGTGGTTTCTCTCGAAGACAAAGGTTCGAGAAGAGAAGGAAGTGAGAATGAAGGAGAGGAGATGAGTGAAGGGCCTCATGAGAAATAGGTAACACCGGGAAGATAACGGGTGAGAGGAGAAGGAAGCAAAGCCAAGCCGGAGATGGTAAATAGAGTCGAGTGATGTTAGATGGGTGAGATGAATTGCGTCAGGCTTCTCTTCTTCTTTATCTAACGATGTTTCGTACAATGAGTCACTGCTCTTGTCGTTGGTACAGTAAATGTAGTCGTACATTGGCATGAATAGAGAGTAATTCGTCCTGAATTGCGTGTGGTGGAGCGAGTGAAACCTGCCATTATTATATATAGTTAGTCTCATATCCAATATGGTATTACTAATATTGCACAATTTCTCTTTGTGTTAAGTAATCAACATTTCTAGCGTTTTAATCAGAAATTCATTTGTAAACTATAAATGCAAAAGTTACTCCGTCTGCATATATAAATCACAAAAATAAATGTTTAGAAATATTATATTTTAAAATTGTTAGGAATCCCACATCGAAAATTTGAGATGAGATCTATCAATATTCTACTCATCAACTGTTTCGAGTTGAAAATTTATAAAACTTAACAGAGTTGGAAATCCATAAACTTAAAAAAAAATGTGAGAGTAATATTTTAACACAACAATGTAAACGTAAAGGGTCGACACTATAGTAAATTAATATTAAAGTGGATTTAGTGACTTACGAAGGAGTGTAGCAAAGGAACTTGAGAGGAGGGAAAAGAGAGAAGAAAGATCTTGGAACGAGCTCGAAGTTGCAGTGACCCAAGTTGTTCATGATATCAACGTAAGTAATGTATAGGGCAACGGAGACAAGGGAAACCATCCCACATAGCAAAGCCGTTAGTGGAGGTAGCCACAAGATAATTGAATACCCAATGTGCTCCGCAAACGGATGTACCACCGCTGCAATCAAAACCATGCATTATTTACATATATGTTATTCTCTTTCTAAAAGAGTTATCGTTTTAAGTTTTGTTCTTTTTAATTAAAATGTCGTTTCATCCATACTAAATAGAGAAGAATAGACGAGATGATATATTGTTATTTGAGAAAATATATAACAATTAACGTTATGGGATATTTACCACATTTTTAATATTTTTTTTTGAGAAAGTAAATTCTAAAGTATGTAATGTAGTCGGATCCACGGACGTCCTATATATATATATATATATATATATACTAGGTAAAGGACCCGTATATATACGGATTTATGATAAACTATTTTATAATTTGTGATAAAATATTTTATAACCCGTAAAAATATCAAATTAAAAAAGATAAAAAATGAATAAATCACCCCTAAAAATAAACAAAATAAAACCAAAAATGTTGATATAAAATAATTTAAGAGTTACTTTTTTTTTATCTTGGTTGTTTTTCTTATTTGATTTCCAAGTAATTCTTAAATTTTATCACGTAATTGGTTTTTTTCTATTCATGTATGAAGTAATTTAGTTTTTTATTACTTCACTACTCTAAATGTTTGAATTAATTACTCATTTTCTCATTTGAATTTTTTAGTTTTATAAATGTTTTATAATCTGTGAAAAGAAAAAAAAACGGAAAAGTGCAAGCCCACTAATAGTGAAGTCTCACCGTTATTAAGTTGTTTTGACTCTTTTTAGTATAGTACTTTTTTAATTTAAATTTGTCCAATATTTTCAAATAATTAGTTACTTTCTATTCCTAATTGAATTAGGTTATTTTTTATATATCTACATATATAACTATTTTTCCAAAAATTTGACGAACTACTCATATTTTTAGTTGCAAACTAAAATTATAAATTTTAATAAGATTTCTTTCACATAATTGATTCCCAAATTTTGCAAGAAGCGAATAATGTACAAAGATTTAGCTTGCAATTTGCAGAAAGCGGATGAAATTACTACAATTAGATCGTCGTAATCTATCTCACATATCGAATAAGAGGATAATTGATGTTATTTTGTAGTGAAAAGGTTGGAATAAAATTCGTCGAAGAGATTATCGAAGTTTAAAATTGTTTGGTGAAAAAATTAAGAGAACACAAACGCTGATTATATAAATACAAAATATTATAATCTATGAAGATTTGAGTATGTAAATCTAAGTATATTTGAACTAAAAATTTTTATACATGTATTATTAATATTGAAAAACAATCTTGATATATATATTAATTTTAATAATCTACTTGATAAATACAAATATATAATTTTAAAAGAAATAAGATTTACATGATATATATGGCAAAATTTAATCGAACACGTGTCAAAATCTAATCGATCAACTGACACGTGTCACGATCTTGTTAATTAATCAATAACCTACTCGATAAATACAAATATATAATTTTGAAAAGAAATAAGATTTGCATGATATATATGGCAAGATTTAACTGAACACGTGTCAAAATCTAATCGATCGATTGACACGTGTCACGATCTTGTTAATTATCACGTTTGACGCATCATACTTTATATAATAAGATATATATGTATATACAGGTGCAAACCCACGTAGAGGGATTGTGGGTCAATTGACCTACCATAAAAAAATTAAACCATAATGTTTAGCTTATATACATAAAATTTCAATAGCTCAAATGGTACAAGGCTAGTTGTTTGACATTCCAAACCCAAGTTCAAGCATTTTCTTTGCACTTATTTTTAGTTTTAATTTGATTTTAATTAGGCTTAAACACACAATAAAATAATTAACAAATTTTTTGACCTAGGTTAATTTTTTTCACGGGTCTGCCACTGTATATATATATATATATACTAGATAAAAGACCCGCATATATGCGGATTTGTGATAAAATATTTTATAACCTGATAAAATATTTTATCACAAATCCGTGAAAAAATTTTGATTCAAAAAGGTAAAAAAATAAATAAATCACCCATATAAATAAACAAAATAAAACCGAAAATATTGATATAAAATAGTGTAAGAGTTATTTTTTATCTTGCTTGTTTTTCTTATTTGATTTACAAGTAATTCTTAATTTTTATCACGTAATTAGTTATTTTCTATTCATTTTTGAAGTAAATTAGTTTTTATTACTTCACTACTATATTTTTTTTATAAAAATTTGAATTAATAACTCATTTTTCTATTTGAATTTTTTAGTTTTATAAATATTTTATAATCTGTGGAAAGAAAAAAAAAAACTGAAAAGTGCAAAACCACTAATAGAAAAATCTCACTTTTATTTAGTTGTTTTGACTCTTTTATTATATTATTTTTCAATTTAATTTTGTCAAATATTTCCAAATAATTAGTTTTTCTATTCCTAATTGAATTAGGTTATTTTTTATATATCTACTTATATATCTATTTTTCCAAAATTTTGACGAATTACTCATATTTTTACTTGCAAACTAAATTGTAAATTTTAATAAGATTTATTTCATATAATTAATTTTTAAATTTTACAAGAAGCGAATGATGCACAAAGCTTTAGGTTGCAATTTGCAGGAAGTGAATGAAAATATTACAATTAGATCGTCGTATTCTATCTCACTTATCGAATAAGAGGATAATTGATGTTATTTTCTAATAAAAAAGTTGAAATAAAATTCGTCGAAGAGATTATCGAAATTTAAAATCGTTTGGTGAGAAGATTAAGAGAGCACAAACGCTTATTATATATTGATTTTTATAATCTACTTTATAAACACAAATATATAAGTTTAAAAAGAAATAAGATTTGCATGATATATATGGCAAAATTTAGTTGAATTTTTTTTAACATGTGTCAAAATCTAATCGATCGACTGACACATATCACAATCTTGTTAATTATCATGTTTAACGCATCAAACTTTATATAATAAGATATTAGTTAGTTGCGTCCGCGTTCTAGTTCAAACCCGAGATTCATATAGGCACCCAGAACCGTTCCTATCATTTTAGATGCTCTAAACAATTAAAGAACTACGGTCCATTTTTATAAAATTTTGTAGAACAATTTAAGATTTTATTGACACACAAATAAATTTGATGCTTTCAGTTAATAAAACACTTTAAGTCTACCAAAAACATATGTTGCAATTTGTTTTTACCAAAACATAAGTTAGAAAGGAAAGTTGCATATAAAAGAATTAGAAAATAAAAAAAAGAGAAGTTGCATTCAACTTGAGTCCATGTAAAACTGATATAAGATGACAACCACTATAATTAATCATCAAATTTTATTAGACGGTTATCACCATACCTACTTTTCACTATTAAAATATCTCTCAATGCTTTATGTATAAGATGATGATCCCTAGGCGAATGTTTAAATTTTATCAAGGTGGGCAGGGCTCTGTAGGCACCATATACGTACAAGTTCAAACCCGAGATTCATATAGGCACAAAAATTAGACCGCCCAACCTAGTGCTAATTAAATGGGATATTTACCACATCTTTTATAGTATTTTTCTTTTGGAGGAAGTAAATTCTAAAGTATAGAATGTAGTCGGATTAATGACGGCCTAAATATTAATTAGTTGCGTCCGCGTTTTAGTTCCAACCCTAGATTCCTTTAGACACCATATATGTAGAAAAATGTATGTATACGTACAAGTGATAGGCTCGGTGACGATAGAGGAGTGGTGGTGAGAATGGTAGCGAGAGTAGAGGAAGTGGTGGTGAAGGGCTCGGTGAAACCAGTAGTAGATGAACTCAACTGGACCGGCATGGAGGATCGCAATTAGAATTATTCCATCGGTTCGCCAAAAGGGAATGGTATTTGTCCCTGTGACGTACACTTTAGCTAAGTAACCAATGAGAGTGTTGAAGATAATCTGATCGTCCCATGTTCGTTCTCGGTCGACTTGGTCAAACTCTATGGACTTGTTCACGATCCGTTTGGTTCCCTTTGCAGTCCAGTAACGGGAAAAACTTATCCATATTTGGCTATGAACTATACGCCACACCGTAAAGAGCACTAACAAAAGTTTCTCGTGATCTCGCATGGTCGCATATGAGTAGATGCTATCGATAACCAGCGGCGCCAATACCAAGTACTGCATTATTTGACAGAATTATATTTCACGTTAATGTTTATACAGCTAATGACCATAATGGATTCAGTTTATAATTATAGATTTTCAACTCAAAACCAATCGACATAATCCATATTTATACAAACATTATATATGATTGTTAGTAGATGTAAACAACGGTTTATAAATATATAAGAGGGTGTTATATAAAACATAAGGGGGCAATGAAAGAGACCTTAAAGCTTCCAAGAGGTTTCCATGGCCAGTCCGTGAGAAAACCTGGTCTTGACGCCATTTTTTCTCCGTACTATGATCGATGATGACTATAATGACTAACTCGGTTATTTCTTTCCAATGGACTTCTGTGTGTGTGTGTGTGTATATATAGAGAAACACATGCATAAAATAGAGGGTAGTAAAAAGATTCAAATGAGGCACATGTGAGAGTTACTTTTTTCGAACGTCTAAAAAGATTCCAAACCTACCATACGTTTTAACAGATAAGAGATTCATTAAATGTCCTTGCGTCTGCACGCTTCTTCAATATTAAGCTATTCATTTGACTACACAAACTTTTGTTAAAGAAGGCTTGTATTGCTTCAGTTCTAATGGAAGCTCTCGTTTACTATATTAAACGCATAATTTAGAACTAAACCCATTTTAAACCCATTTATTAGTGATATCTCGGAAGCCCATGAAGCCCAGTAGTGACAATCTCCCTGCCATTTAAGTTGTTTCGTAAAGACATAAAACCATTTTTTTTTGCTAAAATGTTAATATCATTGAAAATAAACAAATTTTTTTTTTTGTTAGTGGGCCACATGCCGGTCCCACTAGCCAGCCCTACGAACCTTACATTTTTATCCTTCCAGGGATCGAACCATGGCCAAGGGTGCCACAAATGGGGTAAGAACCACCACTGCACTACATGTGCATTCGGCTGAAAATAAACAATTTAGGTATTACATTTAGTAGCTACCTATAAAAAAGTAAACTTGGCAAAAAAAAAGATAAAAACAAGCTTACAATAGAAATGGGCAAAACATGGGTTTTGTGAACTGATTATCCAAAATGGCATTAGATCTCTCCAACTATTCCGATGACGTCTCGAATTGATTGTGTGCAATCTTAAAAACCATTTACTTGTGCTAAAAAATTTATGCAATCTTAAATGCCAAAAAATAATAGTATGCAATCAAGTCCAATTAGCTCATAAATCATCGTAGCATCAACTCATATTGGTTAGCAAAAAAGCTCTTTTTGGGTCAAACATTTACCAAACACCCTTTGGACTGGATTTTTTCAAGTTCTAGATTAAAATGATCAATTGAGCATTAACAACAAAATAATGAAAGTTCTCCTAGTCACTTGGCTTGCGGTTCTTAATCGGCACTCCACAGCTGGACGAATGCTTCCCAGTAGTACGAACACTTCCGTTGGGTGTGTGCTTTGCACTCAAGCAAATGAAACTCGAAGCCATTTGTTCTTTGAGTGTTGTCATTAGAGCCGACCCTGATATTTTTTTAGATCCAAAGCTAAAAAAATTATGGTCCACTAAACTTCATAATAAACAAAAAGAAAAAAAAAATTAAAAAAAAAGGGCATAGAAGTATCGAACCTCTTACCTTTAGATCATCCCCATTGCAAGTCTCTCACATAATTTCTAAACATTAAACAAATAAAAATATAGAAAAAGGATGAAAGAGAATCAGAGTCGTCTCTCGTTTGAGAGACCGAGAGTGGAGTATTAGAAACTCATTGATGAGGTAATAAGTTTTACCCTAAATAATACAACCTAAACTGCAAGTGCACAGTTAATCAATCGTAGTATTAAGGGGTCGAATCCACAAGAGATTGGTAGGGCTCTATAGGTTTTCGGGAAAAGACTTAAGCTAAGACAAATACGAGTTTTGATAGTGATGTTGTGATCAAAGAGACTATCGATAAGAATTCAATGGGAATAAACGTTGGGCTGTAGGGAAATCTAAGAGTTCATGGAGCAATTTATTCAGGTGTTCATGCGAGTAAATCTAGCAAAGCGGGATTCCTAACTCGAATTCACTTAATGATATAGTCAACGAACTTTCGCAAAGATCACTAATATATCTATCAACCTAATACTCAACTCTCGCAAAGTAACAAGATGGATAAATATGTATAAAAGAGATCAAAATTCGATATGTTAACCTAACCCTTACCAGGACTCTAGTAATGATAAAGTTTAAGCTCATTTATACTAGTTCCAATTAATCAATCACAATTTCCTACACGACTCTCGCAATGATATTGGTTCAAGTTCTTAAGATTGATCTAGATTTAATTACAAGTTGATTATACTAGCAAATGAGTATGAGATACAAGTATAGATGAAGACTATACTAAATTCCTAAGCGTGAACAAATCCTATTTATCGATCCATGAATAACTCCCCTAGAAAACCCCTTAATCCAAACAATCAAACTACTCAATCATGGCAAGTGAAATCATAGCAAGATAAAAGTATTTCATATAGAGGAAAGAGTTTAGAAAGCTTCTCTCTATGGATACAAAGATTAGCAAAACATCTCCCTTAAACAAACAGGTGATAGAAACTTTATGAAACTCTCGTCTCCTTCGTGTCTCCTTCGTGCCTCCTTCAAGCTTTCACCTTAGGGATGAATGCCTTGTGTCTCTCTGTGATAGCCTACCTCCTCCATGGCTGCTAAATCCCCTTTTATAAGTATATAAGTACGCTAGAGTCTTTCTCCAAAAGATTTAGGGAATATTCTCTAAAAAAAGAAGATTTTCTCCTTTTTTCGGGATGGGTGATCGATCGATCACCGTGTAAAAGCGTTTCTGCGTCAAAAACAGTGAGTTGGTTATAGGTCGATCACCAAACATGATCGGCGATCACGGGTGCATCTTCTGCGCTGGCTTCTCCTTCGAGACTGCACGATCAGTCTTTGGTAAATTGAGTATATCTTGAGATCTAACCGTTGGATTCCCACGATCTAATATTCCAATTGAAGTTGGGATCCTCGTCTATCTCGTGGCAAATAATGAGCTTGATCCAACGGTAGGAACATCTTCATCTGGCATGATGTATCCGACGGACAGGATTCGTCCTTCTCCAAAAATGCTTGTTTTTTCTCCTTTTTGCTCCAAATTGCTCTAATTCTTGTAATGACTCTAAAATCTACGAAAAATACTAGAAAAGCGAATAAAATATCGAGACAAGAAGAGTTTTCATAGAAAATCTTAACTAAAACATAGTAAAAATAGGTAAAATATGATGTATAACACTCATCTTACTATTTGTCATGTTCTGAGTGGTTGAAAGTTTTTATTTAATTTTTTATATATTTAATTATATAAAAAGTATTAATATTCAATTAAGTAGATACTCTTTCGACATACTATACTGATGGGCATGCTCTTACACATTGAATTTCGACCTAAACCACTAGACTAGGAGCACTATTATGGAAAACTAGGATTCAAACCCTCGCATTCGCGGGGGAAAATATTAATATTAATATATTAAATTTCAAATAAAAAAATATTTAACACGATAACAAATAAAAATAGACAATGAGAAGATAACAATACAAAGATAGTAACATCTTAAATTGCAAACTATTTTTTAGAAAAATGGAAAGTTGGTTATAAGTGAAAAAGTACCAAAGAATTATGAGAATATGACGTAAATATAAAATTCATTAATAACTATAAAATCGTTTTCTGAAAAGACACAATCTTAAGATGCATTAATAATCATAAAATGAGATTTTTCTCGAGAAGACACAAACTTATGGTGCATTATAAATATAAAACGATTATTTTGAAAAGACATAACTCTATGATGCGTTAATAACCATAAAATTTGTTTTTTCCCGTAAAGATGCAACGATATCAAAGATAATAACTATAAAACAGTTTTTGTAAAAGGTGCATTTTTACATAGATCAACTTTCTCAAAAATATGTAATCCTAAGATACGTTAACAACAATAAAACGAAAATTTTGAAAAGACGCAACCTTAAAATGCATTACAACCACAAAACGTTTCTTACTCTGAATTACAACCCTATAATGCATTAATAACCATAAACGATTTTTATTCGAAAAGACGCAATCTTAACATTGATAACCTTCATCATTGAAAAACATTGGAAATTTGGAGTTTATGTCATTAGTATTTGTTTTAAACACATTTTGAAATGTAAAAGATAATTTGGTTCTATCATGTTTTTAAAAATAAATCATAATTTTTATGTATAGAACGTTTCCCAATTTGTTATTGAAAATTAGAGTTAGAATAACAAAATATTAATAGTGAACAATATAGATGGTAATAAAAAGTAGTGTGCTACAATGAAAAGTCACCATTTGAAAAGTTGTAATTTTTCAAATAAAATAATCATAAAGCGGTTATTTCGAGAAACCAATTCTTGACAAAATTATTATATCGAAAAGTTGCAATTTTTGACAAAACGGTTATATCGTAAAAACCTAACTTTTGGAAATAACAATTAAACAACGGTTTTTAATAAAAATAAAAAATCCAAAAATATTCAATTTTAAGATTATGAATCATATAATAGTTTTGTTCTTAAAACGAATTACCATAATTTATGATTATATTGTTGCAAAGGCTGATTACATGGTTTTGTTCGCGGTAATGATGAGCGTCGCGAGTCCGAAATTAGATACCTTGGCATTGATGTTTTTTGCCTCTGATGCGTTAATAACCATCAAGGATTATCAATTAATTCTCTATTCATTTTTAAAAATTTGAACTAAAATCCAAAAAGACGACAGTAATAGTTTAAGATTATATAATTTGTTATAGCCTTATCTTCAAACAAACCCCAAAATTAACCACATACATAGCAACAGAAGAATCATTGTGAAATCAAACACACGAAATTGAAGCCCTTAAATCGAAATTGAAATCTGTTAATCTCATTGTAAAGTATTCAGCTTTGCAATAAGTGACAGAACAGTAAGAAAAATGGCACACAGATGGAAACGAAACTGAATTTCAGACAAAACCATACTGAAATTCTGTGAATTGATAACAGATGCCAAGAAAGTTTCTAGAACAAAATCATTAAAGTTGCAAAAAGGAGAAATAAAATTGATGAGATAAAGCATCAATGTTTTCGTAGAGAATTGTTAAATCCAAAAACTAACTACATGCACCACCCATTTCCGAAAAAAATATATTTGCGAATTTCATTAATTTTTTAAATTTAAAATTTGCCAAAATATCAGCATTGTCTAAAGAAATCTAATTACACAAATCAAGAAGTTTGGAACTTCATCAATGGTAAAAAGATCCATACTTTTTAATAAATGGAAATTAATAGAATGACGTTTTTATCACTCTAGTGAATTGTAGAACCAATAGCCATGATAAACAAAATGTTGATCATAAGAAAAATTAACTCATATATATATAGGGTAAATAGCTTTTTCAATCGGACAAAACATTTACGAATAACCATAATGCGTTTTTTTTTTGAAAGACGCAACTCTTGACAAAACAGTTATAATGAAAAGACGCAATTTTTGACAAAACGGTTAGTGTAAAATAACTACTTATAAGTTTTTAATGAAAATTTACAACAAAAAAATATTCATTTTTTGGGTTTGCTATTATATATAGATATATAATAAAATGTTATCACTTTGACCCTTAAAATATATAAACAAATGTCATCAAAGGAGTTTCTGGATTGTGGCGAAGGGTACAGACCGTCTTACACATGGAGAAGTATACGTCATGGCAGAGAATTACTTAAGAGAGGGTTGATGAAGTCTATTGGGGATGGCGTAGGTACTACTAAGGTATGGCTGGACAGATGGGTCCTAGATACACACCCGAGAAGACCAAAGAATAAACAAAGCCTGATTGATCAAGAGCTGGAGGTTTCAACATTGATTTCAACAAAGAATAAATGGAGAGAAACTGTGATTCGTGATTTCTTTCCGCCTGATGATGTTACCAAGTGATGAGTATCTAGTTTTACATCAGACTAGACGACAACCAACCGTAAGTGCATGACGATCGAAGTAGTACTTAAAGGTCGAATCCACTAGAGACTGGTAGGGCACTAAAGGTTTTTGGAAGATAATTAATCTAGGATGCAATATGGGAGTTGTGCTGATGTGATTAAATAAATTTTGAAAGCAAATCAATGGAAACAAACGTTGGGCAGCTCAGGGTTCATAGAGCAATTTATTCAGGAACTAGTAACACGAATGTAGTTAAGTAGCAAACCTATCGTAAATCAATCATAGTACTCTCGTATCAATGACTAAGCATGTCTAACAATCTAATTCATTCAGGATATGCTAGTGAACATACCGGAGGAATTGATACAAAGCTCATCCAATGTAAATCTAGTAAAGGGGGATTCCTAACTCGAATTCACTTAATAATATAGTTACCCGGCTCTCGCAAAGAAGACTAATATATCAATCAACCTAAATACTCGACTCTTGCAAAGTAACAAGATGGATAGATATGCATAAAAGAGATTAAGATTCGATATGTTAACATGATCCTTAACACGACTCTCGCAATGATAAAGTTCAAGCTCATCTATACTAGTTCCAATCAATCAGTTATGACTCCCTAACATGACTCTCGTAATGATAATGTTCAAATTCGTTAAGATCCTAACACGGCTCTCGCAATGATAAGGTTCAACTTGTAAAGATCGATCTGGATGTAATCACAAGTTGGTTAAACTAGCAATATGGAGGAGATGAAAGTATAGATGAAGATTCCACTAAATTCCTAAGCATGAAATATTCCTATTTATCGATCCATGAATAACTCCCATTGAAAACCCTTTAAATCCAACAATCAAACTACTCAATCATAGAAGTGAAGATCATAACAACAGTAGAATGAAAATATAGTATTAATAAAGTGGATTTAGAAAGTTTCTCTATGTTGGTACAAAGATTTGAGGATTTCTCCCTTGAAGATCAAAGCGTAAAAACCCTAAAACTAAAGAGTTCGAGCCCTCAAAGAAAACGTGTAACTATGGTGGTGGTTGTGAAGGTGGTGCTGATTTTCGTGGTCTTCTTCTATTTAAATAGGTGGGGAAGTCGGCTAGGTATATCCCCAAGATATTTAGGGATATTCATCGAAGATTTGGAAATCTGCATGTTTTCCGTATTTTGAGCGTATCTACAGATCTCACCGTATTCTGTGTGAAGCTGAGATCCTTGTCTACCTCATGACAAAATGTTAGCTCGATCCAACGGTGCGAACATCTTCATCTGAGGCAAAACATATGACAGACAAAATCTATCTTTTCTTTAAAAAGACTTGTTTCTCCTCCTTTTAGGCCCAAAATGCTCCAATTACCTACAAATATTTTATGACCCACGAAAATTCTAGAAATAGCAATTAAATGCCAAAACCAAGTTATTTATTAATTAAAAACTCATTTAAAACATAGTAAAAATCGGTAAAATATGACATATATCAATTCCCCCAGACTTAAACCTTTGTTTGTCCCCAAACAAACTCCAGCGTAAGCATAGAAAAGAGGTTTGAAAATCACGAGAACTCACTTATCTTGGGAACTTTACGTCGTCCCATTAACTCGCGACATACGAACAAATCGCTCGAGAAAGTTTTCGCCAAATTCCAGCACAACCATCGCAAGTCTTGTCCATGAACCTCAATCTGCAAAAACCCCAACTTCACAACATCCAACCGTCTACAATGATCAAGTAATGATGGAATCTCTTTAATGTTTGCAATCCATGGTTGATTTTTTTTTCGGAATCAGGAAGATTGAATGAATTACAAACCTTGGTGATCGATCGATCGACAAGGGTGATCGATCAATCGTGGAGCTGCTGGAGTTGTCCTGATTGCAAATTTGTTCGGTGATCGATCGAGCGTGTAGGTAATCGATCGATCACTGCATGATTACAGTTTCTGGTAATCCGTCTGATGATCGATCAATCGGGAGTGATGTCCGATTGATCAGCAAGCCCCTGGAATTTTTGGATGTCTGTTTTACACAATGATCGATCGATCGTGATGGTGATCGATCGATCACTATGTGTTACGTGCTGAAAATCGTTTTCTTTCCGAAACACTAAGTAAAAAGTCAAAAATAAAAGAAAATTAAAACAAAAACTAGACTCTTACCAGTGGGTTGCCTCCCACTTAGCGCCTCTTTTTAAAGTCGTTTAGCTCGACTTATGGACGCGATGCTAGTCATGAGAATCAAAAGGTTGAGCCAATGCACCATTTCTCCTTATCCTATTTTTGCAGGAAACAAAAGGCACAAGATAGCACACAATTATCCATAGAAAAGTGACGTAATTCCCTGCAAATGAAGTATACTGCAAGCATAGTATATATCTTGGAATGGTCCTTGGTTAGATGGTCTTGATAATCAAATGCATTTGGTGGAAAGGTAAAATCAATTTTAGGCTCAACCAATGTTTTCATAAAATAGTCAACATCATTCTTGTTAGTTATGTATAACTCAATATCCTCATTACTAGAATCTATCTCAACCTTAGAGTTCATCTCTTTCAAGATTATATCTATGTGAAGCATATCTCCTAGGTAAGACTCATCAAGTATTGATTTTTTTAGATGGTGATCTAGAGAACACATATAATCTAACTTTAAACACATTTGGTGATGATTCCTAGAAAGCTTCTCACCTCTAATACGTGTTTTTCTTATCAAATCATAGCATTCATCAATGAGACTAGGAGTTTTCAAACTAGAAGATGTATCATTAATGAAAAGCATGTGACTATTCTCATAACCATAAAGTTCAAAGGTTGAATCGAGTGTACCTTTTAGTTGGCATGGTGGAACCCAATATATTACCTCTTTGAGTTCACGAGCTACTTTTATTCCATAAGGTGTGAGTTTCCTCCCTTCTAGTGATGCTCGGTGTGATATGAGGTTCAATCTTAACTCAAATGCTAACTCACTCTTTGTCATAGTTGGAATTTCTTTGGAAAGCTTGTCCAACTCCACGTTTTGGTCTGGTGTTAGCTCGTTTTCATCGAATTGTGGCTCCACATTTAACTCGCCTTGAATGTATTCTTCAAATTTGGCCTTGAGTTCAATGCCTAACTCGTCTAATTTGGCTAAGGTTTTTCCTTCAGCTTCCTATATGTCATGGTTTTGTAAGTACGTAACTACTTCTCGAAGGGTTGGTATATATCCATTCTCGTAGAGGGGGTCAAGAATTCTTAAGGTAGCTTCGTCCACACCTTCAATAAATTCACCATCAACCACTGAAGAAGTCTATTCTTTTTCAATTACAAGTACCTGAAACACACAAGAATAAACAAAAGAAAAGAAAAGTTAGAAAGTAAAAATAAATTAAAATCCTAGTCTAAACTCTATTCTAAAACCTAAAGGCAACGCCACCAATCCCTGGCAACGGCGCCAAAAACTTGATAAGTATCTAATTTTACCTCAGACTAGACAACAACCAACCGCAAGTACACGACGATCGAAGTAGTACTTAAGGGTCGAATCCACTAGAGATTGGTAGGGGAATAAAGGTTTTTGGAAGAGAATTAAGCTAGGATGAAATATGGGGGTTCTGATGATGTGATTAAATAAATTTCGAAAGCAAATCAATGGTAACAAACGTTGGGCAGCAGGGAAATCTCAGGATTCATAGAGCAATTTATTCAGGAACTAGTATCACGGATGTAGTTAAGTAGCAAACCTATCGTAAATCATTCATAGTACTCTCGTATCAATGATTAAACATGGCTATCAACCTAATTCATTCACGATATGCTAGTGAACATGCCGGAGGAATTGATACAAACCTCATCCAATGTAAATCTAGCAAAGGGGGATTTCTAACTCGAATTCACTTAATAATATAGTTACCCGGCTCTCGCAAAGAAGACTAATATATCAATCAACATATATACTCGACTCTCGCAAAGTAACAAGATGGATAGATATGCATAAAAGAGATTAAGATTTGATATGTTAACATGATATTTAACACGACTCTCGCAATGATAAAGTTCAAGCTCATCTATACTAGTTCCAATCAATCAGTTATGACTCCCTAACACGACTCTCGTAATGATAAGGTTCAAATTCGTTAAGATCCTAACACGACTCTCGGAATGATAAGGTTCAACTTGTAAAGATCGATCTAGATGTAATCACAAGTTAGTTAAACTAGCAATATGGAGGAGATGAAAGTATAGATGAAGATTCCACTAAATTCCTAAGCATGAAATATTCCTATTTATCGATCCATGAATAACTCCCATTGAAAACCTCTTAAACCCAACAATCAAACTACTCAATCATAGAAGTGAAGATCATAACAATAGTAGAATGAAAAGATAGTATTAATAAAGAGGGTTTAGGAAGCTTCTCTATGATGGTACAAAGATTGGAGGATTTTTCCCAAGATCAAAGCGTAAAAACCCTAAAACTAAAGAGTTCGAGCCCTCAAAGAAAACGTGTAACTATGGTGGTGGCTGCGAAGTTGGTGCTGATTTTCGTGGCCTTCTTCTGTTTAAATAGGTGAGGAAGTCGGCTAGGTATATCCCCAAGAGATTTAGGGATATTCATCGAAGATTTGGAAATCTACCCATTTTTCGTATTTTGAGCGTATCTACTCGCAGCGTCATATTTCCACGATCGAATATGCTGTGTGAAGCTGAGATCCTTGTCTATCTCTTGAAAAAGTTTTAGCTCGATCCAACGGTGGGAAAATCTTCATCTGAGGCGAAATATCTGACGAACAAAATCTGTCTTTTCTTTAAAAATACTTGTTTCTCCTTTTTTTTAGGTCTAAAATGCTCCAATTACCTACTGATATGCTCAAATTTGTCCTGAGCTACTCTCTCAAATTAAGAGATCGTAGTAGTACTTAGGGATCGAATCCACAGGGAATCTAAACACACAATCGATTAAAAAGTTCAAATTATGCTAAGTAAATAGTGATGAATGTAAAATAAACAGCAAACGTAAACAAAGTGAATGATGATAATGGTTCTAGTAATCAATTGGACAAAAGGTTAGGCTATGGGTAATTCGCAAGAATGAATCAAAATTGATCGTGTCGATTGACACAGACATCGACACAGAGATAATAAACCGTAGGATTTGTTAAGTGCAGTTTTAGAACTCAAACACGAATCTAAAACCAATCAACTTTCGTTGCAGAGATTATCTATGACTAAATTTCTAAATTCCAAATTTCTTTGCAAATTCAGTGAATAAAGACAAGCATTAAGTTCAGGTTCAATTGTTCACAAAATTACTAAGCCAAATTTCTTTGCGAATAGATAATTTTGCTCATCTAAGATTATGTCAGGTTGTTAATAATACTTTCGCATCTATTAAAGCAACCTAAGATATCGAATTTCAGTTGATTAATCCTAAAATCAGAGTTAAATCAATCTAGATGAAGAACATAAAGATAAATCATAACAGGTTTTCAATCCTTTCAATTTCTCATCAAACCCTATAATTACTCTAAAACTAACAAGCAAACTACTCAGACATAGATATGAATGAATAAAATTGCATAAAAGATAGAGCAAGAGATACAGAGAGTTGAAATCGATAAAGTCTGGAAGTCTGAAATCTCCTCAAGGCTCTCCAAAATCTCTTCTCTCTTACGTCTCAATTAAAAACTGGATAGAAACATGAAAACCTAAATAAAAACTATATATAATGTCTAAAATTCGGACTGAGCTTTTCTGTAAAATTCTAGGCTTCATGGGCCCAAGATAAAAATCTTCTCTTCTCGTCAGATATGTTCGTGTCGATCGACACACAGGACCGTCGATCGACACAAGCCTTGAAAACTCGACTCCGACTTGATCACTTCGTCTATTCTTTCCTCGATGCTCTAAAAGCTTCAAGTAAACTCCAATCGTCCTTTAACCTGCAAAGACTCTAAAAGACTCGAGAAAAACCAAAAAGACTCGATAAAAAGGACTAATATCATGGTCGAAAACGGGTAAAAACCATGATATATCAACTCCCCCAGACTTAGCATTTGCTTGCCCTCAAGCAAAACATACACTAAGAATGTGAAAGAGGTTTGAAAACTCAAAAACTTACCTTCCCTTGGAGTACCGGACCAAACCCTTTCAACTAGTAAGCCACATAATGCAGAACCAATTCAAAACAAGACCACCATGTACTTCTCCATAAACATTCGCAGCCTCCCAAATTCATCCACGATTTCTCAACATAACCCGCTAGTCCTCATTGCTGGGTCTCGTCCCAGATCTCGATGCCAAGAACATTCTAGACTCATTCCCATACTATACCATGACTAGTGAACCATACAACCTTTGGTACTCTTTCTCTCCCCGAGACTTATTCGATTCAGAAACCCAAAAACAGTGCTTTCACTACTATTTTTCCTTGTGAGGAGACAGGGTCGTGAGATCGCTCGTCCTCTACATCCGTTCTAAGGGACTCAGACTGCTGCTTTTGAGCTCCAGGTGATCATCTCTTGAGTACTGACTCACTGGAAATTTATTTCCTCGTCTTATATTCAAGAACTATCATATCACCCCAAATCATTCATATATATATATATATTTTTTAGAGTGAAATAAGGGAGAGGAGTACCATTAGTTTCAACAGGAATTTCACTCATCAGGAATGAATGAGGAGTCAAGTTATATGAACACCAATCACCGAGGAGACCGCATAATTAGCTCGAACCCTGGGCGGATTATGCTAGAAGTAACAGACGTCTCTACTTAACTGGTCAGCCTTTAGAATTTTCATTAGTCTGACTCTGAAATCGATCCTGGAAGAATGGTCACACAACTGAAAGAGATAGTCCACTAAACCAAAGGATGGGTCATTGTTTCCAACTAACTATTTTGACTCAATAAAACGTTTTGGACTGACTCTAAAAAACGAACACAAAGTTAGTAACTATCTCCCCCAGACTTAAAAAACATAGTCCCCAGTGTTATCAAGCCTGAAATTGGTGAAAGAACAGAAAAGAAAAAGAAAAATCAATTGAAAAGAACGAGAACTTACCTGTTGCAGCTCGTGTCGATCGACACGAGTAGTGTGTGTCGATTGACACGAGTAGTGTGTGTCGATCGACACGAGTAGTGTGTGTCGATCGACACACCGTTGTTTCCTCGTCTCGTCGTTTTTTTTTTTTTGATGTAAACATTTAAACCAAAACTAAAAATTAGTAAACCAAAGAAAAATAAAACGAAAATAAGTAGACTTACCAGTGGGTTGCCTCCTACTAAGCGCTTGTTTTCAGTCATTAGCTCGACTGTGTCAGGACTCAGGCCTATGGTGGATCGGTGAAGGGAACAACTCCAGGAAAGAGCTTCATGGTGTTTTGCAACATCTCGTGGATAACTACATCTCCTCTTTCCCTTAGCTCTAAGGGAAGGATGATTCTGAACTTAGAGAAAGGTTTGGAGCTCCCTTTTCGTCTCACCTTTGGTGCAGCCAAGTCTCCATCAGATCTCAAAGAGGGTGAAGTCAAAAGTGGAGCACATGGGATCTTCTTCATATCGCCAAGGTCTGAACTCCACTCTCCTTCATTTGTAACGGTCAGAAAAGCATTCTCCTTAAACCGAACTGCGGGGTATAAGACATTCTCGTTGATCTTGGAGAAGGAGATTCTCTGATTGGGAAAATCCACAATCGCACCCACAGTGGCAAGTAATGATGACCCAAGAATCAATGGTCTCTCGCTGTCATTCTTCGTCTCCATAATGTGGAAATCCACCGGAACCAGACAATCTCCTACTTGAAGCATCAAGTCAGGAATGAACCCTTTCGAAACTGTTGAAGAAAAATCGGCGAGTGCGAGAGACATCTTCGAAGGTTGCAAATCCTTAATCCCCAACTTCCTTGCAACAGACTGAGACATGACATTCACGTTAGCTCCAGTGTCACAAAAAGAATTCTTGAATTTTATACCTTTGATCGAGCAGGGAACAACGAACATCCCTGGATTCGGTATCTTTTGCAACTTGCTCAGCTGTGGTTGAGCATGTCCCTCTTTTTCCTCTGGTGATTTGACACTAATAGCTCGTGGATATGGGATCTTGGGCTTGTAGACCCTTTCCTCTGCTTTGACTGAAGGTTTTGAAGTGGTTGGACTCGTCTGGGACCCGTGTCGATCGACACGAAGGGTCTGTGTCGATCGACATCCCGGTGTCAAAAATGTGTCGTCCTCATCACCGATTTTGTATTGCCCAGAGTTGAGATTTACGACCCGTGTCGATCGACATAAGCCACCCGTGTCGATCGACACGGGGTCTGGAACGGAAATCTCTTCGTCTTCAACCTTCTCTTCACTCCCCAAACTGATAGCATTGGCGTGTAGTCTCGGGTTCGTGTCGGTCTTGCTTGGAAGAAAACCTTCTTGCCTCTTGATTGATTCCGGAGTTTGAGCAACTTGAATATCCAACTTTTTGACATGTGCGCTCAAGGCTTCGAATTTCCCATTCAGATCTTGGTACATGGCATCCATTTTCCCGTTGAAGCTCACAGTCATCTTCTGTTGACCCTCTAAAAGCTGCTCCAGAATAGATTTCATCTCGCTGCTCTCTGATGACTGAGGAGGAGGTGTCTGATAAGAAGACGAACCGTAGTTCCTAGTGTAATTGCTTTGGAAAGGCTTCTGATAGTCGTTCTTCTGATATCCTTGTTGAGTACCATACCTCTGACCCTGAAAACCAGCTCCACCTACATAGTTGCAATCCTTCTCATCCTGCTCTTCCTCTAGAATGAAGATCTCTATCTCTTGAGCGAACTGAACTGACTTCTTCCCCACTAGCATGTTATGCACAGAGTCCAGCTTAGCCTTAACCTCAGCGATTTGGCCTCCATCCATGTTGCCACCAAGCTTCTTCCTCTCGAAATCTGCGTTCTTGGTACTATTGCTAGAAGCCAAGTTATCAATAAGAATCAGTGCATCCTTGGGATATCTAGTGTTGAAATTCCCGTTGCTCGCAGAATCTAGAGCCATCTGATATCTCCAATCAATCCCTCTAAAGAATATGCCCAACACCTGAATATCACTGAACCCGTGATGAGGACAGTCTCTCTGGTATGCCTTAAATCTCACCCAAGAAGCCTTAAATGCTTCAGTCGGTCCTTGCTTGAAAGTGTAGATCTTAGTCCTCAGATCCTCGGATCTCGCCTCATCGAAGAAGTTGTTGAGGAAAACATTCTTGGTGTCCTCCCAAGTAGTCAGCGAGCCTGGCTCCAGCTGCTTCAGCCAGTAAGCAGCTTCTCCACTAAGAGAGTAGGGGAAAAGCTTGCAGTAGAGGTAGTCGTTGGACACTCCATTAGCCTTGATGCTAGATGCCAAGTCCTCGAACCTCTCAATGTGATCCATGGGGTGCTCAGAAGATAGGCCATGGAACGGGTGCTGAGCCACTAGTGAGAAGTAAGCCGGCTTCAGCTCAAAATTGTTCCTCGGGAAAGCAGGAGGACGAATCGCTGCCTTGTTGGCATAGAACTCGTCAGGCCTATTGTACTCTCCCAGAGTACGCCCACGCCCAGCTGGCTCCTCGAAAACAACAACCCCGTTTTCATCTATCCTCTGACCCTGAGCATAACGTCTGCGACCCTCAGCATCCTAAAAAAACCCGTCTTCACCTCTGATAAGAACTAACGGATTCATGTTGGCTGCCTTTCTTGCTGCTCGGTTGGCTCGTTCTAACTTTCCAATCTCAAGGTTGAGATCAACTAGCTCTTCGTTCCGGTTGCTTCTGGTAACACGATTAGGCCTAAAACTAAAACACACAAGACAAAGAGAAAAGAACAAGTAAGTAACAAAATAAAAAAAAAACTTAGACAAAAATCTATACTATATAAAAGTTGAAGCTACTAGCTCCTAAGGCCGTCCACATAGGATTTAAATCAACCTATAGTGTCAAGCCACGTCAATTATTTAGAATTAGAATATGTTAATTTTATTTTTGTTGATAATGATTGAAAAATAAGATATGATTTTCTTATACCATTAGCTCATAATTCCAACTAATTCCCAAATTTTGTGGATTTAATTTCTCATTTCAACTTTATATTAGAAATTTTCTTAATTTAAAAGTCTTAAATATTTTTTAAAAAGTTATTATTTTAAGTTTACGAAAAATTTAGAAAAAGTATAGATATCCTATTATAAAGGCAAAATTAATATCACATTCTAATCAATTGTTTTCCCAATAGAATATGGTATTACATTTTTCTCAATTAACTACAAAAGAGATTAGGAAAAATTCCCAACGGTCCACAAAAACTAATATAATTACAATAGAGATTAGGAAATTTTACAATAAACTGAAACAGATGGAATGTAATAAAGATGAAGCTAGAAGGGCAATTGATATTGCAGAGAAGAACTTTTATAGTGATATAGAATGATTACGTTGGAGCCAAAAAAATCGTTAACAAGACTAAGAATTAGTATCCTAAGCTTGATGGTTCAAACAATTATTGGTAATGATCAATGTTTATATCTCTGCATCAAAGAACGAAAAAGGAGAAACTAATTGGTATGGAGTTCTCGGTGTTGATCCTTTAACTGATGATGAAACAATGAAAAAAATAAAAAAATTTAACTCTTTTACTTCATTCGGACAATAACAAGTGTAAAAGCGCAGAAGATGCGTTTAGGTTGGTTTTAGAGTATTATCAGAAAAGAGGTTGAATTTAGAACTATGATGTTTGTTGCCTGATAAGTCTAAGAGAATGTGCTTATGATCATAAGAGGCTATAAGATCCTAAAAGCGTCCACATAGGATTTAAATCAACATATAGTGACATGCCACGTCAAATATTTAGAGTTATGTTAATTTTGTTTTTGCTGATAATAATTGAAAAATAAGACATGATTTCCTTATATCATTAGCTCATAATTCCAAGTGATTTCCAAATTTTTGTGGATTTAGTTTCCTATTTCAACTTTAGATTAGGAAATTTCTTTAATTTAAAAGTCTTAAATATTAAAAAACATTATTATTTCAAGTTTACAAAAACAATTTAGGAAAAGTATAAGATATCCTATTATAAAGGCAAAACTAATATCACATTCTAATCAATTATTATCCCAATAGAATAAGATATTACATTCATTCTCAATTAACTACAAAAGAGATTAGGAAAAATATCCAACGATCCACAAAAAATAATATAATTACAATAGAGATTAAGAAATTTTACAAAAAACTGAAAAGATGGAATGTAATAAAGATGAAACTAGAAATGCAATTAATATTGAAGAGAAGAACTTTATAATGATACAGAATGATTACGTTGGAGCGAAAAAATCGTTTAACAAGACTAAGAATTAGTATCCTAAACTTGATGGTTCAAACAATTATTGATAATGATCAATGTTTATATCTCTGCATCAAAGAATGAAAAAGGAGAAGCTAATTGGTATGGAGTACTCGGTGTTGATCTTTTAATTGATGATAAAACAATGAAAAAATACAAAAATTTAACTCCTTTACTTCATCCGGACAAGAACAAGTGTAAAAGCGCAGAAGATGCGTTTAAGTTGGTTTTAGAGTATTATCAACAAAAAAAAATGGTTAAATTTAGAATTATAGTATTTGTTGCCTTATAAAGCTAAGAGAATGTGTTTATAATCATAAGAGGTTATAAGCTCCTAAAAGCGTCCACATAGGATTTAAATCAACCTATAGTGACATGCCACGTCAAATATTTAGAATTATGTTAATTTTGTTTTTGTTGATAATAACTGAAAAATAAGACATGATTTCCTTATATCATTAGCTCATAATTCCAAGTAATTTTCAAATTTTTGTGGATTTAATTTCCTATTTCAACTTTAGATTAGAAAAATTTAAATATTTAAAAAACGTTATTATTTCAAGTTTACGAAAAATTTAGGAAAAGTATAGATATTTTGTTATAAAGACAAAATTAATATCACATTCTAATCAATTATTATCCCAATAGAATAGGATATTACATTCATTATCAATTAACTACAAAAGAGATTAGGAAAAATTCCCAACGATCCACAAAAAATAATATAATTACAATAGAGATTAGAAAATTTTACAAGAAACTGAAAAAGATGGAATGTAATATATGCGAGTCATGCTTTTTTTATATGGTATTGTTCTATCTTATGATATATCGACACAAGTTTATTGCTTTATTACATGTGTCAAGTAAAGTATTTGTTTCACCGCGCGATGATTTATTTGGTTCGTTTGATGGATTTTGCGATTAATATGGTCACATGTACTTCTAATTATTTGAGACGAAGTTTGTCTAAGCATGTGATGTTATTTACATGATGTTCAAGTTCCTTAATTAGTTAGCCATCAAATTATTCATCAAATCTTTCTTCATGTTGTATTTTGTTTTTTAAGACAGTAACATATCCTTATATCGCAGGAAAATGAGACCTTAGAAAAAAAATATTTACACAAGAGACGTGTAAAAATTAATAGAATACATAATATATATATATATTTTTTTTCTATGATACTCAATTTTTTTTGTACTGAAATTGATTTGTGTAGTAAAGCAAGATCCGCATAAAGAAGTATATGCAAGTTCGTTTAAAGAAAAAAAATTTCAAAAAATACCACTTTTCAAATGCCACTTTACAAAAATGCCACAGTTTTAAAATCTTTGCAAAAATGCCATTTTTTTTTAAAAAAAATTCTTTATATTATTTATGTTTGGGTTAACTATGTTCTATTAGGGTTTAGTTTTGAGGGTTTAGGGGGCTTTAGGGGTCAAAAAATTTTTTAGGGTTATAGAATTTTAAGATATATGCTTTATAAATCTATAATTAGTGGCATTTTTGCAGATGAACACCCCTAAGTGGCATTATTGCATATGTGCACACAAAAAGTGGCGTTTTTGTAATTGTCCCTTCAAAGAAAGCATGGATGCTTGAATGAGAGGAATATAAACTTTTTTTACTTTGGCTTCTAAATATATGCAATTTTGAAGTTTGTGTTATTTTTTTTTCTTTGGATTTTACAAGGAGCAAATCCATTTTTCTTCCACCACAGTCTATCTCAAAAACTACATTTTAAGGAAGTCATTTTGGAACAACATTGTGTTATGTCTATTTAGATTTTGTTTTAAACGATTTTTTCTACTACTAAGTATGAATGGTAGTTAACTATACTTTTGTGTAGCCATTTGAACATGGAAATTGAAAGTACATGTTTGTACAATAATGAAAACTTTGGAAAAAATTCTCTTGAAAGACGATGACTTTGCAAGCTTGAAAGAAGAAGATTCTTAACTGTCATCAACTTTTTACAAGTATAGAAAAAATTGATGATGAAAAAGAACTGAGAGAGCGGTTGGATAAATATTTAGCCCATGATTATTTAAAAACAAACTGCTAAATTTCCAGCAAATTGCAGATTGTAAAAGAGTGGCAAGCTGCTCAAGATGAGCTGCCAAAGAGAAGTGTCTCCGTGCTTTCAAACTACAATGAGAATATGCTAGGGAACGGTACGGTCTTCTATACTGATGCTGCTTAGAGAAAGAAAGTGCAGACTTAGGATGGTTTTTCAAGAATGAAGCTTAGAACATTAATGAGGAATATGTCGACTCCATATCAAATGTTCCATCGGTCTTCGCAGCCGAATAATGGGCTGTGATCAATGCACTACAGAAGGCTCGAGAGAAAAGGTTTTGAGACCTTACACGGATGCTCCGATTTTCAGGTTTTGTTTAACCTCCTTCTAAAGAAGAAATCACATATGGAGATACATAACCTTCTTTTTGAGATTAGTATGTAAGCTACCCATTTTAGGCAACTTTTGTTTCTATTTGTTCCACGAAAATCCAATATGTTGACGGATTCGTTATCTAAAATAGCGTTTTCAGCTCTTGATTGTCGACAGATTTGATGTAATAATAAAATATCATCTTCTTAACCAACCAAAGAAAAAAAAGAGGGGTGACAAACAAAATTTGGCAATAAAAAGAAAAATTGAGGTTGGTTTCAGTGAAACACATACATCTCTTTCTCTATCACGAGACCTCTTTAATAAACTATTTTTAAAACCTATATTTAACGAGGTTTTCGAGTCTATTTGGTTACATTTTGGTAAAATCATTACTTTTTCAACATTTTTTTCTCTCATTCATTGATGTATTTTGTCATTGATGCTAACTTAGCAGCAACATCGTTTTGTGACAGGTTGTATGGTGTTTGTAAATAGAATCTTATGGCTGCAATGATTGGAAGATTAGTACTACTTCTTTATTATACTACCTAGCGGTGAAATTCAGTTTTATATTACCACAATTATGAGAGGTGAACCCTTACGTAAAAATGTCATTTCTGGTGTGTACATTTGTAAAAATACCATTTTGGATTGTCCATTTGCAAAAATACCACTAATTATGGACTTTAAAAGATTAAATCTTCCGACCAAAAAAACAAAAAAGATTAAATCTTAAAATTCTAAATCCTAAATTTTTTTTACTCCTATACCATCAAAACTAAACTCTAATACAACATAATTAACCTAAACACAAATAATATAATGAAATATAGTTTTAAATAATGGCATTTTTGCAAATATTTTGAAAATATGGTATTTTTTAAAAGTGGCACTTGAAAAGTGACATTTCTTAATTTTTTTTTAATTTTTATGGTAAATTATTTAATAAATTATTTATGATTGTTTCACTTTTTACCATAACACTTTTGTATTCGTAAATATCTACGTCTATCTAATTTAAAAATTAGCAAGTCCAAATATATTTATTAAACGCGTATATTGGTAACACAAACCCACGCGTAGCGTGGGTATAAAACCTAGTCTAATATCAAAAATTGATTGGTGAAACCGATTCCCCGGCAACGGCGCCAAAATTTGATATGCTCAAATTTGCCCTGAGCTACTCTCTCAAATTAAGAGATCGTAGTAGTACTTAGGGATCGAATCCACAGGGAATCTAAACACACAATCGATTAAAAAGTTCAAATTATGCTAAGTAAATAGTGATGAATGTAAAATAAACAGCAAACGTAAACAAAGTGAATGATGATAATGGTTCTAGTAATCAATTGGACAAAAGGTTAGGCTATGGGTAATTCGCAGGAATGAATCAAATTTGATCGTGTCGATCGACACAGACATCGACACAGAGATAATAAACCGTAGGATTTGTTAAGTGCAGTTCTAGAACTCAAACACGAATCTAAAACCAATCAACTTTCGTTGCAGAGATTATCTATGACTAAATTCCTAAATTCCAAATTTCTTTGCAAATTCAGTGAATAAAGACAAGCATTAAGTTCATGTTCAGTTGTTCACAAAATTACTAAGCCAAATTTCTTTGCGAATAGATAATTTTGCTCATCTAAGATTATGTCAGGTTGTTAATAATACTTTCGCATCTATTAAAGCAACCTAAGATATCCAATTTCAGTTGATCAATCCTAAAATCAGAGTTAAATCAATCTAGATGAAGAACATAAAGATAAATCATAACAGGTTTTCAATCCTATCAATTTCTCATCAAACCCTAGAATTACTCTAAAACTAACAAGCAAACTACTCAGACATAGATGCAGTAAACATTATAAATGAATAAAATTGCATAAAAGATAGAGCAAGAGATACAGAGAGTTGAAATCGATAAAGTTTGGAAGTCTGAAATCTCCTCAAGGCTCTCCAAAATCTCTTCTCTCTTACATCTCAATTAAAAACTGGATAGAAACATGAAAACCTAAATAAAAACTATATATAGTGTCTAAAATTCGGACTGAGCTTTTCTGTAAACTTCTGTGCTTCATGGGCCCAAGATAAAATTCTTCTCTTCTCGTCAGATATGTTCGTGTCGATCGACACACAGGACCGTCGATCGACACAAGCCTTGAAAACTCAACTCCGACTTGATCACTTCATCTCTTCTTTCCTCGATACTCCAAAAGCTTCCGGTAAACTCCAATCGTCCTTTAACCTGCAAAGACTCTAAAAGACTCAAAAAATACCGAAAAGACTCGATAAAAAGGACTAATATCATGGTCGAAAACGGATAAAAACCATGATATATCACCTACAAATGATTTAAGACCCACGAAAATACTAGAAATAACAATTAAATTCCAAAACCAAGTTATTTATTAATTAAAACCCCATTTAAAACATAGTAAAAATCGGTAAAATATGACATATATCACCAAGGTCTTAGAATTACAGATTGGGGGTACAACCGATAAGCATATATGGGCTTATACGGATCACAGTTTCTACACAGGTAAAAGCGGTTATTGGTTTGCTACAAACCACCCAATAATACCATTACCATTTCCAAGTTCGTTGTTACAAGTTCAAACCAAGCTAAAACCAGAGAGTTTGGCAAGTGAGAGCTCCTCCTAAAATCTGCATGTTCTTATGGAGAATCATTGCATGAGCTTTGGTTGTGGGTGTGAGATTAAACTCAAGAGGACTTAATGTGAACCCCATTGTAGATTGTGTGATCGAGATGCGGAATTAGTGAATCATGTGTTATTTGGTTGCTCTGTTTCTCAAGAAATTTGGCGACTAGCAGTAAGCTGCGATGGTAGAAACCATTACAAAACATTGTCAAATGTAATGTCAATGGTAACTGGAGGAACGCACATTTACAATGTCAATGATCTATATCATTCTCGTTAGGCTTTCACAAGATCCACTAAGGATAACCGCAGAATTCAGATGCATGATTTGGGCTTTACAAAGTCTTTGTAATCTGCAACTTCCGGATGTGGTGTTAGCTTCAGATTGTTAGGCTGCGTACGAGGTATTGATGAAACCTTCAGACTGGCCTCGCTACACAGTATTCACTGAACACATCAAGCAACTTCAGGCACGTTTCACTAGTTGTTCCTTTGAACTTGAATCTCAAGGGGCAAATGTGATTGCAAGGTATTGGAGTTTGGTTTGGTATGGTGCATTGGCAATCGAGTGTGGTTAAAATTGGTTCACTAAGTCTGAGACTTATCTCTTCTTCTGTTATGATCTTTGTTAACAAGGCTACAATATAGGAATGTAGTTGAGGATATAACTAAGTCTGGTATAGTTGTACAGATCTTCCTAGATTGTTTCGGAGTGAACTAGTATAAAATGTATGTACATTCATCTCTGCAATGAACAGAAAATCTCTTTCTCTTTACAAGGAAGATAGCTCAAAGTGTGACACGAGATGGAAGATTTAACTCTTATCTTGCCGCAGGAGGTATGGCATGGCTTCATGACTTGCTTATACGAGAAGCAAGATGATAGCATCATAATTTCCTTGTCATTGGAAATCGATGCTTTGTATTTTCTATCATGCTTTTGGTTTTTGGATTTGGTTGGTTTGTGTTATGGTCTTGGACTTCACTCTTGATGAGTAATACAACTTTAGACGGTTAAAAACAAAAATTGGGGCGCTTGCTTGTGTTCAGGGCCGGCACCGGTTGTCATACGGCTTAGATTTGGAAGAAGTTCGCATTTCGGCTATTATATCAAAACTACACAACAGATTGTAGGTAAAAGATCTTGGCGGGTTTTATAACCGTTTGAAGTTTGTCTATTGTAAATAGTCTTTGGCAATATCAAATATAATCAGTCCAGATGGCCAATAAAAAAAATCTCATTTAACTATTCCACCTTCAGTTTCACTCATTTTATGGGTCTTTGGAAACTATTTTTTGAGATTCTATATCTAATGCACGTATGTACCCATCTTTAGACAAAAGTTTCATTTATTTTACCTCTACAACACTGAAACATAACTACATATGGCCCCATACCGTCTGGATAGTCTCTACATATGAAATACAAAACACACAAAACCGTTCTAACATTCAAAACATTCACCTCCCACCGGAGAGTAGAGAATCCGCGATAGAAGATCCACCGGTGAATCCTTTAAAGACGGAGGAGGAATACGACATCCCTAATTCGCTAAATCCATCTTGGATCCCAAACATCATCCCACCCCCGGACAAGTCCAATGGAGACAACTCTGGTAACTTTGCATCTCCCCTTAGATAATGTAGCACTTGTCTCATAGTTGGTCTAGCCCGTGGGTCGGAGTGAGAGCACAACAGACCCAGCTTCAAAACCATTTCCACCTCTTTTTCGTCATACTCGGAACCCATATTCGGATCTTTAGCAGCCAAGATGTTTCCCTTGTTCCATAACCCGAAAACCCAATCCACGAGCAAGAACGTCTCATCGGTGTCATGCTGGATCTCAATAGGACGTCTACCACACGCGACCTCTAGTAAAAACGCCCCAAACGCAAAAACATCGGTAGCTGTCGTGGCACGTCCTGTCCGAGTGTGTTCAGGAGCTAAGTATCCCAATGTTCCAACAACGTGAGTGGTCTGAGGATCCGACCCGTGATCATACAACCGAGCCAAACCGAAATCCCCGAGTCTCCCACTAAGCTCTCCGTCTAACAAGATGTTGCTAGCTTTAACATCACGGTGAATCACCACTTGTTCCCATTCCTCGTGAAGGTAGAATAAGCCCGAGGCAACGCCTAAAATGACCTTGATCCTCTGTTTCCAGTTGAGTGTTACCTCCGGAGTGTTGTACAAGTACTTATCTAAACTTCCATTAGGCATGTAATCATACACAAGAAGAAGCTCACCTCTCCGGCGACAATAACCCAAAAGAGGAACTAAATTCCGATGACTCATCCGACCAATACTCACGATCTCCGCCACAAACTCTTTCATCCCTTGTCGAGACTCATGCGAGACTTTTTTCACGGCGATCTCCAACTTCGAACCAGGCATCACACCTTTGTAAACACTCCCAAACCCACCGGATCCGAGAAGATCCTTCTCCTTGAACCCTTTGGTCGCATAATACAAATCCTTGTACCTAAACCTGTTCTTCCCAAACTCTTTTTCCCACTCATCAAGCTCTTCCGCGAACTTTCTCCTCCTCCTCACAATAAAACAGACGAGGAAGATAAAAGAGAAAATCAAAAACAGAGAAATCAAAGGCATACCGATCTTGTAAAAATCAGAGATCTTCCTCGGCTCGAACCGAGGAAGCTTTGGTAGTCTCGATAAAGCCAAAGGTGGAGCCTTTCCGTTCACACTAAAACTCCATCCAAGAACATAATGTTCCGACAAAACAGAACCTGTCGCAGACGAGAAACCCACGAACATATCTTGGAGTAAAACTGAAGAGAGATCTCTTACAGTCGAAACAAGCGGTCTTACAGGTTTATCCTCGTTCAACGGAGCCATAGTCACATCGATTCGATGTGAACGACCATCGTAATCGACCCAAACTTGCATCGGCTTACGACTGATCAAAGTCAGATTCTTGAACTGTCCTTTCTCGTCCCACCAACCAGCCGGTGAACTTTCCACAGACTTCAAACTATTGATATCGATTCCGACATGGTTATCATTTGTATCATTGAACTCAGTACTCAAGATCGTGTCCAATTCGACAGCGAAGACATGATTCGTTGCATTACCGTTGTTTGAGATGTTGAAGAGACCCATGTATTGACTTGGCGTTGCGTAAGGAAGACTTGCGTTAGGAGCGACGACGAAGGCGATGCCATGGCCACTGAGTATCCGGATCTGAGAATGAATAGCGAAGACGAAGGTTGTGGAGAAGGAAGAAACGGTGCCGTTTGGTGAATCTTTGAACCGGATCGGTTTAGTGTAGAAGGCGTGACCGGTTTTCTGAACGGTTGTGTTGGTTAGCTTCAAGAGACCGTTTGGTGTGACGGTAGCGATCCCTTGGATGGATAAGTCAGTGAGTGGATTAAAGCCATTGTTGTAAATAAAGTTGAGGTTTTGAGAAGATGATTTTAAAGATTGAAAGAGGAGGTTGAACAAGAAGATGGTGAAGAATTTCAAGAACATGGCTTCCTCTTCTTTTTTTCTCTGCTCTGTGTTTTTTAGATATTTTTAGAGTTTGTGGAAGAAAGAAAGAGAATTTATGGTGTGAAGAGAGTGGAAAAGTCGTCTTAAGGTTTCCTTTTTCATTTTCATTTATTGTCCTTTATTGTTTCTAGAAAAAACAAGTTTATTTTTTTCTTTGTGGGGAACCTCGTGATTGAGAAATTTTATCAAGGTAGGTGATATGTGTTTCAAATTCCAAGATTAAAGCTTAATTAACTCATTGTTTAAAACAAAACAAAAAACTACTACGTTTTGTAAACTTAAATACCTATTTTTAAATTGGCTTTGTACCAACTTCCAAAGATTAAAGCTTAATTACTCTTTGTTTTTTTAAAACAAAAAAAAAACTCCGTTTTATTAACTCAAATACCAATTTTTTATATTGCCTAATCCATCACGCTCATTATGATATAACAATAAGGATCTTTGTTTAATTTATGGGGAAATATTAGGCACTAGTACCTAATTTTAATTGGTAATGATGGAAGATTCGATGGCTACTAAGACAGTGACTATTTGGTTTTTTTAGATTTTAGGTGTAAGGTTACATGAGGATATTTTTTTAGTGTCAACGAAGATCAAATTGTAAATGTATTTGGAGATGTAACAAAGGAATATATTATAATCGGACTGTGCCTAAGTTATAAAATTGGAAACAACGGCTTATGGCCTTTTTATTGTAAAAACATTTAGGAGGCCAATTAAAAATAATTGTTGTAAGTTGTAAACTTTTTCTTTTAACCGAAAATATTTTAGTAAGAAACCAGTTATAAACGATGATCATAGGTTTCTAGAAGTAGATTACACCAAATGTGAGTTGTAACTTTAAGTCTATGATTTGTATGGAGACATATTTTTTACTTAACCAAAAAGAATAATAAAGCTTTTCGAAATTAGTTTTTTGTTTTTCCATTGAAAACTGCATATATTAGTTTCTTCTTTGTGTACTTTCATGTAGTATAGAGGAAAGAAGAAAGCTTGGACAACGGTGGTATATTGCTTTCCTAGCTAACATATGAGCGAAGAAAACATGTTGCGCCAAAGTGTGACATCTTCATTGTAGTGTTGTATTAGTCGATGGTTTTTTAACTTGATTATTGATCAGATGACTGATATTGATGTTATCGCTTTCAAATTCAACCATCTGATATCCTAATGACCAAATCGATTGCAAAGCCCAAATGAGCGCATAACATTCAATTTCTTCGATGGACATACATCTTCCCATTCCACAATCTAGAAAAGTATCACTGTCGTTTCTAATCCATCCTCTTCCCAAATTTCTATTTCCTTCATGATGTGAGATATCGTAGTTGCATTTTACCCATTTTCACATTGGTCGTTGCCAACCATTTGTGGCATGTCCTTCTAAGCTGCTATAACTCGCTCTTATGTGCTCGTTAGGGAATGAATCGATCTTTTGTGTATGTAAAAGCTTTGTTCAACGTTTTTGTTGGATCAATGTAAAATTAAAGTTTATTTAGAAATTAAAGTTTAGTGTTGAGATAAAAATGAGGGTTATTTTTTGAAAATTTAAAATTATTTGGAAACTAAATATGAGCTTATCACCTAAATTTTGGATGTCATATATTTTGAAAATCACACTCATCGTGAATCTAATATTTTTTACAAACTTTAAGAAAACTTGATTTGGAATTTTAGATTATATTAAATTATATTTAGATTTAAAATTATTGTATACTTATTTTATACGAATTGAAGTATTATTAAAAAAAAATTTGCATTCGACATTTTTAAAACACAGTGAAAAACTAAAAACTAAACCGAGATAAGTTTCATTAATCTGAATTGGAGCCAAATTTTATAATAGTTTGAACAATGATATAAATTTTTACACTAAATTACCTCAAATCATCTGAATTTAAATTATATGAAACCAAACCGAAATAGCCGAATTAACTAAAATTCATAATAAAAACATTTTTTAATCAAATATATTCATAATAAATTGATTATGCTCATTTAAAATTGATCTTTACTAGAATCTTGTAGTAATTTTTAACATAAACATAAACATACAAATGAAATGAATATATAAGAATGACATCAGAATGACATCAAAATTATGCTAGCGCTTATCCAAGGGAAGTTTTTGGAATAGTTAAGTAAACACTAATTTAATAATTTTGTTTGGTTTTGGGTTTTGGCTACATTACTGCCTCCATGATATATGTCATATGATATGTTCTTATCAGAGACTCACGGACTCACAGTCGTCTAATATGCCAAATAATACAGCGAGTTTCAACATTTCCAAAAGTTATGATGTCAAAAGATATAGGAAACCACGTAGTACCAATAACGTCGTCTTTGCAATCTATTTCAAGTCGAATATTTATGTGGACACAAAATTTCAATGGCTCTCAAATTTCAAACCGACGATATAAATTCCTATACCTTTTTCTTGTTATAATGGAAAAATTATCTGACTTTCGTATGTATCAATCATTGTAGAAGTAAAACAAAATCATTTACTTATACAATAATGCTACATTATTATTTTTATTTTGTTTGTCACAACACACTTCTTCATCAAAGTTTACAATTCATCATCAAAACTTCATAAAACTTGTATAGAAAAAGTAAAAATTTAATCTTTATAAAACAATTTTTTTAGAAAATCAATTTTTTGAAAGAAGGATTATAAAATTTCCAAGCTTTTTTTTATTTGTTTACAAATTATGGCACCATGTAAATTTGTTTTGTCTTTTTTTGTTTTGCCAACTTTTATAGTACTACAGAAATTAATAATAATTAATATATTAGGGTGTAGCATTTTACTTTTGATCCGGAATAATGATGAATTACGTGGGGTTGTAAATGACCTTAATGACAAATTGGGACCCACGTGGCAAATGGACGAACGGTCAAAACCCGTAGACTCGAAAGGGGTCCACTCTAATCTTAGAAAGTTCTTCTGACTGTATAATCAATTAATCGTTGATTGTTTAGTAAGTCAACTATGTGAATATTCTCTTTTGGTCTACTGGAGTTTTGTGTGAGATTGTCCGTATAACAAAGTCTTCACGCTCCTCACTTTTGTTGTGGTTCGAGAAGAGTTTGTCACGTCGTGTGGTCCTAGGAAGAAGTTGAAATGGAGAATTTTTAGCATAGAGATCTAAATAATTTGTTTTTGAAACATTTGACTCGCTAGGGAAAACGTTTTCTCTCTTATTTAGTACCAATCAAGAGTTCCGTTTACACTTCATTTTGGTTAGTGTTTTACTCTTCAACTGTTATTTGATCCAAATGTTGTGTGTATGGATTATCTTTTTGGTAATTGAATTGACCATTGCTACATAAAGAGCCGGGCCTTGAATATAATTGGTTACAAGGAAAAAAAAATTATGGTCCATTAGTTAATGTATATATAAATCAAAAATGTTTTGGAAGGGAGGAAGTCGAGCTTATATCCTTACCTCAAATTTCCAAGACCCCTAATACTCAAACAATAATAATTGGTCCCTTTTTTTGGGTCAAACAATTGGTCCCTTAAATGTATAATACTTATATGGTCCCAAGTCCAAATATTTGCTTGTACATTTTCGAAAACATGTGTTACATGACTAGAGAAAACTATATGAAAAATGTGAAATGCTAAGAAACCTAACAGTCTGTCTAATTTTGATTTCATCCAAATTCCGATTTTTGGTTAGTTGATATTTACATTAAAAATGGGGAAATTGTTGCACATTTCCTCTTGTTATGAAATGATGCAGTTTCTGTATATAATAAGAAAGCGATCCATCTGTCCAAATTTGAAATCTCTCGGTCAGTTTTCGCTCGGATGCTACGACTGAGGAGTTACACTTTCGAAAGGATTACAATGCCGTATCTTGACATTGATTACACTTTCGGAGTCTTCTTCACTGTTGACAATTTCACAACATTGTCTTCGTGGTGCCTGTAAACCCCATCAAACAAAAATGATATAGTATAATCAACTACATATTCAATTAAAAATCAATTTAAAAAAAAAAAATTCAAAAGTTATTATGTAACTAGAAATCTTATTCTCAAACACTATATGCTTAAGAATAATAACTCAAGAAAATAAGCGTATATACATGATTACTACATCTAAATTAAAGTTGTCTATACATGTATTTTAATTGATTTCGAAATCTATATATGCATTTAGAAATCATGGGTAAAAATTACTTATTTCAAAATCTGACATGTGAATATTTACGCGAAAATTTTGAGTTTCATATGAATGAGGATATTTTTGCTTACCTTTTTCCAGAGTTCCGGCATCCACTTAGTAGCGGAAACATCGAGGAACTCGACCAAATTGGCGTGAGAATAATCCGACGATTCACATTGCGTATCGCTCACTTCAACATGCTTCCGGTACGTGGTAAGAGTCTGACCCGACGTCCCAACCTCATAAACCCGGTCCAGGAAATAAACAATGGGTCTCTCGCACGGATCTTCGCTGATGGGTCGAGTATCAAACGAGAAAGGCTCGGAGCTAGACGTCCGCCAAGACTTGAACGTAAGGAACGGTGTCTCAAGCTCCTTGGCAGTGACCAAAGACGGATAAATCTGAATGGTGTATCCCCAAGAAACGGAGATAGACCAGTTTCGGGTCGGGACATGGCAGAAGCTGTGCTGGAGGATCCGGCTTTGATCCCTTTTATAGGCCGATATGAGTCTTCTTAGGGCGTCAATTTGAGTCGTTACGGGAAAAATTGGGTCAACATAGTCGAGGTGGTGGAGTGATACAAGAGGAGTCACCGGATGTGCAGCCAGTAAACCGTACGGGTTACCTCGTATGTCAACCTGGATTGTCCCATGCAAAAGAAAATTATTAAATCCCTATCTTTTGGTTTCAAATTGAGAAAATTTCACTTATATAGTTGTACTTTAATATGCCACGAGACAAGTATTAAGAAACTATGTATTTTTACTCTTTTACATGAATTAAAATGACCATTGTACAATATACTTCCCACAAGTGTTCTGTTTAAATATCTAATACAAGGAATTACAAATATTGAAAATGTTTAAATTAAAATAAGAAAATTACACAAAACAGTGATTTAGGAAAAAATTTAGTTGATACATTGAATCTTCTAAACTCTTGCAAATGGAAGATATGAGATTATATAATTATCAGTCTAACAAAAAAAAATTAAGATAATTATTTTGAAGTTTAGATGAAAAATCAAAAATATCATAACGTTTAATCTGGCAGGGGATAAGATATATGAACGATTTGCAATTTAAAACTGAATATTCAAATCAAGAAAATCAGTATTTACGGGAAACATAACAAATGTTATTTTTAGAAGTGGATTTTCCATTTATTCATTAAGTTGCAATCATAAATGAATTTGCAATAATGAGAAAAATAAAAATAAGATAAACAGTAAGGAAAATGTGAATATACCTGATGGAACCCTAGTTCCTTGGTCAAGGGAACTCCAATCTCACTAATACAAGCTTCAATCTTCTGGTCAGATCCATATAACGATGCATATAGATCAATACAACCATCGAGTATCTTTACTAGCTCAACGGCTAATGGGTAGCTAATTGCTATTCCTCCACCACCGTAAGCCATGGCGTAGGAATGAACAATGTCTTGTTCGACACTCTCCGAGTTTCCTCCGATGTAATACATTTCATTGTGATCGTACTTATTGAGAACCGTTATTAGATTGTCTACAAAGAAAACGGTGTCGTCATCACCCATCACGAACCATCTTACGTTCGTTAACCCTAGCTCAAAACTCTCTTTGATGATTCTCGCCATTCGTATAGCAGATCTTGAACCAAACCTTTAAAAAACAAAAAAATTGGATCAATAAAATCAATATTCATTCTAATACATTGTCATAATTTCATAAACAAATATACATTATTTTCTACTATCCTCGGGATTAATGTGAATTTCGGTCTATAAACAAAAAGTATTCCAAACCTAATTTTGGAGAAAAATAAGTCTAGTGAGAATTAATCCTTGATCTAGACCTAGACCTAACTAGACTTGGTTAATAGTAATGTTTATACCAGCAAGTGTAATTGAACCGGGAGGTGTCGCCAGAGACTTGGTACGGTGGAGAACTTGGTAGCCACGTCGTATTAAGAGGTGGTTCCTCGTCAAGCCAAACGAAGCCGCGGGTTACGTTGGGACGCCACCAGAGTTCGGAGTAGCGGCTACGATCTCTCCACGTTTGAATGGAACCACCAATACCAAAAACTATGTGGGAGACATCGGTAGCTTCCGAGGACTGATTCTTCCGGAGGCTGACCAACGAGGAGGAGGAGTTGCTAGTGGAGTTAATGTTTTCAGGGCCAAACCGGCGGTGGCCGGAGATGCGGTGGCAATCGGAATAACCAGAGAAGATGATGTAGAAGAAAATCATAGCGACGGAGATGAAGATGCTTATGGTGAAAAAGAGTTTTCCGACGAGGGAAAGAACATTGCCTGGTTTAATGACCGTGGTCGGAAAAATCGACGGCGGTTTGTGGCGTAGCCTAAACGGATCGAAGATGGCCATTTTTTTTTGGGCGTTATAGCTTTCTGAATGTGTATTTTTGATGTTTATGATGTGGGATGGGGGTTTTATTTTGTTTCTATACAAAATATAATACGACTATAGTACTATAGGAATAGCTAAGGATTAGTGGAAATATTAAAAATTTTATGTATTTATTTGTTGTGATTCAAATCGAGAAAGACCATACTCAACGAATATTCCTACTCCTTTATTTTCGTTAATGAAATATTTGATTTCGAGAAAACAAATCTTTTCAGTTAAGATGCAATAATCGACTTTCTTTGTATTTTTTTGTTTTTTAAATTCTAAAGGTCTAATGCTAGTAGCTTCTTAAAATACGAATAATTTTAAGCATATAAAATGGGATGGACATGTTTTTTTTTTTTTTATATATCCTATGGCTCAGTTCCGATAGGAACGAACCATAGTGGTAATAGATTCTAGCTGCTCTCTCTCTAAAAATGGTCAAGTCAAGATAAGTTTTATGGAATCTGGGAAGGCAACCATCAACTTGTGGTAAATTTTAGTGAAGAAATCGATTCTTTCCTCGTTTTCTTTTTATATATTTTGAATTGAATGCCAAATATTCTTGACCTTGTAATATGGTAATATGGTTACAGAGTGATGGATCGTTGTTGACCACACAAAAAGAAATAAAAAGATGATGGACCTTAAGCTGTTGAACATTTATCTATTGGGCCAGGCATGGTTGAGTTTTGGTTCAAACTTTGTTAAGGATTGTTCATATTGATTTTCAAACAGAAATATGCATATGGAGATATTTCCATATCTTAAGGAGAGAACCCAAGAATTACAGGCCACGATTGTGACTGGGCTGTACGTTAACTTTAATGTTACATACTATTATTCACGGGGATGGTTTGTACGTTAACTTTACACAATTAATGTGAATTGGATTTTTAGCTTAAAGACATATGTTTCGGAGCAAAAAAAAAAAAAAAATAGTTGTATCTCTTGGAAATTTGGTAAAACAATCATAAACTCAGCTTTTGATAGAACAGGACAATAACCACGTTTTAGGATTGTTGTGTATTTCTTGGAAAGTTGAGTACGGATACTATATTGTCCTTGATGTCGAGCGACAAGAGCTATATGAGTATCATATATGTCTCATGCAATATCTTTTAAATTCATGTTCTTGCATTAATAATTTCATTATCTTCTTGATTGGATTGAAACTTTTCCTGATACTATTTTAACCCAAAGAAAAATTCGAAGACTATCAGTTTTTTTGGAAGAGAAGTTTGTTTATTATTTTGAAAATGTTTCTTTGAACAAGACATATTTTGGCGTTTATTATCTTATCTTGGTCTTACTTAAATATCCTTTATACCGGTGGAAAATACATTTGCATATAACATGTACGTTTCTCTTAACTCAAGCAAACCACAAACATAAGTCATCTAATTAGTAAAACTCCAACATGAGAGTTGTATATTATATTTATAATGATGAATGAGACTTGTATGTTAAATATGTATACTTACATTAGCACACTCGTGGTCGTGGACAACTGTTATTTATAATTGAGAATGAAATAAAATAAACCAGATTGGTAAAGCGGACCAACCAAGAATTTTGGTCTTTTCTTGTTGTCAGGATCCTCTGTGGAACTTTCGCTTACATATATTTGTACTTGTGTGTATATTATTTGTGAGTTGTTATTCGAAATCTAGTTTTTAATTTGGAAAGACTTATGGTGACTAGCATAGTGGAAAACAACGAGTCTTTGCTGCAATTTCTATTCGCAATCATACAAACTATAGTTTTTTAAAAAGAAAAATATGAAATGAATACAAACCAAGTTCCCTTACAAAAATGATAATTAACTGGAACTAAATTTTAAGAAAATAATACAAACTAAGCTCCTTTACAAAAATGATATTAACTGGAACTAAAGGTGACATGTCGATGCATAATTAAATTGGTTTCATAGGCTACCTTTTCACCGTTTTATTTGGTGGAATCCCAAAGATATGAATGTCAAATTGTTCTGCAAATCTTATGTGTTATTAAATACGAATTTGAATTTATTAGACCCTAAATCACTATTCTATAACTTCAAATGAATGGTTAACTTGATTTTTTATTTCATGTGTGACGATTTTTGGTTCGAACGTGAGGAAAATATGTTATCCAACTCATAAGGAATATATATAAGAGTATTGTGGATTATATATATATTTTTAGAATCGTCCAAAATTCCGTGACTCTTAAATTTTAAAATCCAAACAAAAATTCTATTCTTAAATATATATATATATATATATATATATATATATATATATATATTCTATTGTCATATTTGAATAATAGTTGAACTACTGAAATATGCGAGTTACAGAGAATGAGATTCATTCCCCATGTGAAACCTCTGCGCCCCTATTTGAAGACTTCACTTCCACCTATGCATTGTTGTATACAGAAGAAGATCAATTAATTGTAATTGTAGAAATCTTAAGTCCGTATCTAACTTATAAGATTTAAGGCAAGAATTATTTGATAGCTTTTAAATATATTGGGTTGCACTTTACATATCAGGTTGAATTCCCAATAACCGGGTTGAATTTTTAACATGTAAATAAATTAGATATATAATCAACTCATAGTGATCTAGTTGCTGAATGATTCACTTTAAAAGTCGAAGGACGCGCGAAGATTCGAGTTTTTTCATTGCGATTTTAATAATAATTGATCGTTGTGGATATTTTAAATAGTACAAAAAATGGATTTTAAGACAGAAGCTTTGAAATATTTTTTCTAATTAAACGAGCAAGTGGATGACTCACATTGTAAAATGGAATTAAACCATCTAACAGTCTTCGATTTCTGCACTTTTAGTCTTCTAGTGAAAGCTCATTGATAGCTTAGTCGCAAAACTCTCCAGACTCCTCCAACCTATATATCAATATGCACCACACCACCTTATATATATACTTTAGTCCGGAGTGGTCATGGTCATGTCTAAATACGAAGCGGCTATAATGGATTGAATCCAAATTAACCCACAGCCAAAAGCGTGGGTTGGCTGTGGGTTAACCGTGTGGTCAGCATATATATATATATATATGTCCAAATGCAAAATTATTTAAAGTTTACATGAGAAATTAGTTTTTTTAATCACTCCCAAGTTTGATATTTATGGACCGCAAACGGTCTATGGCCTATCTCTGTCCGAATTTTTTTTGCGTTCATGAACATTTTTGGTCCCCGTCCACACAGACCGGCCAAATTATAGTATGCCAATTGAAGTTTATGTACATACATGTTTATTTAGAGGTGGACAAACCCACTTGAGAGCTCTACGTATAAGAAGGATTGAGGGAAGCAACTTCGTAAACATTTTCCAATTCTGTAAAACATTTTAAATATCTCATTCAAATAAATTTTGATTACATCCATAGAAACTATATGGTTAATCGAAAGAGTGAAATACACTATAGGGTTTAATTATAGGATCTTACTTAATGAAATAATTGAGTATAAAGCAGATTTTTCAATGCATTGTGGGTGGTGGATATAAATAGTGCAAACCTAGCTAGTTTACAGATACGATTGAAATTTTATGAATAGCTAAAGTCTAAGCGATAGAAGAGTTGGTGACCCATGGGGCTAAAAGAGTTAGGGTAGACTGCAATCAGTTGGAGTAAATTATAAATATGCTTAGTTTTATTTATTCAATTCGATTGTATTAATTAAATATTATCAAAAAGAACAAGCGAAAGGGAATATGTGTTGTGACATATTTGGATTTTTGTGCTCTTTCTTATGCTTATTTTTATGATTTTGACAGAATGTCATGTTACGTACTGAGATGCGAGTGTATGTGGAAACGAGCTTATTACGACGTTCCATAACAAGGAATTACCAAACATTAAACTATTGAGGGCTATTAAATTCTTTCATTATTTTCTCTTGTTTTTTAATTAAATCTTTCGTTATTTGTGTATAGTATACTAACTTATTGGCCAGATTTCGTGCAATTACAATAGAAAAAACATTGGTTGCTTTCGAATTACATTAGCTGTTCGTACACTGACGCAACAAGCAAGTAAGAAACTTTTTATAATACCAAATGTTAAATATAATTCGTATTTTATTTGTTTTACGGAATTTCGGATTTTTGCATGGATAAGAGACTGAATCAATTTTTGATAGTAAATCATACACAGTATATAGCTAAATTTGTAGTCTAAAAAGATTTTCTCAATCCTTGTTTCGATAACATATAATTTATAACTAACGTGGCTAAATGATTTATCTAAAGTTACTTTGTTAGTAACACTAACGTTGAGTTGATGCAAAATAAGCAAATGAATTATTCAGTTTTGCTACTTCCTAATCAGCGATGCACGCCTCTTCTTGTTTTATGTATTGGATGCTAGAACATGTCTAGCTATAAAAATTTTGTGAATGAATTTACTTACTAATATATATGTGTGTGTGTGAATTAGTTTAATATGAATGAGGTAGTACTGGAATTTATAAGAAGAGTTGTCTTTTTAGTTTTTACAAGAGAATCTAAAATATATGAATCCGGATACCGTTTTAGATCGATCAAACAAATTAGGGATTCAAAAGTTTCTGTTTAGTATAAAGTTCAACATTTAGGCCAGTAATGGAAAAGAAACAAAGTTATGAATTTTCAACGAAATGCATTAATGATCAAATAGCCTCCTTGAACGGACTCCTTGAATGAAGGTTAATGCTGGTCGAATAAACCTATAATACAAATTGGAAACAATCTTTTTCGGAGGTTTTCCTTTTTTCCAACATGCACATAGTTATTTATTTTATTTGTTTTGCTAAGTATGTGAATTTCATTAAAATGAGAAGGTTTGTAAAATATTACAAAAGGTTAAACAAATAGGAAAATCCTTGCCAAAAAAGAATTACAAAAGGTTAAAAAACAAATAGTTATATTATTAAGCCATCGAAAACCCTAAATTATTAGGAAAATAAAATAAAATCTATACGGGGCCAATATTAACCATTCTCTACCTCTCTATCGATGATATTGTAGCACAAAATATTCCTTCGTCATGTGACTTAATTTTGGATTGTAGTTACACAACATGCTTCAAATCACGGAAGGAAGTATAGACATAGTCAATTATAAAGCCTTTGCTCTTGTTTATCCACATACTTCAAAATAAAATGCATGGAAAACATTTTAGATTGCCACAACATATAATTTCAAAGACATAAATAAAGTTGTTATGAGCGCTTATATTTAGCAATTGCAGAGTCTCTTAGTTGATGTTCATATTCCAAAAAAAAAAAATCATAGCTTGACATATATATCGGACCCCATTAACATATCTCTTTTTTTTTCTCCGCGAATGTCGTCGTATTATAACTGAGAAATGAAGATCATTAATCTATGAGTTGCACAAAAAAAAAAAGAAGAAGATCATTCTATGCAATGCTATTTAGTAAGCATTGTATATAAAGCAATCTATATAGTAACGGAATGGTTTAGGGTTGGTGCCAATGACTAATTAACTACTAAGAGTTGTAAGAATATATATTAAGTGCGTGAAAATGCCAAAATGGTATGTAAAGAAAAATTCTCAAGCGTCTAGTACTGCTGATACTACCTTATACAATTCCTTGATATTTTTTTTCATTTTTGATAAACTATTATTCTCATTATGTTTAGCCAAAAAAAAAAAAAAGACATGAAACCCTTAGAATCTGTATATATAAACCCATATACATTTTTGACATGCAAAGCTAAGGAAAGATAAATCCAAGTAACACAGACAGTCCCATATGAAATGTTTCTATTTATATTATATGTTACCTTTTTTCTTTGGTAGGGATTCATCTGTCGTCCTTCAATCCATTTCCCTTTGGTGGATTGGTCCCTAGCCTTAGCTCAAGGTCTAAATCCTCAAAGCGATCGCCCTTGTGTTTGATCTCCTCATTTCTTGTCATGATGTCACTCTTACAAGATAAACTTGAAATGAAAATCGACGGCTTCGATTGACTCTCCTGCCTTAGTCTTCTCTTACGGATGTGGTCACCCCTCCCGATCTCTTCATCTTCCCCGTAAGCAATAATCGGATAACTCTGGTGGATCACTAGATTCATGCTCACCGAGAGATCACTTGTGTTTCCAAGATGAAGCTTTGCTTTATGCCATGTTTCCGACACATCTTTCTCGATCTTTCTCTTCTTGTCTCCTTCCATAACCGGAATTTCATGAAGATCACAGCGATTTCGCTCCACAAAATTTGTACCGGGACAAGACCATGGGGAAGAAGACAGAATATTTTTAGAGTTCTTGGAAGGTTCTACGACAAAAGAAGGTGAAGAAGAAGGAGGAGGCAAACCGGGAGAAACCCTAGAAGGATTCACATACGGTAAAGAAGAAGAAGAAGAAAGATCAATTACACAAGAGTGTTGAGACTTATTACAACTAGGTTTGGAGTTAAAAACCAAAGTATAGCAAGATGTTTCACGAATATCATCGCTATTGTCATGAGATGGATACTCCGGAGACGAAGAAGACTTAGAATATAAGTATTGGTCGTCGGATTGCTTAAGCCTTGCTCTGTCTCTTCGGTGAACGTTCATGTGGCCACCAAGGGCTTGAGCCGATCTAAACTCTCTCCGGCAAAAGCTACACGTGTAAGATCTCGGCGGCCACATAGATCCGGCAGCATCGTCTTCAGCGAAAGCCAACTCTTCCCATGATGATTCTTTGTTGCTTTTCTTGGCGATTGAGAGGCAACCGATTTTCTTCATTCTAGAGGGACAATTAAGAAGTTGACGACAAACCCTAGAAGAAAGTTTTTTCTTTATTTTCTTGGGTGGTTAGAGGAACCCTAGATGATTAATATTAGGTGGTAGATTACGAAAAATATCAACAAATGGTGTAATGACAATAATGGAGGTCAATGTGTCATACAAAGAAATTAATACCAAAACGAGTGGAGTATTTTAAACGATCAAGGGGTTATATTATAGTTTATTATTTTGATTAATCGAACCGTAGGGATTTTATGAAGGCACGAGAGAGAATACGAACTTTGGATTTTAGTAAGAGTTAGCTTATACTGATCTTTTTTTTTTCTCGTCAGCTGACTGATCTAATACCATTTTATGTTTGCTTGTTCCAAGTGATATACACGTATATCTTACTTAAACACATTTAAATTATATTTTTACAAAGATATTTCCTTCAATATAAAAATAAAAAAAATAAGTTTCAGAAAAAAAAAAATTAAGGGTATCAATTTGGAAAACCCAATCTGATCACATGTGACCAAATTATCTAGTCGAAAATTGTACCATATTTTAATATACTTTCATTCAGTGGATTTATATATATTTTAAAATCATAAAACCAAATCTAAATTTGAATAAAACCGAGATTATTATTTTTTTTTTAAATATTACTTTTCTATATATTTTAGATACTACTATTCATAAGGTTGAATTTCTCTATAAAAATATGAATCTACACTGAACTTCGGATTAAACACCGTAAACAATTTAAACAATAAAATGATATTTTAGTTTAGATGTCTGGCAAAGCAACCAAGCTTTCACAATGCTAAAAGCTCATGTTTGAAGAATATAGTATCTGTCAAAGATTATCTGGTAGGTTCTGTCTGGTTCTATGACAGTTTTATCCATATTAAATTAAATGAAGGATCAACTGCTTAACGATATGTCTGAGATATAGAATAGAAGAGGAAACAATTAATCATGCTTTATTCGAATGTTCCACAGTTATACAGATGTAGGCATTATACTTATCCCATTGGGGAAGGGATTCATTTCTTTATTCATCGGTACATATAAATACAGATTTTTTTAGAAGGATTTCGAGGGCAGATACCTTTAATGGTATATTTGGAAATCACATAGTATAATATATTTCAAGGGATCAACTCTGAACCACCAGATATTTTTCAATTGGGGAAAAGTGAATTTGTGGCATGGAGGGATGCTCAACTTACTCCAGGTAATAACCTATTCAATGGAGGCAACCCAGACAGTGGTTCAGGCCATCGACTCATCTACGCTGTCAAGTTAATGTTTCATGGAAGGAGACATATTCAACCTTAGGATTAGAATGGTTTTGTTTTAAAGGAGAACAAATTGTGCTATTAGGTGCACAAGGACTAAGACACCAAGTGTTCCGTTGCATTTGGAAATGGAAGCTCTAATTTGAACGATGTCATGTATGTTGAAAAAAGGGATGGAGTGCCATGAGTTTGAGACATATTGTTTAGATTTGAGGAGAGGCTTGCATTTACTATTCTATCAGCTATTTGGTCCGCTCTGCACGTTTTTGTTTTTTCTTTTATAAGTAAATTTTCTTCAAGTTGGATTACCAATTACGGAAAATCTTTTAATTAATAATTTGATTAAAAGAATGATGGTTTTGCTAATTTATATAATGCTTAAAATAATATTTATTTCTGGATGACGAGGGACACATCCGGCCGGTAACATATAACTCAATATCGGACATGAGATGAGATCTAAAGGACCAAACCAAGTTTTGGACTTTAACTAGTCAAGGCCCATATACGAATACAAAATAGAGGTCGACTTAACTCTCAGTATGACCACTTCAATCAAATTAGGATATAATCACAGTCACGTCATACCATCTACACCCAACAAGCTGATGAAGATAAACATTAAATCAAAACAATGGTCAATCATAGTTAATTAATTCCTCAATTGCTAATATATCAATTAATATTTTGACTATATTCAAATAGCTTAGAGGGCAAAATTTCGTAAGCCTCTCTTATTTTATTTACCCTCAAACGTCATCATCTAACAAATCTTTTGACGTCACACATTCTTTTCTATAATAATCCAAACACATCTTCCACTTTTATAAATATGTTATCATATATTTCCCATTATTCAAAGATTTTATACAATATTCTTGTTTCATAAATCAACTAATTAACAAATATACATCCGAGAAATTCATATAATCATAGATTGCATGATATGTTCCTTCAACAAAAACTAAGGTAAGTTTCGAAAAAAAAAACAAAAAACAAAAACTAACTAAAACCTTTATCATAAAAAAAAAAGAGTACAGCCATTACGAAAGAAATGTAAACCATAAATAATTTTTCGTGATGACCTTACTTTTTGATAGTAAATTATACAGTATATAGCTAAATTTGTACTCTAAAATTTTTTTCTTAGATTTGTACTTTAAAAATACATTCTTTTTGTAACGAAAAAAATACATAAATAATTAGAAAAATTTAGTCAAACTTTATTGAATAATATTTTACGCATCAATTTTCATCACTATATCATCATTTGTTTAAACGTTTCTAATAAACCTGGTAGATATAGAAATATAATGTACTGTTACGTTTGATATTAAAATAACATGCAGTAAGATAAGAATACAAGAAAAATGAGAATACAGCAATCCAAATAAATATTAAGAAAACATAGTCAAAAGGATTTTACAAATCTCCACCAGTCCAGCTGCAAAAACATCATTAAAAAATTGGATGTGGATAAAATGAAAATTTTTATATTAATATATTTGTTGAAGAAGATAAATCCATTGGACCACCCATGGTTTCATTTCAGTTTGAAAATAGCTTTCAAGATTCTTCCTGTAGCCAATTTCACATTCAAAGGTTGCTTCTATTTTTAAAATATAGCAACCAAATGACGTGGGAAAACTTGTAAATTCAGCAACAAATCATAAAACGCCACGTGCTGATAGCAGTTATGTTGTGTCTATAAAGATCAAAACGGCTCTTTGTTCTTTGGCTGCTTAAGTGCTTATAGCAAATAAACACAAATGGAAGGTCTAATTCCGTTAGTTTATAGAGCCGTCATGCAAATCCGTTACGACGACGACTCGACCCAACTTTCTTCTTCTTACTATGTTCGTCTTCCAGGCGACTCGGGTCGGTTTGGAAGATCCCAATTCGATTTATCAGGTCTAGGATCTTCTTCCAAACCGGCGTCGAATACCACGACGACCACCACCACGTTTGCTGTTTCCACTACAGTCCAGTCACCAGTTTCTCGTCACGTGATTGACACGCACTTCTGAAAGAACCTGAAGATGCGCGTGAGGGAAAGGTGTTCGTGACTTTTGTGATTACTAGGCTTAGTTAGGTTTGCACTTGGACCGGTCGAATAAACCTGATGTAATATTAATCGGGATGGGAGGTTGATTCTCTAAGCGTGAGCTCTAAACCCAAAAGGGTAGTCTCGTGGCTTTTGTGTGTTTCTCTTTAATTGTATAAAAAAATGCTACATATGAATATTTAGTTTATTCGTGACCAATTATGTGTTTATTGTTAATTTTTGTTCTTTTCTAAATAAACTAATATTTGTAGAACCTGGAATAAATTATTTGTTTAGTGAATCAGGTACTGTGATTATATAAACAAATCCAGATAAATAACAAGGAATGAATTTTTATTTAGATAAATGAGAATTGTTAGAGAACTTAGAGTTGCTATTAGAAAATAGCAAAAAAGAGTATTGCTAAAAAATTGACTGAATATGTATGAAGTTATTCTTTGAAAATCAAATATTTTATTATGTTTTCTTATAACAATATAGAATCTTCAAAATAAAGATTAGATGTTTACAATCAATATGACGATTAAAGTAATATATAATTTTGATCGGCAAGACGGCGCTTGAAGAAAAATTGGTTATCACTCGTATTGCAAAGATTTAAAGTTTTCCGATCTATGTTTAGTAGATGGTTTACTTGTACTTTCAGATGGGAATAAACAATCTATTGAAGGTATTTTTCATGTTTTTAAACAGTTTGCAAAACATCCTGGTCTTAACATTAGCTTTGAGAAGTCAACGTTGTACATGGCTGGAGTATCAGAGGATGTTACGAACACAATTCTCGATCAATTTTCCTTTGATTTTGGAGCATTTCTAGTGAGATATTTGGGTTACCTTTTCTAAGAAAGTGAATGACAACTCACAATTATAATCCGTTGCTTGAGAAAATATGAGTCAGGAAGTTGTTGGACAGCAAGATACCTTTTGTTTGCTGGTTGACTTTAACTTATTGGTTCAGTCATCCATAACTTAACAAATTTTTTAAGTTAATTTAATTGGGTGGGAGCTAAACTCAAAAAAGGCTAAGATCTTGGCTTTCTGACTCTCAGAGCATGTTCAATGGAGTTTTAATTAATTTGTTTATTATATATTTTAATTTAAAATTTTTTAATTTTTTTCTTTTTCAATGGTAGATACCCATTAAGGATTCTTAATAAAAAAAATGAAAATATTTTATTTTAAATAGAATTTTATTTTCTCAAAATTTATAAACATAGTCAAAAAATTATTTCTTCCAATGATAAAATTTATAAATGTTGTACGCATGTTATTTTTTTTTCCTTGTCAAAAACATTATCGCCGAATGAATGGGTGGCACGTGTCACCTAAGAACCACTTCTTAAATCTCTTAATTAATGATCGGTTCTTAACAATATAACCAATTTTTATTTAATTTTAATCTATTTTGTCTTAAGAACTTGTATTAAAAATTACCATTGAACATGGTCTCAAAAGGCTTATCTAACAGAAATTGACAAACTTTGCGATGCGTTCCATTTAATTGGGTGGGAGCTAAACTCAAAAAAGGCTAAGATTGCATGGAGTGAAGTGTGCAAACCAAAGGCAGAAGGAGTTTTGGGTTTATTCCCAATTTCGGAAGCCAATAAGGTGAGCTGTTTAAAGCTTATATGGAGGATCTTGGCTGTTTACTTATCGTTATGGGTTAATTGGGTTCATATATTTAATTCGCAAAGGATTTTTCGGGATTGTAAAAAATACATCGTTATTGGGTTTTTGGATGTGGAAGAAACTGTTAAAATACATAGAAATTGCAAAAAAAAATCGTAATAGTGGGCATAAAGAATGGAGCAACCATCTCTTTCTTGCATGATATCTGGAGACCGAGAAGAAGGCTAATTGACATATCGGGTGCTAGGGGCTGTATTGATTTGGGGATTCACAATCTTGCAACCGTGGACATGGTCTTACAAATTCATCGACCTCGAAGACACATGTTGGAAAAGTATCATATCGTGGAGGGTATAATAGAAGAACAACAGAAAAGTGTATAACTCAAGAGGAAGATGTGGTTCTAAGGAGACTAATGATGATACTTTTAAGCTGAAATTCAAGTTCAAGGCAACTTGGAAATTGATCAGAGAGGGCTCGCCTATACAAGAGTGGTGGAAGGGGATATAGTTCGCTTATGATACTCCTAAGTATGCGTTTCACTCATGGTTAGCTTTTCAAAACATGTTGTCAAAGGGAAACTGCATGATTAAATGGAACATAGGTGTGGATGGCTCTTGCGTGTGCTCTATAAAAAGAGACATGAAAACTCGAAATCATCTTTATTTCACATGTATGTTTTTGAAGAAGTATGGTGCAAACTAAAACGAAACCTTCTAAGATCCAACTACACAATAATATAGAAAAGAATTTTAGATGTTGAATGCATCACAAGACACAAATCGTTTATTTCTCTTGCATTATGCATTCCTAATCTCTCTCCACACCATATGGCGGGAATGCAATAATCGTAGACATGAGGAGACACAAATAATGGCTCCATACAGTTAGGTCAAACCATTGACAAGGAAATCAGAATCCAGTTATCTTCTATCAGAGAGATGAGAAATTTTATATATGAATATAGAATGAAAACATGGTTTGCTCAGCGGTGAAAAAACTAAAGCTCCGATCATAGTTTAGATTTTTTGCTCACAATAAAAATTTTCATAAAAAAACACTTGTTGTAAAAATGATTTTTCTGTTTGAATAAATTTTGCATCTAATTTAAAAATATATATATAGAATCTTCAAAATAATATAAATCTATTCAATAAATTAGATGTTTACATAAAAAATAGCTTTATACCAAAGATTACGCATTTTTTCAACACTTTAATTATAAAAAATAAAATTATATATGTATTTCTTTCTGATAAGTTAGATGTACACGTACTAAAATAACATATTCTTGAAAAAATCATATTTTATTTTAAATAGCAAATAGAGTAAAATCGTTCAAAAATAATTGAAAGACACTAAAATGATTTTTTTTTTCTTTTTGTCACAGACACTAAAATGAATTTTTTACAGGTTTGTACCCTTGATATAAAAATTGTAAAAAAGAGAAAAGAAGATACGGACGCACTATAGTGACAGGCTCCATACAGATCAAGCCTATAGTGACACGTGGCATTGTTTTCTTTAGCAGAAGAAGAGGCGTTTGATTTCAGATTCTCTGAGTTGCGTATATTTCTTGTCTTTTGCATCTTTCTCTGAATACATCACCTTGTCTCTTTTTTCTTCTATTCATTCAGTAAAATTATTCGATTTTTTTTTGTTTCTAAAAAAATGGCAGTTCCGATTCGATCCTTCGAGCTGAACACTGGTGCGAAATTACCTTCGGTCGGTCTCGGAACCTACGGCGTGGTCCCAACAACAGTCGAACAAGCGATTAAGGTAATGATACACGTCGCTTCGGATCGAAATTTCGAGCTTTTTGTATTTGATTATAAAATTTAACTTTGGATACTTTCTCTTTCTCGATTCTAGATTGGATACAGACATATCGACTGTGCTTCAATTTACGGTAACGAAAAAGAGGTAAATTTCTGATTTTTAACAAAATTTTCTATAATGTATTCTCATCTTGACATGGATCTTGATCACGGTTCCTATTCCTTTCTTTTCATTTGGCAATGAAAACATGAATTTTGATTCAATTTTGTAACTTGTATACAAATTTGTGGGGTTAAAGTGTCCTGCTTCTCTGCTTATTTGGCTATATGAATCCATTTTTGTAGATTGGTATTGTATTGAAGAAGCTAATTGATGGTGGATTCGTGAAGCGTGATGAGTTATTCATCACTTCGAAACTCTGGTTTGTGTTCTTCTTCCTCTGAGCATGCTTTTCTTGTCTTGCACACACACATGTTCATGGTTTTTTTTCTTTTGTTATGTAGGTGCAATGATCATTTGCCTGAAGATGTACCTAAGGCACTAGACAAAACATTGCAGGACTTACAGATTGACTACGTTGATTTATATTTGGTACATACTACAACCTTAAAAGATGCATCTTAGGTTCTTATAATTCCCTTCATTTTGATGTGTATTTGCTTTTTTTGTTTGTTGAAGATGCATTGGCCAGTGAGTTTGAAGAAGGAATCACTTATCCCAACACCTGAAACGCTCACGAACACTGACATACCAACTACATGGAAAGCAATGGAAGCTCTCTATCACTCTGGAAAAGCTCGGGCAATCGGTGTGAGCAATTTCTCGTCGAAGAAGCTTCAAGATCTTCTTAACGTGGCGCAGGTAGTCCCGGCTGTTAACCAAGTGGAATGCCATCCAGTTTGGCAGCAACGAGGTCTTCATCAACTATGCAAATCCAAAGGAGTTCACTTATCCGTGAGTACACGAAATACACAGTTCTGCATTTACTATGTTTCCTAGTATGAAATTAACGTAGATGCCGTCATTGGTTTTGCGGTTGGTGATAGGGATACTCTCCTTTGGGTTCCCAATCTAAGGGAGAAGTCAGGCTAAAGGTTCTTCAGAACCAGATTGTCGCCGAGGTTGCAGAGAAACTTGGAAAGACCACCGCTCAAGTGGCTCTTCGTTGGGGACTCCAAATGGGTCATAGTGTTCTACCAAAGAGCTCGAAAGAGGCTCGGCTCAAGGATAATTTTGATGTTTTTGACTGGTCCATACCTGAAGATCTGTTTGTCAAGTTCTCTAACATTCCCCAGGCAAGTTTTTTCCTTTCTTCTTCTTTTGTTTCTATGATAGATTCTTAAGTAAGATCTCAAGTCACTAAGAAAAATCATTCACCATAAAGAAACACCCTTCATTGTCGATTGTTATAGATCATTGAACGATGGTTCTTTAAACTCTTGCAGGAGAAGTTAATCCAAGGTGCTGATTTCACGCATGAGACTCGCGGCTTTTATAAGACCGTAGATGAGCTATGGGACGGTGAAGTTTGAGAAACATCATCCAGACATGAATGACATCGAATTATAAGATGTTTATATAATCCTTCATGTTGGTTCTCAGTGAGATTCACTACTAACACATGAAATGTCATGTGGTTTACTGTTATTACTCTTCACTCTGTAAACAATAAAATGATTTCAACTACAAACTCAACATAACAGTCCACTCCAAATGTTCTGTATAAACTTCGATAACTTGCACTCTTAACATTTGTGAAGGTGAAGTTCATTCTTTCTTATTCAATCCGAGGCCCAAAATGTTTTTCTTGCCTAACTTTATGTACTTTTTCATCAAAAATTACATAACGTTTTAAAACGATATTTTTATTGTGAACAAAAAAAAAATGAATTTGAGAAAGGCCATGTTTTCTGGAGTAATAAAAACGAGACATTTTAACCCATAATATTCTCCAATTTTTTTCTTTTTTGTTATATTCTCCAATTTTTTCTCTTCAAAGGGAATGACAAGGTCGCCGACATAAAAAAGGAAGACGTGTCACTTGGACGATCACAAATTACTAGGACGAGCAAATCTAAACGAGCGAATATGATGGGAAAACGGCAATTTGGACCTTGACTTTTCCCAATTTCTAGACAAATTTGACTGGATCTATCGAATTAAGGATTCAAATTTGTGTGTTTCCGTTGACGATTTTTTACTAGAACAACGAGAACAACGAGACCACATCGTTTTAAACCAAGAAAACCAAACGATGTAATTCATATGTCAGTCTAAGCATTATTTCGTTAACATTGACTAATCGGATCTTGAAGATATTAAATTTAAATTATTTTTGAATTCGGATCAAAATAAGCTATGTATAAAATATTCCAATAATTTAATGTACTTTGAACAGTAACCCATGTTTTGGAAAATTTTGAAAACTAATTTTTTTTACATTTAAAATTACCAAAATACCTTAAATAAATTAAACCTATAAATTACTTTAATTTGGACAAAATCATCACATGATTTTAATAGTTTAATGGATGTTAATACTTAAGAATAAAAAAACAAAAATTAGAGAAACGCATAATTGAGAAGGTGACCTATATGATTTCTCAATTTGACGAAAGTATGAACTTTTATTTGTTTCCTCTCTCTTTTCATTTATTGGTTACTATTTACTCTGAATTTGTGGTGTGATTTTGGAATTTAGTATTTTTCTGTTTTTTTTTCTTTTTTGGTGGCTTATGATTTTGAATTTCTCATTTTTACTTAATTGACCTTTTTATCTTTGTTTTGATATCTTCTAGTTCAAATTGGTAACCTCTTTTGCAAATGAGGTATAGTTCAACTGCTCGTTTGTTACCAATCAAACGGTCGTTTGTTACCAATCAAACGGTCGTTTGAAACAGACGGTTAAAACAGTCGTTTGCAAACGGACGATTGATAAAAAGGTCGCTTGAACTAGACATGAGCATTCGGGTTCGGTTATCGAGTTCTTGGTTTTAGGAATATAATACCTATTCTAATATTTAGAAATTTTGGTTCAATTTCGGTTATCCGAAATATTCATACTCGAAATACTTAAAGATTATGCGAAATATTCATAATTACAGTTGTTTTTTTTTCATTTAGTTTGATTTAATTATTTTGAACTCTAATTATCCAAATTTTTAGAAAAAATTTATAGCTAATTAAATTGGTTATTTTTATCCAATATATCCACAATACCCAAATTGATCGCAAAAATTGCCTAATATATGAATATATTAGATTTTAAATCTAAGTATTTTTAGGTTAATTTATGTTTCAGGTATTTTAGGTAACCGATCAATTTTTGGTGTGGTTCGTTTTCTAAGTAAATAATTGTGATATATATATTTATTTATAATTTATATTATTAAATTCAAATTATTTTTCAATGCATTATATTTTAAAATCATTTAAAAAATTTATTACATAATTTATTTAATTATAATATTCAACCGATCGCTACGACAACTTTATATTTGAATTGTTCTCTATTATCCAATTGCCTTATCTAACCACTGAATATAACCGTCTTGTTTCAAACGATCCTATGTTCAACCGCTCAAAAAATTTCAACCGCTCGTTTCAAACAGGATCACCAATCAAACCCTCTATGAAACAAATATGAAATCACCATCATCATGCAAGTCAATTAACATTTTTAATCTTTAATTTTAAAAATATGAACGTTGAATTATATTAATTAATCTGAAATGAAAACTTTTTTAAATACGATTAAATAGCAATATGTATATATCTATATATCTATTAAGAATGTTTAATCTAAATCTAAGTAAACACCTTTGTTTCTTTAAATTATTTTAATGTAGAAAATAAAAAAAAAATAAAAAAAAAAAATTTATGTTTTTTTTAAATATATGTTTTCATATTAGGATATTATTGTTTTTTTCTCCAATTAATAAATTATATTTTAAAATTTTCAAAATATGGATTACTTTTCAAATTTTATAAAAATTTCAGAATATTAAACCAAATCTCCCTATATAAAAGTTTAAATCTAAAAATGCTCGACATGAAAAGTCGTGTCCGAATTAACCGTTTTCCCCGAGTAAGATAGATCCACGTAATAGTCAATATCTGACGTGGCAATTCTGAAAATTCAAGAGAAGAACTCAATTTCCCCACGAATCTCCCGCTTCTGTCGTTCTCACTCCTCACTCTATTTATGTTTTGGTTGAATAATGGAAGTTGTGAAATGCAAATTACATTGAACCACCACCAAAGATCTTTCTTATTAATCTTACAATCTCTTATCAAATCACCATCAGAGATCTTATTAACCTCTTTTAATGGCGAACGCGAGCAAATTCTTCGAGCTCAACACCGGAGCTAAGATCCCGTCGGTTGGTCTCGGAACATGGCAAGCCTCTCCTGGTCTCGTCGGCGATGCCGTCGCCATCGCCGTTAAGGTTCGTAAACTCACTTGGTTCCGATCTCCTTAAGTTTTTGTCATAGATTCTTCGGTTTGGTGATTCGAAATTCGAAACAACGACAGTTCTCTCTGTTATAACTGGATGTGTGAAACTGAAGATGTTTTGTCTTAATTCTTATTCGCAGATCGGTTATCGTCATATTGATTGTGCTCAGATCTATGGCAACGAAAAAGAGGTAGGTAGATCACTAATATGATCGGTTTCGGTACATTTTTTTCGGGTTTTTGGTACCAAGCCTATAAGTCCCATTCGGGTTTATTTATTTTTTCGGGCCGGGTTCGGTTCCTTTTGGGTTCTGTTCGAGTTCTGGTTTCTCTACAGACTCTCTTGAATCTTGTTGCTTTCCTATTTTTGTCTGGTTGTGTTTCCTAGGCCTAGATGTGGATAAGATATCTCGAAAAATGCAGTATTTGTGATTCGATTTATTTTTTAAGGATATCTAATTTTAAGATTTACTATGATTAAAAAAATTTCGGATATCCGGAATGATGGATATTTAGATTTTTACTGGATATTTGCGGATATCTGGATCTTCACGGATATTCATTTTAAACAAAAAAAAATTAAAACACCATAATATTTGTTTAAAAAAAAAGTTTGAGTATAAGGTTTTTTTTTGGGTTGAAATATAAGGTTTAGACTAATTAATCAATAAATATATGAAATGGGTCTAATTTTATTAGATAAATTTTTTAAAAGATGAAAAGTGAAAGATTAAAATGGTAAAAAATGAAATATATATTTTTTATTTAAAAAATATATTTCAAATAAAGTTAGTATCTATCTATTTTTATTATAAATATATTCACCAAATATATTTAAAAGTTAAAAAATGTAAATATACGTTATAAATCTACCATATTAAATGTATATATAAGTAATATACAGATCAGATCGGATTTTTGGATTTTTAAAACTAGTATTTGTGATTTGCTTCGGTTTAGACGGATACTAAATTTTAGTATTAGCTTCGCTTTGATTCCAAATGGGATATCTAGATTTTTCGGATCGGAACGAATAGTGAATCGAGCAGAATTTAACGGATAATTTGCCCAGCCCTAGTGTTTCCTATGAAGATACCTGAAACCTCTTTCTTTGTCCTGCACAGATTGGGGCAGTTCTGAAAAAATTGTTTGAAGACAGTGTAGTGAAACGCGAGGAGTTGTTCATCACCTCCAAACTTTGGTATATTTTGTTTATCTAATGTACACTATGTGAATAAAGTGTAGCTTTAATCTTGAAATTGTGTTATCATCAAAAGGTGTAATGATCATGACCCGCAAGATGTGCCTGAGGCATTGAATAGAACTCTACAGGATCTTCAGCTTGACTACGTCGATCTGTATTTGGTAAGCATCACTTGGATGTAACAACTATGCGATTTATCTTTAAGAAGTGTGCAAATCAGTTCTATATATATATCATTTCTGCTAATGGGAATCGAATGTTCGATTATAGCGTAACAGTTTGTTTGTGTGATCTTTTTGAAGATGCACTGGCCTGTACGGATGAAGAAAGGTTCTGTTGGAATTAAGCCCGAGAACCTTTTGCCTGCCGATATTCCTAGTACATGGAAAGCGATGGAAGCACTCCATGATTCGGGCAAGGCACGAGCCATAGGTGTAAGTAATTTCTCCACCAAGAAACTAGCTGATCTCTTGGAGTTAGCTCGTGTTCCTCCTGCAGCTATTCAGGTCGAATGTCATCCATCTTGGAGACAGACGAAGCTACGAGAGTTTTGCAAATCCAAAGGGATTCACCTCACTGTAAGCATTTACTCATTTGACCAAGTTGATTACTTTCTCACTTCAAAAAAGAAGAACTATACGTTATACATACATTGATTGAATATTCTTGCAGGCGTACTCGCCATTGGGTTCTCCAGGAACAACGTGGCTCAAGAGCGATGTTTTGAAGAATCCGATACTAAATATGGCTGCGGAAAAACTCGGAAAGTCTCCTGCGCAAGTTGCGCTTCGCTGGGGACTCCAAATGGGTAACAGTGTACTTCCCAAAAGTACCAATGAAGGAAGAATTAAAGAGAACTTTGATGTTTTCGATTGGTCAATACCCGAGGATCTGTTCACAAAGTTCTCTGAGATTGAACAGGTACTTTGTTGGTTCTTTACAATTCATTACATAAACTTAGTTGCTCTGTTCTTCCTCTGCTTGATCTAGAAATTGAGAGTTATGTGTTTGGATTAAATGCAGGCTAGGTTATTGAATGCTTCCTTTTTCGTTCATGAGACACTGAGCCCTTACAAGTCTCTTGAAGAATTATGGGATGGTGAGATATGATATTACGCTGATCTTTTTGTTTTTGTCAATAATGGGAGCTTTCTCTGTCTATCATGTTGAACTTATCTCAGTTTGTTCAATCACTGATACAAATTTACAATCAATTTAAAATTCTGTTTTTTAGTTTTTGATTTTTCTTCGATTTACAAATTCTGAGTGTCTTGATCTTTGTTTGTTGTAACGTTATTCGATTAATAAAGAAGAATTTAGTATTTTTCAAACAAATCAAATACCTTTTCCCGAGCAGAACTCGAATTTATACTTTTACAAGCAATTCTTTTATATGTTTACAGAGAGATCCTTCTAGAATTCTTAGATCTGCAATTATGTCTTTTTAGTCGAGATCTTTCCCTATATAAACTTTAGCACGAGAAAATACATATACATAAACTTTGGTATCTCAAACCGAAATCTACATCAATGACACAGAGCAATTTGCAAACATGCGATTATGTGAAACTTGAGACACATACATACATAGATTATAGATATATGCGTGTAACGGAAAACAAAGTCAAAAATCAAAACATACCAAAAAACCAAACAAGTAAAAAAATCCATCACAAAAGAAACTATTCTTCATTCAAGGAACCCGCGACCGTTCCAAGGATCGCAGTAGCTGCTAGTTGACCGGTTGCAGCCAAGAGTGCTCCAAAAACTCCCACCTTTTTCTTCTTACCCTTACTTGAACCTCCATTGGGATCCGCTTTTGGAGTTTCCGCTTTTGGAGAATCCGGTTTCACGTACGGATGCTGATGATGTTGATGGTGATGGCCACCATAAGGATCAGGGTATGGCACGTACGGACCCATATGTGGATAAGCATAGGGAATTCCTTGACCATAGTGGTGCAGGCCGGACGATGGCTGTCCCGCAGGGGCATGCAGGCTTCTCTGTTGTGTTACCGTTGCATCCATAGACGAGGCATGCATTGGAACGTGCACGCAAAGCGGGTGAGATTCAAAACTGCAGTGGTTGCATTTGTAGAACATCCCTTGGATGTAACCTCGGCAAACATAGCACGAGCGTTCGTGCATATGGGCGGGACCGCTGATCAGACCGAGCTCATGATCGGGCCCGTGGCACGAGTTTCTGAGGCTTTGAGGACAAGTGGCGCAATATTCGTGGAGATCGTAGTCGCAGTCGTTGCACCGGTAGGTCTTGCTGTTGCCGTACAGTTTGCAACCATTGCACGTGTATGTTCCAACACCGTTGACTTCGGACAAGGGATGGTTATGCGAGAAATGGTTAATCGTGTGCTGTTCTGACATATCTCCTGCCGTTTTGGGGTTTGAACTGGAGAGAGGTAACAACCAAAAGGCTTTTGATGCTTATTATCAAAAGAAGTATTTGCAAAATATGTAACCAAAAAGTATTGTATTATTGATACAAAACTTATTACTTTAGTTGACTTTGGTGGAGTTGACTGATAAGACGGAAGAAAAGGTCACTTATATTATAATTTTTTTCTGTTTCAAATTGTTGATACTATATAGGAATTTAAGTTGAAATATTCAGTTACATGACTTGTTTTCAATTTGGACGTGTCTTCAAGTTTTCAACCATTACGGTATAGTGGTAATGAATTATACATATATAAAACTTAGCCGGCCGGTGCCATATGTTTTAAATCAAAAACAGTTTAGTTGCTTGGTACATATAATCTTGACCTGTAATAGCACCATCAAAATTCAAACTTGCATAATGTATAAATAATAATAATAAAAAAATCTTATACACAGTTTTAATTTTAAAGTAATAAGCTCACGTTTGAACAAAAAAAAGAAGTAATAAGCTCACAATTGAACATTGGCTCAAGAAACTGAAAATGTCTACAAAAACTGATATTAAACAAAAAATAAAATAAAATAAACGGTTTAATGTAAATTTTTGATTCATTTTATATTTGTCAGACAAAAAATAGCATTTTTTATTTTATTTTTAACATATTTGTTTGATTTTAAACACTATTCCAACATAATTTGAAGGAAATAAAGGCCCAAGTCTGACCGACAAATGATGGGCTAAGCAAAACCCATTCCGCTTCTTCTTCTCTCCTCTTGATCAGTCTCACTGAATTGCGTGTTGATTTCAGGAGAAACATTTCGTAGCTCTGATAATAATGGCGGATGAAATCAGATTCTTCGAGCTCAACACCGGAGCCAAGATACCATCGGTCGGTCTCGGAACCTGGCAAGCTGATCCTGGCCTCGTCGGAAACGCCGTCGAAGCCGCTATTAAGGTTCGTCTGCGATTTACAGCTTCGTAGTCACTGATTCCTCTTTTTGTGTCTGTTAAGTCAATAACTATATACCTAAATTGATTCACACATTTCATCGGAAAAACTGAAGATTCTTCAACTATGCAGATCGGTTATAGGCACATTGATTGTGCTCAAATCTATGGCAACGAAAAGGAGGTAACCAAAAATCATCGATTAATGGTTATGGTTTAAGCAAATTGTCGTTTCGGATTTCAATTCCATAGGAACAATTTCTTGCTCCTGTAGATTGGATTAGTCTTGAAGAAATTGTTTGATGATGGAGTCATTAAGCGTGAGGAGATTTTCATCACATCGAAACTCTGGTATTCTGCATCACTGTGCTTTAACTACCTTTATAGATTGTTTCTTCTTTCGTTATCAGTTTACAAGTGTATGTAGCTTTTAACTTGGTTACCTGCTCATATGAAAGGTGTACTTATCATGCTCCTCAAGATGTGCCTGAGGCATTGAAGAGAACTCTACAAGATCTGCAGCTTGACTACGTCGATCTGTATCTCGTAAGTAATAATATATTAGAAAACCGTGTTTTGTTTTCCGTTAGAGAATTATCCATGTGCGTTTCTATCAAACAAGACTTGCAGCGATCCATTGACTTGAATTTGCCAAACCATTTCGATTGACCAGTAGTTGTTGTGATCCTTTTGAAGATCCACTGGCCTGTTAGCCTCAAGAAAGGTTCTACTGGTTTTAAGCCAGAGAACATTTTGCCAACTGATATTCCTAGCACATGGAAAGCAATGGAAGCACTCTTTGATATGGGAAAGGCCCGAGCTATTGGTGTAAGCAATTTCTCCTCAAAGAAACTAGGAGATCTCTTGGACGTGGCTCGTGTCCCTCCCGCTGTTAACCAGGTGGAATGTCACCCTTCATGGCAACAAACTGTTCTCAGGGATTTCTGCAAATCTAAAGGCGTTCACCTCTCCGTATGTAGAACAAACATGTCCATATCCTTTTTGCAAATCTGACAAAAGATCTCAGAAAATTAAACATTCGTTGATATTTTTGTAGGGATACTCTCCGTTGGGTTCTCCAGGGACAACATGGCTCAAGAGCGATGTTCTGAAGAACCCGATTATAGGGGTGGTTGCTGAGAAGCTCAGCAAGACTCCTGCACAAGTTGCATTACGCTGGGGTCTCCAAATGGGTCAAAGTGTTCTTCCAAAAAGCACCCATGAAGACAGGATCAAACAGAATTTTAATGTCTTCAATTGGTCCATACCTGATGATTTGTTATCCAAGTTTTCTGAGATTGAGCAGGCAAGTTATTTTCCGCTCATCGCAGTCCAAATAGGTTAAAACTGTTCTCTGTTTTGCTCCTACGCTCGGGGTATCTGAAGTTGAAGTTGTGTGTTTCAATGCTGCAGGGTAGGTTGGTGAGAGGCATGTCATTTGTTCATGAGACGAGTCCTTATAAGACTCTTGAAGAACTTTGGGATGGTGAGATATGAGATTCATCGGAATAGATCATTCCATGTGCCAAATCATTCAACAATATGTCATTGATCGAGTCAGTAGTAATGCAAGTTGTTTCTTACAGAGAGGTACAACATTTACTCATAAACTCCCTTCCAGTATACCCACGTTTCCAGTTTTTTCTTCAGAGAAGACATTGCTGTTCCATTTATATTCGATGCCAATCCATTATTAGGAAGTTTGTATGCAAGTTATACTAGTATGTTGCGTATATTTGAAGATGGTAACACGTACATTTTGTATATTTATTGTATAACACGAAAAAGAAAGCAAACATAAACACTAGAGAAATAAGACATAATGGCGTGCCGCAGGAGACGAGCCATTTCAAAAGACGTCAGCTAGTAATTTAGCGGCTGGATCACAAATCAGATTGCAGACAACACCAACCGATAGAGTCGTCAGTCGCATGAGACACAACGGTAGGTCTCCCCAAAGCCGTAGGTGTTGCAGCCATTGCATGTGAACTCGCCATATCCGTCAACCTTGGTTAATGGATGGACATGGGTGAAATGTTAGATGACATTTCCTTGATTTTTTTTACGTTTCCTTGAGAATGGGTAGGATTAATAGGTTTCCTAGCATTGTTTGGGAAATAAGCAAGACCTTTCGGATTAGTACGTCATGGTTACATTTTGTCAGACCTTATCAAATTGGAGAGTAGTTGACTTGGCTTGGCTTGTTGACTGACCATATTTGCCTATATGGTCAACGTGGTCCCTTTTTTTTAATAATGTAGGACTTAAGAAAGGGAAAGAAGTTCAATTGCTTGTTGATGAATTAAGACGCAAACTAAATTCCATGTAAGAAAATGTTGAATACCAATCGCAGCTGGTGCATACCAATTAACGCACTCCACGTGAACATTCACGTTGCACGGATCACACGATTGTACCGCCATGACAATATCGCGCCTTGCAAACCATGCTCGTTCCACATTGGCGAACCTTGGTGAGGCACGCACAAACTGACGTTGCTTTGTGTAGAGTGGATGTAAATCGATAAGGTTTGGGCAAACGGGAATATAGGACGGGAGTTAACGGGAACAGGAAGAGATACGTGGTCAAGAATTTGAAAACCAAAATAATTGTTCAATTCGTGTCTCATTTAAAATCTAGGACGGGATGAGAATTAAAAATGACAATTGTAAAAATCAACACATATTTGTCCATTATTCATTTCCTACTAACACATCATAATTAAATTAACCAAGAAACAAATAAAAACAAAGTTGGCTGTATAGTGTTACTTAATAATAATAACTTCAAAGTTTTTTTTTTTTTTGATAAAGACAGGTATATATATCTCTTATATCTTCAAAGTTAATAAAACAGATTGTGTATACTATTTTTGTACAACGATATAATTCAAATATTGAAATAAGCAATGAGTTATTTGTTCATGAGACGAGCCTTATAAGACTCTTAAAGAACTTTGGGACGGTGGGATATGAGATCATTCCATGTGTCAAATCATTCAAGAATTTGTGATTGATCGAATCATTAGTAATGCAAGTATTTTCTTACAGAGAGGTACAACATTTACTCTTAAACTCCGTCCGGTAGCCCCACGTTTCCAATATTTACTTCAGAAAATATATTGCTGTTCCAATTATATTCGATGCCGATTCAGTATTCCTAAGTTTGATTGCTAGTTATTTAGTATGTTGCCTATATATGAAGATGGTAACACCTACCATTTGTATATTTATTATATAACACTAAAAAAAAGCAAACACAAACAATAGAGAAATAAGACATATAATGGCGTGACGTTGGAGACGAGCCATTTCAAGACTTGCCGACTAGGCCCCTAGAAATCAGATTGCAGACAACTGAATTTATGGCATTCTTGATAAATTTCACTTACAACTATTGTGTATTCTGTTATTTTTGCAAATCGTTACTAAATTCTCCTACATTTTTTTGTTGAAATGAATATTAAATTATGTTCACACAATACAGTCACTGTTACTCTCGATCAAAGTCACTGGAGTGCGTTTCATTAGCTGTTGTGACGGGTATTCAACATTTTCTTATTGAAAACAATTTATATTTTTAACAATTCAACATTTTCTTATTGAAAACAATTTATATTTTTAACAAATTAAGGAGTATTAAACTCTAATATGTAAGTCTAAACCATCACAAATACACGTAAAATATTCAAAACAATACATTTATTTTGTATATTTATTTATTTGTTTTGAAGATAACTTATTCCATTATTTATGATATTTTTATCCGTTTTTCACTATTATTGTCATCCTATTTTTTGAGTTTCCTCATTTCTATTAACTTTAATTACTCCAAATTTTTTTATTTGGTTATAATTTTCATTAGTTTTTTTAAAGAAGTGTTTAAAATTATTCATTCATATCATATCATCATTTTTTTTTGAAAATTTAGGGATACTAAACCCTAACATGGGAGCCTAAACCCTCACAAATTGAAGTAAACATTGAAAACAATACATAGATCCTAAATCCTAAACTATAGCATCGTAGCCTAAACATTACAATATTTATTGTGTCTTTATAGAAATTTGAATATCTCTTAGCATGAACCATGTAGCAAAATTGAAGTAGTAATTTACCAAGGATACTTTGATTTGCAATTAACAACAATCATGGATGTGATTCATTCTGTTACTTTCTCCTTAAGAGAAGTTTAAACGGAATACTAACTTGCTTGTACTAACTTTAAAGAAAACTCAAAATTGGTAAAGTTAAAGCATGTAGAGGGACAATGCCAAACCTTAGTGTATGTTTTTGACATTAAAGTGTGAGAAAATACAAACACCACAAATTTTAATATGTTTCTTCATCACATCCAGATCACAACGATGATTTTTGTAGTTATAATGACATAAAATGATGCAAATCAAAAGATATATTTTCTGTAAGGCCATCCTTTGTTTTTCTTTTCATCAAAATTTTCTCTAGTTCATAAATAATTATAGTTTCTTTCATCAATAAATTTAAAATTTCATAATAAAAAAACATAAAATTTGACACTTCAGTATTCATATATTGTTCAAATTATAGTCATTTTTGTTTGTTTTCAAAGAGAAAATTTTCAGAAATCCTAACATTGTATTAATTTATTAATACCAAAACTATAAAACATAAATGAAACAACCCGACCCAAAAATTTAAAATTTACTCTTTCGGATTACTATCATCACTGATAATAATCTTCAATGGGCCAAACACAACAATGCAGAAACAAATAGACTAATCAATAACAATCAATCAATAAATCCCATACTTTATTAATTCACTAAACCGTTCAAAAACCAATATCAATCAATAACCAATGACAGTTCCAGAAATTACTAGCAACCTAGCAATTCTAACAACACAACCACTCAACGAGACTCTAGATCATCTTCTCTTGTCGGCCATGATTCCACGATCACATTTTCTCTTTACCTGCAATACATAGCAAAAAGAGTTGCGCGAGTATTATCACAAATACTCAGCGACGCGGTCATCCCGTCTATAGATTATACACACATGCATAAGCAAGAGATACAATACAAGGATGAGCATACAACAAGCATACACGAAACAATCAAACACGAACCAGTCCAGGAGCACTTTGTCGATCGACACAACCACTAGGTGTCGATCGACACAACCACTAGGTGTCGATCGACAGACTTCACTTGTGTCGATCGACACACCACCATGGTGTCGATTGACATGATGCACCTGTGACGATCGACACAAAGCAAGTGTGTCGATCGATACGACATCGCAGAACAGAGAACGAGCCTATCCTCTCATGGCTCGAACTCTCATGCGATCCATCGATCTCCTGCACGATTCATCCACAAAACACACGAAATCTAATCCAAACAACCACAATCAATCATATTCTATCTAATCCTTTATCCAGATAAACCTACGGTCACGCACTCACCTCGAAAATAATTTAAAAGAGGAAGAACGACGAAGAACACACGAATCAGCCTCTGATTTCATCCTCCCAGACCCGAAATCCACCTAGCAATGATCCCTCCTCGTTCCTAATAACCTTCCACGCAATCACAAGCCTCAAGAACGATCAATCCTTCTCAAAATCACCAGAACTCTCTCAATCTCTCTGATTCTGATTTCCTCTCTGTTTTCTTCTGATTTTTGGCCAAAAGAAGACAAAACGCGACTGTTCACGCTTACATATCGAACCCTAGGATTCCCTAAACCGATCGCCAAACCGCGCGATCGAAAATCAAACCTGTTGGTTCAATTTAACCCCGTGTCGATCGACACACCTCACCTGTGTCGATCGACACACCTCACCTGTGTCGATCGACACAACACCCAGAACACGACTTCTCATAAGTCCAGAACGACACGTGTCGATCGACACACACACCCTGTATCGATCGACACCCAACCAAAATCCACTTTTTGGTTTACGGGCGTTACAATAAACTCAAATACACAGAGGTCACAAACTATGATCCTTAAAAATAGGAAAAGAAGAATTAAAAGCTCGTGACTTTGATGGATAAAATCTTTGACATTTTCCTTTCAACAACTATCGAAGATCCCAAAAAAACACAAAAACTCGAAGAATCTAGAATAAACGTATGAATTTTTCATACATCAAAATATAACCAACATGAAAAAATCTCACAAAAATGTTTTCGTTTGTAAGAATATTCACATCAAACACACAAAATTGGGTCCAAATTATTTACCACACTCCCAATATTTTGTGTGGTCGAATAAATGGATTCCAAATCGGGTGGAACGGGATGAGTAGGTGAGATGTTTTTCATGGATCATTTAGTACGTTTGGAAAGCACGCATTGATAAATTTTTCGACAATTTTGACCGATCTCCGCAGGATATCCGCGGGTTCGATCTGGTTCAATCTCAATATAAAGAAAATTTTTCTCTTTTAAAGACACCTAAGCATCCACATGTCACTTACACATCATATTTATTTGGTTTTATAGTTTTCAATATTAAATTTGATACACACATTAATTACATTTTTTTCAGTATATTTGATTACTAGAGGAATCTATATATATAAAGAAAACTTTTCTCTCTTCTTATGAAGACACCTAAGCATCCACATAGTTATTTGGTTTTATGAATTTCAATTTAAAATTTGATACACACATTAATTATATTTTTGTCCAATATATTCAATTAATAGAGAAATTTGAAAAGTCATTTTTCTTATTTTAAAGAAAATCAAAAATCAAAAAATTTATATTAATATAGTTAAATAAAATAATTAGAGGTTTATTTTTTAGATCAAACAAAAATTAAGTGAATGAGTCTATATACAGATATGTACATCTTGTGATGCTGGTTGAGTACTTTTAATCATAACCACGGTAAACTCAAAATCTATATATATAAAAAAAACTTTTCTCTCTTCTCACATGAAAACACCTAAGCATCTACATGTCAGTGACACATCATATTTTATTTGGTTTTATAGTTTTCATTTTAAAATTTGATACACACATTAATTACATTTTTGTCCAATATATTCGATTACTAGAGGAATTTGAAAAGTTATTTTTTTTATTCTAAAGAAAATCAAAAATCAAAAAATTTATATTAATATAGTTAAATAAAATTATTAGAGGTTTATTTTTTAGATCAAACAAAAATTAAGTGTTATTATAAGAAAGAAACAAAAAAACATCAAGATATTAATACATAAATGCGAGACGATATATCATGTAATGAAACTACTATTTTAAAATTTAATATATCTTTCGATATAATAAGACATCCAATTCAAAAGTCGTCGTATGACAAATTTGTTATATAGTTGTTATCATTTGCAAAAGGGTTTTTATATTTCATTAAATTTATAGATTTAAAAATTAGAATTTGAAAGATAATTTAATATTATGAAAGTTAGAGTTCAAAAGTTACAATGAAAATATATATAGTTTAAGAAAATAACACAAAAGTAAATAATGAAACTTACATCAACATAAAAAATGTAATATATGTTAACTATATATAAAGAAAGCTTTTCTCTCTTCTCATGAAGACACCTAAGCATCTACATGTCATTGATACATCATATTTTATTTAGGTTTTATAATTTTCAATTTAAAATTTGATACACATTAATTACATTTTTGCCCAATGTATTCGATTATTAGAGGAATTTGAAAAGTAATTTTTCTTATTCTAAAGAAAATAAAAAATTCCAAAATTTATATTAATATAGTTAAATAAAATTATTAGATGTTTATTTTTTAGATATTATAAGAAAGAACAAAAATAAAATCAAGATACTAATACGTAAATGCGAGACGATATATCATGTAATGAAACTACTATTTAAACTAATCTAAAATTTAATATATCTTTTCTTTCGATAAAATAAACGTCCAATTCAAAAGTTATTGTATGACAAATTTGTTATATAGTTTTTTTTTTTCATTTGCAAAAAAGCTTTTGTATTTCGTTAATTTTATAGATTAAAAAATTAAATTTGAAAGATAATTTAACATTATGAGAGTTAGAGTTCAAAAGTTACAATGAAATATATATAAGTTTAAGAAAATAAAACAAAAGTAAATAATGAAAGTTACATCAACATAAAAAAAATGTAATCTATGTTAACTAAAAAAAATATTAATATAAACAAAACGTAAAAGAGTTAATTTTTTAATGATAAAATATTAATACATTAAAATACCATAAACTAATTAAAAACATACATAAAAATGAATAAATATTTTCATATATTAGATTTTTCAAATAAATATAATATTATTTTATTTTTAGTTAATTAAATAACTAGTGAAACAAAAACTCACCCACCACGCGGCATATTTTAGTGATAAATAAATGAAGAGTCTAAGAGTTAAAAACATTTCTTCTTTTTAACACTCTTTTCATAATTAAAATCTACGTAAAAATGGTAATGGCTAGCGTTTTTTTTTTCCGGATTAGTTCACTTAGTTCAAATAAGTGATAACTTTTGTTTTAAAAAATAAAATAAAAAGTCTTTTCATAATTTTTGTAGGGATACACTCCGTTTGGGCTCTCTAGAGACAACGTGGCTCAAGAGCGATAGTATGAAAAAGCTGATTCTAGGCGACACTCGGCAAGACTTTTGTAGCAGGAGTTGCATTACGCGGGGGTCTCCAATTGGGTCAAAGTGTTCTTCCAAAAAGCACCCATGAAGACAGGATCAAACAGAAAAGGCAAGTTATTTCCAGGTCAAAACCATTCTTTGTTTTGATCCTACGCTCGGGTTATCTAATGTTGAAGCTGTGTGTTTCAATGCTGTATGAGACGAGTCCTTATAAGACTCTTGAAGAACTTTTGGACGGTGAGATATGAGACTCCTCGAATAGATAACAATTTGTGATCGATCGAGTCATAAGTAATGCAAACTGTTTTTTACTAAGAGGTACAATATTTAGTCATACACTCTCTCTGGGAGTCCCACGTTTCCAGTATGTTCTTCAGAAAAGACATTGCTGTCCCAATTATATACCATGCCGATCCATTTTTTTTTTTTTTTGTTTGTTTTTGTAACCAAAAATACATTTATTATGATAACCGTTACAAGCCACGATCGAAATCATGCATTTTTTAAAAGATATTACACGGACATGTAAAGATTGGATTACATATAATGTAATACTAGCAAACGAATTTTCCACCTCGTTTGATTTGAAAAAACCAAAAGGGAAATTTAGTCACATCCAACACGGTTCCCACGTCCTCTGTTTCCCCGTCCACCAGATTTGGAAGATGCTTGCATCTCCTGAATTTTGATGGAAGGCTTCACCGGTCTTTTACAAAGGAGTCTTTGTCCGGATGGGGTAATAAGATCCAACATATCATGATCTACATCCTGACAGGACCGGCCCTGAGATAATGGGGGTATGAAACAAAAACTAAAAAAAGAGCCACTATATCGTATCGTGAAAAACATAACAAAAATAAATTTTCATACAAAAATGTCAAATATAACATAAATTCAAATTTTTACCAAATAAATAATGATTGAAATGAATTACCTGTCATGGCTGGTTTATGGCTAGATGTTGATGGAGATTAGAAAAGAATAGATGAGATGATCGGTGATGAGTCTGTGACGCCGAGGTAATACCCGAAGTCAAAAATCAAAAATCCTAATCTGATAACTTTTTTTTCCTTTTCTATTTTATGGATTTTTCTATTAGTTGGGCCCATTAGAAATAAACTTGTTTATTGGATCCATATAAATAAAAAACGTGAGCTCTTTTTGGAATGACAAAACAACTAAACAGTTTCAATAAAGATTTCTTCTTCTTATATGGGCCACTTCGATTTGAGGGCCAAAGCCAATGTTTCACTAGCTCTGTTTAGGGCCGGCCTTGCATCCTGATCATATAAATCCTCCACCACATCCAAGAAATCCAATGCTATGAACCGGTTAGACACTCTAGGAACAACACCATTAGTGCACTCAAAAGCTTAAACTCTTAGTATATTAGCTAGAGCAGCAAGTGTCGTAGAAGTTTTTACTAGGATGAATTAAAAGAATCATCAGGCTAAGAAATTGGTGACAGAGCCATTGTAGTTGGAGATCAAGCAATGATAAAGCATGAGGCAGCGTCTTTTGTGGCTGAAATTAGGCAAACAGAAGCGTCATTATAGCATCCTTCTCAACCGATTGAACTAAGACATTTACTTCCTTGCTTGTATCTGCTTCCACAATGACATTGGCAGCCTCTGGAATCAAGTTAGCATTTGGTTCTGGAACCTTTTTTATCAATGACCGTGTGATGAAAAGTTGTTCCTTTCACTGCATAATTAGAGGTAGAAGTTGTACCAAGTGCCTTTGAAGCATTATAAGAGTGTTATTTTTTCAACACAAATAGAAGGTGTTGGAAATTGGTTTAGTTCTTAGCTCGATTTAGAGTTGGTTAAATTCAATTGAGGAATCAGAAGTTGGTTTAGCTTGGTTATTGTATTCTGGTTATTGAAGGATCAAGACGGTTGCGTTTTGAAAAAGAAGTCTCCTTGATCTTATCTACAAGAAAACAAATAGAGATCAGATCATCGGCTCGAGAGAAGCTCAAGAGGTTGTTGCATGCGATATGGTTTGTTACATCGATTCATTGTAACTGATTTCGTTTTGCAATTCCTTTGGTGAGTGATAGAGAGAACAATCGGGTTAGCTCTAGGATCTCTGAATCTTTCTTTGTATCTTCTTCTTTGGGTAGAGAGAGAAAGCTGTTGAGAGTTTAGGTTTGGGTGTGAGATCGAAAAACAACTTTCCAATACCAGAATACTCTTGAGCTAGTGGATTCCGAGTACCAGCCTTGGCCAGACGTAGATTTGTGGTTTGTGCACCCGAACTGGAACAAACGTTCTCGTGTCTTTACGTTTCTGTACTTTATTTCTTGCTCAAGCGATTAGATTTAGGTCCAAATCCACAACAAGTGGTATCAGAGCCTCGTCGAAGGTTCAAGGATATCAGATTTGCTAGATCGTCAATGTTTCTCCGGTGAATCTGTGTCGCGATGTCTTCCGCAAAAGTCGAGATAGAGAAGTTTAACGAATTGATCGATTATACTCTATGGAAAGAGAAGATCTTTGCGCATCTGGAATTGATCGGTTTGATCGATGCGATGAAGAAGCAAAAGGATGAGCTGGACTCAGTTCTAGCAGTCGATACGAAATAGGAACATGTATCGCCGGTGAGTGCTACGCCTAGTACACCTCCGATTCTGCCACCACCTCCGGTTATGAAGGCGGAAAAAGAATTGATGGAGAAGAAAAGAAAGGTACGTAGTACGATCATCTTGTGTCTGTCATATCAAGTTCTGAGGAAGGTGATTCACGAGTCTACTGCTGCTGGTATGCTTATGTCTAAATCTCTGCCTAATCAAATCTACTTGAAGCAACGTCTATATGGTTACAAAATGAATGAATCTTTGTCTATGGAGAATAACATTAATGAGTTCTTGAGGATTATCACGGATCTAGGAAATATCAGCGTCAATATATCAGATGAGGATCAGGCCATCCTCCTCTTGATGTCTCTTCCTAAGCAGTTTGATCAGTTACGTGATACGTTGAGATATGGTAAAGGCAGTACTCTGAATCTGGAAGAAGTGACTAGTGCTATATACTCTAAGCAGCTTGAGTATGGAGCTAGTGTCAAAGGAAACAATAACCATGGGGAAGTGTTGTATTCTGGGAACAACACCAGATGACGAGCTTGGACAAAGGATTCAAGGCATGGCAAGTTTAAAGGCAGGCAAAGGTCAAAGTCTAAGGAGAAGAAGGTCACATGTTGGTCATGTGGTGGTGAAGGTCACTTCAAGGCAAATTGTACCAAGAAGGGTCAGCAGAAGCAGAGGAATCAACCAGTGGAAAATGGAGAGTCTGCAACTGTTACTGGAGTTCAGTTTGTGGAGTCATTGTTGATCACAGAGGCTAATGTAGTTAAAAGGATAAACCTGAATGAGATTTAGGTTCTAGATACTGCATGTTCTTATCACATGACTTCGAAGGACTGGTTTCTGAAACTGGAGGAGTATAATGCTAGTTCAGTGAGAATGGCAAATGAAACCATTTCTGATGTCAAGGGAATTGGGACAATATGAATCAAGACAACTGAAGGATCATTGGTGGACTTCACAGAAGTCAGGTATGTTCCTTCTTTCTCTAGGAATCTAATCTCTGTTGGTTCTCTTGATGATGCAGGTTGCACATTTGATGGTGGACATGGAGTTATGAAAGTAATAAAGGGATGCAAAACCATAATAAGAGCAAAGAAGCATGAAAAGTTTTATCTTCTACAAGGATAAACTTTCACTGGAGAAGCAAATGGTATGTTCAACAAAGACAAAACAAATCTGTTGCATAGTAGGCTTGGTCATGTTGGAAAAACGGGTTAGACACTCTGGTTAAGAAGGGTTACTTAGACAGCAACAAAGTGTCAAGTCTTCAGTTCTGTGAAAGTTGCATCTTTGGCAAGGCACACAAGGTAAGTTTTCTAACTTGTAAACATACTACTAATGCCTGTTTGGAGTATGTTCATGCAGATCTTTGGGGATCTTCCATAGTACCACAATCACTTGGAAAATGCCATTACTTCTTTAGTCTGGTTGATGACTTTTCAAGGAAAGTCTGGGTGTTGTTCCTGAAGACTAAAGATGAGGCTTATGACAAGTTTATGGAGTGGAAGTAGTTAGTGGAAAAACAATAAGGGCTTGCAGTTAAGAAGCTAAGGACTGATAACGGCTTGGAATTCTGCAACAAGGAGTTCGATAGCTTCTGTGCAGAACATGGAATTGCAAGGCACAAGTCTATTCCTCATACTCCATAGCAAAATGGAGTAGTTGAGAGGATGAATAAAAAAATTCTGGAAAAAGTCAGAAGTCGTCTGAGTGAGTCAGGGTTGCCTAAGGTGTTTTGGGCTGAAGCTGTTAACACAGCTGTGTACCTGATCAACAGATTGCCATCTACAGCCATTGATGGTCAAGTTCCAGAAGAAGTATGGTCAAGTTCCAGAAGAAGTTACAAACACTTGAAGAAATTCGGTTGTGTTTGTTACTTCCATACAGATGAGGAAAATTGCAGCCAAGAGCAAAGAAATGGATCTTTGTAGGCTATCCGTCTGGTGTAAAAGATTACAAGGTTTGGTCACTAGAAGATAAGAAGTGTGTGATCAGTCGGAATATCACTTTCAATGAGGAGCAGTGTTACAAGGACTTGGTGGAGAAATATGACAAGTATGATGCAGAAAACATAGCTTTCATTGATGTAAAGATGGGACTGGATTCAGACAGAGATATCAGCTCATGTGGAGCTCATCAGTCAATCACTCCAGAGCAGGTAAGTACACCAAGTAGTGTCTCTAACCTATTAAATAAATTTTCTAACATGACAAGCTAATTCAGACAATGAGTCAGTGAATGAGGAGTCACCTAGAGCTAGACGTATTCATGGTCCTATACCAAAACCAGACAGGCCGCATAGAATTCACAAGAACCCAGAGAGCTTTGATGAAATGGATTTCTCAAAGACGGCTCTCAAGGCTCCTAAGCCGCTTAATGAAGAGGATTTTGTAAACTTTGTGATGTTAGTCACTGAAGATGGTGATCTACTTGAGCCTAGTGACTAAAGGGAAGCAATGAGGGATCCACTTAGGGACAAGTAGAGAGGTGGAGCTGATGAAGAGATGGAGTCTCTGTACAAGAATGGCACCTGGGTTATGGTGCCTAGACTTAAAGATAGAAAGGTAATAGGCTGCAAGTGGATCTTCAGGAGGAAGTCTGGAGTTGAAGGTTTTGAGGATTTGAGGTACATGGCAAGAGTATTTGCCAAGGGTTATGCACAAGAAGAAGGTTTGGACTACAATGAGGTGTTTGCTCCAGTAGTGAAGCATGTGTCAATCAGATATCTGATGTCTATTGTGGTTAATAAAGACCTGGAGCTTGAGCAACTGGATGTGAAGACGATGTTTCTTCATGGAGAGCTAGAAGAAGAGATCTACATGAGCCATCCTGAGGACTATGTAGTGAAGGGAAAAGAAGACTGGGTCTATTTACTAAAAGAGTCACTCTACGACTTGAAGCAGAGTCCAAGGCAGTGGAACCAGAAGTTCAATGCTTTCATGTTAGAAGTTGGTTTTCTCAGGAGTGTTTATGATCAGTGTGTGTATGTGAAGAACATAACAGGTACATACATCTACCTTCTCTTATATGTAGATAATATGTTAGTTGCCTTCAAGGATAAGAACATTATCTCTGAGCTTAAGGAACAACTTAGTACTAGGATTGAGGTGAAAGATCTTGGAGCTGCTAGAAAGATCTGATGCATTGACATTATCCGAGATAGAAAGTAGAGAACTTTGTGTTTGTCTCAGAAAGGATACATGGAGAAAGTGCTTAAGATTTTTGGCATGGATCAATCCAAGCCTGTTCAGACACCTATGGGAATACATTTCAAGTTAAGAGCAGCAGATGAAGAAGAGTTGGACCGGGATGCAGAGTTTATGTCATCAGTGCCATATTGCAATGCAGTATGATGCTTGATGTATAAGATGATTGGGTCTAGGCCTGATCTAGCTTACCCTGTTGGTCTCATTAACAGATACATGAGCAATCCGACTAAGGTTCATTGGAATGCTGTGAAATGGATGTTGAGATATATCAGAGGAGCTACATGGATGCATTTGAAATTTGAGAAGGGTTCAGAGTTCAAGATTTCTGGGTTTTGTGACTCATGCTGCTGATCTGGATAGGAGAAGGTCTTTGTCAGGTTATGCATTTATGTCAGGTGGTACAGTGATCAGTTGGAGGTCAAGTCTGCAGAAGGTTGTGGCGTTGTCCACTACAGAAGCAAAGTACATAACAGTAACTGAAACTACAAAGGAAGCAATTTGGTTAAAGGGGTTAAGTGCTGAGTTTGGTTATTCACAAGAGAGTGTTGAGATTTACATTGATTCAGAGAGTGCTTTGGCTTTAGCCAAGAACAATGTGTTTCATGAGAGGACGAAGCACATGGCTACAAAGATGTCTTTTGTGAGGGACAATGTTGAAGATGGTGAGATTGAAGTGCTCAAGGTTCACACAAGTGAAAATCCGGCTGATATATTCACAAATGTACTGCCGGTTAGCAAGTTCAAGCAGTTGCTTGGCTTGCTAAGTGTCTCTGAAGATTAGTAAGAGATGAAATCCGAGGTTGGAATCTACAGAAGGAAGACAAAGAGATCAAGGTCAAAACTAACCAAGGTGGAGTTTGTTGGAAATTGGTTTAGTTCTTAGCTCAGTTTAGAGCTAGTTAAATTCAATTGAGGAATTAGAAGCTGGTTTAGCTTGGTTACTGTATTCCAGTTATTGAAGGATCAAGACGGCTGCGTTTTGATAAAACAAGTCTCCTTGGTCATATCTACAAGAAAACAGATAGAGATCAGATCGGCTCAAGAGAAGCTCAAGAGGTTGTTGCAGGCGATAGGGTTTGTTACATCAATTCATTGTAACTGATTTCGTTTTATAATTCCTTTGGTGAGTGATAGAGAGAACAATCATGTTAACTCTTGGATCTCTGAATCTTTCTTTATATCTTCTTCTTTGGGTATAGAGAGAAAGCTGTTGAGAGTTTAGATTTGGATGTAAGATCAGAAAACATCTTTCCGATACTGGAAAACTCTTGAGTTAGTGGATTCCGAGTACCAGCCTCGGCCAGACGTAGGTTCGCGGTTTGTGCGGCCGAACTAGAACAAACGTTCTTGTGTATTTATGTTTCTGCACTTTATTTCTTGCTCAAGCGATTATATCTAGGTCCAAATCCACAACAGAAGAACCTTTTGCCAAAGCACAAGATGTATCAACTGGCTTTGCTAAACTAAGTCCTAAACATGGAAACGCTTTGTGACCCAATTGGCCACAAATATTACACTTAATAGAAGGCAACCAAGAGTAAACGACGTCTACAATAGTGATAGAGCCAGAAGTTTCTTTTAAGGCTATTCTTTGAGGAAAGGGATTGTCAAGTTTTATCTCAACCAACACCTTAGCTTCTCCTGAGTCGGATGCAGCCATGGCCTACTAGTTAGCATCGGCTCACCAATCCCCGATGCAATCCATTTAATACCTTTAATTGAATAAAGTTGACTTGTTATATTCTTAAGAGTAAGCCACGCGGGAATTATTTTCATCTCAGGAATTGAGATGTCAGCAACAGGTGACCAAGCTTGAACGAACATCAAACATTTATCCACGTGCCACAATCTTATCTGAAGAATCTAGCGACGAGTGTCCTCGTCTGGTATATGAAAGAGAAACGAAGACTCACCAATTTTCCTAGTAAAAATGCGACATCTTCTTCCTTAAGTTATTATAGTATGTTGCGTATAATTGAAGATGGTGAATCGTACATTTTGTAAATTTATTGTATAACACAAAAAGAGAAAGCAAACATTAACAAGACGTAGGACATATAAGAACTTTATAACAATTTTGTCTTGCTCTCTTTATTGATTTACCGTAAGTTTCTTAAACGGAAATTACAACATGTATAACACAAAAAAGAAAGCAACCATAAAGAATAGAGAAATAAGACATATATAATGGCGTGACGTTGGAGACGGAGCCATTTCAAAAGCCGCCGCCTCAGGCATTAATTTGCAAGGAATATATTCCAGGCAACTTTAGCCGCTAGTTTCACCAGTTTGCAAAACATTTTTCTTTTTTTAATCCGACGCTGCTGCTTTTGAATCTGACCTTGATTCGTATATCCTTGATTGTAATCCGAGGAAGACATTTCCTTGATTTTCTTACGTTTTCTTGAAAATGGTTAGGACTTTATAGAGAATTATTCCCTAGCACTGTTTAGTTGTGGCAACAAGTTGGTATGCCGAATCAAATAAGTGGTAACAGATATGTGGTAGTGCTTACTTGACTTGGCTGACTGATATACGCGTGAATGGTCAATGGGAAATAGGCAAGAACTTTCGGATTAGTTCATTTAGTTGTGGCTACAAGTTCTTTTGCCGTCTCAAATAAGTGATAACTTTTGTTCACTTGTGTTCACAAAATTGTGGTAGCTAGTTTACTTGACTTGGCTAGTTGACTGACCATATATGCCTGTATGGTCAACGTGGGCCCTTTTTTTTAATAATATAGGACTTAAGAAAGGAAAGAAGTTCACTTGCTTGTTGATGAATTAAGGCGCAAACTTAATTCCAGGTAAGAAAATGTTTAAAGCCGAATATAAAGGTCTTGCTAGTGTAGTTATACCGAGAAGGAGCTAAATCCACTAGATCCACTAGATTTGAGATTTTGATTTAGAATTCGTGAAAGTTAATCGTATTATACATCTAAGTTTGAAAGGACTTCAAAACTTATGTTCGGCAAACTTATGTACGAACTCGTGATCATGTCGTACTCCGATTGTTACTTTGACCATACCAATCTATGTTTGGCAAATAAGAATATAAGTGCAGTTATGTTTACAAATATAATTTTTTGTTAGACAATTTTGTGTTCACTTATGGTTACAAAAATATAAAAACTATAGTTCACGTGTAACTGCTACGAATAGTAACCTTAACTCAGTCGTTCGAAACTCATACAATGTGGTAGAGCAGTTTTGTTGACATTGGTTAGTTAACTGACCATATATGCAGTATATCATGTGACAAAAAAAAAATATTCAGTATATAAATAATTTAGAACAACGAGTTGGTTTTCAATTAGTACAAAAAAGGAATATAATATTAAAATATACGAATATATGAATATCTCAAATGTTGAGAATCACACACAAAAAAGTTTCATTTGAGATACTTGAAATACCCATACAATATTTTGAGAACCCATCTGAGAATTTTTGGATGGAGATGTTTCTTGAGCCATTAATTGTTCCATTTTAAATAATCAAAGATTGGGTTCCATGCGAGTACTGTTTTAATTTCTTTCTACCGTTGCAATCAATTTTGAAATTAAATTAAGTTTATTTGTTGCGGATGCCAAGAGGCTACACCTAATAACGGACGAAATTCGGTTCATAACAAATTACATAAAATTGTCGAAGTTGTTTTTGTAGAACTCTCTTTTAAAAAATATAGAATTTCATTAATAAAGAACTATATTAAAATATATATTTTTGTCTAAAAATATGAGTTAATAGTTGTATTATGTTTTATAAAATAGCATAACCTTATCTTTAGAAAAAAATAGAAATTGAAGTAGTATAACATGAAATTTTATGTATTTTCAATGATTTTTATGAGAAATAACTAGAAAATTGAACATCTACATTTTAAGTCATAACCAATTTAAAGCCTATTATATTACTCGATGGAACATATTGGAATTTCTTCTTTTATGCTCGATGGAACATCTATCACTTCTTAATTTGACATGAACATATAATTCTATAATGTTTGATAGAAGATATTAGAAAATTGAGACATTTAGTTTATCTATATCATTATATATGAAATAAGTTATCGTACGTGGCGACTTCTCATGAATTTGAGGGTGGTTGATTACAAAGGTATTCTCTAAAAAAAGCTTAAATTACATGTCATGCCATCGATTTTTGTTTGACTAATATACCCCTACGAATTTGATCGTTTGATTTGATGTGGTTAATTTGATTTTGATAAGTCTTAAACCATTCGTATTATCATGTATGGTTTCGATAATTTGGTTTATTGAGTTAGTGATAGGTTTGGACTTTATTTCTTAGAAAATCCTAGCCGCTATATATTTATATAAATATCAACGAGGGTTTAACAGATAACATTTGCTCCATCCACACTCCATTAATGGCAGAGATCTTAGGGCCACCGCTCGCGCTGCCATCTGCAAGAACCATGGAAGCGTTGAGCAGTCTTAGCACTACAAGAAAACAAGCCTATTTTCGACCGAATTTTCGACGGACAACAATTGGTCGGAAATTACCGACCGAATTCCGACGGATTTCCGACCGGGAAATTTCGGTCCAAAATCGATGGAAAAATTCCCGTCGCAATACGGTTGCAAGATCGGTCGGAAATCCGTGGAAAAATCAATCGGTAGGAAATCCGTCGGAAAATTCGGTCGGAAAACGGTGGGAAATTCAGGCGGTCGGAAATCGGTAGGAAAAAATTGGAGCCATTTTTAACCGTTTTAAATTTTGAATTTCCGACCGAATTTCGGTGGGAAATCCGTCGGAAATTTCCCAGATTTCTTTTTAAAACAGAGCACACCTTCATTCACGAAAATTGGAAGAACAAAACTTAAAAATGGCTCCTTCAAACAGAGATCAATATTTTCGAGCGTGGATGGATAGACCTTCTCATGATCCAGAGACGGGTTTACTTACGGATGAGTTTGTCGATGGAGTTCAACAATTTATTAATCTTGCATTAAACCAACCGCAAACCATAGAAGATCAAGGTAAAATGTCGTGCCCTTGTTCTCAATGTCGGAATTGTAAAAAGAAATTTGGGCGTTTTGTATTACAACACCTTTATAGAGACGGATTTATGCCGGGGTATAAGATATGGTATTTGCATGGTGAAGATGGTTCAATGGGGAATTATGCTAGTACTAGTGCGGATAGGATAGAGGAACCAATACCGGAAGTAGATGAAAATGTAGGTATGAAAGAAATGGTTAACGAAACCTATCGGGAGAATATACCATCGTTCTTTCAGGATGGATCCGAAGGACCAACTTTAGATGCCCAAAGGTACTTTGATATGGTAGATGCATCAACTGATCCGTTATATGCTGGTTGCAAAGAGGGTCTTTCATCTTTATTCTCTGCATACAGAATGATGAGTATAAAGACCGATTGGAATTTGTCAGAGGATTGTATGGATGCGATAGCTGATTATGTGAAAGATATTCTGCCCGAAGATAATCTTCACCCGGGTTCATACTACGAGATACAAAAACTTGTATCCGGGCTTGGTTTGTCGTATGAAATGATAGATGTGTGCATCAACAACTGTATGATATATTGGAGAGAGAATGGCGACCGCTTGAAATGTCGGTTTTGTCGCCAATCGCGGTTTCAAGACACAAGTGGTAGAGGTCGAGTACCGTTTAAGAGGATGTGGTATTTGCCGTTAGCCGAGCGGTTAAAGAGATTATATAAATCAGAGCGCACAACCGGTCCTATGAGATGGCATGCAGAGCATACCTTTAATGGAGAAATTGCGCATCCCTCAGACGCAGGTGCATGGAAACATTTCCAATCATTGTATCCTAGTTTTGCAGAAGAGCCACGAAATGTATACCTTGGGTTATCTACGGATGGTTTCAATCCTTTTGGGAAGCATGGGAGGAAATATTCATTGTAACCAGTCATTGTCACACCTTACAATTTGCCTCCAACTTTGTGCATAAAGCGAGAGTTTATATTCCTCACTATCCTTGTTCCCGGTCCAGACCATTCGAAGCGTTCGCTTGATGTCTTCTTGCAACCTTTGATTCATGAATTGCAAGAGTTATGGGACCATGGTGTTCGAACATATGATATTTCATGCCATCAGGACTTCACGATGAAAGCTGTGCTTATGTGGACCATAAGCGATTTCCCAGCATATGGAATGTTATTCTGGATGGACAACTCACGGAAAGTTGTCATGCCCGTACTGTCAAGATAACACTAATGCATTCCAATTAAAGCATGGCAAAAAGGCGTGTTGGTTTGATTGTCATAGATGTTTTTTACCAGCTGATCATCCGTACCGGCGGAGCACCACGTTGTTTACAAAGAAAAAAAAAGTGTTTCACGATCGTCCACCCCCCGAGTTAAATGGTGATTATATTATGACTCAGTTTTGTGATTTTGGTGTTATGACTACGGCTTACTGTGGTGGTAATGGGCATGATCATGTTGACGGTTATGGGCAACAACATAATTGGCATAAGAAGAGTATTTTTTGAGATTTACCATATTGGAAAGATCATCTCTTGCGGCACAATCTTGATGTCATGCACATTGAGAAGAACTTTTTCGATAACATCATCAATACAGTGCTCAATGTGCAAGGGAAAACAAAAGATAATTTGAAGTCTAGATTGGATTTGCCCGGTATATGTTCTCGGAAGGAATTACATGTCATGGAGAATGGAAAAGGTCCTATCCCGGTCTTCAGGTTGGATGGTTTAGGAAAGAAAGAGTTCTTTGAGTGGATTACGCATCATGTTAAATTCCCAGATAGATATGCGTCTAATCTTCGTAATTGTGTTGATATGGGGGAAGGAAAGTTTTTTGGACTGAAGAGTCATGACTGTCATGTTATCATGCAACGCCTCCTTCCATTTGCCTTTGAAGACCTCCTACCAAAAAACGTTCATCGAGCAATTGCAGGTAAATTTTGGGTATTTAAATCAATTTACATTATCACATATATATATATATATATATATATATATATATATATATATATATCTACTGTATATCAAAAAATTATATTTGATCTATGCAGCGGTATGTGTTTTTTTTCGAGATTTATGCACGAGATCCGTTACAGTGGACGGGATACGCAATTTGGAGGAGAAGATACCAATGATCCTCTGCAATCTAGAGAAGATATTTTCGCCGTCTTTCTTTGATGTTATGGAACATCTTCCGGTTCATCTTCCTCGAGAAGTAGCTCTTGGTGGCCCTGTTCAATATCGGTGGATGTATCCGTTCGAGCGTTATATGTTCCATCTGAAGAAAAAAGTCAAAAATTTAAGCAAAGTAGAGGGTTCAATTGTTGCTCAAAGCATCAATCAGGAAACATCTAACTTTGCGGTAAACTACTTCCCTTAAAAAGTCCAATCAAAGAGTCGAAAACCAGGGCGTTACGATGACAGAGGAGAAAAACCCATTTATCCAGCTTATGTCCCACATATGTTTGCACAAGTCGGCCGACTAAGTGGGAAAGCAAAATCAAGGAGGCTTTCATCCGAGGAGCAAAAACACTTGCATATGTACATTCTCACAAATTGCGAAGAAGTCATGCCATACGAGAGGTATTTTTAATAACAAAATAAATAATTCACAACTTTCTTTTTATGATAATAAAAAAATAATGATGATATGCTTTTTTCAGCATTTACATGGACCAATTACGCCAGGAAAATCTACTTTACACAGAAGATGAATTGAATGTGCTAAAAAGTTCTGAATTTGACCGGTGGTTACCATTCTACGTAAGTGAAAAAATTGATGATGACTAATTTATGTAAAATATTTAAATGCCCGTGTACTAATGGAAAACTGTTGTCTCGTGTAGATCTCGCATTGGAAATCAAATGGCCATCAATTTCCAACGTGGTTAGAGGAGCTGTCGAACTGCCTAACATCGGTTGCTATGTCATATCCGATGTACTGCACCCGCGGATACGCTTTTAAGATCCATAGGGAAATGAACACAAGGTCCACTTCTAATTCTGGAATTTCTTCACATTCCGGTGATCTTGTATACTATGATGTCTTGCGTGAAATATTGGAGGTTCATTATCCCGGCTTACTCGATTTGAGGTGCGTTGTCTTCTACTGTGATTGGTATGATCCTTTTACCGGTGTTCGACAAGACGAGTTTAGTGTTACATCTGTACATTCGAGGAAGAGACTTCAAAAATACGATCCATTCATCCTTGCCTCACAAGCAAACCAAGTTTCATATATTCCATACCCTCGAGTACGAAACAAACAAGATCCATGGATTACAGTGACATCAATTAACCCAAGAGGAAGGGTAGATGGGGTAGTAGATACCGAACCTTTGCAACAGAGCACCGCCGGATATATTGGCTCGATTGATCATTCGGTTGAGGTTGACCTTGTCGTCGATTTCACAATGGACGCAGAGGATGCTATATTTGAGGATTCAGAGGAAGAGATTGGGGAGTTTGACGAAGAGTCGGACTCAGCACCTTCAGATTATTTATCGGATTCAGACGGACTATAACTATATTGGGACATTTACAAAAATGCCACAAATTAAAACACACTTTACAAGCGTGCCACCTCTGTGTGTGCTTTTGCAAATCTGCTACCTTTTTATCTAAAAAGGACAATTTTGACCCATTAAAAAAAGAAAACTTTTCTTCTTCCTTTTTTTTTCTCTTTCTCTTTCTCTACGAGATCTGATTTTTCTTCTTTCTCTCTCTCTTTCTCCATAACAAAAACAGATATTTTTCTTTCTCTCAAGCTTGTTAATGGAAAAATGGTGATTATGGTGTTGAAGAGGAAAACAAACGTATCTAGATTTGAATCTCTCTCTGTCTCTCTCTCTCTTATATAGATCTGGATTTCATAATTTTTTTTGCAAATCTGGGGTTGTTTGATTTGTGTTGTAGATCTGAGTTTTTGATTCAACTTTGTTTACAAACCTAAGGTTTTTGTTCGATTTGGCTTTACATAATTGAGTTTTTGATTATTTCTAGGTGAGTTTTATTTTTGATGTTATTCTTACTAATCTAGGGTTTTAAACATTTTTGTAAAGTTTTTTTACAGTTTTTAAAAGGCTTATAAAATTTATAAAGTTTTTTTATAGTTTTTAAAAGGTTTATAAAATTTATAAACTTTTTAAGGGTTTATAAAGTTTTTTACAGGTTTTGTTATACTGTTTAAATTTTTATAATTTTTTTAAACTGCTAATAAGAGTTTTGTATATGTTTTTAAAAATTGAACAATTGAAATAATAATTTATAAGGTTTTTAAAAGGTGTATAAAGTTTTTAGAAGATTTTTAAAGGTTATTTCACAAGGTTTATAAGGTTTTTAAAAGGTGTATAAAGTTTTTAAAATATTTATATGGGTTTTTTACAAGGTTTATAAAGATTTATAAGGGTTTTTACAAGGTTTATAAAGCTTTTTAAATGTTTTTATAAGGATTTTATAAGATTTTTATAAGGTTTTTATAAAGTTTTTATAAGAATTTTATAAGGTTTTTATAAGGTTTTTATAAAATTTTTATAAGGATTTTATAAAGTTTTTATAATATTTTTATAAGAATTTTATAAAGTTTTTATAAAGATTTTATAAAGTTTTTATAAGTGACATTTTTGCAAAGTGGCATGAGACATGTGGCATTTTGTAAAATTTCTCAACTATATTTGTGTTTTAAAAAAAAAATTAATTTGTGTTTGTAATATATTTTAATTTAAAATTTCTAAGCTGAATTTTAAATTTTTTAAATAAAATATTTAATTTTGTGGATTTAAATTTTTAATGTGTGGAATAAAATTTGCTTAAAAAAATTGTTATAATTCCGACCGAAAATTGTTATAATTGTTAAAATTGTTATAATTGGTTAAAAAATTGTTATAATTGTTATAAAATTGGTTAAAAAATTGTGGATTATAAAACTGTTATAATAAAATTGTTAAAAATTAAAATTCCGACCGCTCTATCCGTCGAAAAAATTAAAATTCCGACCGCTCTATCCGTCGGAAATTTATACGATTTCCGACGGAATTCCGACGGAAACATTAAATCCGTCGGAATAAGTAAATAAATGTCTCAGATCTGTTTTCTTTCCTCAATCTCTCCGCCGATCGAGTTTTTCTTCCTTCTCCCAATCCGGTCGCCGCATCTCCTCCACTGCTCGTCCTTCTCTCTCCACCCACCGCCGGCTCTTCTTCCTCCTCCACCCATCCGCCGGCTCTTCCTCCTCCTCCACCCACCGCCGGTCCTTCTCTCTCCTCACCTCACCTCGTCAGAAAACATGTATGTGTTTTAATTTTGAATTTTTGGATTGTGAATTTATGAATTATGAATTATGAATTGGGAATTTTTGAATTATGAATTATGAATTGAGAATTTTTGAATTATGAATTATGAATTATGAATTATGAATTATGAATTATGAATTATGAATTTTGAATTGTGAATTTTTGAATTATGAATTATGAATTGTGAATTTATGAATTATGAATTGTGAATTTTTGGAAAATTTATGTAATTGTGAATTTTTGGAAAATTTATGAAATTGTGAATTTTTGGAAAATTTATGAAATTGTGAAATTATAAATTATGAAAATTTATGAATTTTGGTAGATTTTGTAAATTACGGAAGGAATTGTGTGTAAATTGTTTGTAAATTGAAGAATTTGACGGTTCTCGATTAGATTTCATAATGTTCGTGGGTTTTGCAACGAGTGATGAGTATGAAATTTTTAGAGTTTATGAAAGTTGGTAAATTTTGATTCATTAACCCGCTTGGCCATTTTGTAAACCTCTCGGCCATTGCAAAATATTTGGAGTGAAGTTTTTTTGGGTCAATTTGCAGGTCGATGAGAGATTTCGGTAGAATTGTTAACCTCCCGAATCGTGCGATGAGCGACAACACAGCCACAACCCCAAACCCCCCGAGCCCATCTCATATTCCGGACAGTCAAAGCTCCAACCAACAACAACTTACGATCGAAGAGTTGTTGACTCAACCGGGCCGAGAGAAGATTCCAAAGCTCGACCCAATGTGTCGAGGCGACTCGACTTGGTAAGAAAATTAAAATTTTGTAGGGAATGTTAAAATTAATACTAACTTTGATTTTTTTACTAACACATTGTTTTCATGTTTCTAGGTTCGGTAAGAAAAATAAGATCTCAAAATCATTTTTGAAGATGATACGTTCACTCCTCAAACATCCTTATAAGACGTGGAACGCAATGCCTCAAAGTGAGAAAGAGTTGTGGTTCCGAACTTTTACGGTATGTCTTTAATTAACAAAAAATTTTGTCTTGAAAAGAATTTTATAGTTACTAATAATTTTTGTTATTAATAATGTAGCAAGATTATGATTGGCATCCTAATTTGACGAGACAAGTTAGGAATGCGTTCTACAAGATGGCCCAGGATAGTTACTCGAGACACATGAACGAGTGGAAGGAAAAATGGGAATGAGAAACCGCGTAACTTGAACGAGGATGTTTGGTTGGGATTGCAGGCGTATTGGGCTGATCCGGTAACGAAAAAGCTTGCAAAGATTAACTCGAAAAACCGTAAGAAGAATCCTCGAGGTACTCACAACTCTGGGGCTACGAGTTTCTTAGCGCGGGAGGACGAGATGGTAAGTGTATTTGAAATTTCTATAAATAGTTTTTGTTATCTTTCACATTAACAATATTTATGAAAACGTTTGTAGATTCAAGAATCTGGCGGTGTGGCTCCGGATTTAGTTGCTTTGATGAAACGGACACACACGAACAAAAAAACCGGGAAGATCGATTATCCGAACATTGCTGAAATCGTCGAGAAGGTGGAGAAGAGAAAGGAAGAGCGCCTTACGCAAATGACTCTCTCTCAAGGTTTGGATGGTTCTTCTTCTTCGAACCAGTGTGAGTTGTCCCGAGACGAAGTCAACGATATGGTCCTCTAGGTATTGTTACGCATTAATTATATGTCGACTTTGTTTTTTTTCTTAATTTTCCATATTGACGCATCTCATTTTCCGCAAGAAACCCCATTGCGCAAAGGTCGTCGTCCTGGATTAGGCAATGTAGCTTCTAGGTTCGGGCCTAGTTCTTCTTCCGCGACCAATCCCGTACTCTATGTCGAAGTAGCCGGTCTCAAAGAAGCACTTGAGAAGAAAGACGAAGAAGTTGAAGAATTGAAGCTTGAGAACGCCGCAACAAAAGAGAGCCTTGAAATTGAAGGCTTTCATGAGGAGCAAATTCCTGGATTGTCAGTTTTAGATGTTTACGACAGTTTTAGTTTTTTTTTTAATTTACATTTTATTATGTTTAAAATACTTCTAAATACTTTTAAATACTTTAAATTACATTTTCAATTTATTTTTATCTTTTTTTATAAATTATTTCGTAATTTAAATAATTAATAGATTAAATAATAAATAATTTAATTTTTTTTTTTAAAAAAGCAAATCCGTAGGAAAACGGTCGGAAATTTCCGACGGACACGACGGTCCGAAAATTCCGACGAACACGACGGTCGGAAAATTCCGACAAACACGACAGTCGAAAAATTCTGACGGACACGACGGTCGGAAATTTCCGACGGTTCCGCCGGTCGGAAAATTCCGACGGACATGACGGTCAGAAAATTCCGACGGTATTGCCGGTCAAAAAATTCCGACGGTATTTGCAAAGACCCATATCGGTCGGAAATCCGTCAGAAATTTCCGACGGATTTCCGACCGGTTTTTCATTTCCGACCACCTACAACCGACAGACAGTTTGGTCGGAAATCCGTCGGAAATACCTGTTTCCGACAGATTTCCGACCAAACTGTCCGTTGGAAACAGCCCTGTTTTCTTGTAGTGTAGTGCTTCGTCTTTAGCAACGAGCATGGTGAGAACGACGTTGATTGATGCAAGAAAAAAGACGAAGTTAGTGTCTTTCACTACGGCAGAGATTACTTTCCCCACAAGAAGCATATCAACGTTTTGATTCTTCATCGCTTCTCCCACATCAATCTTTGAGAGAGAGTGTTCTCAATTGAACTAAAACAGAGTAATATTAACACAGCAATATACCTGGAAAAGCTTTGGGACTCGCATTTAAAACGAGACGATTCAATACAGATTTTTAAAATAAACTTTACAAAGACACAACCACACGATCCTATTCTTGCCCTACTTGACCGTAAAAAACTCAACCACAACTCACGACTTCTGCAAATTCGGAAGACTCTTTCTACAACTAACTGAAACACATAAGCTATAACTAAAACGACAATACTTAATACTTCAATCCTTCCCCTAAATTGAAAACGCCACCTTTCAGTTTACTTTTCCACAAAACAGACTCCCATTGTTCTCCTCAGTTGATCTTGAGTAGCACAATACTCAAGCTGAATCACGCCATCATTTACCAAATTTCTCAGAAAATGAAACCTTACATGAATATATTTGCTTCTCCCATGTAGTACCGGATTCTTAGAGCTGTTATCACAATACAGAATTGTGCCTTCTCCTTGTTCTGATCCAATCTCCTCTAGTATGTTTCTCAACCACATTGCTTGACATGCTCCATATGCGGCTGACACAAACTCAGCCTCCATTGTAGATAGTGTGACTATGGGTTGTTTTTTGTATGCCCATGAGATTTCTCCTCCTCCTAACATGAACAAAAAACCTGAAGTACTCTTGCGATCACCACTATCTCTTGCATAGTTACTATCCACAAAACCAACTAGCTTCTCTTCCTCTTTCTGTTTGTATCTGATGCCAAGAGCAGTAGTTCCTTTAACATAGCGTAAAATCCTCTTAGCGGCCAACATATGCTGCTCCCTTGGATTCTCCATGTACCTACTAACCAGATTAACAGAAAAAATCAAATCCGGTCCAGTAGCTGTTAGATTTCTCAAGCTCCCAACTAGCTATTTGAACACCGTTGGATAACTTCTTCTTCTTCTCCTCTTTTCGTCAGTTTGTTCCCAGGCACAATGGGATTCCTCACTGAATTGCAGCTTTTCATGCCATATTTTTGCAGTAACTCCTCTGCATATTTCCATTGATTGATGAATATTCCTTGTTCATCTTGCACAACCTCTACTCCCAGAAAGAACTTCATTCGCCCAAGGTCACTCATGGCAAATTCATTCATCATTGAAATTTTGAAAGTTTCAAGCATGGAGATACTGTTACCAGTATAGATGAGATCATTGACGTAGAGGCTTAGTATTATGATGTCTTCCCTTTCCTTTTTCACGAATAGTGTATGCTCGCAATAACACTTGACAAATCCCTCCTTGAAATATCCCTCAATGCGACTATACCAAGCTCTCGGAGCCTGTTTCAGTCCATATAGCGCCTTTCTGAGCTTGTATACTTTGCTTGCTTCATCTTTCACCACAAATCCCAATGGCTGCTCAACATACACATCTTCATTTAACTCTCCGTGCAGGAAAGCGCTTTTTACATCCAACTGATACACACTCCAAGCCTTCTTTGCAGCCAATGCCAAGATTGATCGGACTGAATACCATTTAGCTACTGGTGCAAAAACTTCGTGAAAGTCTACTCCCTCCTTTTGATGATAACCCTTTGCGACCAGTCGCGCTTTGAATTTATCAATTTCTCCTCTCTCATTCAACTTCATTTTGTAAACCCATTTCACTCCAATCACTTTTGCACCTTCAGGTAACTCCATCAATTCCCATGTATTGTTTTCTTCTATCGATGAGATCTCTACCTCCATTGCCTTTCTCCAGACATCGTGGTGTTCTGCTCCTTCAAAAATTGTTGGATCCTCAAAACCGATGAACATTGCCAACAATTCACCACCATCCTCTGATATTACAAAGCCAGAGTTTCCAGGGACATAATCCTTCATCCAGAAAGGTGCTTGTCTGTTGCGTGTTGCTCCTTCTCATGTAGAAGTTGCTGGTGGATTGACTTGTTGATTTTCTTCTTCCTCTGCATTGTCATCTGCTATTTCTTCTTCTTGTGCATCACTATCATGAGGTGATGCTGGCTCAACATCGTTCTCCTCCACTCTTTCTGCTTCTGCTTCATCATCTTCCCACATTAGTTCTTTCTTAGTTACCATATCTTTTCAATCCCATCCTTTACTTTCATCAAATGGAACATCACGACTGATTATGACCTTCTTGGTTTCAGGGTCGTAAAGTCGGTAAGCTTTTGATTCTTTGCTTAAACCAAACATAACACACCTTATACTTTTCTCGTCGAGCTTGGTCCTTCTCTCATACGGCACCAGAGCATATCCAACACAGCCAAACACCCTCAAGTGTTTAATAGACGGCTTATAGTTGCTCCACCTTTCTTCCGGTGTCACATCTCCTAGAGCTGTAGAAGGACATTTGTTTAAAATATGTACCGCATATTGAACCACTTCAGGCCAGTATACTCTTGGTACTCCAATCTCTATCATCATACACCTCGTCATATTTATAATGCTTCTGTTCTTTCTCTCAGCAATTCCATTATGTTGTGGAGTATACGCAGCTGTGAGTTGTCTTTTGATCCCTTTTTCTTTGCAGTACTCTTCCCACTCCTTTGAATTGTATTCTCCTCCTCTATCTGATCTCACACATACCAAGGCTTGTCCTAGTTCTCTCTGTGCTCTTGCCTTAAATTCCTTAAAAGTCTGAAATGCTTATGACTTCTGAGATAGCAAATAAGTCCAACATTTCCGACTGTAATCATCAATAAAATTAATGATGTACCTCTTCCCACTTTCTGATGTTGGAGAAATTGGTCCACAGATGTCAGTGTGAACAAGTTGGAGTCCACGAGTTGATTTCCAGAAACTTTTCTTCGGTATACCATCTCTATTATGTTTCCCTTTCATACAGACCTCACATATTATTTCACCTTTATCTTAACTGATAATAGGAAGCCCATTCACCATTCTTTTCTCTGCTAACACCTTTAAACCTCCATGATTTAGGTGTCCATATCTTTTGTGCCACAACTCCTCTATCTTCACTATTGCTTGTAAGCATCACATATCTGCAAGTTCTTGAGCTCCTTTCACCGTAGCGATAATAACAAACATCCTGTTATTTGTCATCATTGAATGCATCACCATTCTTCTTTGCTCTTTATGCCAAACTTTGCATTCATTATCGTTAATGATCACTCGCAAACCTCTTTGCTGTAGTTGTCCCACACTGAATAGATTGTTCTTCAGGTTAGGAACATAATACACTGACGAGATTACTTGAACAATCCCATTGATTTCTAATCGTAAATTTCCTCTTCCTTCTACCATCATTCTTCTATCATCTCCTAATTGAACTGTTTGACGAATTCTCCATCAAACTCTATAAACCATTCCTTGGTGCCACACATATGATTACTACACCCTGAATCTAAAAACCAGACATGTTCATTCTCACCTTTGTCTGTATCAACGTGTGCCATGAGAAGCACATCTTCCTCCATTTCAGCATAATTTGCTTCTTTTTCCCAACTTGGACACTCTAACTTGAAGTGTCCCATCTTATAGCACTTATAACATTCAACTGTCTCTTTGTTGAAGCTCCTTCCTCTGCCTTGATAGCTTCCATGGCCACGTCCTCTTCCTCGTGTTGGATATGTATATCCAATATATCCTCCTCTACCTCTTCCTTCGTCTATTCTCCATTGGCCTTCCACTTTCAAGTCATGTTCATCTCCCACATGTCTGCTGAGCATCTGTTCATGAACCATTAGAGAACTTTGTAGCCCATCTACTGTCATCTCCTTGATGTTTTTTTATTCCTCGATGGCACATACAACATATTTGAATTTTCCACAAGAGTTCTTAAGATCTTTTCAACAACCTTGGCATCGGGCATGATCTCTCCAAGATTCTTCATATTGTTTGCTACCTCCATAACCCTGGAGAAATAGCCCGAGATTGTCTCTCCAATCTTCATCTCCAGTACTTCGAAACTCCTCCTGAGTTTCTGTAGTTGTGCCCTCTGCACTTGGTCATTGCCTTGATATTTTTTCTTCATTGACTCCCAGAGATCCTTCGCCGTCTTTTTCTTCAAGATCTTCTTGAGGATCGTCTTGTCAATAGATACAAACAAGTAGTTCTTCACTTTGTGATCCAACACAGTCTTCTCCGCAAGCTCCATTCTCTGTGCTCCATTAAGAATCACATTTCATCCATCTGTGGGATTCCATTTTCGACTATATCCCACCACTCCTTTGATCTTAAAAGATTCTCCATGAGCATATCCCAATGCTCGTAGTCTCCATCAAATTTTGGAATAATCATTGGATCCTTGTCACTCATCTCGCTTATGTAGCAGGCTTGTTACAAGCTCTGATACCAACTGTTCTCAATTGAACTAAAATAGAGTAATATGAACACAACAATATGCCTAGAAAAGATTTGGGACTCGCATTAAAAACCAGACGACTCAATACAGACTCTTAAAATAAACTTTAAAAAGACACAACCACACGATCCTATTCTTGATCTACTTGACCGTAAAAAATTCAACCACAACTCACGACTTCTACAAATTCGGAAGACTCTTTCTACATCTAACTAAAACACATAAGTTATAACTAAAACGACAACTCTTAATACTTCAAAGAGGAGCTAGCGATTTCTGATGTGGTAAGGTTTTGTTTCTTCTCTAGTGGATCCATGTTGAATTTTGTGATTAAGAACAAGAAAATTGAAATTATTGTCAAAATGTAAAAGGAAAAAGGTTAAAATCCAATGCTCTAATTCAATCGATTAGTGTGTACATCTCTTTGAGAATTTTGTTAATCTCATCGTTTCTGACCTTTTCGTTCAGTTTAGGGTTTTTGATTAAGCAAAGGATTGTTGCGACTTTGATTCCGATTTAGCAATTATGCGATTGCTCTCTCTCTCTCTCTCTCTCGTGTGTTTAGCAAAAGAAAGTAAAAGCATAAAAGAGAAAGACACAAGAAATTGTTCACCCTGAGTTCGCCTCCGATATGGAGAACTACTCTCAGGGGCTAGACTCAGTCCAGCAAATCCACTAGCACAAGATCCGACACACCGAATTGTTTCTCCGATCAAGATTGGATTATCTCTCTCAGCTTAAAAACACTGTTATAACGAACAACAACAACCTGCAACTTCATCTTGAAGAAGATAAGATTTGTTGCAGTTAACCGGCTCCAACCCAACTCAAATCAAACCGGTCTCAAGCTGATTAAACCGAACAATCTCATTAATCATCAAACCCTCGACTTCCAGTAGAGTCTTTCACTTCTTCTTCTTCTTGTGTTGAATTGATCATTATGGCTACATCTCAACATACTCCACCTTGGCCTAATGATTCAATCAATCACAACCAAACAATCATCAAACATTCTTGTGCTCTTATCGTGGACTCACCTTCTGGACTTACAACATCTAGCATTCAAGCTCTTCAAGCTTGTTCAACCTTAAGTAAGCTTAATCCATCATTAAACTTACTTACCGAGACCACCTTCGTCAAGATATCAGCTGGGTTCTCATTCGTGTGAATTTTCACAACTTCCACTTCTTCTCGTGAAACCACATCACGTATGAAATTGTACTTCACCGCAAAGTGCTTTGTTTGTGAATGGAATACATGATTCTTTGAGAGACATATTTCACTTTGAGAATCACACCATATCTTCACCTTCTTCTACTTGAACCCAAAATCTTCAAACAACCCCTTTAACCAAATCGCTTCCTTTACAGCTTCGGTTAACGAAATATACTCTGCTTCAGTTGTACTCAAAGCCACTACCTGTTGTAGTTCAGATCTCCAACTCACCACATTTCCTCCAACCGTAAATACATAACCTGATGTTGACCTTCTCCTATCAAGGTTAGCTGCAAAGTCAGAGTCACAAAACCCTTGTACCTCAAAACTTGCTTCTTTTGTGTAGACCAATTGACGATCAACAGTTCCTTTGATGTATCTAAGCAGCCACTTTACTGCTTCCCAATGAACAGGACCTGGTTTACTCATGTAGCGACTAACCAAACCAATACCATAAGCCAAATATGGTCTTGACCCTACCATCGCATACATGATACTTCCAACAGCCGATGCATATGGTACTGCATCAGTATCCACACATTCTTCATTCTCCTTTATTGAGGACAACTTGAAATGTGCTCCAATGGGAGTGAGTGCTTTCTTTGCATCACTCATTCTGAAATTCTCCACAACTTTCTTCAAGTAAGCAGCCTGAGATAACCGAAGAACACCTTTGCTTCTGTCTCTGGTTATGTCTATGCCGAGTATCCTCCTTGCTGCTCCAAGATCTTTCATTTCAAAATTTGTACTCAATTGCTCCTTAACCCTTTTGATTTCAGCCATGCTCCTTCCGGCGATAAGCATATCATCCACGTACAAGAGTAAATAGATCAAATCACCTTTAACCACTTCTTTAATGTACACACATGGATCATGCTCACTGCTTACAAACCCTTGAGCCATCATAACCTCATCAAATTTCTTATTCCACTGCCTCGGGGATTGTTTAAGTCCATACAACGACTTCTTTAGTAGACACACTTGATCTCCCTTTGACTTATCCTCATATCCTTCAGGCTGCTCCATGTAAATGTCCTCCTCCAAGTCTCCATGTAAGAAGGCGGTCTTGACGTCCATTTGCTCAAGTTCCAAATCTAGATTCACCACAATGGACAAGAGCATTCAAATTGATACATGCTTTACCACCGGAGAGAACACTTCTTGATAATCAATCCCTTCTCTTTGAGAGAACCCTCTGGCCACTAATCTTGCCTTGAATCTCTCTAACTCAACATCTTCAATTCTAGGCTTGATCTTAAACAACCATCTGCAGCTTACTACATTTCGATCCTTTGGCCTGTCTACTAACACCCAAGTCAAGTTCTTCAACAGAGATTTCATCTCATCATCCGTAGCTGAAGTCCAACGTTTCTTGTCTTTTCCACTCATGGCTTCTGCAAAGTCCCTTGGCTCCTCTATATTCATCAGTTCCGACATAGCCAAAGCGAACATAACTACTTCATAGTCATCAAACCTCTTTGGCAAAACAATTTCTCTTCTTGGTCTGTCTCTTGCTATATGATGGCTAGCTTGGCCTTGACTGGTTTGTCCTTGACTTTCAACTGCTTCTACAACCTGTTCTGCCTCTTCTTGAGCCATCTCCACAAGCTATTCTTCAGTATCTCCACCTGGAAACACACTCCCAACAGTCGCTCTAGTAGTTGACTTAACCGACATTTCTGTGACAGATCGCCTACCAAACTCCTGAGATATCTCATCAATTTGTACCTTGACTACATCCTTGTAAACCACTTCTTCATTGAACTTAACATTTCGGCTAATCACACATTTGCCTTCTTCCAACAGCCACACTTTGTAACCTTTAGTCCCTGGAGGATAACCAATGAATACTCCCTTGACAGCCCTTGGTTTCAAATACTCCCTTGACAGCCCTTGGTTTCAACTTTCCCTGATCTTGATGAACATATACAACCGAACCAAACTTTCTCAAATGCTTATAATCGGGCTTCTTACCAAGCCAAATCTCTTCGGGCACCTTGAAACCAATGGTAGCAGAAGGTGTTCGGTTTATCAAATACACCGAAGCTTGAGCTGCCTCTGCCCAAAACATCTCTTCCAAACCCGACTCATTCAATAAACATCTAACCTTCTCCATTATGGTTCTATTCATCCTCTCCGCCACTCCATTTTGCTGAGGGGTGTAAGTACATGTTCGGTGTCTTGCAATACCATGCTTCCTGCAAAACTCATTAAACACATTGCTGCAAAACTCCAAGCCGTTGTCAGTACGTAGACATTTCACTTTCCTATCCACTTGATTCTCCACAAGGTTCTTCCATTCACAGAATTTGGTAAAAGTTTCATCTTTGGATTTGAGAAAATATATCCATACCTTCCTGGAATGATCATCAATTATTGATAGAAAATATTGGTTACCGGACATAGACGGTTGCACATGAGATGATCCCCATAAATCTGCGTGTACATAATCCAACACATGATCTGTCTCATGTTTTCCAGCCTCAAAACTGACCCGTTTAGCTTTTCCCATAATGCAATGTTCACAGAATTCCTCCTTACCAATCTCATTCTTCTTCAATACACCTTCTCTTACAAGCACTTGCTGATTCTTGTAGCTCATGTGGCCCAATCTGCTCTGCCACAAAGACACTTGAGACTTTTTCCTTTCTACTTGACAAGCTTCATCAGTCACTGTCTCACCATCCAAAATATACAGCCCATTCTTGAGAGTCCCTCGCAAGGCTACCTGATTATTCTTGTGGAACACAACCTTTCCATTTCCACCGGAGTAGACGAATCCTAGCTTGTCTAGAGTAGGAATTGATATCAAGTTTCTCCTTAGATTAGGCACATACCTCACATTATGCATGATTTTCACAGTTCCTCCATGAGTATTCAACTTAATTGACCCAATACCAGAAGTTTCAACTGTTCGAAAGTCTCCAAGTAATATCCTACTTGTTACCTTTTCCTCAAAATTTATGAACCACTCCTTCCTTGAAGTCATGTGATGTGTACAACCTGAATCAATAACCCAAGTATCTCCTGGACCCTCCAAAGATGCATTCAAAACACTGGTTGGTTCTACACTGTCAATAGCGATGGCAGCTTCACCTTCTTCATCAGATTCCATTCGCTTCTTTCGCAGAAAACAGTCCTTCTTCATGTGACCCTCTTTCTTACAATACCAGCAAGTCACCTTTCTTTCCTTAGACTTGGACCTGCTCTGGTTCTTGCCTCTAAACTCATGACCATCCCTTTTGTTTGCCCTGCCTCTGTCATGAGAATACAACACTGTTGCTGGCCCTTTATCACTCTTGCTCATCTCTGACAACTCCCTTTCCCTAGACCTGGCAGCAGACATAACTTCCTCTAAACCCAAGGATGTCTTACCATACTTCAAGGTATGTTTGAGCTGATCAAAACTTGATGGCAGTGAGTTCAAGAACACGATTGCTTGTATCTCGTCAGTGACATTGACATTAAGAGTGTTCATCTCAGCTACAATCCTCAAGAACTCATCCACATTCGCACCAACTGACTTTGACGCTTCGCACTTGAACGTATAGAACTGAGATTGAATGAAGATACGATTTGGCAAGGACTTCGAGACATACAACCTATCAAGAGTTGCCCACATAGATGCTGCGGTTTCGTAGTGCTTGATCTTTCTCAAAACTCTATCTCCAATATTCAAGATAATCATATTCCTTGCACGATCGTTCTTCTCAAGTTTGATAGGGTCAAGAATTACCTCAATCTCTGGGTCTTTACTCAACTCTGATGATTCCACGACAATACCCAGCCCCTCCGCATGCTTCGACGAACTCGCCGGTGGCACAATTTCAATGCCTTTCTTCTTCAGATCTTTTGTAGTTACCAACCTGAAATCATCGCTCAACACCACATCCTTCAAACCCAATACACCGAAGTGAGCCATCATCCTTATCTTCCATAAAGAGAAATCTCCGGTTCTGTCAAATCGCTCCACCTCGACGCGAGTCGTCGTCTCCATCGTCTCCATCGGAATCTCCTTCGAAACTAACCTCCGGCTCTGATACCACTTTTTGCGACTTTGATTCCGATTTAGCGATTATGCGATTGCTCTCTCTCTTGTGTGTTTAGCAAAAGAAAGTAAATGCATAAAAGAGAAAGACACAAGAAATTGTTTACCCTGAGTTCGCCTCCGATATGGAAAACTACTCTCAGGGGCTAGACTCAGTCCAGCAAATCCACTAGCACAAGATCCGATATACCGAATTGTTTCTCCGATCAAGATTGAATTATCTCTCTCTCAGCTTAAAAACACTGTTATAACGAACAACAACAACCTGCAACTTCATCTTGAAGAAGATAAGATTTGTTGCAGTTCACCGGCTCCAACCCAACTCAAATCAAACCGGTCTCAAGCTGATTAAACCGAACAATCTCATTACCCACAAAGTCAAGTCATCCCACAAAGTCATCTCGCTACCTCCGCTTCAACTTATACGCTCCTCGCTTGATTAAGGGCATGTCTCTCTCCTCCTCTCCCGACCAAGACCCATCATCGTGCACCGTGGCCCTCAAGTGGGGAAGTTCCATCTCTTTATGTCAGCTAAGAGTCTCATCGTTGACGTGGATGGATTCACCACTTGGATCTCCCCTCAAGACTCGCCCACTCGGGTGTTCTCTACTCCGACAAAGATTCCGTCTTCTATATCACTCCCAACACTGACGACGCTGATCACCCAATCCCATCGAATTACGAGACTCCACTGACTCATTACCACCAACTTGGACCACTCGACATGCCCAACAACATCTCGGAGTCCTAGAACCAGCTGTTACAATGGTGCATCCGCATCAACAACTTGGTTCAGTCCAGACAGAGATTCCCTCCTGGTTCGTTGCTTTATCCAGGTCTCCTGTGACGGGAAACCCATCTCGTTCTTGGAATACAAGAAGCAGAAAGCAGATGTCGTGGATAAAACCAAAGAGATTTACAGTGCATAAAAGAGACGAAGCCAATGGTTGTGAGCCTTACACCCAAGACATTGGAGATCTCTGTATCTTCTTTGGTATGAACGAGCTCTTCTGCGTCAAAGCAAGCACTTACCCAGGACTTGTCCCTAATTCAATCTACTTCATCGACGCCGGTCGCGTCTACATTTTTCATCTAGCCACCCAAACCTATACTCAACTCGCTCACCCCAACCATCTCACCGTTCCTTACTGGCTTCCTCCTCCCCCTTGATGATTTTATTTTTTTTCTTTTAATTCCTCCACTACTAATTAAGTCGTAAGATCTAGCTTTTTCTTTCTTCATGATTGTAACGATTCGTATAATCGTCCATATTGAACTTATGCAAAGATGAATGCTATAAGATGGGGTTTAGGCATATATAGCATATTTAATGTTGAGTAGGTTCTGTTTCCAAGATTCAATTGCCTCTGTGACTTTCTCTTTTCTGATTTTTAATTGCCTTGCAAGTTTAAAGTAAGTCCTATATTGTTGATGGTGTAAGTCATTCACTGATTTGCTCTGTACAACTTGTGGTGATCTTTGGTTGTGTTATGGTGATATTTGTGTGCTTCTCTCCACCAAAAATAAGTTAGCCACCAGTGTGTTTATCTCAAGGAAACAAAGAGATAGAAAAAAAGTCAATGGGGATTGGGATCCTGTTTCGTCCTTCTCTATTTGACGTCAAATTTTCCTTCTTACATGCGAGAATTATTACACTAGGAACATAGAAGTATGATCATCTTTGATGTTTGTTTGGTTGTTTATAGGTTTTTGCTTTTAGTACTTCGTAAATATGGGTTTTATATTTTGGTTGTTAACTAATATTCTACATAGTGTAAATATTGGTTTTATTATGGTGATATTTGTGTGCTTCTCTCCACCAAAAATATACTTTGGTTGGTATTTGTTAACAAGTATATTATGGTGATATTTGTTAGCAAGTATTGCTAACAAAGCTATGTTTTACATTTTGATTTGTGTTTGTGTTTGGGTTGGGGCTCTCCAACAAATATCACCATAAAGCACACAAAGATGGTCGTAAATATAGTGTAATTTTAGTATTCGTAAATATTTTACCATTCGTTCTTCGTAAATATGGGTTTTAAATTTTGGTTGTTAAGTAATATTCTACATAGTGTAAGTGATGTGTTTTTATTACATATTTTGTTTCACATATTTCATTGTTGTGTTTGTATGCGGTATGTTTGTGTTTTTTGACATTATTATTTTCCTTTTTTATATATTTGAACGTGATCATTTGAGGTATGATTGTCATTTACGTATGTTTTTGTTTTTAGTTCTTCTTATATATTTAATTGTTTGATATTTGGTTTCGATCTGATAATTTTTTGATATATTTAATTGTTTAATATTTCGATGTACTAAATTTGTATGTGTGGAGCAAAGATAGCACATGCAACAAACGGATGGTTTGGAGCAGCAATACATGCTCTTGGAAAGTCGTGGATTGTTTACAAGATCAGACAACCAAGGGGTCAATAAATCCACCATCTCTAGCAAAAACTACAATTAAAACGGTAGCCAAGTAAAAGAAGGAGATATGGAGGAAGCCTTTTCTCTTATAGAGTGATGATACTTTGTACCACATTACATGCATCTCCTCGGTCCAAAATCCATTTTTTTATTCTTGGAAAAGAAGTATACTTCTTTTTTTTTTTCCGAAGTGTATGGCTCTCCATCTACTGTTTGATATAGATCTCTCTGTTACTTTGGAGGATACAAACATGACATAAAAGGTTGGTCTCTTACCGCCAAAAAAATTCTAATGTTGCTGATATGACCAAAACAAAATAAATTAGTTCCTTTTCTACAAACTCGAGTTTCCTTTTCTTTATTTTTGATTATAACCCAAATTACTCTATTTTCCGTTTGGTTCAGATTCCCATCTCTCGATGCTTTGAAGATGGAAAGATTGTCCATCAACAGTTACCACTCAAAGAAGTTGTCATGCTCGCAGCTCTTGGCTTCAACTACAAGACATGTATTTTTCTAGCTGGCACATATATACGAAGGATAACGTTTAGCCGTGTTAACCAGCTTTTACCCAAAAATGCAAAAACTATGACCCCATGTCTGGTTTTTGAAAATATCAAGAAAACGTTAGCAAGCATCCTGTTTTTGTGTGTTTTTATTTTTTTCAGATTGTATGTTATAACATGCATAGTAAAAGAGCCCCAACCATTGACAAAGTCAATTATCCAAAGCTATGTTTACGTTTTAGCAAGCAAATATGTGTCTAATCGGTATCACATTTAACATACGTGTAAACTTTTATGATTGGATGTAGTTTGGAATCTCAAAGCTCTTAAATGGACGTAGTGCATTCTTACCTCCACCTAAAAACCAATGCCAGTAAAATACTCGAACAATAGTTGAGCCAAAATCGAACAAGTCGAAGAGGAGGAAGAGAATATAAATCACGCGAGACAACATAAATTATAGTTTTACCAAAGAAGAAAAAGAAGAATTAAAGTGGAAAATGGTTGTTTTTTTCCTTTTGATTTGTGTGAGAACGTGGCTTATAGAAGAGTGTTTCAAAATATTTAGGATTTGAAGCAAATACCAATTTTTTATTCTTATTAAGTTATTAGTACTCTCTCATAAATTTATTTTGATAAAAAGAACGGCTTAGCGTTCTATTCTCATCTTCGTATGAATTAAATGTTTTATTCGGTTGACTTAAATAATTTGCTCGATTTTTTTATGTTTTTTCATATTGATTCATCTAATTTTTAAGATTATAGCAGAAGTTGAAGCTTAATTATCAAATCATCAAATCATATCATCTGTCTTAGTCTTTACAGTAATAAAAAACTAATAAAAAACTAAGACTTTTGAAATTTTCTCTTTAAGTAAACAAAAAATTTAATTTTATGGTTTATACAATATACGAATATGTAAGCAAATATATTTTTTTTAATAACAAAATGTTAATTTATTGATGAAAGGAAATAATCATTATTTACAATCTAGAAAAAAAATTGATGAAAGAAAATAACAAATATTATTTTTTTTTTATAAGAAAAAATGTTATATGTTTATATTCTTAAAAGATTTTCTTTCTTTTTTAGGGATTTACAAAATATGGTATTGTGGGAGAGACATCGAATGTTTTCACTGATTATGTTGATGCGATTAAGACTTGCAACGTCTCCCTTCCTCTACATAATTCAAATTCAAAAGCAATGTTGCATGGTAGCTCTCTCTTCCTCGATATTTCTTGCATCAGTATTTGTCCTGAGACATTAGAGTAATCGCATTAAAAAAAATTTCACAATATCTTTGCTTGAATGAATTTTGTTGATCATTGGTACTGAGTTTTTCAGTATCGGGTATCAATTCAAAGGCAAAGTACATGCAATTGAACTATGTGATTTTGAGTTTTATAACTGTAAAGTTTGAACATCTTATTTAGGATCTAATTGTGGATTCTAACTTGCTTATGTGCTTTGCGAAACAGTGAAAAAAAAAAGATAGTTTGATGAAAAGTCTCGAGGGCAAGATTGAAAATCAGAATCGAGCATTGAAAGACATGGTACCATAGAAAAAGTATTATGGTCCATGTGATATTTTGATTCATCATTTTGAAGTCGGATTCGAGATTTGCGCGAAAATAAAATGGGGAGATGTATATAAATAACCAACAAACAAAATTTTTTTATATCTATATTATTAGAAAAATATCGATCTATATTTTATGTCTTGAATACTATCTTTTTTTGTTAATCCTCTCCCGCGCAAGGCGGTATCTGCCTAGTAAAATATTATATGAGGTTTGTGAACCAATCTATTCATTATCAATTGGTTTCCATCGGTTGAAAGTTCATGATGATTCCTAATATGGTATAAGATTCCAAGGCAAGCTCAATAAATGTTTTCCTTCATTCTAAATGGCGTGTATATGCGGTCTATTTTGTTTTGGAATTTGTGAGATGATTGTGTGTTTCCCCATCTTCATCTCGAAAAAACTTATCAGAGTATCGCACACTAGAAGTTGGGACATTTATAAAGTAATATATGAAGTTTATAAACAAATCTACTCATTGCAAAATTGGTTTTGAATTAGAAGTTTATGATTCCTAATAGAAAATTATATTGGAAAGTGACGATTGACTTTTGAACCAGTGAGTGCAAATAGTGGAGGTGTGGCGATTGCAAAGAGCGTTATGATTGCAGAGAGTGTGAAGTTTATAAATTGTATGCAGCGAGTGGATTTTTTTCCGATCAAGAACGATTAGCAACTTTTATGTAGCTAATTTGGGGCTTTGTCTTGCTCTGTTTTTATTGAACTTTTGCTTTATTTTTCTTCCGTCCCTCTCTTTTTAGGGTGAACTTTGAATTTCTTTCCTATACTGTGAACTTTGAATATATATTCCCTCATATTTTAGGGTGAGGGAAAATAATTCATCTCATTTTTACTTTTCTTTTTTCTACTAGTTCATTTTTTTCTCTTTTTCTTCAATTAATACTGTATTGCTAATATTGTTCATTAACTTGACGCCCAATCAACTCAAACTAATATAAAACTCTATTACGATACACAGACACTCAACGTTGCCATAATGTGAAATCATATTGGAAAAATATGCAATATAAAATTTGATTTCCAGTCAATGGATTAAAACACTGGTATATTTGTTCTTATTTCTATAATCAGCTAGAAAAAGAAAAAAAATAAACAAAGAAAGTTGAAACTTTAAGAAAATTTAAATATATGAAGGCATGAGTTATGCCTTGCACCTAAATGCCAAAGATATAAAAATATTTGTTGTATTATAAATATTATTAGGTAAGGAAAAATACAATAAACATAAGGTTAATCTAATGTCAACATAATGATCATAGTTGATCGGTCATATGTAACATGAGTAACAGAAAATAAATAAAACTCAGCTACAAATAAGAATATTATGCTCTCAACAAAAATACAGTTTTTAAAAAGCAATACAATCTTAAGTAAAGCAAAGAAAGACGAAGAAGAATGGCAAAGATTCTAAACACTTCGTTATTATATATCCTGTTTGTCATCTTCGTTATTTCTACCGGCAATAACATAAAACTCAATAATTCTTATAAATATTATATATCTAATTCACGAAACCTTACATCGTATATGTTACAAAATAGGAATACCGAAGAGCGAAGTCGCATGTTTCACATTTAAAGGAGAATGTTCGGTTACTCCGCCATGCAGCTTGTCCGGAAATTGCAAAACTTGTTGCCAAGCCTCTTGGGGATCAGGTGCATGTGGAAAATGCGAACTTGAGGGCAGTAAATTCCATTATCACACTACAAGAAAACAAAGTTTTAGCATCGATTTTTTGCGTCGAAAATTGGCCGACGCAAATATAGCATCGACTTTACGTCGTCTTTGTGTCGATTACAACATTCGATGCAAAACGACGCAAAATAGGAACGAATAAGCTGGACGCTAAATCAATGCTATATAGCGGCGACAAACCGTCAAAAATCTCAATTCGACGCTAAATCGACGCAATTTTTGCGTCGCCGTAATAGCATCGAATATAGCGTCGAAATTGGTAAGTAGGTTATATGTTTTTAATGGGTTCACCTACTTTTATAGCAGCGCCTAAAACCGACGCAAAGTCGACGCAAATGGGAAGCAAAATTGACGCTAATGTATTTGATGCTAATTCAATTCAAAAGTTCAATGCAAATTCGATGCAAAATCGCTGCTAAAAGCTTTTATAAATACCTCACCAGACAATGCATGTAACGACTGCGAACCAATTTCTGTGGATTTTGGTCGGGCGTCGATCGACGCAATGTTGTGCGTCGATCGACGCAATGTTGTGCGTCGATCGACGCAAGGTGAATTGGACCAGATCGGTTCGATTTCAATTATCCGGTTTGGCGGGTCGGTTTAGGGAAGCCTAGGACTTCCATATAAAAGCAGATCAGACGGGTTCTGGTCGCTTTTTGGTGAGTTTCAGAGAGAAACAAAGTGTTTTGAGTGTTCTTGAGAGGATTGGAAGGATTCAAAGGATTTTTGTGGATTTCTTTGCAATTTTTATCCTGAAAACTCGTATGAGTGATTGTGAGACTCTGGGTGTGAGTTTCTTGCTGGTAGATCGTGATTTGGGGAGAGGATTCTCGGATTTGGAGATCCGTTCGTCATGTTTTTCGCGTTCTTCGTGACTCATCTTCCTTTTTCCTTCCAGAATCGAGGTGAGTGCGTGATCGTAGGTTTATCTGAGTAAAGAATTGGTAGGATGTGAATTGTGTGTTGTTTCTGTGTGGATTTCGTGTTGATTGCGTGCAGGGATTGATGCAATTCGATCCAGGATCGATCCATGAGAGGATAGGTTCGATCCTGGCATCTGTGATGTTGCGTTGATCGACACAGTTGCTCTGCGTCGATCGACACACGAGACAATGCATCGATCGACACCGGGGTTGCGTGTTGATCGACACACTGGCTGATGCATCGACCGACACCTAGATGTTGTGTCGATCGATGCAGGTCAATGCATCGATCGATGCAGGTCAATGCATCGATCAACACATAGGGGTTGTGTCGATCGACATATGTCTGTTCGAGGCAGACTTGTGTGTTTTGTTCGTGCGTTGCATGTTGTGTGTTCACCCTGGTATTTTTATTGATTCCTATGTTGTGTGTATAACCAGTAGACGGGATGACCGTCTCACTGAGTATTTATGATAATACTCATGCATCTCTTTTTGCCATGTGATGCAGGTAAACACAAAGTGTGATCATGGAATCATGGCTGGGAAGAGGAGATGATCTAGTGTCTCAGTTGCGTGGCCATTGTATTAGAATTGCTAGGGTTTTAGTAATTCTGGAACTTGTTATTGATGTTGGTTGAATTGGAGTTATTGGTTATTGTTACTGGAATTGGTTAGAGTTTTAGTAAGTATGGGATTTGCTAAATGCTGTATTGATTTAACTGTTGAATTGTTTTTCCGCATTGCTTGTGTTGACCCGTTGAGGATTATTATTTGTAATAATAATAATCCGAAGGAAATTTTTTTAAAAAATTTACAAGTTGGGTTGTTTCATTTTGGTATCAGAGCCTTTATGGTTCTAGGGCGGGTGATTGATTGATTGATTAGTTGAATTAGTCAATTGATTGTTGCGTGGGGTTTGGAGTCCTAGATCATCTCTTCTGAGCCTTCAATGAGATTCCAGTATGTGTTGTTTGACTTTCTGTTTTTAGTACTTAGTTTTCTGCTGGGTAGTGCAGAGTGATGGCTAGAGTGGCTAGAGGCAGAGGTCGTGGGGGCCGTGGAGGCCGAGGTGGTCGTGGTGGACGTGGACACGGGCGGGGACTCGGGGAGGAGTCTGATGCCGCGAGTGTGGCCCAGGAGACCACGCAGGAGCAGGTGGCTGACTCGTAGACGTTTCAAGAGGGGTTCGTGGTGTGGCCGCTACGGGTACCAGCGTGAGGGCTAGAGGGGCTAGTGTGGGTCCTAGTGGTATGGTGGGTCCAGGTGGGGGTGCTGCCACAGGTGTTGTCCAGGATCGAGATGATCGCTTGGCGGATTTGCTGCAATTGATTCTAGAGCGGTTACCAGGTGAGGTGCCGGCTCCAGGTTAGGCTCCGGGACTGCAGCCAGGAGTGGCTGGTGTGCAGCCAGGTTTGGCTGGTGGTCAGCCGGGAGTGGCTGGGGTTCAGCTGGGAGTGGCTGGTGTGCATCCCGGTGTGGCGGTTGCGGAGGAGCTCCCATCCTACATGAGGATGATGGAGCAGATGCAGAGGATTGGCACCGGGTTTTTCTCGGGAGGTGCTAAGCCTGAGGAGGCGGATGAGTGGCGGCTTGGAACCCAATGTAGATGCTAAATTTTTTTATGATATTGATTCTACAAAACAACTAATCTATGAAGGTGTAGGGAAGATCTTTCTAAATTATCATTGGCATCTAGGATGATGACAATAAAGTCTGATCATAATCAATCTGAGAGTTGCATGGATGATTGGACAGCTCTTATAAAAGAGTATTTGCCAGAGGATAATCAAGCTGCTGAGTCATATTACGACATATATAAACTAGTCTCTAGTTTAGGTTTTCCCTCGCAGATGATATATGTTTGCATTGACAATTGCATGATATTTAAGAAAAATGATGAAGATTTACAGGAATGTCGATTTTGCCATCAAACCAAGATTTAAGTCCCAAGGAGCTGGTAGAAGTAAAGTGTCGTACCAGAGAATGTGGTACCTGCCCTTAAAAGATAGGCTACAAAGGCTATACCAATTAACACGAACAGCTGCATCAATGAGGTGGCATGCGCAACATTCAACTAGTGAATGAGAAGTTCATCATCCTTCTGATGCAAAATCTTGGAAACACTTCAAATCGGTACACTCTAATTTTGCTAAAGAGAAGCACAATGTTTATCTTGGCCTATGTACAAATGATTTTAGTCCGTTCGGTATGTCTGGCAGGCAATATTCTTTAAGGCCGGTTATATTGACACCTTATAACCTTTCGTCTTATATGTGCATGTAGAGGAAATTTCTGTTTTTGAGTATTTCAGTCCCTGGTCCGAAGCATCCAAGAAGATCTATTGATGTGTTTTTATAGTCGTTGATTCACGAGTTGAACATGTTGTGGTCTCATGGGGTTCGTACTTTTGATTACTCTAGGAAAAAGAATTTTACCATGCTAGTTGTGCTTATGTGGACGATAAGTGATTTTCCAGCCTACATAATGTTATCTGGTTAGACAAGACATGGTAGATTATCATGTCCGTATTGCCAAAATGAGACAGATGCCTTCTAACTAAAAAATGGTAGAAAATCTTGTTGGTTTGATTGTCACCGGAGGTTTCTCCCTATGAACCATCTGTACCGGGGAACAATTCGAGCTCGATCTCACTAACGAAGGATCTCACTAACGAAGGAGGTCTCTACTAGAACGAACAATTTGAGCTCGAATAGGATCGCAAGGCCCTGCTCCAGACTCAAAATGACGAGATGGACAAGATGCAAGCACAGTTGGAGGGCGCCGCCTCCGACTTAAGGGTCGCGCAGTCCAGATGCACCGGGTCAACAACAAGAAATGATAAGTACGGAGATATTTTTCTACAATGAACAAAAACTAAAATATATATATAAACACACGATACGGAGATAAATGACAAAAAGAAATGATAAGTAATCATACTATAAAAATAGAATAAAAATGACTCATAAACTTTATTTTCTAAATCATAATTAGTTATTTTGATAACATGATTTATATAATGGTAACATATATGTACGTAACAAAGTTAAAAAATAAAATAAATGGGAACTATCGATATCGAAGTCCTTGATAATCACTTCATATATTTAAGCATTATTAATACTAAGTCACAAAATTAATTTATTTTATTTAAAATCATATTTTATTTTGTATCTACAAATAATTAGTTGTTTTATCATACATAAGTACTAAACTACTAAATAAATACATAAAAATTATTAAGTTTAATAAAATTGTAAAACAAAAACTCACGCGATGCGCATGTCATATTCTAGAATATTATAATAAATGAGATTTTAAAAATAAAAAAAAAAAATATTTTGTCATATTTAATTATTTTTAATAGATTTTACATAAAACTAATACAGAGTATCACATAATATATTTATGTAAGTACATTTTGTAGATTTATTATATAACACCAAAAAAAAAAGCAAACACAAACAATACAGAAATAAGACGTATAATGGCGTGACGTTTGGGACGAGCCATTTCAAAAGCCGCCCATTAGGGCTTCGGCGGCCGGCCCAGCAATCATATTGCAGACAATTCCAACCGTTAGAGTCATCAGAATGGTAAACATTCTTTTTCCCATACTTGGACTAGACTGTTGACCCTGACCTTGATTTGTATACGCCTGATGATTGTAATTATAAGGCTGGTAATACTGAGAATGGTGAAACTGCGGTTGCGACCCGAAACCCTTTTGCTGAGTTGCCGGCCCTGCTGTTGCAGACGAAGTAACGCATTCCATGTGAACATCTAACCTGCATGGACCGCACTTGTACCGCCAGGACCGGATTGTACCGCGGCAAACCTTGCACGTGTTGCTAGCTCCCCAGTTGCTCAGCTCTAAGTGATGGTCCGGGTGAGGCACGTGCCTCACGTGCTGAGGCAGTCGCGTGCAGAGTGGGTGGACGTCAAAGCCGCAAGGCTCGCAATGGTAATAGAGCCCCACGACTGATTCGTCACAGATGTCACACATACGTCTGTTCTGTTGCGTCTGCTTTGTTCCTCTAAAGACTAGGCGGAGCGGATGCTGTGGATGCATAAAGCTGAGGAGGGTAGGGGGACACGTGGCACAGTGATCGTGAAGATCGAAGTCGCATGAGAGGCAACGGTAGGTCTTCCCAAAGCCGTAGGTTTTGCAGCCATTGCATATGAACTCACCATATCCGTCAACCTTGGTTAATGGATGGACATGGGTGAAATGTTGGACTAGCCTCAACGAAGACATCTCGTTTGTTTTTTTTTGTTTTTTTTGAAAAATGGTTCGGATTTTAGAGAATTTTATAGACCATTCCCAAGCATTGTTTGTGAAACAAGCAAGAACTTTCGATTAGTTGTGGTTACAAAATATAAACTTTTGTTAGACCTTTTCAAAATAAATAATAACTTTTCTTCACTTGTGATTACAAAAATATAAACCTTAACTCAGTCGTTAGGATCACATACAACATGGTAGAGCAGTTTAGTTGACTTTGGCTAGTTTTTTTTTTTTGGTAAAAGACTTTGGCTAGTTGACTGACCATGTATGCCTATATTGTCATTGTACGTGGCCTCTTTTCTGGGAAACTGTTTATTTTTTTATTGATCGCGGACTGAGTTTTTTCCATGGTAAACTACTTTTTGAGTTTATCTATTTTTTGTACCATAAGATGCACTCAATATTGCAATTAAAATATTATTTGATGCTTGTTGGGTAGTCATTGTTGATGCCATGTGTATAGCTCAGCAAGAAAAAGATCAATTAACCGATTAGCCATAAAATCAACCGAAACTAAGTAAATTAATAACCACATAGTGGATTAAATGATGTCATGTTACTAACATGATGTTAGAATGGGGCTTCAGATAATCCCAAGAGAAACAATGTGTTGTTGAGTTTTCCTTTTTTTGAATGCAACAAGGGGAGAAAACTAAGCCACTTAAAATCAAGTCCATGGTTTTTCCGGAGTATCTAATACGTCTTGCAGTATTGTTTGTTTCCTTTTTTTTGTTTTTTCATATATTGTTTTCTTTCTACCATTAGTTGCAATAAATTTTGAAATTCAAATACTATTTGTTGGTGATGCCAAACTCGATCCATAACAAATTACATATAGTTGACATAAAATAGTCAAAGTTTTTTTGTAGAACTCTATTAAGAAATAGAATTTCACTTCTATATGTATTGAATAAAGATCTATATATTTTTGTCTAAAAATATGACAAGATTCTATTATTATGAATTTAACATAGAATAACCTTTATATATATATATATATAATATAACATGAAAGTACATATATTTTCAATGAATTTTTGGAGGAAATAATTAGAAAATATAAACATGTCCATGTTAAAATTAATCAATATAATTAAAAATAATTATTTAAACTATCATTTCTTAATTTTTGTTTTATTTTGAAAGAATGTTAAATTATATTCACACCAAAAAAACTGTTTGTTACATCAAGTGCTACTTGTTGAGAAATCAGAAAACATAGAGTTTAGAAGCCTATAATTTGAGAGAGGGTGAGAGTAGAAAAATAGTTTCAGTTACGACTAGCGAACCATGTCACAAGTGCTTCTTCGTACTTTGGATCTGTGTTTCGAAAAGAGCTTATCTATTCTTTATTACTTTGTCAATGACCATGACTAGCCCTTGAGGTGGTGACTATGGTTCACCGTATCTGTGGCCGTTCTTTTCTCTCCATATGTGAGAGATGGAAGCTTGGAAAACGTACCTCATAAGGAAATCTTCGATGTGGGATGTTCGAGGATCCGAGATAATGTCAATGATAAAAATGTATCAGCTACTACTTCAGAACTATTCCGCTACTAGTTCAGAACACGAACACAACACAAGGGTTTTCTCAAAACTGTTTACTAGTATTGATGACTTGAATACTTACACGTATTGCTTTCACTCAATCCTAGTCTACCCTGTTCACGAATCGCACCTGATACATGAACTGTTTTAACCCCTTAGCCCCTTGATACAAGATTTCTTGTTTACCCGAAACCCCTATCCCTTTTGCTAAGAATGCTCTAGTTGTGTTCGTCGTCTCTACGACTTAACACACCCTATTTATACAAGTGGCCTGCGGCTTAACCTAGCCTTAGCCTCTACTCCATGCAAGATTCGCTATCTTCTTCAAATCTTCATGTGTAGATCCACTTTCCTTATCTTCTCCTAAGAATAAGGAAATCTTCTAGCTTGAGTAAATCTTCTCCAAGATATCCTCCAGCCTTCCTTGAGTGCAAGTCACGCCCTTTCTTTGCCTGGACTGACCCACTCCAAAAGCCCATCGGGCTCCAAGCCCACCAGCTGCCTCGCACCTCTTATGAAGTACTCCCATTTGGTGATGCTACAGAATCCTGCTTCAACGTTGCATCTTCAATCTCCCCCTTTTTAGCTTTGTGTGTCTCCCAAGTATCTGCAAAATTAACTCACCACAAGCACAGAGACAACCAACAACAAACACAAGCAAATTCCAACTCATCCATACGAATTAAACTTGTAAAAGTTATTACAAGCATAAACCAAAAACATTAAGTACTTAGAGTTTGGAACGAGGAAAAACAGAACCCAAATAACCGAGGAAAAACACCCAAAAACAAGCCCCCATGCTCCCCCATACACCACGATCTACTTAGCCACTTTCTTCTCCCCCTGCTTGGGAGCACACAAGTTAAAAACACACGCATTAGTATATAAGCAGAAAGCACAAGAGATCACGAGAACTTACTTTGATTGGCTTGGTGCACATCTTGAACTATCCTTGACAGCTGATGCAGGACAGACGTGATCTGGTACAGCGCCTTGTTGACCACCCTCCGACTTGACTGCCCTTGAGGCACATTGATGTGGCCAAGTGACACATCAATTGCTGAGGTTGATGGAGCTGAGCTGGATGACTTTGACTGTTCTGGCTCTCTCTTGGTTTTTTTCGGCAGTGCAGGCTGAATCAGTAGCGGCTTAGACCTCTTCTTGGTTGATACCTCCTCTTTGACTATTTCAACTCCTTTGGCTCGAGTGCGCAGTGACGTCCTAGTTCCTCCTGTTTCTTTCTTCTCGGTCCTGACGTCCATCTAGTAGTACGAGGGTAGCATCACAACATCATCCTTACCAGTAACAGCCCCACATTGATCTTCAATCATTCCAGCAATCAGATGTGGAAACACCAAGTTCCTTGAATCAGGCTGCTTGTTGTCCTCTCTTTCAATCTTGCTGATTGCCATGACTTGCTGAAACACCATGGCCCCAAAGTCTACGCGCACCTTCTGAGCCAACTTGTACAGAAGCAGAGCTCTGTATAGAGCAATGTGTGTCCGATGAGTAGTCGGGTACCAGTTGTGCCCTGCCAAAATGGCCAATGCAGCAAACTTCGGAGACAGATGAACTGTGGACAGAGCTGGAGCCTTCTTGTGACGCTTGCTGATAGTCGGAACTACATCTTTCAGAGATTCATCTCCCTTAAGGTAAGCAGCAATAGATTCTGGATCCACCTTGTCAAGTGCTTCAGCCTTTTTCCTCTCCTTGGAGCTCAGTTCTGACATATTCAGAAATTTGTTAATGCGAGCAGGACTGAACCTCACGATGTGACCCCTGACTAAGACCATAACACCTCCATCATGTACCACAGTATCGCCCAGATTAGCGTAAAACTCGTTGATTACTTTTCTATCATAACCCGACTTAATTGAGACCCTGGGAGTAAATCCAGCTTCAGCTATCACAAATGGGTACTCAAATTCCTTCTGTTCCTCAAAAGCAACAAGCTTCTCACCGATAATTCCACGACTTTTCAATACAAAGTACCTTTGATATGCACCGGCTGAGCAGAACTTGTCAGATAAGAACGACACACCATTAGTCATGGATTCTGCTCCAGCAGCAGATCCTGCTCCTACTTCCTCTGAATCACCCGATTCGGAGTTTTCGTGCTCTTTGATCTGTTTCCCCTTCTTCTTTTCCAGACTCTTTTCCAGCTTTACAGCCTTCAGCTGCTGAGTTGCAGCCTCTTCCTCGTCGATCTCTTTCTCAGGATCCCATGCTGAATCGGAGACCTCTACTTCCTCTTCTTCTGATTTTCCGCCGGAGACTGGTGACGGAGACCTGCTCCGATAGGCTTCTACCAATTGACCGATGAGATTCGTCAATTTGTTGTCGAGAACACCAGAAGGCGGCGTCCCCTTGGTGTCTAGTTCAAGTCCTGGAGTCTTGAAGACCATCGACCCCTCGTCTTCCTCTGCTTCATCTCGTAGCCGAAGTTGATTGGGATCGTTTGCTGGAGGATTCTTCTTTGATCCCTTCTTCTTGGAAGTCTTCGAGCTTGATTCTCCTCCCATGGTTACTCAAAGATTCTTCTTTCTTCTTCTTGAAAATTCTAGGGTTTTGAAGCAACAGACTTTTGGATTTCCTGAACTTCTTCTCGCGGCCAAACAAGGAGACTATTTAAACAAACAAAAAATCTCTTCTGGGCTGCGACCTTACAAACCCTAAGGGCCCAACCAACACTCTTAGGCCCAAGTTCTTTTGTTACCAAGCCCATATGAAAACTGAAGCCCACACTCTCGGATTTATCTGAACCAGGGCATCCTGCATCAACTCCAGAACACTGCAACAGCTTGTCACACTCATTAGATTTTTCACACAGAAGGAACAACAACCACATTCATTTTAAGAACACAATGGGGATTAAGCTGATAATAGTGGTCCTTGTAAAGATTTAAAAATGAAATTTTTTAAAAAAAAAACTTTTGACACAAGATTAATTTACCGTTTTCGAGTGATGTTTCAGGAACTGAACTTTGACCAATTCGCAGCACATACCCAGCTCGATACGATTCACAACATCTGGTCATCTTCTACTCCAATGAGTAGCTTTCACACCACCATGTCTTTATCTCATCCTGACCAGTTTTCAACCTTTATCCACTCGAGAAAGTTGTTGATGCATTCAAGACGTGTGAATTTTTTTTTTTTTTTTTTGCTTTGCTTCACCTTCACACGCCTGCCCACTTTTCTGGGTTCTTTTCTTTATTTTTTTTTGAATGAGATAGTTCCATCACTTGACTTCTCAGAAACTATCTCTTGTTTTTTTTTTCCTTTTAGCTTTGATTCTTTCTTTACCGTGGAACCTGTACTGATGTCAAGACAAGACGACATGATAGGTAGCTCTTTCTCATTGATGTTTCAGACTCCAAACAAAATCCGAGCCACATATGCACCTTGAACCAGTACCTGTATCAGTTCTGCACACTTCATAAATGATTAAATTCCACAAACACCAATTGAGTTCCTTAAGGTGATAAAACGATTAAAATCCAGTGGTTTTGTGAATAAATCAGCCAGTTGTAAATCTGTAACAATATGTTCCACCACTACCTGTTTTTCCTCCACAAGTTCTCGGATGAAGTGGTGTCGAATGTCGATGTGCTTTGTTCTCGAGTGTTGCACCGGGTTCTTTGAAATACTTATAGCACTCTTGTTGTCACAGTGAACTAGAAGTGATCCAGAATCCATCCCATAGTCAGCAGACATTTGCTTCATCCAGAGAAGTTGGGTGCAACAGCTTCCCAAGGCAATGTACTCTGCTTCAGCTGTGGACATAGATACAGAGTTCTGCTTCTTGCTCATCCATGAGATTAAGTTATTTCCCAAAAAGAAACACCCACCACTGGTACTCTTCCGATCATCCAAACTTCCAGCCCAGTCGACATCACAATATCCAACCAAATTTTTGTTTGACCCCTTGGAGAACCAAATTCCCAAAGTTGACCGTACCCTTCACATACCTAATGATTCTCTTGACTGCTTCAAGGTGAGACTGCTTTGGCTTTGCCTAGTACTGAGCACACATCCCTACACTTAGGCACAAATCAGGTCTACTGGCAGTAAGATACAGTAGGCTCCCAATCATACCTCTGTAAAGCTTGACATCCACATTGTTACCCTCACTGTCACGAGTCATCTTCACTGTAGTACTCGTGGGTGTTCTTGCTTCCTTGCACTGCTCCATCTTGAACCGTGTTAGCAGATTCTTTGCACACGTACTCTGAGAAATGAACACACCTTCTTCTGACTGAGTTATTTGAAGACCCAGAAAGTACTTCAGTTCTCCAACCATGCTCATTTCAAATTCATGTGTCATGCTTTCCACAAACTGATCCACCAGCCTTTGTGACGTGCTTCCGAAGATGATATCATCTACATAAATCTGGACCATCATGATATCCTTTTTATGCTCGAGTATGAACAAAGTCTTGTCCACACTGCCCCTCACGTATCCTTTTTGCATCAGGAAACTCGCCAGCCTTTCGTACCAGGCTCGCGGAGCCTGCTTCAGCCCATACAGGGCTTTCTTCAGTCTGTACACATGACCTGAATTAACTGGATCCTCAAAACCTTTCGGTTGCTCAACATGAACCTCCTCCTGCAAAAAGCCATTCAGAAAAGCACTTTTGACATCCATCTGATAGACTTTAAAGTTAAGTATGCATGACATGCCCAAGAAAAATCGAATGGACTCCAATCTTGCTACAGGAGCAAATGTTTCCTCAAAATCCACTCCTTCAATCTGAGAGTAACCTTGTGCCACCAGTCTTGCCTTGTTCCAAACCACCACTCCAGTCTCATCGATCTTATTCTTGAAAATCCATTTTGTGCCAACAATATTGACCCCTTCTGGTCGTGGGACCAGTTCCCACACATCGTTTCTCTCAAACTGTTCAAGCTCTTGCTCCATTGCAATAAACCAGAATTCGTCTTCAAGAGCTTGTACATGATTTTGTGGTTCAATCACCGACACAAAGCATGCAAACTGTACTACTTCGTGATTTTTCTTCTTCAAGCTCATCATCTCACGATAATCCTTCTTGACTCCTCTGGTTTTCCTCCCTTCATTCACATCACTGATAAGATCAGATGCTGAATGATTCCTAGGCACAAGAGGTTCTGTAGCTTGCTTTGTCTCAGATTCTTCTTCTGTGATAGATTGGAGTTCTGACTCAGTCTGCTCCTCTGTACCAGGCTGCTCCTCTTTTCTTCCTCCTGATGTATCTTCCAGTTCATTATTAGTGTGAACTATTCTATCCTTGTTCTGCCTCGTACCAGCATAGTCGTCAAAGACCACGTTGGCTGACTCAACTATCACCCTTGTTCGTTTATTAAGTACTCGGAAAGCTGCACTATTTTCTGAATAGCCCAAAAAAACACCATCATCACTTCGAGAATCAAACTTCCCAAGATAATCCTTGTCATTGAGAATGTAAAAATTGCATCCAAACATATGAAAGTAGCTGAGATTAGGCTTCTTTCCTTTCCATAGCTCGTAGGGTGTCTTGGTCAGCCCTTTCCGTACATATACTATGTTGACAATGTAGCACGAGGTACTTACTGCTTCTGCCCAGTACTTCAGAGCAATGTTGTTCCCATGTATCATGGCTCTGGACATTTCCTGTAGCGTTCGATTTTTCCTCTCTACTACACCATTTTGCTGTGGTGTCCATGGGGCTGAAAACTGGTGAGCAATACCATGATCTTCACAAAATTCCTTCATATACCCATTCTGAAACTCACCACCATGATCACTGCGTATTTTCTTGATTCCACCTCGCTCATTGATCAGTTGCAGAGCCCAGATTCTGAAGCTATCCGCTGCTTCGGATTTCTCACGAAGAAATCTGATCCAAGTGTATCTTGTGTAATCGTCCACGAGAACAAACACATACTTTTTCCCAGCAACACTCTCCACTTGAGTAGGCCCCATCAAATCCATGTGAACCAGATCTAGTGCCGATTCAGAATGAACATCCGCCACTTTCTTATGTTGAACCTTCACTTGCTTACCCTTACTACATGGTCCACACACAAATTTCTCTCTTCCCATAAGCTGAGGTACTCCTCTGACCATCTCCTGATTGGTAAGAGAAGTGAGGCTTCTGATATTCATATGACCTAGGCGTTGGTGCCATAGGTTCAGATCATCTGTTGCACTGAAGCAGTTGGTGTCCTCTCGCTTCCACATGTAGCAGTTATTGCATGTTCTAACTCCCATTAGCACAGTCTTCCCTTTGTCATCAATTGCTTTGCAGTCATGTTTAGTGAAGCACACCATTAAGCCTTCGTCACACAGTTGACTCACACTAATGAGATTAGCTTTCAGTCCTTGTATCAGATATACATTCATTAGTTTGGGTAACCCTGCATCACATGTCTGTCCCTTTCCTTGTATGCGACCATATCCTCCATCACCAAACGTAACCTTGCCTTTATTAATTTTCTTGAAACTCTCCAGATTACCCAAGGTTCCGGTCATGTGTCGAGAACTGCCACTGTCAAAATATCACGGACCCGTATCTTCGTGTTCTTCTGTCACAATTGCCATGCTGCACCTAAACCCAAATTGGGAAGCACTATCTGATCTTTGTCTCGTAGCAGGAGACCTTAAATCTGATTTCTTTACCCAAATCTGATTACGACTTCCATTCCAAGTGAATTTTCCTTCATAGCGTAGACGTCTGACCCTCTCCCAGTACGTGTAGTAGTAGGCTCGGATGTGTCCATGTCTACCACAAAAGTAGCATCCAATCCTTTGTTTTGCCATGACTTTAGGCCTTCGTGCTTCAGTACCTTCTGTTCGGTTTGCAGGCTGTGACTAACTACTGGCAGCTACGAACTTGATGCTGTGAGATTCTGATCCTCCACTTTCATTGTATCCAAGACCTCTGTGAACGGCTTCAGTCCTTCCATAAGACAGAATATGGTCTAGCTGTCTTGTACCAGCAAACATGCGAATCTTCTTATACTGCAGATCCAGTTGTGATTGAAGCTCGGCAGAAATCTTTTTCTCAGCATGCAGTTCCTTTTCTAGATTAGCTGCCTTGACTGCCAGATTGAGTTTCTCCTTTAATAGTGACACACTCTCCTGACTCAATTTTTGTTCATCCTGCAGTCTACTCTGTAGTGATTCAACTTGAGCTTCAAGTCGCTGCTTCTCCTTAGCCAGCGACAGATTCTCCTGTCCCAGTCTGATGAGAGTCTCTCGTACCTCCTTGTAGCTCTCAATCAGTTCATTCTCATCAGATTCAGATTCAGACTGTTCACCTTCAGCTTCTTCCATGATTCCCACGAATGATACCAAGTTGTTCAGAATTTCTTCATTCTCACTGTCAGCTTCAGAATCTTCTTCTTCAGCCATCATCGACCTTTCTTTCCTTTGTTTCAGATGACCAACACACTCCAGCTGAGTATGTCCGACTCCCTTACACACCGAGCATTTTATTTCCCTTCTCTTGATTGAAAGACATTCAGACTTGAAGTGACCATATCCTTGCATTCGTGACATTGAAGTTCAGCCTTATTTCCTTGCTTATCTCCTTCGAACTGGTTTCTACCTCCTCCTGTACTTTTCTGACCTTGACCCCGTTCGATTCTCCTCAGAGCTCGATCAAACCTTCTTACCAACAAGCTCATTGGATCTCTGTCCTCTGTCTCTTCAGTTGTCTTACATGAGGTTAGAGCCAAGTTCTTGTTTTTCCTGGAGTAAGCTTCAGCACTGTCTAATTCCATCTCATGAGCCTGTAACATCCCAACAACTTCACCAAAACTCAGATCCTCAGTGTTGTGAGATACATTCAGAGCTGACTTATAAGCCATGAATCGAGCAGGAAGACACCTTAGGAACTTCTTTACCAACTTTTTATCCTTGTACTTCTTTCCCAGTGTAGCAGCCTCCTGCGCCAATGACTTCAACCTTGAGCCAAAGTCTGAGATAGATTCATGTTCCTCCATCCTCATGTTCTCAAATCGAGAAGCCATCATATCTCGTCTAGAACTCTGAACCTTAGTGGTTCCTTCGAAGTGAGTCTGAAGCAGATCCCAAGCTTCCTTTGCTGTTTCACATCCTTGAATCAGCTCGAAGGTCTTTTTAGTTACACAGGAGTGTATAGCAGACAAAGCTCTTGCATTGTACTTAGCTTTCTTCAATTCTTCCTCCGTCCATGTCTCTTCTGGTTTGGGAGTCCTGAATCCATTATCATCCACTATCACAGGTGCTTCCCACTGCACCAGAACAGATCTCCAGGCCAGTACGCCAATACCTACAATTATGAACTTCATCCTTGACTTCCAGAAGCCGTAGTTTCCACCATCGAGTATCACCTTCGAATTGTTAACCAAATCATCGTAGCTATCCATTTTCTCCTCAAGATCTCACCCGTAATAATACGAACAAGTGCCGCTCTGATACCAAATGAAAATGTATCAGCTACTACTTCAGAACTATTCCGCTACTAGTTCAGAACACGAACACAACACAAGGGTTTTCTCAAAACTGTTTACTAGTATTGATGACTTGAATACTTACACGTATTGCTTTCACTCAATCCTAGTCTACCCTGTTCACGAATCGCACCTGATACATGAACTGTTTTAACCCCTTAGCCCCTTGATACAAGATTTCTTGTTTACCCGAAACCCCTATCCCTTTTGCTAAGAATGCTCTAGTTGTGTTCGTCGTCTCTACGACTTAACACACCCTATTTATACAAGTGGCCTGCGGCTTAACCTAGCCTTGGCCTCTACTCCATGCAAGATTCGCTATCTTCTTCAAATCTTCATGTGTAGATCCACTTTCCTTATCTTCTCCTAAGAATAAGGAAATCTTCTAACTTGAGTAAATCTTCTCCAAGATATCCTCCAGCCTTCCTTGAGTGCAAGTCACGCCCTTTCTTTGCCTGGACTGACCCACTCCAAAAGCCCATCGGGCTCCAAGCCCACCAGCTGCCTCGCACCTCTTATGAAGTACTCCCATTTGGTGATGCTACAGAATCCTGCTTCAACGTTGCATCTTCAAATGATAGAGTCTCAATCAGAGAGACCAAGATTTCCCGAGAATAGTGACAAGAAAACAATAAATGGTTCCGAGATAATATATAATTTAATACACAAACATAGAATTTTTAGAGAGTGGTGATTGGAGATTGCGAAGAGCGTTACAAAGGAGAATTGCATACCATCATATGTAGCGAGTGGCTTTCCACAATGGCTAAAGGATACTTTCGATTGGGAACGATTAGCGACCTTAGTGTAGTTAATTTGTGGTTTCACTTCCTCTGGTTTTATTGAGTTGTTGCTACGTATGTTCATCCTTCCCTCTGATTTTGAGGGAAATATCAGTTTTTTTTTTAAAAAAATTAATTTTTATAATTGTGGCAATCCAAATCAGTTTTCAAGAGAAAGTGGCATTTGAGACTTTTCACCGCTTTTGAGGCTGAACTTTGATTTTCTTTCTTAATAAAATAATTTAAAAACGATTTTGTTCATTCACTTGACGCACACAGTTTACTCAAACTAATACAAAACCATATTATGATACAATGTCGCCATAATGTAGAATTAATCTTGAAACAAAAATTGCAATGTTGAATTTGATTATGAGTCACTCGATTAAAATACTCAAATATATGTTCTTGTAGTTATATTAGCTACAAGAAAACAATAAACAAAAAAGTTCTTCAAACTTCAAACAATTTTTAATGTACGAAGGCATGAGTTGTACCTTGAATCTAAATTCCAAAGATATACAAATAATTTGTTGTTATAATTACTATTAGGTAAGGAAATATATAATAAACTTATGTTAATGTTGTCGACATAACGATCATATATAGTAGATAGGTCATATGTAACATGCGCAATAAAAAATAAATAAAACTTTGCTACAAATAACACATATTACGCTCTCAACGAAGTAAAGCTATTAAAACAAACAATACAATCTTAAGTAAAACCAAGGAGAAAAAGGAAGAAGAATGGCAAAGACCCTAAACTCCGTGAGCATCACCATCGTTTTGTTGGTCATTTTCGTTGTTTCTATTGGTAAAAACTTAAAACTCAACAAAATTATGAAATTTATTTGAATTCACCGTAATATCGTATATGTTACAAAATAGGAATACCAAAGAGTGAAGCAGCATGCTTCACATTTACAGGAGAATGATCGGTCACTCCGCCATGCAGCTCGTCCGGAAATTGCAAAACTTGTTGCCAAGCAGCTTGGGGATCAGGTGCATGTGGAAAGTGTGAACTTGAGGGCAGTGAATTGCATTGTCACTGCTACACCTAATTTCCATAACGAAATTACCAACAACAAATGCTGTACAAGAATGAATTCTACCGCTTGTGCTTCCTTTGTTTTGTGTTTTTCTCATGTAATTTCCGTTTTAATAAAACAATATTCTGGTGTCAGTAAACACATTATGCGGCTTACCTTTCTGTATAAGATGTATGGTATCTAAGTTGTGTGGTTCATAATGTTTTCCTCTTTTTAATAATAATGATCGGTTGTTGAATAATTACTATTTAAAATGTGATCTTTGTAATCATAAGTAATAACTTGTTATTTCTTATTTGTATTTATCCTAAAATCGACATGATTTCAGATGCCACTATACAATATATATTGCAAAATGCAATAAAACTTAAAAAGGAAATATTGTCTCAATTGTCATTTTCCAAAATTTTTTTCAAAAAGTGTCATTATTCTGATGTTTTTTAAAAATTATCACAAATTGGATTAATATCTAAGTGAAAAGACAATTTTGTCCTTAGTGTATGACATTGGTGTATGTTTATGTCCTCCACCACCACTACATCTCGTCCACCGTTAACCGTCGACCACCATCTTGTCTACAGTCTTCGGATATGTCCACGCCGTCTCTGTTTACTGTCGGCCACCGTTTGTGTCACTATTTCTGTTTTCGTCTTCTATTTACAGTTTTCATCCACAATCACCATTTACAGTTTCTGTTTTCGTCCACCGTCAACCACCATTTTCGCCCACCGTCTCCGTCTCCGTTCGTCTACCATTGACCACCATTTTTGTTACTATTTCTGTTTTTGTCTACCAGACACAGTTCTCGTTTTCATCCATAGTCATTATCGCCGTCTCTGTTTTCATCTACCATTCACAGATTTTGTCCACTATCGACCATCGTCTCCGTTTTCTTCTGCCGTCACCGTCTTTTTTCATCAAAAGCCACCACTATCCACCATTTTCATATAAGAGAGAAGAACAAGAAAGAAAGAAACAAGAAGAAGGATCCGTTTTTCGAGAAAGAGAGAAAAAGAGAGGAAGCAAATGTGTGGAAGAGTAAATAAGTAAAAATGTCATTTTGCTATAAACTCAATGACAAAATATGGCAATTGGTGAAAATATTTTGTCGCAATGGCATATTTTAAAAGAATTTTGAAAATAATGGCATATTAGGTAATATTTACAAACTTAAATTTGTTTCGCTAGCAAAAAAAAGAGTTTTGAATTTTTGAAAACAAAATACTTGGCAACTTTTATTTCAAACGTCATTCAGATGAATAAGCATAGATAATAATTTATTGTAGGTTTATACACCATAATCACATGTCAAAAGCAATAGTTAAAGTTTTCTTAGGTTAAAGAATCTCATAATCCCTCTAAAACACATCAATCAGCATGAAATGCATTTAACATTACGAACCAACTATTCACAGCATTACATTCAACATTCGATATGTTTTGCTACTTAATAAAATAGATTGTGTATTTTTTTACAGCAAATATTCTTCAGATATATTTTTTTTTTGATGAAACATATTCTTCAGATATTCAAGACCATGGTTTATGAAAGAACAATATCCCATATTAAAATCAACCAAATTTAGAATATCGACTGGCCATATATGCATGTATGGTAAATAAGGCCACTTTTTAGCCACTGTTTCTTTTTTTTTTTATTGAACAAGGATTGGCAGTTCCACGGTTTTTTCGGAGTAATTAATTAATAACTCTTTCAAGTTTTTTTGGACGACTCTTGAAGATTTTTCGTACGGATATATTTGAAACTCATCTGATCTATCATCAGATGTGCCAAATCATTCACCGATATGTCATTTTTTGTTTGTTCAACCACCGATATGTCATAGATCAATTTATTAGTAATTTAACTAGTTTCTTACAGAGAAGGTCAACATTTGGATGCATATATAATTGTAATATGTTGCGTATAATTGAAAATGTTAATTGTAATATGTTGCGTATAAGTGAAAATGGTGGTACCTGAGCATTCGGTATTGGAGTCAATTCGGTTCGGATAATTGGGTTATTGAAAAAAAGAATTTTGGTTTTGGTAGCCTGGTAGGTATTAAATGTTTTTTTTTTTTTAAATCATCTAGTGTTAGGATATAGATCCGATGCTATTTCTATTTAACCGTGATAACCTAAGCTAGTACTCAATCAAATTAAGAACACATGAATCTTGTCAAAGGAGACTTTCTATAAAAGAGTTTTGTTATAAGTTATGCACTTATAACTTGTGCTTGCTTCTTTTACAGGTTTGTTTGCTTAAGACAAAATCAAGGATACACATAAACTTCTAAAACACGACCCCTTCTTTTGATCATGTTCTTCTCTTTATATGGACCATCAATATGATGTTTTCCCTTTCCCCCTTGAAGTTGCATCATGTAGAACAGGTTTTGGTCTGAATCTGAGCCTGGTAAATAACACAAAACCGATATGGGCCTCAGCTGACCATTTTGCCCAATATTATCAGTCAGGCCCAGGGCCCATGTTGTGGTCCAAACCCGTTTATCCCACAAACTCCACCTGTTTGGACACGACAACCCTAATTCATTTTGTTCAGACCACAAACATTTCTTCTTCTCTTCTACGGCGATGTCGAATCGCAGCAGCCTTCGTCGTCTATTCTTCGGCTTCGTCCTCGCTTACCGGAGTCACCAACTGTTCTTTAATGGTCTTCCCCCTAACTTCAGTCGATTCCTCTGGTCGTAAACTCCTTTGTCATCGGGTCTAAAGAAATCCATTTCATCTGACCCTTTCAGCTTCGGAACTTCATCAAACCCGAGCTACTCCTACAATCTTCATCAAACCCGAGCTACTTCTGGTAAGCGCAAACCCCTTTGATTTCTCAACTTTGACCTCTTGACTTCCTCAATCCAAAACCCTAAAAATTTAGTCTTTTAATTCCTGATTCAGAATCTTCTCCACCTTGAACCGATGATCTCTGCACTCGGCTCCTCTAGTGTCTACAGGTAACTCTTCAAGTCTTTTCACATTCCACAATATCATATAACCTGATATGATCATGGACGAGCATGCTTTGGACGAGGACGTTTTGATCATACCCGAAGGTCCCGTTACGCGGTCCAAGACAAGGAAGCTTGCCAGAGCTGTTCAGAAGTTACTTAATGACATTCGAATCGAGGAAGAAGATCAGCTTATGCACAATGCCGTTACCTCAATTTCGGCTACGATATTTTCTTGAGGATTGGTCGTTAAGCATAAGTTGTTGTACTCTTTTTCCTGTACTCGGTTTTGTCCCAATGGGTTTTCCGAGTAGAGATTTTAATGAGGCACGACTTATGCTTCCCCTTTACGGTCCAATTTCACGAAAATATCAAGACAAAAATTGCATGGAATTTTGACTTGAAGATGCATTGAACGTGGAGGCCAAGAAGTGTTCACACTTGGAGTTATTATTAGTCAAGGTTCATTGGGTTTAGTCTTAGTCAAAAAAAATAATAACTTTGTTATTTTTTATGCATTGTTTTTAGTACTTTTATCTTTAATTCTTCCCCTATATAAACCATGTACTTCCTTTGAGAATAATCATTCACTTTTATAAAATCTTTCTTAAAGAAGTTTCTCTCTTGTTCTTTTGTGAACTTGTCGATCTCTTGGTGGTTAGCCAACGAAATCAAACCGGTCATTGGGTGGTTAGCTCTTTGATCACAATTGATCACTAGGTGGTTAGCCTTGTGTTCACGCCAACTCCGAGGTGGTTAACCGAAGAGTTCATTCGTTCCTTAGGTGGTTAACCTTCGGTTCTGGTTTACCGAGTGCTGTCCATAGCCCTCGACGCAGCCATTCGCTTCCCCGCCTTGTTGATCCAAGGATCTATCCGTTTAAAGACTAAGAAGAGTGTGCGTTCCTTTGGGAGATCGTATCAAGTGGTATCAGAGCCACGCTCTTTAAATAAGCGGTATTTTCTAAATATTTTTCTATCTCTTCATATTTTAATTTTCTCTTTTTCCTTTCTATCTTTTGTATTAAAACCAATTTAAAAAAAAAAACGAAGAGACAAGATCAAAAAAAAAAATTGGTTCGTATTCTTCACTATCTATCTTTAGTTTTCGATTTGGGTTTTTTTTGAAGCTACCATCAAATTGTTTCGATTTGGTTTTTGAAGCTACTATCGAATTGTTTCGATTTAGTTCCTTAAGAACCGAGAAGAACTTCTTGTGAGCGTGTGAGGATATTGTGAGAGTTGTGCGAAACACTTGAGTGAAACACTTGTGAGGATTATTTTACTAACGTTTTTGTTTCTTTTGCGAGGGAAAACAAAATGTCCGATGGAAGTGATGATTCGCGAACAAGGAGAAGAAGAGATCGCGAAATGACTCGCAAGATGGATACATTGTCTGCAATGCTAAACGAAATGAGAGGCCAAATAGCCGCTCTTAGTGTTAGGACACCGAATAGACGAGAACGAAATGAAAGAACCAACCAAGGCTTAGCTCGGGAAGGCAATTTGGCCGAGAGTCACGGATCTGACGACCAAAGCGTTGCTCAAAGAAGTCCGCGAGTTCCGCCTAGACATAGGCAAAACCGGCGGAATCAACAAAATCAACAAGACGAACAGTTCCACAATCCGTTTCATGACTCATCTGAAGATAATGAGCCTAGACAACCAGCGGGCCGAAGGAGAAATGATAATGATCTAGGCAGCGTGAAGCTTCGCATTCCACCCTTCTACGGAACAAACGATCCCGATGCTTTCCTTGAGTGGGAGAAGAAGATTGACTTGGTCTTTGATTGCCAAAACTTTTCCGAATACAAGAAGGTCAGGTTAGCCGCTACTGAATTTCATAATTATGCTATTGACTGGTGGGATCAATTGGTGACAAACCGAAGACGTAATGGAGAGAACCCCGTGGAGACGTGGAGAGAAATGTCGTCAATCATGAGGAAGCGATTCGTACCAGTTCATTACCACCGCGAGCTACACCAAAAGTTGCGTAGGCTATCACAAGGGAGTAGAGGAGTTGAGGACTACTTCCAGGAAATGGAAAAACTCATGCTCAAAGGCGATGTAGACGAGCCTGGTGATGCAACTATGGCCCGATTCCTCAGTGGAATGAATCGAGATTTACAAGATAGGATGGAGATGCAGACTTATGACACCATGGAGGAGATGTTGCATAAGGCCATTCTCGTAGAGCAGCAACTAAAGAGAAAGGGTATCACTCGAACATCTTTCGTGTCCAAGCCAAACTACACCAAAATCGAGAAGCCGACTTACCCGACCCGTACCGATGCCAAACCAAAAACGGACTACAAACCTAGCTCATCCGGTCATGACTACAAAGGTAAGGCCGAAACTTCTACATCTATTCGTAACCATGATATCGAATGTTTTAAATGTAGGGGCAAGGGACACTATGCGAATAAGTGCCCGAACCAACGAGCGATGTTGATATTGGAAAGTGGAGAGATCGTGACCGATGATGATAAGGAGGAATCCGATTCCGGACCAATCTATGATGACGATGATGAACACGCTGTAGAAGGAGAGCTACTTGTGGCTAGACGTGTTCTTCTTTCTCAAGAGAAATCCGTAGCAGACGAGCAACGAGAAAACTTGTTTCACACTCGGTGTAAAGTCAAGAACAAGGTGTCCAGCTTAATCGTTGATGGCGGAAGTTGCACTAATGTTGCTAGTACAACTTTGGTGGAGAAACTAAACTTGGAGATGAGAAAACATCCACGGCCGTACAGTCTAAGGTGGTTGAGTAACCAAAAACAACTCACGGTTACACAGCAAGTTTCGGTACCTTTGTCGATTGGCCGATATGAGGATGAGATCATTTGGGATGTGTTACCCATGGAAGCTGGTCACATCCTACTTGGAAGACCATGGCAGTACGACCGAAGGGTGGTTCATGACGGGTACACTAACAAGCATTCTTTTGAGTACCAAGGCCGGAAGATCACTCTTGCACCTTTGACTCCACACGAGGTGTATCTAGACCAGCTCAAGCTTGAGCAAAACCGAGGTAAAAACATTGTGAGCGACCCCCTAAACACTTCATACACTAAAAATGAGAGTGAGAGTTCGAGAAAAACCCAGCTAAAGGCCTTTGAGAGTAAACTCGTGAGGCAAGAAACACTTTTTGTGAGGCCGAGTGAGATCAAGCATGCTCTCGTCACTAAGCAACCTTTCATTTTGCTTATTTTTAAGGATGCTCTCGCTAGCATTACTAACCCCAAGTCGGAACTCCCGAGCAATGTGTTGTCTCTTTTGCAGGAATATAGTGATGTGTTTCCGGAAGATATCCCGAGCGGTTTACCTCCCATTTGTGGGATAGAACATCAAATAGACCTCGTTCCCGGAGCAATACTTCCAAACCGGCCCGCGTATCGAACCAATCCGGTGGAGACCAAGGAACTCCAACGACAAGTCGTTGAGCTTATGGAGAAGGGTCTTATCCGAGAGAGTATGAGCCCGTGTGCCGTTCCGGTACTACTTGTTCCTAAGAAGGACGGATCATGGCAAATGTGCATTGATTGCCGAGCCATCAACAATATTACGGTAAAGTATCGCCATCCGATTCCTAGGTTAGATGATATGTTAGACGAACTTCATGGGTCTAGTATATTTTCTAAAATTGACTTGAAAAGTGGTTACCACCAAATCCGGATGAAGGAAGGTGATGAATGGAAAACTAAGCACGGTTTATACGAGTGGCTTGTTATGCCGTTTGGTCTTACGAATGCACCTAGCACTTTCATGCGTCTTATGAACCATGTTCTTAGATCATTTATAGGTGTCTTTGTTGTTGTCTATTTCGATGACATATTGGTTTATAGTAAGACTCTTGATGACCATGTAGGACACTTACGTTTGGTCCTAGACGTGCTTAGGAAAGAACTTCTTTTTGGTAACTTTAAGAAATGTTCTTTTTGTTCAGATAACGTTGTGTGTCTAGGTTTTGTGGTGAGTTCTCAGGGCATACAGGTTGATGAGGACAAGATCAAGGCAATCCAATATTGGCCGAGTCTTAAGACGGTTGGTGAGGTCCGAAGCTTTCACGGTTTAGCCGGATTCTATCGACGGTTCGTTCGGGATTTCAGCACTATTGCCGCACCACTAACCGAAGTGATCAAGAAGGACGTGGGCTTTAAGTGGGAACAAGCTCAAGAGGACGCTTTTCAACTCCTTAAATACAAGCTTACTCACGCTCCTCTTCTCGTTTTACCTGATTTTATGAAAACGTTTGAAATTGAATGTGATGCTTCTGGTGTAGGTATAGGAGCCGTACTAATGCAAGAGAAGAAACCAATCGCTTTCTTTAGCGAGAAACTCGGTGGAGCTACTCTCAACTACCCAACGTACGATAAGGAGCTCTATGCCCTAGTCCGTGCACTCCAAACATGGCAACACTATCTTTGGCCGAAGGAGTTCGTGATTCACACGGATCACCAATCACTTAGACATTTGAAGAGCCAACAGAAGTTGAATAAGAGGCATGCCCGTTGGATGGAGTTCATAGAAACTTTTCCGTATGTGATCCAATACAAGCAAGGCAAGAAGAATGTGGTGGCCGATGCTTTATCTCGGAGATACACATTGATCTCGACTCTAGATGCCAAGATTCTCGGATTTGAGATGATCAAAGGAGCATACGCAACCGATCCCGATTTACAGGAAGTATTTCTTACTTGTGCAAAGTTTGCTTCGGGATCATATTTTAGAAGTGATGGATTTTTGTTTTATAAAAACCGTCTTTGCATTCCTAACTCTTCTTTGCGAGATCTTCTTGTTAGGGAAGCACACGGTGGAGGCTTAATGGGACACTTTGGCGTGCCCAAGACTCTTTCAATCGTAGAAGACCATTTCTTTTGGCCGCACATGAAGCGTGACGTGGAACGAGTTTGTAGTCGATGCACCACATGTAAGTTCGCTAAGTCCAAAAGCCAAGGCCAAGGTATGTACACTCCTTTACCGATTCCTAGTTCACCATGGACCAACATCTCGATGGACTTTGTCTTAGGATTACCCCGGACAAGGAAAGGTAGTGATTCGGTCTTTGTTGTGGTAGATAGATTTTCTAAGATGGCCCATTTCATACCTTGCCATAAAACCGATGATGCCTCTAACATTGCCGACTTGTTCTTTAGGGAATGCCTAGAACCATAGTCTCAGATAGGGATACAAAGTTTCTAAGTTATTTTTGAAAGACCCTATGGTCTAAGCTAGGAACTAAGCTTTGTTTCTCTACTACTTGTCATCCGCAAACCGATGGTCAAACCGAAGTGGTTAATAGGACTTTAGGGACACTCTTAAGAACCGTGATCAAAAAGAATCTTAAGTCATGGGAAGATTGTTTACCTCATGTCAAATTTGCATATAATCACGCCGTGCATTCTACTACTTGTTTTTCTCCTTTTCAACTCGTTTACGGCTTTAATCCACTTACGCCTCTTGATTTAACTCCTTTACCTTTGAGTGAATGTGTAAGCATGGATGGAAAGAAGAAGGCCGAGTTGGTGAAACAAATGCATGAGAAGGCAAAACAGAACATTGAGCGTAAAACCGAGCTATACCGCAAACATGCCAACAAAGGACGGCACAAGAAGACGTTCAAACCCGGTGATCTTGTTTGGATCTATTTATGGAAGGAAAGGTTCCCAGAAGAACAAAAGTCTAAACTCTTGCCGAGAGTTGATGGACCATTCACGGTTTTGGAGAAGATCAATGACAACTCTTACAAAATTGATCTCCAAGGTAAGTACTCCGTTAGCTCTAGCTTCAATATTGCTGATATCATTCCTTTTGTGGCAGATCAAGACGATTTGAGGACAAATCCTTTTCAAGAGGAGGGGGATGATATGATCATGGACGAGCATGCTTTGGACGAGGACGTTTTGATCATACCCGAAGGTCCCGTTACGTGGTCCAAGACAAGGAAGCTTGCCGGAGCTGTTCAGAAGTTACTTAATGACATTCGGATCGAGGAAGAAGATCAGCTTATGCACAATGCCGTTATCTCAATTTTGGCTACGATATTTTCTTGAGGATTGGTCGTTAAGCATAAGTTGTTGTACTCTTTTTCCTGTACTCGGTTTTGTCCCAATGGGTTTTCCGAGTAGAGGTTTTAATGAGGCACGACTTATGCTTCCCCTTTACGGTCCAATTTCATGAAAATATCAAGAAAAAAATTGCATGGAATTTTGACTTGAAGATGCATTGAACGTGGAGGCCAAGAAGTGTTCACACTTGGAGTTATTATTAGTTAAGGTTCATTGGGTTTAGTCTTAGTCAAAAAAAATAATAACTTTGTTATTTTCTATGCATTGTTTTTAGTACTTTTATCTTTAATTCTTCCCCTATATAAACCATGTACTTCCTTTGAGAATAATCATTCACTTTTATAAAATCTTTCTTAAAGAAGTTTCTCTCTTGTTCTTTTGTGAACTTGTCGATCTCTTGGTGGTTAGCCAACGAAATCAAACCGGTCATTGGGTGGTTAGCTCTTTGATCACAATTGATCACTAGGTGGTTAGCCTTGTGTTCACGCCAACTCCGAGGTGGTTAACCGAAGAGTTCATTCGTTCCTTAGGTGGTTAACCTTCGGTTCTGGTTTACCGAGTGCTGTCCATAGCCCTCGACGCAGCCATTCGCTTCCCCGCCTTGTTGATCCAAGGATCTATCCGTTTAAAGACTAAGAAGAGTGTGCGTTCCTTTGGGAGATCGTATCATAACCCAGAATCAAACGGACACTGACCCGTTTTCTTTTCTGATGTTGCGAGAGTCTCATGATGATACCAGAGTTACCTGGAGCTATAACCGTCTTCAAACGATGTTCAAAAGATCGTAGCAGAGACTAAACTTTGGTCCAAGTAAAGCTTTAGTCAAAAAATCTGCTGGATTTCTGCTTGTATGTATCTTAGCTAGGTTAATAGTTCCTTGTTCCAGTGAATCTCTGATGTGATGCCATTTGGTTGCAACATGCTTAGTCTGTTCATGATGCACTGCATTTTTAGCTAGGGCAATTGCATTTTGAGAATCACAGTGAATTGTAACAGTCTTGTCTTTGAAACCTAGCTCTTCACATAAATCTTGCATCCATATAGCTTCTTTTGATGTAGTAGAAAGGGCCATGTATTCCGCTTTTGTGGTAGATAATGCAACTACTGATTGCAAAGTAGACCGCCAACTCACTGTGTTTCCCCAAACCTTGAACACATAACCAATCACTGATCTTCTTTTGTCAAGATCAGTGGCATAATCCAAATCACTAAAACCTTCAACACTGAAATTGTTTTGTTTTGTGAATGTAAGTCTGGTTTTTAATGTACCTTTAAGATATCTTAAAACCCACTTAACAACTTCCCAATGTTTTCTTCCTGGAGCTGACATAAATCTACTAATCACACCAACAACAAAACCCAAGTCTGGCTGTGATCCTATCATGGCATACATCAGACTTCCAACTGCACTAGCGTAGGGAAATTTCATCCATGAATCTAGCTTCCTCTCTCTTTCTGCATCACTTAAGCTCTTGTGCTTAAAGTGAATAACTATAGGTGTAGTGACAGGTTTTGAAACAACCATTTCAAATACCTTCAACACTTTCTCTATATAGCTTTCCTGAGATAGTATGAGAATTTCTTTCTCTCTATCTCTTATGATATCCATACCTAGGATACGAGAAGCCTTACCTAGATCTTTCATCTCAAATTCTTTATTTAAGCTTTCTTTTACTTGCCTAATCTCATCTTTGTTTCCTGAAGCTATTAGCATATCATCTACATAGACGAGTAGATAGATGGCTTTGTGTGTATTTACATTCCTTATGTAAACTCATATATCCTTACTGTTTCTGATAACCTTTCTTTCTTCATAAAAGTGTCAAATCTCTTATTCCACTATGTAGGAGACTGCTTTAATCCATAAAGAGATTTTTTCAGAAGACACACTTTATGTTCATTTCCCCTTTTTATATATCCTTCAGGCTGCTCCATCATAATTCTCTCATCTAAGTCTCCATGAAGAAAAGCTGTCTTTACGTCTAGCTGCTCCTATTCCCAATCCATGTTAACCACAATAGACAATATTATTCATATGGATACATGTTTTACCACTAGAGAAAAATTTCATTGTAGTCAATTCCCTCCTTTTGTGAAAAACCCTGAGCAACCAACCTGGCCTTGTGCCTTTTTTCTTCAACACCAGGGATGCGTGGTTTCAACCTGTAGATCCATTTACATCCAACCATTTTTTGATCTAATGGCCTTTCAATCAGAACCCAAGTCTGATTTCTGAGTAATGAGTCCATCTCTTCATCAGTTGCTCCACCCCATAACTTAATTTCTTTTCATTTCATGGCCTCTGTAAACGTTTTAGGCTCCATGATCTCTATCTCTTCAGCTACAGCAAGAGCATAAGCAACATAGCTGCCATCTTCATATCTTGATGGACGTTTAACATTTTCTCTTCTTACTCTGTCTCAGGCCAGTATAGCATCTCCTATGTTCATCTCTCCATCATTCACAGAATCTTCACTGTTTGGGTCTGATGGAGAATAGTTTGATCCTGCGTCTTCAGCTTCTGTATTTGCTCCTGATTCTGTACCAGATTCAGATTTTTCTGAGTTTTCCACACTGTCACCTACTCCACCTTGACCTGAAGATCCTTCAGCCTCTGTATTAGTAGGTGTAGGAGGTCCTCTAATTAATTTTGCACTGAAAGACACCTTCTTCCTTTGTTTTCCCTCAGAATTAGATCCAGAGTTTGCAACCTCTGAACCAGAATCCTTAGGATTATTCAATGTGTGTTTGTAGAGCTTCATTTCATTAAACACCACATTTCTGCTAGTAATGCACCTGCCTTCATCATCTAACCAGACCCTGTATCCTTTTATGCCAAATGATAGCCCATGAAAAAACCCTTTACTGCCCTATGACTTGTCTTGTCCTGTACTATATGAACAAAAGTTGAACACCCAAACCTTCTTAGGTGTTTTAGATCAAGCTTAGTACCAGACCATACTTCTTCTGGTAACCTAAAATCAATAGAAAATTAAGAGATCTATTTATCAGATATACTGCTGTAGATGTAGGTTCTGCCCAGAATTCTTTTTCCAAACCAGTCTCTGCTAACATACATCTTACTTTATCCATGATTATCCTGTTTAATCTTTCTACTACACCATTCTGTTGAGGTATATAAGTGCATGTTATATGTCTTTTTATGCCTTATTCCGTGCACAGATTGTCAAACTAATTATTGCAGAATTCTAACCTGTTGTATGTCCTTAGACACTTAATCTTCTTGCTGGTCTGCATTTCAACTGCTGTTTTCCATTCTTTAAACTTACCAAAAGCTTCATCTTTTGATTTCAGGAAGTAGACTCATACCTTTTTGGAGAAATCATCTATGAAGCTCACAAAGTACTTGCAACCACTAAGACTTGCTCTGATTGCAGGAGAGCCCCAAAGATCTGAGTGAACGTACTCCAAAATCTCTGTTGTTGTGTGCTTAGCAGCTGGAAAAGGCTGCTTGTGAGACTTGCCTAACACACAGCTATCACAGAAGCTAAGTTCTTTTCCCTTTAAATCTGATATATATCCTTGCTTGCTAAGAATCACCATATTCTTAGAACTCATATATATCCCAATCTAGAGTGCCATATATTAGTCATGTTCACACTTTCATTTACTGCATTAGCTTCTGCTCCAACTACTTTAGCTTGTAAGTAGTATAAACCGTTGTCCCATTTTCTTGAGAAAACCTTTTTACCATCTTTGTAGTAATGCTGCATTCCATTGCCACCTTAATACTTACATCCGTTTTTGTCAAGCATGCCTACTGAAATCAAGCTTTTATCAAAATCTGGCATGTATCTTACCTCACATAAGATAACTACTGAGTTGTCTGGATTTATGATTTTGATTTTTCCCATTCCCTTCACTTGACTGATGGTTTTGTTTGCCATTCTAACCTTAGTTCTATCAAACTCTTCCAAGTCAAATAGCAGGTTTCTATCTGGAGTCATGTGAAAAGTGCAACCTGAGTCTAGAATCCACTCTCCATTAGAAACATCGGTGCATACTGTCAAAACCATAGGCTGTGGCACTTCCAGAACCACATTAGCAGATTGAGGTTTTCTCTGACCCTTATCTGGATACTCTCTCTTCCAGTGTCCTTCCTTTCCACAGATGAAACATGCACCCTTGTTTGCTGCATCAAATTTAGGCTTAGACTTTGATCTTCCTCTATTTTTAGACAGCCCCCTGTAGTTGTTGCGTTTGTCTGACCTTCCTCTTGAACCAACATACAGGCTGTCTGAATCAGATTGAACCTTATGCAATTTTCCTTTTTTCCTTCAGTTCCATCTCTTTGTCGTATGCTGCACTTGTGACTTCATCAACAGTGATAGTCTCTTTACATGTCCCATATTTCAGGGTGTGTACCAGTGGCTCAAAGGGAGGAGGAAGACTAGAGAGAAGCTGTATAGCTTGGTCTTCCTCAGAGATCTCAACCTTTGGACTGGCCAAATTAGCAATCAATTTCAAGAAGGTATCTACATTCTCCTCTATAGATTTACTTTCTTCCATCTTGAAACTTGCAAACCTTTGTTTCAAATAGATAAGGTTTGGTAATGATCTCGTCTGGTATTCCTTTTCCAGAGCCTCCACATGCCCAGGGCAGTGGTTTCTTTCATTACCTTTCTCAAGATCCGATCACTAAGGCAAATAGCAATTAGATTTCTTGTCCTTATATCCTTTTCAGCTTTCTTAGGATCAACCGTTGTGAGTTTGACTGCTAACTGTGTCTCACCTTCCTTTAACACTTCTTTTGTAGCCGTGGATGTCCAATCCTCACTTAAAACTATCAAAAGACCCTGTATCTCCAATTGACCAAGTAATTTGAATTTCCATAATCCAAAATCTCCTGATCCGTCAAACTTTTCCATCTCAAACCTATCTCGTATAAGTTCCATTCTGACTTGTTCTTGTTTTCCTCTTGCAGATATCAACAGCCGAAGATTACCTTCAAGAACCTTGCTTGATTCTCCCTAATCTTGAAGAATCAGAACCACCAAGATTATACTGCCTATAATCTTTCACCAAGAACAACACAAAAAACCAGTAGAGACCTGATCCAGTTATGATGCCTTCTGCAACCTTGTAAAAGATAAGTCTCTTAGATCTTTAACTTTGATCTTTAGACTTAGATTCTCTGCACTCGCACCTGGGATGCTCTAATACCACTTGTTAGGAAATAGATCCGATGCTATTTCTATTTAACAGTGAGAACCTAAGCTAGTACTCAATCAAATTAAAAACACACGAATCTTGTCAAAGGAGACTTTCTATAAAAGAGTTTTGTTACAAGTCATGCACTTAAAACTTGTGCTTGTTTTTTTTATAGGTTTGCTTGCTTAAGACAAAATCAGGGATACACAGAAGCTCCTAAAACACGACCCCTTCTTCTGATCATGTTCTTCTCCTTATATAGACCATCAATCTGATGTTTTCCTTTTCCTCCTTGAAGTTGCATCATGTAGAACAGGTTTTGGTCTGAATCTGGGCCTGGTAAATAACACAAAACCGATATGGGCCTGAGCTGACCATTTGGCCCAATATTATCAGTCAGGCCCACGGCCCATGTTGTGGTCCAAACCCGTTTATCCCACATTAAGATTTATGAATTATTAAAAATTATGAGAAAAATTACATGGATGATTATTCAATAGTCAATTTTAGTCTTGATATACGGGACTACTCCGGACGACTCTTCTTGCACTACGCTGAAAATCTCCTGTAAATTTTGCTTCTATTATAATTTGTATTCTCTGGGATTCGAACTTCATACTTATAGGTGTAAAAACATTAATGAACACTCTCTTAAACCACTAGACTAATGGGGCTTTAAAAAAAAAAAAAAGAATTTTGGTTTTGGTAGCCTAGCAGGTATAAAAGTCCAAGTCGGGTAATGTGAAGGAGAACCGGATTAAAGCCAATATTTAATTCTACTCAGTTTTGAGGTATGGATTTTGGTTATTTCTGTTAGTTCCATGAAATTTTATTAAATTTATGATAAATCTGCTAAAGCCATGCTCAGTTTCGGTGAAATTTGTTAAAACTACTAAAAATTTAACTAGTGTGAGTAGATATATACAGTTTTATTATATTGAGATTATTTTAATTTTTGGTTTGGATTCGCATTTTTTATTTTTATTTTTATATACCCTATCGGTTGATCTGGTCAGCCTCGATAGGAACGTACCGAAGTGCTACAGAGTGGACTTCTCTCCTAAGAACTACCACACTGCCTGACCGAGTTTGGAATACCTTCCTACATTTCAAATTACCAGGTAAACTAATTGGGCCAAAACTTAACTAACAGACTTCCCACAAGGTGCTGTTAGCAGCGAGGGAGGAAGATCGAACCCAGGATATGAGAGTTGCACCCTTTCTCTTAAACCGTCCTAGCACTGGTCCACCACCTTGCGGGATAGATTTGCATTTATAAATTTTGGTTCGGTTGGCATTGTAAATTTATTGTATAGACATCAAAGAAACAAAAGCAAGCATAAACAAAAGAGATCGAATCTAAAACATAATGGCATAACGTTAGAGACGTGCCATTTCAAAACAAGCCGCTAAAAGCTCAATTCGCCCTCCATTTCAGCGATGATATTGCAGACAATATCAACCGTTAGATCCCTCATGAATCTAAACACTTTTCTTCTTTTACTTAGACCCGACACTTTACCCTCACCTTTTATTTTTCCACATTCTTGATCATAAGGCTGGTGATATTGAGAGAGTTGTGATAACTCTATAAACGGAGGCAAGAGTGTGTACAAGGCAAAGGATTTGTCTTTAATTTTGCTTAGAGTAGGATTCTTGGGTGACAAACTAAGGATAGGCTTAGGGTTGTGTAAAACCAACAAGAGAGTGTGTAAACTTCTTGTAAGATTTCTAATAAAGTGAAAATTCGGTGCAGCCAAGCTTTGGGATATTGATCTTGTGTTCATCCGCTTTTTCAGATAGGTCTTCCCAAAGCCGTAGGTTTTGCAGCCACCGCATGTGAACTCGCCATATTCGTCAACCTTCGTTAAAGGATGTATGTGGGTGAAATGTTGGAGTACGTTTTGGTCTAAGCTCGACGACGACATCTCGTTGTTTGTTCTTTTTCTTTAAGGATGGTTAGAGTGTGAAGAAATGAGCGGTGGTATAAAAAGAAACAGTTATAGTTGACCATTCTTTGACAAACAAGTAAAAATGTACGTTCAGTTGTAAATTATAAAATATAATGTTTTGTTACGTACAACATGTAAAATATTTGAATAACTTATGTTCACTTGCTACAAAAATATTAAACGTTTTATTTTTTTTATAAATCCGATAAGTTGTCCGGTGAGTTCTGTTAGAAACACATCGGAATGCTACAGAATGAACTTCTTTCCGAGGGACCACTACACTGCCTGATCCGAGTTTGGAGTGTTTTCCGACTATTGCTAAAGATAGTTAGGCCGCCTGCATTTCTAGCTACCAGGTAAACCAATTGGGCCAAGGCCCAACTGACAGACTTCCCATCAAAATATTGTTAACAGCGAATAAGATGAATCGAATCCGGGTTGTGGGAGTTTCACCCTTTCACCCAAGCCTACCTTACCACTAGCCCACCATCTTCTGGGCTTTTAAATGTTAGTTAACTTGTGCTCTTACGGATAATAACTGTAACTCAGTCGTTAGAAACTCATACAATGTGGTAGAGCAGTTTAGTTGACATTGGCTAGTTGACTAATCGTATATGCATGTTTGGTCAATAATAAGGCCTCTTTTTTTAGCCACTGTTCCATTTTTTAAATAAACAAAGACTAGGTTCATAGTTTTTTCGGAGTAAACAACTCTTGTGCCTAATGAGTATTGTTTAATTTGTTTTCTTTCTACCGTTAGATGCAATCAATTCTAAAATTAAAATCCTATTTGTTGCCTGTTGGAGAGTCATTGCTGATGCAAAGAGTCTAAGTGCACCTTATGGACCAAATACTGTCTATAAACAATTACCTATAATTGACATAAAATTGTCAAGTTGTTTTTGTAGAACTCTATTAAAAATTGGGAAATTTATCAACTACAATAAATTTCGATTTTATTTTAAAATTTACCATAAACTTGTCGAAGTTGTTTTTGTAGAACTATATAGTGTCTAAGTAGTAATCAATGCAAATTAGTTTTGAGTTGAAAGTATTTGATTGACAATTAGACAATATTATTAAAAAGTGGTGATTGACTTATAATCTTTGAGTGAAAATAGTGGAGTTGGCGATTGCAAAGAGCGTTACGAAATAGAATTGCATACAATCGCATGTAGCGAATATAGCTTTTATTTCGATCATGAACGATCAGGAATTTTGTGTAGATAATTCGTGGCTTTCTCTTGTTCTATTTTTATTGAGCATTTGCTCTATTTTTTTTTTCATTCCCTCTGTTTTTGTGGATGAATTTTGAATTTCTTTTTTAGGCTGTGATTGATACACATAGTTAAAGTAAAATACTTGTTTCCTCTATACTCGGCTAAGTTATTACTAGTTAAAAGTAAATGGACAGAATATATTTCTTCTAAAGAGAAAATTGGATACATATTCTAGTGAATTAAGTAGATAACCATAGAAGATAGTGTAATTAACAAACTAACAGTGAGAAAACAGAAACTCAAGCAAATAGTAGTGGGAAAGTATGATGGATTGAGTTTTATTACGATTTAACCCTTCAGATTTCGTGTGTGTAAAGTTTTTGGTAATCGACTTGTAATTTTAGTAGGTTGTCCGTATTTAAAACTAGTATCCAGTTAACAATTAAGATAACTCTTTAAATATATTGTATTGTCCGGATACTGACTTTATTAGTCATATAATAATAATATTATCCAGCTTTCTAACAAAGTTTATTTGTTGTACTTATATTTATATGGCTCTTGATCTTCTTTTTTGTAAATTGTTAAAAAAAAAATACAGCCAATTTATTATAGATTGTCCGATTATTTAAAATTTTTGTTTGGCTAACAATTAAGATTACTCTTTGAATATGTTCTACTAACCGGATACTAACTCTATTATCCGGATCGTTGCTGCTTTCACCATATCTCTCGCTACTTCAAAGAAACAGAGAGCCGAGAGACGCATTTAGGGGTAGAAATGTCTTTAAAACTATCCAAATAGTGTCAAAATTTCTCTTTGTTAGTTTGCCAAATACCCAATATATAATGTGTTGCTATCCACTGCAAATACTCTACATATTTCCTCATAATTTAGGTCGTTGAGATAAAATAATTCATCTCATTTTTACTTTTCTTTTTTATTGTTTATTTTTTTCCCTCATTTACCATAATACTTTTACCATCCACACCCAAACTAATATTGATTTTTTTCTGGAAAATGTCATTTCTAAAATACCACTTTTCAAAAATATTATCCATTTAAAATCTTGTAAAAAATGCCACTAAAATCATTTATTCAAAATATCATTTATGTTTTGGTTAATTATCTAATATAATATAGTACAGTTTTTTCAAACTAAAGCTATGAGAGGCTTTCATGTGTCACCTACTCTTTTGACATGTGTTTTTTTAATTTATTTATTTAATAGAAAAATAAAAATTTATATCTATTTTTCTCTTTCTAATAAATTTGACAATCAATTCAAACAATCTAATAGCTAATTATACTGTTAATTAATTCAAATAAGTTGTGTAATATATATTAGCCATTGTTTTCTTTCTTTTTTTTGGTATCCATAAAAAAATATGATTCCAAATTAATATATGTTAAGATTTAGTTTTTGGAGTTTAGAATTTGTTAAGGATTAAAAATATTTTAAAGTTTACTATTTTAGAGACTAAGATTTAAATTATCCTTAATGAGTGATATTTTTGAAAATGTATAACTTACGATATCATCTTTAAAAATTGAAACACCAAAAATGGTACTTTTGAAATTCTTATATTTCATTAACTTGACGCCCAATCAACTCAAACTAATACAAAACTCTATTATGATACAGGAAACCCAAAATTGCCATAATGTGGAAAATATATGACCTTGTTATTGTTTTTCTATATCTATCCTTTTTTTTTTTTTGAAACTTATCTATCCATATTGCCACAATCTCTTTACTAGCAATCTTAAATCTATTCGCAAAACGCATCATATCTATCTAAATAATAATATGGTCCTTAGATTTATTTATGCACCCCTAGGAGCCGTATGAGGCGAAAGACTCATGTACGGTTTTGTAATAGCGGTGAGAATAATAATGTTATTACCGACTAAGATGATTTAACACAACAGCTTAAGTATATTTGGAGAGTTGAAGCACAATTAAAATATGGTTTTTCGAGATGGAATTTGTGGTGTTAACCTATATGTTTTATCATTTTTTTAATTTCTTCCCTAGTACAATGCTAGAAATAATCAAACAAAAAAATTAATACAAAATGGTTAAAGTAGGCTTAAAATATGATTTTGTGGGTTAATAATGGCTTGAAATGTATGTGGCTGCATAGTTGGAATGGTCCCCAAGACTTTGCAACAATAGTACAACACCGAAATTAAAAACAAAAACAAAAAGAATCACGACATGAGATGTTCAATGGAAACCCCAAACAGCGCATTAGAGACCACTCCAATTGTTAGCTTGGATGCAATAGTAAACATTCTCCAGCCCTTACTCGGACTCGGCTTTTGACCCGGCCCAACCATTGGTACTTGACCCGGATTCATGTAATTAAAACTATTAAAATTATAATGTTGATGATGATGGTGATAATAAGGTTGTTGACCCATCGATCCATACGCATACGGGTAACCAAATTGCGGTTGTTGCCATGGAGCATAATAGGATGGTTGTCCTCCTTGTGGCTTGAGCCCTCTACTCTTAGTACCGGATGCTTCGGTCTGGTCAGAAGGTGACGTGATGCACACGGCTAATATACATTCCATATGAATATTAAACCTACATAACTCACAACTATACCTCCAAGATTGACACGGGCCGTGACAAACCATACACGTGCTTGCTCCCCCGAGGCGAAACTCCAAGTGATGAACCGGGTGAAGCACGTGCCTCACGTGCTGAGGCAGCTGCGTGCAGAGCGGGTGCACGTCAAACTCACATAGCTTGCATCTATAGAACAAACCTTCGACCGACTCGTTGCATATGTCGCAAGCGCGTTCGTTCTGGCGCGTGGACTGTTCTTTTCGGACAACGAGGTTGAGCTCGTGCTGGGGATGAATGAAGGTTGGGAGGGTAAGGGGGCACGTGGCGCAGTATTCATGGAGATCGTAGTTGCATGGTTCGCATCGATAGGTTTTGCCTGAGCCATATGTTTTGCAGCCATCGCAAATGAAGTCACCGGTGCTGTTAAACTCCGTTAGTGGATGAATATGCGTGAAATGCTGAACGGTACGGCGTTTTGGTGTTCTTGGAGCCATCTTTGACTAGTTTTGGTGTTGATGTTGGAATATAACAAAAGGTTCTTTGAATAATAAAATGAGAGTTGTATATGTATAATCATGTTTACTAATGTGACAGAGTGTAACACCATTTATTAGTTGACTTTCGACGAGCTGAGTCAGTTGACTGACTTAAGAGGTTGGAACATTTCTTCTTTTTTAATATCTGTTGAGATTAGTGACACTTAGAAACTTAAAGCACAAAACTTTGTAACACAAGACTTGTAGAAACGATTCAAGAAAGCTAAAGCCTTTAATTTGTTCTAAGGTTTCTTTCACACTCTCTCTGTTTTGATGGTTCACTCATGTATTGTTGCAAGAAATAGAAAGCATTAATGTAAAGACACAAGAGATTTAACCAGTTCGGACCATTTGGGAATAGAAAACCTACATCTGGCCGGAGAAACAACCCCGAAAAATCTACTAAGCTCTTGGTTCAAACCGAACCCTTAATCTTTACACTCTATCTCTCTCTCTTCTTAACTCACACGTACCACACAAGGAAAATCCAAGACTCGACTTATATGGAGGAAATCGACTTGGTCACCATGGTCACCAAGGAAAACCTACCATGATTGAAGCTTTCTTGTCCCCTAGATTACACTGAAAACAAGGAGGAAAAACGGCTAGCAGGCCTGCATTTCTTTGTCTCCTCCAACCTCCCAAGAAGTGTGTACGAACCTGCAACACTTGCGATAGAGAGAGATGTGGTCCTGATGCAGAAAACAACCTTATCTTTGAAACCTTCTGCAGACCCAGTGTTCACTTTACCCTTTTAGTTGAAACCTTCTGATTGGAAACAAGTCTTTGCCTTTGACCTTATGAATTTCGAATTGACCAAAGACAAAATCATATGTTCCAATGGCAACAACCTTAACTTCAGAGTAAAAGAAGTATTCAAAACTAACCTTCACAAAACTCCACCTTGGTTTGAATACTATTTTCCAACTTGATTTTTTAGCTTAGTATCCTTGGATTTTCCATTCTCCAGATTCTTCTTCTCCACTTAGTGGCTTGAAATTCTGAGGAACTCCAATGCTTGTTGAATCTTGCTCACTGGAACCATCTTGGTGAATATGTCTGCAGGATCCCATAGGGTAGACACCTTGGTCACCTTGATGTCACCTTCTGCAATCTTATCTTTGATGAAATGCAGACGCACATCAATGTGCTTGGTTCTCTCATGATGCACATAATTCTTAGGTAGAGCAATTGCACTATGTGAGTCACATAGAACCTCAACTTGATCTTGTTTAAAACTCAAATCTTCTGATAAACCCTTCACCCATAATGCTTCTTTTGCTGCCTCTTTTAAGGCCATATATTCTGTCTCTCTAGTAGAAAGAGCAACCACCTTTTGAAGACCAAATTTCCAACTGATAACGTTCCCACCTGCTGTGAAGACATAACCAGTAACCGATCTCCTCTTGTTTAAGTCAGCTGCGTAATCAGAGTCACAAAACCCCCTTATCTCAACATTGTCTTGTTTCTTGTAGAATAACCTCAGGTCTTGTGTCCCCTTGATGTGTGTCCCCTTGATGTATCTCATTACCCACTTAACAGCTTTTCAGTGTTGCTTCATCGGATTACTAATGTACTGACTGATCACACAAAGTGGATAGGCTAGATCAGGCCTTGTGCCTATCATGGAGTACATGATGCTTCCCACAGCATTGGAATACGGGATAGACTTCATGTATTCTTCTTGAGCTTGCAATTCTTGATCAGTTGCAGCTTTGAGTATGAAATGTACACCTAACTGTGTGGTAACTGCCTTTGACTCTTCCATACCATAAGTCTTTAAGACTCTCCATAAGTACTCCTCTTGTGATACTTCCAACGTTCCTCTTACCCTGTCTCTCCTTATTTCCATCCCCAGAATCCTCTTGGCTTCTCCTAAATCTTTCATTTCAAATTCCTTTTTCGGAAGCTCTTTAAATTCTTGTATTTTCTTCTTGTCTTTAGCTACAATCAGCATATCATCTACATAGAGTAGCAAATAGATAAAAGAACCAACTCCAAGCTTCTGATAGTAGATGTAACTATCATAGTTGCTTCTTTGATAACCTGAATTTAACATGAAAATGTTGAATCTCTGATTCCACTGTCTTGGACCTTGCTTAAGCCCATATAGAGATTTCTTCAACGGACAAGCCTCATCTGAACCATTCTGATAACCATCCGGTTGTTCCATCAAAATATACTCATCAAGAATTCCATGTAAAAATGTCGTCTTAACATCCATCTGTTCCAACTCTAGATCAAGATTAACCACATATGACATAATGAGCTTGATGGAGACATGCTTGACAACTGGTGAAAATATTTCTTGATAATCTATTCCTTCCTTTTGTAGATAACCCTTGGCAACTAGTCTAGCTTTCAGTCTTGGTTTCTCAACCCCTGAAATCGCTGATTTCCTTGTAAATATCCATCAGCACCCAATCACATTACCTTCCTTTGGTCTTTTAATAAGGATCCAAGTCTGATTCTTCAACTGTGACTGTATCTCATCATCTGCAGCTTCTTTCCATAACTCCCAATCTTTGTCTCTCATGGCTTCATCAAAACAGCAAGGCTCAGGAAGCCTTCATCTTCAGTTATCATCAAAGCAAACCCATAGTCATAATCATCTAGCTCCACCAGATTGTTGTACCTAGGATTAGGCTTAACAATCCTTCTTTCTCTGTCTCTGACCAACTGATAATTTTGTGTTTCTTCACTAACTTGAGGACTCTCTACTTCAGCTTCACTTGCTTGATGTGGCTTACTAGCATTCTGATCTTGTTCTCCCGAGTTTTGACCATCTTGATCTTGTTCTAACTCTCCATTATCTCCACCTAAATCATTAAATTCACCATTATTCGTTTCATAGGTTAGAAATATAGAAGTAAATTGAGAATTAAAACTTATCTCAGATGTCTCGTTAAGATGCTTGTACATTTTGTCTTCTTGTCGCATCCCTTGTGATGACACCTTTCCTTTTTTCTAGCAGCCAAAACTTGTATCCTTTAACTCCATTTGGATAACCAACAAATATTCTTTTCTTGGCTCTAGAATTTAGTTTTCCTTGATCACTGTGAACGTAGACAAGTGATCCAAATACTCTCAGCTCTTCATATCTTGGTTTTGGCCCTGTCCAAAGCTCCTCTGGAATCTTAAACCCAATTGCAGACGATGGTGACTTGTTGATCTGGTATACAGCAGTAGCTGCAGCTTCTGCCCAAAAGCTCTTAGACAAACCAGATTCACTCAAAATGCTTCTCACCTTGTTGAGAATAGTCATGTTCATCCTCTCTGCAACTCCGTTTTGTTGAGGTGTATAAGCCCATGTTTTGTGTCTTGAAATTCCTTTTGCCTTACAAAGATCATCAAACTCCTTGTTACAAAACTCGAGCCCATTATCAGTTCTCAGTGTCTTCAACTTCCTTCCTACTTGATACTCAGCCATGATTTTCCACTCTTCAAACCTCTTGAAAGCTTCATCTTTTGTTCTAAAAAAATATACCCATATCTTCCTTAAGTAATCATCAATAAACAAAATAAAGTATTGACACTTACCAAGTGACATAGGAACATTCAGAGAACCCCATAAGTCTGAATGTATGTAGTCAAGTCTCTCTCTTGTAATGTGTTTTCCAGAACAAAAGCTAACTCTGTGTGCTTTCCCATTAACACAATCCTCACATAACTTTATTTCTGTAACCCTTGCTCTGTCCAGATAACCCTTCTTGACCAATGTCTTCATTCCATTTTGACTCATATGTCCCAACCTCCTGTGCCACAGTCTTGTTTCATCCTTAATCCCAACTGATACACTAGCTTCTCCAGTCAAGACATTTCCTTCAAGAATATATAGAGTATTCTGTTTCTTGCCTTTGACTAGTGTCATGCAACCTCTGTTGATCTTCATCTTTCCATCTCTAGACTTAAACCAGCAACCATTGTCTTCAAAAGTACCCAGTGAGATGAGATTCTTTGACATCTCTGGTACATATCTCACATTAGTTAGAAGAACCGTAGTCTTATCTTCATTTCTGATCCTCATATTCTCAATTCCTCTCACGTCTGAATATGTATCATTAGCCATTCTCACTTTCCCAGTACTCTTCTCATTCAACTCCAGGAACCAGTCTCTTCTTGGTGTCATGTGAAAAGAACACCCTGTATCTAGAATCCATTTATCTCTCAGATCATCTCCTTGTGTTAGTAAAGTTTCAGACACCATAAGAGCAACAACATCTATTATCTGACCTGTTACATTTGAGGATTCTCCACCAGTGTTGTACCCTTGCTTGCTTTTCTCTTTCCAAACAAAAGACTGCTTCTTGTAGTGACCTTCTTTCCCACAAATCCAACAAGTCTTCTTATCTCTAGACTTAGACCTGCTATTTCCCTTTCCTTTACTAATAACCATGTCTCTTCTTTCAGCTCTTCCTCTATCTTGAACAAACAAAGCTTTTGAACTGTTTCCAGAAAGCTTTCCATTTGCCCCTAGTTCCAGTTCTTTAGATCTAATAGCTCCTACAATAGAATCTAAAGATAGAGACTTCTTTCCATACTTCAAATTGTCTTTGAGTTGATCAAACTGCTTTGTTAAAGACATAAGCATAATGATAGCTTGATCTTGATCTGACACTTGAACTTTAACATGCTCCAGATCAGTAATAAGTCTACTAAAGTCATTTATGTTCTCCTCTATAGTAAGACTATCACTTATCTTATAACTATACAACCTTTGCTTCAAATAAATCTGGTTAGGCAATGACTTTGCCATGTATGGTTTATCAAGCAGTTTAATCATACCTGAAGCTGTCTTTTGTTTGATGATCTTCCTCATGACATTGTCACCAACACTCAGAATGATGTTAGACCTTGTTTTCCTCCTCTTCTCTTTCTGAGCCTTCTCTGCTTCAGTTTCAACTTTCGGATCTTCTTCTGCAGCTTCTACATCAGTTTCTGCAGTAGAGTAGCCAGACTCATAGAGCATATCATCTTCTTGTTCTCCTTCTAAGCCTTCCAGAAGGCTTAGCATCTCGAGATGTGGTAGGAGCTTCTCTTTCCATAGCATGTAATCTCCCTTTCCATCGAACTTCTCCACATCTACCCTTGTTGAAGACATCTTCTTCAAACCTTGAGACGGAAACACTCCAAACCTGGAGCTCTGATACCAATTATTGAGATTAGTGACACTTAGAAACTTAAAGCACAAAGCTTTGTAACACAAGACTTGTAGTAACGATTCAAGAAAGCTAAAGCCTTTAACTTGTTTAAAGGTTTCTCTCACACTCTCTCTGTTTTGATGGTTCACTCGTGTGTTGTTTGCAAGAAATAGAAAGCATAAATGTAAATACACAAGAGATTTAACCAATTCGGACCCTTTGGGAATAGGGAACCTACGTCTGGCCGGAGAAACAACTCCAAAAAATCTACTAAGCTCTTGGTTCAAACCGAACCCTTAATCTTTACACTCTATCTCTCTCTCTTCTTAACTCACATGTACCACACAAGGGAAATCCAAGACTCGACTTATGTAGAGGAATCGACTTGGTCACCAAAGAAAACCTACCATGATTGAAGCTTCCTTGTCCTTTAGATTACATTGAAAACAAAGAGAAAAAACGGCTAGTAGGCCTGCATTTCTTTGTCTCCTCTAAGCTCCCAAGAAGTGTGTACGAACCTGCAACACTTGCAGATAGAGAGAGATGTGACCTTATCTTCGAAACCTTCTGATACAAATCCAGTGTTCACTTTACCCTTTTAGTCGAAACCTTCAAATTGGAAACAATTCTTTGCTTTGACCATATGATTTCGAATTGACCAAAGACAAAATCATAACTAAACCTTCACAATATCTTTATTGTGCCTATTGAATTATACATAGATAGGTACATTGGTTATTGTGCATATCTTCACAATATCTTTATTGTGCATATTTCACACGGTCTTGACCAGATCCAAGAATGAGAAAAAGAGTGCAAACACGTAATCACATTTCAGTTTTGGTCCGGTCTACTTCCGATTTGGTTCGGATTTATACAACCTAGCTCGGTTTAATTAAAAAAAAAAAGAAGCAGAAACGATATAGATTGATTTGGCTTAAAGTTGGTCAGGTTTTGTAAGGTACAACTATTATCCCTTTGATGTTTCAAAAAAAAAAACTATTATCCCTTACTAAAAAAAAACTATTATCCCTTCTCTAGCTAGCAGACTTCTTCTCAGTACTTTTTTTTTTGTGCCCGGATAAAGAAAGTGACATCCAATGACAATTTTTACCCCATATAATTTTTGAAGTAACTCTTAAATAGTTTTCTCTTAGTTAAAAAAATGATGTGGTTTTGTTTAGAGAACTAAACTTGATTTAAGTTACGATAAAAAAAAAAAAAAACTTGATTTAAGTTTAGCCTTATTTGAAAGATTTAAGTGGAAGTATTTAGCTCTAGAGCATAACGCGACTCATAATCTGGTAGTTATTTAATGTTGGATATTGGATTTCAATGGTTTGTTCATGACATGACTAGAATTCATTGTATGTTTTCTTAATTGTTTAGAAAACCGGTGATTAAAATCTTTTCGGTTTGAGCTGAAATTGGCATTTTTTGGACTCATGTTTCTAAAGGTTGCATGGTCGAGCATACATTTGGCCTGATTTCTAATGTACCAAGAGCAGTTTAGTATGGTCGATTAGCTTTTGTAGTTTTTTCCTGTGTTGATAATGATTTTGTTGAACTAAATCAAATCTTCTCTCAGAATAACACTCTTTTCGTTGTGACCCCAAAAAAACATAACCCTCTTTTCATATTTGAATATAATCTTCTTTTCTGCTCAATTGATGACATATAGTCTCGTCGTCAAGTAAGATGTCATGTATGCATAAAAATAGGGAGGTTCTTTTGGGTTAATTTGCAACATTCGATTTTCTAATTTGGCTTTACAAGATTCATCCAAACTAAATCATTGGTTTTATCCTATTACTATAATATATAGAGAAGGATAATAATATGGGTTTACATATATTAAAATACGACACCAAACTAACTTCACAAGAATTACAAATAATATACATAAATAATCAACAAATCTTATATTGACTACTATTTTTTTTAAGTGTATGATATTTATGATATTTTTAAAAGAAATTTCGCAGAAAATTATGCTAGGCATTTTCCGAACATTAAGTTTTTCTCAAATGATAAGAAACAGCCAACCTCAGCAACCTCCGCCGCTAAAACCTCCACCTCCACCTCCATCACCACCGCCACCACTGCCGCCAAAACCTCCACTTCCATCACTAGGGCTGGGCATAAGACGAATACCCTAAAAATTTGGACTATCCGTTACCCGACTCGACCTTACCGGGTACTTGACAAACAATACCCTTACCCGATCCGCAAAAAGCGAGTACCCTATACAACGGGTACCTGACAAAAATTTGTTGACCCACCGGGTACCCTGTCCTTTACCTTTACCCTCTCAATTGTAATATAGTTTATCTATAACTAAAGTTAAGCAACTTATATACCAAAAAAATTAAAGAGTTATTAGGAAAAGAAAAAAAAATCTCTTAATAGACAATATATAGTTCATAAAATATAATATTACAAACTTCAAAACTTAAAACTTGTAATCCATCATCTCCAAAATTATCGATGACAATTCAAAAATATAAAAGATTGACGTTGTGAGTATTTATACTATACTATATATTATACAATTTATTTTATAATTAAGTTTATCAAATATTAGTGATATAAAATGCGAGTATTTACGGGTCGGGTAGAAAATCGGGTATGAAAACTGGTAACGATACGGGTAGTGAAAAAAAAATGATACCCTTTACCCGACCCTTATCCGCGGATATCAAAATTATAGTACCATTTACCCGACTAGAACATTACGGGTACCTTATTTTTCGAGACGAGTACAAACCGAGTAACGGGTAAAGGACGAGTAACGGGTATCTGTGCCCAGTCCTATCCATCACCACCACCGCCAAAACCTCTGCCGCCATCTCCATCCTCTCCTCCTCCACCTCCTCCTCCTCCTCCACTACCACCATCTCCACCTGCTATCCCCAAGGCCACAAAAAGTATAAAAATGCCAAACATAGAAGCAAAAACCTATAATGATTATTACCCAAATCTCCATCTTTAATTTAGTAAAATCGCTACATCTAGTTATCCATCCATATGTATATATGTATAGTTTCTTGCTGAGGATTTTCATGTAGACATATAACGTGTTAAGTTTGCATTGACTTAGACTTTGATTATTAATTTGTATTTAAAGTTTTTTTCTTTTTGCTAAAAAAGATTTTCATTATGGGTAAAACTTGAGAAGAAGAAGATGTTGCCTTTTTATGTCAACAGATCCGTTTGACTTTTTTCTCAATTATTTACGAGAAGGTGGACTCGAATTCCAATTGGTGTTTATGTTTAATTGATGTCACCACTATCACACGTACGGTTTTGACAAGATCAAAACATGCATGAGATGAAAAGTGCATGCACCGATGCACCTAACTACCTAAGCACATTTTCGTTTTGTCCGCTAGCTCTACTTCTAATTTGAATTGGATTGAATATAAACTAAAAATTTATTGTAGAATTAAATTAGTTTTTTTTTATATATAACTCATGGTAAATCCTAAGTCTATGGAAGAACATAGGCTAATCTCTCTGAAGAAGGTGCAGTTTACGGATAGACCTTTTTTTTGAATATGCAAATAGACCGAAAGCAAAGGTTCATATGACATGATTTTTAGTATTTAATGATGTGATTTATTATTTATAAAAAATCTTTTATTTAGTATGAAATTAATGATGTGATTTATTATTTATAAAAAATTTATTATTTAGTATTTAATTTTTAATCTGTTATGCATGTATGAAATTAATATTACGGTAATGTCTTTAATATTCTGAATGTTACTTTGAAATTAGATATTATTGGTATGTAAGTTTAGCATTCTTGCTGAAATAAAATGCAAAAGATGAAAAATAATACGTAAAATTTTGTAATTAGTGAAATAATATTTTTTTTATAATTCAGGGTAAATCTTAGGCTAAAGGGCTCAGACTAATCCCTAAAAGAGGTGCATGTAGCCCATAGATAGACCCTCTCTCCGGATCTGTAAATGGGCCGAAAGCAAAAGCCCATATCCATATAGATGTCCAAGATAATGTGATTTAGTTTCGCGTAGCAGGTGGATCGAACCTGGAATGTGTTGGCGTCCCAATTCCGTCTCCTTACCACTTAACCACATTGTCCTAGACAATTAGTGAAATAATGTTTTAACACATTTTTGGAAAAATTATATATGGAGAAAAGTATAAGAGACCAAACAAAATAAATTGTTTTTCCTTCTTCTTAGGTGATTCATCCACGCCATGTAAAGAGATGTAGTGTCGGTTTGGTTCTGTTTTTTTACCTAAACTGTCGGAACCGAACCAAACCAGACGAAGACTAATATTTATTCCAGATTTAACAAAACTAACATGATCCTCTATTTACGTAGTTCCATATTATTAATGTACTATATTGCCAAAGCAAATCATATTATCCACGCTTGAACAATAAATAAGATGATGATACTATAACAGATTACTTCTTTTTTTAACGAATACTAGTTGACTCCCTGGCGGATTAACTTTTTGTTACAATTTTCAAATTAAAAATGATAAATATTGTCAAATATATAGGAAAATATTAAACTTTTTTTTAAGAAATATTATTGAGAATTATTAATTTATTTTTTTGGAAAAATAAATACAAAATTGAGTTATGAAAGATTTTGTAAGAGATTTATATTGGTATGTATATATTTAGGAGATTGCAACTTGAAGAACAATCTTATAATACAAATATGATAATATCAAAACATGTACACTATATGATAAAATATGCATGTTGCAAAATTTTGCATAATTAAAATTCGTATTTAGTTCTTTATTTTCATAAAAACTATTAAATATTGTTTGAGTTGATGTTAAAGAGTAGTTTTCTTTTCTTTTTTTTTTGTTTAAAAACTAAATAAAATACAAAAATGTTGAATCGATTTCTAATTGAATTTTAAAAAAAATTCAATAATAAAACGTAACGATGTGTAATTGCATTTTTTTGTCAAGATATGTAATATTAATTTCACATACAAATGATCTTGAATATCTTGTTCATGTTTTAACTTTCTTGTGTTAAAAAAATATATTGATAAATTTTTGTAATTGTAAATTTATATACAAATGATTTTGGATATCTTGATTATCTTTAATTGTCTTATATTAAAAAGTATATTCATTAATTTTTTAAACAAATGCGAATATATTTTCATTTCTTTTAATTTATTTGAGAATCATTATTGTAATAAATATTTATTATAAATCTTTATAGAAAATTATATTTTGTAAACAAAAGATAATTACAAAACATTATTGTCACAAAAACTAAATTCTAATAAATATAGTTCTAAGAAATCTCTATGTGAGAACGTTTTTGATTGATATAAATGTGGCTATTTACAATAAAAATTTAATTAGTTTTGTCACTATAATTTTCGTGGGTGTAGTTTGAGTGTGCTTAATTAGTAGTTTTGTGAGATTAATTTTAGTGGGTATAAGTTTGAGTGGACTAAATTAGTGGGATAAATGTTTTATCAATTTTGCAATGTCACATTTTAGAGAATGTCATGACACAATAAATTTTGGAAAAAGGATTCATGAGAAGACACATAAACTTTTTTGGAAGAATGTTTTTTTTCACATCATTAGTTATCAGTTGATTTAGAAAGATATTCAGAATAAACTTAAATAAATATATCTTAACAACACTTTTTACATTTACATGGCAAAATAATTTTAAGGAAAATTTTCTAGGACTGCCATAAGTTTTTGAATTCTTTCTGACTATAATTTTCAATCTTTCTGAAACTGCCACAAATATCACTTGAATTTACATTTCACACACTCTTTCTCTCTTTCTCTCTTTTTCTTTTTTCCAACGCTTTCTCTCTTCCTCTCTCCAACACACACTTTCTCCTTATTCCTATTTCCAACACAAACTCTCTCTTTCCCTTCTTTCTCCAACGCTCTCTCTTCCTCTCTCTAACACACACTCCTTCACTCTCCTTCATTCTCTAATGCTTTCTCCAACTCTCTCTTCTTTCTCCAATAAACTCTCTGCCTCTCACTCACTCATGTTAATAGTTATAAAGAAGAAAAAAAGGTGTTTGATGGTAGTGGACGAAAACAGAGACGGTGAGTAGAAATGAAGACAAGGTAATATTAGTTGATTATTTGAGTCTTTGTCACAATTTTAGTGGACAACTTATTGTTCACATGTAACATAGGTTCGAGTTGTCCACTCAGTCGTGTCTTCCTACATATACATTTGGACGATAGTATATTCTTCTATTCTCGAAGTGGACAAAAATATTACTTAGTTTCGGTTACGTGGACGATAAATAATAGGTAGAGACAAAAATAGATTTCGAAAGTCTTACGATATTCTTGTCCACTAAATTTTCATACTCTTAATGCTTCATCTGTTGTCTTTGTCCACCAAATTCTCTGATTTTCATCTGTTATTTTCGTCCACCAATTAAATATACCACAATCTACCACCATTTGGTACATTTAATGTCAAGGTTAACAATGTCTTTCTAGATATGATGAACCGCGAATTTGTAGCATTCTTCGAAAGGGATTTACAATTATGACATTTTGGAAAACTTTTAAAAATTTCTCATTTTTTTATCCACGCCATTTCTTTGAGAGGAATTCACCATCTAATATCACCATAAAAACATTTTTTTCTCCTCCACAATTTAAAAGTCATTTGCTCCGACCTCTGAATTTGAGGTTTCATGCATATACTATTTCGCTTATATATTTTCTTGCTCAGTTTGACTAGATTGTAATGTCTTATCTTCATAAAAAAAATATTTTCTTTTGTGACAAAGCCTTTTATGGGAAGAAAGAACAATTCTTTGTATGATATATATATATATATATATTTGGTTTCTTAAATAGCAGGAATAAACGTTTACGTATTATGAGATCATCTACATATTTGTCATCCTCTATATAATAATTGAGGAGACACTAGAAAAAAAATATTTGTGTCAATCAATTAGTAATTTAAAGGACATATCATCTAATTTAACCAATCAAAACATTTCAATTATAAATATATGCCATGGTAGAAATTCTTCACATATTCTCATTAATTTTTAACATAAACTCATTAATACAAGTTTTACAATTTTAAACTCAACTAAATGTAATGGATATTCCAATTAAGTTTATATCCATCCAAGTCTGGCTAGTTGTGAATCTTATTTCCACGCTGCGTCCGTTTGGAAGTAAAAGGTTTGTCAGATCTTGTCTGTTGCTCTCTGATCCGATTTTGTACTCAGTCCTTTTGTAACTGGGATTTGGCCAGAAACCATTCTCGAGCATCGCAGATCAATTTGTGGATCGTTTCCTCCGCTGGAATTACCCGATTGTTGAAAATCAGCTTATTTCGGGCCACCCATAAGTTTCAGCAGATCCATGGTAGTAGAGGCCCTGAGGCGATTCCCATTGGTGGAAGGCAGACCAAAGTCTTCGAGATTGTGAGGCTTGTTTCCATGTCTGACACGGCTTGGAGATCTATGGGGTTTGCAAAGAGCGCTAGATTCCAGACTTCTTCTGCATAGTCGCACTGGAAGAAAAGATGGATGGCTGTCTCGGGTTCTCTGCACCGTGCACATTGGGATTGACTTCTGAGGCCTCTAGTTGCTAGTTGTTCTCCACGGCCAGAGAACCACTCAGGGCTTTCCACAGGAAGAGCTTAAGCTTTGGTGAGATGCAAATGTTCCATATGTTGGAGTTCCAATTGAAAGTAGAAGCCGATACTGTGTTGGTTTTCGTTGACGTTTGTGTTTCTTTTGCAGCATGGTAGCTTGACCTTGCTTGATATATACCTGAAGAGGTTCCCAGCCAGACATAGCTATCTTCTGCTTCTAATAGGCTCAGTTTCAGGCTGAGGATGTGATGCTCAAAACCAGGTAAGATGGAACTGATTTTCTCCAGGTTCCATTCCGTTGAATTTGGTTTTAGAAGATCTACCACAACCAAATCTTTAGCCTCACTTGTGGGTGATCTGATAGGTTAGAGAGGTTTGGAGAGAGAGAGCCAAGGTTATGTCCATAATTTGGTTAGTGTGACATCACCTTTCATAGTCCCATTAAGTAGAAAGGAGTATGAGACAGTAGACACACATTGCATAATCCAAATAATCCATTTGGTGTGGAATCCTAGCCTTTGTAGAACTGCTTGAATGAAACCCCATTCATTTATGTCATATGCTTTGCTCATATCCGTCTTAATAGCCATATAGCATCTCTTTTCTGCTGTAGATGTCTTTAGGAAGTGAAGTACCTCGTGTGTAATGAGTACATTGTCATCTATAGCTCTTCCTTGGACAAAAGCTGACTGATTTTCTGATACCAATCCTTTAAGCACAAGTTAAAGTCTCCTAGTAAGGATTTTTGCAATAACCTTGTAGTAAACATTACATAATGCTATTGGTCTGTAGTCGGAAACAGCTTTAGGGCTAGACACTTTGGGAATCAATCTAAGATGCGTTCTATTGATGGTTCTCGGTATAACACCGGATATAAAGAAATCTTGTATTTTTTGTACAATTGCAGGTCCAACAGTATGCCTGTTGGATTGGAAGAAGCCTGCTGAAAAGCCATCTGGTCCTGGGGCTTTGTCAGCATGTATGGAGAACATAGCTTCCTTGATTTCCTTTAGAGAGGGATCCTGGATTAGGCTGATGTTGGTTTCTTCAAGGATAGATGGGGTCAAAGCCTTTTCCACAATATCAGTGCTTCTTCCCTGTTGTGAGGTAAATATTGAGTTGAAGTAGGAAGTAATCACCTCAGATATTTGATCTTCTTCATAACAAGGTTCACCATTTGCATTTTCAATAACAGCTATCTTGTTGATGATTTTCCTATTTTTAGTGCTAGCATGGAAGAAACCTGTATTCTTGTCCCCCAACTTGAGCCATAGCTGTCTACTCCGTTGTTTCGAGAAGGATTCCTCATCACTATATGCTTTAAAGAGCCGCATTTATGGCTTGTATCAGGTTCTCTTGAGTATGTGAGTTAGTCATTGCTTCCTCTAGCTCTTTTTTCTTTTGCTCAATAATCTTCTGACTGTTTTTGTACTGTTTTATGCTCCACAGTATGATAGCTCTTCTGCAGGAGCTTATCCTCTCTTTTACTGAGATGTTAGTTGTTGCATTCCAGGTATTTGCAACCAATCTCTTAACTTCCTCATTGTCTTTCAGCCTCCTGTCAAATCTGAATAAACCCTTTGCTTTTTGGATTTTTGTTGAGAAGTAAGAGGCTAGGGGTCTATGATCTAATCCTTCAAAGCGTAGGTACTCATACCTAGGAGCTGGAATCTTCTCAATCCAGGCATAGTTAGCCATTGCCTGGTAGTCTGCACAAGATGGTGTGGTTGTACCTGATTCTTCTCCAGGAGAGAAAGTTTCCAGAGTGCTGGAGGTCGTATAAGCTTGATTCTGAAACAAAGGAACTAAAATCCACAAAGAAATTCTCAGCTCTAACAAGTCTTCCCATCTTTTCTGTATTATCAAGTATCTCATCGAAATCCCCCGTAAGGAACCTTGGGTCATTTCTATGCTCTGCCATTGCATTGAGCTCTTCCCAAACTGTTTTCCTTTTAGATTTATCAGGTTCACCATAGAAAAACATAGCATAGAAGGATGAGCCTTGGTATTGGATCTTAGTGTCAATAAAGTTGTTATTTGAGCTTAGGACCTATAGATCCACTTCAGGTTTCCATAGAAGGGCCAAACCTCCTCCACCATGGCCATGTGGGGGGAAAAGAAAGCTTGAATCATAGCCTAGAAATTTTAGAGAGGAAGTGACACTTTCATTGGAGTTTCTAGTTTCTGACAGGAACAGGATATCTGAAGAGAATTTTGCTTTGATATCCTTCAGCCGCTGGATTGTTGTGGGATTCCCCAACCTACAACAATTTCAGCCTACCACTACTAAGGAAGAGCAGCTGATAGGTCTGGAAAATCCTTTCTCTCATTTTTCCTCTTGACAATTGCAGGTATGATTTGTTGTCTTGGAGGTTGAGTATCTTATGCTCTCATGGTGCTGATTGGACTTCCAGTATGAGGACTGTTCTCCTCTCTGAGAGGGATGTTTTGAGCAGTATTATTCCTTCTCCTTGGTGAGCCTTGGAGTTGGCACATTATTCTCTTCTTTGAGCTGGTACCTGGAAGAGGAATGTTGTTTGCTTTTTTGTTCACAGGAGGTCTACCCCTGCGTTTCTTTGCTGGAGCTTTAGTTAGTAGAGGTAGATCATTTTCCAGCTCAGTGATCCCTGTAGTAGGCATTGATGTGGGATAGCCTGGTGGGATTTTTTGTGGCTGCAAGGATATTTGCATCCGTTTCAGCCATGAGACCTTTGGTTTCTCCTTCATAGACTCTTTGTTCTCTTGCTGCTCTTTCAATGGGGTTTGAAACCCCCATATATTGGACTGTGACTTCTCTGAGGTCATCTATAATCGCCTCTTAATAGGGATATTAGGAGATGGAAGGTGGCTTCCCATATCCAGAGTTCTTTCAAGGGGTGGTCTCATGTTCCGGGAGGAATCAGAGATCTCTTGTCCACATGCCTCTACATTTGTATCTTTTTCTCTCCATTGGAGGACAGGCTCCTTATGGTGAGGGGAGATTCTGGTTGAGCTAAGGTGACTACCTGCCCTTTCTCCTCTTGGAGCTGGAGCCCCATTGTATCTTTTTCTCATGTAAGAGTGGGATTCAGAGGATCTCCTATCGGCCTGGAGATGACTGTAATGGTACGATCTCCTTGTCTCATAATCTTTTGGATCATAGGACTTCTCATACCATGTGCTCCTATGAGAGATACTATCTCCAAAAGGTTTCTCATATCTATCTTGTCTTTGAGTGTATTCCTTTTGTGGTTCAAAAGACTTGTGTCTAGGAGGGGATCTTCTGGGAGCTAGTGGAAGTTCAGCCCTCTGGCTTTTGGTGGGAGCCTCCCTTCCTGGGCAGTCTTTCACTTTATGGGTTAGTCTTTTACATTTTGAGCAGTGTTTCTCCAGCTTCTCATACTCTAGGCTAACCAGACATTCTTCACCTCTAGAGAACCAATAATGGTTTCAGTAATGAGGGGCTGTAAGCCCTCTATCATCACCCTGACTTTTGCAGTTGTTCTGGTAAGGATCTGTTCTTCATAGGTGCCTATTGCCCTACCAATATTTCTGACCATTTCCTCCTTCCAGTAGTGAAGAGGCAGGCTTTTGAGCTGAATCCAGAAAGGGATTTGAGATGGAAAAGCTGGATCTATGATGGGTTCCCACCTTTGCAAGATGAGCATCCAGTTGGCAAAGTGGTATGGTCTATTGTCTAGCGCTTTTTGGAGATCCTCTTCAAAGTCAAACATGAACTGGAAACATCCATGTCCCAGATCTGAGCCGATAGTAGTGCCTCTGAGGTTCCATCTTTTTGGCATGAAGGGAATCATGGACCATAGCCTTTGTGCCTTAGGATTTGTTAGCCGGCCTATGAGGGTAAGCTTGTTATCTTGTATGAGGTCTGATGTGTCTAGTTCTGGAGCTTTTATTCTCTTTCTAGGGGGAGATCTGAGGCTGAAGCTAAGCTTTTCTCTTTTTTCTGCAGAAGTGTAGCAAGGAGCCATTTGACAGGGCTGGGTTTTTGTTGAAGTATTCAGATGCTTAAGGTTGTTGAGAGAAATGGTTGTGACAGTAGATAACCAGAGCCGGAGAGATTGCAGATCAGTTCCTGGAGAGGTTTTTCATCGGGGAGCTAGTGAGAGAGTTCTTCAGTAGCTCGGCCGCTACTGAGATAAAGTTCTCTTCTGTTTAGATAGAGGGATATGTGTTGTGAGTTGTTCTATGCTTGGCCATAAGGGAAGCTAGCTTAGGGTTAGAGAGACTCTCAGATTCAAGAGCTTGGGTCTTGGACCTGAGGCCAGCCCCCGGCGGATACGCCATTGCCCTGCCTTGGTTCACCAAAGAGTCTCACTTTGATTGGTTTTAACAAAATGTAGGTAGGAAAAGTTTGGTGAAAGATTTGGTAAAAAAGTGTATTTGAAAAAGTTACCCGAAAAAGTAAAGAACCGGCGGGTAAGACATAGCTTAATAAAAAAAATAGTGGTTAAGGACTTTTCTTAAAACCTGTGCTTGGAAGCGTTTTGATAAAAGAGTTTCATGATGTGTATTTTCTTCGATAAAGTGCTTTTCTATTCGTCAATAGTATAAATAACGGTTTCTTTGGTTGATTATTGTTTTAATAATTTAATTTTTTTTAAATAATTAAATTAAACAAAATTGTTAGAATAATATATTTAAGGAATTAGGTGGGTTCTTGCCGATAAAAATGCTCTAAAAATATCTATTAAATCAGATCCAACAATCAAATCCCATCTTTGCACATTCTTGTTTTCGGACCAAAATGAAAAATAGCTTCCAGCTACCTATTGATCAAAAACAGAACAAAAAAACTTCCAACTACCTAAATTTTCAGCATGGAACTCAAAATTCAAAACCACCATAACTTCTATTTCACCCTCTACCCACGCAACTTTAATTCCCACAATTTAAAAAATATTGATCCCTTACAAATATTGATCTAAACACTATTTTTTTTTTTTTTGCCTCAATATTGATCCAAGTACTTGGTCTATCCAAGTTTGATCCATTACAAATATTGATCTAAACACTTTTTATTAAACTACAGTAAAGAGTCGAAAGACATGTAGATGATATTTTTGATTGATTTTGAAGTGTTTCGTGAAAGGAGAATCTTCTTTACGGGTGGTATTAATCCCTTTTATAGACAATCAATACACATTCGTGACATGTGGTAATCTTGCGGGTTGGTAATTACTAATTAGTTTGCACTCACTTTTTACAAAAATTACTAATCTGTCAATAGGAACTACTTGACGGAGTCCTATTCACGCATTATCATGTATAAGATAAATAAATGAAGAGTCCAAGAACTAAAAATGTATTCTTCTTTTTCAAATTGATGACTTAGTCTCATCATCAAGTATGATGTCATGTATGCATAAAGATAAGGATTTTCTTTTAGGTCAAAATAACCAAATAATTTGTACCGTTCAATATTCTAATTTGGCTCTAAAACATACATCCAGACTACATCATTAGTAGTCTGCTGTTACCACGATATATTAAGAAGGACAATAGTATTGGTCAATGTCACATATACAAAATAGAACAACATCAAATAACATTTACAATAACTACAAATACTATACATAAAATAATCAACAAGTCTAATATAGATTACTATAAGTTTATATAACAGAACAGAATTTTACAGAGAACAAATACACTAGGAATTTTCCAAACATAATTTTACAGAGAACAAATACACTAGGAAGCTCAGCAACCTCCTCCACCTCCTCCTCCTCCACCTCCGCCTCCTCCACCTCCACAGCCACCGCCACCTCCATCACCACCACCACCACCACCTCCGCCGCCAAAACCTCCATCGCCACCCCCACCACCGCCGCCAAACCAGCCGCCACCTCCGCCACCACTATTCCAAAACCCCCCATAACCTCCATCTCCTCCGCCGCCATCATCTCCTCCACCATCATCTCCTCCGCCTCCGCCTCCGCCTCCGCCTCCGCCTCCTCCACTTCCGCCTCCGCCTCCAGCCAAGGCAACAATAAATATCAAAACACCAAAACAAGAAGCAATAGCTATGATGATTATTACCCAAGTCTCCATCTTAAACAAAATCGTCGCATTATAGTTATCCCCGATAATATGTATATATAGTTTCTTGCTGAGGTTCTCTTGTAGAAAAATAACGTGTCAAGTTTGTATTTTTTTTTTTTTTTTTTTTTAAGAATTTTATTATTCAATTGAAAGGTTTTCGTTACGTACGGATAAAACTTTATTATTAATATGTTTACCTGTTCAAAGTTATTCCTTACTGGTAAAACTTGAGAAGTACGCTTCATTTGATAGTTATATAATATATTTGTCAAAGTTGAAGATGGATTGAATCGATCAATTGGAATTGGATTCTAATTGGTTTTCATATATATTCAAACGGTATGACATATTTCACGCGTTTTTTACAAGATCAAAACATGAGAAGAAGAGTGCAAGCTAGCCAAAAAAACAAAAATGGACAGTGACTTTTCAGTTTGAGCTGAAATTGGCATTTTTGGACTCTCATGTTTCTAGGGTTTGGTAAAGTAAGGACGGGATTCTAGTGTACCAAGAGTCGTTTGGTACGTACGGTTGATTTTGTAGCTTTTGTAGTGTTTTCGTGTTGAGTTTTTTTCTTGCTTTGTTGGAAATTAAATGGTTTTGTTGAACTAAAATCAAATTGTTCTCTGAACACATTGTAACCCATATAAATTTGCTATAGTAGAGAACCAGTCTCGAACTGGATACAGTTGGACGTTAAAAATAGAACTCAACATCTTGAATACCAATTTTTAATTTATGGAGAAAGATTGAAAGAAGCAATAAATGAATGAAGAGAACTTACTTGCAAACATAATTGTCTTCTTTAACATATCAGCAATATTATGTAACATGTCAGAAATAAAATGTTTTGTTGCTATAATAAAAAATTTTGAAGAATCAATCTTCAATTTAAATTGAAAACGATTTATTAGTATTATAAGTTCTTTTCTTAGTTCCCGTAGGCTCGTACACCTGATGTTACAAAAAAAAAAAAAAAATTGAAAATAAAAGACATCTTCAATAGATTTTGTTCATCTATACCTTTATTTGAAATATTTCATTTATGCCTAATTTACTTTTTTGTATAAATAATTTATTTTTTTCAAATTTTTTTTGTTAAATATGTGAGAAACAATTGAATAAGATTTTTTATCAAAGGAGCAATTGTTGTTTGATAACCAAAGAGGTTAAATTTTAGACTTATAAATTCGTTCTAGATTGTGTAGAAGACATTTTCTGAAATTTGTACATGTTCTAAAATCCGCAGATTACGTATATAGAACATTGTACATGTTCTAAAAAGTTTAGAGTACACTAACGTTCTACAAAGTTTGGAAGACAATTTCAGAATACGTCAACTCGACTTTGCTCTATGTTCTTCATAATTTAGAATACGTATTCTTCTATTTGCTCTATGTTCTTCAAAATTTAGAATACGTATTCTTCTATTTGCTATATGTTCTTCAAAATTTAGAATACATATTCTTCTACACGAAAGAATCCCGAAAATTAAGGAATCTAACTATTCAAATCTTAAATGAATCTGTCGGTTTCGAAATCAAATGTATTGTGCATTCTAAAAAATTCAAAATACATATTCGGTTTTTTTTAGAATTCAGTAAATTGTCTATTATCCTTCTATATAACCTAACGATGAATTCTCTTTCACTTCATGTGTTCTGAACTTGAAGATGATGCAAATCTACATAACTTGTGGTGTATGGAAATCGATTGAGAATAAAGAGTGGAGATTAATGGTTGATGAAGAAAAACGTGCGAGACTACTTATCTTGCAATCCAATACAACTCTCGAAGAGTTGAAGATAATGGTTTCAGAAGACTACGGGGTTGAACAAGGTATAATTGATATGGAATTCAGTTATCTACCAATTGATCTAAGCGTTGATTCGGCTCCAATTGTTATGACGAACCAACGACAACTTCAAAAAATTTTGGCTTATTTTAAAAAGAAAAGTACGATACGGTTGTGTGTGACGTTTAAACCTAGGATTGGAGACCACAAGCGTGAATTCAATATTGATTTGAATGAGCTGCCAAGTGATTCCAGTAAAGGAGACAATGATTCTATGGTGCGTGAAAAATCACTAGTTTTGATGAATGAGGATAAACCGAATGATGAGTTCCACAAAAATGATTCTGATGCTAAAGTTTGTGATGATGTTGAAGCAGCACCAGTAGATTCGTTGGTGAAAAAGGGGCAGCTCTTCACAAGCAAGAAAACTTTATAGCAACTCTAAAAATTTGTGCAATGAAGTATGATTTTGACTACAGGATTACAAAATATGATCGGACACTTTGGTGTATACGATGCATAGATGTTGTCTGCAAATGGTCTATTCGCGCTGAGTGTTTAGGAGGAAGGTCTACATATTTCAAAATCAATAAGTATGTGGGTACACATACATGTGCTCCATCAAAGAAAAGCAAAATCTCTCGGACACCTTCAGCAAAAACAATTGGACATCTCATTATGCACAAATATGAGGGTGTGAAAGAAGGACCTAAACCGAATGATATAATAAATATCATGCGCACAGACTATGGAGTCGAGATGACTTATAGCCAAGCTTGGGAGTCTCGTGAATATGCAGTGAATGAGGTCAGAGGAATACCTGAGAAAAGCTTTGCTAAGATACCAAAATACTTGCATATGCTACAAGAAGCTAATCCTGGTACGTATTCCAAATATGAAACCGATTGCGATGATAGATTCAAATATCTATTTATTTCTTTTGGACAATCCATAAGAGGCTTCTACAAGGAAATTTGTAGGGTGATTGTCATTGACGGTACGTTTTTAAAGAGAAAATACAAAGAAGTTCTACTAGTTGCTACAGACGTAGATGGTAACTCTAATTTGTATCCAATCGCATTTGGAATTGCTGATTCTGAGAATGATCTTTCGTGGGAGTGGTTTTTGATGCAACTTAGAGTCGTTATAGCTGATGAGGAAGGTTTAGCATTTGTGTCAGATAGGCATTCGTCGATTGGTAAATCACTTGCTAATATTTACCCACTGGCTAAACATGGCATTTGCATCCATCACTTGCTGAATAATGTCATAACGTCTCACAAGGGAAAGGGTTTGGCAGGCCTGATTGCCAAAGCCTCAAAAGTGTATAGGGTTGCTAAGTTTGATAAATTATTCACCAAGATTTGCAGTATTAGCCCGACGATTGGAAGATATCTACATGATACTGACGAGAAAAAATGGGCTCGCTGCCATTTTTATGGATTCAGGTATGACATCAGAACTACTAATCCTGCTGAATCGATAAATGCAGCATTGAGATCGCCTAGAGAATATCCAGTAATTCCTCTGTTAGATAGCATCAGAGAAATGTTGACACGTTGGTTTTATGAGGGTAGAGCATTAAGTGTGAAGCACACCAAGCCACTAACAGTGGAAGTAGAGAAAAAGCTTGATAGAAGGATAGAAAAAGTGAAAACTTACGTAGTTTATAAAGTTAGTGAAGACACGTTCGAGGTTAAAGGTGACGAATTTGACTATGTCGTTGACTTTGAAGCCAAAACATACTCATGTGGGAAGTTTGACTTACTCAAAATTCCATGTCGACACGCCATAAAAGCAGCTTTTGCTATTTGCAAGGATCTACACCCATATGCCGACGAAGTGTGGACAACTGTTGCATGGAAAATGTTGTATGAGGAATCCATTAATCCAATAGGTGTTCCTGAAGATGAATGGAATGTTCCTGAAGATGTTAAGGACGCAAAATTTTAACAACGTGACACACGAAGAGGTCCTGGTAGAAAGAAAAAATGAAGGTACGAAACAGCCGAAGACAAGATACGATCATGACAAGGATCACAAAAGTCTACGAAGCACAAGTGCAGCCGATGTGGTCAGCAAGGACACAACAGAGCAACATGTGATATAGAAATATAATGGTGTGTTCTATCTTACGTTTTTATGTTGCTCTTAACTCTCTCTTTGTTTTTTTTGTCATCTTTGTTCGATGTTCTTATGTTTTTGATTCTCTGTTTGGATTTGCCATTTCTCTTCTAAGTTTTTTGGATTTTCTTTTTTGAATTATGGGTTATCAATCTTCTCTTCGTGACTCATGGCAAAGATCAAAACTGTAAAACAAATAAAAAAGTGAAAAGTAAAATAAACATAAACAAATGGTAAGAGTTGCATAAAAAGAGTTGGATATTTCTTCTTGGATATTACATAAACTGGTATTATTGAGATTCACAACTAAAATTACATTGGACTCAATCTCCCTTTATATTACTATTTTATATCTATGGCTAATTGTAAAGTTGGATTGGTTCAAAATTTGTTGTGCTTTGTTAGACATGGTGGCGGCTGCTGTTCTTTCTATGAACAAAAACTTTGAGGGGCGTGTTCATCCACTAACAAGTTGAACATTCATTTTTGTATTTGATCCACACATATTATTTATCATATTGGTAATTTAACATTCTCTATTCTTATATCACAGTTTAACATTGACTTTGAAACAGAGCCTATTGGCACTGGAAAGAATGGCAAGGACGTCTTCATTTTTATATTCCAATTATCACCATATAAGTAATGCCAAAATCACCTATGAACAATGCAGTGATGGAAATGGCAGATCCAGATATCACATCGACGTGTAAAGATCTCGGGATGGTGAAGAAGGTTTTCCAATTTGCGCTCTTATGCACCAAAAGACAGCCGAGCGATCGACCCACAATGCACCAGGTGACACGCGTTCTTGGCAGCTTCATGTTGCGTGAACAACCAACTGCTGCAACGGCCGCGACCTCAACGACGCTGGCTGGTTCTTGCTACGTCGACGAGTACGCAAATCTCAAGACTCCACACTCTATCAATTACTCTTCGATGAGTGCTTCAGATGCAGAGCTCTATCTTCGATTTGGACAAGTTATTTCTCAGAACAGCGTGTGAAAAAAAGATAGAAGAAACCTTGAGTAGGCCAATGTTAGTGTTGTTTTAGGAGGAGAATCTTAAAACTGGTATCATTTTTGTTTTTTAATTCCTTTATTTTTCTCTGTTTCATATTCTGTTTTCTAATTCTTTCTCTTCTTTCTTTGTAACCGCATCTCGTACTTGGATTCATCTTTCAGGTTATAAAGGTAGTCACTTTACATTACTTTACATCGGTTAGAGGAGCTCGAGTATGCGGATGGAGTTGTGTATATGGAGAACGGGAGAGTGGTCAGGCATGGTGATGCAGGCACCATTTCTAAATTCATTAAGGTCAAACAATCGTCTTATATTGATCAAATTGGTTCTACTTAACTTCCTCTATTACGGATTTTTTCTTTCTTAATAAAAAAATTGGTTCTTCATTGATTCTTAGCTCTTGGAACTAAAAGACAACAGGACATGAGTTTGACTTGAGTGTCTAATACGAGCAAAGGGAATATACAATGAAAAACATGAAGAAAATGAAAAATGTCTGGAAAATAATAGAAAACATGAAGAAAATGAAAAACAAAGAGTCCCAAAGTTCTATGTATTTGTATATATATATATATATATATATAACTGAAATATATATATATTTTTGGTAGCCACATGATTCCAGATTTTTAACTCATATTCTCTTTAGATTCCAGATGTGATGTTGGGACAGTGGAGATATACTGCAAGTCGTTGATGAGCGGTTAGGCACAAGTATCTTGCGGAACAAGTAACTCTGGTTTTGAAACTAGGATTGCTTTGCTCGCATCCAGTGGCAGCCACAGACCAAGCATATCAAGCGTAATCCAATTCTTAGACGGTGTAGCCACTCTTTCTCATAACTTACAAGACCTTGTGAATGATCGGAAAATCGATGCAAAGTGTTAATGATGTTTAATTGATGATAAAATTTCTACTAAAGTCTCAAAGAAGAAGAATATTAAAGTTTCTACAACAAAAAAGAAGAATACTAACGTTTGTACAGCAAAGAAGAAGAATACTAAAGTGTCTAAATATTCCAAAAGTTTTTGACTAAACGTCTACAACCTCATAGTCCAACCGCGGAGGTTCGTACTTAGACACAACTGATGTTACTTCTACAATGCCAAGATTCTCTAAAACAAACAAACGAAGAAAAGGAAGTTTCTCTATGCTTTCCTTACCAATTATAAAATGCAAACGCACTGCTGGTACAGAAAGAAGAAAAACCAAATGTATAAATACTTATAGAAGAGAATATGCTTACCTTACAGGGTTTCTTCTTGGCACAAATAGAAATATACAAAAAATGCAGGAATCTCAAACGAGGTTTTCTTCTTGAATGGGAAGAGACTTGTAGTTCATATGACTTGATAATCTGCATAATTTACGAGTTAATAAACACTCAGAGAGATGGGTATTAAAGAGAGAACTTGATCATCAAACAATTTCTAAAGCTTCATAAATTTTTATCGAAAATCACAAGCTAATTTGATATATAGGATGTTTACCGAATAGGAACCTTGATGGAACTTGTTGGAGCTTTAGTGAATCGTCGGCAAAGTAAAATGCCACCAGAAGAGCCGTCGATTAAGAGGGTCGTCGACAAGGAAAAAGAGCCGTCGAAAGAGAGAGAGAAGTAAACCGCCACCAAAGAAAGAAGAAGGGGGCGAAAAAAGAACGAAAAAGAGCAACGAAGAGTTGTCTTCACCGTCTATTAAGAGAAGAGTTGTCTTCACCGCCGATTAAGAGGGACAGGGGCAAAGAAGGACGACGATCGCCATCGAAGAAGATGGAGTCGCCGAAGAAGAAAGTTCAGAGAAAGAAAACCCTCCAATTGTCGAATACCCTAGTTTTGGGACAACCCCTCTAAATGATTTAGAGTCTTCAAAAATTGTTTGTCTCTTGAAGGAGTTTTTGAACCCTTTAATTGATTTAGAGTCTTCGATCAGTTGTTTGTCTGTTTTGAACCTTCTACTTGATTTAGAGTCTTCAAAATAGGATATGATTTCGAGTTTGTTAATAGAATTATTATAAAGGTGTATATTACCAAACTCTATTAACAAATGTATATATGGACAAACTCCTTTAAAAATATCCTTTATTTTTAATTTTCCCAAAAAAAAAATACTAATCATATGCATTGCATATATATATATATATATGGCAACTCTGTGTGTGTATATTTTTTTATATGCACATACTGACATACAGATACAGTGCAATGTGACGTGCTGTATAAATTTTTTTTTTTTTTAGTTTTATGCTGTATAAAATTGTTGAAAAAAGTGAAAATAAGAAAACGCAAAATTAAAATAAATAAAAATAATTTATTTTTTTAAATATGAAGTTATTTTGTTTACGTGTCAAGAAAATGATTTAAGAAGGAAAAGAAATTATCTTTAATAAAATCTCATCAAATAATACATTTTTTTATCGATTTGGGCCACGTTTCTTTTATTGAATATTATTTGACTTCGTTCATACCTTATATTTTGGCTCATTCATATAAATTATGTAGATTTGATATTTCCATAATCATCTACCACTACAAGAAAGAGGGTATTTTTCAGACGGATTTTCCGAGGAAAACTTATCCCTCGGAAATCCCCCTGAAATTTCCGACAGATCCCCGTCCGTCGGAAAGTTGTCGGATTTTTTTTTAATTTCCCGAGGAATTTCCCAGGACTGTCGGCAACATAGCCGTTAATGTATCCGTTGGAGGAGCCGTTGAAATTTACAAGTCCTGGGAAATCCCTCGGAAATTTCGTCTATATATTCTCCATCTCGCATTCACATGTAATGAAACCAAAACTACAAACAATACCAACAATAATGTCTTCCGATCCTTATAATTATTTTCTTTCATGGATGGACAAACCTAGATACGATGAAGAGACAGGCAAACTTACAGAAGAGTTCAAGGAAGGGCTTAGGCAATTCATGTCATTCGCCTCAAACCAGGATATAACACTAGAAACAGGTATTATGTTATGTCCTTGTCCAAAATGTCGGAATTATAGAAATCTTGATATTACTTTAGTTAGGAAGCACTTGTTTAAGAACGGATTTATGCCGGGTTATAAGATATGGTATGCACATGGAGAGAGTGAGCCAATGCTAGATTTTGGTAGTACTAGTCAACAATATATTCCGGATAGTGTAGAGGAACCATCAGTAGAAGTAGACGTAGGTACATTTCAGATGGTGAACGATGCGTTTAGGGAAAATGCACCGTCGTTCGTTCAGGATGGAGATAGAGCAGAGCAACCAGATTTAGAAGCTCGGAGATTCTTTGATATGTTAGATGCATCTAATATGTCGTTGTACGATGGTTGTAAAAAAGGTCATTCACCATTATCAGCTGCAACTAGATTGATGGGCATAAAGACGGATTGGAACTTGTCTGAGGGTTGTGTTGATGCGATTACTGATTTTGTGAATTTCCTCAGAAATCCGTCGGAAATTTCCGAGGGATTTCCGAGGACATTTATAATATTTCTATTTTTATAAATATATATTAAATCCGCCGTTATATATATTTCTAATATATATACATGCAATTTATATTCGGTTTCCTCGGAAATCCGTCGGAAATTTCCGAGGGATTTCCGAGGACTTGTGTGCGAAAACTAATTTACCCGCATTTTTCTCGATTTGGCACTAAACCCAAAAAAATTTCCACCGATATCCGACGGAAAGGTCCCTCGGAAAATTTGTTTTATAAACACAGAACACAGACCGACAAACACAAACACGATTAAGACACAACTTCCGATCCGATTTCCGATCAGCCGGATTGTGCAGAAACCCCCGTCACCGATTTCCCCCACCCCCGTCGCCGGTTTCCCCCACTCCCGTCGCCGGTTTCCCCCGCGAAATCCCCTTCCAATTCCTCTCACAAACCATGTAAGAACACTAATTCCCTTCCATGTAAGATTTGGAATTGATTCAATCGATTGTATAAATCGATTGATTTGGAATTGATTCAATCGATTGTATAGTTTACGAATTAGTTTTGGAATTATATAAATCGATTGATTTGGAATTGATTGTTAGTTTAGGAAATAAATTGTTAGTTTTGGAATTGATTGTTAGTATAGGAATTAGATTGTTAGTTTTTGAATAATATAAAATTATTTTGGAATTAGATTGTTAGGTTTTGGAATTATATAAAATAAATTTGGAATTATATAAAACTATTGGAATTAGATTGTTAGTTTTGGAATTATATAAAATTATATTGGAATTAGATTGTTAGTTTTTGAATTATATAAAATTATTTATAAATTATATTGTTACTTTTTGAATTATATAAGATTATTTTGTAATTATATTGTTACTTTTTGAATTATATTAAATTATTTTGTAATTAGATTGTTAGTTTTTGGAATTATATAAAAGAAATTTGGAATTATATAAAATTATTGGAATTAGATTGTTACTTTTTTAATTATATAAAATTATTTTGAAATTATATTGTTACTTTTTGAATTATATAAGATTATTTTTTAATTATATAAAATTATTTTGAAATTATATTGTTAATTTAAATAACATTTCAAATTTTATTAAAATTATAATAAGTATTTTGTAAATCAATTCTTCAATTTTAAATACTAGTACATTTACAATTTTGCATCGTAGGTCTTATTCGTAGTTCCATGGTGCATCGTCTAACCGGTCAGGGAGAGCACAGAGTGTTTCGGGAACACCGACACAATCTCCAACAGGCGTTCCTGAGACACCTTCTGCATCGCCACAGGTGATGACGATGGAGGAGTTTGTTACGCAACCGGGACGACATCTTCTCCCGATGCTCCACCCGCATGAAGAAAACGGAGCAACTTGGTAATTAATTTCATTTTAATATTTATATTCATTTGATGTTAATTTTTATTTTATTAATTTTATTATTTATTTATATTAATTTTATTTTACATGTTTTAGGTTCGGATTAGAAAATGATATAACAAAGTCAATTCTTAAGATTTTCAAGACGCAGCTCAGACAACCTTGGCCAACATACGGGGATGTCAATCCAGAAACCAAATTGATTTGGTTCAAGACTTTTGCGGTAAGTTATAATTTTTATTATTTTTTACAGAATTTGTTTAATTAACTTATTTATAGATTAGTGAATGTTTAATTTTTTTCTATTTTGCAGCAAGACTTTAATTGGGAACCTAGTCTTTGTCAAATTGTGCGGCGTCACTTTGACATTCAAGTTAATGCATCGTACCAGAACCATATGTACGAGTGGAAAAAAAAGTGGAAGAAGGGTAAGTCAATGCCGAAGGATATGGACGAAGGCATTTGGGAGGGATTTATCCGCTACTGGAGTATGGAGAGTACGCAAGCGATTTCTTCACAAAACTCGAAGAATCGTCTGAGCGAGCGAGGTGGAAAAGGAATAGCGACCCATAATGCGGGTTCTATTTCTTTTAGAAGACACGAAAGGAGAATGGTAAATTTTTTAAACTATTACTTTTTTTTAATAATAAGTTTTTTGATTTAAAACATTTTTTGTGTAGGCGAAAAAGAAGGGAGTTGAACCGGATTGGCTAGATGTGATGGAAGAAACGCATACTAGCAAGCAAACCGGACAAATTCAAGATGCGGTTGTCCAAGAGCGGATCGAGAAGATCAAGCTTCGGAAGATGGAGCGGCTTACGCAACTCTCCCAAGATGGCTCATCGGATTCGGTCGATTTACCCCGCGACGAAATCAACCGTTTGTGTCTTGAGGTAATTTTTAATTTTTTAAAACGTTTTATTAATTTCTGTTTTAAATATTTATATACTAAATTTCTTTTTTCTTATGTAGGAAATTCCCTTAATCAAGGGTCGCAGACCCGGTTTAGGAAGCTTGCCGTCTGGAGACGGAAGTGTGTCTTCGGTGTTTCCCCGAGATGTTGAACTTATTCAACAAGTTCAAAATCTCAACCGGGCCGTTCAAGAAAAAGACGCACAATTTCAAGAACTTAAGCAAGAAAATGTCCAGCTTAAGGAGGATTTTGCCGAGACCCGAGCGACGCTCTCCCAACTCCAATCTTTTCTCGCGTCTCAATATCCGGGATCGTTTTCGCCTCAACTTTAATTTGTTTTAGTTTCTTTTTTTAATTATGTTTTGTAATTTAAAAACAATTACTTTATGATTTAAATAATGTTTTTACTAAATTTTATTATAACTTATTTATAATTATTATGAAATTTATAAATTATTAATATATATAAATTATTAAATTAACAAATCATTAATATATATAAATTAAAATTATCCGGGTCCTCGGAAATCTGTCCGAATATCTTTCCCTCTGAAATCCGTCGTATAGGCAAACCCTCGGAAGTCCGTCGGAAACATGTCCTCGGAATCCGTCGGAAACATGTCCTCGGAATCCTTCGGACATTACTACTCACGGAAATCCGTCGGAAATGTAGGCCCTCGGAAATCCGTCGGAAAAATTATACCCACGGAAATCCGTCGAAAATTTCCGAGGAATTTCCGTGGGATTTTAATTTCCGACCATCTCAAACCGACGACTATTTTCCCTCGGAAATCCGTCGGATAAGCGTCTTTCCGAGGGCTTTCCGACGGATTCTTCCCTGTGAAGTAGCCTGTTTTCTTGTAGTGTACGTACAAAATATATATATATTAAGACATCATCTTACATGTATCTTTTGTTTATTCCATTTGTAATTCTATAAGATTCGTTTACATCAAGTTACATGTATCTTATTCGTTTACCGATTTCCAAAATTTTCTAAACGCAATACTATACAGAGATATTTGGAAATCATAATATAGTATAAGATTCATTCATATCTATATTGTTGACTAATATTTAATGTTAATTTTCCGTAATTATCCGAAAGATAAAACCCTAGGTTTTGTGGTGAATATACACGTAGTTTTTGTACCCCATTGCATATCATATTTTTCGTTTTTGTTACAGTTTTAGGTCTGCTCATTTATTTTCTCTTTTCGGTTTTGTAATTCTTTGAATTGTTTCGTAATCGTACTAATGTGTTTCGTTTCTATGTTTTCTTTTACAGGTTTTTCACATGATGGATTGAGGAATTTGATATTATATATTTTGTTCATTCGATATATGATTTATGTTAATCGCTAGCTTCCATAATATTTTTAATCTTTGAGTCATTATAATTTTCTAGGTTTTGTGGTCTGTCGTTTTTCTTACTTTTATTTTTATCTGTTTTTGCTAATGATCACATTTTTACTAATTACTTGTTTGTTGTAGTTCGTTTTTTATTTTTGTAGATTAATCCTATAATTTTGCCAAATCGTGATTGTATCGGATATGTGGTTTATTTTCTCCCCTATATAATCTTATAATTGATTTATTTGTGTTCTTTAAAATACCTTTTTGAAAATTATAATGATTTTATACGTGGGTTATAATCTACCCTAATTGTTATCTTCTTTATAGGTTTTGGCATCTTATTCAAGGTTAGATTTAACACCTTATAGTTTTTTTTCTCGCCTTATAGTTTTTCTATTCATATATATGTTTTTGGTTTTAAAAATTGTTTGGTTCGTTGATGTTTGCTGTATATTTTACTATCGTCGTCGAGCATAATTTTAAAGCATGTTTCATGTTTTGGTATATGTTTATGTTTTATTAAGAACCACATGTTTTTAAATTATCAATTTAAAATTCGCATCATTAAAAACCATATCATCGAGTGGAAGTTCAGAGTGTTCATCAAATTTCTCATCAACGACTCCACGGTTGTACACCCATTAGATCTAACGTCTATCTTTACTTCTCATAATTGAGTATTTTAGTATTTTGTATAGAGGGTTTAGTGCTATTGCAACTGACCATTCATTCTCACCGTGTTGTGTGGTTTTGAACTTGCGGCTTTTGAGTGGTGTCTTGATGTGAATTCGTTGAAGGAGCAAAATAGGAATAACAAAAGTTGATAAGACAAATAGAAGAACATGAAGCACACCAAACGCATATCGTCATACAAGCAAGAGAAATAAAATAAGGCTAAGAAAAGGTAGGCAATTTTTATGAGTTTGTTTTGCTGGTTTTTGGGCTAATGTAACAGTAGTTGTTTCACTAAAACTACATAGCTATGGAAGTGAAAGAATCTCTTGGGGAAATCTCAAACAAGAGTATCTCGAAATGTAACAAAAGCTCATTTCTTATTATTTCTTCATATTATTAACACTTGCTTGAGTTGTACGTATCAAAGAAGTTTTGTGGAGGCCCAAGCTGATGATAGGATTTTTAGATCTTTGGGTTAAAGAAATGGTGGAATGCTTCCTATGTTATTGTTGAACTCATCTCTCCCAAACGCGTTAGCACATGTATTTCTTTTAAGTGTAGACCAATCCGATCTACAAGATAAATAGATCAATTCAACAAGGGATCAGTGCAAAAAAGTAAGTCACCGTGTTATACATATATATAGTCACCGTATCGTTGTCTTTAATGGCATATATATCCCTATCTTGCTATCTCGGCTACCTCATGGTTCTCTATAGCTATATCGTGTTTTTAGTTGGCATTCTTTATAAAACTCAAAGATTTGGTTTGCTTTTGGTCCATGTACAGGTACAAACACCCGAGAATGGAAAAATATCCACCCAAGATGAGCGCAAGGCGTATGTTGAGAAGCTTGATGAGACATGCATGTAATAATAGCTCGGATTAGAAAAAATTTCGTAGAAAGAGTTTTTTATTATATTTTGTGATACAATATTTGAAAAATCTATTTACCAACCTATTTCTTTCTTTTAACTTTACTAGATACATTACCCACGCTAGGCTGCGTGATAATTTTTATATTATAAATTTAATATTATCTTCTATTAAATCATATAAAAAATTGCATATCACCTAATGCTACATGAGAAACATCAAATCAGACTTGCATATATACTAATTAAAATAACTTAATAAATAAAAAATATATGAATCAAAATGGAAATAAATTATAAATAGATAAGGTTTTCCACCCCGAAAAATTATGAAGTTTGTGTTGACCAAACCATTTTAACCCTTTAAAAATCTTACTTGAATAACAACATTATCCACGTTAGTATGCGTTTCTTTTTTTCTCCTTAAAGCCAATTTCATATCCAAAAATCCTTAAACTGAGTGTGACGAATATTGAAAATAATTTTCATGGGAATTGAATATTATTTCTGCAAAGAAATGATACAGACATACGATGAAATATATTTTTGCACTCAAGAAGAAGAACTTGCAGGAGCTAAAAATAGAGATTCAACCAATTTAAAAACAAAATACAAAAATGGACACAAATCTGATGCTAGAAGACAGCCGATAACATGTTATTCTCTTTCAAATCAAGGTGGTGCATTACAAAGATAAGTGAGAAAGGTAACAAAACCAAAAACAAGATATATGTGATGTCTGAAAATCAGATATTATACATATGTCCAATGTATAGTTTAGTAGAACACATGAGATAGTGAACATATTAGTTTGCTGAGCATCTTTAATGTTAACACTCTTAAAAGTGTCTTAAGGCAAAAAATGATTAAAAAAATATTTAACTTAATAAACTTTTTATGAAAAAGTTCTATACAATGAACTTAAAGACATGGGTTCAATCAAGTGTTATCAATTTTTAATACTAAAAAAATATTTAAGACCCTTTAATGGGTTTACCATTAATGATGCTCTTAATGAGTTGGAAAATGAATTAATAAGAAAACATTGAGAAAATTCAAAGCAAAAGAGATTTGTGATGAAAGTAGTTTATGTGATAGACTCAAAATGTTATAATAGTATTACTTTAATGCAAACGAACTAATTAGGGACTAAATCCCAAATTTTAGATCCTACAAAATCCAACTTGCAATAACAAATCTAGACTGTAGGAAGAAACCATCAGGTGCAATAAGAAATTATATATTACCTTTACTCGCGCTGATTAGGAAGAAACCATCAGGTGTGATTGGACTGTAGAACAAATCAACAACAGGTTTTGAGTGGCCATGGCACACTAGAGGAACCGCGAGTTTCTTCTTATCCATTTTCCTTTACTAATTTGATCGATAAAAAAAAAACACTAAAACGAAATCACAACCGAGTTTCTAATCTAAAACGATTCAAGGGAGATACTTGCGTTAAAATTCCAGAAAAACAACACGATACGAATTAACTCCGACAAAACAAGAATCTTGTTTATTTCGTTTCTATAATCTAATTTGGAGGAAAATTTCTTGAATCTAAACTTCGATCGATCTAATACTTTGATAAGGAAGATTTCTACAGCTACTCCAGTGGAAATGGTGCCTCTAGAAAATTCAAAAGAACAAAAAAAAAGAAAAATTACAAAAGAGGGCGAATTGAAGAGAAAGCAAGTGTAAGAATGTGAGAAGAGCTTTTGTTATATAATCGAGTAGAGAAATGATGTGTGAAAGGAATTCTATTTCGGAAAACTATTCTTTCTTCAATTTGATACCGGTATTTTTCATCTTTTACAAAATAACCCCTATAGTTTATGAATTACATAGCCTCACATTGTTAACCTTCAAATGAACATTAAGTCGTTAGGGATATTAAGTAAGGATACATTTTAACATAAAACCAAATCATATTATAGTATGGTTTAAGTAGGTTTATCTAATGTGTACACTAAACAAAACATATATATCCAAATTTGAACTTAACCGAGGAAAAAAAAAATCTCAAGCCTCAATTAATTTGAAAATTAAGGATATCTATTTGATTAAACTTCATACCCAAACATAAACCGTGCTCATATCACCGCCCGTTATAAGCTTAGTAAATAAAGTCCAAATATATGTCAAAAACTAAAGTGGTTGATATTTTATTTTTCATACGACCATGATGCGAAAATTTTGCATTAGTTTAAATTTTCCGGTTATCCAAAATTAACATTAATTAATAACTAGGAGATTTTTGTTAAATTTAGTTCTGTAAATGAAATGTTAGTTAGCCATTCATTTAATTTGTTCATTTAATTTATAAGAGAACTAAAATTTTACTCGGAACTCTACAACTATTTCCATATGATACTCTAAGATTTAAATAATTAGCACTAAAGAGAGAAAAGTCCACGTGCTCTATGGAGAAAAAGACAAAACATATTATTTTTGTAGAAAACACTTTTTTTTTTATTTGAACATTAGGCTAGAGACAAGAACAAAAACATTCAAGTGCAAACTAATCGATCAAGTTCTTCTATGACAATATCAAATTTACGTGTTTGTCTATGGATTTAGGCTTTGATGCTAGAATAAAGAGTTTACGTCTATGTATTATTTGCAATGGTTACATGCATTTCTGAGGGTTTAGACTCACATGTTAGGATTTCGTATCCCTTAATTTTTAAAAGCATTGATGGTATAATGTTGATGAATAATTTTAAACGTTTGATTCAAACAAAATATTGATAAAAGGTATAAATATTAATTTCTAAAATTAGATTTAGAAATTGAAAGTTGGAAATTGAATAATGAATTAAAAGTTTTTAATATGGTATAAGTGGCATCATGTTCCTAAATTTTAATATCATTTAGATGTTCTACCAATCTAAAACGATGATAATGACATAATTAATTATACTCAAACTAAAAGTACATTATGATAGTTGTATGGTTTTAGTTTAAATATCTAATTAGAAATAATACCTATTTAAAAACAATTGATCATAATCTCAAATATGTTATTGATTGTTTTCGCAATGACAAGAGTAAACACTCAAATTTGTATTGTTTTCAATGGTTACATGCATATTTGAGAGATAAATTTTGAAAAATGCCACTTTTAAAGTGTCACTTTATAAAAATGCTACTTTTCAAAAAATTTGCAAGAATATCATTTTTCAAAATTATTTACTTATTATATCATTTATGTTTGGGTAAACTATGTTGTAGTAGGGTTTAGTTTTGAGGGTTTATGAGTTTTTAGAGGTCAAAGCATTTTTAGGTAGTACAATTTTAAGATTTAGGCTTTAAAAGTCCATAATTAGTGGCATTTTTGTAAATGAACAACCTATAGTGATATTTTTGAAAATGTATATGCAAAAATGGTATTTTTGCAATTGTCCCTTTGTGAGAAACCCATTTTAGGATTTAATACCCTTTAATTTTTAAAAAACATTGATGGTATAATGTTAATGCATAATTTAAAACGTTTGGTTCAAACAAAATATTGATAAAAGGTATAAATAAGTATTGACCTCTAAAATTTGATTTATGATTGAAGATTTAATAATAAATTAAAAATTATTAATATGGTATAATGGTATCATGTTCTAAATTTTTTAATATCGTTTAGATATTTTAACAATCTAAAACACTCACAATGACATGATTAATTATATTCAAACGCAAAGTACATTATGCATGTGTCTACTTAAGTTATATGATTTTAGTTTAAATTTGTAATTCAAAATAATACATACTTAAAAATCGACGATCACAATCTAAAAAATGTTAATAATTTCTTTCGCAATGGCAAGAGTCAACACTCGGTTTATATTGCCAATATATAATGTTTTACAAATATTTCCAATATTTACTAATTTCTTAAATCTAAACCGTGATATATACATTTTTTTTGAAACTTATATAACTTAGTTAAATACTATATGTAATATTTTCTTAAGATTTTTTTTAATAATACTGTCCAGCATAAGGCGCGGCTACTACACTAGTATAACAAATAATTGACAAAACATAAAAAAGGAAATATTGACTAATTAAGAAGACGGGTTATTATAGTTAACACATAAAAAACAAAATTGTTTCTACATAAAATGGTAATTTTTGTACAAAACAACAAGTGTTATACAGCGTGTAGCATCTCCATCTAAGATTCTTAGAGAGGTGCTAAAAAATTATATAAAATAAGAAGAAATTCTAAAAAAAAGATAAAGAGGTTCTTAAATGAGAAATTTTAGAGCATGCCCATTGGGGGTTCTCACAAAAATCTCTCATCAATAAAAGAAATAAGAAAATATTTAATAATAATATTTAATCATAAGAGTTTCTCAGTAAAGGTAAAAAAGTCTATCATTTGAGATACTTGGAGAGAGTCTCTCACAATTAAATATTACTAATTATTATTTTATTATTATTTTTGTGGAAGAGAAACTCTTGTGAAAAACTCTCCAATGTGGATGCTCTTAGATATCATCTCTCTTCTTTTAAAAATTTTTCTAATATTTAACTATTATTTTGTAGATCTAAATTATTAAGATACCCTAGTAAGAACTCATTGATAGATGTGGTCTTATGTGTCTAATTAAATATTATAAACTCTTATGTATTTTTCCTTTTTCTTTTTCTTACATTTTTTTTGTTCTCTTTACAAATCTTGGTTTTAGAAGATTTCCAAAACCCATAAACCCTCCACTCTCTAAGCTTCTCTATATAAACAAACGTCTCATAGTTACTTGAGAAACCTCACAAAGTTCCATTAGAATTAAGATCACAAAGAGTTAGCCCACTATAGCATCTAAACAATGACGAAGACAGAAGCACCAACGAAAAAGACTGAAGTAAAAGAAGGCACAATGTCAAAACACATACGCGTAGTTTATTCAGACAAACGAAAAATAAAAAAGTACTCTTTGGTCGCTTCAGTTTTATTAATCATCATACTCTACAAATCTATCCAACCGCGTCCACGGTTCATTCTTGAAGATCTCTACGTTGATTCCGTCTCAAATTCAAGTTTGATGGTAAGTGTTCGATTTTTCTGATTTTCTATTTTGGAAAAATAGTAACCTAAGTATATGGATCGGTTATGGTATGGTTTCAAATTTTCTATCAAGCAATTCCTGTTTTATAAAGTAGTTTCTTTTTGGTTATTCAAGAAGTAAAGCCATTTAATTATCGTATTAAGCAACTTTTCGTTCAATTTGAATCCAATAGATTTGGTTTGTCCAAAACATTATTTAACCAAATTCAACTTTTTTGAATTAAAACAGGTGAAACTCTCATCGACCAACCCAAGCTCCAAGAGCAGTTTTTACTACAGCAAGATCGGTATGCGTGTGTGGGTCGAAGGAAATTTCGAGACAGAGAGAGTTTTCTTGGCCAACACGTTTCAGAAGCCGCATAGTGTTCTAGCGTGGACAGCTGCCGTGGCAACCAATAGCAACAACGCTAGGATTAACGGGAGTTTTCAGATGAGAGACGGTGTAACAAAAGGCGACGTAATTGTGGATTTATCTATCCAATGGAAGAGTGGTATCTTCTCCTCGTCAAAGTTTAGTTCACGCATAAGATGTCCTCTTTTGCTCAACCTAAAAGACTTGACCTCTGCAGTTTCCAAACCAATGTCTTCTTGTTCTCATGACTTCACCTAGTTTCTTGTCTTTTCTTTTTATTATTATAATTTCTATGACGACGTTGTCAACATTCTAGAGATTTTACTGCTACAAAAGGTTTATAAACATGAGGAATTTTGAGATATAACAACCTTTGTTTGAGAACAAAATTTGAGAAAACTAATTTCTAAAAAAAATTGACAAAAACTTGGACACCATTCTCTCATGTAGTGTTACATTTTTTTTTTTTTCTAAATAATTGTCAATATCTTGTAGTGTTACTTTTAGGTATTCACAATCTCATCATCATCTTCTTTCTCTCATCCTGTCTCTCTTTCGTGGACTTGTGATTCTTTATTTCATGTTACTGAAGAGAGAGATTTATAAAGATCAAAGAATCGAACTACTTCTACAAAATTAGAGACATTCTGGTCAGAAATAAAAGTGCAAAAAAAAAAAAAAAAACTGATTTCTAATGGCATTATATATATGAGAGGAAAAACTATTTCGGTAGACATTAGTCACATTACATTACAAGTTCACCAAATAATGTTTCCTTAACACTTTGGTTAAGGTAATCCTGTATCTTGGAAAGTTTTTAAACCAAAGGAAATCGTTGGACTGAAATTTACCAAGTTTCACAACTATCCTTCTATCTTTGCCTTCTTCCGGGCCAATAAGCGTTCTTTAGCAGCCGCAATCGCATCCTTGACGTTCCTGTGTTGGTAAGTGGCTTTCGGTGTTTCTTTTGCTGCCGCTTTGTTTGATGAGTCTCGCTCTTCTGTGCCATTTGAACCCATCTTCTTCTCAAATGTTGCATCCTCTGCTTCTTGCGGTTTCATAATTTTCCTACTAAGCGATACTTCCTTCTCCGGTGTATCTGATTTATTCTCTTCCCTTGTCTCTTCTTTTCTCAGCTCCTCGAAGTCCTCTGCTTTTATTTGTTCGTCGAGCCTCTTTGTCTCTTTATCTCGAGCTCCAAATGCCACATTTTTGCCAATGTTGAAGTAGAAATCACTCATGAAGTCTTTCTTTTTTGTAACCTAAAAGAAGAAAACAAAGCAAAAAGGACGTTAAAACCAAATCCGTTTAAAATCATAGGCACACCAGATATTAAACTTACATCATCTTTTTCCTCTCGAAGTTCAATCAATCTTTCTTCTGCCAGCCATTTATTTTGTTCTTCAAGTTTCCTTTTAAAGGGACCAGTTGCAAACTTTTCTCTATCTGCAAAAAGATGTTCGTCTTTTGCCCTCTCTTTAGCAAGCTTTCTCTCACAAACTATTTCATTCTCTTTCTTTCTACGGTCTGATTGTTTCATCAAATTCCGGATATATTTTGGCTGCAATAAAAACAAAAGAGACATAAGCAGAGGCCACCAATAAGTCATGCTAAAACCTCATAAAAGTGCAACAACTATGAGGACATGGAGATATGGCTCTCAACTCGCTAAAGAATCATACATCGCAACATCACGCACTCTGTTTTCCCATTACCAACTTTTGAGTTTAGAAAACATCAGAAGAACGACACATTTATTGTACAAAAGGATGTGATTTGAATACAAGTTTACATTCAATTAAAAAAAAACTATGGAGACTTGGAAAGAACAAGAAAAGAAGAGTAATCTGATTCCAACCCTAAGCTATCTAATGATTCCTAGAGCAGAGATTTTACATTACCTTGCGCTCTTGACGATCTTGCATTCGTGGAAGAACTGCTTTCTGTTTCATGGCATCATAAACATCATCGTATGCAAAAGCAGAAGAGTCCTCTTCCAAGGCTTTCTTATGTTGCTTCTCAATCTATAAACACACAGAATTCACTTGTCAAGCAGATCAAAATCTAATATAAGAGAAACAAAAACCAGAATGATGAGAAGAAAACGTACTTCCTTAAGAGCATTGGTCTTTAAAGCTTGGCGAGAAATCTCCTTGTCTACATCGTTTTCTTCATCTTCATCAAATATTGAAGGAGTAGGAGGAAGTAGAGGTCGAGGTAATGATGACTTCTTTTTCTCGGACCGAACCCTAATTTTCAATCCGTACGTCTTCATCTTTCAACGTTCCTTCCAATAGAACGAACAAACTTCTGCAAATCAGAAAATTAGGGCACACGGTGTGTCCGTTGTCGACGAGAAGATACCGATTAAGTGTCGATTTGGCCGAAACCCTAATAAAAAAATCGAAGCAGAAAAATAAGGTCGATCCAAGATATATCTTTTGGTTTTTGATTCCACTTCCGGTTCAAGTAATTGATCGGTGTTGTTGTGCAAGGAATATAAAGCAGAGACCGAAGCAATTGACCTGTACTCTTGTTTTTTTTTTTCTTGGTCTCTTGAGGCAACAAAATCCTCTTTTATGTCAACTTTCTCAACATCATATTTCTCACCCAAAAAACAAAACCTTAGTAATGAGAGAAAGCCACTCGTCATCCATAAATTTTGGAATTCTTTCTTTGTTGATTTCTTTAATGACATAACATTCAAAATATCTCGATTTCTTCTTTGCAAAGCCATGGACAAGTGTTAGCCGTAACTCCTAAAAGATGAATAATCATTTGCTAATAGAGCACAATATCAAAGTTGTGGAAGTATCTAAGGAGACCATATGTTTGACATAGTCTTCTATCCCCTCGTTTTGAATATGCTCAAGTACCTTGATAATAGAAGGAAACAACTCAACTAAAAGCAACAAAGTTTTGTAGCGAGAGCCACAACGAATACTTCTTGGTCTTTGAAAACCTCTTGATTTAACCTCTTTCGAGTGTTGATTTCACCATTATTAATTCCTTCATCAATTATTTTCTTATGATCTTCACGAATCATATCTTTCCGTTTATATGAAGCTCAACAAATCATATCATAAATAGAAAAATCATATTAAAAAATCCTCTAACCTCAAAATGCTTTTTGGCAACAACCACGACAGCCAACTGAAGTCGATGAACAAAATAATGGACATAATATGCTGATGTGTTTTTTTTCAGAGTTAATGATCTTAATCCATTGAACTCACCCTTCATATTACTTGCTTCATCGTAACCTTGTCCTTCATTTTGTTTAGTATTGTATTTTAGAACCTCCACAAACTTTCCTCTATTAGCTGAATCACATGTCTCATCATGACCACGAAAATACAGTCTTTGTCGCAAGAAGTATTGGGAAACATCAGTTGAAGCATTCAACCGAATTCGATACTTATTCTTCGTAATATCATTATTCTTATGCAAAGCATGCTCGATAATTGGCTTTGTTCATCAAATTTTCACATTTCATGATTGCGGTATTATGAAAACTATTAACATGTCCCACATGTTACGAAAGCCTTTGAACCTTATTATAACTGGAGAAACCTTCATTAGTTCATGCATCATTTTTTCGCCCTTATCATTAGTATCAAGGAACAAATACATAGACAAAAAACTGTTTCATTCTTCACACTATACTCCAACTAATTATTATACTAATCAAACCAAGCAGGATTAAATCGCCTCATTATACCACCTATCGGTTTTTGACAATATTTGAATCTGCTTCATTTTTTACACTATTCTTGATGGTACGTACCTCACTTTTCTTTTTGGTTCACCCGGTAAAGAGCTATGTAACCTTTATAGTGATGAAATCTTGGAAAAATGGCCAACAATGAGGTTCATATCAAAGCCTTTGGGATATTCTCTAAGTTGATGAGTTGTTGGAGTCTTTATTTGATAACGATAAAGTCGCACTATCACATTCATTATCAGATTAACTCTCTCTTAGTTACATCAAAAAAATCACGCTATGTCTCTCTTAGTTACATAAAAAAAATCACGCTATGATCTAGTGAACTTTATTATTTCCACATGCGGAAAAAAACATTGTAACGTATTTCTCAATGCTAATATTTCTTAGTAAAACATATTTTCCTTGACTTCTTAATTTGTGGTAAGTCAATATTCGGGTTTTCTGCTTCAAATTTTGTCATCGTAACTCGACTTGTGGAATGGACTAATTGACTATATGGTATATGTATTTGCTGCTTACGGCTGAATGATGATTTATTCACATATATCTCCTACAAAAGTGATATTTTTGTTGTGGTGTGGTCAGGGCCGTTCCTGAGATTTTGGGGGCCCTAAACAAAAAAAGAAAAATTAGAAGGTTTTATAGATAAATTTTTAATTTGGGGGTTTTTTCATAAAAAAAAAAATGTTGGGGGCCTATTTTTTATAATAAAAAATTAAAAAAATTTGGGGGCCCAAGTCCAATGCTTCACTCGGCTCTCCTCAGGAACGGCCCTGGGTGTGGTGAGTAAAAGGATGATTAATAGATAATGTTCTGAATAGTTCTAGTATAAACAAAATAATCGACAAATCGAATATACACTATGTATTACAAATTCATATGCTTCTCAAACTAGGAATTTTCACAGAAAACAAAAAAAAAAAAACAAAGAATTTTCTATTCATAATACAAGAGGATACGACGAAGCTCAGAAACCTCCTCCTCCGCCTCCTCCTCCTCCTCCGCCTCCATCACCACCACCACTAAAACCGCCGCCACCACCGCCAAACCCTCCGTCACCTCCACCACCGCTACTCCAAAACCCTCCATGTCCCCCAGTATCACCACCACCTGTTAAGCATCCATCACCGCCAACGCCACCTCCGTTTCCTCCGGTTTCCACATCTCCGCCGCCATCCTCTCCTCCTCCTCCATCCAGACCTCCTCCTCCTCCTCCTCCTCCTCCTCCCCCTCCGTCGTCACCACCTCCACCTTTTCGCCTGCTTCCCGTCAAGGCCGCAAGAAATATAAAAACACCAAAAGAACAAGCAAAAGCTATGATAATTATTGCCCAAGTCTCCATTTTAAGCAAATTCGGTACGTTAAATTATCCTTTGTATGTGTGTATATATATATAGTTTGTTGCTAAGGAGGTTAACCAGGAGACAAACAACGTGTTAAGTTTGTATTTTGACTTAGACTTTGATTATTCATATGTTTTACATATTCAAAGTTTTTCATTACGGGTAAAACTTGAGAAGAAATGCGTATCGTATGATGCTTGCTTTCTTTGATGCCATATATGATAAAATCTCTTAATAAAATATCTATAAGTATAGACAGTTATATCTTTGTCTAAGGATTAGATGGTTTGAATCGGTCAACTGGACTTGAATTCCAATTGGTTTTATTTTCAATCGGTGTGACATCGTTGACACGGTCTTCACCAGATAAAAAAATGAGACCAACCTAAAGCACATTTCAGTTTTGGTCGAATTTGGTTTTAGATTTAACATAAACTCGGTTTGTAAAATATAGCCAAAAAACAAATCGTGTATAGTATATTATTAGATTGATCTGGCTTGGAATTAGTAAGGTTTGCTAAAACTCTCTTGATTTGAGGAAATAGTTCCATGATATTTAAAAAAGAAAAAAAAAAGCTAGTTCCATGATCTAAAGTCTATATGATCCACCCTTCGCTAGTAAACTTCTTCTCGAACTATTTTGTGTTGTCGAGAATTGTTCAGACAACACGATATACATTATAATTAAAGTCGAATATTTGATACATATATATCTAATATAATATAGTAAGGTTTTTTCAAACCAAAATTATGAGAGGCTGTCATATGTCACTTACTCTTTTGACATGTGTTTTTTAAATTTATTTATTTAAGAAAAAAATAAAAATTTATATCTATTTTTCTCTTTCTAATAACTTTGACAATCAATTCCAACAATTTAATAGCTAATTCTAATGTTAATTAATTCCAATAAGTTGTAATATATATTAGCCATTGTTTTTTTCTTATTTTTGGTACCCATAAAAAATATGATTCCAAATTAAATGTGTTATTGTAAATTTTTAAATGGTTTGAAAAATATATATTTTATTTATTAAACCAAACAATATACTACATCAACAAAACTTAATAGCACATAAATTTTTTTTGTGCAATTATTAAATTAAAACCCAACAATATACTACACCAAAAAAAACTTAATAACACATAAAAAAAAATTAGTGCAATTAAAAATTTTCTACTAGAGAAAGTATTAACCAAGAACTTTTGAAAGAAAAATCTACTCCACAACATATTGTGAATCCATAAAAATTCTTTTTTATTTTTATTATTCTTTCCACACTGTAATCACGACGATAAAAACATAATACAATTCACCAATGAGTCAATGTGAAAGATAAAAATTACATCAAAACGATCAAAAGAGAGACAAAAATACAATCAAGCAATAATTATTCTTTTTTTACGATTGAAAGTTCTAATGAAATAAACATAGAGATAAGTTCCAACATCTCTGTTGAGGTGATGCATATGTTTAAATAAAGGCGCCAAGCGTACTACAACTTGTCGGATCAATAAATTTCTTTTTACGAACGTGTTTGATGCAAGAAAAAAGAAGACCAAACATATTTCTTAACTTTACTTTACATTTTTATTAACTTACATAATATATATCTCCTACAAGTTTATGTCAATTCATATACAAATTTTTATTAATGAACAATCTCTTTCTTTTACATATAACATTGTATCAATAATTTGGTATAAATGTTTAGTTTTCGAACCTAGATAATTATTTAGTATAAACATCAAAGTTTGTAATATTAAATTCATAAATAATCAATAAATTAAAATATTATTACATATTTTACAATTTTAATTTTTAAATCCATGCATCGCGTGGGCAATCTCTAGTATAGTAGATTTTGAATGAATTAGGGTTACATTGGAAAAAAAAAGTTGGTAACTCTTTAATTTTCTTTTATAGATGCGCTCGATTTTCCTAACACTATCAACAGCATCATTAAGTATAAAGGGATTATTGGTTATTGTATTTTAATGGATTTAAAAAATTTATAGGACTTAGAAATATTTAAAAATAACACGTGATTTGAATTAATATTTATAAATCATAGAACCAATAATACTGTATTTGAACATAGATTTTAAAATCACATATTCCCTCCATTTCAAAATAATTGTCATTTTGGAGTTTTTCACACAAATTAAGAAAACATATTAAAAATCTGTTTTGCCTCTAATTAATATAATATTTTATTTGATATGAGTAATTAATCAACTGAAAAGTAAGGATAAAAATGGAAAAAATTAGTCATAAATGTACATTGAAATTGCAGAATGACAAATAATATGAAACAAAAAATTAAGACTAAAATGACAACTATTTTTAAACAGAGGAAGTAACCAATAACATTAGATTTTGTGTAGATTTCCAAATTCATTAAAATACAAAAATCAATAACATTATTAATCATTTTTTCTGTTAAAATTCCCTTCATTTTGGGTATCAAATTATGAAAAATAGAGACATACTGATATCAAACAAAAATCCATTTTCTCAAAGAAAAACAAAAGGCATAAATCTTTTACCGTGGAAAACTCACCGCACTGTAACATAAATTGTTCCTTCACTCTTTATTTATCAAATTCTGGCTTCGATCTTTGAATCTATCTCCTTTAGTCAAAAAAAGACAAACATAAAAAGCAACTAAATTAGGGAATCTCAAACCACTAATCCTCCAATAACAATTCTCATTTCCCACTAAACCACAACATTAATTATTAAATCATTTCCCAATCTTATCATATAATAAGCCAAATAAACTGCACGAAGATTCTCAGAATAAACTTACATTTAATTTCATTAATCTCTCTCTCTCTCTCTCTCATTATCCGAATACGCCCAATCGAATCCTTTTCAACCCGACGGGTCAGTTTCGGAGCTCCGACTTCAATTTTATCTCTCCTTCCGATCCTCTAGATTCTCGGAGCCGGTTTGTCGGACGAAAAATGGCTCAGTCTACGGAGAGGAGCGGTCGGGTGGTTGGTGACTACTTGGTGGGTCGGCAAATCGGCTCCGGTTCGTTCTCGGTGGTTTGGGAGGCGATGCACCGTGTTCATGGCACCGTAGTCGCTATCAAGGAGATCGCTATGGGTCAGCTTAATAAGAAGTTACAGGATAGTCTCATGTCTGAGATTTTTATACTCAGGAGGATCAATCATCCCAACATCATCCGTTTGCTCGACATGATCGAGGTTGCTTTTTGTTGGATTCCCAGTTTCTTGTTTTGCGATAGTCAATACTTTGTTGTTGTGTGATTTTGAATTTCTGCGATTTAGCGGCATTCTCGATTATTTTGTTGGAAAATATGATCTAATGCATTGAATTAAGCTTGAATGTGGAACAAATTTGGATCTGGTTTGAGAAATTTGATGTTTTTTCTGTTTTGGGAAATTTGATGTAGTCTCCTGGGAAAATACATTTGGTGTTGGAGTATTGCAAAGGAGGTGATTTGTCTGTGTATATCCAAAGTCATGGAAGTGTCCCTGAAGCTACTGCTAAGCACTTCATGGGGCAATTAGGTAAATTCTAAGACAACATGCTCTCTGTTTTTGTCTTTTGTGTTGGTTGACAGGATCATGTTCTTAATCTTGGATGACTTTCTGTGTGACAGCGGCCGGCTTACAAGTTCTTCGTGATAATAATATTATTCACCGCGATCTAAAGCCTCAGGTGTGTCTGTTCTCATTCTGTTCAATGATCCTGTGCTTTTGTTGTTACTCAGATTAGTGTGTTATGTGAGATCACTGTTAAATGATAGAACTTTCAATAAGCTGAAAGGATGCTGTCGAAGGGTGGTCTGTTACTATTGAATAAACCATGTTTTCTTCTTTTTGCTTGGATATGTTTCCTCAGGGTTTCCTTGTCCAAGCAGAGATAGAGTCTTAGAGATTCCAACTTTGTTTAAGTTTAATTGCTAAGGTTCTTTCATTCTTGAAACAGAATCTTCTTCTATCCACAGATGAAAATGATGCACTTCTGAAGATTGCTGATTTTGGCTTTGCAAGGTATTGTCATTACTAGATCAAAGAGTGTAATATGAATGAATTAGAGAAGGTTTCAAATGGGCTCAAGCTGCTTTTCAATGTATATTTTCAAATTCTAGGTAATTTAATTCTTTTCATGGGGGGGGATTCTGCTTATTCACCCCTCCCCCCCCCCTCTTCCAACTTTTTTAGTTTGCATTTTGAACATCACGGGATTCTTAATGCAGATCGTTGCAACCTAGGGGACTTGCTGAAACTTTATGCGGTTCACCATTGTATATGGCCCCAGAGATTATGCAACTTCAGAAGTATGATGCAAAGGTGAGACCTTTCTCTTACTAAGCTACCTAGACTTTTCTCTTTACATAGCCTCCTTACAATCTTGCTTAATACACAGGCAGATCTCTGGAGTGTTGGCGCTATTTTATTTCAACTTGTGACAGGCAGAACCCCTTTTACAGGAAACAGCCAACTTCAGGTTTGGTATTCCATCTCCCGAATGTCTATTATATGTAAGTGTTTGTAATTGTATTCTGGTGCATAAAACTAAACGCATTCCCCATCTGGTATTCACAGTTGCTTCAAAACATTATAAGATCAACTGAATTACATTTTCCAGCGGACTGCAGAGATTTAAGTTTGGACTGTATAGATCTCTGTCAGAAGTTACTACGCCGTAATCCAGGTCAGCATCAGTGTAAAGTTAATTATGCTGGAATTTGTGGAGAACCATATGCCTCAGTATCTATTCATCTCTTAAACAACATACTTTATACTGCAGAGCTTATGATCCCTCTCTGTCTTTATCCAATCCATTCTTGACTGCCTTCTCTTTTGCAGTGGAACGTTTGACATTTGAAGAGTTCTTTAACCACCCGTTTCTTTCGGACAAGCAATCATATGATTTCTCAAAGTATGTGGCAGTTGTCGTAGCTAATGCTTTTTCTCTTCTTTATGCAAACAGTTGTACTGATGAAAATAATATGTGCTACAGGAGTAGATTGGGTACAAGAACAATGGACGGTTTTCTTTCTTCTGAAAGCAGTCCCTCGAGAAACATGGAAGAAAGTTCTCAAGAAGATTGTTTGCCATTCCTTCTAGATGATGATTCTAGTGGGCCTGACGGGAGCCCTTCATATTTGAAAAGAACGTCCTCAATGTCATCCAGTGGATTTAACGTTGATACCAGAATTGAGAGAAGGGAGGCAGGATCTAGTCCTTTAAAATATACAGAAATGACTTCTGGATATAATAGAACCAACCAGAGAGTGGAAAACAATAGATTTAGATTTGAAAATCGGATAGATTCTGATAGGAGAAACCTTAGAGAGCCTTCAGGATTTACTGATTCCAGATCACTTATCGCTAATGGAGGAGGTAATTGAATCTCTAGTTTTTGCTACGCCATAGGTTTGACTATACTTTCTTTTTGGGTTTCTCACATATGTCACTTCTGCAGTAGATGATTCTCAAGACTCAATGGATCAAGATTACGTTCTCGTATCTGGACCACCAGTGGATATGCCATCTTCTTCATCGAGTTCTTCGAAGCCTTGTAATTTCCCTCTCAAGTCTCCGTCTCCTCCTATAGAATTATCCAACAGAAACATAAGTTCAACGGCTCCCATGCCAATAATCGGTGCTACTGGCAACAGCATCGGTCGGTTTGGGAGCCTGGACAGTCAGAATTCTGCCCCGAGCACTTCTCATGGGTCTCTGGATCTTGGGGATGCTTTTGAACAGCCATCAATTCATAGCCTGACAAGAATCAGGTCTCTGAGAAAATGTGCAGCAACAATTGCGGAATTAGTTCATGAAAGGGTAACCAAACTTTACATTGTGTATAGTCACGAAATATCATCGTCATGATTTTCTGAGTAATTCATTGTCATGCTTCTTTGTATAGATCAAATCTGACAAACAGCTAGAAGCATTCTCCATCCAATTGGCGATTCTAGCAATTTGGAAACAGGCACTGCACATATGTCATACTCAGGCACTTTCAGGTTTGGAAGGAAGCCCAAACCAAGAAATTAACAGACTAAGTAGAAGTAGCGGCCTTAAACACGATACCCAAAATTCTGAGAAAATCATTGATCTCAGCCACGATGGATCAGAGGAGATATCCTCTCAGATTCAGAGGCAGTTTATCCAGGAGATTGAGCTTGCTGAAGAACTTGCCAAGAGTATCGAATCTGGTATGTTTTTCTCTTAGGAATAAAAAAAAGACTTCTGCTTTGTTATTGTGGTATTCAGGATCTTAAAAGGTAATCATCTAATTGGCTGTAGGAAATGTAAAAATGCCGGATGCAATGGAGACGATATTTCAAGCAGCCCTTGATCTTGGAAAACTCGGGGGTGTAAGTTTGCCTTTTCTCAAAGAATTTGATCGAAATCTAACAATAAAACAGTCAATTAGCGTATGTTCATTCTCTGATTCTCATATATATAGAAAAAAGTATCAATAGCTTTAGTGGCTGTGGCTTTAATCTGCAGGTTAAGGAGCTTATGGGAGATGTAGAGAACGCTGGAAATCTATATTCGAAAGCGGTGCGTTTGCTGGTATTCCTCCTAGTAGAAGCACCAATGCTGATTCTGAATCCGCCATTGTCTCTCACAAACTCAGTCAGGTATCGTCTCCGGAAATACATCGATATCCTCAGCAGAAGATTAAAACATCTGCAATCACATAGGAAAAGTTCAGGTTCTCAGATGCAAGGATCATCATCATTAGCCATGATGAACAAACAACCATAAATCCATCTACTCCTGTTTGGTTTCTTCTTGTGTTTTTGTTTTTGTTTTTGAAAGAGAGAAAAAAAAAATGTATGTAATTTATTTGTACAGCAAATCCATGTATTCTTATTCTTTTGGGGTATATGATGTGTGGTGATGGTTGTTGTAACTTGTAACATTCTCTTTTGTACTATCTTGATCCTTAATCATTTGTTTCATCCCAAAATTTGTTTATTTTATATAAGATGATTCTTGGACACCTAATTTATGTTTCTACATGTTGTTTCATTTTATTTTATTTTTTTTTTGTCACAATTGTTTCATTTATTCAATATGAACTTATTCCATAACTAAATTCCGTACCTCATTCTCAAATAATTCGTGACCCAAAAAAAAAAAAAAACAGTAAAGGGTTCCAATTCCACACGGATGCAGAATTTTTCGCACGTGCAAGGGAGTGAAGAAGCCGAAGAAAAATAAGCGCCAGTGACCGACCCTAATCACTCTTGCAGTCACCAATCTCCTTCGCTTCTTCTTCAAAGGCACAATCAGAATCTCTCCTCTTTCCGGTCAGATTCAAGGTTAGGGTTTTCATTCTCATCGACGAAAGCTTCCATCTTTGAGATTTGCGTTATGTTGGGTCTCTTCTTCTTTCCTCATTGTCTCGGTTTTGTTTAGTTCTGTAAGGAAAAAGGGCAAAGCTTATTCTGATTGCATATTTGTTGTCTTGTAGAGTTTGAGAGGAAGAAGCTTGGATTGGTCATTGTTGGTAGCGTGTAGGATTTATTGAAAACCTGAATATTTGATCAGATTGGAAGTGTTTTTATTTGTCGACTTAGCCCTGTTTTGAGAGGAAAATGGCAGGATGTGCTATGAATTTTCAGTTTTCGAGTGTTTTGAAAGTTCGAAAGGAGATGTCTTCGTTAAGGATATGCAATCGAGGCTTTGTATTTGGAGATTTGGTGAAGGAAATGAAAGTTCCTGTTTTGCGGATTGGGGGTGTTTCGGGTAGGCAAAGTTCGAGGCTTTTGATGGTTAATATGTCTCAGTCTCCTGTTGAGCCGCAATCCGGTGTTGCTGCTACTGCGCAAACAAAAGGAGATGGTGATAGCATCTTAGGGAATGATAGTGTTAGAAACTTGGGAACTGATCAACCTTCGAAATTTGAGAGTGATGGTAATGTTGGGGATGGTTTTAACGGTGGTGACGGTAACGGTGGATTTAAGAATGGTGGAGGAGATGGAAATGGAGGAGAAGGTGATGGCGAAGACTACGAAGAAAAAGAGTTTGGTCCCATTTTGAAATTTGAAGAGGTCATGAGAGAGACGGAAGCTCGAGGAGCCACGCTTCCTTCTGATATGTTAGAGGCTGCTAAGACCTTTGGGATCCGCAAATTGCTTCTTCTTAGGTACTTGGATTTGCAGGTATGTTCTTTATTTGTTTTCTTTTTGGAATTGATAGTGTCAAAGAAGAGTTTTGAGTTTTGGTTTCTTGGATTTAGAGCTCAGCTGGGCTGCTTGGGTTCGCTATACGATCATGGTCTATGCTTCGTAACAGAATGTTGGCTGATCCATCTTTTCTCTTCAAAATAGGGACTGAGGTAAGAGAGCTTTCACTTTAAAGTTCGGTTATATGTATATCTAAGAGCTTCATTTTCGGAGCGTTTAGAAAACAAAGGGTGACCTAGTCTCCTGCCAATTTGTCATTTAGAAAATAGTTTGATATGTCAATTTCAGATAGTCATTGATTCTTGTTGTGCCACTGTTGCGGAAGTTCAAAAGAGAGGGAAGGATTTCTGGGCAGAGTTTGAGTTGTATGTTGCTGATATGTTGGTTGGAGTTGTGGTTAACGTTGCTCTGGTCGGTATGTTGGCGCCTTATGTCCGTTTTGGTCAACCATCCGCATCGAGTGGCTACGTAGGACGCATGCTTAATGCTTATAATGCACTTCCAAGCAGGTAAATTTCCTCAATTCAAGAAGATACTCAATTTTCATATAGCATTTACTTCCCTAGCTCGGTTATAAAAGTTTGAGATGTTGAACTGATGCAGCGTGTTTGAAGCTGAAAGACCAGGATGTAGATTTTCTGCTCAGCAGAGACTTGCTACATATTTTTACAAGGTAATTAAAATTTCATGGTCTCCATCGCAATTGCTCCATACTTTTGGCTGTTGCTGATCAAATATTTGTTACATTTGTGTTCAGGGTTTAATGTATGGTGCAGTTGGGTTTGGATGTGGCATCGTAGGTCAAGGCATTGCTAATCTGATCATGACTGCCAAACGGTAACACACCTCTTCCCGCTAGACTTTGAAACTGGTCACTTAGCTTTTGGATTTGGCTTACGTTTCTTTTGTTTTTGGCCTTTCCCGTCTCTCTCAGAAGCATAAATAAATCAGAAGAGGACATCCCGGTACCACCGCTCATCAAGAGTGCAGCTCTCTGGGGTACAATGGCTTTTATACCTTATTTATTTTCACTTTCTCAAATCATTGATTTTTATTACAATGGTAATTTAATTTTAATTGCAGGTGTATTCCTGAGTGTTTCGTCAAATACTCGTTATCAGATCATCAATGGTCTAGAGAGAGTGGTCGAAGCATCTCCTTTCGCCAAAAAAGTGCCTCCAGCGGCTTTGGCCTTTACCGTGGGTGTACGGTTTGCCAATAACATCTACGGTGGAATGCAGTTTGTCGATTGGGCAAGATTGAGCGGTTGTCAGTAAAAACACCCAAACGCTTATATTTATATGTATCTTTATATTTTGTTGTAGCACAGTCGGTTTAATTTTGATCTGTTTACTACATTTCCGTTGTTATATCCAATATTACAGAACTCGCTAGGCGCTAGTTGAGCGGTATAGTTGTGCCTTAGCCTCTATTCGGAAATCAAGTAGTTGATCAGAAACAGAGAAGATGAGCAGTGAAATGTTTTCTAGAGAGAGCAAAATACTGAAAAGTGGAGACTTTTTCATTTATGAAAGAAAGGATAAAGAGACACAAAAACAAACACGCAAGAAATCAACAAACGACTTAGACACAAAACAGATGGTGAAATCTAAATCAAAGTAACAAAAACCAAATGATTACAGAATGGGAAAAAAAGAAAAGACTCAATTTTTAAACGGTACACGTCACTAAACACACAACCACCCCACTAAACATCTTACTATAAGAATCATCAAAGCACTAAGACACAAAACAGAACAAAAACACACAACAACAAAATAAGAAGAAACATGAAGTGTTATAAGTTTCTTGCAGTGGCTTTGATGAGTCTTCTGATGACATGGGCTTCCATTGAGGCGGCCGGTGAGTGTGGTCGCATGCCAATTGGTCAAGCCGCGGCTAGCCTAAGCCCGTGTTTACCCGCTACAAAGAACCCGAGGGGTAAGGTTCCACCGGTTTGTTGTGCCAAAGTAGGTGCTCTCATTAGAACCAACCCTCGTTGTCTTTGTGCTGTTATGCTCTCTCCTTTAGCCAAGCAAGCCGGGATCAATCCTGGGATCGCAATCGCTGTTCCAAAACGCTGTAACATCCGCAACCGCCCCGCTGGCAAGCGATGTGGACGTATGGATTCAATTCTTCAAAATCTCATGAGTAAAAATGTATAACATCAACTTTGACCTCACTTACTATTTTTATGTCTTTTATGTTTTTTGCAGGTTACATTGTTCCATGAGGAAATAATAAATATTTTGGTGGGATCTTTTGGGATCAAAATGATAAGGAGATCTTAAGATTAAAATAAATGTTGTCACTTGTTATCTTTTTATAGATGAGAATAAATGTGAACTATATTATTATGACCTACTGTTGAACTATATCATATATAAATGCATGTATTTATTCATCACAATATATATGAGGGGGTTACTTCGATCCGATTCAATTTGTCCCACAAATAGGATATCCAAGAGTTTATTCATATTCTGATAAAAAATATCTATTTACTACTCTCTCCGTTTCAAATTACTTGTCATTCTAGAGGATTTCACACAAATTAAGAAAATCATTAAATTTCCAGTTTTACCCCTAATTAATACACTATTTTGTTTGATAAAAATAATTAATGAGCTAAAAGTTAAGGACAAAATTAGAAAAATTGATCATAGATATGCATTGAAATTGCAGAATGACAACTAATTTGAAACAAAAAAAATAAGGATAGAATGACAAGTATTGTGAAACGGAGTGAGTATTTATTTTGTATATGCATAACTTAAAGAAATATTTACATACAAATATCAGAAATACTATACATGAGTTGTCTTTTTCAAACCGAAACAAACAATTTTTCTTTTTGGATAACCCTTTTTCCCGGGGCCTGTAAATATCATTGACCGATTTTCTTGAAATTTGCAAAACAACACAAAAAGGAAAAAAAAAAAAAAAAAAAAAAACCTCTCTTCGTTTAGCAGTGATTGTGGTGCAGAAAACCGTACGATTATGTGACTTTACAACTACAAAACAAAACTGAAATCAATTGATCCAAAAAAAAAATAGATTGAATAAGTCAAGAGATTTTATTATTACAAAACTCACAAAAAAAGAAGTTGAACAGCAATTTCATCGCAATAGAAGAATCTTTTCAGTAAACAAAAGAATCCAAGATTCACTTTCCACGTGGCGAGTTAACAAAAATCCACGTGTAATTACAGTCAAACCAGTCAAAGCCACAACGGATATGCTCTTGTCTCCCGCCCTTTCTTTATAAAAAAGCACCAAAGAAAACTGAGCTTATCTCTGCAACTCTGCAAAAAAACTCCATCTTTAACCTCTGAAACAAAAAACAGAGAGAAACAGAGAGATCAAGAGAAATGACGAAAATCGACGTTCTCCGTCGTTTTCTTCTACCGTGTATCACACCTCCGACGAATCAAACAGCCGTATCATCCACCGGAGTATCATCATCGACCAAGAAACGTCTCAGTACTTCACTCAGAGACGACATCGAAGTTCAAGACTCTGTTTCTTCCTCCGCCTCTTCCTCCGAGGCAACTTCCAACTCCGCCGCAGCCTCCGACTACCTATTAACCCCCGTCACGGCGGCGCCGCAGAGACCGTCGAAGACGATGGTCATCGGTACGATATTCGGAAGGAGAAAAGGACACGTGTGGTTCTGCGTTCAACACGACCGTCTCTCTGTTAAACCAATCCTTCTCCTCGAGCTTTCCATAGCGACGCATCAGCTTGTTCACGAGATGGGTTCGGGTCTTGTTCGGGTGGCTCTCGAATGCCCGACCCGACCCGAATTGACTTCTTGCCTCCTGAGATCCGTACCCGTTTGGACCATGTTCTGTAATGGGAGAAAGCTAGGGTTTGCTGTACGGAGAGGTGCGAACGAAGAGACGAGGCTAATGCTGAAGAAATTGGAGTCGATGACTGTTGGAGCGGGCGTGTTACCATCTGGATCTGGGTCCGGATCCGGGTCGGGTGAATCGGATCTTGATGAGGTTATGTATATGAGAGCGAATTATGAGCATGTTGTTGGGAGCTCTGACTCGGAGTCGTTTCATTTGATTAACCCGGACGCTAACTCGGCTCAAGAACTCAGTATCTTCTTGCTCAGGACCTCTGCGTGATTGCTCGCTTTGGGGGTAACTTATGAATACTTTTCATCAAGATTTTGCTTTCTGGTTACCAACATTGGATTTGAGTTTCAGTGATTGTGAAGATGGTTGAGATAAAGAACCAAGATTTTTGTCTGGATTTAGGTTTTTGTGCTTAGAGATCTTTGTATGGAACAAGGTTTAGGGGTTTTGACTTCTCAGTGAGAATTTTTTTCTGGATTGACAGATTATTCAAGATTTCCTTGAGTGTAATCTTTTTCTGGAGCAACAAAATTTTCTCATTCATTGTGTTGCAATCACATTCATTGTTATGTGTTGCAATCTAATACATTGTTACAGATACAAAAACACAGTATGAAGCAAACCAAAACATACAGTATAAAAGTATCATAAGAGTTTGATATTGATTTGGAAACAGAGAAAGAACAAGACAAGTTGTTATCTCAGGAGAACAGTGTAAAATGATGCGTTTGAATGTTACCACCCTAAGCCTATACACTGGAAAAACTTCACTCTTTTTTTAGCGGTAGTAAGAAGAGCAAAATTTTACTACCAAAGGGTTTGAAAAGATGGGCAAAGGAAACAAAAATGTTGTTCCTTTCTTACTTCTACTAACTCTATAAGCAGCTAACTAAAGTCATCTTAAGTATAAGGAGCAGGAGGTGATAAGTGTGTTTTCAGAAACTCGTACGTCATGAAGGCGATGCCAACACCAGGAACCACTTTGTAATATTCAGGCAATATTCCCCTGTACAGTCCTCTGATGCCTTCTGTCTGGAATATGTGTTTGAATGTTCCTAAGAGTCCCGTGTTATACACTCTCGCTCTCCCACCAGCTCCTTCCACTTGCATTCTTCTTCTCACAAGATCCAATGGGAATGTAGCTACAAAGTTATGGGCATCAAAAAGTTTGTCATCTGATGCACATAGTAAGAAGCAGCAGATATGTATGCATGTCTCTAGGAACAGCTACAAAGCCGATATCCGAAATTGACTTTGAGTTGTACTGACAAAAAGTGAAAATGGCTTAATGTCTTGTAGCTAGAGAGAAGGCCAGGTCGAATAACAAACCTGTTGAAGAAGCAACTCCTGCTAGTCCTCCAGAACCAAGACTAACAATCAATGTTGAATCATTTGGCCTGAAGAGGTTTATAGGAAAGAGTAAGATATATATGACAAGTTAGTTAGAATCTGAACGAAAAAATATACTCAACAGGCAAATGCAATAGTAACAGTAACATCCTAATTAAAGATGCCTTTACCTATGAGATTGCCAAGACGATTTCACAGACTCATACACAGCAAAGTTGATTGCAAGGCTTGGCGCAACACCCTGCATCAGATAAAGATGCAACAAGAAACAGTTAACAATAAATACATTTCACAAAAGAGAGCAAAGGAAAAGCAAAGAAAGCGTACCAACATTGTAGCACCAAGGCCTTTATACAGACCCAAGAGTCCCTCTTCTCTGCATATAGTACGGAAGGCATGCCCAATACCCTGGTAATACATTGCGTTTCTCTGGGAAGGATTGAATATAATGCATTTAGACAACAGATAGACAAAGAAACACTGCTTAGATCAAGGGAACAATAAAGTTTTCAAACAGCATATTCAAGAATAGAAACCTGTGCAGCAAGACGTGTCCTAACTAGATCAAGGGGATACGTAGCTGAACCAGCTGTTATTCCAGCCAAGCCACCACTAACAAAGTGCACAAACGGGCTTCCACTCGCATTTCCTATAAAACTCTGCAAGACTGGGTTTGAATGCAAAAACTGCAAGATAAATAGCATTGTGAAGCTGAGTGACAGATCATGATACACGGTAAAAGAAGACGCAATTAAAAAAAAGGAATGCAACTCACATTCTTGTATTCTTCATATGCATAGAAGTTAACTGCAGAATAAGGAAGCCTGTGTGCTACAGTAACCAGATTTCCTTTCCAAAAGGCTCTAAATCCTTCCTCGTTTATAATACGAGAAGCTTCACGCCACAAACTTAGCCTGCTTAGTACTGCAGCTTCTGACTGCATTCCTTGCAACTGTAAGAGACAACAAGCTTTATAACACACACAGAAATAGAGACAAGAAGCTGAAAAGGCAAAACAATGTAAAATGGCATTATTGTAACTTGATTACAGCTAACAAAAATCTCGAATTTGGCATCAAAATGTGATAAACCAAAAGGGCCAAAACAAAATATTCATGAACTCGCCAAATGTTCTAAGACCCTTATATCAATTCATAATCCAGAACCCCTTCAACTATCAGAATCTAAAACTCTAGCTCAAAAAAACCCAAATTTTTAATCAGATTAACCAAACCCAAAAGGGGAAACTCGAGCTCGAACAAGACCTGAAACAAGATGGTGAGACGAGAGAGAGGAGCAGTACAGGTCTTGCTGAAGGCGCCGGAAATACCACCGGCGATTAGATGTCCGATTTGAGCGTGCGGCTGAATCTGTCTCTGTTTCTGTGATAAACTTCTGGTTCCGGCATCGACAACGCTACTATGCGAGGTGGTTGCTCCTCCATCCACCGCCACACCGACTCTAGCCTCAATATTCATCTCTCTATATCTATCTCGCTTTCTCTGAGGCTAACCCGTTTCTGGGTTGGAGAATTTGGAATCGAAGGTCACATGGATTGATGGAGATTGGATTACGATGGAGATCGGAGAAATCGACATGGGAGAGAGAGGGAAAATTTGAGAAACCCTAAAACTTCCTTGGAGACGGAGGAGGGTATTTTGGTAAATCAGCTGTAGATACTGAGATACGGAGGAATATGCGTCCCAATTTTGCTTTCTCAAGTTTTTTTTCTTTCGATTAAAAATTCATTTGAATTGTTTTGGTTAAATTATGACAATTGAAAAAGAAAACAAAAATGGTGGTAACTTTTTTTTTTTTTTTTTAGTAGAGTTGTCTATTTCAGGATAGTTAATTCGATCTGATTTGGATTTTTCGATTTGAATATTCATTGTAATGATTATCTGTTTTGGAAGAAATTAATATATTACAATGATTGAATATGAGACGAAATATCTAAATTTTTTTTGTCCGTAATGGGATGGCTCATTTAGACGTGGACTAACCCATTTGGCCGTCTAAATTTTTAGTTTTGACTAAATGACTTTAAGTTTAGTGTTTTTATGTGTTTTTCTTGTTAATGATTTAAGTTTTTTTTACAAAATTTAATAAAATATTTTTCGTTAATTATGAATACATGTTTGGTTTCAATCTATGTTTATTTAAAATATGAATAAAGCAAGTTAGTCAAATGAAAAAATCCATTAATACATCATTTCTATCGACCAATATTTTTACGTTTATATTATAAATACAAAACATATAACTTATATCACTAACCAAATTTAAACAACAAATTCTTTTCCATTTATTAATCACAAACAGAACAAAAAAATATCATCAAGTTATATTAATTATACAAAGTATATAATAGACGTGAATGTGAGTCTAACCATAAAAGTGAAACATAAAAGTTTACGTACATACTAAGCCAAAAATACATATACAATACAAATTGATATGGTTCTATGACAAATCATTGAAAATCATGTTTGATTTGTTATAATTGTTTGTTGCCTTCTTGGATATTAGTTTAAACTTTTATTTTGAATTTCAAGAAAAGATTGAGGTATTTGAGTTTTAATTTTGAGTTAAAGACTATGACTCAGTTTGGATTTTTAAAATTTGATATTTTGATGTGCTATTGATGTTTCTAATTTTATCTAGATTGAAAAAAAGACCTTAGACGAGAGTTTCTTTTTGATTCACATAAGCTTTGTATACTAGATATTTGAAGTACTTAAAACTCATTTTTTTAATCTTGGTTAATGTATTCGCATTTGACATGTGTACACAACAAAGCTTTAGACGAGAGCTTGCTTCTAATACACATTAGTTTTGTTTCATTCATGTTTTGTTTTTCAATGTTACATTTTTTTTGTACGTTGTAGCAAGACTATCATAACCCGCGGGTTGGCCTGTTAACCCGTTTGTCCAAGTAATATAGGCCTAGACATATATTTCGAACTCACAACCCGCGACGAGCCAGGCCGTATGAATTAAAAAATAATTGTGTCCGTTACGGGTTGGGCTATTTGGACGCGGGCTAGCCCGTCTTACATCTATACTTTTTTTTTTTGACATCTATACTTATTTTCATGTTTTACCGATATTTGAATGATTTGACAAGAAACTAAATCTTTGAACAAAATATGTAAATAGCAAAAGTCTAAAGTCAATGCAAGCTTAACACGTTAGATGTTTGCAGGAAAATATGAGGATATGTTATATGTCGAGACTTAATTGGTATGTAAATAAACCTAACGAGTTTAATCATTTACTATAAAGTTTCAACGTGTGTTTGCGTAAATTGGATTCTTGGCCAATAGTCGTCATAATTTTTACTTGTTTTTGTGTTTTGGGGTTTCTTATGGTCCTTTGTGGCAAAGGGCTCGAATGTGTTGAGAGTGGGACCGGTAGGAATAATGATTTCCTCCAAGAAGGTGGAGGTGATGGAAGCGGAGGTGGTTGTTGTGGAGGCGGAAACTGATTTAGGACATGCAAATCTCTTAATCATTTTTTTAGTTTGGTTATAGCTAAACTTCTTCTATGTCTATAGGTTTGTCTTTCATTTTATGTTTCTTTGCTTCTAATAAGTATATCTAGGCCACATGTTATAGTAGATTTGTTGTGGGCAATGGACGATACTCATGTGTGCATTAAAGGTAGGTTTGAATTCCAAGCCATGTATTGGAGTGCTCATGACGGAGCAAGCTTCAATATATGAATATGTTATGCACGTGGTCTAGAATGGGACGTGCATGTTTATGTCCCGGCACAAGAGTACTCACACTCGCACAAAATGATGATTCTTAAACACCATAAGTATTATGTGGTAAAATGGTGATTGCTTAACATATATTACTCTTAATTTTCTAACATATATATATATATCGACTCAAATAAATAAGAAAAAACATTGACTAAAATACGTTAATTAATTTTGTTTAAGTTTCAAGGCAACATTAGTCGTTGTAGTGTAGTGGTAAGTATTCCTGCCTGTCACGAGGGTGTCTGGGTTAGATTCCCGGCACCGGTTAAAATTTTAGAAATTTTAATATTTTCCATAATATTAAACAAAACAATGGTTTCGCCCGGTTTCGAACCGGAGACCTTCAGTGTGTTAGACTGACGTGATAACCAACTACACCACGAAACCCGTTTGGACAGCAGTAAAATTAGTTAATGATATATTAGATTTTTGGTTTCTATAATGTGACCTTATGATTTACTAACTCTGATATTCAGATGATTACTAACTTGTATATCTGAATAAGTTTTAGTGTTAAGCTTAATGACATATACTTGCATTGCATGTCTTGTTTATCTAGGCGACAGATATGGACGCGGCCTCGGTCGATTCTGCGAAGGCCTGGCTTGGCTGCACGGTTTTGCGAGGGCATCTCTTTGCCACGACCACAAAGACACATATATTTGCAGCGGTAATACCGGCAAGTAACCAGTAGAACCAGTCCAAGCGGCTACTGTTCAGGTCCTTCCCGAACCAAATCCTCACGGAGAAATCATTAGCTAGAGTATCAACGGTTGTGATCAGGAGATTGTTAAGGAAGCTAGCCGTGCCTAACACGCTTAGGTACAACGCTATACCTAAGCTTCTCATGGAATCAGGGACTTGGTCGTAGAAGTACTCTTGGAGTCCAACGAGTGTGAAGGCGTCCGCAATGCCAATGACTATGAACTGAGGAGCTAGCCATATCACACTCATGGGTTTGTTGTTTTGGGTACGTTCTAATCGTTGTTTCTCAACTAGAGCTGCAATGATCATGGTGATGAAGGAGAAAATCATACCGGTCCCAATTCTCTGGAGAATGTTGATTCCTCTTTGATTTTGTGTGATGCGTCTTAGCAAGGGAACGAGGAGTTTCTCATAGAGGGTGATTGAGATGATCGATGCGAGGGCGGTGAGAGAGAACATGGAAGCTGGAGGAATTATGAAGCTTTTGTTACCGGTGATGTCTCTGTCCATGACGATTGATTGTTTGATGAAGAAGGTCGTAGTTTGTGTTGCACAGATGCCAAAGGCCAGCGTGGATAGCCATATGGGAATCACATTGATGATCAGCTTTGCTTCCTCTACTTTCGTCAATGTTACGAGTCTCCATGAACTCTTCTTCTCGAAGGCAAGAGGTTGGTCGTCTTTGATAATTGCTGCCTTGTCAAGAAATCTGCAAGAAGACCGCACACCAGAATCAGTTTAGGATGCTCAAGAAATCAGAAATTAAACAAATGGGGCCTTTTTGAGTATGCTTCTACTCACTTAAGATACTTTGTGTGGCAGAGAAGCCGGCCATTGCTAGACTCTGCCTTGGAAACTTCATGAAGCAGAGAAGGATTAGAGGGATAAGGTAGATTTCTTTTGGCAATGGCGGCAACAAAGACCTGCAACAATGGGGTCAAAGGGCTACCCGAAGGTGTCCGGTAACGATAGAATGGTTTTCCGATGAGGAAAATGAGAAGTGAAATAGCCATGATTGTGGTGAGTACGATGCCAGCAACACCCCAACCAACCCGGTCTTCGATATAGACAACAGCAGTTACAGCCGTTAGAATACCAGTACATACACAGACGTTCCACCAGTTAAAATAAGACATCTTCATCTTTCTTTCTTCAACATGATGACCGTCAAACTGGTCAGCACCAAAGCTCTCAAGGGAAGGCTTATGACCCCCAGTCCCTATGGAGATCAAGTAAATGGCAATGAAGAAAGCTATTTCGTGTGCTTTCCTAGGTTCAACGCACACTTCTTCTTGACAAGGTTTCAAGCCCGGTATGAAGCAGGACATTGTTACAAGGACCAAACCCTGTTTTTATGAAGAAACAATTACAGAACCATCAAGACCCAGTTTATGGAATGTTTAAAGCAAATTGGACTAGGGTAATTAAGAAGTAAGAACATATATTACCATAAGATAAATGGTGGTTGCAACCAAGACGGTGGCGTAACGGCCCAGATAAGCGTCTGCTACAAAGCCTCCAAAAAGAGGCATCAAAGCAGTGACACCTGCCCAGTAGTTCGCATTTCTTATAGCCATCCTGAGATCTTGGTGGAGAATTGTTGTTAGGTAGACCACCAAGTTCGTAGCTAACCCAAAGTAACTCAATCTCTCGCTGAACTCGATTGCTGCGCATAGAAGATGGAAGAAAAGACTTGACATATATTCTGGGTTATTATTATAGCATACTTTCTCAGTGTTACAATTATGTACAATGAAAGTTTCTGTACAATAATCTCAATCAAAGTTTGGTTACCAATGATGAAGAGTGCAGCCCTCCAAGCGCCAGTTTGAGCTCGAAGAGGAGTACGTCCTCTGCTATCGAGAGAAGAATCAAGAACCCATTTCTGTTGATCATCGTACAAATCTTCTGCGCCCATCTTCTTATGCTCCATCTGGTCAGCGTTAATGGACAAAACAAACTACACAAGAGAGAGTTGATTCTTGTGTGTCTTTGTTAAGTGATTTGTTAGAGGAGAAGCAAACTTTGTCCTACTTATATTGGCTCATCATCCTCTACAGTGTTTTCCAGATTCTGTAAGACAAATACAAAAGCTTAAAGCTTTGTACTATACTTTATGCTATAAGCACCAACCAGCACATAACATGTTACAAGATAACATTTTTCTACCATACAGTGTTTACATTTTCTCGAAAAGATAATACTAATTATGTCATGAAAACCAATGAATGATTGTATTGTGATCAGCCATGGGAAAGTTGTCAAGGCTAGTGGATTTTGTTTATCTTCCAAATCTTGTTTATTTTCTACACTCCAATAGCAGTAAACCAATCAAGATCTATTATTAAGAGTCAACTCCTATCTTTGTATTATATTGGGATATTTGTGACTATGGCTGAGGAACGTTCCTTTCCCCTTAGTGCTGTAACCACTATTGACTGAATCATCGACAAAGCAATACCAACAACTTTAAAAATATAGTGAAAAGAGAGGGAATCTTCTAGTAAGACTTCGGCGAATAGTGAGCATTATAAAGAAAATCAATATTGAGTTTTGCCAAATCAAAACCTCATTTTCCAATGAATGGTCTTTTCTTTTTCGCACTAACTTAACAAAAAAGACATGTATTCCCTACAGATGTAGGACCTCCACTTCAGTGAGATTACTTTTGTAAAAAAAAAAAAAAAAACAGCTAAATTTGGCTTCCAGTTCCTACTATAAGAGATGTTTTCGTATTATCACAGTGCACAGTTCTAGGGACGACTCCAACAAGATGCCTTGTGCATAAATTAGAGCACTCTCAAGAATCAATCCCGCTTTGTCTAGGAAGAACTCACAATAGAATTAAAAAAACACATCTACCACAATTCTATAATGATTCCTTGCCTTAAGTTCTATAATTATCTCTTTTTTGTTTTGAAAATGACACTTTGAGAAGCAAGCAAAGAGCTCAAATTAGAAAGCTAGAATGAGTACTTTCTCATGGTAGCAAGATAAACTGCACACTTTTTAAAAAAAAAATTTGATGGAATTATGGAAAGTACTAACCTCCACTAAGCATTCTTCTATTTCACGTGTTTTGCTCCCCATAAAAAGTTGTAATACAGTCTCCCATTGTTATGCTCTGATAAAACAGTAGAAGTGGGTCATAAGAGACACATGCCAACGCAAATTTGATGTAAATCAGATAAGGGCACCAAGAAAATGGTTGATGAGTCAGAGGATGTTACCGTCAAGATCCAAAGATGACAAAATCGAACAACAGTAAATTAACTAATTAGAGGCTCAGAGCAGACCCGATGATCTTACAAGTTGAACCACCTCCATTGGATTAGATTTTGAACCAGAGTACCTGATTAAATAGTAACAACAGTTTTATCTTGACATGGAGTCCAACCATCTAATAATTGATTTCCACAATAACTGTATGACACAGACCAGTGGCAAGAAAGCGAATTGTGGATCATGCCATTATCAAGAAAAACTTTTTGACAACCAATAGACTTAAGTCACTTAACCCAAGTCAATAGATTTCCTCCACTTATTAAGTCATGGCCAATGCTGAGCAAGATAATGAATCTCTATGTGAGCAAAACGAGATAATGCTTCAAAACATTAGTCACAAGCTTGCTTTCGTCGTTTTTCATGATGAATGCATTCATTCTATCCTGCATAACAATTTATATACATGAAAACAAATTAGATTGTTTATACTTTTATTATCTACAGTATGAAACATAGGCAATAAACTCTTGTTGGTACTATCACAATCCAACTCATATTCTCCTTGAAACTGGTACTAGTCAAATTTATTATGTATAAGCCAGGAAATAGTACAGCAGCTCTCTTGTTCATTTAGCAATCAGAAGACAAGAACTTCAGTTTTGAAACCAAAGGAGCCACCTCTGAACGTCTACATGCACACAATTTTCATATATTGCCTTTGAAAGAGACAGATGTGAGAAAGTAGAAAGATACTATACAATAAGGCTAAGGAAGAGTGCAAATGAAAAGAAAACGAAAAGTAGCTCAAAGATAATGATATTAATTTACCTTATATAAGCATTGTTAAGGTCTCCTAGATAATCTGAGTCAAATTGGGTGCGTTTTCATCCCATTTCATGTGCAACCATCTATAACTTCCATTAGCTCACATGTTATCGCAGAAAAAACATAATTTCCTACCAGACTTAATCAACTCCTACAAGATAACCATACTGTGACACCTTTACCAGGATCACTCAGAAGATTAACAATTTTCAATTCAGCGAGCATTTTTCTTGTTTATCTTGAAATGAGAAAGTAAATTCATTTTTTACTTAGCTAACTCAAAGGGTTTTAACAAGCACCAGTAGCACAGTTTATGGGTGATACGCTCAAATTTGCCATGAGCTACTTTCTCAAATTAAGAGATAGATATAGTACTTAGGGATCGAATCCACAGGGAATCTAAACACACAATCGATTAAAGAATTCAAATTATACTAAGTAAGAATGTATTAATGTAAAATAGAAAGCTAAAGTAAACAGTGAATGATGTCAAGGATCTAGAAATCAATTGGATAAAAGAATTAGGCTATGGGTAATTCGCAGGAATGAATCAAAATACGACCGTGTCGATCGACACACACAAAGATGAAAAACGTTAGGATTTGTTAAGTGCAGTTCTAGAACTCAAACACGAATGTAAAACCAATCAACTTTCGTTGCAGAGATTATCTATAACTAAATTCCTAAATTCCAAATTTCTTTGCAAACTTAGTGAATAAAATCAAACATTAAATTCAGGTTCAATTGTTCACAAAATTACTAAGCCAAATTTCTTTGCGAATAGATAATTTTGTTCATCTAAGATTATATCAGGTTGTTAATAATACTTTCGCATCTATTAAAGCAACCTAGGATATCCAATTTCAGTTGATCAATCATAAAATCAGAGTTAAATCAATCTAGATGAAGAACATAAAGATAAATCCTAACAGGTTTTCAATCTTATCAATTTCTCATCAAACCCTAGACCTTCCCAAAACCTAACAAGCAAACTACTCAGACATGGATGAAGAAATCATTATGAATGAATAATATTGCATTAAAAAGATAGAGTAAGAGATACAGAGAGTTGAAATCGATAAAGTCTGGAAGTCTGAAATCTCCTCCAAGCTCTCCTCTCTTAAGTCTCAATTAAAAACTAGATCCAAACATAAAAGTTTAAATAAAAACTATATATAATGTGTAAAATTCGGATTGGGCTTTTCTGAAAACTTCTGGGCTTCATGGGCCCAAGAAGAAATTCTTCTCTTCTCGTCAGACATGTTCGTGTCGATCGACACACAGGCCCGCGTCGATCGACACAGACATGTAAAATCGACTTTGACTTGATCACTTCGTCTCTTCTTTCCTCGATGCTCCAAAATGCTCCAAAAGCTTTTATTAAGCTTCAATCGTCCTTTAACCTGCAAAGACTAAAAAATACTCGAAAATACCAAAAAGACTTTATAAAAATGACTTATATCATAGTCGAAAACGGGTAAAAACCATGATATATCAATGGGTGACATTATATTCAATGACATAAGATTGCACCAACAAGAACCTCCCCTGCCAAACCCTCAACTGCACTATGCTTCTCTTGAAATGAGGCTCCGTCCAGATAAATTCAGCATTCACCAACCTCTGTGAAAACAAAGCGAGAAAGACTCAAAGAAGCAATTCTCATCTTGGGGAAATTTAAAAATCCAAAAATACATTTCACAGTGCATTATAAAGATAAAGGAGAAAGGTAACCTTAGGTTGTATGGTGTTAAACATCAGTTCCGGTTGGTTATTCCAGGAGTTTAAGCCAATTCCATAGTACATCAAGAGACTGAACTTTAATTATTTCATGGTCATATAGTCGCTAACAAGCTATTCCAAGATAACTCACTACCCCGGACAATAGTCTGGAAATGAAAATGAGATAATGAAAACAAATTATGGACGATGTGATGGTCGAAACCAAATTCCACTGTCACATAAGTTGTGCATTAGTTATAATCGCACCAAGGCGAGAATAATTGAAAAAGACCTCTGTCAATATTTATACCAGGAGAGAAAAGAGACCAAAACGTGAAAATGCTTTAATTTAAATCGCAAACAAATTTTTCATTGACACAATAACAGCTCTTATTACATAAGACACTTTTTTAGAATTAAACTATCGTTTGGTATAACATCAAAATTCTTTTTCACGATGCTAGTTAAGTCAAATCTCCGATGCTAAGAACATTTCCTTCGATTTAGCAATGACAACCGTAGAACAGATATCTCTAACCAAAATTTAAACATGAGACAATATATTCATTTCCTTACCATGTGAAACCCAGTATTAGAAAAGAACCAGGTAGGAGAGAATTCAAAGGCACTAGACTTCTTGACCAAACATAGATGTCAAGGAAGATGGCAGGATACTAATGGTGCCTCGAAGGTAGAGACGTTCATTGATGTGAGGCAATGTACCTTATAAGAGTATTGTTAAGCCCGTTACTGCAGAGTCATGTGTCTGACATTAAATAGATAACTGCTGCACATGTAACAACAATCTCAGTAGCTTAGATGAGCTGGAAAAATCATATCATTTTCCATCAGAAGTAACAATCTCCTTCAGTCCTGGAAACTTAACCTGCAGAACTAACAACAGTTTTAGCACATTCAATACAGCTGTCCTACGCATATGGCATACTTGGAAAACGCTTATAATTTCGATCAGCGATATCCATCGCCAAGAAACTGATACTGGAACAGACCTGTTTCCCTATATTCAACTCCAATACAACATAATATTGTCTAAAACCACTGACATTCTACAGAGCAGTGCTACAAATTCTAGAGAACTGTATCGGACACAAAAACCGAAAGAAACAAGAGAAGTATAGTACTAAAACTGAAGGCTTTTCAGCTCAAACTGTGATTAGTAAACGCACCATTAAGCTGTTACATGTTACATACACATTGGTTTATGTTCAGAGACATGATTGATTATGAACACAGCAAAGAAGAAAGCACTACTGAGAGTACTAAGATCCAATTTCGTATCTCCCATCGTTCTGCAAAGTCATTTCGTATACCTGAGATCTTCCATTTCTTAATTTCCCACCATTAACACGATTCACCATCTTCCTCTTACCTTCTTCACTTCTCTCTATACCCTTAATCGCTACTCTCTTCCTCAGCTTACGACCACGATGCTTATCACTACTAGTTTCTTCGAATCTCGCCCTAATCTCTTCGTATTTCGGCGCATCTGAATGAACGGAGCTTGGTAATTTCCGATAAGGTTTCACACTGTGAACAACACCTTTAGGGAAAAACCTAGCAGAAGGCAAATCATCAACCGTCTCGAACAATTGAGGCCCATCCCGATCAGTCCAGAGATCGAATCCACCAGGTTTCTGAAACCGATCGGCGAGTACCTTAACCTGCTCATCGGCGCATACAGAGAACAGATTCGGAGCCTTATGAACCGGTTCCCATGGTCGCTCAAGCTCAGCAACCGCTGCTTTGAGCTCGGCCCGTTTCCGCATCTCGTAAATCTGGCGTTCTCGAGATAATCGAGCCTTGAGAAGCTGTTTCTGCTTCTTCGCTTGCATCCTTTTCCATTGCCACTTGGATACACCTCCCGGAAAAGTTCTCGGACCGCCACCCATACGGATAACCGTCGATTTTCGTGGCTGGTGTGGAGACGGTTTGAGAGAGAGGAAAGAGAGCTTTGAGTGTAAAGAATTGAGGTCCGGCGAGAAAAACGACGACGAAAACGATATCGGTTTGTAGCAGGACAGCTGAAATCCGATCATCGTAGAAGCCATTGGTATCCAACAAGAGAGAGCCGAGCAAGTCGAGAAACTAAAATTTATCTCTTTGCTTACAGGAATTTGAGACCTTTATTTTTTTTTTTTTTTTTTTTTTGGTAAATTGCTAGATAACCACAATTTATATGGAAATTAGGAAAATGACTAAAAGCTTTGGGATTCTTTTGAAAAACCATTGGTTGTTTTGCAAAGGTTTTGGTTAGTTACCTAATTTCACTAGAGTTTATGGTTAACCAATGCAAATACTCCTCTCTCTTTTTTTTAGTTAAGTTTGTTTTACTGAATTTCATGTGGATGCTGAATGTATTGGTTATATTAGAATAAAATGTTACATAGCTAATTGCATTAGTACAAAAGTGTCTATATATTGATAATACATTTGTAAAAAGTGCTCTGATGATAATAAACTCACTATCTTGTTTTAGTTGATTTAACGAGAAAACTAGATCAAATGAAGAATGTGAATACTTTTAGTTCTCGCAATATTGCTTGTAAAAGCTCTTACAAAATTCAATATCAAAGTTAAATGTGTCTTACAAAGATTAAATGTTTTTTATAAATACTAAACGCAAAAACTATAAACGAGTCTAAGAGCATCTTTAACCCTTAAACAATAAGAGTATCAATTCATTATAATTAATTAAAATAATTAAAAAGTGAGAGAGAGAAAGTTGAGATGAGAAAGAAACTTGTCCTAAATCTCAATGTGTTAAAACGGTTTTTCTACGTTTCGAGTCCTTCCTCTCACTGGCATCATTTAATTGGATGATTACTTATTTTAATATTTTATTATTTAAATAAATAATTAATATAATTATATATTTAATGATACTTAATGGGTTTTATTGGTAAAGATGCTCTAATAATCCATATATCTTAAGAGTAGTGTGAGTAGCTCCTAATAATAAAACTGAAAACTGAAATAAAGAAACTGAAGTTATGACAAACACGTAACAGCCTCTAACGTGTTTGCGAGAAACCTAGAGTACATGAATTGCGCTGCATCATTAATTAATCCTTCTTAAAATGCAGGGACTCTAATGATTCTAATCTTGGAGTATATATGCAGTATGAAAACATAGTCGAGACTAACAGTTTTGTGAGAGCATTCGCAAACTGATATTTTGTGGATACATAAGAAACATCTAAAATACCCACTTGAATCTGATTACAAATCAAGTGACGAGTGAGGATGATATGCTTTATGTGTGATTAGATAGGATTGGTGCATACATATGTAGTCCTAACATTGTTTTTGATTAAGTTTTTTTTTTCTTTTTCCAATTTTTATGAACTATGCATTTGATCGATTTCGGATTTTTATTTTTGGACTAAATTTTGATGGTTGACTTGACTATGATATTAGATCTTTCGTACGCGAATGAACAAGTTCGGTGGGATGAAACCCTACACATATTCTTCAAATTTTTTGTTGATCATAATAAAATATTGTATTTTATTGTCTATAGATTTGGGGTCCACGATCTATTTCCCCACCAAATGTTTGATATCTGCCTATATATAGCCTAAAAAATGACGTTTACTTACATGTCCATGGATTGAAAGTTAAATTTCTATATACCCACCAAATAAAAGTTAAATTTCTATATACCTACCAAATAAAAGTTTTAAACCTCATAACCCACAATAATTGGTTAGTGATGGTTTGGTATTTCGAAATAATTTATTAACCATTTGATATAACACTTAACCGGATTATGACCCGATTTTGAACCCAAAAACCCGATTTCATGAATTTCATGATGAACCTTGACAAGAGATTCGAGCCATCGCCGGAGCTTTACCGGAAAAAATGGAAGCTTTCATCTTCTCGCTTTTGCCTACTCCTTTACAAAAGCACCACGAGTCCAATATCACTCCCATTCTCTCTCTGAATTTCCCTTTTTGTTGTTAACCTGGGTTAGTGTTTGATCTGAAAAGGATGAGAATTTAGGAGAGAAGTAAGAAGAAGAAAAACAGAGGACTCATTCATACTCACGGATTCATCTTTCTCCGAGATTTCAAAATTTGTTTGACGGTGATCTGACTTTCCAACAATTTCTTCGCTTTCCGTCTTTGTTTTTTGGGCTGATCGGTGTATAAATTCCGATTCGATGGTGGAATCTATGTCGAATTTGACGTCGATGCAGAGATATGCAGCCGGAGCATTGTTTGCAATCGCGTTAAACCAAGCGCAAATCAACCAGGCTCAGCCGTTAGGAATCCCGGCATCGAAAAACGACGACGAAGAGGAGGGTGATAATCGTCGTTCAGATGACCGGAGAAGTAATTGCAGTAGCGGAGATTCTGTCTCCGATGACCCTGGCCTTTGGGTACACGAGACGTCAGGTCTTCTTCGACCCGTTTTCAGGTAATCTCCCAAAATCCGATATTGCCTTCATCGATTACGATTAGTTTCTCGGTTTCGATGTGTTTGTAATTCGTCTTCTATCCACAGATGTCTCGATTTTGAGTCATCGGCTTGGCTAGGTCTCGAGGAAACAGCTAATTCTTCTCCGGCGAAGCACCACATCGGTGCGGTATGTGTATTTTGGAGTTTCTAATTTTGGTGTTGATAGGATACAAGAAGAAGCAACACGAGATGGGGGAATCGTGAACTCAGTATAGAGATGTGCTTGCTTCTTCTTCTATTAATTTAGCGATGACATCACCGTCGGCCCAAGGGATCTGATCGCCACCGGAGAAGTAGGAACCGACGGATTCAATGAAATTTCCGATCTTAGCATCCATTGAAAGCGATTTAGAAGAAGGAACCGACGATTTAGGTTCCGTTGGCTGAGTCGGGTCGGGTTACAAAGAATTGGATTTACGGATCGAGTTCTGGTTCGATTCAAAGTTCGGTTTAAAATTAGGTTATGTTGGTTCGGTCTTGAATTTTTAATAAAACCGATCTAAATCAGATTTATGGGTATATAAAAATTTAACTTTTATTTGGTGGGTATATAGAAATTTAACTTTCAATCCATGGACATGTAGGTAGAGGTCATCTTTTGGGCCGTATATAGGCAGATATCAAACATTTGGTGGGGAAATAGGTGGTCGACCTTTGGAGAAAAACAAAAAAACAAAAACGTACGTACTTGTATATATTTTTATATTAATTAAAATTATCAATTAATTTTTTATATTTGAAGAGTTTATTATCTATCACAAAATAAATCAAATGCAAAATCAAATAACAAAAACTCAACGAATTCACCCCACTCACCAAATTCAACGTACCACACAAACAACGCTCTTTTTTTTTTTCATTTGAAAGAACACACAAATCAAATAGAGAAAATCAAACGAATGCCATTCTCGTTGAGTTCGGTTAAACCCAAAAATGTCTCATTCCTACCCGTCGACCCGACCAACACTCCGAAAGGCTCGTCCGCGAAAAACCACAAACCCAAAAGCATGCCCCAAAACCGCAGCGAGGAAAATGCCACCATTGAACGAAACAACAGCAAGAATGACAAGGTAGCTAAAGCCGGACTTGACCGCATACATGGCTGTACGAAACGCCACTTTTGCAAGCTTATCAGCACCTGGTTTAACGTTGGAAGCTGCGTCCGAGCACCGAACGAGCCACTCGGCGAAAAATGCCAAAAAGAAGACAAAGATAAGTGCAAGAGCATACATGGCACGATCAGAACCAGGCCATCCCGGGAAGAGCACTTCACAGTTGTAACTCCAATAGAAAGTTGGGTGTATTAGTGACGGTCTATGCGGCGTTTGCGATTGCGTTTGCGTCGTGGTAGTGTTCCATGTCTCTACTACGACGACGTTTTTAGTAGACAACATTTCCTTTGATTCGGGGAAAAAAAGAGAATTAGGAAGGTCGTTGTCGTAGTGGAAATAGGGGACTCTCTTGTCTCTCCTATAAAAAGTGTTTCATCTTCTTGAGAGGAAGACTGGTCCTACAAATTATATGCTATGTTCATATTATGAAGCAAACTCAAGATTTGCTTGTCGGATTTTTCTTTCAAAAAAGCCATCAATAAAGTATTTGGCCGTATATTTGTAATCTAAATTCGTTTTCTTTTCTTAGCTTAGATATGATGAACACATTAATGGACATACATACATATTGTAAGCTAAGTAGCTACAAAACTACAGGTAAAGTATCTTTTATTTTATTTTTATTTTTATTTTTTTGTCTACGTATTAAAATTTGTTGAAAGTTTTTCTTATACTACGTATATAAATTTTTAAAACAGAAATTAGTAGTCATGTTTTTTTCTCATTTTTTCTGCCTCTTGTAATTCTTCATTTTGAAAAAGGGGAACAGAAACATGTTAAACATATGTCTCTCTGACTTTTACTTTATTTAACTTAAAATAAAAGTAAAATGGAAGTAAAAAGTAGTGAACGAAAGCTATGTTTGTGTTTACATTTTTTCTTACTAAACATTGAGAGACCTACAATTCAAACAGAAACCCGGCAAAACGAATCATCAACTATTGAAACACCATGAAGTTAGATTGTCTTTAGATATCTTGCAGACTTAGAGGTTAGATCATTTATAACAAAATTATCGTTCCATCCAAGTTGGGATGATACTGAATGAAGCAAATAAAAAAGGGGATGAATGATAAGTGCAACTTAACAATTAAGTTTCGTCAACCATATTCCTAGATAGAATCAATATATTTTAGATATGTTAGATCAAAGATGTAAATTTCGCAAATTCCTCCATTTTATAGCCATGTTGAATTCGCAGTAAACGCTAAAAAAAAAATACTTTATACTATGATATTTTCCACGGTTTAGAACTCACATGGTTTGTCAAAAAAAAAAAAATTCACTCTTCAATATTTCAATCATCTGTTTTATGGATAGCCAAGAAGATCAACATCTTTAACTCAACTAAAAACAACTTTACACTTTTGTGATGAGTGAGATCTATTTCAAAACTACACTTTTCTTATTTTATGCATTTGAAATTCCACTTGATTGATGTAAAGCGTATATATATTGCGCAATTTGGTTTTGAATCTAGATCTAATGTGCAAGGCACCTCTAAACCAAAAAAAAAAAAAAAACAACCAGCTTGAAATTGCCTAGATCTCTATATTATCATCAGCGGATATACTTTCTCGAATTATTAAAAACACAAGAAAATAACACAGCAAAAATAATTCACAAAACAAGACCAATCTTAGCCGGACCACATCCTCCTTTTGGCATTAAGATGAAATCATCACTTCATGCGGCACCACCTTTGGACCACCCAATTTGATATTACATATCCAATAGATAGATTTCACCATGACAAGTAATATTGTACCAAATTTAGAAACCTAAAAAATGCTTGACTATAACATCTCAAATTCTACATGTTAAGTTGTACTACAATTTTTTACATACGGCACTCTTATAATCACCTTTTTAAAGTTAATTGAGAAATTCTAATCCCAACTCCATACATTTTGCATCAAAGAATATTTGTCTCTTTTCCAAACGAAAATCTAATTATAAAACTCAAAGATGCAAAATTTTGGAAAATCTGAAAATTCGTCACTAGCAAAAATCAATTGGTAATTTCGACTCACCTTTTATTTTTCGGTCATTTGTATTATTTTAAAAATCTCTAAACCTCATTAGTCTCTAAACTTGAATTCCCATCGCCGAAAGAACCCATTTCTTTTACCGGTATTTTTTTTATAATTAACCCAAAATTGGATATTTAACCGAATAATTAAGTGCTATAAACCGATAATGAATATCCAAAGATGATGGTTTTATAACGTGTGGAATAAATGATTAAATAAAGAAATTAAATAAAGTAACTGAAACTGAGAGAGTGGAATCCGTTTGGACTTTGAGTGGCGGTTTCAAGTTCTTTGCTTCTGTCCGAATCTTTGTTCGTCTTCCTTCCTCATCTAGCTCTTGATTTCGCGCCACCAAGCTCCAAGTTATCTCTTGATTTCCTTTCGCAACTTATTCTCACTGAATTTCTCCGATCCGACTGAGTTTTGCTTGGTAAGTGGTCCCTAATCCACACTTTTTCCCTCTTGCATCTCTCTCTCTGCTTTGTTTTGGAGTAAGAAAAAAAAAAAAAAAAAGGGAAAGTGTGAGGTTTCGTTTTGCTTTCTCTTTCTTCTTTTCACACTTTGATGATCGATTGGTATCAAAAAGCTCCTGATTCTCTCAGGTTTTAGTCTAGATCTGTGATTGTGCATTCGAACAATTCTTTCCGTGTGAGTGATTTCCAAGAAATACTGTTCATAATCGTTGTGAATCTTACTGATGATATCCTCCAAAAAGCCCAATTCTTCACAATTCTGTTTAGCTTTTCTAAGAATTGAGTTTACAGTATCAAAGTCTATTCATTTTTGGAGGTCGAATCTTAATGGTGGTCACTCCATTGAGCTCTCTAGTGAAATTCAGTAGATAATCTTGTTATTTCCCATGTTATGTCTTATTGTTGCAGAGATTTTAGTGTAAGTGTGGATGAAGGAGCTAGGAGATTTGGCAGTGTAGAGCCATTGCTTTGAGGTTGCAGGTAATAATTATATCAATATGGTGAGGCAACAAAGAGTCTCCAAGGTTCATGAAGATAGATATCTCTCCTGTCATTCCCTTGGAACCTCGGAGCATCGAGACAAAGATGAGCTGGTGAAGCGCGATATGTTGGATCCGCCAAGATATCTGCGAAGTAGTAAAGATATCCGCGGAAAAGCGCTCAGTTTTGGGGTTTTGGATTGGAAACAGTTAGAGAAATGGAAAGATAGTACTACTGCAGAGGGAACCAAAGGAGTGTGTTGTAGTTATGCTTCATCATATACTGGTTCGGTGGAAACTGCTTCAAGTTCGTTGGAACTAGATTTATCGACCGGGGTTGTCAAACGATTGGAGCTAGATTTGAAACCCCAAGCAGCTATGGGGAATGACAGATTCTCACTTAGATCACAAGAGTATTCAGATGCAATGAATGAAAAGGGAAAACTAGAACACCAGTCTCTGAGTAGGAAGCAGAAAGAACATGGAGCATATCCGAATAAGAACCTGGTAGAGAAAGAACAAAGTAATGTCTCTGAGCTTAGCTCGTGTGTCTCTCCTCCCTGTCCGCTAATTTTCAGGCGTCAGACAAATCCAGGGTCAGAGACAGTTGAATGTCAGTATAGAAGACATGATGTCGAAGGTGAATGTTCAAGTCCGGTAAATGTGGTGGAGAGGAACCAAAACTCTGTTGAGAAACCATGCTTGTTGGATCAAAATATACCCAATGTGACATCCAAAAAGGGAAGAAATGCTTCTCCTAACAAGCGGTTTAGCTTCAGTAGTCAGATGGGTAGAAGTTTCAGTTCCAAAGAGAGTTCATCGTCTGTTCCTGCATTGTCAAGCTCATCTCATGCTTCAGCTAAATCAGGTCCTTTGACATTCAACAACTCAGTTGACACCAATCACTCGACCAGAACAAAGCCGAATAACGGTCACAACAGAACGAGATCAGGCCCTTTATTGCAACCGAAGACCAAGACGATTGTCCCATTACAAGTGTCTTCAAAACCTTCCAACACAAGACCACCACCAAACATGGAGATGAAGCAGTGTAGTTCAAGATCCCAAGCTCTTTTGCAATACACGTTGAGAAAAGGTATCAATTTGTTTCAGTTTGTGGTTGACAACAACAACAGCAATAACGTTCTTGCAGCCACCATGAAGAGTTCAGATTCTTCGACACGGTCTTACACATTGTATTCCATCAAAGAAGTAACCAAAAAACCCGAATCCTGGTTAAACCGTCACAGGAACAAAGAGAGAAACCATCCGTTTGCACATACGATTATCGGTCAAATGAAGACTGTTTGTTCTTTCACCTCAGATTTAGCAACCCACAAATCAGAATCCGTTTTGTTCGGTGTTGAGACCAATGAAGAAGAGCTTGCAGCTATTGTTCAGACAAGAAACAAGAGTCAGAGGAAGAGCACAACTACTATCATACTCCCAAGTGGAGTTCACACACTACCTAAAGACGGTAATGCTCCTTTGCCATTGATTGAGCGATGGAAATCCGGTGGAGCTTGCGACTGCGGTGGCTGGGACATCGGTTGCAAACTCCGTGTTCTCTCTAATGATCATATAAAGTCTCAATCTTTCTCAAGCTTTCAATTATATGATCAGGTAACTTTTGTTCTGTTTCATCAAGGCTCTAATTATTTGATCCCTTGACTCTATTTTTAACGCTTGATTCTTACAGGAAAGAGACGAACCAGCATTCAAAATGGTGACACACGACAATGTACTTCATTCGGTTGAGTTTGGTTCATCGATCACTCTCTTGGAAGCGTTCTTCATTTCGTTAGCTACAGTGAGGAGTCATCAGAGTTGGTATGAGGAGGAGGAGGAGGAAGCAGTAGTGATCGGAGATTTTCCGTTGAAGAGAGAAACATCGACGAAGTATGCAACAAACCCACCGGTTTCTCCGATTGGTCGGGTCTAGACATTGGCAGAGAGAGGTTTCATTCAGACGTTGTAGAAGAAGATCAAGCAAAGGACAGAGCCTGGCTTGGTTAGACTGTGTTGGGAGGGATGGTCCGGTTTGAGCTGGTGTGGGTTGGGCTTTAATATAAACTGTAATTAAGAACTAGTATATATTATTGCATAATCGTTTAGAGTTTGCGCAATGTACAAAATAGTAAAATGCAATTTATGAATAATATAGGGTTCTGAATTATAATATTTCGTAAATACCGTTTAAAATTCATGTAGTTAACTAGATTACGACACGTGTATTATATAAACATATTCAAAATTAATAATATAAATATTTAATTTTGAATTACAAAAATATCTTAAAATACTATTTAAACATGAGTTTTAAATTATTAGAGATCAATTTATATCTTAACATCAATATCATAATTTATATCATGCAAACTCATTTATATAAGTAAGGGAAAAATATTCTTATCGATTATAAGTACTTACTCTCTTTGTAATTAGATGATGTTTAAGATTTTTTTTTTTTTTTGTCGGCGATGATGTTTAAGATTTATTCACTTTATTAAGAAACTATTTAATTTTTATTGTTTTCTAAAATAAAACATCAATATTTATTTAGCCAAAACATTTTAACCAATAGAAAACAAATATGCATAATTTAAACAGTCGAAAAAAAATATATAATTAATTTTGCATAGAAACTTGAACACATTACTTAATTTGAAACAAAACAAAATCTTCTAAAACATCACTTTAAAATAAACGGAAAGAGTATATATTAAATATGTAATGAAATCGTGAAAACAGTTCAAATACGATAGAGTTAAATTATAAAAATAAATTTCCCTGTGACTTATCTCTAAAAACCTATATAATATTTTATAAACAGTTTTATCAAGCATCACATATAAATCCGTGTTTGATAAATGTTTACCATTGATGTTATTAGTTTCTATCTCATAGAGATCTATATTTGCCAAAATTTAAACACTTGGATCTTAATAGTAAAACTATTATTATTATTATTATTATTATTATTATTATTATTATTATTATTATTATTATTATTATTATTATTATTATTATTATTATTATTATTATTATTATTATTATCATTATTATTATTATTATTATTATTATTATTATTATTATTATTATTATTATTATTATTATTATTATTATTATTATTATTATTATTATTATTATTATTATTATTATTATTATTATTATTATTATTATTATTATTATTATTATTATTTTATCATGTATAAATTTTTATTTTATACAACATATTCTATAACTATATTGACAAAATAATAATGCTTATTTTTTGCTTAAACTTTTAAATTAAGATTTCTCTATCTTTTTAATTTTATTTTTCAATATATATCATATCTTTTGTTTTATCATTATTTTTTTTAATTAGAATTTTTATTTTTCTTAACTAAAATTTTTATTTTCTCTTCAAATTTCTTACGCTGTTTATACTCTCTATATTTTCCTTTTTAATTTACTTTTATAATTAATTTGAACTATTAATTTTTTTTATATAGTTAGTTTCGACTATTAGAACTTTTGTTTTTTTCTAATTAATTTAAAATATAAAGAATTTTTTTTATTTTTTGGTTAGTTACTTGATAATTATTTTATTCTTTCTATTTTAATTTTATTTTTTTAATTAATTTTAATTATTAATATATATTATCTGATTAGTATTAGCCACATATCACTATCTAAGTTAAAATTTTATTTATGTGTTATGCTCTCATCACACGTATTTTCTTTTATATAATAATATACATGGTTTGATTAACCAAACCGGTGGAAACTGAATTAATACATTACTGTACTAAGAATTGAGGATAGGACAAGTGAGCATGTGAGGATAAAACCGTATTTGATAGACAAGCTTCGCTGCTTAACCCTACCACCCACATGCTTCTCCAAATCAGATCTTTCCACGAGTAGTGTGTTTTATTCTCAATTAATATTTAAACCTTATTATGTTAAAACTTTCTTTAGTTTTTTTGGTTAATGAACCTTTTCAATACCCTTTTTAAGAACCTTATATTATTAAGTTGCAAATTGGCCACTAATAATCCCCCGACATCAACTTTGAAATTTTAAAATAAAGTGTCAATAACGATTGGTGCATTTCATCTCGTGACCATTGACCACTTTTTAGTTTTATTATTGGGGAAATCTCTTTCTGAGAATTTTGAAAATTCTAAAAATTGAGCGATTCAACTTGCTTTTTGTTCGGATAGTCTATTGACTTGGACGAAATTTTGAAAATTCTAAACTGGTCTTCTTACTGATGGATTTATGTATCTATTTTTATTTTTTTTACTGGAAGATATTATTTATTATCTAGATCAAATTACAAAGCCGGATACACCAAAAGCAAAGTCTTAAAATTTACAAGGTAGTAATGCCCAAAAAATTTCTGAGTAACAGAATTCACAAAATAACCGGGAAAAGCTACCGAAAACCAAAACTAAAATAGAACGGATATCTAAAAATTATAATCACCACTAAAAGAAAATAGAAAATACACTAGCATCCAACGGAGAGTACTATGTGAACCAACCCGTCCTTTTTTTTAAATTAAATTAAATAATAATGAGTTTTCTGCAAATATACCCTCCAAGTTGTTAGAATTTGCGATTTTATCCTTCACGTCATTAAAGCACAAGTCAAACCTCCAAGTAAGAGTCAACCGGCAATATAACCCTTCTAAATTTGTAAAACCACAAAATTTACATATCAAATCGAAGTTATTGAAATGAAGAACCCAAATGGCCAAATTTGCTTTTAAAATTTAGGAACTCTAAAGTTTGTAAGAGTAAAGGCTCTTCAATATTTCATATCCGAAGGGTTATACTGCAGATTGAATTTTACTTGGAGGGTTGACTCGTGGTTTAATGACATGAAGGGTAAAATTACAAACCCTAACCACTTGGAAGGTTTATTTGCAGAAAACCCAATAATAATCGAATTAGTATTCCCATAAATGTTAATTCTCAACATCAAGCAATCAAGCAAAATCATCAATTAACCAGCGGAAGTCATAACCAACAATTATCTCAATAATTCACCAATCAATAACCAATTCCAACTAAATCAACATAAATTCCAATTCGACAATTCCAGAATAACCAGCAATTCTAAACAATAGCCAAAACATAACGAAATCAAGACCCTAGATCGTCCTCCTCCTCATAGCCATGATTCCACGATCACATTTTGCTTTTACCTGCATCACATGGAAAAATAAAATGCGTGAGTATTATCATAAATACTCAGTGAGACGGTCATTCCATCTACCGGCTATACACACAGACTCAATGGAACATCAAAAAATACAAGAATACCAATAACCACCAAAACTAAATAACAACACGAAAATCAGCCACTGGTGTCGATTGACACCCCCTAGAGATCGTCACCACAATAGCACGAAAACTCACAGAGAAGACCTCTGATCGAACAAATCAATCAATCCATACACACAACCAAAACAACAAGTCATTCCAATCACCCAGATAAGCCATAGTTGCGCACTCACCTTAGCGATCACATCCAGAACTGAATCTGAGAAAAATAGCGATTGAAAATATTCCAATCAAATATGCGTTTGCGTTCACCTTGGATTAGGGTCTCTGAGTTGAAGAGAAAATAGTGTTCCTTGACCAAAAAGAAACACATATAACTTACTGAATTTATATCGGATCGGGAATCTAAAACCCGTTCTGGATTCCTTGCAACAACGTCTTTACAGAGACACCAAGATAATAATACTCAGAAACCTACTAGATCAACGACAAATCACGTCCAAACTTAGCTCTGCGAAACTGGAAAACATGCAGTTTTGAGACAGAAAGTTTTGCCAACTTTAAACTTGATTTTCGCATTGTCCTTACCTCGGATTTCAATTATAAAAACAGTTCCAGAAACTAGACAAGAAGATCTTTCCAGGGATGTAAGGATCGTTATCTAATTCCAACTTATCTGGTCGAAAAATGCTTGCAAAGAAGGTTGTTCCGCAGTTTCACTCTGCACATATATGTCTCAGAGAAACACAAATAACTTTAACACCATACTTTCGATTGACAAACAGTTTTCACACATAGCTAATATACAAGTTACGATTCTCCTTACCAAACCTCAGATTCATCCGATTTCTGAGGAAACCACAGCACAAACTCTCCTCTGTCTGGTCGGAAATCCTCACAGCAGATAACAACTACGAGAAAACAACCATAACTCTTATGTCACAACTTCAAATGACAATCTGTTTTCTGACTTGGGTAAATAAGAGAGTCAAGATAGTTCTTACCAAGTTTCAGATTGATCATAGCAGTTTCGTCCTTCCATTTCCATTGTCTACCGATACTTGTCAGATTTGCGATTGTTTGTGAACAGTCGAGACGAAAATGATATAACTTTCAGCACAGACCTCCGATCTGAATGATCTAGGACTTTCTGGAAAGCTGAGACTCGAAGCTTTCCAAAGATAGGTAGATCGTCACAAAGTTCCATACTGTTCACCAGAAAAATTGTCTATCAAAGCTGCGGCTAGGATTCACAAGGTGCAAAACATTCAGGACTTCGCCGCAGCAACACTCTTGGTCTTAGGTCTCGCATCCTTTCCCTTTATATAGACATGATTAGGGTTTTCTCATGGGTTAAATGGGCTTGATGGGCTCGGTGAGCTTTGAAGAAGAAACATTATATAAGTCCAATCCATTTAAATCTTTTTAATGAGATTTTTCTTATATTTCATTTTGCATGTTCGTTCCAAATACATTCCTACGCAACAAAATTTTGGTTCACGGGCGTTACACTATATATGAGAATAATTAATTAATTTTTAAAAACTACTAAATTTAGGTTTTCTTAGGTTTCTAACTCAAAACCAATTGACAATAAATGGATTGGCCTAAGTCTCTTATATATTAGTACAAATTCATTCTCACTTCCGATGTGGGATATTTATCTTCACACGCCTCCTCGAGATAATGATCTGTTTAGTCATTAATCTCGATAATATCTCATTTTGGGATTAATTTCGGGTAAGATCAATCGAGCCTCTTTCGATGGAGCAGCATGTATTCGGATTCTGATATCATATTAAAATTTTGGATCACTCATAGATTTTTAACTCAAAACCAATTGACAATTAGTAGATCCCTTATATATTAGTACAAATCATTTTCCACTTTCGATATGAGACATTTATCTTTACAAATACTTCTCCATGCTTGAAAAAATAACACACGAATAATTTATTGTGAATTTGTGATGAGAATATGACAATTAATTATGAAGTTGTTAGAACTGCAAAACAATTGTAAGAAAGAAAAAAAACACAGAATGGCAAATTTTTTGAGAATTCTCGAACCAAAAATAGCCAAAGTGTTACTTGGCCAATCCTAAAACAAGTGATGGTATTTGAATCACCAAAATTAAATGGATTGATAAATTGACTTTCAATATATTTCTAAGGAGACTTTTATGACTTTTCTTTTCAATATATTTCTAAGGAGACTTTTATGACTTTTATGACTTTTCTTTACGTCAGTTGTTTTTAACAACGACCTTTTTGTTCTTTTTTGTTCAAAACCAATGTCTTTTAAATTTTATAACCGAGATACAGTATAACTTTTATAAATTAATATTATATAAATTAATAATCATTATAAAATTATAATTTTTCTGGTCCCAAATCGGACCAATATAAAAATTAACGAATAATAAGATAAATTTTTAAAATTTTCATATAAAATATATTCCAGTAATAATATAATCAATAATTATATACAATTATGCATATATATATATATATATATAACTACGATACTTAAACATGGCTTTAATAATTTTTGTTTGACTTAAAATTGAAATGTCGTTAGAACTTATCTTTAACTTTACATATTATATCAGTAACTCTTATAATTGTTTTCAGCGGTATATATTCAAAACTTGCGAGAAATTCTAGACAAAATAATTGATTCATTACACATATTTATTTCTAAATGTATCCATCAGCATTAAAAACGTGTATCATTTTAATGGATAATAATAATTTCAAGTTAATGTTTGTCATTTTTGCAAATGAATTCAACTAAATATTAATATTTCTCTAAATTAATAAATTTTCAAAGTTCCAATATTATTAATTTATAAAAGTTTTACTGTATAATTTATAACAGAGATATCAAAAATCTATAGAAATCGGACTAGTTATTTATGACATCTACAATAGTATATATAACAAAAAAAACCATAACAATTTTCGTAAATGGTATAACTAGATTCTGGTTTTGATATGTATACGGTTTGCATTTTTCCTTTAAAACAAAATTATAACAACTAATATTAAAATAAAATATGCAAAAAAACTTTAAATATGTAAAAGACTTGTTTTGGCTTTAATAAATTAGATTCAAAACTAAAAGGAGAATAAATGTGAAACTAATTAGTAGTTGTAGTATGTTTTATTTCAACATTACATTATGTGGAAGTTGAATTCCGCAATAAAAATTTATATGTAAATTCGGAGAAGAAACATTGGTCCTAAAAAATATTTATAAATCTGATACGAATTGAAAAATGTATAGCAAAATTGGACTTGTATTGATATTGAATCGAATATACAAAAAGATCTCGAATGAAATGTTTTTACAATATAGACTCTAGTTTTAATTCTCTCGTGGATGGAAAAAGTTGGCGAATTATGTTCGGACTTTATGTATTTGTAGTTCGATCCAACTCCCTCGTCTAGCTCCGCATATCTTGGGTTAGCTCCGTGTATCTTGGGCACGTTCGGGTATGATCCTCCGAAGATATCATGGCTACGGTTGAGTCAAAGATCTATTTGACTCATTCTCAGCTCTTAAACTCAACTCTCGTTGATTGTACGCGTTTTGAACTAAACTAGACCCGCAATCAGGACCTAATGCTTTCGGTTGACTATACGTGTTTTGAGTTAAAGTAGACCCGCAATGAAGACCTATTGTTTTTATACATTATTTGGATTTGTCTTGAATTTGGACCAGAAGCCCAAATCTTTCGGTGTTTTAACCTATTTTAATCTAACTCCAATATTTTCACTGAAACATTTTCTTTATATTCTTTGTTATAACTCATTTATTGTTATATATTTTCTAGATTCATTTATTTACCAAGTTTCTCCATATACTATTTAGTATAAATTTGTATATGAAATTTTTTATAGATCAAATAGATTTTCATCAACATATAAATTGTATTAACTTTGAAGCCTAAACGAATAAGTTCCAGCTATATACAACCAAGTTTTGATGAAAAGATTCTACTTTTACAATTTATACCAAAACACTCACTAAAATTGGTCTAAAAATCAAAAGCTCATAACGGCCAGCTATCAGACTGATAAATAAAAAATTAATCTTAATATTCCTGTAAAGAAACCTTTTTTCCCCCTCGAATAAAATATCTGATAATAAATTCTCGTAGGAGGTTGAATTTTATTTTGTTCTCTTTTTTTTTAATTTTATTTATTTTTTCAATTCAACCGTTTCTCCGTGTTGGGCTTCGTTTCTCAGATTCTGCTAAACAAAATCGCTTTTCTTCTACTTTTATTAATCTTCTTTTAAACTTTCGTCTTCGATCTCTCTGTTACCATTTTATTCCCCCTTTCTTCTTCGATCTCTTCTTCACAGATCTTGGATTGACCCATCTCGATCGTTGACCCCTGAATTTGGGTTCGGCGACCTTTTTTCCGGTGAGAAGCTCGAGACTAAGGAATTGTTTAAAGGGTTCAATTTTTGTTTTTGGGTTGATGATGTTGACCCAATTTGGTGGGAGTCTGAAGTACTTATGGAACTGATTGTCACAAGACAAGAACATCATCAACAAACAAGAATCAGATGACGCTTTACATTCGTCGCGAATCTTCCAAGGTTCGTCGTTTTTTCTCCTAATTTCCGGCTTCTGGGTTTTTCGAATTTGTGTCTGATTTGTTACATCTTTGTTTATAGCTATGGAAGAGATTTTGCTCTGAGATAACGACGGAGCTCGGTCTTCTCGCTGAGAACTGGAAATATCTTCTCGCTGGTATTATCTGTCAGGTTCGATTTCATAACTGAGAACTTTGGTATGTTGTGAGATTCACTCTCTCTTTTTTTTCAACTCTTGATTTGAAATTAGAGAGCTTTTTTGTTGTTGTTGTTGTTAGCTTGAAATGATTCTTATCAGATTCAGATTGAAACTTGGATCGTTATTTCTTATGCTGAGTGTTAATGATGAAGTCTGAAATGGAAAGCTTGAAATATACTGTAAAAAGGATTATGATCATGGTATTTTTTTTTATACATAGTAACTTCTGTGAGAAAGCTTGTGCTTTGAGTTTCTAGGATTGTTTTCTTAAGCAAAAGAGATAGCTTGAGTGTGTTAGCTTTTGTTTTGGTTTTAACAATGTAGCTTTTCGTCTCTTGGGGATTACTTTGTTCTTGAGGTTGTGTTGTTTTGACACCTTATGAATGTATCTGTTATGTCCAGTACATTCATGGTTTAGCTGCTAAAGGAGTTCATTATATTCATCGCGCGGGACCGACTCTCCAAGATCTTGGGTTCTTTCTTCTTCCGGTTTGTTTCAGACTTCCCAGCTATACATGCTCATTCATCGGATTAGAATAGTTATCTTATAGCTTTTGTTTGTCATTGTATAGGAGCTTGGTCAAGAGAGAAGCTACATAAGCGAAACTGTGTTCACTAGTGTATTTGTTTCATTTTTCCTGGTGAGTCTTTGGACCTTCATTGTTTCCTCACTTTCTAAGATTTATGTACTGGTTGGCCCTCTTTCTGGTAATTTGTTTTTAGCAATAGCTGAAATCTTACTTTGACGGAGGTTTTGTCGAGCAGCCTGTACTTGATTATATTCCGATATTAATACGCCTTGAGCATCTATTGCAGTGGACTTTCCATCCATTCATCCTGAAAAGCAAAAAGATATACACTGTGTTAATATGGTGCAGGGTTCTAGCATTCTTAGTTGTAAGTGCACTGCTTTACTAGTTACTACAGATTTAAGCTGTGATTACTTTGTCTTGTTGAATGTTGAAGTTTGTGGATGTTTCTGTTTTCAGGCCTGCCAGTTTCTCCGTGTTATAACATTTTATTCGACTCAGCTTCCTGGCCCAAACTATCACTGTCGCGAGGTAAAACAACTGAGCTACATACACAAGGTCTAATTTGTCTTATTGGTTAAGCTTAATTTGTTCCCACTTTTTCTACAGGGGTCTAAAGTTTCTAGGTTGCCATGGCCCAAAAGCGCTCTTGAAGTGCTCCAGATTAACCGTGAGTCTACATTTTTTCTCTTGTCCCCAATCACAGATTGCGTTCACACGCATTTTCCTTGTTTGCTTCTGTTCTCATGCGTTGACTTTGATCTCATCAGCTCATGGGGTGATGTACGGATGTGGAGACCTGATTTTCTCATCGCACATGATATTCACGCTGGTCTTTGTCCTCACTTACCAGAAATACGGCACTAAAAGGTAAAACTCCATTAACCCTTCAGGCAATACCTTCAAAACTACTTTGAAAATGACATCTCTGCATCACTCTTCTGTTTATACTATGTCTCAGGTTCATAAAGCTGTTTGGGTGGCTCACTGCAGCTGTGCAGAGCCTCTTGATTATTGCCTCCCGTAAACATTACACTGTCGATGTTGTTGTTGCGTGGTATGGTTTACTAGTACGCAAAGTTTACCACAACAGAATTCTTCTGAATACAGAGATAAATTGTCTTGTTGTTTTGGATTTTTTCCCTGTTTAGGTATACCGTGAATTTGGTGGTGTTCTGTCTGGACAAGAAATTACCAGGTCTGATCTCATAAAACCCTGCTTTATCATAAATGAACACTTTGCTCGGATTCTCATATTTTGTTTTCTCCTCAAATGTCCATACAACAGAATTACCAGATCGGACTACAGTGTTGCTCCCGGTAATCTCGAAAGACAGAACCAAAGAAGAAAACCACAAGCTGTTGAATGGGAACGGTGTTGATCCTGCTGACTGGGTGAGCATATAAATCTGTTTTTGTTCTCCTTGTCATTCTGAACCAATCATCACATCATTTGACTTTTAATTTTCCGGTTTTGTTTAGAGGCCGAGGGCTCAGGTGAACGGGAAGATAGACAGCAATGGAGTTCACACCGATAACTCAATGAATGGCGCATAAAACTCAGAACCGGACTTGAAGAAAAACAGCAAAATCAATGGTGTCAAGAAGACTTGTGTGGTCTTTTCCGTTTCGATGATTTTCTCGAATTTGGACTTAAATTTTCTGTAAGTGGGGTAAATTTTTGGTTTTTGGTTTTTGGTTATTGTTCAAGAAAAGAAGAACATTGGTAGAGAGAGAAATGGTAGGGAGCTATGCTATTTTGTACATTTTCCAGTTCCTTATTACCCAAGTAATCATCTTTTGTTATTGGATCACGTTGCTTTTTTCCAATTTTTGTTATTGATTATGATTGTTATGTGTGTTCTTCTTGCAAATGGATGGGTTTTTGTTAATATATATACAAATATCGAACTCATTTTTTGATATATTATTTCTAATAAAAATGGGTTTTATGAGGAAGAGGAAAGATGGAAATGGAAGAGCCATGAAATGAAGAAGCCAAAGACCATACAAGCTAACACTATATTCACCATTCTCTGTGTCTGCCACCTGCTTTCCACCATTACTGCCGCTGCCGCCATTTCCTCACCGCTTCCGCCGTTTCTCAACTCTCTTTCTTCCTCCGTTGATGCACCATTCACGTTTCGGGCTACTGATTGGCAAATCTCGCAAATTCTGTTTCAATCAAAATATGTTAATATTGCTTATGATTTTTGCAGTCTAATTAACAAGTCTCTCATGCGTATATATTGTGTCCATTAGCACACACAAAAATGTTTTGTATGTTTAATTGATTTTATATGTATACTACTCAAAAATTCAAAATGTCAAATGATTATACAACTTATGTTGTATCTTTTAATTTTTTTAAAAATAATTCAACGGTTTCTAAAATATTAAAGGTGTTACTTTGTAAAAACAAAATCTAAATACGAAGAAAAATAAAATGCTAAGCTAAGGATGAAATTTTTGAGTGGTTTACCTACAGCCATTTTTTCAAGTCCGTTAGTTAAAAATATACACACTTACAAAAAAAAAAAAAAAATTAAAAAGCCGATAAATTTGTCTGTGGTTATAAATTCTTGAATTTCTCTGTTTTTTTAACATATCCCTCAAACATTAAAGAAAATAAAAACTGAATAGTCAATAAATTTTAACAATACAAGTTCCTAAAAACCCGAAATTTATTGCAAATTATCTCCTAATTAAGAATCCTAACGAGACTTATCATGATGATCAAGTTAATCAAAACTCAAAATTCTTGAATTTTTTTTTTTTTTAACTAATTAAGAACTTCAATTAAAACAAAACAAAGAAGAAGAAAAAGAGATTGGAATTTACTTGTCGCCTTTGATCTTGAACCAAGTTTCAGCACATTGTCTATGAGCAACAGCTAAATCGTCCTTACACGAACACCCCAACTCAATCCCTTCTCCTCCTCCGCTTGTTGTTTCCACTCCCAAATGACATATCCGGCAATCTTTCTCCGGCGGCGCCGTCGCATCATCGTCATCTATCTCCATCGCCGTCGCCGACGACACTTTCCTCGACTCATCTTCTTCTCCTCCTTCGTGTTCGTACGATCCTCCCGTCGTCGAATAGAAGTAAGAGTAACATGACGTCACGTCCTCCCCGTCTGAATAATAAACGCTTACGTCACTTCCACCGAACGACCGTCGGTGATATCCGTACGCCTCTCCTTGCTCTAAATCGATGTCCGTCATTATAATATTGATCGAGGAAAATTGTGTGTGTATGTTGGAATTGAAGAGATTTAACGAAATGGGTTTTGGTGGATTTGGTGATATTCGATTAACAACTAATAAAAGATTTCATTTTTTTATGAGGAATTGAGAACGAAATTGTAGGAGTAAGTTAGTGATGGTGGAGCAGGAACAAGCTTTCGAGCAGAAGTGAAAGTGAAACTATATACTACTTACGAAGGAAGAAGATATATTACGTTTCAAGAATCAAATAAAATAATTAAAAAGAGAATAGTGACGGATCAAAGAGAAAAATAAAAGAGAAGAAGATTTGTCTCTGCGATTACCAAATTTAAGGGATTTTTGTACGTTCGATGGTACAACGTTTAAGCGACGCAAATATATATATATATATAAACCATATCCATCCAACGGTTCATATCGCAGGGTCAAAGGATTTATCATCTGATTTGTGTTTGTATCTCTCTTTGTAAAAAAGTGATTTCATAATTTTAATATGGAAAAGCCGATTCGGTTCTCGATTATTGTGAAGAAAAATAGAAATTATTCATGGGTAAGTATGTCATTACGTTATATAATTTCCAGTTTTGGATTTACTTTGACCCATTCCAGCCTCCGACCAATTTAATCACTAAGGCAGATTTTATATATATATATATATTTTTTTTTTTTTTTTTTTTTTCTATCTTAAGGAAATGGCAAAATCTACGGTTTAAAACGGTACGTACTTTGCGTTTTATATAGTAATCGTTTTTGTAGGAGTTGTTGTTTTCTTTGTTAGGAGTCTAATTGACTAACCATTTGATAAAAGTTTAATATATTTTTTTTGTCGAAGTAAAAGTTAAATGTTAAATGAGAGTTGTTATTTCGAGCTTATATAATTGATCGTGTTTTTATTTCAAAATAAAACTGATTGTCTTGAGTTCGCTCTTTGTTAAACCATATGTAATTTGTGTCGGATTTTCACGCGACATACACCTTTGCAAAATGAGTAAAGTGTATTTGTGTCTAAACCATAGCATAATTGTTAGGTTCTAAAATATATGTAGAAACTCAATGAGCATAATAGTTGGTTGTGTAGTGGAGGTTGAATCTAGCATTTCCAATTCGATTTGTTTGATAAATATGTTTTACGTTCCAAAAATGTATTATCAAAGATTTATTTCCGATTTAGAAAAATTATATGAGCCAAAGTTTGGAAATTTTTTGTCTTAAAAAATTAGTTAAGAAAATAATTAAAACTGAAATTATTTCTCAACATCAATTTTAGGTGCACATTTCCTTTTTTGCCATATCACTCTCAGATTTTCTGATATTATATTTGTTTGGACACTCAATCTCAATCAAAACTTCATCCACAAGTGGATTTATCATAACACTACGAAATCCATACCACCATGAATCTTTAGATAAAGCTAACAGTGGAACTATACGTTTAATGTTACTAGCTAGTAGCCAACAAAAATAATTAAAATGTATATTATGCTTTATTTTTTTAATGAGGAAGAAAGATATTTCAAACAAGCAAGGAATATCTATTTATTCTTAAAGCCATACAAATTAAAACTAAAAAGAAATAGGAATCTCATTTTCCACGTCAAAATGTTGAACCACCATGGATACCAAAGGAATAAAAGAAACAAAAAGAGTAAAAACGAATTTTGAGGGGAAAATAATAATAAGAAAACAACAGTTAATCAAGTTGGTGGGTCTGGTTATAATGGACAAGACATACCTATTATTGTTTCATTTGAATCTTATATTTGGAATTTTCTTCTATCAATATTATATATTTTTACATTTAACTTCGTTATCTTATGAGACGAAACCTGTTGAAGATATCAAACTATAACGATTTGTTCATATTTAATTCAACAAATGCATTTTCTTCTATCAATTCTTTTTGCATCGATGCAAACAAAAAAAATAAAAAATAAAAAAATAAAAAACAAAAAAATAATATTGAAACTTTGTCTTCTTAGTTTATGCTATGGATAATGGATAGCTCTCTCTACTTATTGATTGTCGCATATTGTATTATTGTGTGCTAAGTTGCTACCGTAGTTTTCATAGTTAGAGAGGTTAGCCCTTGATTAAAATTTCGTCTATTAATATGTGTAAAATTATATTATATCCACATATGGTTTCGTTTTTCCACTTTTTATTTTCATATTTTATATTAAAAAAACTATTATAGTATATATAACTCTAAAAGTGAAAAACTCAGAATTTTTCAAAGAAAAGAACACACCAATTTTTTTTTTTTTGAATCCCAATGTTTATAAACCATAAGAAAATATCGTGTGTATCCAATATGTAATATGGAAAAAAAAAACTCTTACGTACATATTTGTAAAACTAGGACGCATGAAGATTATGTTAGGATCACCTCGTACGAGTGTTACTCATATATTATGCCCAATCTTTATTTATTTTTTACTCTTTTGTGTTTTGTTCGTTAATGAACATGGAAAGGGACAACACAAAGTAGTTGTTCTGTCTCAACAGTTCCATGTTCATACTGGAAAAGCTGTTTATACTTGACCAGAAACTCAAAGTGTTAATTATAAGTTTTGTTCAACAGATATAATTGGCTGGTGACCCAATTTAGGTGGACATTTTAAATTATTAAGAGAATACTCATTCAGGTAATCTCCATTAGTGTTTTTTTACTTAATTAACGTCGGTAATTTCTATTTAGTAGATAACGTTGAATTCGTTAATAAATAACTTGAAAATTTGTGTTTGGTCTTTTTTTAACTATCTCGGACCACAAGGACTGCATCATCTGTTCATTTCATCCCTATTGAGGCAGACATCAATCTGGCACACTGCAACAACCTAATAGTAATATTGTTAGTTTGTATTTTATAATATAATGATTTTGCATTCAAGTGATCTAACCGACTTATATTTTTTTGGATTAATTACTAACGACCTTGATAAAAGTCCTAAATATTAGAATGACCTTTACAAAATCTCAAAGTTCTAAAAAATGTGTATAAGACATAAAAACCAAAGTTATATTTTGTAATTACAAAAATGTCATTCAGATTTGAAAAAAAAAAAAATTAAAAACCGCAAAAACATAAAACATAACCGGAACTTTTTTTTTCAAAACTGTTCTTCTTCCTCGCGAGAGGCGATTGTGGTCCGACGGCGGTTCTTCAAAAATCAGAGACAAATACGGCGGTTTAACGGTAACTTTCCGACGAACCCCATCAATAAGTTCCGGCGGTTTATTTAGTTTCGTTTTCCGACTTCGAACGACGGTGACATTGATTTTCTTCGGCGAGTTAAGGGTTTTCGGTGGTTCGCAGAACATGTAAATGGATTTTCGATTTCATTTGGGTTGTTGCATTGTTCTAAAAATGTCGAACCCCTAAAATCTTCAATATATTTTGCAGATTTGTATTCGAAATCGTGTTTCCTTCAAATTTGGGACGGCGAAATCGACGGTTCTGGTGAGGAAATTTGATAGGATGTTTAGAGATTGAAATTTTGTGGTAGATTTGTTATCAAAGTTGTGGTAGATTTGTTAAAAGTTATGGTAGATTTGTTAAAGTATAATGACAGACTTGATGAGTTAAGATTGGGTTATAAGTTTCATTGTTTGTTGGACCTTGTTTGTTTTGATTGTATCTTTGGAGATTGTAATTGATGGTAGATTTGTTATCGAATTTGATGGTAAACTTGATGAGTTAAGATTGGGTTATAAGTTTCATTGTTTGTTGGCCCTTGTTTGTTTTGATTGTATCTTTGGACATTGTAATTGGTGGTAGATTTGTGATCGAATTTGAAGGTAGATTTGTTAAATATAATTACAGATTTGATGAACTAAGAATGGGTTTTAAACTGAAGTTTCATTGTTTGTTTTGGTAGTAGATTTAATTTTAAAATTGAAATGATTGATGGTAGAGTTATTTCTCTTGATGGTAGATTTAATTCTCTTCATGGTAGATTTATTTCTTTTGATGGTAGATTTAATTCTCTTCATGGTAGATTTATTTTACTTGATAGTATATTTATTTCTGTTAATGGTAGATTTATTTCTGTTGATGGTAGATTTATTTCAGACATGATTTATTCCTCTTCATGGTAGAAATTTGAATGCTGACATGATTTATCTTATTGTACATAAATGGCGAGGTGTATTCTGCCAAGTATCCCGAGAGATTGATGCAAAAATCACCATCGGTGGAAAGAAGCTTGCATCATAATTGCAAGTTGGGTGACTCTGATATGATGCTTCAAGCTGTTGGTGAAGAGGTTTACAATGACATCATGAAATAATCATGGTGTTAGAGTGATTCTAAAGCTTGTTTCATCGAAGATGATATGGGCTGCGAAGCCTATCCAACATATCCTTGGGAATCAATTGGCCATTGACAGGATGAATGAGATTTGGGTTTTGGTTGGTGGTTGTCCGATGAGGTTTTCTCTACATGAGTTTGCGGAGATCACTACCATGAAGTGTGACCCATTTGATGATCAAGATATATTGGATGTTGACCACACTGATTTGTGGAAGGATATGAAGGTTGACGTAGGAGATGCACCTAGTTGGGACGACTTGATTGCTGTTTTTGACATTTGCAGGACATGAAGTTATGAAAAGAGAAAAATGGTAGCATTGCTCTTTGTCTTACACGTTGGAATATATGGGTTTGCTCGTACTAGTAGAATCCCTCTTATGGTTGCGAAAAGAGTGTTGGATCTAGAGGCGTTTGAGAGATATCCATGGGGCCGTGTGTGCTTTAGGGAGCTAGTGCATTCGATAAATGTTGCATCCTTGGGGAGTGGAAAGTTGACAATTCATGGGTGTGTGCATGTATTGTTTGTCTGGGTATATGAGTCGGTTCCAACATTAGGAGAGAAATTTGGGAATAAAAAAGAAGAGCCAATTCCTCTCCTAAGTTGGGGTTCAAGCCGCGCTAGATACAACTTGGAGAGGGTTTTGAAGGAGTATAAGGAAACCAATGGAAATGTACACATTTTACAACCTCTAAATTTAACATGATAATTACAAGTTTATGGTAGGCTTGTTCGACTTATTAATCTGTGGTGGTAGACTTATTAATCTGTGGTGGTAGACTTATTGATCTGTGGTGGTAGACTTGTTGATCTGCTGTGGTAGACTTATAATCTGTAGTGGTGGTAGACTTATTGATATGCCGTGGTAGACTTATAATCTGTAGTGGTGGTAGACTTATTGATATACTGTGGTAGACTTGTTGATACGTTGTGGTAGACTTGTTGATCTGCTGTGGTAGACTTGTTGATCTGCTGTGGTAGACTTATTATCTGTAATGGTGGTAGATTTATTGATATGTTGTGGTAGACTTATAATCTGTAGTGGTGGTAGACTTGTTGATATGTTGTGGTACACTTATAATCTGTAGTGGTGGTAGACTTATTGATATGCTGTGGTAGACTTATAATCTATAGTTGTGGTAGACTTATTGATTTTCTGTGGTAGACTTGTTGATCTGTAGTGGTGGTAGACTTATTGATTTTCTGTGGTAGACTTAATAATCTGTTGTGTTGTGGTGGTAGACTTATTGATCTATTGTGGTAGACTTATTGATCTTCTGTGGTAGACTTATTTGATTATTGTGGAATTCTCCCATGCTAGACTTATTTGATAACAGTGTTGCGTTTTTTGTAGGTTCGTGTTAGACAGTTGGTGGTGAAGCCTTTGGAGGAGACAAAGAAGATAAGAAGCTTGATAACATGATACGAGATATTCTTGGTGGATGCTTGGATGAGTCTTTTTCGGATGTTGGTAAGAGGAAGAGGATAGTCAATAAGGTTGTCGAGGTAAGTTCTGAGCAAAGGAGTTCAAAGAAGAGGGAGAAGAAGGAGAAAGAGGACAAGAAGGACAAGAAGGAGAAGAAGAAAAAGAAGGAAACTCATGGAAATAGTGATAAGGAAAGAGAGGACGTTGACGATGTTGACATGAGTATTCCATTAATAGATATTGTGAAGGAAAAGAGAAGGAGGCATGAAGAAGAGTCCTAGTGTTGAAGTAAGCGTCTCGAAGAAGAAAAGGGAAGAGAGTAGTGAAGTGCTTTCGCTCCTAAATTCATTGGTCGATAAAGTGGATCTATTGGACCAGAAGTACGAAGGCATCAACACTTGGAGGACATAGCTTGAGAACCAAAAAAGCAAGGCAAAAGAGCCAATTGTGGTAGATGCACAATCGAAGGTGTGCGATGAAAGAAATGCTTCTAAGAACGAAGATCCGGTACGTAAGTCTCTCTTATAATGCAAGTGAGACTTACTTAACCTTGATGTTATGAAGTTCCTTGATGTTAGAAAGTTTCTTGATGTTAGGAAGTTGTAGTAGACTTATGTTGGTAATTGTAGTAGACTTATTTATTAAATTTCATTGGATTTTGTTACAAGCATTTTGGTCAATCTTTACATTGGTTTACATATTTAAATATGTTACAGTCATGGATGGTAGAGCAGCAAGCAACATCCAAGGTTGAGTTCCCCATTAACCGTGTTGTTATAAACAAGAAAGTTGAGACAAAGGTGTTGACAAATGTGGAAACTGAACCACTTGCTCCGAAAGAGAAGAAGAAGGACATGTATAGTTATTTTGTTGATATGACTAAAGATGTTCAAGAGAAGAAGTAGAATAAGGCGACTGTTGACGTTATTGATATCACTAGCGATGTGACACCTTCAAGAAAGAAGGAGAAGAAGGCCACTGTTAACGTTGTTGATATCACTAGAGATTTGATACCTTCAAGAAAGAAAGGTAACCTTCCCTCTTTGGTGCCATCTTATTCTGACCTACAGGACGAGAGGGTGAACAAAGCATTGGGAGGTGCATTAGAGAAGCTTCTTGACTTGACAAAGAATGATGATTTCGGTGTCCTCAAACGTCGCAAACTAACTCTTGCAAAAACCCAAGTGGACCCATTCATAGGAGGTTCTGAAACTATACGAATCTTATATGGTTAAACTCCTTTTCCTGGTATCTATGATCCTTTTGCAAAGGTGGAAAAGCGTAAGCTGGATCGGTTGAACGAGTACGTGAAGACTGATTTGTAAGTCACTTATCCTGCTTATTATTAAATCTTGTAGAGTGTACAACCTCTTTTCATCCTTGTCAGCGTTTTACCCTTTCCATTTTATAGGCAAAACCCATTCGACACTAGCTTAGCAGGAGTAGAATTCTACTTGGTATTGATGACAACGAAAGAATTATGGCCAATGAGCCAGTACGGGTGGCTGAAAATGACGGTAAGTAAGAGTACATTTAATAATCTGTATTAGTGGTAGACTTAATAATCTGTAGTGGTGGTAGACTTATTGACCTGTTGTGGTAGATTTAATAATCTGTACTGGTAGACTTAATAATTTGTAGTAATGGTAGACTTAATAATCTGTAGTAGTGGTAGACTTAATAATCTGTAGTGGTGGTAGACTTATTGACCTGTTGTGGTAGATCTAACAATCTCTAGTGTTAGACTTAATATTTGTAGTAGTGGTAGACTTAATAATCTGTAATGGTGGTAGACTTATTGACCTGTTGTGGTAGATTTAACAATATGTACTGGTAGACTTAATATATGTAGTAGTGGTAGACTTAATAATCTATACTAGTGGTAGACTTAATAATCTATAGTGGTGGTAGACTTATTTACCTGTTGTCATAGATTTAATAATCTGTACTGGTAGAATTAATAATCTGTTGTGATAGACTAATAGAGTACGTTTCTATCTTATTTTGCAGCACATGGTTGCTGGCATGAATTTACTTCGACAAAGGTCTTTGCAAAAGCCAACTCCTTTCAAAAGTGAAAGGATTGAATTTGTGGATCCGTTGTTTGCGGTCCTTTGGTGTCGAAAATACAAAAGATACTTCCTCGAGAACGAAAAGACTTGGGTGTTTCCGTAAGGATATTTCAACCTTATCAATGGTACACTTCCAGATTTTGCTACGACGAACAAAAAATAGGGTAAGGATGTCGATACGTTGTACATTCCTCATAATATCTGGGACGACCACTGGGTGGCTGTTGTGGTAGACTTGGTTCAAAAAAAAGTGAAAGTCTACGATAGCATAATCAATCTGTACAGCGACAGCTACATCAAAGAAACCTGCAAGCCATACGCAAAGATGATTCCGCTGTTGTTGAAGCAGGCTGCACCCTTTGCCGAAAGGAAGAGAATGAGTGAGCAAGCTTGGAATGTATACAGGATCAAAACTATACCACAAAATCACCAATCGGGTGATTGTGGTGTGTATACGCTGAAATATATCGAGTGTTTAGCTCTTGGCTATAGTTACGATGGCTTGTGTGATTCCACTGTAGCTGTTATTCGTCTCAAACTTGCAGCCGAGATTATGGACGAGTTACCAGAAAATGAGGTTGTTCAGTTATCTAATCCAAACCCTCGGGCTCAATCAGATGATAAGGTTCTTTTGCAGACGGATTCACTACAGTGATGCTTGGGAGGTGATGGTAGACTTATTTTGGGGGTGATGGTAGACTTATTTAGGAGGTCATGGTAGACTTATTTTGACAGGTCCTTCTGTGACAGTAGAATTATTTAACTTTTGACGGTAGACTTCTATATTTTGTTGTCACAGACATATTGACTAAGTGCGCGACAATTAGGTGTAACTAGGTCTATACTTTCAAAGGACTATGTATGTATGATCATGGTAAACTTGGTGGTCCTTCGAAAGTATGGTAGACTTATATAACCATTTTTTGTATTGACACTCTTGTTGTAGTCTAAACATGATCGATGGGTTATTACATTAAACAAAAAACCAAGTTATTACGAAAAGATAGATATTGTACTACACACATACATTTAAGCTTTGCAAGTCCTTCGATTATGGCCGTGTTGGTGACAATTACCACAAAAGCTTTCACTTCTAGGCCTCTTCCGCTCCATAACAGTTTCCAATCCACCTTTTATCCGTGACAATTTTGGTCTACCTGGTGGTTCACGAACCATAGGCGTTTTACAAACTTTTGAGGCCACAACTTCCGGCACGGGCAACGTAATATCTCTTGGCATTACACTTTGGGAGTAAGCGTTGTACAAGTAGCTCTGCGAATAGTATGAATGGGCAAGGGAGACCTCTGACTTCTTCTCATTTTCGGCTGCTGCAATGGCATGGACGCAAGGTATTTTATCCAAGTCAAACCTTTTGCAATTACACTTTTTATCTGTCAAATTGACAACATGCAATGATGACTCGTATGTTACTTGTATCTGATTTTCATTTATTGCTTGAGCAGTCCATAGCTTAGCATCTTCGACCCTAGTCTGCTTATAAAAGAAGATAAAACCATTGGATAAATCTACCACAGTGTTAAATAAATCTACCATATAGGAAAATATAAATCTACCATAGAGTTAAATAAATCTACCATAGGAAGACATAAATATACCATAGAAAAATAAATCTACCAGGTGTTGAAAAATAAATCTACTATAATAGTATATACCTCCAGAAGCTTCTCCACCCCACTGGTAAGGGTTGTGGTCATTAGACTTGCTTTTTTTCTTCTTGTAGCGAACCACCTAGTTAACATTAACCTAATTGTATCCAAAAGTTAAACTATTGGATATCCTCGAGCAGGAGAGAGAACCTTATTTATCGTCTCCACTATGTTGTTCGTCAAGATGTTGTATCTAAGGCCCAAAAAATGAACCCGAGTCCACAAACGAATGTCAGCTTTTTCTAAATAGCTATGAAGAGCAGGATACAAAGCCTCAATCTGTCCAAAGAACTCATTAAACTCGAGAAACCTATATGCGGTTGTTGCCTTCTTCACTAGTCGAAATGATTCTCGTCCTTTGAATTTCAACAAAATGTTCTTATGCAAATGATATGTACAAATACCACAAGAAGCAAGCGGGTATACCCTCGTAATCGCATTTGCAATTGATCGATGTCTATCCGAGATAATCGCAAGTCCTTCATCGTCTAGGATAACTCGGTTTAGTTGTCTAAAGAACCATTTCCAGGATTCATCATTCTCCGTATCAACTATACCGAAAGCAATTAGAAATATGTTAAAATTTCCATCTTGCTTTGTGGCGATTAGCAATGTACCTTTATATTTTCCTTTCAAAAATGTCCCATCAAGAACAATTACTTTCCTCATGTACTGGAAACCATGTATGCTTGTGCCAAAAGCAATGAAAATAAACTTGAACTTATCTTCTTCATCGACATCAAGCTTTATAAGTGTCCCTGGATTAGCTCGCCTAATCATGTATAAGTAGGTTGGAAGTTCTTCGTACCCGTTCTCTGAGCTCCCCCCAACTAATTCTCGTGCATACTTTAATGCCCGATGGGCTTTCCAGTACTCCACCTGAACCAAAATAAATCTACCATCATTACCAAATTAAATCTACTATCATACTAAAACAAATCTACCATTATTACCAAAATAAATCTACCATCATACCAAAACAAATCTACCATCATTACCAAAATAAATCTACCATCAGTATAAAACAAATCTACCATCATTACCACGATAAATCTACCATCATTACCAAAATAAATCTACCATCATACCAAAACAAATCTACCATCATTACCAAAATAAATATACCATTATTACCAAACTAAATCTACCATCAGTATAAAACAAATCTACCATCATTACCACAATAAATCTACCATTATTACCAAAATAAATCTACCATCAGTATAAAACAAATCTACCATCATTACCACAATAAATCTACCATCAGTATAAAATAAATCTACCATCATTACAAAATACCTTAATTCTGAATCTTTTTGTTATAGCATCGGCTAGATGATTTGGCAACACTGATGGCCTAACACCACCAATGAAATCGATGTAGAGACGCCCTAAAACCTGAAATGTTGCTTTACGAGCACGGGTTGACCGTTCTGTAATAAAACACAAGTGCTTTCCAACATAAGTCTTCACATGGAAATTGGGGCACTCTCCAACAGTTGAGGCACGAAGCCTCTATGTACATCCTTCAACCCAACACGTAACCGCCAATAATGTTGGTGTTGACTTGCGGACATTATAATCAAACTGATGTGCAACCGAAAAAATCTGCAATCTCATCTCCAAGTCCTCTTTCGTATCATAACGTTGTCCGACAGCTAGGTTTACTGACTGCATTTCCAACTTCATAAATTCAGAATCGATAAACCCCTTTTCTTATGTGGAAGAATTTCCATATTTTCTCTCTCTTCCTCGTCATCTGTAAATCTACCACACCTACCGTATTCATCATCCTCCGAACTTGCACCGTCCGGATTTTCGCAGTAGTCAAATCTAGAATCATCTTCTTCAACATGTTCATCACATGCTTTTGTTGCGTTTTTCTCATTTGCGCCGATTCCATCACCTTTTCTTGGATTTCTTTCTTCAATCTCCACACACAGTCGAATTGGGTCTATCTTTAATTGTTCCAAAAACCCAATCAATTGTCTTGAATTTCTAACAAACACTAGTGGTGTATCTAGAGGTAATTTTGCCAAATACTTCTTTGCCCACCTGTAACTCAACTTTACCTCAACAAACCGTTGATCCAGGCCGAAATCTTCGTACACCATAGCAAGGAATTCATCATACGAGGTTGCATGATCTGCCCTTATAACTCTACACCCTTTTGACTTATCAACAAAGAAGATCCATCGATTTTTCGAAAAACTCCAAGTGCAACATACCAAAATTATTTCTTCCATTGCAAATCACCCAAAAATCGAGTTTAAGAAGTAAAGGTTGAGGTAAGAATTTGATATTCAAGAGAGGAGGTTCGTCCAAATGAAGAAAACAAGCTATGGCAGCGGCTACCCTAGTTCTTCACCGTTCAAGTTCCGCCTGAGGGCAAAACAGTGATTTCGCAATAAGTCTACAGCTACCACAAACAAGTCTACCATGCCGAATCTAAACAAGTCTACCACCACTGATTAATAAGTCTACCACAACAGATAATTAAGTCTACCACCACGTATTATTAAGTCTATCACCACAGATTAATAACTCTACCACAGCAGATCAATAAGTCTACCACCACATATTATTAAGTATACCACCACTACTACATATTAGTAAGTCTACCACCACTACAGATTATTAAGTCTACCACTGCAGGTCAATAAGTCTACCACTGCATATCTGTAGGAAATAAGTCTACCACCACTACAGATTATTAGTCTACCTCCACAGATTAATAAGTCTACCACAACATATAATTAAGTCTACCACCACAGATTAATTAAGTCTACCACAACAGATAATTAAGTCTACCACAACAGTAAATTAAGTCTACCACCACAAGTTAATTAAGTCTACCACAACAGATAATTAAGTCTACCACCACAACAGATAATTAAGTCTACCACCACAGATTAGTAAGTCTACCACAAGAAATAATTAAGTCTACCACCACAGATTAATAAGTCTACCACAACATATAATTAAGTCTACCACTACAGATTATTAAGTATACCACAGCAGATCAATAAGTCTACCATGACGGATTATTAAGTCTACCACTACAGACTATTAAGTTTACCACCACAACAGATAATTAAGTCTACCACAATAGATAATTAAGTCTACCATGACGGATTATTAAGTCTACCACTACAGACTATTAAGTTTACCACCACAACAGATAATTAAGTCTACCACAATAGATAATTAAGTCTACCATGACGGATTATTAAGTCTACCACAACAGATAATTAACTCTACCACAACAGTAAATTAAGTCTACCACCACAAGTTAATTAGTCTACCACAACAGATAATTAAATCTACCACCACAATAGATAATTAAGTCTACCACCACAGATTATCTACCACCACAGATTAATAAGTCTACCACAACAGATAATTAAATCTTCCTATTTTTTTTTTGTTTACTATACACATAAACGTGAATTTCATTGACAAGACAATTCACAATATATCGTTTCAGCTCTATCCGATCCATGGATTGGAGACCATACTTATAATGAAGGTTTAAGTATGTAGTTTCGCACAAAAACACCATAGAAGCACGCAAGATCTATCGGACATTCAAAAACAGTTTCAAACTCTCTGTTTCTTTCTGTTGTCTAGTATTTTAAACACCGTAACAAAAAAGTGTAAAACGAACTAATGTTTTTTGTTGCTAAACTTTTTTCTTTGGCACACTCCAAAAAACTCCAAAATCGTGTTTGATTTTATTGTAGGCAATTGAGCCAAAGATAACGTATGACATTATATTGGCTATATCTCTGGCCAAATCATCTCTTAAGTATTTGTTTTTATTTCCCAAATTATGACTAGAAGCTTTGGTTATAGCTCACATGCATATAAATATTTTGATAACACAAATACACAAGCATGCATCTTTGAATATATAACATAATACATCTCAAACTGGACAACTAGTTGGTTTGATTCAGATAGATGTGGCGGTAAAGCCACTAGCTTAGAGGAAATAATGTATACATAAACTTACATGTAGAGAACTAGCTAGGAACCAATTAAAGGGCTGCATTCTTACAACATCCCATCCAAAAGGAAACTAAGTCAATATTGAAGCTCTCAAAATATTTAGAAACATGGTTATGTTAACTTAGAGGATCTGATCTGCATTTGTTGTTTTCAGAGTTAAGTGTTGATCAAATCAGTCGATTGTAGCTCTCTGTCTACAACTCTTGGCTGCATATACAAGAAAAATTGTCAAGTTATATGATGAGATATGTGGTATGGTTATATCATAGTGAGAAAGAGCAATTACCCGGACTTAAGATTCGTAGACATTTTGTTATGGACTTTACAGTAGTCAGTGAGTCAGATCCTGCAAATTTAAACAGCAAAGAGTATCAGTGGAAAATATCTATAATATCAAGTGAAGATTGAAACTAAACCCACCTTGTGTGTTCATCATGTCTTTTCCTTGAATCGTTTCTGTCACTGTTGATGTATACTCTGATACAACCTGGTCAGGTACTAGATTCTCGTGCATTGATTCAGGAGATGACCTGTGATTCAGAATTGGATCTAATAAGTAAATTGGAATTTTCAAATGATTCTTAAGCCCAAGAGAAGGAGAACATACCCTCCTGAAGCAGTGTCTATGTGATAGTTTGAGGGATGTGGCAAGGAAGGGTCTTGTATTTCTTCACTGCCAATATCGAAATCGACTAGCAGCTCCGAGAACGAAAAGCTTTCGCTAAGAAGATCTATGTTGGAAAAATCTATGTCCAATAAATCAGTTTCTGTTTCAGAGCCTGATGATGAAGAAGTTGAACCCAACTCCGCAATGGCAGGTGCATCTAAGTGCATTGTGGCTTCAGTGTCATCGAAGTTGAGCCTTCCTTTCACATGATCTCTTTTACTCGACATCTTCAGACTAGACTTAACCGGCGAAAAAGAAGAAACCATATGGCTTCTTTCCACTGTATAAGAAGCAATTTGTTTGAGAGGACTTACTGTGATTTTCTCCTTAGTAACAATTGTGTGGTTTGTAGGAGTAACTTCTTGCTGGTGAGTGATAGATGTATCACTCTGAAAAGATACTTGCTTTTGTGGTGTCCTCGGACAAGCTGAATTTATCGGAGGCGATGACATGTCTGATCTGTTAAACAAACACTTTGCCACACTTGCAGATGACTCATTAGGTCCACGGTTGTTCACCGGCGTTTGTTTTTGGGATGATGAATGAAATGTCAAGTAGTTAGTCGCCTTATCAGCTCGTGTGATCTTTTTCATCACTGGAATAAGAAAAAGAAGACACACAAAACAAGTTTAAGGGTAATGGAGACTTACAGTATCATACAAATTGAATCTTTAAAAGAATACATTTGAAGTACAATCACCTTTCTTAGACACAGAAGGAGCCTCTACAGAAACCTCAGGACTCTTTCGCTTTTTGGTTATAGACTGAGTGATAGAAGGTGCTGTGAAATTCCCAACCCTCTTGTTGCCTGGTAATGACACTGGCATAACATTAGCTGCGCTGTTCGGGGTATGGCCTGGAAATAAGAACAACATGTCATTAGTTCCAGAGAAGCAAAATCCCAAACTCATTTTCAATATCAACCAATTCACAAATTTGGCACAAAAAGAAACTTTAGTTGCCTACAAATACAGCTTCAATCTCTAATAAACAAGAGTATTTCGCAATCAGTGTCAACACAAACACTAACATAACATTATATCATTCCAATTTAGTCTCTCAGTATTAAGCAGCAGAAATCTTGAGTACCTGAAGGAGAGATGTCGAAATTGATCGATGGAGAAGTTGAGGGATCCACTTGAATAGCTGGAGCTGCCGGCTGAATCACGGGAGTAGGAACCGGTGCGGTGGAGTTGTAAGCGTTCATCACATCCTGCATTCCATTCAATAGATTTTGAACCCTAACTTTCTCCTGCTCGAGTCTAACTTTCTCTTGATCTACCATAACTTTCTGTTCCTTGAGGCAGATGTATTCGTTCAAAATATCATCCAGAGGTATCAAACTATTCGGAACCTATGAAAAACAAAATACCATAAGAACAATCATAGATTTTGGTGAGAAAATCAAATTGAAAATGAGGATTTCCAGGTGCGTACTTCGCGAACAGGAGATTTGGAGATGAGAGAAGAAGCTTCAGATCTGAAGATGGATCGGGTTTCTAAGAATCGATTATCGCAAAGGTATCGATCCACGAGGAAAGCGACTTGCATTGGAGTAACTTTACCTTTGCCTATACGCTCTGTATTCTTGGATTTGTTTGATCTCACCATTTTTTCCTCCGATTGAGATTCGAAAACCCTAAAAACGACTTGTGAAGTGAAGAGGGGCAAATGGAGAAGGAGAGAAGATGATGAATTAGAACAAAGGAGAGCGGGAGATTTTCGAGCCATTGGAAAAAGAACCGGTTTCATTTTCATTTTGCCGGGAGATTTCTGCGTCTGGTTTTGGCGGTAAACCCAAATTATTATTTTTTTGGTTATTTTAACCGAACCGTTCGGTTCAATAATTTCGTGCTTGCTATTTGGGCTGGTTAAGAGTTTCGTGCTTACTAATTTCATCTCACCATTCTGACTTCTAACTACTCTTTTTTTAGTCTCACCAAATCTACTTTTCTGTAATTTTCATCTTTGGACTATGCAACAATCGCTAAATAAATGTTAAAAGTGTTGGGCATATGCTTGACACAGTTGTTCAAAATCATTTGTCTGATTATGTCAAAAGAATGTTTTTTGTTTTTGTTTCGATGATCGGTTTGGTTCATATGATACAACCCATGGCATTAGTCATAATTTAAATGACTGTTCAGAGTACTCATCCTTTTGAATCAGCAACTTCGTTTGTAATAACTGCCACAATTCAACAATTGCAATGTTTTGTTGTACAATTTATTACCAGTGATTAATAACCTAATCATGTTCGTTTTATAGTGGCTAGAACAACATCATATTACATCTACAGTTTGTAAAACTGAAATTTCAGAATTTCATATCTCGGATTTCATAGTTGAAATAAGGCTGTATGATTGATTATTAACTTCTCTTCAATGAAATGACTTTTTCTTTAGTATTTGCCCTAACCAATTAGATAGATTGATTCAGGTTTAGTTCATTTGCTTAGATGTTCCCAGTTCGACTACTTTTTATAAATGTGTGTAGCCACTAACAATATTCACCAATTAGTCTTTCAGAGGTATAACCAATTTCTAAATTCCATCATTTGTCATTTACAGAGTTCTTCTTCAAAAAAATCATTAATCAATAATCCGAAGCTAATCAGTTTAATCAGGCAATCAGATCTCAGCGTTTTCTGTTTAGTTTCTGCAACTCCTGTTTCGGAGATATTAAGGTAGATAACGCAGTAATATAACATCATCGATCTGAATCTAACATCAACCAAAGCAAATTTAAATTCAAATTGATCCAAAAAGCGAAAATGAAGAAACATAAACATTGGATCTCAGGTTTTTCTAATGGTTTATCTTCAACTCCTTGTAAGAGATTTTGCAGATAGATAACGCAGTTTTATCAGCAATAGAAACCATCGATCCAAAATACCTAAACGAAAACGAAATCGAGCATAAAGTAGAGAAGCATCTCAGAATTTAAAAGCCCATTTTTCTTTCTTCACTAGCAATCATAGTGCAAGGATGACAATTTTTATGGATTCATCATCGATGCTCCTCTTTATCAAAACCAATTAAAAAACAAAATCCAAAAAAAAAACCTAAGAACGAGTCGACGAAAAAAGTCCAGAAGAATCTATAAAAATTAGCTTAATCGAGTAAAAACCCTAACGAAAGAATCGGTCAAATCGCCCAAACAAATTTTCTGATTGTAAAGTCTCGAGGAATCTTTATATAAGGCGCCGAGAGAAATAAACAACCAAAGAAACCCTAATCCTCTGTTTGGTAACGAATATACGTTAATCCCTATCATTAACTACGTGCGGTTTTAATAACGAATGTACCTTTAACTAGGACTGAACACAAATATCCGTTACGCGGCTATCCGGCTCGTACTTGTTTTGAAAAATAAAGTAATTATAATGTTCAAGTTGGATAAAAGGTACTATAATATTAATACCCACGGATAAAAGTCAGATAAAAGGTATCATTTTTTTTTCACTACCCTTTTTGTTATCTGTCTTTGTACTCGATTTGCTACCCGACCCGTAAATACTCAGATTTTTATATCATTAATATTTGATAAACTTAGTTATAAAATAAATTGTATAATATATAATATATTATAAATACTCACAATATTAATCTTTTGTGTTATTAAATTATCATCGATAATTTTGGAGATAATAGATTACAAGTTTTGAAGTTTATAATATTATATTTTATAAATTATATGTTGTCTGAGATTTTTTTTCATATTTCTAAATAACTTTTTCATTTTTTTGTATATAAGTTTCTTAATTTTAATTATAGATAAATTATATTATAATTGGACGGATAAATGTAAAAGGTCGGATATTTGTAGGGTCAATGAATTTTTGCCTGGTATATAGGGTACTCGCTTTTTGCGGGTCGGATAAAAGTATTGTTTGTCAAATATTCGGTAGGGTTGGATCAGGTTACGGGTAGTCCAAATTTTTTGGATATTTGTCTTAGGTCTGACCTACCTTTAACCCCTACCACTAACTGCGTGCCGTTTTTAGTTTTAAATCTCAAAAACATACGTGACGTTTTTAAACCACCGAGCAAGCGTGTCTCATCTTCGTCGTGGAACCAGAAGACACCACAAGAAGATCAGCAACGAAGAAACTCTCTGAACCACACAAACCAGAAACGTGTCACACTACTTCTGTAAATTTTTGGTCATCAAAAGCAATGACACGTCTTTTGAAATTTCTCTGATTCTTGAACCAAAAGCCAAAATCCGATTTGATTTTATCAATATCTTCGTCTTTTTATATATATAACCATTAAAATATTAATACACATACCTTATCAAATGCTAACCACACATTTAAGAACCAAAATTATAAATAACACAAGTCCAATGGGAATAGTTTTTGGCAAAACTTACATAATGGGGATGGTATTTGGTAAAATCGTCGTAGAGACTCCAAAATACACGGTGACTAAATCCGGCGACGGTTATGAGATCCGTGAATATCCTCCGGCGGTTTCGGCGGAGCTCACTTATGACCCGTCGGAATTCAAAGGCGACAAAGACGGTGGCTTTCAGGTCTTGGCTAAGTACATAGGCGTTTTCGGCAAACCGGAGAACGAGAAACCGTCGGAGAAAATCGCCATGACTTCTCCGGTGATCACTAAAGAAGGCGAGAAGATCGCGATGACTGCTCCGGTGATCACTAAGGAGAGTGAGAAGATCGAGATGACTTCTCCCGTTGTGACTAAGGAAGGAGGAGAAGAAGGGAAGAAGATGGTGACGATGCAGTTTCTGTTGCCGGCGATGTACAAGAAAGCGGAGGAAGCGCCGCGTCCGACGGATGAGAGAGTGAAGATTAGAGAGGAAGGAGGGAGAAAATACGGCGTGGTTAAGTTCAGTGGAACGGCGTCGGAGAGTGTGGTGAGTGAGAAAGTGAAGAAGCTGACTAGTGATCTTGAAAAAGATGGGTTTAAGATCACCGGAGATTTCATCCTCGCTAGGTATAATCCGCCATGGACGCTACCTCCGTTCAGGACCAACGAAGTCATGATTCCTGTTGAATGATCCTCCAAAGTTTCTAGCTTTTGGTCACTTTGTGTTTGTAGTTTGAAAGTAACAGAACAATAATGTATACAAATGTGAGTTTTTGATATTTAAACTTCTATAGAATGAATGAATCAAACAAACTGGGTTTTTGAACGATAAAGTTGCAGAAATGTTTTTACTTATTTGAAAATCTGCGTTTTTTTAACCGGACAAGAACTTGAAGATGATGACTACTAAATTAAAGAGCATGAGAGGAAGCCTCATGTACTGACAGGCGTGGATGAGACCGATGATTTGGCCTTTGAGAGAGTTTCTTTTGCCGGTTTGGTGAAGTTCCGCGAGTGTCCATCCTTTCGGAGCTAGGAACCGGTCTTCGTTGAGGATAGCAAGCGCGTTTGCAAAGAGTAGCAATCCTTCCATTAGTGTCCAGAAGCCCATGATTCTTCTGTGACACACCAAAGATTGAGAGCGTTCAAGAGAATCCAATGGTGGAAACATATACAGTTTCTATGTATCTATCAATGGACATGAATCCAATTGTAATACCATACAAATGGTCAAGTGTAAGCCACGAAAATAGGCAAGGCAAGATCTTGATTCTAACACATGAATGAACACAAACCAATCACAATAGTATACTAAAAAGGATAAACTGGTTTCCTGTTTTTTCAGTGTTGTCCAGCAATTGACCTCACATAAGCAACTCCAAAATAGCAAGAAGCTAAGAACACTAAACATGGCTTTATCATAGGAAGGGTTCACAAAGTGTAAACATTGACCACATTATCATCTTAGATTTAAAAACTGGATCCTCATGCTTAGTTAGGTGGAGCAATTGAGATAATGAGTTATCATTCTATGTGAGGAAGATAGTAGATAAGCCTTAGAAACGATTAAACAAGACGATCCCATCAAATACTTAGTCTAAGAGAAATGTGAAAAAAGCTATAAGATGGACAAATGCATACCTTAGTAAAGGAAACTTGACGTTTTTAGCTCAAGTCTTGTTAGAATCTTGGCCTCAAGTATCTGCAGAGATCAGATAATACAGAGATTCAATCAAACAGTCTATATTCTAGCTTCAGTTCACGTAATGATTCAAGACATTAGAGTAATCTAAATTCTGTCTAAGATATACGATGAAATTGGCTCACATACAGATCATAACTACAATAATTTCATCGAACTTGGAAGATCCACGAATTTCTAGTAAAATTCAAGCAAACTGATTGATTTATTGATTGATCTCTCTCGAAACCAGCTTTTACCAGAATCGAGGAACGCTTTTCAAAAGATCGATCGAGTTTTTTCACTCAAACATGATCCGTTAAAAGCTCAAACGCCCAGAAAACTGAGTTGAATCAAGTCCGGGAAATCAGAAGGCGGAGAGAGAGACACTTACCGGTGAGTCGAAATCTACGGCGTTAAGAATCGAATTGAGGTTGAAGGTGAGATCTTGACGAAGCCTCCGATATGCTTTTCCACATTGGAACTCCTCTGCTAATGTAGAAAAGAGAGAAGAAAAAAAAAAAACCGGGTTTTTCCCCGGGTTGACCCGATTAGGAAATATTCGGGTCAGGACCCAAACCCGTGATTTTCAAATTAATAAATCAACAACTTAGGAGCTTGTAACAACAGGTTTTATGAAAGATGAGCAAGTAAACATTTTGAAATGTTCGTAGGGGACCAAAAATCATGTATAATCCATACTCAGAATGTACAATCAATTTTTTGAGGTCACTAATTACAAAAATTTGATGAAAGAATGAATGATGATTAGCCAAAAAAAAACAAAAATCAAGGATCAATCAAATCTCTCTATTGCTTAAACCCTGGGATGATCTCTAATCTCTCAAGAGTAGTCAAAAAAAAGAACAAAAAAATGCTATATATCTTTGATGCTCCTGTATGGTGAATCGATTCATCTACAGATTTGGCTGAGAGATCTTCCAAGAAACCGTCTTCTTCTTCCCTATATTGTACAAACAAGGCTACAAAAGTTGAAGTCAGTGTATGTGTTCTCGTGTACGTACATTCTTCTCTATCTTGACTCTGCTCTTTGGCTTGATTTCCAGAGTTGATCAGGCTGTGACTTGTTGTTACATATGCAATCTGGTTGTGGATTTGCATAGAAATTCTCTTCTAGCCGAGGGAACTCACCGGGAAGTCTCGCGTAAGGCGCTCCTATCCTGCCTCTATGTAATCTCTTCACCTCTGAAGAAAACTCACCCCAAGACATGATACCGTTGTCGAAATGATCAATCAGTCTAACAAAATTTAACCTGCCATTCACGGGGGACTCGAATATCAGTAAAAAGTTTCAAAGACTCTAAAAAGTAATGATAATAATGATTCAAACCTGTCTGGATTGATAGTCTTCTTAAACCCTTCGAATCTCCGGTGTCCTTGTACCGCCTTAGCCATATTCCCATCATATGTATACACAAAAACGTCGCTTTCGAGGGCCACAATGTAATCCAGCGCAGCTAGTCGGTTCTGGTATGGTTTAAAGGGATCTAACTCTTCTTGAGTAGCTAAAGTTGAATGAGAGAATACGTTTGGGTACTCTTCTCGGAAAGCATCCATACTGTTTCCTCCGTAGATTTCACCAGCAACTATGTATACAGTCGTGGAGGACGGATATCCCATTGCCTTTAGAAATATGGCTGCTTCTCGGGGAGACATTGGACAACCGCCTTGGATCCGTTTCTCTCTGCTGTCAATCTCTTTCTCCTTCCAATGTTTAACATTGTACCTCATGATTCTCAGCTCTTCAGCTTCTCCAGCTGTGAGATTGTGGCTGCAGCCTGTAAAGGCAAGCATATCTTTCTCGTATCTGCATTTCAAACAAACAATTTTTTCAACTAATCCGGTGTCAACGAAAAATAAAGTTGGATGCAAAAGGAACTATCACTCTACCTCAAGTGCAGAGCAATGAAGGGCTCACTATTGTTTCGTAACCGGTTAACCAGAACTTGCCCAAATTTCTCAATCTCCTTGGAGTAACCTAATGCCTGGTAATTAGCACGGCATCTTAGCCGTTGTATTGATGGTGGCAAACCATTGTTGGCCAGGCGTGAATCGGTGTGTGTGAACTTTACCACCTTATGCTTTTTCAACAACGGTAACATCTCGCTTCTGTAGTAACTAGCCTGCATTAAAACACGGAACTTTTTAACCACGAAAACCTGTTTGGGAATGATAAAGAGAAAAGCACAGACCTTGGACCAAGAAACAGGAGCCTTGAGGAGAGGTCTCATGGCAGCATACCGAGGAGGCAAGTACTCGACAATGTCAATGTCATCTTTCAATACGTTCATGAAGTGTCTCCAGTCAAAAATATCTTTGAAAGTGCTGCAAATTTACAAAGAATAGTTCTTCAAATTCCACATCTCTCTTTAGTTGAGGGTGAAGGATATCATGTTGTGTAGAGTAAATAAAATAAAAACCTCGGGTCAGTCCAGAAAGATTCATGGTCGAGGAGAGGAAGAACAAGAGTTGCATTCATTATCTTTGCTGCAGCAACCATGTCACATATCTACATTTGATATGAAAATCACCAAAGAAAGGTAAGAAAACCAGAGATCAAATGTACATAAAATCCTTGGACTCATGAACTCACCCCGGTTCTCATCTGATTCAATCCGCCATTCGCGTGTACTAGAAGATAACCGTTGGTTTTCCTACGCAGCCCTAAACCAGATACAATTTCAGAAAGAAAAAGAACCAAAAAAAAACTAGGAACTGAGACTCTAGTTTAAAGAATCATGAAATGCAAGTTACACAGCTTACTTGAACGGTTCCTGGGACGCGTCACACACTGGCGAAAATTCCCACTTTCAGGCTTCTGCCATATTTCCCGAATCTATTATAAACGTAGCCAAATCATCCATCAGAAGATCAAATACTGATTTATGATTAATACGTTGCAGAAACAGATTTAGATCACTCTCAATCTGCAAGACTAAAATTGTAAACTCAAACAAAAGCTAAATCTTAGTCAAAGTTCATAACTTACAGTCCTCCAAACAATAAATGCATTGCTTGGAACTTAAAGATAAAATATTGATTACAAAACCTTAAAGGAATTAATCAGTAAAGATCTTTCCTTTTAGTCTTCTCCAACAATCAAAGACTAACACCATTCACCAGATTTGACACAAAGAGACAAAATCTCAGGACTTTTTTTTTTTGGAATGAATGAATATTCAATCATTGGTCGGTTACAATAATAATAATAATAATACTAAGTTAAAGGATTCCAGCAATTTAGTAGTAGAAGGTCAATGGAAACTGTAGAAAATGGTGATTGGTGATACACACCAAACAAAACAAAGGCTGCACAAATCCATTTGACTATTTTGCTCGTCAAATTTCATATAACGAAATCTCAGAAAATGCAAACGAATTTTGATTGGTAAAAGCCAATATAATTAGTTAAATTAATCTACCAGTGACGCAATCAAATAGAGAATTCCATCTTGTCTCCTACGACCTCTACCTCACATTGGAACTTTTTTCCTATTAGAATTTTCCCGAGAAAGTGAAAGAACAGAGAGCTCGAGTTTCTGTTATAATTCCGATCTTTGATCGAAAACTCTTCAACAAAGCTAGGAAAATGGCAAATAAATGGTCTGAGTTTCGAGCAGAAAAGTCAGAACTTTTTTCCCTTCTGATTTTCTCGGGAAAAAAAAAACAGAGTAAATGTAAATCCATCACGCATTGGTAAAAAACAAGACTTTGATCAAATAACGAAACCAATTGCAGATTTGAGCTTCCTCGATTGTTCATCGATTCACCATGGTAACAAAAAAAATCCCAAACCCAGAGAAAAGTTTGTTCTTTTTTTCTCGTGAAAATCAAAATTTCTCAATGCAAATTGGTTGAGAAAACTCACGGGAAGCTTTTCAAGGACGAGCATTGGTTGAGCAGAAGCAACATTCTCAGTCATTGCACGTTGAGCCATAGACCAATCTTCATGTAAAGTCCGTACAACGACGAGCTCATTCAAATCCCTCCGATGCGCTTGGTCAACGACTCGACCACTCATGAGAGAAACTCTAAGAAAAAGCGAAGCCACAACGAGAATCATGAGAAGACCCAAGATCCGACGACCCACGTTTCTCCCCGAACAAAGCCCTTGACCCACAACAACCGTCGATCCACCACCGTCGCATAGAAACGGCAAACGCAGTTTACGGAGAAGAAGGTACCGAATCGTCGGATGATGATGATGATGGTAGTGATGATCGTGGTGGTAATGGGATCCGCTAGACGAAGAACCCATCGAGGAAGGTGAAGAACACGCGCCGCCTTGTAAAATGGTATCTCCGTCGTCTAAATCAGGAGAGACGGTGATGTTGACTGTGTTGCAGTAATCGGAGGAAATAGATGGTCGTTCGGAGGTGGTTTCTAAGGAATCTCCGACACGGCGGCGTGTGGTGGTGGGTCCAGTAGTGATTGGTGCAACGGCCAAAGGAGTCGCACCGGCCGCCGACATATCGCCGCCTGAGAAGCAAAATCAATATCGGAAAAGTGCCGAAGAAATGGAAATCAAAAAAATGATTTTATTTTTAGAGAGAGAAAAGGTTTGTTTTTTTTATTTTTTTGGTTATTTTGAGGGTTAGTGGTTGGCCATGTTATTGGGTTTTTTTCTTTCTTCTGTATTAGCCACCGTGATATTCGGCGAAGCTGAGAGGCGTCGAAGCTCTCTCTAATCTCTGTTTCGTATTTATATACAACACATATTTATGGTATGTGTGTGTGTGTATGTATGTATATATATATGGGAGTTGCGCTAATCATTTTTTCGGTTAATTTTGTACATTCTTTTATTTAATTATGGGTATTTCCACATACGAACCACTTTTCCATCCCTTATATATGCGGTGGAGATTGATTTTTTCTTTTATTTAACATGTTTTTTTTTTAATTTTAATGTATTACATTTTGATTTGATATATTTACATATTTAAAATAATTAAATGGTAAAACTAAATTTCTGAAATTTATATTATTGATAAAAATGATATTATTGATCTAAAAAATTAACAAAAAAAAAATCAACAACAATGTCTATAATAAAATCAAATAACTACATATTTCACATTTTTAGATATTATAATTAAAAAAAATTATATAAATAATTTATCAGCGTGTACGTGAAAAAATCACATAGTATATATTGCAAGGATATGTTACTAGTATAAAATTTTATTTTTTCTAGTGACAGAGATACACCCTATATTTTGTTTGAACTAAATTGGTATTTTTTTAGTTAAAAATGTGAATATCATTTAAAATTTAAATATTTTTTTAAGATTGATTAACAAAATGCATAAACCTATCTAATTGATTTCATGCAAAACAATGCACGTACAAACAACTTGAGATCGTTTTAACTAAATTGTGAATATTACATATTTAACTAGATTTAAATTTGTAAAACATGTATTATTAGGTTTATGTTATAAAATTAACTAAAATTTATAGAGATTTTTACCATGATACATAATTTTAATTGATTAATTAAATGGACGTGTTTTTGAAAAACTCTTTGATATGATTTTGGCTTTGATGATACCACATCGTAACTCCATGACCATCCCCTCTAGTAGTAATTACATTTATCGGTTTTAAATATTTTTCCAACCTTTGTCCTAACTCGCACGTAGATGTGGTAGAATGACCTTAATTCAGTTAAGTCCATTGTGAGTTACAATATTTAGGAGATATCTCACCTTACTTCATTTGTTTTATGAGTTGTGAATTGTTACCACAATTGTAGCTAATTTGGATCCCTTTCTCAATGCGGGGAAGATTGTTTTAACAAAATACTCATGTCGATTGTTTTAAAAAAATACTCATGTCATGTACTATATCATATTGGGATGGGATTGTTAAGATGTGGTTGAGTGATCGAAAAACAAATCCTTGGACACACGAAGGTGAAGACGTTTCCTCGTACATGTTGCATTATGGTTTTTATCTTATTTTCTTAATGAATGCGACATAGCTAGTTGTTTAATCTTATCTTTACATTGTCACTTGTGAAAAAATTAATTGGAATCGTGTAAACTTTACATGTGAGAAGGTTCAAATATTAAGAGTATAACTCTTAAAAGTGAAAACGACTTATTTGACCCGGATTATGATTAAGAGATTAGATAGTTTGCTGGAGGAATCATACTTATTTATGGTTCTCTGCCCAGTCAATCACATGTACTTCTTTAGTCGGGCAACTCGACCACACTATCGGCTGATAAAGAGCCTAGATAACATATGATCTCTACCCATTCAATGTTCCAATTTTTGTAAGATCTATTATTTGAACCAACCCAAAAATTAATAATTAAACAAACCAAATGACGATAAGAGATTCATTATGTATACTGTCGAGTTCCCATACTTTGTCAATAACGATTTATCGAGTATGAAAGTACATAGAATCAATGGCAAAAAGAAGTACAAAATGTGTATATACTTAAAAAAAAAAGATAATCACGATCACATATCTCCCTTCTCATTTTAAAAATCAATAAAAAAATTATGACAGAGTGATTACCCTCTAAATCTTTTGTTGTTGTTGTTAATGTTTTGATCGTTCTAATGCAATTACCTCACTTAGCACATGACACATGTGGAAACTCTCAACATGCATGTAATTGGAAACTCTCAACATGCATGTAATTGGAAACTTTTGTAATTAGAAACATATATGTGATACTTTGTGAATTATGAATTGAAAATGTGACATTTCGGATATTATCCCAATAAATAAATTCCAACTTAGTTGCTATCATTACATGTTTAAAATATTAATTTCTTCTTCCTTTTGGTGTTTATATTTCAGCTAATTAGGAATTGAAAACAGTTAAACACAGAATTAATTTGTATCATGTGGACCAAACCTTAGATTGCCGCCAATATGATTGGACACGTAACCCCTCAGCCTCCTATCTGATGCTACCACGTGGACACATTCCAAATCTTTTCCGGATCTCAAGCCGTTCGGCAAAACAATATTGAACTATTTTATTTGGTTTAACGTATAACTAGGATAATACTCAAACATATATATTCGAATTAATTTTTTTTTTTTAGGAATATCAAATAGGTATCACTCATAGATAAAAAAAATTGCATAAACGAACCAAAACAAAATTCATCAATTCGACTTTGAACCGAAATATATAATAATATGAATGGTACATAAATTAGATATTTAATTACCTTAAACAAACACTAATTTTACAAAATCTTACCGAATAAATAAAATTATTAAAAATTATTACTTTGTTTATGTATTTTATATATATTCAAAATTAATTAACTGATTTTAATCACATAATATTTGATCTAGTATTGCTCACATAGTTTTAGTTTTAGTATCATTTTATGTATGTCTCAAATTTTTAATTGGTAATACAAATTTTTCAAACAAAATCGAATAATGTTTTCTTATCTTAAATTTGTCTAGTTATGTATCAATTATTATTAAAGTATATTTTGAAATTTTTACATGTTTACAGTTTTCAAAAAGTAAATATGAAAAATAATTTAATTTTTTATATTAAATGGTGAGATGTAATATTAGATTTCGAAATAATTGTATTCAAATGTGTTTTTTTAACACTGGATTTTTATTATTATTCTATTACAAATTATGAGAATTGTTATATCGACGATTCTAAAACGGACAGGTCTACCACCTTGATCCACGTCAAACGATTCTACCTCGGCTCAAGTTAAAGATCTCCTGCAAGCTTGTCTCCATTAATCTGCATATATAATAATAAATCACAACTTCTGGGATTCGAACCCCAGACCTCTTGGTGTAAAAGTATTAATGAACCGTTGATCGACCATTGGACCAAGAGGGCTTTCTCAATTCAAATATGTTTGGTAATGAGTATTGACCAATAAAAAAAATAGTAATGCAAAATTCATCAACCCAAACTCGGACTAAATTATATAATTATGAATAATTTCAAAAAATTTATAATAAATATCTAAACTAAATTCGAACTATACGAAATCGAACCGAACTAACCGTAAATTACTAAATATATAGTTAGATTTGTTGTTAAAATCTAAAAAAAAAATTTAGTTGCTCACACAAATTTTTAAAAGCAAAAATAAATATTTATATATATCTTAAATGTATCTAATTATAGGGAAATTTTCAGAAATTCCACTTTTCAAAAATGCCACTTTTCAAAAATGTCATATTTTCAAAATCTTTGCAAAAATACCACTTTTTAAAAATTATTTTTTGTTATATCATTTATGTTTGGGTTAACTATGTTGTATAAGGGTTTAGTTTTGAGGGTTTAGAAGTTTTTAGGGGTCAAAACATTTTTTAGGCTTTATAATTTTAAGATTTAGGCTTTAAAATTTCATAATTAGTGTCATTTTTATAAATGTACAACTCATAGTGGTAATTTTGCAAAATAACAATCCAAAAGTGACATTTTTACAATTGTCTCCTAATTATATATGTAAAAAATATATATGAAAAATTGTTTTACATGCTCATAGACTTTCAAAAGATAATCAAATTAACTTTTATTTTATTTCAAAATTAATCAAAATTTGGAATTTATGTTTTTCTTAAAAAGTTTCAATTATATGATTTAAGTCTAGAATTTTTGAAATAATTAAGTTTTGGTAAGTTTAGGATTTCAAAATATTTTAATTTTGACAAGTTTATGATTATTTTAATGTGATTTGCAATTAGAGTAAAAGTAATTAAACTAAGTTAATTTGAAAATAAATGTATTTGGTAATAAGTATAGAATAATTAAATAAATAAAAAATAAAAATGATGAGAAAATTTGTGGTGAAGACACCTAAGTAAAATTAGTCTAGAATGTTTTTCTTTTAATATATAGGAGATTTTCAACTTAATGCAAATAAAATCGTGATTCTAAAAGTGTAATTAGATAAATAGGTAATGTTAATATATATTTTTAAATCTATTTAGAAATGTGATTGAGTATGGGATGATTGCAAAAATGCCACTTTTGGTGTGTATATTTGCAAAAGTGTTATTAGGGATTGTCCATTTGCAAAAATGCCACTAATTATGGATATTTAGAGGCTAAATCTTAAAATTCTAAAACCTAAAAAATGTTTTGACTCCTAAAAACCCTTTGTAACGCTTTGACCGCCGTCGAGCTATCGGTATGAAGGGGAAATCCTCATCCCCTCGAAAGAGATCCTCGTCTCTCAATAACATACAGGGGAAATCCTTATCCACTCAGGAGAAATCATCATCTCCTAATGGGCTCCACGCCCACTCTCGGCCTGTGGGCCCACCCCTGTCCGACGGTCGGTGCGTTAGTCCGGGAAACTCGAAAGACTTGTTTACTAACCCTGCAAATCACCACGTGATCTTTCCCCGTGTTTTGTCTTCACTCACACGGTACTGGAAATGACTTTCCAGTAGGTCACCCATCCTTAAATCTTTCCAGCCCAAGCACGCTTAACTCTGGAGTTCTCTCTGGATGTGTGATGGAAAAGATAAGTGCACTTTGGTGATATAGGTAGCCAAATCAATTCTCTTAACCCTCTCCGCATGCACCACATATTTCAGAAACTGGGATGTGACACCCTTAAACCCTCAAAACTAAACCCTAATACAATATAGTTAACCCAAACATAAATAATATCTCTTATATATTAATTGAGAAGTAATGTCACCACAAGAATCATTCTAACCAATTTTATTATGAGATTGCTTCACAAAAATATGCATGGCAAAAATAAATCAAAACAATATCTTTTATAAATTCTTTTTTAACTATGTTTATATTTTTTTCCATAAATAAATCAAAAAACATTTTAAATAATATTTTATACTAATATTTACGTTTTTCATTAAGAAAATGTTTTAATTTTTTTTCACAATAAAGTTTTAGAACACTTTTTCATATAAATATATTTTTACTGATATTTATAATAAAGACTTAACAAGTTTTTTAAAGAGATTTTACTATGTTTTGTGACAACAAAATTTCAAATTTATAAAAATAAATATATTTATTCTTAAAAAAAAAAAATTCTAACACAAGACAATTTGAGAATAACAAAATTATTTAAGATAAATCTCTTATACATTAATTGAGAAGTAATTTTCTCAAATTTTCTTATTTGTCACTACAACAATCATTCTAACCAATTTTATTATGACATGATTTTAAAAAAAATATGACATGGCAAAAATAAATCAAAAAAATATCTTTTATAAAAATTTCTTTAACTATGTTTATATTTTTTCCATAAATAAATCAAAAGACATTTAAAATAATATTTTATACTAATATTTACGTTTTTCATTAAAAAAATGTTTGAATTTTTTTTTCATAATAAAATTTTAGAACATTTTTTTATATAAATATATTTTTACTGATATTTATAATAAAGACTTAACAAGTTTTTTAAAGAGATTTTATTATGTTTTGTGACAAGAAAATTTTAAATTTATAAAAACAAATATATGTATTCTTAATAAAAAAATTTATAACACAAGACAATTTGAGAATAACAAAATTATTTAAGATAAATTGTATATAAATTTGTATATCTTTATATTAAATATAACTTTAAAAAAAAAATCAAAGGTTATATATTTTACATGCTAATATTTAAAAAGCTAATATTCAACTTTTATATTTTAAGAAAATTATATTAGCATTGTCATATTGTATGAAACGTTTAGTAAAAAAATACTATAAAAAGTTCAATATGAAATAAAAAAGATCAGACCATAGAAAATCTTTCAATGAATGAAATTGATTTCTAAATCATTTTTCTATAACAAAATATAAAAAAGTCTAAGAAACGTTAATCATAATAATAATAAAAATCAACAAAAATTTGGAAAACAAAACAAAAAGAAAACGTAGTGTACTTGGTTTATTTTGTATGAATAATTTATTATTATTTTTTGTTTACGAAAAGTTGCTCACATTAATCTTTTCATACTTCGATGTCGAATTCAGTTTTTATTCAAAATTCAATGTGAAGAAAATGATTTTTTTTTTAAAAGATGATCAAATAGGGAATTCAATCTTAAATGAGAGGAATCTCAATTTTGATAATATATTGCGCAGTCTAATATATTAAATTATTATATATTTTATTTGATATGTTTTCGTGTATAAAATAATGGATTGGTAAGACTAAACTTCCAAAAAATTATATTATTTACAAAAAAAATTACAACAATATATCAACAACAATGTCTCTAATAAAAAAAAAAAATTATAAATACAAGTTTTTTAAAAAAAGGTAAAATTGTAAAATTCAAAAAAAATAAAAATTATAAATAAATTATCCGCGTGTACGGAGGAGAGTCACCTAATAATAAGTAAATAATTTTGAAAAGATGGTATTTTCATAAATATTTTAAAAATGTGGCATTTTTAAAAAGTGACACTTCAGAAATGGTATATTTCAAAAAAAAATTTGATTGATTATGCCAGTTATTATTGTTTACCTTAACAAATTTGTTATAGTAGATATGATTTTGTTCCTTTACGCTGCCACAAATAAGTAGTGTACGAATATCTTATAAAATATGTTTAGAAACGTGAATGATTATGGTAGTTATTATTCTTTAACCTAAAATATTTGATATAGCACAGGGTTTGATTTTGTTCATATGTAATAGTGGTAGCACCAAAATCAGCATAATTATAACTAATTCATGAGATATATTTTTACAGGCTTGGTTTGTATGAGAAACTGGTTGAAATCAATAGATCAATTTTCAGAGCTGATTCAATACTACTCGGATCAATAGCAGTTGATGTATCACCCTGTTCTTTTATTTGTCGCTATCTCATGAAATTTGATTTAGTTTGCAGAGTAGTTATTTTGACCTTGAAGCATTAGTAAAATGAATTCATTATGTTTGGCTATAGTGATTGTATAAGGAAATTTTTTTGGATAGTAGAATAGTATGAGATAATTATTTTATATTTAATTATTAAAAAAGTGAGAAAATTGAGAGTTTACACATCATCAAAATAATCCTAAAATGATTTTCCTTTAATATAGAGAGGATATTATTTAATTTTACTTAATTTTCTATTCTAAATAAAAAAGAAAAATTAGATGGTATAATACTCATTAGTCATATAATTTATTATCTACCACCACATAAAAAAAAGAAAAGAAAACTAACACTCTGACAATGTAAAATTCTGATTTTGCCCTTATTGTACTTATGGTAAGTGATATATCTAATTTCCATGATTATTTCTTTTAATACATTCTCTCTCTCTTTTTTTTTAACATTAGATTTTTTATTATTTTTCTGTTACAAATTATGAGAATTGTTGACGATTCTACAATGGACAAGTCTGCCGGTTTGATCCATGCCAAACGATTTTACCTTGCCCCACGCTGAAGATCTCCTGCAAGATTGTCTCCATTAATCTGCATATATAATAATAAATCGTAACTTCTAGGATTCGAACTCCAGACCTTTTGGTGTAGAATCATTAATGAATCTTTAATCGGCCACTGGGCCAAGAGGGCTTCCACCATTTTTTTTTCTTATGTCTATAAAAATTGATCAAAGATAGTAAAATACAAACACATGACTAAATAACTAAATGTGGTCATTAGATAGTGACATATGTTATCATAATAATTAATTATGATATTAAATGGTTAATTATGCAATTTTATATAAAGAGTTGACTATATAAACAATTTTTTGAATGTATAATTAACTATTAAGAAAACAGTTTTTAGATAAATAGTATGCAACTTAAATAGTTAACTATGCAATCAACTATTTTCAAATGTATAATTAACTATTAAAAACATTAATTACAATATAGTCTACTATTTCTAAAACAATGTGTACGTACAATCATTCATATATGTTTAAACAATTGACTAAATTACAAGAATTTAGACATAATATATTGTGTGTATATTTGAATCATTCTTCTGTGTTTCCATAATGTCTGTCGTTTTTAAACCATATTTATGGGAAAAAAGAACAATTAATAATTACAGGGGTAAAATAATCAAATTTTCTTTTCTCTCTGTTATAAATCTAAATTTAATTCTGAACATATTATTCTCTTAATTATATACTATAAATGTAATATTAACCTAATTAACCCATGATAAAAAGAAGATTAGAGTAAAAAAATTGAATTATTTTTTAGAAATGCCACTTTTGAAGTCTCATTTTTAAATAAAGTCACATTTTCAAAAATTTTATAAAAATACTATTTTTAAAAAAAATTATTCATTATATTATTTATGTTTGGATTAACTATGTTGTATTAAAGTATAGTTTTGAGGGTTTAAGGTTTGTTAGTGGTTAAAATATTTTTTTAAGGTTTAGAATTTTAAAATTTATGTTTTAAAAATTCATAATTTATGGCATTTTTATAAATGAATAACCAAATATGATATTTTTTGCAAAGTGACATAGTAAAAGTGGTATTTTTGCAATTGCAAAAAAAAAATTTCCATTAAAGTGGAAAATAAAATAACAGATTAAAAATGCTAATAAAATTTGCAAAAATAAGAAGGCAACCCCATTCATCCTTATTTTTTTGTTATCATGTGTCTTATCAGTTTTTTTGTTGTTGCATATCCCAGCATTGTAACATGAATTTTAAAAAAAAAATGTTGTAAATAAAAGTTCAGTTATTCTTCAAAATTCTCCTTAACTTTTTTTTTTGTTTTTTTCAACATTCTTCTTAACAAGCGTTAAATTATAATTTTGAATAACTCATTTTTTCTAAAGTGTTCATTTTATATTCTATAGTTTTTGTTCAAAACTATATATACTTTCCGTAAATGGCCTTTTTTTTATTAATCAGATTTGCAATTAAACTGTCAAATTAACATATTATTACCATATCTTAATATATATATATTTTTTTTGATAATTTTAAGTTTTTAACCGTAATGTTTTTAATTATACTATTATATTTTTCAATGTTGATTTTTTTTCTATATACTTCTGTATTTTAAACGTAAGGTACAATATTTAGGGAATTTCCGTTATTTAAAACTCACCAAAACCCTAACAAAAGTCCTTTTCTTCCTCCACTCCTAATTCCACACACTGCGACGAGAAGACATGGAGACGGAGACGGACCAACAAATCTACGAGATCGATGTCGGAAATCTCCTTGCTTTCAATCCCAATCACAGCTTCCCATCTACTCCTCCTTCAAGGTTCGTCTTTCTCTGCTTCATCATCTTATCTTTGTCAAGCTTGTGTTCAGTTCCATGGCGGCGGCGGCTTGATTTTTGGTTTTGTTTTAGGGTTTTCTGCTTTCCTTTTGTCTCAATTTAAGTGATTCGAGTTGGGTTTATGTTCTTACTTGTTGTAAATCTTTCGAATTCGTTTGCTAATTGATTTGAGAAGTAAAGTATACATTTTTCGTAAGAGTGATATTATCAAAAGCTTTTGTTGAAAGACTGTTCTGTTTCTTTTGTTGATGATTGTTTCTCCAATTTATTATTATAGGGATGAGCTTGTGAAGGAGTGCATTACGGAAGGAACAAAGCTTGTTCAGGCAATAGCTAATACACTTTTCAACTTTCCTTCTACTGAAACTAGTGATGGTCCTCTTGTCCATTTGCCTCCGCCTATAACCAAACTTCCTAGAGAGAAACATGTATGAGTTTTTGAACTTTGCAAAATGAATTAGCATGTGTACGAGTGTGAACGAGTGTTACAACAGATCTAGATTCTTTTAATCGCCTTATCTCTTAGATATACTATAAGCATGCTGATCTTCTTCCTTTTTTTTCCCAGCTTCCGAGGCCTAAGCCTCCTACAAAGTGGGAAGAATTTGCTCTTAAGAGAGGTAAAGCTTATTGAGAATTTGTTTTGAGGATTGCAAGCTTGATTTTGCTATTTGCTCTATGTTTTTAAGATAATAATGTTTATTTTGTTTGAAATTGTTCTTGGTACTGTTTCTTAGGCATACAGAATCGCAAGAAGGACAAGATTGTATTTGATGAACAAACAGATCAATTTAAGCGTCGCCATGGTTACGATCGTGTTAATGATGATAATGATATTCCCATTATTGAGGCAAAGGAAACAGATGGTAGGTCTTGTGAAAAAAAAAAAACTTTCTTATCTTTGCTTTTTCAGTACTAAGATTATGTTACTGGTTTCTTAAATAGGCATATATGCAGTTGTTGTGGCTATACAGTGTTGTAATCTAATCTCTTTTGGATAACTGCAGAACCAGGAGTCGATCCTTTCGCCAAGAGACTGGATGATAAAAAGAAGAGAGTTGGAAAGCAAGAAAAGAATCGACTACAGAATTTGAGGACAGCGGAAAAAGCTGGTGCTTTACCGAGGTATAACAACTTCTTTGATTGGTATCGCAAATGTTTTTCTTTTATAAGTTTGATCTGATTATTTGCTGGTTTTTGTCAATGCATATATTTAGCTTTTGGTTTGAGCTATTGTTTTTTAATATGCAACACCGGTATCATACCACGAGTTTCATGGTTTTGATTATTGAAGATCTAAATGAGTCTACATTATTTGCAGCCATGTCCAACTTGCTGCAACCGCATTGCCAATATCAGGCACAAAAGCTCAGCCAAAGAAAATTGGAAAGGAGGCACTTGGAGATGTAGCAGGTTTAGCCGCCACTTCAACCGCTAGTGGTGGAAAGTTCGATAAAAAGTTGCCTGGAGAAAAACCTCCAAAGAAGCAAGGCAAACATCACAAGGTAATCCAGCAATCTTTATACCTCCTTGAGTCAATTTGTCGATAAGTAAATGAGGTTTTCTAATTTGTGGGAGGGTTTTTGCAGTATTTACCGGTTGTAGGAAAAAAGCGTGGGGCGGTTGACCAGGAAAAAGAACAGACAAACAATGTACTTAGCAAGATACTCTCCAAGCATTCACATGAGATCCTCAATGTTGGCAAGGTAAAACCAAAAAACTTCTCAGCTTTGGTTTCTTGCCTCGAGTTTTTTCTTTCTGAGTTAATCCGTTGCTTATAATATGATTTATAGGCTATAAACATGTACAACGTGAAGAAGGAGAAAAAGAAGTCAGGAAGATCAGATAAATTGAAACCAAAAAGAGACATCACCAAGAAGTCTGCAAACAAAGCCAAGTGAAGAAAGAGACTTCTCCTTGTCTTATTTACTTCTCTGTCTCTCTCATAACAATATATTACTACAAATTTTGTGTTTCATTTGCTCCCTATCTGTTAAGGAAATACTCTACATTTTACATTACAATTTAATCTTCCTGAATTCATTGCACCAGAACACAGTTTGAAGCTACCAAGTATTTGGCCATCATAAAAAATAATATGCACACAACACATTTATTGCTCTGTTTACAAGTAACATCTCTGTTTCTTACGTTCAAGTAGAGAAGATCAAAGAAAAACTCTGGTTATTCAAACCTTTAACCACTCAAGACAAGGACACAAACCCCAGCAGAACCTAGCTGGGTAGTAATCTTTCAAGTATATCTCCTTACCGAAACCGATGATGTAAAAGCTGAAGGCTTTCCCACGATCTTCCATGGTGACGCGTGTTACAGGCACAACAGATATAGAATGTCTTTCGCAGACCACATTCGCCGTTGGTGGAACCTCAGCTCTCAACGAGATGACTTCTGAGGAGAATTTGTTGAGGAAATATGAGTCTGCAAAGTAAGCCGGTGTACACTGGTAAGCTTGTGTGTTGCAAAGCTGCACTCCTTCTGCTCTGTGAAATACTTCTTCTGGTACTGAACCAGCTCCTCTCGTTGCACTCACCTTTCGCTTTGACAGAGTCTTCCTGTTAAAACCCCGAAAATTAAAAATCAAATCTTCCAATTGCCACTAGAAGCCATTTGTTGTTAAGAGTTGTAAAACTCACCATCTTATAACTGCGTTACTGCTTGTCAGAAGAGAACCAGTACCGTGACAAGTCTGACATTTGATTAACCCGCGAGATTGGCAATTCGGGCAAGGAAGCTTTCCCTTACCGTTACAACCTGTGCATCTGTGGAGAAAAGAAGGTTTTCTGTAAATAGAAGCCACAATTTGCGACGATCAAAGTGAAAGTTAAGGTTTTGAAATGAACTCTACATTGTGTCGGATCCATCCTTATGAGCAAGCAAACCTCTCCCGTAGCAAGCAGAGCACTTCATCATCTGATTCTCCTTATAAAATCCGGGCTCTCCATCAGCATTGCACGTTGGACATACTACTTCTCCTCTTCCTGTACAGCCTGTAGATCAATCATACATGAAGCCTCATCAGTATCTACACTAAAACATTTCTTATTATTGTAACGATTTAGGGACACAAAAGTTGTTACCCGTGCACTTCTCAACAGTCTCAGAGTTAGGAACCGGGACTTGAGTTTCTTTATAGGGAACAAACAGAGTAGGAAACTGCGATCTAAGATCCAATTGCCATAACTCCGGTTCAGATCCATGCTTCTTTCCATTGAAACTTCCGCCAGTGAAAGGCACAGTCTGTGTCAAAGCTTCTCTTTCCTCAATGAAAGTGTCAAGAGTTCCGACGTAAACATTGCAGTCTTCGACAGAATGAATCTTCCACGTACGAGCAGGACGGCTTCCCCAACAGCAACGATGCCCAATATGATCAATAAGCAGCTCTCTTATTTCAATCTCATCAAGAATCTGCCTGAATTATACATAAGTTCAGACTTCAGAACACAGAGGGAAATAACTCTTAAGCCACAAAATCTTTGCATATTCTAAGTAGCAGGAACCATTTTCACTGGACTTACCTTTGCAATTCATGACTTGCTCCAGATGCACTCGGATAACCAATAGCTTGCGCTGTGAAAATGCCGAAAAGAAATCAGAAACTTTCACATTTGGAGGATCAAAATCAAAAAGCTAGAGGAAACAAAATGTATTAGATCAACTTAATCACCATTAAAATCAAAACTTTATATAGAGTTTCAGTAACCGAAACGTCTCTTTCTAAGGCCAATACAAGACTTCAAGGATCTAGAAAAAGAGAGAAGAAGCAAAAAGCTATGCAAAACTCGCATGAAATGATAAAAGTTTCACATTTGGAGGATCAAAATCAAAAGCTAGAGGAAAAAGAATGTATTAGATCAAAATTCTAAATTTCAAGGCCAAGTTTCAAGGATCAGAAAAAGATGGAACGAAACTTACGAGTGGGTAACGAAACAGGGGACGTTAAAACTGGAGGGTAAAGAGACGGTGGATCGGAAACAGCTGAAGCAGAACGGATTTCCTCGACGGTAACGCCAGGTCCGGCGAAAGCGTTACGAGCAGAAGAGCTATTTCTCTGTAGGTACTGGTACGAATCCCATCTCTCGGAATCCTTCGTTTTCTCTGAACCCAATAGAGAGGATGAATTTCAAAGGAGATATATACAGAGAGGAGAGGAGATCAAAGGTTACCTGAAAGCAGAGGCTTATCCATAGATTACGAATCTCTCTGCCTCTCAGGAACAGATGAGATGATAAATTAGAGATTTTTCTTAGAGAATGAGGCAAACCCAAGTCAAATTCGATCTTCTTCTTCTTCTTCTTCACGTGAAATTTGAGTTTTTTCTGGTCGGATCGGGTTGAATGGATCGGGTCCGGTTTGAGCCGGTTCACTTTCATTCATGCCACGTGTGTGTGTGTGTGTGATACGGTTGAGGATTTCAACCACTTTTGTGATTTTGTAAGTACGGAGAAATTATTTATTGCGCGTATGGTATGGGTCAAGTCTTTAAGATAACAAACAACCAAACGAGGCATATATGACATTCACACATGGACTTAGCTTTAATCCGTTTCACATGCCAACAAATCTTTTTTCATATCACGAAATATGTTTTAAGAGATTATGTTTGGCAAAAACATGTTATCAAGAAAAATCTTAAGAGAAAAACACAAAGACACGTATACTACACAAAGTAAATGGATACAATCATCATCGACTATTCTTCTTGTCTATAATAAATTAGATAGTGCAAAATCATAATAAACACGATCTATTTTTAATAGAATGACACTTAATCATTAAATTGATGACATATATAGTGTTGTTGGTAAAAGCCAAATAGCACTAAGCCGATTTCTACTCGCGTCCACATTTGAATTTTCCACACTCTCTCTCTCCCACTCACGCCTTTGCACATTTCTCAATCTTTCATGGCGGATTCTCTCTTCACTCGTGTGAATCTCTTACTCTTATAAAAGATCCCTAATCTCTTTCTTCTTCCTTTCAATCTTTCAACAACCATGGCTTTTTTCTCAGTGTCACTACTACTTGTTCTTCTTCTTCTAGCTGGAGCGGTGTATTCGTCGTCTTCTGAGTACTTAATCGGAGTCGGAAGCTACGACATTACTGGTCCTGCCGCCGATGTAAACATGATGGGATACGCAAACTCCGATCAAATCGCGTCTGGGATTCATTTCCGTTTACGAGCTCGGGCTTTCATCGTCTCTGATCCCCAAGGTAACCGCGTCGCGTTTGTCAATCTAGACGCCTGTATGGCCTCTCAGATCGTCACTATCAAACTCCTCCAACGACTCAAAGCAAGGTACCCTCACTTTCTTGAATTTTTAATCTCATTTAAGCATTAGGAATTTTCACTAATCCATGATAATGTTACTTAGGCCTGCCCATATGCTTAAATTAATTTTCAAGTGGTTTGAATTACAGATATGGTGATGTTTACACAGAGAAGAATGTAGCCATAAGTGGGATTCATACGCATGCTGGACCAGGAGGATATCTTCAATATGTCACATATATTGTGACGTCTCTTGGATTTGTTCGTCAATCTTTTGACGTACTTGTTGATGGTATTGAGCAAAGCATTATCCAAGCTCACCAAACTCTACGTCCTGGTTCTCTTCTTGTAAACAAAGGGGATCTTTTGGATGCTGGTGTGAATCGGAGTCCGAGTTCTTATCTCAACAATCCTGCAGCTGAGAGGACTAAATATAAGTATAATGTTGATAAAGAAATGACATTGCTTAAGTTTGTTGATTCGGAATTGGGACCTATTGGAAGTTTTAATTGGTTTGCTACTCATGGGACTTCTATGAGCCGGACTAACTCGTTGATAAGTGGTGATAACAAAGGCGCTGCAGCGCGTTTCATGGAAGATTGGTTTGAGGCGAATGGTCAGAAGAAGAATTCAGATAGCTCGAGACAAATCCCTCGGCGTGTATCAACTATTGTTTCTGATTTGAGCAGAAACCGTGAGTCGAATCGTTTCCTTGAGTTACATTTTGTGACAAGGAATTTGCAGACTGATCAGGATGAAAGTTTATGGTTTTTTTTCAGATAGTAGACTTTTGGATATTGCAGATTCTTTCAAGTCATCTAGAGGACAGCGTGTGGCGAATGCTAAAATCCGAGTAAGAAAGGGTTCGAAGCGTACATTCGTCTCTGCATTCTGTCAATCAAACTGTGGTGATGTGAGTCCAAATACTCTTGGAGCGTTTTGCATTGACACTGGATTGCCTTGTGATTTCAATCACAGTACCTGCGACGGGAAGAACGAATTGTGCTATGGCCGTGGCCCTGGGTATTTCATGATCTCTTATGTATTTCTCTGTGTCCAAGTCCTATCTTTTGTACATTCTGATTGGTGTTTTGTTTTATTTATGCAGGTACCCTGATGAATTTGAGAGTACACGTATAATTGGAGAAAAGCAATTCAAAATGGCAGTGGAACTATTCAACAAAGCTACCGAGAAGCTAGAGGGGAAAATCGGTTACCAACATGCGTATATAGATTTCTCAAATCTTGAAGTCACGGTTCCTAAAGCAGGCGGCGGCTCTGAGACGATTAAAACATGTCCAGCTGCAATGGGGTTTGGTTTTGCTGCTGGAACAACTGATGGTCCAGGTGCTTTCGATTTCAAACAAGGAGATGATCAGGTAATTTAGCAAGTTGTTATTTCTCTCTCTCAAGTTGAACATAAATAATCTGCTTCCTCATTTTTTTTTAAGGGTAATGCCTTTTGGAGATTAGTGAGGAATGTGTTAAGAACTCCAGGTCCTGAACAAGTCCAATGCCAAAAACCAAAACCCATTTTACTTGACACCGGTGAGATGAAGACACCATACGACTGGGCGGTGAGTGGTTCTTAATATCCTCTGTTTCTTGAAACCAGTTTATAAGATTTTTGAAATCATACTTGTATTGACTATTTCATAATTGCGTGAACCGGCAGCCTTCGATTCTTCCGATTCAGATACTTCGCATTGGTCAATTAGTCATACTCAGTGTTCCCGGAGGTAACTCAACGAGACTCTCTCTCTCTCTCTTCCTTATACGTTCTCAATAACGCAATCATGTTAATTACAAAGTAGACGCATCAAGCTAGCTAAAACGCTGATTTATAAATCTATTATTGGAAACCAGAGTTCACAACAATGGCTGGAAGGCGTCTCCGTGATGCCGTCAAGTCTTATCTCATCTCTTTGGACAACAAAGAATTTGGCAACAACCTCCATGTCGTAATCGCAGGTCTCACCAACACGTATTCTCAATACATCACCACTTATGAAGAGTACGAGGTTCAAAGATACGAGGTTCGTAAACAAAGCTCTCTTTTTGACTCAGCTCTATTTACAAATCATGCCACTTGTGCTTGAAAGTTCACTTTTCTTTTTCAGGGAGCTTCAACGCTATACGGACCACACACACTCACTGCCTATATACAAGAGTTTAAGAAACTAGCCACAGCTTTAGTCAACGGTCAAACACTCCCACGTGGGCCCCAACCACCTGACCTTCTAGACAAACAGATCAGTTTACTATCACCTGTGGTCGTTGACTCTACTCCTCTAGGAGTCAGCTTCGGTGACGTCAAAGCCGATGTTCCTCCAAAGTCAACGTTCAGGAGAGGTCAACAAGTCAACGCCACGTTCTGGTCGGGATGTCCTCGAAACGATCTGATGACGGAAGGATCTTTCGCGGTGGTGGAGACGTTGCGCGACGGAGGGAAGTGGGTTCCAGTGTACGACGACGATGACTTCAGTCTCAAGTTTAAGTGGTCGAGACCGGAAAAACTGAGCCCGGAGAGCCACGCCACGGTGGAGTGGAGGATACCGGCATCCGCGGTTGCCGGAGTTTACAGAATAAGACATTACGGAGCTTCTAAGTCTCTGTTTGGTTCCATTAGTAGCTTCTCTGGTTCTTCTAGCGCTTTTGTAGTTGTATGACCAAAATATAACATGTACCTGGAGCGTTATGAAAAGAAAATTTGAGATTTTACAAATATAATGAAGAAAAGAGTTACGCAAAGAACCACTTAGATGATGTAATTGGCAATGAAAGCAAGCAACAAAATGGAGTCACTATTTGGTGTTACACACAACTTTGGAGAAACAACTCCACCTTTCATTTAATTTACACACTTTCTCTTGTGAGTTTTAGTTACAATCAACACAAAAAATCTCCATGCTGAGCAAAATGAAATCTCGCCGTTGAGTCCTTAAGCTAGGAGACTCCTTGGAAAGGCATTTTAAGAGTATCGAAAATAGCATTCTGTGAAAACGTCTTCCTAAATCTCTCCAGCAATTCTCCTCCATCATTTGCCTGAGCCGCTGCATCAGCCGCTTCCTTTGCCATTCCAATACGAGCATAAGCCTGAGACGCCACAAAAATAGAACTCACATTAAAGGATTTGATAATCATTATAAAACATTGAACCCAAGAGTGTATGTATGTTATATGCAGAACAGACCTCGCCTCTTTCCACAAGATCTGACAGTTTGGGGATGTATTTTAGAGCTTCCGCTTTCTCATCAGCATCGATGCATGCCTCCACAAATGGACGGAACCCTTTATGATATTTACCAGTTAAAACACGAGTTAAACCGAAAGAATTTGCTTGTCCTCAAGCTTTAATATCAAATGGATGCAATTAATAACTAACAAAGAAACGTTTTAACCATTAGGGAAACTTCACTATCATAAGCCGTAATATTTACCAGTTGGTGGTCTCTTCTCCTTTGAAAACTTTTCCAGTGCTTCCCAGTCTTTAATTGTAGCTAGAGCAAATGCTTTCAGAAAGTACCATCTTTTATCAGAAACCTGAAAATTCAATAGATACCGTGGTGAAGATGACGTTCTTACGGTCATACACAGCAGAAAAGGGAAAAAATCCAGTTAGACCTTGAATTCTGACTTCACTTTCATTGCAGCGCGATTGTTACCCAGGACAATACATGTACGTATAGTATCATTGATGCTTGAATCAACAAAGATAGCCTGCTTCGTACTAACTTCTAGCTCATGCTGTATCCTATAACATGTCGCGAATAAAACAACAGATACGAGGAAAGAGACCATGAGATGAAGAAAAAATAATAGACTGACAACCAAGTTCCAGTACCGAGAGGGTAGGGTGCCCTAGTAAAAAGAACATACTGGCTTACAATCTATTACCTCAGGAGTTTTGCGTGCTCCTCAGCAGCCTTAGACTCGAAAGTGTGTTCCTTTGTCTGAGAAAAAAGGTTGCTGGCTTTCTCTATTAGTTTTATGCGTGGACCTTGCAGTGGAGATCCTTTGCTAGCCATCGGGTTTTTCCCCATATCCCATGATTCTTTCCATAAAAGAAAAGCTACCTCCTGCAGTAGGCACATAGATCCAAGCTCAACAACACTTATATGTACTCTGAGCATTTATTTAATAGTCAACTTCAGCATTTACAGGGAAAACATATCCAACTAATTGGCCTAACTTAGCTTCTGACCTAAGAGGATAAATCAAGGGAAAGACTTGATCATGAAACGTACTTGAATCTGACCGGTAGATAAGAAGAAATCCTTCAAGAATTCATGTTTATGGCATCTACAACACGGAAATTTTCACAATACTGTTAGATACTTACGAAATAACATCGGCTACAACTGCTTGGTTAAACCAAGCATGCTAGATAGAAGATTTACCTACCGTGCATAGGCTATAAATAAATCACGTGCCAAAACTCTGCCCTGTATCATCGCGAAGAATTCCAACGGAGGCCTCTGGTCAACCCCACAAAATAGCAACAGTTAGTTCTTGTTTGTTAGCAAAATATACATATAACATATTAAGTGTTGGAAGTATAATATCACAAATAAAAACAGTAATACACCTTTTGCCATATATGAAATATAACCAGATACACCAGGTCGGTGTCACCACTTTCAGTTGCTTTAATTAAAGCTGTGTCTTCCTCCCCAATGCTTAATAAAAGAGGAACCTGTAATTGCAGAAATTCAGTTTTTACACAAATTAATACACCAGAAACAGGATAGTTTTACTTCTACATTACATTTCTGCTGGTGAGAATCTGAAAGAGATATGTTCACTTAGATAGACAAACCTGTTTAGTGGAGCGTGGTTCATGTTCAACCAGCATTGCAGCTAACTTTCGACGGCCACAGTTATCTGCATGAGTGGCCACTGCAGCATAAGATATCCCTTTGCATAGTTGGAGCTGAAATTCAATGAACACCGTTCCTTCTAAGTCTATGTGTTTCCTCCATATATATATTAGCAGACACTAATATAAACTAGAATTTGAACCTTATCAAGTAAAATTTCAAGAAGATGAGCATCTGGAGTTGATGGTGAAGCAGTTATCTTTGCACACGCCCAATGCATTATCACCACTTCCTATACGACACAAATAATAGAAAATCATAATCACCCTAAGGCAAGATAGAAAATGGAGCGTAAATATAGAATAGTATCTGACTTACTTTATTCATTCCTAAGTACTCAGATATCCGCAGAGCAAGAAGGTGGCAATGAGCATTAATTAGGCGACTAATCAAAACTACCGGTGTCAGTAACTGCAGGCCAAATAAATTTCATGAGAAAGTGTAGCTACAAAGCACTTTCTTTGTAGAGAAAATTATAAAATTACAAAGACCTTGTACTGCTGAATGCTTAGAGGTATGCCAATATCGGGATCACGAACGGCGTTTAGAACACGTAAAGTTCTACAAGTCTCTTGGACACGCTCACGCTGAAAATTACTGTCGCAGCAAACTGAGTGTCAGTCTCAGAAGTTAGATTACTGAATCTCAATCATTTAGACTTACCTGCAGAAAGCTTGTCCATAACTTGCTGCTCGTAACAGAGCCCTCTGACGAGATACATCAAATTCATGGCCAGCAGCATCAATACAGGCTTCAACAGCCTCAGACAGTGACGAACGAATTAATCTCAAATTTTCATCCGCCTGACAGCAGAAAAGCAAATCAACTTCATCACCCAGAACTAGGACTAGTAATCGTAAGCTATTTTTCTCAACTCATTCCACTTGTTGTCTAGAGTAATAAACCTACCTTAGCACTTCGCCTGTCAAAATGATCCAAAGCATCATATAGCAAAGCTGCAGGTGATGTGCTACCAATCTTAAAGATTGACTCAGTAGAATCAGGTACTCTTTGCAGAAATTCAAGGCTCGTGTTAGATAATATTCTCACTCCATCGCATTCTGGGATAAGAATTACAGGTTCATCATAGAAATAGTGAACTGGATCTCCTAAAGGACCCACCATCATTAACTCCTCATCCCAATAGAGCAGCACACTATCCATTCCACACCAAGCCATTTGCTGCGGAGGAAGGGCTGACTAGAAAAAGTATGCGAGTAAAGACACGGTTAAGATACCACATTATAAAGCAACTATAATCAATCCATCGCATTATACAGCCCTAAAAGAAAGAACCAAGCATCTCAAAAGGCAATGATGCATATACCTCACAACTGTAATCAATAGCAATTTTCTTTGATTCCATGCCAACTACAACAACCCGACCATCATGAGTGAAGAGTGTTAGAAATTTCCCATTAGGTGATACAATCATCTTCTGCACCGGTCCAATCAAATTCCCATAATCATCATTCTGCATCTCAGAGTCTTCAACACTAGGCTCATCGAACCTAATAGTTTGCGCCTCGTCCTCATCCACGACATAAATCTGGTCACCAACCGCCACCAAAACCTCAACATTCCCAGACATGGTGTACTGAGGTTCCCTCACAGCCAAGCAAGTTGGCTGCAGCATATCGTCTTCTGTTAAACCCGGGACATGAGCCAACTTATAAGGCTTCATCGTCTTAAAATCGGAAATACAAAACAACTCCCCTCCTTCTGTCAAGCAAACAACACCATTTCCCCAGAAGACACACTCAACCACATTCTGCTCAAAGCATTCCTTCCCCATTGTCATATTAGGCTCGATGAGCTCAGCGAGGATGTTGTAACGATAAATCGTCCCATCTTGGACAATAGAGATTAGTGTCTGATCATCAGACCAGGACATTCCGATGAGTCGACCACCAGGGTGTTTCCAGACAGTCTCAGAGAGGAGTATACCAGCTGAGTTAAAGATTCTGAGCTTTCTTAGTGCAGATTCAGCATATAGTTGGACAATCTTAGAGTCATCTCTAATGACTGCAATTGGACCACCAAAAGAAGCACAAGCAACCTTGTTCCGACTCAAATCTACATGTTTCCATCTCATTTGGTATATCTCAGGCTTCCTGTAATATCGATTATAGAGAAGCTGCCATTCCGCAGCAACAGACACGTTCGCCATCTTGTTTCGTCAGGACACAGAAAGCCAATCAATGAATTAGGGAACACAAAGACAGAAACACGAAACCTATGAAGCTATAATAACCCTTGTGGATCGAGTAAATCACGAAATCGAAGCAAAACGCCTCTAACATGAAGCTGCAAGAGGGGACAAGAATTTTACTTTTAGAAACGAAATCGACGATTGGTCTTAGAGAGAAATCGAAGGACTCATCGGCCGAGACGACGGAGTTTGTTTGAGAGAGATCGGAGCGCAGACCCGGTGATGAACATCAAGCAAACCACGATCCTGTTTTCTTCAATTAAATTAGCATTTATTTTGTTTTTAATTGTACTGTAATTTAAATTTATTTTCTGACTTCAGAACTCAAATAGATAGCACTGCAAATTTTTTGTTTGTTTGTTTGTGTGGCCATAAGCTAAGCTTGAGCATATTAATGTTAGACCAAATATTTGTTAATGCTTTTATATCCGAGAATATGAAATCTAGTTTTGGAAAATTCAATTGACAACAAAAATTAAACCTTTTATTTTATTTTTCTTGGTGAATTTTAAACCTTTATTGTTAGTGCAAGTATTACCGTCGTCATAAATCCATATATCAACGTAAAATTAGCTTAGTAAGACATTGGACAATATTAATACGAAACTAAACAATATTTGTGAGGATTCGACAGCTACATTACGAGAATACGATCACTGAGATACCTCTTTATGTTTGCATCAACACATACACAAAAGAGTTAATAAAATTACAGTGTCTCTATTAATATAAGTCAACGGCATTCAAGTAAAGAAACGAGGCAGATATTTCATGGTCTACTGAAGCAAATCATAACCATGGTTACTGAAAACAAGCCTAACAACATTCTTCTTCTTCCGTCTAAGTTTAGCCCAAATATTGCAAAACTCAGCTCCAAACTCGGCAATCTGTATATACCCTTCTTTCCCATTCTGGAAAAAACACAAAATGCCCAAATACATCAAGATCAGAATACAATTTGAGTTCTGGTTTTCAAGAAACACCAATTCTTGTATACTAGTGAAGACTCTAAATCAAACGACATTTTTTACCTCTTGCTCGTGTTTGTAGACGATGATTGGCTGTTTATATCGCTTGGAAAGAACCTGTTGGAAAGCAACAAAAACTTCACTTTTTAAATATTGTTTCTCTATGATGGGAGATTTTTGAGTTTACAATGTATGAGAGAGAACTCACTAGTAGCTCGGATCTCCCTCCCAAGAAATCGTGTCCTCCAATCCGCTCGCAATAGCTGAAAGAAAAAAAATGTTTATGTCATTAGAGAAACAAAGTGATTTAGCTGGAAAAGAGATTGGAAGAGAGTCATGGATTCTTAAGACTCACCGTGTCGCCAGAGGCTCATCTTCCAATGTGATAGCCAATAAAGCTTCTTTGTACGTCTTCTCTTCTATTGGTTCATTGCATATAGCCTCTTTCACAGCCTTTCGTAATTCGTCTGTGGAAGAAATGTAAGTTTTTGCCACACAGAAACAATAAACACTCAAACGGACGGACAGACCAGTAAAGCCACAAAACATTTCCGTAGATAACGATTTACCAGCACAAACTTAGAAGAAAAAAAAAAAAAACACAGCGAGCTTAACATAGTTCAATCTCTTGAGTCTTGATTTCTCAAGAACACTCGATAAACATCAGGTTAAGTAAACCTTACCATGGAGGTGGTGATCCCACTTATAGGGTCAAATCAAATATGTTCTAAGAAGAAAGATCTGAAAAATCAATTCCTAAGTAGCATACCAAATCCCATCAATGGAACTAACATTTTCGAGAAAAAAGAGACATCTAAGTCATACAGGTCACATGAGAATACAAGTTACCTGCTGAAGGTTTCTCTTGCTTAGGGTCACCATTGTTAAAAGCCATACCTTTCGCCTAATTTACATAGAAAAATTACACAATTTCTTCACAAATAAACCCAAACAAGAACATAGAACAAGAGCAGAATCTACAATACCAGTGCTTGAAATAGACTCCGACTATCCTGAGTAACTTCATCCTTAGTAGTGACCTTAGTGAAGAACTCAACCTTTTTCGCTTTCCGAAACCGATCACTAGAGATTGAATATTATAGGAACAGTAAAGATTCAAAAAGTACAAAAACAAAAAAAAATCGCAGATTAGGATTTGAATTTATGGATTAAAGTGCAGAGAAAATGGGAAATCCACCTGTTGTAGGTGTGGGCAAAGAACAGATAGCTATTGCCCTGCGTGGTGCTTAACGAAGTGGAGGACAAGGAATCTGAAACAGAACAAGTAGAAGTGGAAACAAGCTCGAACCTAGCGAAACCATGTCTTAGCTGCTCAAGAATTTTACCTGCGCCATTGAAAACATTGATGATGTATGTATATTGTTCGAATCTATAAGGAGAAGAATGTGCAGAGAAATGAAGTATTACTGTTGCTAGGTTTGAGCTCCTCCATGGAATGAATCTATCGAAGAAACGATGGAAGAACCTGCCGACAAAATTTAAAGGGTTGACTGCCTAAACCCCCCTAATCAATAAGCTTAATTTATTTCCACCCAAATTATGAATCTCTTGAAAATCCCCTCAAACCCACCATTTTGTGGTCGAAACCACCCAAAATATTTTGTTCTACCTAATTCCAAATTTCTGATTAAAATTTTAAATCTACGATCTAATTATCTAAATCGCGTTTTGAAAACTGCGATATCCCACCTGATCCAAATAAAACAAATTCGACCCGTATAAATAAAAACCAGAACCAAAAAAAAAACACGCTAAATGAAAGAGGCTTTTACAAAATTGATTGGGAAAAAGTTGTTATTAGGGTTCTTCGAGGTGGCGTTTTCTTCGTGATTTGGGGAAGATTTTGAAACGTTGTCTCGGGTTCTTCAAATCGTGTCTGTGTTGGATTCTTCTTCTCACGATGGCACATGTTCTTAGATATAAATGTGATATCAATTTTTTCGTGTTTGTTTGATTGTCGATTCAATCTTCTTATTTTTCTGTTTATTTCATATACGTTTGATTGTCTATTCAACCTCTTGTTTGTGTTTGTTTCATTCACGTGCCTTTTACTTCTTTGTTATTTGCTATTATCTTCTTTATTGTTTTTTGTTCGTATGATTGTCGACGACACTTGTTCTTGTGTCCGGTTTCGTTGTACTAAGAGTAGGTTGGAATTTGATGTTAGCTTTTGTTGTTTCAGTGACGTGAACACCCATAATGGTAGAGATGAGCTACATGAAAGTGATCGTGATGAAAATCAGAAGGAAACAAAGAATGGAGGTGATGTGGAGCGTAAGAAAAAAATCAATGAAGAAGTTGAAGATCTACTAGAACGATATGAGTATAAGATAGAAGAATCAGTAACTAACTTTGTTGATGAGGTATCTGTTGAGAGACATACAATTCCAGAGAGTTGGGATGAAGAGAAAGATGAGTTGATTTTGAGAGATAGAAGAATGAGAAGGAAAAAGGAGGATAAGTTAGCTTCAGACACTGGTTTCTATACAGGTTATGAATTCAAGGAAGTTGTGTTAGAGTATGCTTTGAGCAAAGCAAGAAATATTAAACAAGGTAGATGGGACAAAGCAAAGCTTGAATGTAAATGTGGCATTGGTTGGGAAATGTAAATGGAGGCTTTATTGCTCGTATGATAAGCCGAGCCAAAAGTGGTTGTTGAAGATTAAGTATGGCTATCAGAATTGCACTTCGAATGGGAAATGCAAGCTTTTAAAAAGTCTTGTAATTGCAAGGCTTTTCTTGGACAAATTGAGACAAGAAGAGGATTTAATACCTGCATAAATTCAAGATCTTATCAAGGAGAACTGGAAACTAGTGAGTACAAGAAATCAGTGACAGAGAGGAAGACTTTTTAGCTCTGAAATGGCTTGAGAGGGAGTATGCAGAATAGTTTGCTCATCTCCGCGGGTATGTCCAAGAGATACTCACCATAAACCCGGGATCAACCGCCATAGTTGAAACAATCCCTAACGATGCTGGTGAGGATGTATTCCTTAGGCTCTATGTTATCTTTCGCAAACCTTAGAAAAACTTGGAGAGGGTCTTGTCGTCTAATTATTGGACTTGATGGCACGTTCTTAAAGGTTGTTGTTAAAGGAGTATTGCTTACTGCGGTTGGACACGATGCAAACAACCAAATATCCAATTGCTTGGGCGTGGTACAATCTGGAATGCAGATAATTGGTTATGGTTCATCAAGCAAATCAAGTTTAGCTTAGTTCTTGAAAATGGCAATGGGTTTGTCATTATCTCTGATAGATCCAAAGTAAGCATTTCATTTTGTTGTTATTTTCTCTTATAGTTTCATTGCTTATGTAACTAATTTACCTTTTAAATTTGCAAATGAACTCAAGGACTCATTAGCACTGTCAAAACAGAATTACCAAATGCAGAACACAGAATGTATGTTAAACATATTGTGGAGAACTTGAAGAAGAAGCACGCAAATAAAGATTTGATAAAGCCAATGGTTTGGAACTTAGCTTGGAGTTATACTACGACTGAATTTGAAGAGAACAAAAAAGAGTTAAGAGGCTATAGTAGGACTTTATATGAAGATGTTATCAAGGGAGAACCCAAGACTTGGTCTCTGGTATTTTATTAACTCGGAAGCTTCTGTGTGGACGTTGATAACAATTATACAGAGTCTTTTAACTCAATTATCACCAAAGCAAGAGCGAAGTCAATGGTACCAATGTTGGAGATAATTCGAAGGCAAGCTATGGAGCGAATCACAAAGAGACAAAATAAATCAAATAGACACGAGGGAAGGTGTTCAAAATATGTTGTTAAGCTGCTTGCATTGTTAAAGAAGGATGCCAAAAAGTGTAGAACATACCCTGCATCTCATGGAGTGTACGAAGTTTATCTATATGGGAATTCTTACACCGTCAAGACAACAAGGAAAACATGTTCTTGTGGAAAGTGGCAAATCACCGGTATTCCATGTGAACATGCTTACAGCACAATGATAGATGCAAGTTTGGATGTTGAAGACTATGTTTCTGAGTGGTTCTCAACAACAATGTGGCAACTTAATTACGACACAAATCTTGAGCCAGTTAGAGGACCACGGTTTTGGATGAATCTGGTTTTCCATTGATAACTGCTCCTCCAGCACCTATATTACCTGGGAGAAAGAAAAAGAAAAAGAAAACCAAGTTCCCTAGAATAAAAGGTAAGCACGAGTCACCAAAGAAGAAAAAGAAGCAGGTAGAAAAACTTGGAAGGAAGGGTCGCATTATCAATTGTTCAAAATGTAGTGGAGAAGGCCACAATGCAGCTGGATGTAAGGTACATCCAAAGAAGAAGATGAAGAAGACACAAGAACCAGTTGAGGAAGTATGATTCAGTCTTTTGTGCTTTTGATTTGTCTTTCTTTTTCTTCTTATTGTGTTCATGTTTGGTTATATTAATGTGTTTTAATGGTCTTTAGGCTCCTTCATCGTCTAATATGGCAGATACAATAACATTGACACAACCGACACAATCAAGCTTTGACCTTTGAGTTTGAAGCACATTGATTTCTCATCCACATCACTTTTTTGCTTTGCTCTGGATTAGTCCAATGTTTGGAATCTTGTTTTATGGATTTTTTTTTAATCATAGGTTGAGAATCTTCGTAAACATTGTTGCATTACTGTGTTACTTCTTTGAAATAACACTCTTGGATTTGGGTTTTCGGTTGATTTCAAATTGATTTTCTGGTTTTTTTCAAGATGACATTGCAATTCAGTTTTGGTTTTTAGATAAAGGAGATAACAAAGACTTTCATCACTTCTTCTCAGCATTACAACTGAATAAGATAAAAAGAACATGACCATTACACACAAAAGAGAAGGAACACAACGAGAAAAAGAGAAGAAACATGGAGTTCATAACCTTTACACCAATCTCAATAACATCACAAGCTTAAAAAAAAATTCAAGTCATTGCACCTATAATCAGAACTATACACCAATTTTTAGTAAACCAAACTTTGCAAACTAATGATCAAATTTGCCCATGGTCGCCATTGAGCTTCTTCTTCTTTGTTTCGTTTAGTTTCTCTTCGAAACTTTTCTTTTTCTCCTCTTCCACTCTCGGAATCCTTCCCACACAAACGAAGAACCCTAAAAACTATAAACTCCAAACCAATTTTGACCTTACTCATGTTCGAAATCCGACAAAAAAGAGGAACCGATCCCATTCTCCTTTCTCATTATCGATATCGACAAATAACAAAATCCTAAAACCACAAATCTTTTTCGATCCCCAAAACGAATTTTACCCACCCACGACAAAGAACATGACTCTGTCTTTTTTTCCTGGGTCTGATTTATTGAGTCATAATTGTTTTATTTGGGTCGGGTGGGGTATCGCAGTTTTCAAAATGCGATTTAGAGAATTAGATCGCAGATTTAAAATTTTAATTAGAAATATGGAATTAGGTAGAACAAAATACTTTGGGTGGTTTCGACCACAAAATCGTGAGTTTGAAGGGGGATTTTTCAAGAGATTCATAATTTGGGTGGAAACAAATTGAGCTTATTGATTAGGAGGGTTTTTACGCAGTCAACCCAAAAATAAACGAAGAAGAGAGACAGTATAGCAATGCAATTTTAAGGTTATCTAATCTAATAGTACGAATGTTAAACAATAATCCGTTGTAGTCTAGCTGGTTAGGATACTCGGCTCTCACCCGAGAGACCCGGGTTCGAGTCCCGGCAACGGAGATTTTTTTGCCAATTTATATAACCCACACTATTTTTTTCCACGAGCCAAAAGAATTCCAAAACTTTGTCATGATAATATCAAAAAAGTTCAACGGCATTCAAGTAAAGAAATGAGGCAAAATTTTTGGTTTAGCGAAGCAAATCATAATGGTTTCTACCACTGTAAACTAGCCTAACAACATTCTTGTTCGCCTTGCCTTTTCCCCAGCCTCTATGAAACTCGGCTCCATACTCTGCTATCGGTATAAAGCCCGACCCAAACCCTCCTTTCCCATGCTGGAAAATACCGATATCAAATGAATCAATATCTGAATACGATGATACGCCAATTCTTGTGTGTTTAAGACTCAAAATCAAAGGACTTTTTACCTCGTGCTCTGGTATGTAGACGATGATTGGTTGTTTACATAGCTTGGAAAGAACCTGTTGAAAGCAAAACACTTGCTTTTTAGATTGTTTCTCTATGATGGACATTTTTGAGTTTAGACAATGTAGGAAAACTCACTAGTAGTTCGGACTCTCCTCCCCAGAAATCGTGTCTTCCAATCCGCTGACAATAGCTGAAAGAAAAATGGTTTATGTTGGTCAAAGAAACACGGTCATTTAGCTGAAAAAATGCGAAAAGAGTGCTGAACTAATAATTCTTATGACTCACTGTTTGAGAGACTCATCCACTGTGATAGCTATTACAGCTTCTTTGTACTTCTCCCTTTCTTTCGGGTCATTGCATATAACCTCTTTCACCGCCATCCGTAACTCATCTGTTCGAAGACATACAAGTTTTTGCCACACAAAAATCCGAGAGTTCAACGTTCAGACGGATGAAAGTTTCTTAACTACTCATCAATCAATAGGCAAGAGAACCCACAAAACATTGTCACTGATAACGATTTTTCCAATAAAACCATAGACTTTGCCACAAAGAGACACATAATGAACGACGATGAGATAAACATTCAAACGGATGAAATTTCTCGACAATCGATAGAGCAGAGAACCAACAAGACATTTTAAACATTAAGAGACTAGAGAAACTTAATTTTTGATCCCAAACTCTCAACATTAATCTCTTGATTTTCCAAAAAAACATTCGATAAACATCAAAACATGGTGATTAAACAATGAAATATAGTCGTCACCTGCATCATCTCTCTCTTTCCGGGGGTTAAGAGCAAGACCCTTGTTAAAGGCCATTCCTTTCACCTAATTTCATATTGAAGCAATTCATCATTTCTTCAAACAGACCCAACCAAGAACATAGACCTAAACAAGAACATAGAACAAGAGCAGAATCTACAATACCAATGCTCGAAACAGACACCGACCATCCCCAGTAACTCTATCAACAGCGTACTGCTCAACCTTTTTCGCTGCCGGAGATCGATTCCTGGAGATTGAATATAGCAATTAGCAGAAACTCAAAAGTAAAATTCGAAGACTAGGGTATTGGAACAAATACTCGATTTGATTCAATGGATTAAGAGGTGAAAACCCACATCGAAGAGCCGATTTTGGCGAAGAATACATAGCTATTTCCTTGCGTTGCGGTTAAGAACGAAGTGGGTAGTGAAGAGGAGGAGATTGAATCTGAAATTGAAGAAGTAGGAGTCGAAACAAGCTCGAACCTAGCAAACCCATGTCTCAACTTCTCAAGAATTTCACCTGCGCCAGAGAAACAAAAATGTTGATATTGAACAAGAACAAAACAAACAAAAAGTGGAGAAAAATGAAGTATTTTTACTGTTGGAAGGTTTTAGCTCCATGGAATCTCTTTGCTCAGGAGATAAGAGAAAATTCGAATTCTGAGACTCGAAGAAGCCATAAAAATTCTCTCTTTAAGAGACCCGGGTTCGAATCTCCCCTCAAGCAGAGATTTTGGTTTTTTAATTCACTAAAACCAGAAGAATAGTCCAATCAATAAACACCACCGGCACATAACCTAACCCCAACAAATCCACCGGAACATATCTATTATCTCACACGTGCGAGGTATCACGTGCACACGTGCGAGAGAACTTTTTATGGTTTAACGACCAACCGGAGAAATTCTGGCAATTGGCAATAATCCAGAGGGAGCTCTTGTTTTCCCAATCTGCATAAGAAATATCGAAAATCCACGCGCTTCCCTCACACACTCACATACACTTGTTCTCTTCTCATTTCCAAAACCACGACGATCTCTTCGATGCTTTCCTTCTGATTCTCCCCCATCGTCTTCGTCTCCGATCTCTGATTTGTGTTTGTTTTGAGGTGAGTTTCATTATTTGAGCTGGGTTTTTTGTTTATTTATTGTTCATGGGTTTGACACTTTTGGTATTGAGATTTGTTTACGAGAGATAAAATGGGGGTAGTGGAAACAAATCTAACCCCTTTTTTTGTGTGCTTCAATTTGATCTCTCGTTGATTCAATGATCGAAATCTGATTTCTTTTACTTGATTTGTTCAATTCGTGGATTGAGATCTCTGCTTGGATCAGAAATGGCTTCCATAGCTCATTCATCACTAGCATTGGGTGGAGCTTCTGCTTCGGATTACTTGCGTAGTTCGAGCAATGGTGTTAGTGGGATCCCATTGAAATCCTTAGGAAGAGCAATGTTTACAACCACTAGAAGGAGGAGGGATCTTTCTGTGTCAGCTAGGCTCAAGAAAGGTAAGAAATTTGATCATCCATGGCCTGCGAATCCTGACCCCAATGTCAAAGGAGGAGTCTTGTCTTACCTGTCGACTTTCAAACCTTTGGGGGATGCACAAAAGCCTGTCACTTTGGATTTCGAGAGACCACTTGTTGAGTTGGAGAAGAAGATTGTCGATGTACGAATGAATGAATACATCATTGTGCTTGCATTCTTCGTTTGATTTCTCGTGGTGTGTAGTTTCTTAACGTTTTTTCGTTGTGATGCAGGTGAGGAAGATGGCGAATGAGACGGGTTTGGACTTCACTGAGCAGATTATCACTTTGGAGACCAAATATAGACAGGCAAGGAGACCCACTATTCAAATTTGATGTTAATATAGGCACAATTTGTTTGGGAACGACATCTTTCTGACCTTGCATTTGTAAATCTCAGGCACTGAAAGATCTTTACACACACCTCACTCCGATACAACGTGTGAACATTGCACGCCATCCCAACAGACCTACTTTCCTTGATCATATATACAACATCACTGACAAGGTCGGGTCTCTTGGTAGTATGGCCTTTCCTTTCTTACTTTGGGAATAAATTCTTGTTTTCACTCTTGAGATTCTCTGTTCTTGTTACAGTTTATGGAGCTTCATGGAGACCGAGCGGGGTATGATGACCCTGCAATTGTGACCGGTATTGGAACCATAGATGGAAAAAGATATATGTTCATTGGTCACCAGAAAGGCAGAAACACTAAAGAAAATATAATGCGCAACTTTGGGATGCCTACTCCTCATGGGTATGTTTTCATTAGGAGCTTCCTGCTTTGTAGTTAAGTAGAATTATTCAGAGTCAACAACACTCTCATCAAATCTCTGTAATGCCAACAACAGTTACAGGAAGGCACTACGGATGATGTATTACGCAGACCATCACGGTTTTCCCATCGTGACATTCATCGACACTCCTGGAGCCTACGCAGATCTTAAATCCGAGGAACTCGGACAGGTACAGGAAGTGTCTTTTATGTTTGAAGTGTACTTGTTTATCTTCAATGCAATATTTTTTTTTGCTTATCTGTATAATAGGGTGAAGCTATTGCCAACAATCTGAGGACAATGTTCGGCCTGAAAGTGCCAATTCTTTCTATTGTCATTGGGGAAGGTGGTTCTGGTGGTGCCTTAGCCATTGGCTGTGCTAATAAAATGTTGATGCTCGAAAACGCAGTATTCTATGTTGCCAGGTAAAAGTTTCCCCCGATTGTAGATACGATAATATGATATATCTTCAGATTGATTTATTACGTCTGTTGTTTTGCCTTTCACAGTCCAGAGGCCTGTGCAGCAATCTTGTGGAAGACTTCCAAGGCTGCTCCTGAGGTTTGTACACTGATCTGCTACTCGTTTAAGTGATCATGTCAAATCTGATGTTACAATTAAAGGAAATTCTTGTACGCAGGCTGCTGAAAAGCTTAGAATTACCGCCAAGGAGCTGGTCAAGCTTGATGTAGCTGATGGAATCATACCTGTAACTAATCCTACCTCTGATCTTTTTGTTTTAGCCTCTTACATCTATTTTGTTGCTTTGGATCAGTGAGTTACTCTCTTACATGTTGTACAGGAACCGCTTGGTGGCGCTCATGCTGATCCTTCATGGACGTCACAGCAGATAAAGAATGCTATTAATGAAAACATGAATGTACGCATAGTTATTTGCCTTAACGCAAAATGTGGATCAAAAAATGTTTCTAACCGTGTTTCGGGTTTTTGTAGGAATTCGGGAAAATGAGTGGGGAGGAGCTTCTGAAGCACAGGATGGCTAAGTACCGAAAGATTGGAATGTTCATAGAGGGTGAACCAATTGAGCCGATTAGGAAAGCCAACATGAAGAAGAGGGAAACAGTGGTATCCAATAACCGAGAGCTGGAGGGCGAGGTTGAGAAGCTAAAGGAGCAGATTCTGAAAGCCAAAGAGACGTCTTCAGAGGACGAGCCTTCGAGTAAAGTTCTTAATGAGATGATTGAGAAACTCAAATCCGAGATCGATGATGAGTACACTGAAGCTGCTAGAGCAATGGGTTTGGAGGAGAGACTAACGGCAATGCGTGAAGAATTCTCAAAAGCAAGTTCAGAAGAGCATCTTATGCACCCGGTTCTGATCGAGAAAATTGAGAAGCTCAAGGAAGAGTTCAATGCCCGTTTGAGTGATGCGCCTAATTACGAGAGCCTAAAATCAAAGATGAACATGCTGAGGGATTTTTCCAGAGCCAAGGCAGCATCAGAAGCTGCCTCGTTGAAAAAGGAGATCAATAAGCGGTTTCAGGAAGCCGTGGACCGCCCTGAAATTAGAGAAAAGGTTGAGGAAATCAAAGCCGAGGTTGCAAGCTCAGGGGCTTCATCTTTTGAAGAGTTAAGTGATGAACTGAAAGAAAAAGTTTTGAAGACAAAAGGGGAGGTTGAAGCAGAGATGGCGGGTGTGATAAAGTCAATGGGTCTTGAGCTAGAGGCTGTGAAACCGAATTTGAAAGATGTGGCTGAGCAGACTTTGGTCCCGAACGAAAACCTTCAAGAAAAACTTGAAAAGCTGAACCAAGAAATCACCGAGAAGATTGAGGAAGTTGTGAGGACACCGGAGATCAAGAGCATGGTCGAGTTGCTGAAAGTGGAGACCGCAAAGGCGAGCAAGACGCCAGAAGACACCGATGCGAGTCAGAAGATCGAGGCTCTTGAGCAGCAGATAAAGCAGAAGATCTCAGAGGCTCTGAGCATGTCAGGACTGCAGGAAAAGCAAGAGGAGATTGAGAAGGAGATTGCAGCTGCACGTGAAGTAGCTACAGAGGAGAGTGTGAAGGAAGGTGAAGATGATGACGATAGTTCAGAATCCGGAAAACCAGAGATAATTAACCCCAGCTTCGCCTGAAGCACAAAGCAAGCCATTGTTTGTAAGTCAATAATCTGACCGTATTTTGAATCATTCACAGAGCAAACCAAATGCTAACTAACACAAAGAAAAAAACTTGCAGGATCTTGAAGCTCTTTCGATTTCCCTGGTAAGAGACTTTTCTTAGAACTGTCCCTGAGCAATAGCAAAGAGAAACCAAAAACTCTAATGGAGGAACAGCAACGTGAAAAAGCCTGCTTTCTTTAGTTTAGCTTCTGGAACATGATTTTCTGGATTGGATCAAGCATTTTCAGTGACTTTTGTCTTTGGATTCATTTATGTATCTTTACGTCCTGTTTTGTTGTCTCTCTCTGCCTGCTTTTTATAGAACACTAGTTTTTATCTTTGAGTCTCACTTAGGGACATACACAGCACTTTCCACTCCTCTTCTGTATTTGCTATTTATAATAAAATTTGTCTAAATCTTTTGCACTGTTGAAGAAGACCAATATGAGAACTAAACCGTGACTAAATTCGACATCAAGATTGTACCGGTTTACACTAAATTGTGAAATGATGACACAATCAAACATTTCTGGTTTCTACATTCTCAGTACACAAAAGGAATAACAGCTTTCCTACTCTTGGGATACCCATCTTTGAACTTCTCAATGTACCAGCTATGGCTCGCACGTGCGCGCGGGAACAAGTTGGAACACGTGTAGAGAAAAAATCCAATCCCGGCCCAAGACCAAGTCATTACGGCCCAGCCCAACCACTCAACCGCCTCTCCAAAGTAATTCGGACAGCTTACAAGCTCGAACCAGCCTCCTCTCGGTATCACATAACCTCCCCGGTTCTCTTTCTTCAATCGTACCAGAGTCCGGTCCGATGTGATGTTTATCCACATACCGGCAATGAAAACCACCGTACCAATGATAAACCGCCACCAGAACCATTGTCCGTCTTCGTAGTCGTTCTTGTAATGAGAAACCCACCTCGCCTGTTCAGGATGAAACCAAACCGAAAATATGTGATTTTTGAACCGAAACAATCGAACCAAACCGGAATCACAGTCAGTACCTGGATATAGGCATTGAGCAGATTAAAGGTGAAAGCCAAGGCGGCGATACTGATCGGAAAGCTATTTTCACCAGAAGAGGAGGAGGAGGAGCTGCGGAGGAGACGAAGAGGGTAAACGATGGTGCGATTGAAGTAATGGAGGAGATAAGGTGAGAAGAGGAGGAGAGATTTAAGGTTATGAGAGTGACGACCAAAAGGGAAGAGGAAGAGCGTAAGCCACAAAGTCGGACTCTCCATAAAGAACCAAGCAATCGGCGGAGATACGGTGGGTCCCCATCCGGTACGGTTGTGTTTGCCGTAAGGAGCTTGGAGGAATTTCAGAGCTACGGCGGTTGGTGGGCCGGAGAAAATTAGGGTTAGAAGGCAGTAGCGGAAGAATGTTTGATCAGCGATCTCTTCCATTTTTGGAGGTTTCTCTCTCAATCTCTGAAGAAGAAGAAGAAGAAGAAATGGGCAAGTAGAGAGATCCGATCTGATCTCTCCGGGGGAGAGTATGAAGTATTCGTTTGGTTAACTGGATTTTTACTCTAATTTTGTTTATTGTTATTTTACTGTAATTTCTATAAAGAATGGAATATTTCGCGGTTCGACCGCCAGTCCGGTCCGGTTAATTTCATCCTATTGAACCGAAACCATATCAATGCGTTGATTGAGAAGTGGTACACATCACAAAAAATTTCGTCGACTTTTAAATTGATCCAATCAAGCTGCTCTAATTATCCTTAATTCTTTTTTCTTTTTTTGTTGCAGCCAAAATATTTGTCCTTTTCTTGTTTTTGTTGTACAATGCACTTTTTTTCTAGAGCACTAATTTCTCTCTTCTCTTTCTACAACATATCATCATATTCACAATTGATTTTACTACTATATATCCATCGCATTTGACTATTATGAATCTCATGCGAGTTAAATAGTTAATTATGTTTGCATCTAGTTTTGATGAAATCACATAATAACCAGGAGAAAATCTAATCTAATTTCCCCAATAAAATCATTTCTACTTTTTAAACAGTAGTTTTCTATTCAAAGCTCTAAAGCGTAGTAAAAGGAAAAGCCTTAAAGGATCTAGAAGACTCGTTCTCCGGTTGCAAAGAGAAGCCAGAACACGGTGGTTGCAAAGTAAAGAAACGCCGTTACCGTCAAGAACGCCTGAAAAGAGCCGACCCATTGCACGAAATAGCCCGTCCCTATTGTACTTACGATCGCAGCCATTGTACCCGCACAATTTGAAATGCCTGTCTCGCACACCAAATACAAAAAAAAAAAACCCCAACTTTTTCAACAAGAAACAATAAAAGAAAAGAAAAAAATCAAGATTCACCAATCTATTAACATTTACCGTGCAGGAAACCAGCATATTGCGGCGCGATGTCCTGTTTTCGCAAAAAGAGTAACCAACGATGTTGTGAGATTTAAGATTATTCCAAAAGAGACGGTAGTGATCAGTCAAGTTTAGAATGGTATAAGAGTTGTAATGAACGTACTTGCATATTGAGGAGAAACCCAGCTTGGCTAAAGGAACTCAAGCTCAATGCAATGGTCATGAAAACCGCTGCACAAGAAGGCGACTTTGCGTAGTTGAGGCAGAGCAGAGACAACCCAGGACCCATAAATCCGATAGACTGACAATAAAACCCAGGACATATTTGTTAGAATTTGATTTTAAGTCTTATGTGCCATTAGTTAACCAAGTTTGGCACTTTCAATAATCACCTGCATGATCTTTCGGACAGAGGTTACAGAGTGACCAGTTCTGATCAAGAAGTCTGATGCTGAGCCCGCAAAGTAACCTGAGACCGCCATTGTCGCCCACGGAAGAGCGCTGAACCAAGCCGCTTGCTTCAAATTCACACTAAACACCTGTGATCGAACAAGAACAAGATATCATTATATTTTCAGTCCATATCTGAATCAAAACATTGAATAATTTCTACTTACCGTCTGGAAGTAAACGGGCATCCATGAGAGAAGAACAAAATATCCCTGTGAACAACTAACGAAAACCCGTGTGAGTTTACGAGACAAAAGATAAGCCGTTGCTCTAACAAAGATACTATGAAACTCAAACCCACCCAGTTGTTAGTCACATTAGCGAGAATGATCGCCCAAGTAGGCAATTTCGACAAAAGAAGGCGCAAAGATGGGTTAGGCTTTGCTGCATTGGTTGGTGGATGAACTGGTTTTCCAGCTTGGATAAGCCTAAGCTCTGACCTAGTGATGAAAGGACTGTCCTGAGGGTTGTTTGTAACACCGCTTGACCAAGTGGACACCCATAATAGACCTAAGGATGCAAAAAGCATGAATGGACCAGAGATTCCTATAGAAGATAACATGAGCGGCGTCAACAGAAGTCCCACAACATTTCCCATGTGAAACCCGGCCATCGATATCCCAACCGCACTTGCTCGTTCATCCGTCGGGAACCACCTGAGTCAAATTCCAATTTATGCGTTTGCGGTTCACAAGTGAAATTTTTCAGAAAGTGAGTTTGTTAGAATTGATGGAATTACCGCGAGAGAAGGGTAGTCATGGAGGGCATTGCAACGCCTTCAGCGAGGCCAAAGAAGGCGCGAACACACAACAAGGCTAAGGTCGAGTGAGCAGCTGCCCAAGGAGTCAGTAGAGTGGCTAAGGACCACAATGCCACTCCCCAAGTTAATACTCTTTTTCCACCATACCGATCCACCAGTGCCCCTCCAATAACCGATGAAAATATGTAACCCCATAGGAAAGAGGACTGCAAAAATAAACAAGTTTCAATCCATAGTGTTAGCCATACAATGTAATTGGTGCTCAACAAAGAGTCCTAACTCCTAACCAGAAACTTACATAGAAGAAATCAATCTAGTGATTGAGGACTCGCTCCGAGGTCACTGATCGAATTTCGGTTCATGATTTATCCGGTCTAAAAAATAACCCTCCTGAATGTGGAAATTTAGTATTCTAAACTAAAAATTGAGGTTTCGACCCAAAAAAAAGGAAAAAAAAAAACTAAAAATTGAGGATCCTATAGTAGTAGTAATGGTTTTGTCGTTTGCATTTGAATTGAATATCTCCAAAATAAGAGGAATCGAATTTTTGTTGGCTTAAAGCCAAACAAAAACTGAAAGAAAAATGAAATCAATGTGTCCTACACCATAAACATTTTAAGTACTAGCAATAAAACTCTCACTTTCACATAGGGTTACGCTTGCCCGCCCAAACTAACGCAACCTAACCCTTTTTTCTCAACAACCACTCCTTTTAAAAAAATAATATTATCAATAATTTGAATTTATTAAAATGCAATCATATTACATTCTGTAATCACCCGATATTTCTTTCAAATATAGTTTCCATAATGTTAGTGTATAAATACAATTATGTACGGAATTTCAGAACGATTTAAATTCCCGAAATAGCTTATTCATATAGAGAGATCAAATCTATAAAATGTTTACTTTCTTTGTAATGTTTGATCTCTCTTCCCGATTCGCGGATCAAGAACGTAATTAAGAGAGTTAATAAAAAGACTTGACCAAAAAGAAAATACCTGAACTACCCCTAGAAAAGAACTCGACCAACCAAGTTTCTCGGCGAGTGGAACCACCGCGACGGACATAACAACTCGGTCGGCGTTACACAGACACATCATGCATGCCGACAATATCACTACCTTAATCCTCTCCGGTATCATTGTCCTAACCTCCGCAACCGTCTCCGTCTCTCCTCCACCTCCGATCAGTATTCCCTCCGCCGCACATCTTTCCGGCGATTGATTCCTCTTGTTCTTCGCCGCCGATACCACCGTTTCACCTCTTCTTTTCCCATTGCTTTCCGGCGAGTAACGTAAATTCTCAAATCGAATTTGATTTTTCCGGAGATCGAACCCGAAACCCAGAAGGGCTTTCCGGGTTGCGATCCGACGGAAACTCAGTAAAGATGAAGAATGTTGCAGAGAGGTTACCGATGATGTTATCGCCATTAACGAATAATTTAAGAAAGATTAAGTTATGATCACTCAATGCAAATGTTTAGGAGAAGTTAGAATAACGAGAGAGAGAGAGAGAGAGAGAGAGAGAGAGAGAGAGAGAGAGGGAGCGAATCCGCCATGAAAGAAGGGCTCGAAAGTCTTGTGTTTGGTGGTGAAGGGTATTTTAGTCAATGTACAAAATATTTTCTGCGGGCGACCTACGTGATGTGTTTATAAGACAAAGTGACTCCACCACGTCAACCCCACCAGCAACGGGATGACTCGTTACCGGGAGCTTCCGGTATACCAACTTATATTATTTGCAATTTATATTTATGAAACTAGAATCTAATTTTAAAATTTTGTAAAATCATATTTTAAGGAGAAACTATGGACATTTTTCTAGTTAGTCCAATTTTTTAATTACTATAGTAGTTTTAGTCTTAAGTTATGGAAATCGTTCGAAGATTGACAAATAACATTTACCAAGTTACAGTTGCTCTAATACGTATGGGGGTGTGATTGTTATGTTTTTACTAGAGTAATAATACCATAGTAACAATGAGTAAATCTTTCACCACTTAAATGTAGTGAGAGATTTATTACTGACAAGAAAAAAAAGATTGTTTGATAACAAAAATAATTTCGAAAAATCTAAAACGGAGTTTTAGCTCAGGACTCTCTCTTTGGTTAAGAGTGTTTGTTTTTCTATTTAAAGAGAGCTTTGGATAAAAAAAAAATGGTATTAAAGGAGATTTCAGGCTATTAAGTGTGTTTTCAACAAATAATCAGGAAAATCAATTTGGGGATTTAGGGTTTGCCTCTTTTTTTCTCTTGAGTTGGTTTGTCTGCTAAGTTGGGTGTTTAGAGCTTTTCGGAGATTTGAGTGGTGACTATTGAGGTACTGAGTTTCTTATCGGTTCGTGTGGGAGATATTGAAGTTGTGGTTGAAGTTTGGTTGGGTGTCTGAGTTTCTGTATATACTAAGATGACGACAGCTATGGATCGAGCTTTGGCGAATATATGTTTGGATGTTGAGGATGATACACCGGTGATGATGCCTAATTTGCCGGAGTATTCTGCAGCGATCGAGAATGTCAACAGTGTGATTGGAAGGGTGCTCAACCCTGATGGTATTAAGATGTCTAATCTTATCTTGGATATGGTGCGCAAATGGCAGAAGTCTGATAGAGTCAGAGGAATCGCATTATCCAAAGAGAGGTTTCAATTCTTTTTCAAACATGAGCATGATTTGATTGAGATTTTGGAAAAAGGTGTGCATACGTATAATGAGTGGACTTTGGCTTTGGAGCGTTGGGTTTTGTCACCTCCAGCTGACTATCTGCAGTTCATTCCGATCTGGATCAGAATCAGTAGAATTCCGGTAAACCATAACACGGTTCCAGCGATTACTTTGATTAGAGAATTCGTGGGTCAGGTTGAGATGGTTGCTTTTGATCTGATGAAAGCTCAATGTCAAGATTTTACAAGAGTTAAGATTAGGTTTGATGTGTCTAAACCTCTTAGAAGATCTAAGTCATTCTCCTTGCCTTCTGGGGAACTTCACACTGTCTTCTTTGACTATGAAAGAGTTCAAAAGAGATGCTATGAATGTCAAAGGCTTACACATGAAAAGGCTTTTTGCCCTTTGCTGTTGATAAAAAGATAGGAGACAGCGGCTGATAAAAAAGCAAAAGTTGAGGTGCATAATGTGCTTTTACCTAATAAGTTTAATTCTGAGTTGGATCCACCTTTTGGTGTATTATCAGAGAATCAAGTGGGTATTATTCTTAAGAATGGCAGACTTAGGATTGCTGCTGATGTGTTGAAAGAGATAAGGCAGTACATTGTGGTCGAGAATGGAGATAACATACGTACTCGGGTTGAGAGAGTAAAGAGTACTGAAGAAGAGGGGGAGAAGGTTACTATGGCTAATAAAACCATAATGAGAGTGGAACCGTTTCCTGTAAGCTGTCATGATGTGAACTTTGGAAAAGGGATAGTTATTGACTACAATTCAGCTGGATCATCTTATCAATCTGTTGTGAAGAATGATTCGAATTCAAAGTTACTTTCTGCTGCTATTCAAAATGGTAATGCAATGAGATGGAAAGCTGAGGCTAATCAAACTGTTAGTGCTGATGTTGGGTTCTGTAATGAAACCCTTCCTTTTTCTGTTGGATCAACGATTTAAATGACTGGCTCTTTTGAAGTGGGTCTTTCTGGGTTCAAGGGCAAAGGTCCAAAGCCTAGGAATAGACCTACTAAAAGCAGAAGAAAACTTAAAGTCAAGGATGAAAAAATGAAGGAGTCAGAGGTGGAAAAGAAAGTTGGAACTGAGGTGGGGTTCATAAGTAAAAGAGATAGAGATATTGTATCAAAGGATGGTCCTAAGGGTGTCAAATGCCCCAAACCAGAGATGGTCCCAAAAGAGGGACCGTCCAAGATCTAATGAGGATCGTGTCCTCGAATTGTCAAGGATTAGGAGGTTTCGAAGACTTGACAATTCGCTAAATCATGGAAATAAGAAAAGAATATTTTCCTGAGATATGTGGCAGATCAGGAGGCTCAAAAGGCAACTGCTTATTGCTTATAGAGAGAAATAAGCGTATTGGAGTCAGAAGAGTAGGGATAAGTGGCTTGATGAAGGAGATAGAAACACAAAATTCTTTCAAGCATCAGTCAAAGCACCAAGAAGAAGGAAAAGATTAGAAAAACTGATGGATTCTAATTGGAATTATCAAAAGGGAGAAGCTTCAAAAGGAGAGGTGACAATCTCTTATTTCTCAAATTTTTTCAAGTCTTCTAATCCAGATTGTTTTGAAGATATATTCCAGGGGTTTATTCCAAGGGTTACAAAGAGGATGAATAAAAGTCTAACTTCTGAGGTGCCTAGAGAGGAGGTCAAAGAAGTTGTTTTTGCCATAAAACCATCAAGTGCACCTGGTCCTAATTGTATGTCAGGCCTTTTCTTTCAGAAATACTGGAGTATAATTGGTGAACAGGTGACAAAAGAAGTGCAAGATTTTTTCAGAACTGGAATTCTCCCTGTTGAGTGGAATTATACGCCCTTGTGCCTCCTTCCAAAGATAGGCAATGCTACAATGATGTCGGATCTAAGACCCATCAGTCTATGCTCAGTGCTCTATAAAGTCATTTTCAAGATTTTGGTTAAGAGATTACAACCAATTCTCTCTAAAATCATGTCTCCAAACCTGCCTTTGTGCCGGAGCGACTCATACAAGATAATATCATTATTGCTCATGAGGTTATGCATAGCCTTAGAACTCATCAGTCTTTATCTAGAAAGTTTATGGCCGTTAAATCTGATATGTCCAAGGCATATGATAGAGTTGAATGGAGGTATGTGGAAGCTTTGCTTGGTGCGTTGGGTTTTGATAGGAGATGGATAAGTTGGGTTATGAGTTGCATATCCTCTGTTACTTATTCTGTTTTGATTAATGATCAGCCCTTTGGTTTGATTACTCCTCAAAGAGTGCTGCGACAGGGTGATCCGCTCTCACCATCTTTGTTTGTGCTGTGTACAGAAGGTTTGTCTCACCTACTCAACAGAGCTGAACAAGCTGGGTTGATTTCTGGAATACAATTTTCTGCAACAGGCCCATCTATTCATCATTTGTTATTTGCATATGATAGCTTGTTCATTTGCAAGGCTAATGTGATCCAAAGTGATACTCTTAAGAGCATTCTGAAGTCCTATGGTGATGCAACATGACAAACTATTAATCTCAGTAAGTCTTCTATTACTTTTGGAGCTAAGGTTGAGGATGATATTACTGAAAGTATTAGGGAGATCTTGGGAATTCAAAATGAAGGTGGAGCTAGAACTTATCTTGGATTACCAGAATGTTTTAGTGGTTCCAAAGTGGACATGTGGAACTGATACGATCCCAATCGTGGATCGGGACTTTGACCGGAGCTAACTCGTGAACGGTAGGTTTTACGGTAGGTTGATTGCGGCAATGGTTAAGGGAAAGAGATAGAGATGGACGTGAATACAATCACACGAGTAATGAGGAAATCAGTGAAGGGTAGGGGCTCGATCAACTTGGATATTACGCACCAAGAAGAAGGAGGATTCTCTCGAAGAGAGAATTACCGAAAAGTGTTTAAGTTTCCGGCGGTTTGATCACAAGTAAAGAGAAGATATTTCTTTGATTCTAAAAACTTGGATGATTTGATTATGAGGGGGAAGAACATATATATAGGCCTAGGGTAGGTTACATGCAACCTACCTAGGAAATTACAAAAGTAATAAATGAGTTTGACTAATTAATGTAAGACATGCAAAAGACTTTGGAAAATGCAATTTTGACTAAAAGATCTTATCAAAAATGTGATGGGTTTGGGCTTGATGAATGGGCTTGAATTTGAGAAGAAAAGCCCATGTAGAGATGGTGAAAAGCCCATTTGGAAGATCCCGAAAATGGCTAAGTGAAAGATGTAAGCGACCTTGTGATGCCTCATTAAAAACCATGTTCAGAAAACCCATTGGGACAAAACCGAACATGGGAAAAAGAGTACAAGACAAGGTGCTTTGTCACTTAGGCACTTTCTTGATCTTGTTGATCGGCCCGAACAAGTGTCACGACCCGATCCTCCTCGTCCGCGTCTTCTCCTCGTGTCGCCTCGAACATTCTCTCGATTTCTTCCGTAAGCATCCTCGCCTTTGCGCGTGTCACCGGTCCTTGCGGTAGCTCCATGTCGCGTGCCTCGCTCCTAACCTCATGGTTGCCGGGTCGAATCACATCAGGAACTATATCCAAGATAGGCTTAAGTCTAGGTTATTGGGCTGGTATGCTAGAACGCTTTCTCATGGTGGAAAGGAGATCCTCGTCAAGTCTGTGGCAAAGGCTATGCCTATTTACGCAATGTCTTGTTTCAAATTCCTAAAACCAGGATTGTTAAGTTGACTATTGCAATCTGTGACTTCTGGTGGAACTCTTTTGAGCACAAGAAAAAGATTCATTGGATCAGTTGGGAGAAATTATATCTTGACAAAAATCAAGGAGGTTTGGGGTTTCGTGATCTTGAATGTTTCAATCAAGCTCTGTTAGCTAAACAAGCGTGAAGACTCATACAAAATCCAAAATCTTTGTTCTCAAAAGTCATGAAGAGCATATACTTTGATCAAATTGAGTTTCAGCAGGCAGTGGTTGGAGTCAGACCATCATTTGCTTGGAAAAGCATTATGCATGATCGTTTTCTTCTTTTTCAAGGCATGGTTAAAAGAGTAGGAAATGGTGTTTCTATCAATGTATGGACAATTCCTTGGATTGACATGGATGGGATGAGACCACCGTTGATAAAGAATCAGTTTATCAATATTGATCTCAAAGTGGCCGAGTTAATTGATCCAATCACAAAGACTTGGATTCCAGAGGTGATTTGTGATTTGTTCTATCCAAGGGAAGCAGCTGTCATTATGAAAAAGAGACCGGTTGTTTCCAAACAAGACTTTTGGGTATGGAGATATAGCAAAAGTGGAGTGTATTCGGTTAAGTCTAGTTACCGGTTGGCTTTCAATGAAACCAAAAAATCTGATTATTGAAGCTGAAATGCTTCCATCTTTGAATGGTTTGAAAGAACAGGTTTGGTTTGTGCATACTGCCCCAAAAATCAAAGCTTTCTTATGGAAGTGTCTATGTGAAGCCATCCCGGTTGCATATAGGCTTATTTCCAGGGGTATGAACACAGATTCAAGATGTCAAATATGCGGCCTGGAGGGAGAATCTGTGAATCATGTCCTGTTTGCTTGTTCTTTAGCCAGACAGGTTTGGGCCATGACTAATTATCCTCTTCCTTTACATGGTTTTCATCAGGATTCGGCATTTGTCAATGTTCAATTCCTTTTGTTGGGGTTGAAGAGGCCTGATATTCCTGTTGAGATCAGAAGGTCTTTCCCTTGGATCCTTTGGAAAAACAGGAATAAGTTCTTGTTTGAAGGGACTAGGTATTTGGCTAGTGAAACGGCGATCAAAATCATGAAGGAATCAAATCAGTGGTTTTTGGCCAAAAACTTGGAAATATTGTTGGAAATGCCCCCCCAATCTCTGGGTCAAATGCAATATAGGAGATTCTTGGAACAATACTCTAAAAAATGTGGGAGGTGCTTGGGTGCTAAGGGACGTAAATGCTAGGGTCTTGTTACATAGCCGAATATATTTTGCTCATGTTGATGATAGAATGGAAGCATACTTGATCGTGATGAATTGGGCTTTGGAGAGCATTCATGTCCATGGGCTGAATAGAGTTATATTTGAGATTGAAGATGCTTCTCTTGTAGGTGCAACTACAAGACCCGATGCTTGGCCTTCTTTTGGTTTTGAATCAAATTCTATTTTGGATACAATCCAAAGGTTTGCGGAGTGGAAACTAGATTATGTATCGAGGAGTGCCAATAGAGGAGCTTTTCTCATTGCACAAAGCGTGACGAGAGATCGTCGCTTTCAATCTTATGTCGCTTTGGGATATCCAGAATGACTCAACGATTTGTTTTTGAGTGAGAAATATTCTTTCTCTATTTAGGACATTGTATTATCAGCCTCTGGTGTGATGGTTCTGTGTATTAGGCCAAGCTGTTTTTTGGCTCTTTGCATATGAGCGAGTGAAAACAAACCCTGTGTTGAACATTATGTGGTCCTATGTTCAGAGGCTGTAATGGATCTTTGGACCTTGTTACATTATATATCAAATAGATGACAAAAACAAATAACAAAAATAATTTCACCCGGAATATGTGATTTCATTTGGGTCTCATCAATTACGAATTGTATCTTCAAAACAATTGATCGCACAATTCGGACATCTTGTTAGCTCGGAATAGACGAAACCTCTTATTGTTGATATCTATTTGGTTTACTTCAACTTTCTATTTTTTTTTTAGTTTTTAATATTTCTTTTAGATTCAAAACAAACGTTCTGCTACGCCAAACATTGTAAGAAATCATTTTTTTATTTTTAGTATAAAATTTATTTATTATCAACAACAACAAAAATTATGCTAATATAGTGGGATCCAACTTCTCACTTTTTTACTTCAGAAAAATCAGAGCCAAGATTTTTGAATCTATAATCTTTAAGATTGACATGTTAGTAGTTTATTACAACAAAAATAAATTATATCTAATTCCACTTTAGGTTAGGGGTGTGATTGGTGATAATAGAAAAGAAAATAAAATTAACATGAAAGATAAAAAATAACCTAGGCCACCAAAATATAAAAGCATATAATTTTTTTTCCTCAAATTACTGGAGGAAACTTTTCCTCTCAACAAAAAAAATAAATTTTAAGTAAAAAAAACTAGATACTTTTTTAATGTTGGGACCAGTAAAAATTAATGTAAAAACTTTTTTTCTATTTGGCTACCGGTCACACCCTAAGTATTAGTAAAAATATTTTTTTAATATGGTTTTGTCGAAAAGCAAGGCTTTCTCGTAGTTTGTATTTGATTTTAGTTTGTAGAAATTTTGAAGAAGACAATGTGGGAAAGGAAAACGGACTTGATCGCTCGCAAGACCACGAACAAAAATGACTTCTTAATTCCCATGAATCAACCCATACAACCAGGACCATGTCTACGATTTCAAGGGCCTTAGACGAATTTTACAAAATATATTTTTTATCAAAAATTCAACAATTGAAATTATAAATAAATTAAAATGAGAATGTATTTAAGTCTCTGATTTTTTGTACTAGTAAATATGAATAGTGAAATTAAAGCTATTTTGGCCTTAAATACTTTTGCTATTTTCTTTTTATCTTTCATGAGTTTTTTTCTTCACACTAAAAATAGTGTGATTGTGAGTTATACGTCCGGTGAAAACAATTGTGTTACCATATAACGTTAGCAATCAAATTACGACATCTTTTTGAATCTTTTACCATTTAAAAACGAGTTAGCAATCAAAACTTATGCCAACTCGTGTTGGTCGATTAGTTTTATCTTTTCGCATTTTATATGTTTTGGTTTGGTTGCTAATTTTCCTACAAGGTTAATTAAAGGCTGGGATTTCTGATTTTGAGTTTTAGATATTCATTGGGTCATTGATCTCCGATTACATAGCAGTTCGATTAACCTGAGTTCTTTGGCAAAGTTTGGATCAGGTCTTTAAACCCTCCTTTCACCCTATCTCGTTTTGAATAGGGTACGAGCAATAAATCAGGATAAGGTTCTCTATCTATCCTTCAAGACGAATAAGGCTCTGTGGTTTGTCTCCCTATCATTCCTCTTTGGATCAATCATCTCTAGCGTAGTTATGTTAGCTTAATTCTAGCTTTTTTAAAAAAAATTTCTTGATGTGCTTCTCTCTTTTGGGCTTTGCTTCCTTTTTTAGGGCTTCACTATCTTCTTTTGGGCTTTGTTCCGGGGATTTCTTTTTAATCTGTCGATTTATGTAATATTGTTGATGAATGTTAAAAATCAAAGTCTTTAGATGAAAAAAAAAAAGCGATCAAAGCCTATGCATTTGTACGTCAGTACGTGTGGTGGAAAAGACACAAGCAAAGGGTCACGAAAAGAAGTAAGACTAGGGTTGGGCATAAGATGGATACCCTAAAAATTTGGACTATCCGTTATCCGATCCGATCTTATTGAGTATTTGACAAATAATACCTTTATCCGATCTGCAAAAAGCGAGTACCCTATACAACGGGTACCTTGCAAAAATTCATTGACCCGGCGTCGGGTACCCAGCTCTTTACCCTTACCCGCCTAATTGTAATATAGTTTATCTAATTAAAGTTAAGCAATTTATATACCAAAAAAATGAAAGAGTTAGTAGGAAAATGAAATAAAATTTCTTAATAGACAACATATAGTTCATAAAATATAATATTATAAACTTCAAAACTTAAAATTTGTAATCCATCATTTCCAAAATTATCAATGACAATTCAAAAACGCAAAAGATTAATGTTGTGAGTATTTATACTATATTATATATTATACAATTTATTTTATAACTAAGTTTATCAAATATTAGTGATATAAAATGTGAATATTTACAGATCGGATAGCAAATCGAGTACGAAGACGGGTAACGAGATGGATAATGAAAAAAAATAATATCTTTTATCCGACCCTTATCTGCAGGTATCAAAATTATAGTACTCTTTACCCGACTTGAATATTACGAATACCTTATTTTTTAAGACGAGTATAAATCGGGTAACAGATAAATGACTGGTAACGGGTATTTGTGCCCTAAGTAAGAGAGAAATTTGGATACAAGGAAATTACTCCCACGTACGTATTACAATCAGTCCAAAATGGGAAAGAAAAAGCCCAGATATTTAAATGCATAATTCAGTTAAAGCCCAAAAAGGAAAAAATTGTCGCAAAACAGAGAGGTGGGTCATCACTCAGGTGTGTTTTATATATGTAAGACAAAGACAAGAAAAAAGGAACACACGTATTTGAATGCCATATTAAAAACAAAAGAAAATTACATTTGTTATTCACTTCAGTTACTCTGACAAATTTGGAGAGTGTTAAATATAAGACCACAAGTTTAGACCGAAATCTTTTTTTTTTCAAACTGAATTTTATTCATCTTCTTCGTTCTTATATCTTCCCATCAAGGTGTTTAGACCGAAATTGAGTAGCGTTATGCCTTATCCTTCCTTAATATCATCAAAAGTCTTAAGAGATTCTGAGTTTGACGTGGTACGTAGTTCAATGCGTGGTTGAGATTTTTAGACTACAACAATATGATTCATGAAGACAACTTTCGTTATTATCTCAATCATAAACAAAGGGTAGAGTGGTTCTTCAAATTTAAGAATATTTTGTCCAAAATATATCAGGTACTTACAATGCTATCTTGTAAAATATACTTCGTATAGGTAGTTAATTATTTTATTCCTAAGAAAATAAAGATACTCAGCCTGAATTTTTTATACTGTATGTTATATAGACTTGTAGTCGTATTCATACAATCATACATGATGTCACTGATGAATGGATATAAAGGTCATGTGGTGTGGATAGAATGTAAAGAATTTCCAAAATATTAAATTATATGATATAAAACCAATGTTTTTTTTAAAATCATTTGAGCTTATATATGAATGAGTTGCACAAAAAAAAGGAGTATATATATGAATGCTTTCTTAATAGCTTGTAGTGAGATGCCTAAACGGCTAAACTATATGCTCGTATTTTCTCCAAATCTATAAATTTCATAATTTGGGGCTATATCACGTTCATTATAACATACTATTTTAATATCATCAAAAGGGAGATTGAAAAATTCAAAGTGGGAATGCACCTATGACTATGAGTGGTTCATATATAACATGGCAGGGGTCACATGTACCACACTATTTTAAATTCCTTCCTAAATAAATAAAGATTCCAAACTCCATTAAAACTCCCACGACAGCTAAACAAGAAGACAGAGACAACCATTGATCTTTCACTACTATAAAAACAAGTTCTAAGACATCTAAAAAAGAAGAGAGGGAACTTACGAGGGAACAATTGAAAGGGGTTTTTCTCAAAAAAAAAAAAAAAACAATTGAAAGGGGCAAAAATAAATCACATTTTCTTACGAAACTTTATGGTATTATCTATGAAGACTTAAATCATTTATCTCCGAAGAATAAAAATACATATCGTCCTTTTTGTTAATTTTCGCGATAGATATCTATAAAATTGAAAAACATGGTTATAAGTTTTCTTTTAACAACGGCATATATTATACAATTTTCTCCATTTTTTGCGACGGTGGAATCGAACAAATGTAGTTATAGTTAATTAGTTACAGCGGGTTGATATAACATATTTAATTAACAAATCATTTAAAAAAAAAGGATTGTAGAAAGAAAAATATTTTTTATATTGGATATTGACAGTCTATCGTCTAAACAGGAAATAAAATAGTCTCCAAAGAACATCTTCGATTAATACCAAATAGGTAGCAGTGCACTAATTATTGAAAGTATTTAGTGTCACTAGTTAAATAAATAATTTACGTTTTAAACATAATATTGTCAATAATTGATTTCAAACAATTACACATATATACTTCGGAAATATATAAAAAATCGCAAAAAATACGAGAACGGATAGTTCGAATATTAAAAAACAATAATCAAAGTAATCCCAATAGAAAATGTAAGGATCAAAGACAGTTTTGAGCCAAAAAGAAAAACTCGTAGCCATAGCCATATAAGAGTGAGTCCTCGAGTCTTTTGTGACGCTTATAAATAATGCAAATCTCTTCGGTAAAATAATGGATAGATGGTCATGCTCTGGGCCGATTGATAGCTCCTACAAAGTCAAGAGCCTCAACCCCAAAAATGATTTTGCCTAACTGATGCGTCTTAAGACTGCCCAAAGACCAAGTGATGCTAAATAGTTTTGCCTCCTCTAAAGAACTAGTCTAAGCAAATCCCCTAACGATTGTGAAGAATGACAGAACCCATAAAGTTTTTTAGGACTCAAGCTGTACCTCTAAATTTATTTTCCTTCGACCAGATGTACACTGCCCTGAGGAAAAATTGGTGAAACAATAGGTTATGGCCCCCATTTTTCGTGGGTCCTATTTTGAATTTTCTTTTTGTAAAACGTATTTAAAAAAAAAATTAGAAGTTATTTTAGTTTATTGAGAAAAAATTAATAATAATAAAAAAACATTGAATCCTACAAAATGAAAGAATTTAAGTATTTTTTAAAAACCTATCTAATATTAATGTAAAAACTATACAAAAATGAATTAAATGGTATATATATAGGTCCTCATTATGTATACTTTGGCCCTATTTTTATTTTGTTTAGGGCTCTCGTAATTTCAGAGCCGACCCTGACTATATTGCATTTTAACTAAAGGTTTGGTGGAGACTTCTATCTCATCCTTGGTCTGGCATGAGATGTGTTTGCAATCTTGTTAAGTGACCGAGAAAAAAAACCAACCATCTGATTCAGTTATAACCTTTTCCACTGCTTCAGAGGCCAACAAAAGTTTCTCTTCAAAGCGTAACTTCTGTATAAAGTGAACTAGTGAAGGCCAACATGAGTTTACTTGAGATACTTTTCCTGTATTATGTGAGTGTGATCTGATTTTTTTACCTCATAAACATCTTGTTGAGCTAATGAGATTGACCTTTAGGTAGGCTAAAATGGTGATGCTTTGTATGTAGCTAACGGAGAGGCTCTGTAATCGGGGTTTAATTAAATATATTTCAGATGTCAACAACAACAAAAAAAAAAAAAAAAAAAGGGAAGGAAAGTTTGGGAAATCCGTCCTAAAATGGACAAGTTTACAAACAACAAAGAAAGTATGGACCAAATACTATATAACTTTCAAGATTTTCAAAACATCTTCGATTAATATGTTTTTGAAAAGTGCTTACAACAAAAAGAAAGAGAGACGAAAAGTGGCCCGAAGATGGGGCCCAAAAGAGAGACACGTGTGGTAAGGGAGCAAAAGTAGCCGGTTTCACACGAGTCTGGTTAAGTCTCTCGTGATTCACCGACGTGCTTCAATATTCCCTTATTAACTTTTTTTCTTGCGCCGTCGGTGCTATCCCACGCCTTTTTCTTCGTATTCCTGATTAATATATTTCTTCTGTTTTAAAATTTTTAATCCTAAATTTATTTGGATGTCTTTTATATAAGATTATAATGTTCACGTGACGTGTGTGAGAATTTAAGTCCATGCACAATAGATAACTAAATAATAGTAGTACTCTTTTAATTCTCACTTCTTTTGATTTGTCATGTGAATTTAACAGGATTTCAACGAATTATGTCTCTGCAACACGTTTCGATATATATTGAATAAAATAAAGTACCATGTAGGCATGTATTTTGAAGGTGTGTATAAATTAAAGCATGGGGTTAAATAAGTTTCGCATGTCTTGTACGCAGAAACTTAGAAAATGTTCATGGTACATTTTTTTCTGGGTCTAAACTATAATACATAATCGAACCAAATTACAAAGTCGGATATTATAGAACTGTAGTTTAAATGTTTACCAAAAAAAAAAATCCAAAAATTTACAGAAAAATTAAACTCGAAAAATTACCAAAAAACAAAATCCAAAAATTACTGTTCATGGTACGTTTAATATAATAGATTCTTGACAAAATTTTAAGATATGCCAATTTTTAAGTGTTACTTTTTAAAAATGCTATCTTTTCAAAATCCTTACCAAGATGCTACTTTTTCAAAATTATTTTTTTATTATATCATTTATGTTTGGGTTAACTATGTATTATAGTTTAGTTTTGAAGATTTTAGGGGTCAAATATTTTTAGGATTTATAATTTTAATATTTAGGTTTTTAAAAATCTATAAATAGTGATATTTTTGCAAATGGATATTCCTAAATGGTATTTTTACAAATATACATACCAAAAATAATATTTTTGCAATTTCCATAGATTCTAGTACATGTAATTTAACATGAGTTATTTGCTATATTCTCAAAAGGCAGAAAAGGTAGAGAAAACAAAACGAGCAACCAAATTATTTTTAAAACAGTGAAAAGGTAGAAAATATGAAGAGAAAAGGACAGAAAAGGAAGAAAGAAAGCGAAATGTGATTATAAAGTGAACAAGTGAAGGCCATTGGAAGAAACATCCTCGAGCTATTTACCAGACTTTGTATTTTCCCCTTAAAGTATGCAAACTATAAATATGTTTTTCCCCAAAACATATTATTAAGTCCTTTGTTCCTCTTTCTCAAAAAAGAAAGAAAGTTATTTGTTACTCGTAAAACAATAAAATAGCTTGAAATATATATAAAAATGCCAGTTTTAAGAATCAATACATATGCTTATATAACAAAAAAAATCAAGAGAATCAATCCATATGACTATCATTCGTGGTTTTTTTTTTTTTGAGACATCCAATAAAATTAAAACGATTATCATAGTTATTTTATATCAAATATAATATTTACCATCTATAGATCAACAAAATAAAAATCACGTCTTTGCGGTTTTCTAATCAAAGGTTTTTCTACATTCATTCATTTCTTTATTAAAAGATTTTTTAATCAAAGAAATAAATAAATAATTTGTAAATCAAAAACAGTAACCCACACATCTTACTTAGATGTTGGGTGATTTATTACTTGCCTTAACCCTCATCTTTGGGTTTATCTTTGCAACCATGAATCGATTGACATCATTCTTTCCTCATTTTTGGAATTTGAGTATGATAAACTTGAATCCAAGCTTTTTCAATTGAAAGCGCTTTTTGGTTATATACCATTTTCTAAAATATGTGTTTGAATGTGTTCTTTATAATCTTTTTTTTTTTCTCATAATCCATATAATGATAATAGTAGTAACGAAAAGAGAGTATTTAAGTTTCAACTTGCTCATATTTTTTCTCATGAACTTCTTACTTGAGTTCAGTTTCAACGTGATTCTCTTCAACCTGATTTTCATTTTTTGCTTTGCGTTTTGATTTTTTGGCCCTATTCTTGGTCGCATTTTGTTGGAACGGTTCCTTCTTTCTTTTTTCTTCATTTTCTTGTTGTCTCTATATTTTTGCTACCGTCTCTGTTATTCTTTTTCTATAAGCCTCGTTGCAGAGTTTCGTGTAACTGTCCACCATATCAACATGTACCACATATATTTCTATTCTGAGCAATGATGTAGGCATACGTTTCCCTTTCTGTGTAGGGATTTCACATACAAAAGATGTAAGCTTCGATCCAAGCCAGATCATGCTTCCTCTTTAGCTTTTATAGTGGTTTCACTAACATATTTTTTAGTTCTTTCGAGACCTTAGATTTTATATCTTCCCATGTAGCATCTAACGTACGCATGTACACGTCCATTTTCCTTTACAATGCAACTACCCTTGCTTACTTGGTATATCATTGTTCGAGCCTAGTCTATCTATATGTAAATTGGTTTGCTATAAAATCAAAACAATTATTGTTGTGTACTAAAAAGGAATAAACAAAAATCGGATGGATACCTTGATATTTCAATATATGGATTTGAATTAAAAAACATTGTTTCCAAAAAATTATTATCAGGATCTGGATTCGCCAATATCTGTTTATAATGTAGAAAACTAAGTAAATTTCATCAGAGTTTCAACCACTAGTTAGTAGAGTTGTCCATGATTCAAACTAAGCTAAATAATACAATTTTATATGGACATATCGAGTAAATGGTCACTGACCCACTGTATAATCGTGTTTCATTTATCCGTTTGCCACATGTTGTTTGATCAGTAATCGCCGAGGAATTATAGTTTTTCGATTGCAATAATTTTTTGGTACATTGAATAGTTGATTCATAGATTTTTTTGGGTCGGTAAATTTAAAGTTAATTAGATGGTAAATTTCAAAAAGACAATCAATAGTTTTTCGATCAAGTGCATTCCAGTGCCCATGCAAAATACAAATAAGTTGCAAATAGTATTTAAAAGAGACGATAAGTTGGAAATCTGTTGCCAAAACCAGTATTACTGACCACACCAAAAGCTAAACTAGTATATCATGTTAATATCAAAGTAATATACCTTTCTTCTCATCCAATTCATCATCAAAGAACAAAACAAACGGATACAGAAATTCATTTAAATGAAATTTTTACAGCTTAGAATTAATTTAATTATTTTTTTTAGAAAAAGATGATTTGACAAAAATAGAAGGGTGAAAACTTTTGAATATCAGTAGACAGGGTTACATGTCCCTTCAAGATTCCGGGACATCGGAAAGGAAAAAAACAAAGATAGTCTTAGGGGTATAACAGTCATTTTACAGGCGAGATCCCCTAGACTTTGCTCCAGTAGTGTAGTACGACTGCTAAAGTTTTTTTAACAACGGAACTAGCGTTAAAGAAATTTTACAAAAGCGACCCTATCATTTTCTTTTTATTCTAATTTCACTCCCCTTTCTTTTATAAACTCCAAAATCACTCCCTTCCTTTTTCTTTTTCTCTCTCCTCCCCTTTTCTTTCTTCACACTATCCGTTGAACACACAAACGGCTCTTTCTCTCATTCGATCGGAGCTTTTCTCTCTCTATCTCTCTCACGAATCCCGATAATGAGCCACCGGTGGTGTCATCTTCGCCATCTCCGGTTATGAATCCATCTAACAACAACCCAGTTACAGCTTTAGCCTCCATAGCCTTAGCTTTACCTCCACCGCCACATCCACCGCAGCCTCACCGTCCTTCTACCTCCTGTGATCGTCACCCAGAAGAGCGTTTCACCGGATTTTGCCCTTCTTGTCTCTTCGACCGTCTCTCTGTTCTAGACATCCCTAGCAAAAACACCGTCGCGTCTTCTTCTTCGTGGAAACCACCGTCCTCTTCCGCCGCCGCTCTTAAAGCAATCTTCAAGCCTTCTTCTTCTTCTGGGTTTTTACCGGAACTTCGGAGGACGAAATCGTTCTCGGCGACGAAGAACGAAGCGGTGTCTTTGGGTGCGTTTGAGCCTCAAAGGAGATCTTGCGATGTTAGGGTTAGGAACACTCTCTGGTCTCTGTTCAACGAAGATAATAGTACTAAAGAGAGTTTAAGAGTCGATTGTGAGATTGATTCCGTGGGAAAAATAAAGTCGCCTGTTTTCGAGGAGGAGATTGAAATTGAGAGTGACAAGGATATTAATTGTGGGAATCTCAAGGAACCCAGAAGCGTAATCGACGAAATTGTTGAAGAAGAAGAAGAAGAAATTGAAGAAGAAGAGACGAAGATAGTGGAAGCAGAGCAAATGGAGACCACGAAGAAGACGAACAGAGATTTCAAAGAGATTGCCGGAAGTTTCTGGACGGCGGCGTCGGTTTTTAGTAAGAAATTGCAAAAATGGAGACAAAAGCAGAAGCTTAAGAAGCATCGTAGCGGCGGGATCGGTTCCGGATCCGCCGCTTTACCGGTGGAGAAGTCGATTGGTAGACAGCTTAGAGATACTCAGTCTGAAATCGCTGAGTATGGTTATGGACGGAGATCATGCGATACAGATCCAAGGTTCTCAATTGACGCCGGAAGATTCTCGCTTGACGCCGGTAGGGTTTCGGTGGATGACCCTCGTTACTCGTTTGACGAGCCACGTGCATCTTGGGACGGATATTTCATCGGAAAAACGTCTGCTCCGCCGCGAATGCCTTCGATGTTATCAGTAGTGGAAGATTCTCCGGTTCGTAATCACGTTTTCCGGTCAGATACACAAATTCCGGTGGAAGAACCATCGCCACGAACACCATCAAGACCTGTAATGGATGAGATTGTTCCTGGTGGATCTGAACAGACACGAGAGTATTATACCGATTCATCTTCACGGCGGAGGAAGAGCCTTGACCGATCTAGCTCCACCAGGAAGTTATCTGCTTCTGTAGTGTCTGAAATCGATGAATTAAAGCACTCTGCTTTAAAGACTAGAGTCTCTCCTTCCCAAGTTAGAGAAGCAAAAGACTCGATTTCGAACTCGCATTCGCATTCGAATTCACTTAGAGACGATTGCTCTGTTGAGAATTTCGATATCGGTGTCCGAGAAAATGCAGGAACTGTCGAATCCAGCAAGAAAGGGAGTAAGAAATCTAAGAGATGGAGTTGGAACATATTTGGGTTGCTTTATAGGAAAAATGGGAACAAATTTGAAGAAGAAGAAGAAGGAAGAAGCGGTGCGGATCAAACGTTTTCGGGGTCGTGGAATGTAGATACGAGAAAAGGGTTTGATCCTAAGATGATGAGGAGTAATAGTAGTGTGAGTTGGAGAAGTTCCGGTACTGGAGGAGGGGTTCGACGGAATAGTGTGGATGGATACGTTAGTGGGAAGAAGAAAGTTAGTAGTTATGGGAGAAAGATTGAGAATGGAATGTTGAAGTTTTACTTGACGCCGAGTAAAGGAAGGCGAAGAGGAGGCAGCAATGCGACGGAAACGACGAACCGGCCGGTTCCGGCTTCTAATCCGTTGGGTAGAAATGTCAGGAACATTTACTGACAAATTTGTTATGGACTAAAAAAATCTTTATTTAGATGTAGTTGAAATAAGTATTGTGTAGTTTGTATTGAGTCAGAAAATGTTCAAAGATTTTCAATTCTTTTGTTTTGTCTTTTGTTTGTTCAGTCTGATTCCTGTGTTGGGATTTGGTTGCTCAAATTTTAGAATTTTTTTAGTTCAAAGTTAATCATCAGTCTTATTTGGTAATGGATGTATACAGAATTTTTAGTTGATTACATTTTTGTTACTTAGTATGTTGTAATTCAAATTTTACATATGACAAAGAGGAAAAGCTATAACATGTGAGATTTTTATATTTGTATATAACTCATGGACCAAAGAAGGTTCGAATTTCAATTAGCGTTAGAGAATCTATCTGATTATTGGAGTATGATTATCCGAAATTTTCGCATAAGGCTTAACCTTAATTTTTCTTTTTAATCTATCCTTTTTACCTTCTCGCGTAAATACTAATAAATCAAATCAAATCAAATCAAATCAAAGTCAAAAAAGCGGCGATTTTTGTTTTTAAAACAAAAAGAAAAGCATAGAAAACAAAAGAAAAGAAAAGAAGGCTTTATCAGTAATTTTGTAGAAGATGCAACACAAAATTCAAAAAAAATTCTCATGCAGAACATATTACAGATAAGTGGAACACCTTCGAAAAAAAAAAAAAAATTAACAAACAAAAGAAAAGTTAAAAGGAGACAAGAAGAGCCCATAAGTGGAACATCTTAAGTCAGAATGAATCCAAAATTATTTGAGGTCATAGTGCAAATGTAAATATCTTGGGCCTTAATATTAAAGAAAACAAATTAAACCATAAACTCTTTTGAAAGAGGAAAAAAAAATTAAAGCTCTATGTACCTTATTAATTAATCTTCTTGATTTTTTTTTTCTCAATATCTAAAGTTATTGATATACGGGTAAATACTATAAAAATTAATGAAATAAATATTTAAATTTTAATTGGTAACTCGTTAAATTTTAAAATCGTATTTAACGTGGATTCTAAAACTACTAGAATTTAATTTATATCATAGTTCTCATGTTCTAATAAATATCATGCAAATCCAAAAATATATATTATCGAAATTTAAATCATATTCTTAATAACAGAAAATATATATTTGAACCCATTATGAATATTTATGATTATGTGATAGAAAATAAAAACAACTAAAATACTATATAGTTAAAATAGAAAAGAGTAAAGTTTATGTTAGTAACATCATAAGAACTATAAATAATGTTGTGAACTATTATATAAGTACATGATTTATAATTATATTTTATTAAGTCATCGTTTTATTTTTCATAGAGATTTATACTTGCCAAACTTTATACAGTATTAATTTAATAGTAAATATAATATTATTATTTTTTAACTTATATAAATTTTTAATATATATACACTTGGAAAGTACCAATGACGTCATAAATCGAAATTTTTTATTTTTTTGTGATATTTAGTAACTCTATATTGATAAAATAAGTATTCTTATAGATTTTATTTTTATTTTATTTTTGCATGGTTGTTTATATTTTTAAACTTTTGAATTGAGGTTTCTATAACCTTTCTAACTTTTGTTTTTTCAGTTAATATACTTTTTAATCATTCCTCTTTTTATTTATTTTAATTGAGATTTTTATTCTATATGTACTATTTGTTTATTTTATGGCTTATGACATGTCTATATTTTATCTTAAAATTTGTTTCTTAATTATTATTGATAATATTAGAAATTTTAATTTTTATTATTTGATTAGTAACTTGACAATTACTTTCCATTTTAAATTTTATTTTCTTAATTAATTTTAAGCTTTAACACATTCTTCATTTGATCAATATTAGATACATGTCGCGATCTCGTGAGTTATAATTTTGGTTACGTGTCATGCTGATATAAAAACACAATGCGATAAATATTTTTGATTTAAAATTTATAACGCCTATAATTTGACAAATGTAATTAGATTTTAAATTACGACTCATAAATATTAATATTTATTTATTGTTATATTTTATTAAATAGTCAATTTATTATATTTATCTCATACTAAAATTATCTCATACACGTTATTATATTAGCAAAATGACACTTATAAATATGACATTTCCTTTTATCATTAACTATTTAGATAATTTATAATGGAAAGAATGTATTTTGTAATATAAAAATTTAGAATATTATATATTTTAGTATAAAGTTTTTTTTTATTTTTCTTAATTAGTCCATAATCTTTATTTAGAATATATTCTTTATTTTATTTTTAAACTTTTTTATTAATATTGAAAATATTAAATATTTTAGTAGAAAGGTTTTTTTCTTTTTTTTAGTTAGTATATAATTCTTGTTTAGAATATATTCTTTATTTTTTAATTTTTTTATTAATATTAACATATATCACCATCTAAATTAACAATTATATATGTCAACCAATTTTGTGTATCTTCCGATAATAATAATAATAATAATAATAATAATAATAATAAGATATATAACACAAATTACAATAGACCCAGCCCAATAGTTTGGTCTAGAAACCCATTAGTGTTTTAGTTAGCCCACCACACACACTAACAAATTTTTAATTGAACCAGAGTTTTAAAGTTGTTGAACAAGTAACGTGGCTGCTAAAACTTTTGTCCAAATACAAAATTAACATTATTCACATTATTAATAAATACAAAATTAAATTAAGAATTTTTTTTATGAGAATTTATTCAATGTCTCCAAATTTTTTATTGTTATTGTGTTGTCGTTTGGACGGTAATGTAATGTTAATGTAACCTTTCAAAGATTGTTGGGAAAATGACAATAACAAATTAACTATAAATTGGTGGACATTGACACTTTACCCATTTTAACCATGATAAACTCATTATTAGATCATCTGTCGAATTAAGTGCTTAACTTTAACACCTCCGGTACCGTAAACATAATAATAAGCAATTTGACCGGAAAAAAAAAAAATTTGATATCTTAGAACATGATTAACGAAATATCTAAACTAGATACCTTTGATTAAAAAAAATAAACAGAAGAAACAGGAGGAAAGAGAAGCTGAGACGTTTCTTCCTTATGATACGGTTTTCATAGTATCAGCACACATGGCACTTAAATATTGGTTAACCTACTAAATAAAAATTATTAAAACTACTTTTTTTTTTTTTTTGAGATACCATAAAACATATCTACGATAAAGATGCTCTTATGCTCTTATGACCGAAACAACGTCGTTCAAGAGATGGATTTTTCTTATATATTAGCCTTAGCTTTGAAACATACCCTAGCAAGAGGCTGTCTTTGTTTACAACGACATGAAAGCCATTTCTCAACTGTTGTAATGTCTTAGTTTCTAAGCATTCTAATCTCCACCTCATTTCTCACAGCTTCTACGACACTTTTAACATTTCATATGTGACCATATTGAATCCACTATCCAAATACCAGAATACAAATTTATTATGCGATTTTTTTTATATACATATGACGATAAGTATGTCTTGAACCAGCAAATAGATTCTTTGGGAATCAGTATTTATATGTTAAAATTTTGTAGCGTCTCATTGAATTCTTATACTAATTTTCATTGGAATGTTAAAACTATTCACAATTGGACGAGCGATCCAGTTTTGGTTAAAATTTTGGGGTTATACTGAAATGTATAAGGAATTGAATGAAAAAATCTAGTTATAGTTTGGTTTATCGATCTTGGTTCTGAACTAAATTAAGTCTTCTAATTAATGTTATAATTGATATAAAATCAAAGTGTACATCAAATAGGCTATACTCGAATAAAGAGAGAATAGTCACGATTTCGACTAAGATTTTTCAGGACGAAATAAAATGATGTCTAAGGCTTTGTACATTACTCATTCACACAATTAATGAAAACGAAATCTTTAACAAAAAAAGGATCCGTCTCAATTCGTTTTTTTTAACGCTTTAAAAGTTTTATTTATAGTTCATCCAAATTCATATAGCACATAACTAAATATATCAATATTTTTTAAGTAAAAATAGGTAATATTAATTTTAACTCAATAAACCGTATAAAAAGACCATCGTTAAGTTTTTTTCTTTTTTCATTATCACTTATTTGGTTTGATTTGACGTTAGAGGGGCTCGATTTTACCATATTAAACATTCATCGGCACAGATAAAAATACTCAATAATTCAAGTGTGAAGCAGAAGGAGAAAATGTTTTATGTACACCCGAAGCAATAGATATGCAGGTTTCAAAAATGGACAATTCGACCATTAACTATCGAAATTAGTGTTACGTTTTGTGGTCGTTTTAAATATTACTCCGAGTTCCGACGTTTACGTCTCACCAAGTGAAAACACCTTGTTATCTCAAGTTTATCTCTTTTCACTATCTGCAATTTCGCTCTTGAAAACAATTTGAGTCTACAACTCTAGATTATCTTTTTGCAAAAAAAAAAAAAAAAACTCTAGATTATCCATAGACCATATAAAAATAAAGATCAAGAACTTTCTTATTCATTATAGAACAATCAAGCTTAAGAAATTTATATCGCAACTTTTTTTTTGAAACTAATATATCGCAACTTGGTATGTATCTTTCATGTTATATATTATTACTTTCTTATCATCAGTTTTTTTGACAAAAACTTAATTATTATCAGTTGAACATTGGTCAACTTTAAATCTTGAACATTCGTCAATATAATATCCCCGCCATATATAAAGACGCATGTGTGTATATATGTCATGATTTTGAAATGAATGTATATATAAATATGTACTTATGATGTATGAAGTACGTAGATAATTTAACCCATATATTATTAACATTAACTTTTAATTAGTGTTGACTAGGGAGAATTCACTACATCACTTGTAAACCTTTAGCAGTTGGTGTAATGTTATCGAAAAAAATAAAAATACTTTGAATATAAAAAATTCCAGCTATGTTATAATTTGCATAAACATTTCTTTAAAAAAAACTGAATATGTTAATGAACTAATTAACAAATAAACATGTCAATTCAGAATTTACTTATAATTTTTTTTAGGTTTCAGTAATTTATCCACAAGAGTTCAAGGCTTGAAGCATAAAATCCCCAAAATAACATAATACATGTACTTTTCGTAAATCATTGAAAACAAAAAGATACATAAAGAGTTTTTGACGTTTGAACACATTATTATGCTATGAAAACAAAAAATAAATGAAGTTTCTTGGGTTTGGTCAGGGAGATTGGTTGTGGTAAGAATGGGAATCTTAATTACAAAGAATTGGATTTTGGGTCGACCTACCACCTAAAACGACGTCGCCTCTCTCTCTGGCTTCCAACCTCTCTCTCATATCCTTTTATAAGCTCGCGTTGGCCAGTCGTTCATCGCAAAAACAGATAGAAAAAGACTAAAAATACAGAAGAAGAAGAAGAAGAAAGAAAGAGGAGAGAGATGGGTTTTCATAATTTGGTTTGGTTTCTGTTTCTTGTATCTTTCTTCTCTGTGTTCCCAGCTCCATCGGAGTGCATGGTTCGCCATTACAAGTTTAACGTGAGTTTACTTATCAACTTATGTTATGGAGCGTTCGCGTTCGCTATATTCAAATGCAATATGAACATGCATATTGTGTATCTATGATGTTTATATGCTCCATTTAATAGAATACGGATGTATAAAATATTATTACGTACATGTGAATGAAGCATGTTTAATACACTGATTTAGCATAATAATAAAGAAAACTCATTGTAAATTTTAAATATACTCTAACTGGTGGCACATAACTTGAAACAACATTCTATTGCTCTGTCCCAAACTCCATCAAATCTCTTTCTCTGACTTTACATGGAGTATCCTCTTTGGTTTACATTAAATAAACCCCTTTTTTGGTTACAACATACAATCAGGGTAATGATTATGGTCTTTTTGTCTTTACTTATCTTTTCCCCTTTTATTTACCTTTGCAATGTAATAATTACTGACTAGATATGTGTTTGGAATCACACAGGTTGTGATGAAGAACATAACTAGACTATGCTCAACCAAACCAACCGTGACTGTGAACGGTAGATATCCAGGTCCCACAATCTACGCACGAGAAGATGACACGTTGCTCATCAAAGTCGTTAATCACGTCAAGTACAACATCTCTGTCCACTGGTAATTAAGCTCCTAATTAATCTTCATTTAATTCTTCATTAATACGTTAATTAGCTAATTGGTTGGTGTATGGTGGACGATCGAGAACAGGCACGGTGTGAGACAAGTGAGAACGGGATGGGCCGATGGGCCTGCTTACATAACCCAGTGCCCGATCCAGCCAGGTCAAGCCTACACATACAACTACACCTTGACCGGCCAACGAGGAACGCTCTGGTGGCACGCTCATATCCTTTGGCTCCGCGCCACGGTTTACGGTGCGTTGGTCATCCTCCCCAAACGTGGTGTTCCCTATCCGTTCCCCAAACCCAACCACGAGAAAGTCATCGTTCTAGGTAACCTTTTTTACATCAAGTGCAGCTCGTTCTATAACTATAGCTCTCTTAATCATATATATTGAAGATATCTAGAAAGTTCGGATCCATTGTATTTTGCATAAAAATTATAATTAAAAGAATATGGACCAATCCATTCATTACCAATAAATTTTGATTTAGGAGTCAATATAACTTATGATTTTAGTTGATATTGGTTCATTACATTCAGAGGCAGCTCAGAAACACCCAAAAAATAACTGGACCTGTGCCAAAATTTTTATTTTTTTCTAAAATTGGTCTATATTCTATACATTAAAATTTTTGGATTCTCTTATATATAGTTTTAACAAATTTTGGGCACTTAATTGCAATAGAAAATAACTAACAAGATAGTGGACCCTGGCATTTGCACTTGTTGCTCATGCCCAGAACCGCTCTTGATTACATTGAATGTATGGTAATTTAGCATGACTAGTTTATGCTCATATAATTGTAGGTGAATGGTGGAAATCGGATACCGAAAACGTCATTAACGAGGCGATTAAGTCTGGATTGGCCCCTAATGTCTCCGACTCTCACATGATCAACGGACGTCCTGGCCTCGCTAAAAACTGTCCATCAGATCAAGGTAATTTCTTAATTTCTGATATTAAAATTCAAATGTTAACTAACATTATAATAACTTCAAATATACTGATTATGAAAATTATCTTTATACACCATGAAGCTTACAAACTGTCAGTCGAGAATGGCAAAACCTATCTGCTACGTATAGTCAATGCTGCACTTAATGAGGAGCTTTTTTTCAAAGTCGCTGGTCATCTTTTCACCGTGGTGGAAGTCGACGCGGTCTACGTTAAACCATTCAAGACTGACACCGTTCTTATAGCCCCCGGTCAAACCACAAACGTCCTCCTAACCGCCTCGAAATCCGCCGGAAAATACCTCGTAACCGCTTCTCCCTTCATGGACGCACCAGTCGCTGTCGACAACGTAACCGCCACCGCGACTCTGCATTACTCCGGAACACTCTCCTCCTCACCAACAATCCTCACCCTCCCTCCGCCGCAAAACGCTACTTCCATCGCCAACAACTTTACCATGTCCCTACGTAGCCTTAACTCCAAGAAGTACCCTGCCCTAGTCCCGACCACTATCGACCACCACCTCTTCTTCACCGTCGGCCTCGGGCTAAACCCTTGCCCTACTTGCAAGGCCGGAAATGGAAGCCGTGTCGTGGCCAGCATCAACAATGTGACATTCATTATGCCCCAAACTGCTTTGCTACCGGCTCATTACTTCAACATCAGTGGAGTTTTCACGACGGATTTTCCCAAGAACCCACCACATGTTTTCAACTATAGTGGAGGATCAGTCACGAACATGGCCACGGAAACCGGCACAAGGCTCTACAAGCTACCGTACAACGCTACGGTTCAGCTAGTCCTCCAAGATACCGGAGTCATAGCTCCCGAGAATCATCCGGTGCATCTTCACGGTTTTAACTTCTTTGAAGTAGGTCGTGGATTAGGTAACTTCAACCCCAAGAAAGACCCAAATAACTTCAATTTGGTTGATCCGGTTGAGAGAAACACAGTCGGAGTTCCATCTGGTGGATGGGTCGTCATCAGATTCAGAGCAGATAATCCTGGTACGTGCGCTAAATTAATGTGAAAAGTTAATAAAATGATACTAGTGTCTAGTGGTTATCGCCATGTAGATTTTGTTCATAAATCAATTTCATGTCTAATTAGTTTATGTCTAGACATGCGATATTAAAAACAAAGATATTATATAATAAGTCAAATACTAATATATGTTTGTAACGTATAGGGGTCTGGTTCATGCATTGTCACTTGGAGGTACACACGACGTGGGGATTAAAGATGGCTTTCTTGGTGGAAAACGGCAAAGGACCCAATCAGTCGATTTTGCCACCGCCTAAGGATCTTCCCAAGTGTTAATAATCCTTCAACTAAACAAAAACATGTCGATATATCAAGATCACGCCACGTCCAAGAAGACCAGAGAGTGATGAATTAATGCGTGGATTTGGTTTAACAAATTTTATTTTTTGGAGCAAAGCAAAAGGTTCCATTTTTTGCTCAAACAAAGTTTGGTTAATAAAGGAGGAAGAAAAGGAGCATTGTATTATAATAATTTTTTTATATCAAAATTCCATTTATAATTTTTTAGAGTACTGTCTCCAACACAACTCTTTATTCTTTTCACTTGTGGTCCAACAACTTTATCGTTAAAACAAAATTTATATTGATGGTATGTGAACCAACAACGTATTTTATTATAAATTCACTTTTTATATCAAGACCTTAGATCACCCGGACCTAAGAATAAATGAATTTATGTTCTCATGACATGAGACATTTTTAACCAAATAAACTTAAACCGGTTTTAGAAAATAATAAGCTAATGTTAGAGTAATACATTGAAAAGCTCACAGAAAATTAATTGCACATACAGAATTTTAATTGAGTTTAGCGTTGTATAATTAATTGAAGGTCGATGTACAGCGTACTATCCCCTAAGAAAAAGTGTCGAACCAATTTGAATATTTAATCTCTCTCCACCATACAAAATACTTTTATTACATAGGTAGCTCGTAGCCATGTGGGGTTAGGACTGTGTTAAGTGCATGATAATACGAGGATTAGCGATAAAATGATTGATTAAGGGGTGGGTTAGATAAATTAAAGAAACAAAAAAAAGGCAAAGCGATAGTATGGTTATCTAAATTGGCCCCTTGAAACACATGAGCTTTTGACCTTGACCTTATTAGCCGTCCTCTTTGGAGAAGGGTGATGATTTTAGTATTTTTAAACCGATTTTATCATCTCAATTATCGGTTTACTTCTTAACTATATATTTTTCGATTGTGCAGCCATGAAACCGGAGTTGCTTATCTATATGTTAGGTTAGGTAGCTAGCTTTTTCTTTTTCTTTTTCTTTTTTGAATATCTTTATGTGTTTTTGGAAGTTCTAACTTTTAAAACTCAAAGACGAGCATATAACAGATCCTGTTTGTGATATTTTTTTTGTTGTTGCTAAAAACCTATTTGTGACTATAGATATATGACAACACTCCATAACAATTTTAGTCGTTAGAATTGTTTAAGATAAAATATGTTAAAGAAATGAAAATAGCTATACGAAATTTAACTTTTGTTGTCATATCTAGCTCAAAAGTTTTCTAAGAAATTTAGAAATATCCAAAATGAGCTTACTAAGAATGTTAAACTTTGCTAAATGACACTAGGTTAGCGGCTGCATGTGTGTACTAATAGTTTGTACACTAGGTACATCGAATACAATCAACACAAACTTTTATTCTTTACCTTTAACAGATACTTTAATAATACTGATCAAGTGCCCGTATAACAGATGTAAAAAGATAAACATAAACCGTAAAGTAAAAATACATATTTTTGTGGTTCTCCCCAATGAAATATTGGCTACGTTTTTTTTTTTTTTGTTGAAAATTAAAATATTGGCTACGTTCATAGATAATTTTTTTTTTTTATTGCTGGAAATGTAATACAAATGTTTCAGAATACAACATAGGTTTTTTTTTTTTTTTTTTGAAAACAACATAGGTTAAAGAGAACAAAATTTGATTACTGGAAACCATAATCTAATTGAGCCTGTATGTTTAGGTCCATGTAGCCGAGAATCTGTGCTATCGCAAACATGTTATGAGATTTCGAGTAGCTAGGAACCTAGGACCCAAGACTACCAGATTCAAGACATATGAACACAATAAGTATTGTTATGTTGGTAAATGGCTAAAGGCAATAGATAATCATCTATTGGATGTCTTTCGTGCTTTGGTTCAAACCTCATTTTAGGACCGAAAATTATTTTTCAACTCGAAATATCTAAAGGTTGATTCCATATATTATGAGAAATTATGATAAAAAAATTAGAATTTTCACGGTTTAACAAAAATAGAACTTGTATTGAATATACATTTTCTTTGCCATGCTATAAAATTTACATAAAAGCTTGAAATTTTAAAGATTATATTGAATTTCAATATATATGTCTCCGATTAAAAAGAATGTAAAATCTGACATTTTTACATATTTTTGGAGTTATAGATTTAACTTATTTAACTGTTAGATTTTTTCAAATTCAAAGTAAGCAAGTCCATTTATTTACTGCAAAACTACATTTTTTACTGATTCACTAAAACATCAAATAAATAACTTGAACATCAGTTCATATTTCTTTTTTTTTGGGAAAAAGGAAAGTATAAGTTTTTTTATTAACCGTGGGAGTTCAAAACCTTTGATTCGATATGTTTTTATCTTTATATGGTTTTTCAAAATAAATACTAATTAATTATATATAACAAATAATTATTAAATGAAATATTACACTTTAAAATATCGTTGACAAAAGACTATCAGAATCCTATTACTTGCTTGACACCTCAGAATTTTATACTTGGAACGTAGAAATATGGGTTCCAACTTCGAATAATAGAAAGAGAAGAAAAGATATAAAATTAGTAAAAACAAATAAAAATAAAATAAAATGATTTGTGCAAAGCCACTAATGTACAAAAGCGTGTGGAGCGCATTATGAGTGGCAAACCCTACAGGCACGCTCGCACTCTTTTGCTGTCGCTCCGGTGGGTCAAACTGTGTGCCAGTGCTTCCTATTTACTCTCAACGTCGTGTCGTTTTTCTGTTGCCCCCTCATTTTTATTATATTTAATCTTATTACTTTATAATATGAAACATACCTCAATTGTTTTGCAATACAACCCTACTTTTTAGAAAAATCATGTTAAAAGATATAAAACCAATTTCATACGATCAAAAACAGATTATTGCAAAGATTTAATAAAAATGAAAAATTTAATCTTCTATTCTGTTTCTATATAGAGTATGAATGGTATGCAATTTTTCACGTTTTCAAAACGTAAAAGTGTTCATTCTAATTTTCATCACCGTGAAGTTGTAAAAGGATTATTTTGCGCAGTCGTCGCAAACCTTTGTAGCAAAGCCATCCAAAACCATCGTGAGTTTACTACAGTTGATTCCCATCGCAATTTTTTGTCGTAAATTTACTATTTTTTTTTGTATTGATAGCTTTTTTGGCGTTTTGTTATTCATATGTTTTGCTGTTTAGTTGTTAATTTTCTCGTTCTACCGCTTTCATTATTTTATAGTTTAACTATTCCGCTATTTTACTATTCATCTAACATTTCAGTCTCACCCATAATAAAAACATGTTAACTATAAAAAATTGTGTTTTGAGAACTTAACATGCCAAATTTTTGAGTTGATGATATATGTGACCCATTTTCTGTTTCATCACATTTCATTTACTTACAGAAATGTATAGTTAGTCTATAGTTATTATTAATTAAACTATCATAACTTTTCTGTCATGTAAAATCAGTGTAATATAAGACTCATAAAATATTGAATGAAATAGTACTTCTTCATTACCACATATATAGTATATATATATATGTATGTATATGGATCTATATATATATATGCATGTATCCAAAAAAAAATTATAGCTACTAAACATATATTAATCAAAAAAAAATTACTAGATTTATAGGTTTTTTTTTTTTAATAATCAGGTGTCTAATAGAAAACAAGCTATTCTTTTTTTTTGCTAAACTAGAAAACAGGCTATTCTTGCCATTTTAAACGTCTATACTCTATAATATTAGCCAAAATCTATAGTTTTTCAATCTTTAATTTTAAAAAATATCATGATAACTTTTGAATATTTGGCTGCCAATAATTTTGAATATTCTTGCGTAAGATCTATAGGTTATTTTGGTTGTATAAGATCTACACTTGTAATAAGCAACAGAGTAAATTATAGGTTTCTCAATAAACAGGAGTAAATTATATAAATAGGTAGTGGTGGCAGGAAGATGATCGTAGGCTTTGTACCTAAACCAGGAAGGTATTGTAACACCAAAATATAGAAAGGAAACCAAAGAAGGTCCAGATCTGTATTAAAGATGAATATATAAATATATTCATTATGTACACTTACTTCCCTGCATAGATTAATACTCCGTAGCAAAATAAATTATTATCTTTACCAAAAAAAAAAAAAAATTATTAGGGAGAGAAAAAGTATCTTCATACGGAAATAAGAGATGCTTTCCCTTTGGGGAAACTCCACGATAATAATATTCATAACAAACCCAGTCATTGTCTTGCACCACTCCAATTAATAAAAACAACTTATAATAACTTTACTGATATTTTATTGACCTACTAATATTTAGAAAAAAATAATCGTATGTTGGATGTGAGTGGTGGACAAACAACTCTGACATTTTGTTTAAACAACTCCGATATTTATCAAAGAATTGTAGTTGCGGAGAACATCATATAATATTATGATTCATATTTTTTTCTGTCAGCTGATTCATATTTTTTTTAATTTAATGAATTTTCATTTTTAAACCAGTGGCGCATTTTATTAAATTTCGATATAGTGCGAAAGTTCTTTCAATTAAACAAATATAGTGACATACCTAGATGTAAGATCTCGTGAAATTAATCTTTAGATCTAGAAAGTCTTTAGAATTCCTATGGTTATAAAAAAAAAAAATTAACATAGTCTAATGAATTAGTTTTGCATGGAATGGTAGATTAATGAATCTAAATCCAACTGGTCATCTCTAAAAAAAGGAAATATTTACAAAATGATCTTATTATCTTCTTTAATTTCAAAATGACTTTGATGTGATTGTACTTGCAAAATATTTACAAATGAGATGAAAAATTAATCGAATTTTTTCTTTTTCAATTTTTCAACTATTTTTACCGATCACACGTTATATATTTTTAACACTTTATTTTCTTCTAATATGATATGATATTCTTAACATAACACACTATTTATACAATATCGATGCTATGTGTTAAAATCATCTATCAAAAGCTTTATTTTCAAAAAAATAGTATTTAATTACAATACTTGTGCCACCCATTCTCGCAAATACTGTTAAAAGAAAAAATTATGAACAATTGCAAAAATGTCATTTTTATTATGCCACTTTTTAAAAATATTACTATGGATTGTCTATTTGAAAAAATGCCACTAACTATAGATTTTTAAAACCTAATTCTTAAAATTTTAAACCCTAAAAAATGTTTTAACCCCTAACAAACTATGAATCCTCAAAACTAAATCCTAATACAATGTAGTTAACATAGACATAAATAATATAATGAGTATATAATTTTTTAAAAATGGCATTTTTGCCAAACTTTTGAAAAAATGGCATTTCTAAGAATTTCTCAAAAAACTATTTAGCAAATAAATATTTGAAGTGTATATACTATATATAATCATTATATATATTGTAACGGCTGTTTTATATGTATATACATTTTTTGACGTATAATATAGTTACTCATATTCTCATATAGACTTAATGGGTTTTCAAATGATATTGAATTTGCATGAATTTTAGACTAAAGGAACGGTAGCTTGAAAATGTAAAGCAAAAATAATTTGGATTCTTTTTTAGCAATAAGTGTTTTTTCCACATCAAATACTTATATATGTAACTTTTGGCAATTTTTATGGAGCTACATTTTCAATTCAATAATTGTAGTTTAAACATGGGTCAATTTGGTTAATAACCAAGAAAAAAATTAATAAACTAACCAAAAACCCTAAAATTAGTGGCTATGATTAGTGCAATATAGGAGGTTTTGCTTAGTTATTATGTTTTCATTTTTTTCTTGGTTATACTTGCCAATTTCCCTTTAAACATTTGGTATCAATAAAAAAATGCAATCTGGCTGTGCAACAAATTGTGGCAAGTCTAGCTAGGTGGTTTGACATAGATGAATTAAAGCCGCAAAATACCGGCTTTTAAAATATGTGTATATATATATTTTTTAATTGAATTTCGCTTAATCGTTTTATAATTTCGATAAATTTTAGCACTTTTGAAAGCTAGTTTTAGTGTTTTTTTTGTATTTGATCGTTAGATTATCTTTGGAATACATAAAACTGATGTTTATCTTCTGAAGACTGTTGCCATCCAATAATTATATCCAGTTTGAATACTCTATTTTCTTGCAATAATCCGATATCGTACAAATTTGAACTTCGTCCAATATTTAATACACACAACTTGGTCTAAAAATATGACTGTCAAAAATTTAAATACACATGATGAACTTGATGTTCTTCTAGTTAACACAACTGATCTAAACTAAAAATAAATGAATATATACAACTATCAAATTAGAGACCATCTCGATATATATAGTCCAATCCATTATAAATAAATTTAATTATTAAATCTTAATAGAATTTCACCTTCGCATCTTTTTGTTGACTATTATTAGTTAACAATAACATTTAAAATGATTGACGATTGATTTTTTCTCAAGAGATACAAGATTTTATTGATTTTTTAGAATTGATTTAAAAAATTTCTTAAGAGACCCGTACATCTTCCAAAACAGAGACCATCTATAGTTCTTTCCCAAATGCCACTTCACTCTCTAAATTATAGACTTTAGCAGTGGTGTTTTTTCAGTCAGTCTTGGACTCTTGGTATCGATATAACTTTTACTGTGGACACATTTTTAGATCATGTAGACTGATTTGGTTGCTGACCAATATATATATCATTTCAGACCTAGTGGACGATACAGTGATTCTAGTGGGGACCCGGAACACGAGACGAAATATGTCTCCTCTGTATTCGGAGGTTGAAGCGCTAGTATGGGCTATGTAGTGCATGCTCTATCAGCAGAAGACGGAGGTAGCGTTCGAGTTTGACTGTTCTGACTTGGTAAGATGGTGTCTACACCGAATAAGTGACCAGCTTTTCACGTATACTTTAAAGAAATACAGACGTTAAAGGAGAAGTTCATCTACTTTTCGTTATCACTCATTCCGCACAATCTCAATTCCATGGCCGATCGACTAGCGAATTGTGCATGTAGATTTAGTCACAATGTTACTTTTGTAAATTCTTCACCACCACCTTGGGTAACCAACTGGTGGTAAAGCCTATAAAGTTGTTGAGAAAAATATTTAACTGAATGTAGTGACTCATAGCACATATATTTTTGAATTTAGATTGAGTTATTTTTTTACAATCGGTTTAGATATATTTGAAATCATTTATTAAGGTGGTTCTGTTGTATTCATTTACTTTCGACCGTAATTTAAGTACTGAAATGGAAAACTAATGTGCCATCAGTTAGAGTATATTTAAAATTTACAACGAGTATTCTTTATTATTATGCTAAATCAGTGTATTAGATAAATTATTGTATAAGAAATCATCATATCATTCAGTATCCATAGTACCTGGAATCAAATTCATTTTGAGCATCATCATCAACTATGGGCAAAGAGTGTTTGGTTCTCCGATGTAACACCAAAATACTTATTCCTCATATGGATAGCTATGCATAACAGATTAGCCATTGTTGATCATATTTTTCAGTGGAATCAAAATCCGAATATACCATTTTTTTTTTGTAATTATCTTTTGAAAACTCGAAATCACCTCTTTTTAGTGTGGTTATTCAGGTGAAATATGAGCAGCCCTGACTCGAGGGATCATGCAATATGGGAAGACATATTTTCTTTCACCTCAAACACAACTCAAGGTTACATCTCCCTTTTCATCATGCGATATGTCTTCGAAGCGGTGGTCTATGTCATTTGGAGGAAAAGAAAATTTCAAAGGCATAGAGAGCAACCTTCTCCACCATGAGACTAGTACTCATCGATAAGACATTGAAAAATTGTTTGAATATTATTCGATCTCGAAAAGACAAACGATTTGAGAAGAGCGTGGTATTTTGGTTTGGTAGCTGCTCATACGAGATATTTAGATTGATTCCACAATTTTTGGTTTGAGCATAATTTAACATTCAATAAAAAAAACATATCATTGTATAATCCTTATTATATTTTATTTATTCATGTTTATTTAAAATTTTAATTGACAGCCGATTTTACTATATTTATAGTATTTTAATTAAAAAAAAAGTTATTTATATAATTGGGTAAACTCAATTAACAATCCAGACTAATTTCTAAATCTATACATCAAAAGTTGTGTTTTCTTGCCACGTAATCTACATATAGTTACCAAAATAGAAGCATAGTAGACGAGACTCTCTGCTTCAAATTTTACCAACATGATGAATTCTTAATCACTAAACCACCATATTTAATTGATAACAATAAATTTTTGTTTTAACACTTTTAAAAATTGTTGTGTCTGTTATGGCGTGATCACTTAAGCTACCTAACCCATTTATATATAAATCATGACTGTTTATTTGTTATATAAATAATTGATTAGTGACAGAGGAAAGTGTTGTCCCATGATACGAGCCTATGAGTTACATTTGAAGGATCGATTAGCATTTAAGTATAGTTTTTAATTTATGTTTTGTATATGCCTTTTCCCAAGTGTTTCAAATTCATAAATCTCATAAACCATCTATAAATTAAGAACTAGTAAAGCTTTTGAGGTACCCGAATGACTGTCTTTTCGAGGCAGAATTATTCCACATTTCTTGATAAATTGAGGTGCGTTTGATGTAATTTATTTTGATTAAGGTTTGATCTCTCGCTAAACTCCATTATTACGAGCTTGTTATCTTTCGACAGACAATTATGACACTAAACATTTAGTATTCTGTTTATTACTTCCTTGGTGTTAAAAAAAAATTGTTATGGTGGAATCAAGAAACTCAAGCAAGGTATAATCATTGATTCATTGTATAATAAAATATCTTCTTTGATAGTTCTCCAAGGTAGCAAATAGTACGCCCTAAAGAAATATTTTTCCATTTCTTAAAGCCGTTTAGATCTTTAGATTAATATTGGTTTAAGTTTTTCAGTGAGTTGGTTTAGGTTTTTGTTATATTTATGTAGTTTGTATCTACTTTGACATGAGAGACGATAAGTTCATATACATATATATCTTCGCATATCTAACTTGGTTTTGTGTAGAATATTCTGTTTTCTTCGTTTTTGAGCATGCTAACTTATAACTACATATCTAACCACATCCTCCATTTTTCTTTGTTATCGAAATTGTACCAAATCTTTTTACCCATGAAAAAAGCATCTTGGTTTATATGCAACAAACAACTCATGTGCCTAAAAGGTTAAATGTCAACACCATATATACTGATATTACTAAAATACCCTTATCACCGACCTTAATTCTTGCTAGCCAATGAGCGATGCTCCTCGTTTGTTTGAGTCTCTTGATTGGCTCATCGCTAAAAAACGTCTTCGGCCTATAATTAGCCAACATTTAAGCCGCAAAACCCTTCTCCCATTAGTTGGAATCATATTATTATTATTATTTTCAAAATAAATAAATTAATCAACGGTCCTCGAAACTATAACATGAATAAAATAAAATAAAGTTCCTTGAGAACAAATGAGATCTGAACATGTGTGAAATGCCTATAATCCTATTCAAAGACGACACATGTCTTTTCCTGATTTTTGTCAAGATCCATCTTAGGGACTATAGAAGGACGAGTGTTAATTGGTTGGTAGAATTCAAAAGGTACTCTGGAAAAAAAAAAAAATTATAAAGAATGTTTTTGATAATAACTAATCTCACTTTGAAATGAAACCTTTTTAGTTTTTATTTTCTTTTGAATTATAGTAATAGTTATTGTACTATGTTGATGTGGTATACTTACCTAAAAGAACTAGGGGAAAAAATAGTATAGTCTAATATATACTTCAACATTGTTTTATATGTGTCCGTATTCAAAAATGATTTTTAAAAATGTTTTAACATCAAGCATTGTAATTACCATTTTCAAAAATGTTAATCAAAAGTCAAAACTAGCATTTGTTCATGCAAAGATCATACAAGTTATTCAAAAATTTTAGAATTAAGATATTTTAGTCAATTGAAAAATTAGTTATAAACCTTTGTTTAGCAAACAAATAATATATATAGTTATAATCAAGATGTACATCAAAGTGGATAACAAGTGACCGAGATTTATTTTAATGAAATGATTAATTGAAAAAACAAAAAACAAAACCTAGATGTACTTTTTTTTATCCCAAAAACGTTCAAAAGTATTTCAAAGAGAAACCCAATTGGTAGCTTTAACTTTTAAATGATCGAGCAAGCAAATTTTTAAAAGAAAAATTACAAATACTCGTAGATCTTAATATAAATATATAATTATTTAAGTAAAAGCCCAGAAATTTTTGTCTGGGAAATGACCATAGACAATCACAGCTCAACAGCTTTTTAACTCACCTCTCACTCTCAGATCATTCCTGTTTCATATACATCTCTCTCTCTCTCTCTCTCCCTCTCCTTCTCTTCTCTCTCTCCTCTTTCGACTTTAAAGTTTGGGAGAAAGAAGAAGAAGAAAAAAAAAGGTTAGATTTTGTTCACTTTTGCAGCTTCAATTTCCTCAACCCACCTGAGTTTCTTCATTTCTCTGATCTGGGTTTGGGTATTTTCCTTCTTTGGTTATTGTCAGTTTCTTCCTAAATCCCAGATCCTCTGTTTCTCTTCTAAGGTCTCAAAATTTAACTTAATTTTCTCTTGATTCGGATCTGGCAATAAGGAATTGGTTAAGTAAAAAAAGGGTTTTTATCATTCAGATAACAAAGTTCAAAGATCGAATCTTTCTTCTACTTCTTGTCCTTATAGTCAGGAAAAAGCAGCTTCCTTAGATTCTTCTAGCTTAGATGCTTATCTCTCTAAGATTCCATTTTTAAAATATGCCATTTTGATCTTATGCTCCTTTGAAAGATCGAAATCTTCAACTTTTTTCTCTCTTTAAGTTCCACCATTGATAATCAAAATCTCTGTTTTTTTTTCAATCAACAAGTTGTTGAAAACAAAAAAAAAGATGAACAGAGGAATCGATGTTATGTCACCAGCAACATACATAGAAACATCAAACTGGTTATTCCAAGAAAACAGAGGAACTAAATGGACAGCTGAAGAAAACAAGAAATTCGAAAACGCTTTAGCTTTTTACGACAAAGATACACCAGAGAGATGGTCTAAAGTCGCCGCTATGCTTCCCGGAAAAACAGTCGGAGATGTCATCAAACAATACAGAGAACTCGAAGAAGACGTAAGTGACATCGAAGCTGGTCTTATACCAATCCCTGGTTATGCCTCTGATTCATTCACACTTGATTGGGGAGGCTACGAAGCAGGAAACAATGGTTTTAACATGAACGGATATTACTTTGCTTCCGCCGGAGGAAAGAGAGGATCCGCCGCGAGATCGGCCGAGCACGAGAGGAAGAAAGGTGTTCCATGGACAGAAGAAGAACACAGGTAACAAAAAAAAAATTAAAGTCATTTTTGCTTTCTTCTACTCTAGATTTGGAACCTGCACTTTCTTTTTTATTAATACGTAAGTACGTTTTTTTCTTTTTCTTGGAAACGTGTTTAAGTATACGTATAAAAGATACGCATATCTACACTCGTATAAATACATATATGTATATGTATGTTCTATAGTTATGAGTTATTATGACATACAATCATCCACCAAAACAAATGCATCTTTAGTGCTTTGTCTGTATATTGCGTACGTATGGGTTACTCAGAGAGACACACGCACATCATATCGTCTACACATGTCTATATAAATAAATACAAAGTTATATACTTTTATTTACTTATCGAGTTTATAAATCCATTGGTTAACTTTACATAGAGCAGATAAATTTTTGATGTAGGTATGGCTATAAATTCGTGTAGGCATTTTGATGGGTGGGATGGTTTAATGTGGGTCTTGGTACGGTGCGGTTAATTGTATAATACGATACAAGATTTGTAGTCTGATGGGTTGTGTTAGTATTTTATCAACTATCCCGATTTTTTTTTGACTGCATTTTCATTGATTTCAAATCGAGTTTACAAAATCAATATACAGAAATTGCGAAAAACAAATTATTACATAAGCATAAGCAGATTTAAATCTATTATAATGCATGTTGTTGATAAAAAAATATATATATAATTTTTTGTATGAATTCGAGTAGAGTCGGTTTGGGATAATTGGGATTTTGGTTTGATTCCGGTACGGTTTATGAATGTTTCAGACAATTTCTGATGGGTTTGAAGAAATATGGAAAAGGAGATTGGAGAAACATAGCAAGAAACTTCGTGACCACAAGAACGCCGACGCAAGTCGCGAGTCACGCTCAGAAGTATTTCATACGGCAAGTCAACGGCGGTAAAGACAAACGCCGATCAAGCATCCACGATATCACAACCGTCAACATCCCCGACGATTCTTCTGATGCTGCAGCCGCAGATACCTCAACCGCAAACGCACCGTGCTCGCCGCCGCCGTCACTAGGAGGAAGCCAATGGGAAGGTCAAACGCTATATGATGAAACAACGGCTGCGTTTTACAATCAAAACGCGTTTCCGGAAACGCTACTTGGTATGTCCTCGACACCGTACATGGCGAAACTGCAGGAGCAGAGTTTCCTAAACGCATCGCAATTTGAAGCGTACAATGCGTATCTCCAAATGTAGCACAAAAGGTGAAGATCTCGGAGAGTTTTTACGAGTTAATAATCATTAATAATTTTTTTTACTATTTCTTGTTTTTCTTGATCCGCGTGCATATACAAAAAGTAGCTGTTTAATTTTTATTTCTATTTTTGTTTATTCACCTCTATTTTCGTGGTTGATTCAACGAGGTTTTTCAGCAAATTAATTAGGTTTTTGGTTTATTTTTATTACCGAGTGATTAACTTTCCTTTCGGTGTTTGTGTGATTTCAAAATTGCTTATCATAATTTATGTTTTCATGTAGGTTTGAGGTTTCTATTACAAAATTTTTGTTTTCCCGTTATTGGTGGATTTTCAATTAATAAATAATTAATTTTATTTAGTCGCTTTGTTAGATATTTTCCAACTTTCCCTACTTTTTGATCGCATTTGTACCAGTTTCACTACGTTACTAACTTACTATATATAATTATATTAAGGTTAAAGTCTCTCAAGTCTCAGTGTGAAGATTGGGACTAGAAATATTTAGGATGCGTAAATAATTTTTGAATGAAGTTTATTATTTTATTTTTCCAACAATATCTATTATGCGGACTTAAATTTTGGTGTTGACACATAAACAACATTAACACAACCCACTAAACTACATGTCATGGTTAAATAAAATGTCAATTTAGACTGAATTATATATGACTGAATAAGGTAGAAAACAAGATTTGGGGTGATAATTAGAAAATAACAAAATTGACTTTGGGTGAAGTAAAATATACTAAATTAAGCTCACATAGTCATGTATAAATAATTTTTATTAAAGATATACCATGTATAGTGTAGTAAATCAATATTATTTGTATATAAGTCAAATTAATATTGTTGAATTATATAAGAATTTATAAGCTAATTTTTTGGGGGTTTCCATTTGAACCAATTATTTGTCTTACTTGATCAATATGTTTTTACCAATATTATATTTGGTTATGTTCAATATTACAAAAATTATGTACAAACATGATCCCACACAAACATGAAGATTCAACTAGCTGCAAAATATACAATAATAACAGATACAATTACACATGTAAAAAAAATTAATCCCCTTATGAAAAAATTGTTTATGCACTTAGCTTGATTTAACATATGGCAAATTTTAATTTATGCTTTCATAAAAATTAATTTATGTTTAATCCCTTACAAAGAAGAGAGCATTTATAAAAAAAATTAAATTAATTTGTTTAGTGGACATTAATTAAAGCAAATTGCTTGAATTATTGTTTTGGCGACATATGTTATCTTTGCATTTAGAATCGCTCTATGATCGATATATTTAAATGATTTGATGGTAAGCTTTTATAATCAAAGATTTGTTTTTCAAGATACTTCTCTCAATTCATATGTAAAGTACATGAGGACAAAGCCAAAGGTATGTAAAGTGCATTTTCCATTTGTCTAAGATACTTTATAACTTGTTGTGGTTACAAATATGTGATAAAACCCTGGTTTTGTTTGATAATGATGCCTTCTCTCTAAGCAACATTGTAATTAGAATTTTAGTTTTCAATTACTTTATATCTCCCAATTGTTTGATTTAAAATGACTGTTTTGAAGTTCGAAGTTGACAAGAGAATGAGAATCTATAGCGAGCCTAAAGAATGACCATAAACAAAAAGCCACAATGATTGATATGCTTTTGTTCCTCACCAAGTTGGCAATTTTAAATCTTCATCTTGGGAAAATTACATTTCCATATTTTTTTTTTATCTTACATAAACACCTCTTATTGGTCATTAAATATTGTGGAACTTCCAGCCGCTAATATATTGCTATTAAAAACCAAATGTGTAACAAAAAAAAAAAAGAAGAAGAAGATAGATAGAGGCACTTTTATTACTTCTTCTAACATTAGGAACTTTTCAAATTATAAGTGAATTTGTTCTTTAAATTGATGTTTGGTGGGTTCCATTTTGATGCTTTTGGTGAGTAATAAGAGAAGTATCTCCATATAATTGCAAATTTGACTTTAAAGGAAGACCGTTGATTCCCAATTATTCGTGTAATCTATTTGGGACTGAAATTTATTCCTTTTCCCATATTGTTAGATTTGTTTTCTTTTCCCTCTGTTAACTCACAATCACAAACCTACTTTACTGTTTTCTTAAAAGTCATTGAAGGTTTATTGGCTTAATTCTAAAGTTAGTTGATGTCCCTTTAGTCTTGGTTTATTAATGTGTGTACCACAAAATTATGGTTCACTTGCCTATTTGTATTGTTTGTATTCTTACTAGAGACAATAGAAATATGGTATACATCAAGAGTTTGTTTGGTAAGCAAATCTAGGACAGTGAATCCGTAAGATTTTTATTGAGTTTGATGGTTCTACACAATTGAAATCTTGACCACATACCACAAGTACACAAAACTATCGATCATTTTCTTGTGCTGCATTGTCTTTCTTGTGGCACATTGTACACCTATAGGTTACAGAGAAATATAACAAGAGATTGAACATACACAAGAGTGTTAACACCCAGTAATAGTTATCCAACCGGCTCTTGTTTATTGTGTCTTGAAACCATTTGCCTCCGCTTACTCTGCCAATCACGCTAACTAGAGCGATATTTCTCATTATCCCGACCCCGCACACGCCTACCTTTAATAGAACCATGTATTGGCTCAACTCTTCAGGGACGGTTTCTTCTAGGTAAATCGCAAAGCTGTTTTCGTAGATCCCTGTGATTAATCCGAGAAGAATGTACTGTGGTAGCAGCCAGAATACACTCATGGGAACGGTTTCATATACCAAACCTTGAGTTGTCACCACTTTAAGCCTCCTGGACTCGACGTGTGCAGCAATGGCGCAACAAAATATCGATAGGATGATGGAGACTGGTATACCATATGGAGTTTTGGTTTGTTTTGGTGATTCGGGGTTACTGCCCTGCGTTTTTCAGCCATGACGCATAATTCTAGGGATCCTAGCCTTGCAGCTTCACTAAAGAGTAAGAGGAGTGGGAGAGGGAGATTCCAAGATCCGAACTTGGAGTCTAAATGGTTTGCTTGTTCGAGGAAGAAAGTGTTACCGAGGGAGAAGACAATCCCGGAAATGAGCGATGTTGTGAACAATGGAACCGTGTGTATGACGCTTTTGGTTTGCTCTACTTCCGTCACCCGACAAAGTCTCCATCTATTTTTCCTCTATTGTTCCAAGGGCTCGTATTGGAGTATCATCGCAGCTCTGTCCAAGCACCTGATTTGAAAAACAAGAGTTAGGAGTATACATACATAATATAACCCAAGTGTTGGGTCGTTAATGTAACTCCAAGTGAAACAAACTTTTTATCGAACCTCAAGCTTGCTGTGTGGGGCTTCATATCAGCATCACACTCGGTTTGTTCGTAGAGCTGGGTTGAGTTGTTGGGGTATCCACAAGACATTTTGGAAGCAGAAGCCGCAAAGACCCGGAACACTGTTGTCATAGGACTCCCACCTGGTTTCTCCTGTTTGTATGAACACGCACCAGACAGAAAAATCAGCATTACTAAAACCTCACATCCAGCGGGGATGGCGAATCTTACAAACCACGACTTTATCTGAGGAATTGCAATAGCAGTAAGTAACGGGAATACAAAATTCCCTACATTTCCAATGACAAAGCTAACGAGCATGGTGGGATTTCCCTTGTTCCCAACATCTTCCATTTGGTCTTCCGTAAATGCTCCCAACGAGATTGACCGTCCAAATATACCAACCGATATAACCGTTAGCGCTACATAGAACAACCCCTTTTGTCCTAAGCCAGAACTATTGGAAAGTATTGGTGATGCTGATATTGCCAAGAACCAGAAACCCTGAAAACCAGATAACATAAACTTCACATTTTATCTTCTCAACACCGAGTAAATTCATGATACAAAAACCAAAGCTGAGCATTTCAAAGAAGAGGTCTTCAATGTCTTATGAAACTGAATGCTAAAGTAGAGAGGCAGAGCATCCAAAAGTGACCAATAAATGCATCAACTAGAAACTGCATGCCAAGATGACCAATAGCTGATACACCCGCAAACACATTCACAATTGCAGCCGCGTCCGTGAACTTGAGCTTCAACTCATCCGTCAAGTATAGCATCAACATCCAGAGGGTAAACCACGCAAGCGTAAAAGCCCATGATAGAACTAACATACATGCGAAAAACCATAATGATCAAAAATCAATAAAACTACCGAAAAAGCAAAAAATTACAAATCCAAAACATAAGGATGTGTTAAGGCATTTAGCATCTAATAAGCCATCTCAATGGACAAAATTGACGAGAAATGATCAAACAAGAAACCACATCTCAACTCACCAATGACTCGAAGAACATACGCCATTACTACATGAGCTAAGCAAAATCAATGACTAACAAATGCTATCAACAACAACAACTTTCAGGTCTACAAAATACAAAATCAAGATTTGAAGGTAAGATTGAGTAAGAAATTCAACAGAAGGGACAATGGAGGTAAAGACGTGCTTAAACATTCTTATCATTCATCATCCTCTGATTAAACAATACAGTGAATCACAACCCACAAGGCTGGTTTTGTCATTGATCATATTATATATAATATTGAGAAAATCTGAAGAATAAACTAACAATTTGTGTACAAGACCACAACTTTTTGCCAGTTCATATCAAGCTAACACATTCTTGACAGCCAAACAAAACTCAAATCATTATTTAAAATAAAAAACGGACAAAATCTCATTTTCACCAGTGCATGATCATAAACCTCAAAGCATCATCTCTCGTCAATGTGCGATCTCGATGCCATAGTTTTCGTTGTCCGCTAGCGACGGAGGAAGTGGATAGAGCCTCACCGCAGAAGAAATTTCTTCCCCCGCATCTCGTCACCGCCGATCAATAAGAAAGTGTTAGGTAAGAAGAGAAGGACCACGAAGAAGCGCCGGTTAAACGAACGGCAATGAGGGCACCGGCGATGATAGTTTGGTTTTTGTGGATCAAAATAGGTTTACTTAATGGGCTTTCAAGACCATTGTAGACCCAATTTTTAAAAGTATAAACAAGTAAGGAAAAATCATAACAATGAACTTGAAAAAGAAGAAAGTTGTGATTAGGTATATTTGTGACTATTGACACTGAGTATTGAGTACGAGGAAGAGAAGCTTTGTGCATTATTTGATTAGTATGCGAATCAATATTTCATACAAACGTATGCAAAAATGATACATATGTCCACCAATTCTACGCGAATCGGTCATTTCTCCATTAAATGTGTTATTTTTGTCAAAAATTAAAATAGTAAATTAGTTTGAAAATTAAGTTTTATAAAATTGATAATTTGCCAAATTAGCATGTTTCTAACTTTTGTTGTTTTTAAAGACTAGTTAATTTAAATTGCAAGGATAGAAAGTACAAAGCTATGAGAAGGTGTGTATTTGTTGAATTGTGTGTTTGCGGGCAATATCGTTGCTTTGGAACTCGATCTCGATCTCAAAGTCAAGAAGTAGGTCCTCTTTGATTCTAGTTTCCATCTTTGGTTGAACTGAATTCCCATCTTTACGTTAGGCATGGGCAAAATAAGGATCTAGCTACTTTCCATCTTTGGTCGAACCTACAAAAAAAACTCTTCTCCTCATGTAGAGGGCAAATTACAGTAAAACCTATAAATTAATACTCTTTAAATTAATAATCTCTATAAAGTAATAAAATTCTCCGGTTCCGAGTCGGACTAATGTAAAAATTTACGAAATTCGATAATATGATAATATAATAATTTTTTTGAAATTCCTATGTAAAATATGGTCTTAATAATAGTATAAATTAATAATTATATAATTATGCATATATAGCTATGATAATGTACTAAAACATGGCTTTAATGATTTTTGTTTGATTTAAAGTTGTATCTTGGTAGAGCTTATCTTTAGTTTTAGTTATTGCATTAACAACTTTTAGAATTATTTTTTAGGTATGTATCCAAAACTTGTGAAAAATTATAGACAAAATAATTGATTGTTTAGACATAATTCTTTCTAAATGTATCCATTAACATTAAAAATAATAACCATAATTTTTTTCTGAAAATTTTATATATGAAAACATGTATCGTTTTTATTGAATAGTCTATTAGGATAATAACATCTATTCTATTGCGATAAGCAAATGTTTTAAACATAATTTTAAATTAGTGCATATCATTTTTACAAATAGATTCAACTAAATTCTTTAATTCCTTAATATGACATCATTCGGAAAAAATTTTAAGAGAATTATTACCTAAAAAATATTTATTTCTATAAATTAATATTTATTAATTTATCGATTAATTAATATCTTTATAAATTAATAAATTTTCAAAGAACCAACATTATTAATTTATAGAGGTTTTACTATAGTTGTTTGGCAATAAACCGTTTAATCTAACACTATGCCAAATCGCTACAAATTTTACCTTTTAAAAACGTCTGTTTAGGGATCTATTACATCTATGCGATCCGAAACTTAACGAAAATTTAATAAGTTTTACTTGTTTTATTCAAACCTTTAACTACTCAACATCAGCCATTCATTGTTTTACTTTTAAAAAATGATAAAAAAAAGGTTAACGTCAGAAACTTATTGGAACCAACTGGGTTGCAAAGTTGCAAACACAAAGATTGGGGAGTACATTTTGGCATAATGGAGAGAAGTTGTTATCGAAGCCCAATTGGGTTGTTCAAGATTTAAGAAGCTGCCTAAGTAGATAGATACCCTCGTTATGAAATTTAATGGCCGAGTTAAAATCACATGACTATAATGGACCCAACATTGGACATGATGTTGATTATTTATTATTATTCCATATATCGATCTAGCAACTTAACAGTATGATATGCTAGTATCTAATATGAATTCCTTGATTACTTGCATAAACATACAAATTGATATGACCTATATATCTAACTAATGATCCACCAAACTAGTTTGGTCATTTAAATTGATCTACTAGACTGTAGACAACGGAAATTCTAGACGCTAATAATAATTTCATTGTACACACACGGAAATGTCAATTTAAGAGTTGTTTAAATTTAACAAAAAATAATAGTAAGAGTGCAAAATAGCGAACGGATTGTAATTTTGGGGTATGTTGTATACTTTTGTTTATCCAAAAAGTTTGTAGTAGAAGGGAAAAATGGTTATCTAAGTAGCTATCTTAATTTTGAACATAAAATTCTGTAAAATGACGATGGTGGCAAAATATTAAGTAATGGGATGTGAGATTTTTTGCTAAGATTAACGAAAAATGACTTATGAAAATTTTCAAAATTATATGATTTTATAAAATTATAAAATAGTGTGGCAACATGTTATTTGGCGATATAGCAATTGTGTAAATAGCGTGTTATTGGATAAAAAACAAGTTATTTGTTGAAATCACACTTGAAACACTTGTATGTTGTTGATGGTCAAATGGTTATTGTTGTTTATTTGTAAAATCACCAAAATCATTTATTTAATTTAAATGTACGGTTATCTAGTGTGTATCCTCAAAACAAATCTAACAAAAATCATTTTATTGTTCAAAACCTTAATTTCTAGCAAAGTATAATTTTTTGTTCTATGACAGATATATATATATATTGTTATGAATAAGAGAAGAATAGAAAGAATTGATGTGTTTTATTTCATAGAGAACAAAATTATATATAGGATACAATAACTTGGGGAGAAGTAATAACTTGCAGAGGAAGCCTAACTTGGAAAACAAGCTACAACCTTCTAGATTATGAGCTTCTAATGGGCATCTACTAATTGGGTTTATAACACTCCCCCTTGGATGTCCATTATAACAAAAGTAATCGTAATACGCATAAGATGCTGCCTCATTAAAAACATTACCAGAAAACCCAGTGGGAAAAACCATGGTTAAGGAAGAAAGAGTGCAACGCGTATTTACTCCCCCTGATGACTACATGACATGAGATCTTTGAGGCGATGTAATCCAATGCCATGAACTAGCTTTTTGAAGGTAGCAGTTGGAAGTGCCTTTGTAAAGAGATCTGCCAGATTCTCACTTGAACGGATCTGCAAGACACGTACATCGCCATTCTTCTGTAAATCATGGGTGAAAAAGAACTTTGGTAAAATGTGCTTTGTTCTGTCGCATTTGATGTATCCTTCCTTGAGTTGTGCTATGCAAGCTGCATTATCCTCATACAAAACTGTTGGAGCTTCTTTTCCCGTAGATATATCGCAATCTTCTCGTATGTGCATGATTACAGATCGTAACCATGCGCATTCGCGGCTAGCTTCATGTATAGCTAAAATCTCTAAATCGTTGGAAGAGATAGCTGTGATAGTTTGCTTCATCGAACGCCAAGAAATGGCTGTTTCGTCGCATGTGAACACATATCCTATTTGTGATCGAGCAGTATGTGGATCAGATAAAAACCCTGCATCTACAAAACCAATTAAGTCTTCCTTTGACGTGTTAGAAAAGAATAGACCCATATCTTTTGTACCCTCAAGATATCGAAATATATGTTTAATCCCATTCCAATGCCTTTGAGTTGGACATGAGCTAAATCTTGCCAAGAAATTTACCGCAAAGGATATATCGGGTCTCGTATGGATAGAAAGGTACATCAATGCTTCTATTGCACTTAAGTACGGTACTTGAGGACCAAAAATTTCTTCATTATTTTCCCTCGGGCGGAAAAATCTTTTTCCACATCAAGTGCTCTTACAACCATAGGGCTACTCAATGGGTGCGCTTGATCCATATAAAAATTTTTAAACACATTTTTAGTGTATGTTGTCTTGTGCACTAAGATTTCATTCTTAAGATGTTTAATTTGCAATCCCAAGTAAAATTTCGTCTTTCCAAGATCTTTCATTTCAATTTTTTTCTTCAAATATTCCACTGTTTGCGAAATCTCTGGAGGAGTCCCGATGATGTTTAAATCATCAACATACACTACAATGATAACATATCCTTGCTCAAATTTCTTTATAAAGATGCATGGAGTGACAATGTCATTGTTATAACCTTCTCTTAACAAGTATTCGCTAAGGCGATTATACCACATACGTGTTGATTGTTTCAATCCATACAGGGATCGATTCAACTTTATACAGTACTGTTCTCGAGAACTAGAGTTCGCTGTTTTTGGCGGTTGTGGAGGTCGAAACCAACTCAATTGAATTTGTCAAGGGTTTTTAAGGAAACGAGATCTCTGGAAAGAATTCACAAGAACAACTAAGAACAAATACAAAAACACGAAAATAGCGTTAAGAAAGCTTTATTGATTTGTTGCTAAAGTGTTTGTGCGAAAAGTTGTCGATCCCCTTTTTGGGTGAGTACAATGAGCTATATATAGTGAAATATACAAAATGGACCAGCTAATAAAATGGGTTTGGCCCATTAAATAATAAATCTAATTTAGGCCCATTATTCAATTAAGCCCATATTGGTTATGGGTTTAATGTCATTTTGGGCCTACATTGACCTCGTCTGGGTGAAATCTGACCCCAACAGTTATCCCCCTAGCTTGGTAGTATCGAGTTATGATGATGCTAAGGTAAAAGTTTCCGGAGTCTGAGATCGATATGTTGGACTGCGAAGTTGCCAGGCGTGGACGTCTTGTCATCGAACTCGGGAAGTTCTTGTTATTCCGCGTTGAGCTGATGTCTGCGTGTTTTCCTGTGTTTGTTTTCTTTTTATTGTCTTAGGAGACTGAGGAGGTTGATGGTCTTGTTGCGTTAGTGGGATTTGAGGCCTGCTGAAAAATTTCATGAATTTTTCCAAAAACAAAGTGATTTTAGGAAATTCTCCAGATATAAATAAGTCTGCTTCCCTGGAGTTATTTTCCACCAATTCACTTTTTCCCAAAGCACAAGGTAAAAAATCATCTCTCCTTCTGCCTCTTTATTTTCTTGTTTTTTTTGTAGGTTTTTTTTTGTTTTTTTTGTAGGTTTTTTTTTGTTTTTTTTTGTCGTTTCTTCTTCGAACACCACCGCCACCTCCCGTCAACGTCGCTGCCGGCGGCGATCTCTCCTCGCCTCGCCGTCGTCGGACTCGCCATCTTCCTATTCGTGGTTCGTGAATTGGCAAGCGTTCATTCTTCAAGAGACGACGTCGGTTTGAGATCGAGAAAGGAAGAGAGAGAGAGAGAGATCGGGATGAGAGACAGAGAGCACGTCGGCAAGGCGAATCGAGAGGAGGAGCGGTGAGGCGGATCGAGGCGAGGCAAGATCAAGGAGGAAAAAATGGTGATTTGAGATCTCACCGAGTTGACTCAGTGAGTTGACTCGGTCGAGTTGACTCACTGAGTTGACACAGTTGAGTTTTGTTTTGTTTTGTTTTTTTTTTTTTTTGACTTGGTGGTTCAATGACTCGGTAGCAAGGCTGGCTTTATGGAGCGAAATTGATTCGGATCGTTGATCTTTGGTACAGCGGAGAGGTGAATTTAGGAGGATGGTTTCTGATTCCGCGGACTCGCAGCTTGACGGTTCGAGCGACCTAGATGATTCCGGAGATATGGTCGATGATCCTTTCCTTCTCGGAAAGAGAATGGTTCTTTCGCCAGCATCCGACACTGGTAGTTTGTCGAGACCGGTCTACTCTGACACTGTAGTCGCGGTTGATGAGGTTACCGATGAGATTGCTTTTCGTCCGGCTGCCAAGAAGCCGAGAGCAAAGCGGAGAGAAAACGATCCGCCTGGATCCACCATGTCAACTCCGAAATCTTTGGATTCCCTCAATGCTTGCTTTGGTTTTCCCGACGGAGTCGAGCTAGCCGTTCCTTACTCAGATGCACGGGCAGATCATCTCCAGAGGGTTAGTTCACTCTGTATGAAGCATACTTTTATACGTGCTTCCTGTGGTTCCCGATTTCTGGCGCTATTCTTGACTTCTTATGGAGGACCAACCTTGCTGTTGCTCAGATTACGCCTAGCGGGATGCGCCACTTGGTCGGGATTATGGTACGCAGCTATGAGTGTGGCTACGAAGTCGGAGTTGACCATCTGTTGAGTTTTCTTGAGGTTAGAAAAACTGGCTCCAAGGACAAACTCCTGTATTTCCTTAAGGGCAAACCGAATCTCCAAGTCGTCGGGGAATTTCCCAACATAGATCGGTTTTGGTCGGAAAAGTTTTTCTTTGTGAAAATCAATGAGGCATCTGTTGGTTGCGATCATCTGGACATGCTTCAAAAAAAGATGGGGGACTCGAGGTAGCAGACCATACCGCGCTTTTGTGTTTAGCTTACCATTTCTTGATGGTTTTTAAAGTTATCGTTTCTTTGCTTGCCTACATACGGAGGTTCGCGATTCTAACCATTTTCTCTTGTTGTTGTTTTTGCAAATTTGAGTCGCATTGAGAGGTTGCCGAGTGACTTATTTGTTCTTCGCGATATACTTGCTGCTGAAAAGTGTAGTTGGAAGGAAGACTTTTCTTTACGCAGAGTCAGAGAAACTCGTGCTCATTGCTTCGGAGTTACTTCGCAGATTTCTTTGCCAGATATGCCGGACAACGTGAGGAAACCCTCTGCTCGTGAGAGGAGAGCTGCCGAGGCCAGAAGAGGATATAACGCGAGAGTGTTAGTTCCAAGAGCAAGCACTGCTGGAACCCTTGCACCCAGGCAGCGTCGTCCAGCGTTGGAGCAAAATGATGTCGTCATCACTGATCGTCGATTTGAACCTTCGTATAGACGTCATGATGATGCGCAGGGAAGGGATGATGATGTTGGGGCAAGTCGTAAGCGTTCCCGAGAAGATAGGGGCAAAGATATTGCTGGCGAAAAAGACCCAAGCAGATCAAGGCGCGTATCGACTCCTCGACGTGATCACGTGGCGACGGACTCATCCTTTCCTTTTGGCTCGAAAAGATCTTTTAGCAGTGCCGAGCTGGCGGCGTCACATCTGTCCAAGATCGTATTCCCAGGCACTGAGTTTCCCCCTCCAGAATAAATGTCGAAGAAGAGTGCTTACTCAAGCATGGCCTTTGACTGCATGACGGTAAGACTTCGCGGCTACTCTTGTGGGATAACAATTTCTTTCTTTTGATTTTCTAACTTGTTTTGCATGATTTGTTTCTCTGTTTGGCAGTTCATTTCTTTGCTCAATAAGGTCGCGATTGACTACGAGGTGACTGCTCGCTCACTGACTCGTCAGCTTGCTTATGTTCAGAAGGCTTGTGACGATCACAAGAAACAGAAAAGGAACGCGGAGGATCGCGTTGTTACTCTCAAACCTGCTATAAAGGAAATCGAGGATAGGCGTCGTGAGATGGATGAGACGTTTACAGAGACTGAATCCGAGAGGAAGCGTCTTCAAAAGAAAGTCTCTGACCTTACCAGCCGTTTAGATATTGCTGCCAAACTGCAAGATGCGGCTGTGCAACGAGCTGTTGACAAAGCGAGGAGCGAACTGGCGGCAAAGTATGAGGCGAGGATCGTCCGTGCTACGGAGAAGATTCGAGCGATCAATGGCCAACCAAGGGTTGATATAATTGATCTTGCCGAAGTCCGGAGTAACATTGAGTTCGTAAAGTTGCTTCAGAGTGACAAGGCGCCTGATCTTGGCGAAGAGCTCGTTGAGCTTGAGAAGCAGGATGTAGACCTATAACTCGCAGACGAGGTGTTTGCTAAGCACGTGCGCGAACTTGAAGGGTTCCTTAAGGATTTGCCGATTATCGCGACTGATGATCGAGTTGAGGAGTTGGACGCTGATGCCGTTGAAGAGGAGGCTGACTTGGATTCGAGTTCTTCTAATTCGTCAAGCGATGATGATTTGTCAAACTCTGTGGCGGCGATTCCTTCTGAGCAGACCATCGAGATTGTTGACGATGCTAACGAGACCGTGCCTTAGTTATGTTTTTTTTTTACTTTAGATTTTGTATTTGATTCAACGTGGATTCTTATCCTATTTCAAAAGGGATGATATACGAGTATAGTTTTGAGGCATGCTGTCGTTGAATTGTTTGTTTTCCAAATTCAACTATATTAGAGTTAGACCAGCGATAGGTTAGCTGGATGTTCTGATGAACTTCTTGGTTTACGGACGAGCCATCGTCGACACACCCGCTCTGAGAATGAACACGTTATTGCATAATGACCAACGATTAAGTTGTTGGGTTTTCTGATAAGCTTCTTGGTTTACGGGCGAGCCTTCGTCGACACACCCACTCTGAGCATGAACACGTTATTGCATAATGTCCAACGATTAAGTTATTGGGTTTTTGAGACAAACATTCTGGTTTACGGATATGTTCCCGTGAACAAGTCCGCTCCAGCAATGAACACCGAATTTAGACCAGCAATTTGTTGTGTGCTGGGTTTAAAGCTAAGTATCTTGGTTTACGGACGAATTCTTATTAACAAGTCTGCTCCAAAAATAAGTTAGATGTTTGAGGCGACCAATAGCTTGTGTATTGGGTTTCGGGCTAAGTATTCTGGTTTACGGACGAGTTTTCATTAACAAGTCCGCTCTAAAAATAACTTAGATGTCTGACTTGTGATGCGACCAACGTTTTGTGAGTTGGATTTTATTATGTGACTCCGAGTTTTGGTTTACAGGCGAGTTTCAATTGACGAGCCTGCTCCAGGAAATGAGCACGTTTTGAGGGTAGGACCAATAGTCAGATTATTAGGTTTTCGGATGATCATTTTGGTTTACAGACGAGTCTTTATTGACCAGTCTGCTCCAAGCCGAACATGTATCGTGTAGCGACCAACGTTTCTTTTGTTGGGTTTAAGGTGAACATTTCGGATTACGCACATGTTTCTCTTTAAACTTATCCGCTCGATAATGAACATATATGCGATAGAACCAACGATTTATTAGTTGGGTTTAGAGAATGATCATTTTTGGGTTACGCATATGTTCCTTTTTGAACATATCCGCTCGATAATGACCATTTTTATTTGTATAACGCGCTTTTAATCCTACGAAGGATGTGTTTGTCAGATCTGTAATATTTGGATAGATTCGTCACTGTGACCAGCAGCACGAGAGTAAGTGTAAAACGTTTGATTGTAGTTAAGACGATAACTGATCCGTATAGGATGTAGACGAGTTTAGTCGAAATCATGCTTTTGATTAATCATGAAAAGTAGTTACAAGAATTGGGAGTATACGAGTCTACGTACCCACTCCCCCCTTTTTAGGAGGGGGACAGCTGAACCCACCCGAAGATGAACTGCCTACGTACCCTGTTTTAGGGATCAAGCCGCCTCGTAGTTCATGTTGTGAATGTAAAGTATCCTAGTGAAAATACTTTTTCAGATGTCGTGCATTCCAGGAACACGGGACTGGTTCGCCAGTCATGTGGGCGAGTTTGTAGACGCCTGGTTTGACCACTTCGGTGACGATGTAGGGTCCTACCCAATTAGCTCCGAGTTTTCCGACGTTACGTTCTGCTGTGTTTTGGAAGACTTCGCGTAGCATTAAGTCCCCTTCAGAAAACTTGCGAGGTCGAACATTGGAGTTGTAGTATTTTGCGGCGGTGTGTTGGTAATTTGCGATGCTAACCAAGGCTTGGTCGCGTCGTTCGTTGACGAAGTCGAGTTCGTCAAGCATCAAAAGGTGATTGAGTGCTTCCTGACCCGATAAAAGTCGTTGGCGGACGCCGGGAAATCGTATTTCGGAAGGAATGACGCATTCAGTGCCGTAGACGAGAGAAAATGGAGTTTCTCCAGTTGCCCTCATTCGATGGGACCAAAGCACACCATCGAACTCGTCGGCCCATAGTCCCTTCTTTTGGTCCAGGCATTTTTTAAGGCCGCCGATGATCAGTTTATTGATGGCCTCAGCTTGCCCGTTTCCTTGTGGATAGCGTGGGGTAGATTTGGTCAAACGGATCTTCCATTTTTTGCAGAAAGCTTCGAATCTGGCCGAGATGAATTGAGAGCCAATATCTGTGACGATTTCGTAGGGAACTCCATGTCGGCAGATAATGTTGCACCACACGAAGCTTTCAACTTGAGCATCGCGAATGCGAACAAACCCTTCAGCTTCCACCTATTTGGAAAAATAGTTCGTCAAGACCAATAGGTATCGTTTCTGGCGAGATGGGTACAAGGGGCCAACGATGTCCATAGCCCATCGCATGAATGGGTAGGGCGATGTGACCGAAGAAAGGAGTTCGGCGGGCTGGTGGGTTTTTGGGGCATGACGCTGACATTTCTCACATTTCGCAGAAAAAGTCTCACAGTCCCTAACCATAGTCGGCCAAAAATGTCTGTGACGCTTAATTTTAATAGCAGGAGCCTTGCCACCGGAGTGGTTTCCACAAGAGCCGCTGTGGACCTCCTTCATTATTTCGCACGCCTTCTGTCCTTCGATGCAGGAAAGCAATGGTCCTGAGAACCTCCACTTGAAGACATTGCCTTCGAGGAGAATGAAACGAGCGGCTTGCACCCATAGTTTGCGAGCCTCCCATTTGTCTGTTGGTAATGTGCCATCGGAGATGTACTCTCTGATTTTGTCCAGCCACTTAATATCGCAACCATATTCGGTGGCTTCGGAGTCGTCGTTCGCGATGGTGATATCGTCGTCGAGTGGAGGGGCAGAAGTAGTTGTGTCGTTGTTGGAAACGGGAGGTGTCGTTTGGGCTGCAGTTGGTGCTGTATCTACGAGCTGTTTAGTGGGGACAATGGCCTCGGGAGTTTTTCGACGTGTGATCGCTGGCGAAAGTCTCTTCCGGACTGGACAAAGGTAAGTTGGAAGTTACCTCCTCTTCTGTGTTATTTGTTCCCGCAGCCGCTGCCTCTTCTTGCTCTTTTTTCTTCTTCGCGGCTTGGACTCTAGTAAGAACATTTACCTCCGCGGGCGGAGCGATGCTGGGGAATTCGATGAATTCCACCGAGATTACTCGTCTAAAGTCTGGGTCAGACGTAGAGGCGAGGGTGGCCAATGCGTCGGCGTTACTGTTCTCGCCCCGAGGAATCCTCGTCAATTTGAACTCCTTCAATTGTGTTGCCAACTCCTTTGCTATCAAGAGATATGCTTCCATGCGATCGTCTTTGTTGGCATACCCCCCGTTGAACTGTTTGACGACCAACTGTGAATCGCAGAATGTTTCCACCCGGTCAATTTTAAGGCCTTGAGCGAGTTTTATGCCAGCGATGAGGGCTTTGTACTCGGCCTCATTGTTGGATGCTCTAAAGCCCAGACGAAATGATTGTTCGAGAATTTCGCCTGTCGGGGAAGTTAAGCGGATGCCGACTCTGGAACCATTCTTGGAGGAGGATTCGTCAACGTGTAACTGCCAGGTTAGGTTTGGATGTTCGATGACGCAATCCTCGTCTGAGAGTTCGATGAGGAAATCGGCCAACACTTGGGATTTGGCAGCGGCCCTGGCGCGATACTCAATGTCATACTCACTGAGCTCAATAGCCCATTTCGCAAGTCTGCCGGATTGACTTGGACTGTGCAAGATAGAGAACAGTGGGAAAGTGTTTAGTTAGACGATTGTATGAGACTAAAAATACGGTAGCAACTTTCGAGCGGACATGATGACAGATAGTGCCAACTTCTCCATCTGAGGGTATCTTGTCTCGGCGTCTGTTAAAGTTTTGCTGACGTAGAAAACCGGTTTCTGCTCGTCGCGTTCGTCTCGAATAAGTACTCCTCTAACTGCTGTGTCAGACACTGTCGTGTATAAGAATAGAGGCTCGCCTTCCACTGGTTTGGCGAGTGCGGGAGGACTGGCCATGTACTGTTTCAGCTGCTGGAAAGGATCTTCGCATTTGTCCGTCCATTCAAACTTCTTGTTATCGCGAAGAGTGTCGTAGAAAGGCAGACATTTGTCGGTGGAACGAGAAATAAATCGGTTAATAGCAGCCACACTTCCGGTCAATCGATGTACTTCGCGGGTGTTTTTGGGTGAGGCCATTTTGAGGAGGGCATCGATCTGCTTTGGGTTCGCCTTGATGCCGCGGTGGGTCACCATATAACCGAGAAACTCCCCAGAAGTTATTGCAAATCGGCATTTTGTCGGATTAAGCTTCATGTTATGTTGGTTGAGCTGCTGAAAACATTCCTCCCGGTGGGCTATGTGGTCGTCTTCTCTTAATGACTTGACGAGCATATTGTCGATGTACACCTCCATAGTTTTGCCGAGTTGATGAGCAAACATCTTGTTCACCAGACGCTGATAAATAGCTCCAGCGTTCTTGAGATCGAATGGCATCACCTTGTAGCAATATATTTCGCGGTCCATGATAAACGCCGTTTTCTCACGATCCTCGGGGTTCATGAAGATCTGATTGTACCCTGAGAATGCATCCATGAAGGACATGAGTTTGTTGCCAGCGGTTGCCTCGACCAGACGATCGATGTGTGGTAAAGGAAAGCTGTCCTTAGGACAAGCTTTGTTCAGCTCGGTGAAATCCACGCAAACGCGCCACTTGCCGTTTTTCTTTTTTACGACGACTGGATTTGCGAGCCAGTCGGGGTACTTGGCCTCCATTATCAATCCGACGCGCAAAAGTCTTTCCACCTCCTCATTTACTGCCTTGGCCTTCTTAGGTCCTAGGTTCCGTCGTTTCTGCTTGACGGGTTTGAAGGTTGGATCGACATGCAATTCGTGGTTAGCGATGTCAATATCGATGCCGGGCATATCTTCGGCGGCCCAAGCAAAGATGTTGATGTACTTTTTGAGGATCATGTTATAAATAGCCGGATTATCAAAGATGGAGAACTCAACAATTTTTGTAAGGTTGCCAGCTCGGACGGGCAGGTTAATGGTCCCCATAGTCATTGTGGTTTTGCCAGAGCATCCTGTGATTGGTTTGGTGAGGAACAGATTCAGAAGAGGTCGATATTCATCCGTTGGAGGGTATCTCACAAGATCACGGCTATGGAACTGCCTGTATCGATCAGTATGCGTACCACGCCGCGATCATCGACAATTAGTTGAATGACGAGAAAGTCGCTATGTGGCCGATCAATGCCTTTTGTTTCACATTCTTCGAATGTGATTATGTCGTTGGTGAATGTTGACGGTGTTGACCAGTTTGCGATGACGTCAGTACGTCGCTAGTATGCCTTAATTGCGGACACTGTGTCGGCACAGTGGCGAGATCCTCCCATGATAAAGTTGATTCGTTGGTGAGCACCACCATGATCCTGGTCATCGTTCCGTCTACCTCTCTTCGGGGCCTCGTTATCATTCTGGTCAGCATGTTCCGTGTCTTCTTCTAGTTCAAAGTCCTTGAGACTTATATCCCCTTTAAGTGTGCCGGCTGCTAGCTTTGCAGCTAGTTTTTGGCCTAGGACACGACAGTTGGCAGTCGAATGTCCAAATATACGGTGGAGGTCGCAGTATGCAGTTTCGTCGAAGTTGATTTGACCTCTTACCCATGTGTTATTCCAGGGACCTCGTCCGCGACCTCGGGCTCTTCCTCGACCTCGACCAGTGCTAGTCGGCTCGACTTGAAAGTTGTGAGCGCCTTTGAATCCTCCTTCGTGCTGGACAAAATCCGAATCTTGATTGGTTTTCTTTGTCGCTGGTGGGTTTGCGGCCAGGACGGAATTGTTGGTATGTTTCGACTTGCCATGTTTCTAGGCCAATCTGTGGAACTCCTCTTCATTCTTTGCGAACCCCGTTGCCCTATGGAGGGCATCCTGGATTGTTGAAAGCGCGTTGACGTACATTTCCTTTCGGAAATCCGACTCGTACCATAACGCATTTCTCAAGGCGTCCAGTGCAGATTTGTCGGTGACTCCTTCTATCTTGGACAGGACTATTTTGAATCTTTTGATGAAACTCCGAAGGGTCTCCTGCTGTCCCTGTGACATCGTCCAGAGGTCGGCATCAGAGGTTACACGCTCCATGAATATGCCATAATGCTTTAGGAAAGCGGCAGAGAGTTGTTCGAAACTGTCGATCGAATTTCTTTCAAGTCTTGAGAACCATTGGAAAGCTGGTCCCTTGAGGCTTTCGACGAACAAGAGACACTGGCCTGGGTTTTTCTCGTTTGCTCTGAAGTTGACCTGTCCCATGGCAATCGCAAATGCCAGTAGATGTTCCTTTGGGTCGGCGTTTCCTTCGTAAGTCAGGACTTTCACACTTCCGTAATTGGATATGTTTGCTTCAGCGATCAGCGCCGTGAAAGGAGTGGTCTGGGCTTCCTCTAGAACTCGGTCGATCTCAGGGGCCCTGCTAGATACTCGATGTATCTGCGATCGCATGTCCTTCATCTCCGATGTGTTTCATTTTATCGCTACTTGCATCTTGGCCTACGCCTCCTGTTGGGCTTTGATTAGCGTTGCACGCTCGTCGTCTTGTTGCGACTGCTCCACCCAGAAAACATTCTCTTCTTCTTCGTCGGCGAAGTCTCGATCACGTCCAAGTTGAGTGTTGCTTCGTCTAGATGGGGGCGCGCGTTCGAGGTTCGCGATGGTCTCCTGAGGCGTACTCATTGCCCTGGTTGTCGTCTAAGTTGATCACCGGGGGAGACTTGTCGGCGGCAAGGATGTCAGCAGTCGGGCTATGTTCAGCAGTAGGAAGGGAGGGGTGGACTGGTGGCAGTCCACTAATCCTCTGTTCACCGGTTGGCGTCGAGAAGTTCAACCTTTTTGGGTCAAGGCGCCCAGTGGACTGTCGGGTCTGGACCGATCCTCTTCCTCGTGCTCGGCTTGCCGTGTTCAGGGCCCTCCGCTCGTTGTCTGCGGCTGCGTTCCGTGCGTCCTGCTCTGCTGACTTCTTCATCAGCGTCTCCAGCATCGTTTGCATCCGGGTGAGGAACTCCGGCGTTGCCCTAGCGGCTTGGCTTGCTCCAGGGTTCTTGGCACCATCCTTTTTGACGCCCGTATGGTCCGCAATGGTCCTGTCGGCACCGTTGTTGTTGGCTCCAAGGTTGTCAGCACCGTTCTTGCTGGTGCCACTGCTCTCCGCCGCTGGGTCCTTGTCTCCTTGTCGATCTCCTCCGAGAATCTCGGATACGTCGTCGGTGGTCATCTCTGCCAGATTTGTTGTTGGGTGATTCTTTTGTCTAAGAGAGTCTCAATTCCCCTTAGACGGCGCCAAATTGTGGAGGTCGAAACCAACTCAATTGAATTTGTTAAGGGTTTTTAAGAAAACGAGATCTCTGGAAAGAATTCACAAGAACAACTAAGAACAAAGACAAAACATGAAAATAGCGTTAAGAAAGCTTTATTGATTTGTTGCTAAAGTGTTTGTGCGAAAAGTTGTCGATCCCCTTTTTGGGTGAGTACAATGAGCTATATATAGTTAAATATATAAAATGGGCCAGCTAATAAAATGGGCTTGGCCCATTAATTAATAAATCTAATTTAGGCACATTATTCAATTAAGTCCATCTTGCTTATGGGTTTAATGTCATTTTGGGCCTAGATTGACCTCGTCGCTATATCGATCTCACAGGGGTGAAATCTGACCCCAACAGCGGTTTAAATCCTTCTGGGACTTTCATATAAATTTCATTGTCCAGTGGTTCATATAAATATGTTGTGACTACATCCATAAGGCGTAAATCAAGTCCTTCTTTTATTGCCAGATTGACAAAGAACCTGAAAGTAGTTGCATCCACCATGGGAGAATATGTCTCTTCATAATCAATTTCAGGTCTTTGTGAGAAACTTTGTGCAACCAGACGTGATTTGTATCTTATAATTTCACCATTTTCATTCTTCTTTCTCACAAAGATCCATCTATGTCCCACTGGTTTTACACCTTTAGGTGTACAGACTACTGGTCCAAACACTTCTCTCTTTTCTAGAGATTTTAATTCTGCCGCTATAGCTTCTTTCCATTTTGGCCAATCATCTCTTTGTGTACACTATTTAACAGAATTTGGTTCATGATCCTCTTTTTCATCCATAACATCAACTGCTACATTGCATGCAAAAATATCATCGACGTCGATTTGCTTTCGGTTCTATTTTATTCATGACATGAAAAAATTAATTGAGATCTCTTCATTGTCAGGTACCTGAATTTCTTTATCAGTCATGTCTAAGGTCTCGTCTAGAGATCCTTTAAAGGGTTAGATTCCTTGGATTCGCCATTATTAACTTTTGCTTCTTTTCTTTCCCGAGGATTTTTATCTTTGGAACCAATATGTCTACCACGCTTCATGCGTGCCATAGACTCACTAGCAGTTTGATGTTGTCCTTCTAGGGCATCAATTCTAACTAGAGCATTTACAGCTGGTATATGTGACCTGGTCACTCTCTTAGGGTCAGTAAATGCGTCTTGCAATTGATTTACTAATTTATGTAGATTTATTATCTTTTGTACCTCTAAGTCACATTGTAGATAATAATAATTCATTCCATCTAATGTTCTTTTCCAGCTTTTTATTTTCTCCCCCCAATGTTGGAAAAATATACTCGTTAAAATGGCAGTCTGCAAATCGAGCCTTAAATAAATTTCCTGTAGATGGCTCAAGATACTTAATTGTCGAGGCGGATTCATATCCAACATATATCCCTATCCTTCTTTGAGGACCCATCTTAGATCGTTGTGGTGAAGCAATTGGAACATATACTGCACATCCAAAAGTTTTTATATGGGAAATATTTGGTTCCTGACCCAAAACTATTTGTGATGGGGAGATCTGATGGTTACTTGGTGGCCTAATGCGAATCAATTCTGATGTATGTAATATAGCATGTCCCCAAGCATATATTGGGAGTTTGGATTTCATTAGTAATGGTCTAGCAATCATCTGTAAACATTTGATTAATGATTCGGCTAAACCATTCTGTGTATGAACATGAGCTATAGGATGTTCAACATTTATCCCAATAGACATGCAATAGTCATTAAATGTCTGAGGCGTAAATTCACAAGCATTATCAAGGTGAATTACCTTTAAAGGAAAATCTGGAAAATGTGCTCGTAATCTTATCACTTGAGCAAGTAACCTCACAAACGTCAGGTTGCGGGTTGATAACAAGGATACATGTGACCATCTAGTCGATGCGTCAATTAGAATCATAAAGTATCTAAATGTTCCACATGGTGGGTGAATCGACCCACAAATATCTCCTTGTATGCGTTCCAGAAAACCGATAGATTCAGAAGTTACTTTGGCTGGTGAAGGCCGAATGATCAATTTGCCTTGTGAGCAAGCAGCACACGTGAAATCATTAGGAAGAATCTTCTGGTTTTTTAATGAATGTCCACGTGAATTATTGATTATCTTTCGCATCATTGTTGAACAGGGATGACCTAACCGGTCATGCCAAACCAATAAATTTTCAGTAAACTTCTGGTTTACTATAGTATTTGTCTCAATTGTACTAAGCTTAGTGTAGTACATTCCGGTGGAGAATGCTGGCAATTTCTCTAAAGTACGTTTGGTACCTTGGATAGTATTTATTATTTGACGGTATTATTTTCTTTACTCATAGTCTCAATATGGTATCCGTTCTTACGAATATCTTTAAAGCTCAATAAATTTCTTTGAGACTGGGGGAATATAACGCGTCAGTGATTTCTAATCGCGTTCCCATAGACAACAATATACTTGCTCTTCCAGAGCCTTCAATTATCTTTGAGCTATCCAAAATAGTACTCACACTAGCTCTTTTCATTGTTAAATGAGAGAAATATCTCTTGTTTTTCAAAATGGTATGAGTAGTTGTACTGTCTTCCAAGTTCGAGTTTTGTAAAATTCGATATGTTCACTGAAATAAGAAAAGTATGATTAAATATTACGTTCAGTGTAAAATCGAACTACAAATAAAACAAATAGCCTTATAATAAAATACACAAGTCTATTTTGTAAGCGTTATTGGATCAACGGACATACACAAGTAAGCCATCGAATAACAAGTCTCATATATATAATAGATCAAATAAAATAAAATGTAGATTCAATCGAGTGTATTATATCAAAGTCAATTCATAACGAGTTTGAGTTTATATAAAACAGAAGTAATCAGACAAATCGTTTAAAGCTTATCATATTCATGATTATAAATCAACTAATAAAGTAAAAGCGCATGTGACGATCACAGTGGTAACTTATATACTTATATTCATGATCATAAATCAACTAATAAAGTAAAGGATTAAAAGTCAGTAATAAAGCCGAGTGAATCGAATTTATGTATTTTATATTTTGTCAAAGTAATTGATCAATATTAAAATAATACTAGATGTTGTATAGTTTAATCAATAGTAGTAAACAAGACATGTGTGATATCAAAAGTTTAACAAGCAAACGAAACAATTTATATGAAATAAAACAGAAGAATTATAATTGAAAAACGATGAAACAGATCAAAGTGTTTTTAACAAAGCAATAAATAATTAATATGCATAAGTATGTGTGTGAGTATTACATTAAATCAACAGACATGTGTATGCTATTAATCAAATCAACTCATATATAAAATATGTAGAAGACAAAACGAGAAAATAAAAAGCATAATTCGTTTATGTTATTCGATCAACAGGCATACACTTGTATGTTATCAATCGAATCACAAAATCAATTCATATACCTTGGTTTTAGATCGGATCAAAGATGGAAAAGAAAGGTCGACGGCTAGAATTTATTAAGTGGGTAGAACTATTCGTGCTGATAATGTGTTATGAGTAAGAGAAAAAGAGAAGGAATTAATGTGTCTTATTCCATAGAGAACAAAGGTATATATAGGATACAATAACTTAGAGAGGATTAATAACTTGGAGAGGAAGCCTAACTTGGAGAACAAGTTAGAACCTTCTAGATTATGGGCTTCAAATGGGCATCCACTAATTGGGTTTATAACATATATATATATATATATATATATATATAATTTTTTATAAACCATGGGAGTTTTGAACTTTTGGCTCATAATCTTCTCGGTACCTGGATATAGTCTTTGGATATTCCGAAATATATCTCTGTCCCAAAAGAGGTTTAAACCCGGGACACAACAGAACCAACCTCCTTGTGTTACCACTAGACCTAGGCTCGGTCCGGGGCTTTTTACTGTGCATTTGCATATGGCCCTTTTTTTAAGTGAAATATTTTTTCAAAAAAGATCCAATTTTTTTTTTTATATGTAATTAGGTCTGAAATTTTTTTTTTTGTTCAGGACCCTCCCAGATTTTGGACCAGACCTAACTAGACTACTACTCCTTTGGTATTGTATATTAAATTGACCAACGCCATATTTTATAAGATTTTGAATGCATCCCAAACCAAAAATTAACTACGTCATCCTAAATTCAAATTCTGAAAACCTTTGGTAAAATCTAAAAGCTTAAAATAAACATTTGGCAAAAGCATTGAATACGCACCGAGCGTGCATCATTACACACCAAACCATAATTATATTGAGGGGGAAAAAAATACTACAAAGGTACCTGACCTCGACAAGAAGTAAAACCAGTTCAGACAAAAAAAACAAACAAGTTGTTTGGAACAATACTTGTCAAAGGAGTAAGTGGTTAATACTTGTCACCTGATGTGGAGGTGCTTAATTAACTAAGGCCAAATTCGAGTCTTAATATTTTTGTGTTAAAAATGGTGGGTTCTATCAAATTTAGTCACCTTGACCTACTCTTCTGTTACTAACTTAAAGAGAGTAATTATGACATTCAATCCTGACCATAAATCTTGAACTCTTATATTTATACCTGGACTGACTTCTCATAGTCACCACACCAGTATATATATCCTCACCAGTCAAAAATTTTTTTATAACCGATCCACCATATAATACAACCGCCAAATTTTATCATTGGAGATTGTTAATACCATTCACATGGTTTCGATTTAATTTCATTTTGTTTCTTAAAAAAACACTATGAGAGGTTTTAAGGAGATTTTCACTGTATTTTCTTCTTGTGGTACAGTGAGGAAGAGACTTGGGAACCAGAAGCGATGATGAAGACAAAGTTCTCGAGGTGGTTCGAGAAGCAAATGGAGGCTTGAGTTATCTTTTTCTGGTTTTCAGTGTCTGTAATAGCATGTTGCTATGAGTTTAAATGTATTTTTTTGTTTTATGTTATAACGATTATACATTGTTGAGATTTGATAAGATGAGTTTTCTTATTAAATGTGTTTATAAGACGTGTGTTTTTATGGTATGACTAGTAGGTCATGTGTTTTGATGACTGGTGGGGTCATGTGGAGGTCTAGTGATAGAAGTTCTATGTGAGTTAGAATTTGTCTATCAGCTAGAGAGCTAGAAATAGAAGTTCTAAGTGAGTAGGACTGTTTATTTTCTAGTGAGGCTAGAAATGGAAGTTCTATGTGAGTTAGAGCTTGTCCATGTTCTAAGAGGAGTATCTGGGGATGGAGGTTCTATGTGAGATAGGACTTGTCTATTCCCTAGATGGTGCTGGAAAATAGAGGTTATATATGAGTTAGAACCTGTCTATTTCCTAGGGGGAGTTTGGAAACAGAGGTCTTATGTGAGTTAGGACTTGTTTTTTCCAGGGACACCCTGGTGATTTGGTTGTTTCGGGTGACCTAGTGATTGGCCATGACGTGATATTCCGGGATAGAGAATGTCATGATTGAACCACGAGAAGTGATTTTGGTCTACAGATGCTTATGATGCACGTTACAGAGTTGATTGCTCCAGGGGATAGTGGGTTCCCTGCAGATACTTGAGGGGACAATGAGGTTCTCTCCGGGGGATAGTGGTTTTCCTGCATATACTTTGAGGGACATGGATCTTTTCAGAAGATGTATGATTCCTCTGCAGCCGATAGCTTGACGGACTATGTGTTCCGAGAGTGGGAGGGGCTGGAGCATACCGAGAGCCTGATGGACGGCGGTCCTGAAGGTGGGAGGGGTATGATATACATTGAGAGCTCAAAGGGTGACGACCCTGTGAGTGTGAGGGGTGTATACAGATATGAGTATGAGCAATATTGTCTGTAGGGTGATTGTAAGTATGAGACAAGATGAACTTCAAGGATCGGGAGTGGATCTCAGGTGGTGCAGACCGGGTTTGGTCAGGATGGTAGCCGTAGTGAGACGGTGTTATGTGATTGAGATCGGGAGATGATCTCTGGTGGTGCTGACCGGGTTTGGTCAGGATTGTAGCCGTGGTGAGACGGTGAAATATGACTAGTTGAGTTCTGGGATCGGGTGTGGATCTCCGGAGATGCTGGCTGGATGGGGCCAGGAGTGTGATATCAGTATAACTGGCCGGGTTGGGTCAGAGGGGTGATATCAGGTGCGATGACCGTAGTGGGACAGTGTGCGTGATTCGAGGTCGAATCCGTGTTAGTGGGAGAGAGTTGTAACGACTGCGAACCAAAAATTATGATTTTTGGTTGTGCGTCAATTGACGTAGGTGGTGTGCGTCGATCGACGCAACGTTAAATCGAACCGGATCGGTTCAATTTAAGTGTCGGTTTGCAGACCGGTTTAAGGTGAAACGTTTCCCTATATAAAGGGGGTGGCCGCGTTTTTGGGACTTTAGAGTTTCCAGAAAGTTTCCAGAGAAGTTCCAGAGAGTTTCCAGAGAGATTTGTGAGAGGAGATTCGTTCGTGAGGCTCTGGGATTGTTCTTGGTGCTTGTTGTTCGTGAGTTGGGTGTAGATTTTGGATCTTGGGGAGTATTCTTCGCGTTCTTTATCCTTTTCTCATCTTTTTCTTTTCAGATCCAAGGTGAGTGTGTGACCATGGCTTATCTGGGTAAAGGGATTGATAGGATGCATTTGATTGTTGTTATTTGGTAGATTTCGTGTGGTTTTGTGTGCAGGGATCGATGTGATTCGATCCAGGATCGAACCATGAGAGGATAGACTCGATCCTGGGATTTGTGACGTTGCGTTGATCGACACATGAGGCAGTTGCTCTGCGTCGATCGACACACGAGGCAATGCATTGATCGACACCGGGGTTGTGTGTCGATCGACGCATGGTGGTTGTATCGATCGACGCATGCCTGTTTGGACGAACTTGCGTTGATTGTTCGTGATTTGCATTGTTGATTGTTCACCCTGGTATTGTATCATTCTTTTATACCTGTGTGTATAGCCTTGTAGATGGGATGACCGTCTCACTGAGTATTTATGATAATATTCTCGCATCTCGTATAACCATGTGATGCCGGTAAAGACAAGGTGTGATCGTGAAATCGTGGCCAGGAAGAGGAGATGATCTAGTGTCTCGATTGATTGGAGTTGTTGTTAAAATTGCTAGGGTGTTAGTAATTCTGGAATGTTGTTTATGGTGATTTGAATTGGATCATTGGTTATGGATTGACTTGGTATTGTTAGTGTTTCAATAAGTATGAGATTATTGAATGATGTTGTTGGTATTTGATTGTTTTGATTCTGCGTATTGTGTTGTTGATCCATTAAAGATTATTATTTGTAATAATAATAATCTGAAAAGGAAAATTTTTAAATTTTTACGCGTTGGGTCGTTTCACATGGTTTTACCCCTTCGGTCCTGCCAATAGCGGATTTACATAGGGAAACACAGTGTCAATTGAACCTTGTTTTAAAATATTTTAGTAGCATAATTGATAAATTTTGGCCTATTGAATCCACTATATTCAAGTTCGATACTCATATATTTATGTTTAGTTCAGTTATGATCCGAGTTAAATAAGTTTTTGGGTCCGCTACTGCCTTGCTCACTACACTAATAATATGCTAGTGTTATTTCATCTGTATCACAAAAATATCTGTTATATATTAATTGGAGAGTGATTTGTGAAAAAATACTTATGTGTCATTTTTATAATCACTCTCATCAAAATAATTGTGTCATGACTTTAAAAATTGTGAAATGACAATTTTGAATCAATAATAAAATTTTCTTCAACTAAATTTACAATTGTTACCATAAATAAATCAAAAGAATTTTTGATCAATATATTATCATATTTTTATTTTTATTCTAAAATTATATAAAAATTTTGTTTCTCATTTAACAATAGTTTAGAAATTGATTATTGTAATAATAAAATTATAGAACATTTTATAGAATATATATTCTTTTTGAAAATAATAATAAAGACTTACCAATTTTTTTAAAGAGATTTTGATATGTTTGTGAAAAAAACTTCCCAAGTTTATAACAACAAATATAATTATTCTTTTGAAATACTTTTTTAACTCAAGATAATTTGAAAGTAACAAAAGCGATTTTTAATTCGAAAGCAACAATTTTAATTTTAATCTGTGTTTCATTTATAAAATTTATGATTAAAATTTTAAATGTTTAAAAATATTAAATAATTAATTTGTATTCTAAATTCTAGTTAAGATATTCGGACAAGCCAAATTTAACATGTTTTTTAACTATAATGTATTAAATTATTATACATTTTGATTTGACACGTTACATCTATAAAATAATTAGATGATAAAACTAAATTTCTGAAATTATATTATTAATAAAAACGATATTATTGACCAAGACAATTAACAACAAATGAATCAATAACAATGTCTATAGCAAAAAAAAACAACTACATATTTCACATTTTTAAAGACTAAAATTTAAAACAAAACTACATAAATAATTTATCCGCGTGTACTCGGGAGAATCACTTAGTTATCATTATTGATTGAGTATTTTTTTTATAATAGAAATTGTCGTTTTAAAATTTGATATGATACTTTCTTACAAACAATACCAAGTTTACCTTTTAATTTGTGTATTCATTGCATTGTTGTATATTCCTTATATGATCATGATCGGGTATATTAGCTACAATGTTTATAAATAAAAGTAAATTTTAATTTGATCTTTAGTGATTATGACTTATGATACATTCAGACGTACATTGGATCTTAGTGGTTGTGACTTATGATATTACATTCATACATACGAAATGTCATTTCACATATATACAGTCATGGTTAAAAAACCTGTTTCCACTAAATGTTTTATAAGAAAAATAATATGTTTACACTTTAATTTTTAACTAATATTATTTACAACCAAACATATCATACCAAGTTTTTTTCATAACTCGTTATTGTACTGAAGTAAAACTTAAAAAATGTTACAAAAAAAAAACAATGATCGAAGCATAGAAAACAAAAGAAACAAACTTATCAAGTCCTTTGTCCCTTAAGTAATAATAGCTAACCAGCCAAATGAAAATATTCCAAATCTTTGTATTATTTCTTCGAATTTCTCTTTTCTCCAGTCAATAATCATATCTTATCCTTCTTCACCGGAACCCTACCGTCGGTACCAGCAAGCATTGCATACTTATCCTTTCTTGTGAAATTGGTGCACTCAAAACCTAAAGTTCCTCCCAAAACTCTCTGTATGTAATTAGCCACTTCTATCGGCGATTTACCTCCTTTACACGTCAGCTCGGCCGGAAGCTGTTTAAGGAACGTGATCTCGAACGTTGGCATCGGATTCATGAACGCAAAGTAAGGATCAAGAAGCTTGTAGCCACGTGTAGTTGTACCATTAAACACGCTTTGTTTCGTGTTGATCGCCACGGGAACGATCCGGTCCGTTAGCTCCGCGAAGAGTGCGCTAAACCGGAGTAGGAAAGGCTCACGGCACGTGGTTCCTTCGGGACAGATCACGAGATCGCCTTCCTCTAAGAGACGCTTGATGTTCGCTGCGTCTTTCTCGCGTTGACGAGTCAACGCAACGGCTTTGATTGGAGAGATTAGCTCAGAGAATTTGCTGATACTGTAAGTGACGCAGCTAATTTTCCGGCCAAGGGCCACAGCTGTCACCACCGGATCGAGAACGGTCCGGTGGTTACAGACCAAGAGGTGGCCTGGTTGGCCCGGTTTAGGAGGCGGAGGAGGGTGGCCATTGACAATTAGTTTGATTCCTGTTAGCTTGTAGTTGTAACGGGCGATGCGTTCCGGTAACGGAATATTCGTGTAGACTCGGATGAGAGAGAGGAGGAAACCAACGGGAAGCCAGAGGAGAGTTAACAGAGCAACTAACGGCGTTGGACGTTGGACTAATCTGCCCTCGTGGAATATTATGGGGCTTAAGAGTTTGTTTCTTGCTAATGGCTCGCATTTTGTACGTGGTACCATGTAACCCTCCTGCGGTCAGTAATCACAAAATTGTTATATTAAATGAAACACAAAAGTGGTTGTAATTTGTACGTAATATTTTGGTAGCATGCATTTGACATTTTTTTTCTAATTATATAAGAGAGTGGTCACCAAAGGGGTCATGAGAGATTCATGTGTATGATCAAATTTATAAATGGTTAGAAAAACATTTATCTAAGATTACATATTTATCTATTTACTAATTAGATTGGATAAATGATTAGAAGTTTACGAAATGAAAGGAGAGTGAAAAATAATAAAACAAAGATGATCATGGCTTTTGCATGAAGTTATTCATTTATTACAGTTTTCCAAATTCATGAAAGGTTCCCGAAAATGTTTTTTAAAAAATAAAAAATAAAATAATAATAGTGTCAGCAACAGAAAGTAGAAGTAAATAAAAAAGGGACAAAACTTGATTGGCCAAATTTAATAGGAAGGGTAGTAAACACCATAGGACAACACAATAAGTATTATACCGAAAAAGTTGCAGGTACGTACAATTTCCATAGACACATACTTATATATTCATAACGTCGTGAATATTATTTACTGAGTTAGATAGTAAAAAAAAGTAAGGAAATTCGCATATTTAAAAAAAATTGAGACAAAAAATGACGGGAATAACCTTGCATATGGACATGAAATCGAGGTCTGTCTTGCTATCTCCGAGCCCCAAGTCAGGTAAATCAGTCACAACGCCACCGAACTCTCTCAAAACAGCGTCGCGTTTGTGTTGACCGACGAGAATACCGGGGTTTCTAGCGAACCCGGTAGCCCGACCGGATTTAGTGACCTCTAGCTCTGTTCCAAGAACTTTATCGGCTCCTAGGAACGTTTTCACGAACGGCTCGACCATGATTCGAGGACTCGCTGTAACTATGTACCGTTTCCCAAACGTGTTAAAGATACGCCAAGTGTCGGGCCTCACGTCCTCCGCGTAGAACCTCGGAAGGACGGAACGGACCACTAGCTCGACGTCTCGGATCTTGAGACCAGCGAAGGTGATGAAAACGAATACGTTGATGGCTAAAGTCTCGGAGACGGACAGGTACGTGAGGTACACGAACGGTACGGACGCAAGTAGGATCAACGCCCGGAGCAAGCTCCCTGCTTCGAGGGCTACAAGGAAAAAATAAGGAAAGGCGCTACGTGAGATCAGTAGTGTCCCGTCGAGATCGGCGGCCACGGTGTGGTTCGACCGGTCCTTATTAATGTCGCATTTTGATATCGGTTCGAAACGACGTCGCTTCTCTTGAGCTCCCATTAGTGAATAAGCCGGAGAGAGAATAGAAGAGAAAGAGAGAAAGATTTGGAAGGTGAGAATGGATTTGGATTGGTGAATACATTTAGGAGTGTTGTTTATATAAAGAGAGGCGAGAGAGAATGGGCATGATTTTGTTGTTGTGGTGGTTTGATATTAGTATGCCAAAAAAAAAATATGCTTTTGATTTTTCAAAGGTAAAAAGAAAAAGAAAAATCACTATGCATAAAAGATAACAAAATGTGTGTACTGTCATAACCGTTGAAATGTAAATTAATTAGTCGATCTTCTTAATACGTAAGGAGATAATAGTGGCTAATAAAGTGGATACAAAAAAGTTGATTAATTAGGGAGAATAGTTAATTGTGAATTTGTGAAGATGGAGTGGTTTGAGACGTGTAAAATAGAGAGAAATGAGAGTTAAAGTTGGTGAAGACCGACACCAATTTTTTGATTAACCAAAAGCTTTTGAGATTTTTAATCAAAAGAAAAAAAGATTTTGAGGTTTTATTTTGTTGTGAAGGCGGCCCACGCGCCGCCGGTTTATAGTTAGAGCAATCCGTTTCTCTTAATATTTAGTTTTCTCCTTCCGTTTTATTAAAATTTGATTTTCTATGTACTTAATGGATCAATAAAATGGAAATTTTCAAAAAATATTAAATGGAAATTTAAATAAAAAGGAGTACTATTGGTTTATAATTATTGGAAAATGTTTAGTGTGAAGAATAGTGTATGTATAATTATTAAGAAAATAAGAATGATTAGAAAACAACTAAATGTTAATTTTTAATGTCTGAAAAGTCTAAAAAATCATGAAACATAGGAAATGTTTATTAGTTGAAGACACTTTGGTCAGATGGTTACACAACTTTGATAGTCTTTTGGGCACTTGAGGTTCAAATGTCTACACAAACAATACGCATAATTGGTTTTTTTTTTTTTTTTTTAAATGACGGAAAAGCAGTTTCTAGAGAATAAATATAACTCAAACTGAATTGTAAAATAAAGAAATAGATGAGCGCCCATTAATACTCATTTGTATAGAGAGACAATTTTAAGGTGATTTCAATACCATTACAGTTTCATGGAGGTCATTATAATTGACCAAAATGACAAAACATCACTTTGGTGTGGAGTTTTAGTTATAGTAACGTGGTATAGTCTTTCTTGTCGACAAGGTCACATGATCGATCTACGTCAATTCCTTAAGTCTATATTATAATGCCTTATGTTGTGACGCAAGCAAGTTTTTGCTGCGATTTTTTTCATTTATATATTGGTCTCGTTTTTTCACTGGTTGGTTAGAAGAGTAGAAGGTACCAGAAAGAAAAGATTTGAAAATTGAAAGTTAAAAAGATATTTATACTATTATTAACGACTATGAAAGTGAAATAATCATGTATATTTGCAAAAATAGTGTCTATTGCCTTTTTCTGCTAAAATAGCACTTTCTGAATATCTATTAGCAAAATAACTTTATAATTTTTTTTGCATGGATGAAAAAATGCTCTCGCCAGTTGTACGTAGTAAAATCTTTTTTTAAAAATTGTCAAAGAAATTCAAAATTATTTTGAGAAACTTTATATTTTCATTAAAATCTTCCAAGTTAATTTGCTGCCGGAAACTTAAATAACTTACAACCAAGTTTTATATACTTTTCGAAAAATGTACAAAATTTTGTGAGAATTAATGAATATTCTTCAAAAGATCTAGAAACTTTCAGAAAATTTCAAAACATTTTGAAATTTTTAAAATTTTGTAAGTTTTTTCATATATTTTTGGTCATATATACGTGTTACCGAAAATTTGACGTCGCCGATATTTTTCAACAAAACGGGATGAACAGTATTTTCCAGTTTTAGTTTTGTAGCTATTTTTGTTAATAGATAGTTAGCAACTGTTATTCCAGCAAATTAAGAAACTAAAATGGGTACAAGATTTAATTTCCCAATAATCAATGATCGTTTTTTCAAAAAATAAAATAAAAAAATAATCAATGATCGACAAAAAAGCATTGCTAACCTCTAGCGAATTGTACATATTTTAGTCAAGAGTATCTAGTTTGATATACTATATATGGCTTGAAAATGTGCGTGGAAGAATTCTCCAACTCAAATCAAAGATGTGTTAATTATACTTCTTTATATAGTATCGAGGGTAATCTACAAATAGACGGATAATAAAGATTGTTATCAACTTTGTTACATACTTCGGTTATCAAAAAAAACTTTGTTACATACTTACATGCATGTGAATATGTGATCAGTTTTACAATCACAAAATTGTGATAGATTTACAGAATACAACTCACGATCGACTTTTTGTAAAGTATAGTATAGGTTTTTTTTTTTTTTTTTGGGTCAACTGGCTTATTTTCATAATAGCCAATATTTTGGATAAAATTGGTAAAAGTATATATGCGGTGACCAAACAGTAAATACAAGTATTTTTCACGTATGTTTTAAACAAGTAACATGACATCATATAAATATCATGCTATGGAGAAAAATACCGTTATATATATATTTGTTAAAAATCACACGAAATCCATTTTATCTAAAAATAACACACAAGATAAGAACAATTTAATCTACGTTTTTGCATATAAGGGTTATAAAACTTGGATATGTAATGCATATTCTCAAATATTATTATTATATTTTAAAGAAAATATATTAGAATAATAAAGAATTAAAGAATAAATAAAAACGGCCGTATCGAGAGTTGATTGATACATTAATAAATTATAAATTAATGGCTTGAGGTTATACATGAAAAATGTGGATAACGAACTAAAATAAGAAGAAATAAACGTTTGTTTTTTAAGATGATGTTTGGCCAGATCCTCAAGATCATGATGGTCGTGCTTCAGATTGTGGTTTCTACGATGGGTACAAGTAGAATCAAATGCCCTAAGAAATTATGTTTCTATATAAATGATACTCAGTGGTTTGTTCCATGAAATGCTTAATTAGTCTTTTGTTTAAGTAGTTATCTTCAATTCTGAAAAAAAATAAAACATAATAACTAACCAAAACCCCTAAAATTAGTGGCTATGATTAGTGCCACATAGGGGCTTTTAGTTAGTTATTAAGTGGTATTTTTTTCTTGGTTATACTTGCCAATTTCCCAAAAATAAATGTTTTTAGGTTTTTTTTTTTGTTTTTAGGTTTTCTTACAGAGTAACAAATACCAAATCAAAAACGAAATAAGCAAAAGCAATGAAACAAAAAAATGAAAGCAAAAGGTAGAAAGTTCAACTAAAGGAAACAAAGCAAATCAAGACACTAAGCTTTAAAATCAGTTTAAATTATTAAGCAAGCATTGGTTACATAGAGAGAAGAGAAACAGCCGTGTGCATCTCTTTCTTTTTTGGTTGATTTTACCTTTTCAAACATTTTCAAGATTCTAAACATATCCACTTCACTCTCTCTTGCTCTTATCATCATCACACCTAATGAAAATTTAGAAACTACCAAGAACTACCGAGGAAAGACCAAAGAGGAAAAATTTCCGGTTTGGCCTAGACGTGAGTATTCTTGGCTCTTTTTTTTGTGTGTGTGTATGTGCTCTAAGTTGTGTCTATTAGTGTTTAACTTGTTCAGGACCGATCGAAAACATTGTCAAAAGTGGTCAACGCCGTTGGTTGGTTGATTAAAATCAAATTTTATAATTTGTTATGAAATTTTTAAGTTGTTCTTCAAGTTTTCCATTTATTTCCAACCAACTTTCTGATCTTCATTCAAATTTTCTTATTTCGGTTTAGAAAAACCAAACAGTCAAACCCGAGGGTTGACCGATTAAATCAGTTCGCTTCCGAGTTATCAACCGTCTAGTTAAGGGGTCAATTACACCGGATATTTTTTCTTTGAATCTTTTTATGTAGTGGACTAAACACAACACTACGAAAATTTGGTCGTCCTCTTTTTAAATGGGTATACTGAGCTTCGTTTAATTTATATGAAAATTTGATCCCCTAGTTTTTTAATAAATGTAGAATTGCGATTTATTTAATTAAGTGATATATCTTTAAAATTCGCTCTAGAACCATGCACGCATATGATTAAAATGTTTTATAAGATAATTTTGTTTTATTTTATTTATAGTATACAACCATTTGCATTCTTAGGTATATCTATTAGACGGTCTTCAATGACGACTAAAAACTTTATGTAGCGGTTTCGTATGCTGATTTGATATGTCTCATTTTCATGTCCCTTGTCTTAAGTTTAACATATTTGTGTAACGAGAACTTAATTCCAAACAGCGACGTTCCGGCCACCGTAAGAGTAGCTATCAATATTTTTCTACATAATTTGTCTTCTTTCACATGACGATATTAGCTTTAACTATAATGTATGTACATTTTCTCCACATATTGCACCTATTAGTCCAACGGTTGAAAAATTCACACACTGGTAAAATAATTTATGTTCAAATGACATTGCAGAGCATTTAGGAACTTACCAAACCCCATTATATTAAAATAAAGGTGTGGTTGTAGATAGCATTAGATATGTATTATTTTGCTATAGTGTCTCTAATATCAGATGTTTTTTTTTATGAAGACAGGTTTTCTTGAAACGTATAGAAAGAAAGAAAAATAAATAAATTTAGAGACTCATGTATTTATTATTTCCCGTTTTATTAGTAGGCTCAATACCAAACTAAGTGATACCACATGGGACATTGATGTGGCCTCCATGTAATTTACCAACCCAAAGGCATTATAGTGGGTTGCATTTACTCTTTATTTTTCATATATATATATATATATATATATATATATATATATATATATATATATATATATGTATTTATGAAATCTATATTCTCGTCTACTAAAATTTAGATGAAAATAAACCTAGTAAATCAAATTGTAAAAGGTGTTCTTAGAAAAAGCAATTTACTGAAGTCTCGATCAGGAAAGCGAAGCCCTAGCCGCACGAGAAGGAGAAAAAGGGTGATCTCTCTAGTTTTTTTGGCCGGTGGTTAAAGGCTCTGAATAGTTTCACCGTCGGTCGGGAAGTGCTTCTTTGGTGTTTTCTTCGCAGGATATGTAACGACCGCGAACTAATTTCTCGTGATTTTGGTCATGCGTCGATCGACGCAAGTGGTGTGCGTCGATCGACGCAAGATTAAATTGAACTGGTTGGTTCGATTTAAGTCGTCAGTTTGCGTACTGATTAAGGGAAAACCCTAGGGCTTCCCTATATAAAGGGTTGTGGCTGCTTTTGGGAGGAGATTTTCAGTTTCAGAGATTTCCACAAAGTTTTAGAGAGTTTCCAGTGAGTTTTGAGAGAAAAAAAAAATTATTGTTGATTTCTTCAGGTTCTTGATCCTAAAAGCTCGTGGTTGTGTTGTAAGGCTCTGGAAGTGGGTAGATCTGTGTTCTTCGCGAAGGAGGAACGAATTTTGGAGATCTGGTGTGGTGTTCTTCGTGTTTTCTCATCCTTTTTCCTTCCAAAAGCAAGGTGAGTGCGTGACCATGGCTTATCTAGGTTAAGAAATTGATAGGATGCGTTTGATTGTTGTTATCGGTTGGATTTCGTGTTCTTTGGTGAGGATTTGTGCAGGAGATCGATGAGATGCGTTCTGGAATCGAACCATGAGAGGATAGGTTCGATTATGGGTTCTGCGTTGGTACGTCGATCAACACAGTTGCTCTATGTCGATCGACACATGGTGGTTATGTCGATCGACACATGGTGGTTGTGTCGATCGACACATGGTGGTTGTGTCGATTGACGCATGGTGGTTGTGTCGATTGACGCATGGTGGTTGTGTCGATTGACGCATGGCCTGTTGGGGCGAACTTGATAGTTGTGCTTGTATTGTTGATTGTTCATCCTGGTATTGTATCTTTTGCTTATGCTTGTGTGTATAGCCAAATAGATGGGATGACCGTCTTACTGGGTATTTATGATAATACTCACGCATCTCTTTTAACTATGTGATGCAGGTAGAGACAAAATATGATAGTGGGATCATGCCCGGGAAAAGAAGATGATCTAGAGTCTCGGTTTCCTGTTGGATTGTTAGAATTGTTAAGGTGTTAGTAATTTTGAAAATTTTGTTTATGGATACTGGTTGTTGATTAAATTTGATTTAGTTAGTGTTTCAATAAAGTATGGGATTTATTGAATGATGTTGTTGGTTAATTGATGGTTGAGTTCCGCGTGTTGTGTTTTGACCGTTGAGGATTATTAATTGTGATAATAATAATCCGAATTTGGAAAATTTTAAATTTTTACGGGTTGGGTCGTTTCAGGATCTTTAATGGTTGGACTTCCTTGGCCGTGTTGGTGGTCATAAACTGCAGGTCAAAGCTTTTGGTGGTTGGGGTTTCTTAGGCCGTGACGGTGGTCATAAACCGCAGGTCTTGTCGATTTCGATTTCGAGACGGGGAGGTGGAACCGCTGACTTCGTCGGAGGTGATGGTCGAAGTGCGATACCAAAGTTTTGATCTAGATTTGAGGTTCTTCCCATGGTTTATTGGTGGTTAGTCTCTGATTTGGTATTTGTGCAGGCGGTGTTTTGTTGGCTTTTATTGTGTAGAGATTGGATCTTTCCGATTAGAAATAGAATTTAACCTAATGCTTCTACTCTGGATTTCTCTCCTCTTAGATATAGATGGTTTGGGTTTGCCATTTCGTTAGAAGTTTGTTGTGGAGCATCTACTTGGCCTTCTCTCTGGCCTTTGGTTTTGGAGAGGTTATCAAGACAAGAAGTGAACTTGTTCTATAGCTCCTCTCTTTACGTGAAAGTGACCTTCCTCTAGTGTGTAGAGGGCTAAGTTTGGTTCACGAGGGTCCATGTTAAGAGTTCTAGATTCTTTTTGGCATTTTTCCTTTCATCGGTCATTGCTTGTTTTGAGCCTATATTCACTCTGGTCATCCTCTTCGGAGTTGGTTGGGTCTGAGTAGCTTCCTATCTGGTCTGCATTGTACTGCTCTAGCGTCATCATTCCTGTAGTTACTATTGCTGGTTGAGCACGAGTCTTATTCCGTCTACAAAATTTTCAGGATGTCTAGTTTGTTTTTGGATGCTTTTGATGTCTCATTTTGGCTCATGTTGGTTGGCTGAGTTCTGCATCTACTTGTTTGTTCCCTGGGGATCTCGTTGGATTTTTTGCTGTTCGTCATATTGGGTTTTAGTTGCTAGGTTATCTTTTGTTTCTTTCGGTTCCCTTTCTCTTTTGGTACTAGTCTTTTGTATTCGATACAATGATTATTCCCATGTTGCAGGATGAGGGCTTTCCTGTGGAGAGAGCTTGTGTTATTACTTTGTATTTCAATTTCGTGATGATTAATAAATTCACCAGATGAAAAAAAAAGCAATTTACCAAAATAATCCTCTTTCAGATAGTGAAGAGCGTCAAAATTTATAAAAGTACATGGTTGAGACTAGGGTTGACTGCTCCTGACCCCCTCAACTTTTCTCATTCCTAACTGATCCCTCAAGACTTTGAATCTCTCTGTTTCCCCTCAGAAAGTACACCTCTTCAATATACCCCATAAACTATTTAAACTCTTCAAAATTTCTGAAATCATGGTAGCGTGTCATTAACCGGTAATAAACCAATAACAGCGTTTATCTTAATTATGTTTAGATAATCCGATTTATAACCCAGTTTGATTAAAACCCGAATTTGAACAAGTTAAAACTCTTTAAATGAAATAAAGGGAAAATCATGGTGTAAAAAATAGAACGAGAAAATCAATTTGGGAAACTTTTGGGATTAGGCACTACAAAAAAATATTAAATTAGCGTCGAATTTTTGCGTCGAATATAAGTCGACACAAATATAGCATCGACTTTGCGTCGTCTTTGTGTCGACGACAACATTCGATGCAAAACCGATGCAAAATGGGAACAAATCAGTTGGACGCTAAATCGACGCTATATAGCATCGATTTAGCGTCGAGAACTCAATTCGACGCTATATCGACACAATTTTTTGCGTCGATTTAGCATCACCATAATACAATGTAAAATAGTGTCGGATATAGTGTCGAAGTTGGTAGGTAGGTAATTGTTTGGTTCACCTACTTTTGCGTCATTTTTAATTGGTTCACCTACTTTAAAAGTGGCGCCTACAACTGATGCAAATGTATTTGATGCTAATTCGATTCAAAACTTCGATGCAAAATCGCTGCTAAAAGCCTTTATTTATACCTCACCAGACAACGCACCCAAACAGAAAAAAATCATTACATATAAAAAAAAACCTTTCTAAAAAAAAACTTTCTAACAAACTTTCCTAGTTATATTTTCTGAATAAGATGGGCGATATATACGAATTAAGAAGCTGGATGTATCAATGTAGAGATGAAAGTGGAGGGATTTCAGAAGAGTTTCTCAATGGGCTTCAAATTTTCATGGCTCAAACGAGCAGTGTGCCCAGGATTCAACGGACCGGAGAGATAGTATGCTCGTGTCGAAAGTGCAAAAATTCAAAACCGCAGAAAATTGATGTAGCTGGTATGCATTTATTTAATAGAGGGTTCACACCTAAGTATTATGTTTGGTTTTATCATGGAGAGGGATATGGAGATGAAACTTCGTTTAATACTAGTTACCAACCTATGTATTAGGGTTATTCGAATGAACAATATGATCAGCATCAATTTGTTAATATCTATGACCATGATGTCGAAGAAATGTTAATATTTAGGGTTAGAACATAATAGGTTCGAAGAAATGGTAACCGATGCATTTCCTGGAGTTATGTCTACTCATGATGATGTTGTTGAGGAACCCAATGTAGATGCTAAATTTTTTATGATATGTTTGATTCTGCAAAACAACCAATATATGAAGGTTGTAGGAAAGGTCTCTCTAAATTATCATTGGCATCTAGGTTGATGACAATAAAGTCTTATCATAATCAATCTTAGAGTTGCATGGATGATTGGGCATCTCTTATAAAAGAGTATTTGCCAGAGGGTAATCAAGCTGTTCAGTCATATTACGACATACATAAACTAGTCTCTAGTTTAGGTTTGCCCTCGTAGATGATAGATGTTTGCATTGACAATTGCATGATATTTTGGAAAGATGATTAAGATCTACAGGAATGTCGATCTTGCCACAAACCAAGATTTAAGCCCCAAGGAGCTAGTAGAAGTAAAGTGTCATACCAGAGAATGTGGTACCTACCCATAACAGATAGGCTACAAAGGTTATACTAATCAGAACGAATAGTTGCATCAATGAGGTGGCATGCGGAACATTCAACTAGTGAAGGAGAAGTTCATCATCCTTCTGATGCAAAAACTTGGAAACACTTCAAATCGGCACACTCTAATTTTGCTAAAGAGAAGTGCAACGTTTATTTTGGCCTTATGTACAAATAGTTTTAGTCCGTTCGGTATGCCTTGCAGGCAATATTCTTTGTAGCCGGTTATATTGATACCTTATAACCTTCTGTCTGATATGTGCATGCGGAGGGAATTTGAGTATTTTTGTGGCCGGTTTTTAGTATTTTAGTCCATGGTCCGAAGCATCCAAGAAGATCTATTGATATTTGTGGCCGGTTTTTTTAATATTTTAGTCTCTGGTCCAAAGAATTCAAGAAGATCTTCTTTGTGGCCGGTTTTTTGAGTATTTTAGTCCCTGGTCCGAAGCATCCAAGAAGATGTGTTTTTACAGCCGCTGATTCACGAGTTGAACATGTTGTGGTCTCATGGTGTTCCTACTTTTGATTACTCTAGGAAGAAGAATTTTACCATGCGAGCTGTGCTTATGTGGACGATACGCGATTTTCCAGCCTACGGAATGTTATCTGGTTGGACAACACAAGGTAGATTATTATGTCCGTATTGCCAAAATGAGACAGATGCCTTTCAACTAAAAAATGATAGAAAATCTTGTTGGTTTGATTGTCACCGGAGGTTTCTCCCTATAAATCATCCGTACCTGGGGAATAGGAGGTTGTTCACAAAGGACAAACGTGTACGTATCCCCACACCTCCATATCTTTCAGGAGAGAAAATTGAAGCTCAACTTGATTATTATGGAGCTCTGGACACATCAACATGTGGTGGTAACTGGCTTAATATTTCGACCAATCTCCCAGATGGATACCTTGATGAACATAATTGGCATAATAAGAAGAGCATTTTCTGGGATCTACTGTACTGGAAGGTCGTCTATTGCGCCACAATCTTGATGACATGCACATTGAGAAATTTTTTTTTGATAACATCATGCATACCATCTTAAACGTTCAAGGCAGGACTAAAGACAATTTGAAGTCTAGACTGGACTTGCCTCCTATATGCTCCAGAGTTGAGTTACATCTCAGAAGAGATGGGAGAGCTCCAGTACCTATCTTTAGATTGTCAGGCGAAGACAAATCAACATTCTTCAACTGGATTTCGACCCAAGTTAAGTTCCCAGATGGATAACACTCTCTAAGTCTGTGGAGCAAGGCAAAAAAATTTCTCGTATGAAGAGTCATGATTGCCATTTGTTTATCCAGAGATTATTACCTTTCGCCTTTGCGGAGCTTTTGTCAACGAACGTGTATTAATCACTTGCAGTTATATTTTCTATGACGATATATAAATATATAAACAAATGATGTGTGTAATTATATTTCTTTTTGATTAATATTGGAAATCTAGACTTTGGTTTTAGATGTTGGTGCATTTTTTCGAGATCTGTGTGTGCGAACTCTGACTGAGGATGGAATTCAACAACTAAATAATAACATCGCGATATTGCTGTGTAACTTAGAGAAGATATTCCCTCCATCTTTCTTTGAAGTGATGGAGCATCTTCCTGTCCATCTCCTTTACGAAACCGATTTAGGAGGGCCCATTCAATTTCGTTGGATGTACCCTTTTGAGAGATTTATGAAACACTTAAAAGGAAAAGCAAAAATCTTGCTAGGGTTAAGGGATCAATTGTTGTGGGAAGTTTAACCAAAAATTTATAACGCCTATCATTTGACAAATATATTTAATTTATATTTTATTAAATCGTCAGTTTATTATATTTTTCAAATACTAAAATGATCTCATACACGTTATTATATTAGCAAAATGACACTTATAATATGACATCTCTTTTTAAAAAAAATATTTAGATAATTTGAAATGGAAAGAATGTATTTTGTAATACAAAAATTTATAAATATTATCTATTTTAGTAGTACGGTTTCTTTTTTTTGTTAATTAGTCTATAATCCTTATTTAGAATATATTTTTTTTTTTTTAAATTTTTTTAATATTGACCCATGTAACAATCTAAATTAACAATTACATGTGGCGTAATTTGGCGAGTTAAAATTTTCCTACGTGTCGTGTTTTCATCGCGCGCATCGCATCCTCTTCTATATAATAAGATCTTTTGTTCTTTTATCACTTATGTTTAATTTTTCTTAATTAAAAAAAAAATTTCTCCACTTTTTACTCTCTACTGTTTATCTCTCTTTTTTTTCTTAATTTGTTTTATTAATTGATTTGAGCTATTAGATCTTTTCTTTTTTATATAGCTAGCTTGTACTATTATAAATTTTTCTTTCCTAATTAGTCTCAATTATAATAAATTTTTACTTTTTACAATTTGGTTAGTTATTTGACAATTATTTTATCTATCTATTTTTAATTTTATTTTTCTTGATTAATTTTAATTGTTAATACATATCATCATTTAATTAATTTTAAATATATGACGCGGTCTGATGAGTTATAATTTTGTTTGTTCTCATCGCGCGCACAATCTCTTTTATATAACAAGATCTTTAATATTGAAATTGATTATCTTATTAAATTTGGTAATCTAAGAATTATGTATACATTTTTCTGACGACAAAAAAAAAAACTCTAACCTTGAAACTTTCTCACAGCCTTGTGTTTCTTTTAATTTTCCTCAAACCTTCTCTCTTTTGGGCTTACCAAGGCCTTTGAGCCTGGGCCAATGTTTAATTTTTCTTTTGCCTCAATATCCTCTTTTGTCCCATTAAATTACATTCGAAAAACAAGTAATCAGGAGTTGGAAGACACTGGGCCATATTTTAAAATGTAATCTAGATTAGTATAAAAACAAGTATTTATCATGTATTACGTAAGTATAAGGTGTAAAAATGACACTATATATCTTGTTAGCAAATAAAAATTAAATGACACTATATTTAATAAGAAGAGAAAATTACTGAAACTACGTAAGAATTTGTGTAATTTTAATTTTCTTGTATAATTCAACAAATTTGTTCTGATATAATAAACCATGTATGGTCGTATGCTGTCTCCAATATGCAACGAATCATTTATACTCGATATATTGCTAATTGGAAATGGATTTCGCAAGTTGTTAAACCATGTGGGGATTAGTTAATTACCTTAATTGTCATTAATCATAAAAACGGTAACAACTAGCTATATCTTTTTTTTAACAACTAGCTATTTCAAAAACCATATTTTCATTTTTTTATCGTTATGAGCATAAACAAATGGTTATAGTTACATTTGGTCCTTAATAACCTATCGTTATATTAACGAAGTGGTGGTGATGTAGTGATTCTCATTTGGGAAATAATTAATTCCTTTCAAACGCAAAAAAATTAAACTATTCTCATTTGTCCAGTCGAAATTGTGTCACGCTTTAGGCATATTAGAAAATCTGATGAATGAGCTATTCGACGGCAACACTAGTCCTAAAAAAATTAATCAGGTGGTAAAAATCCGAATCATCTCCAAATTATTAAAAACAATAAAAAGACTTATCGCTGTATTAGAATTAACCGCCGAATATAGCGTGTAATATAATGTTTATAACTTAATGCCTTATTTTTTTAGGTTGCCATCAATTTTGTTTTGGGTTAATTTGATTACTAAAAAAATTTAAAATTTAATAACTAACTAAAATCCTTAATTTTAGTTGCTATGACTTTATCACATAGTAAAAAAAAATTGGTTAGTTATTATGTTGTAAGTTTTTGACTATATTTGTTAATTTTCCTTTTATTTTAGATAATGAAAAGTATATAAATAAATAAACTTTTAACTCCTCTTATGGATTTTAAAAAATAACTAAATTAAAAGATAAATTAAAAAGTAGAAAGTAAAGTATCCCATAAGAAAATTCAAAAGAGAATTTAAGCCGGAAGCTCAGACTCTTATCTTTTTCATTCAATGTCTGCCACCTCCTGTCTAATCCACTCGTGCAATTTAAAAAGAAAACAAATGACAATAAATAACCAAAAAAATTATGCACAAAATCGAATGCAAGCGGAAAGGCAAAATCAATCAAGACATTAGAAATTGGCCTCTCCCTGTTTCTTTTTCTCATTTTTTTTATAAAAGTAATTTTATCATTTCTACTATAAGAAATCAATCACATGTATGTAATATTCCAACGGACTCTCTAATCTTAGTTCGTAAATTTTTTGAATATTTTTTGTTATTGTATGACACGTATGAAACATTCTAACGAACCATGTGACTAAGTTCATCAATCTGTTAAAAACGTTGATAAATTTGGTGAGGATTTTCAAAAATGGAGCCACCTTCAGAGCTTTTGCTTCATCACCGAGAAAGAATGTAGTTGAGAGTGTTCCACATGCGACATTGATACACGAGAAGCGAAGTGTTGAAATAAGCTTAGAGAACATGGACATGAACGATTCAAAAACCATTCAGGATAGGTTCGTACTAAAGGTCTTCACAGCTTTTAAAGAGTCAACCGTAATCTCAAGAAATTTTTTCAAAAAGTCTTCTAAATTGTGCTACAAGACCTGTAACTTGTGTCATCTACAAAAACATTAAATAAACATCAAATCGAAAAATTTAAAAAGGTCGAATAACGATAGTATAGATCTACAATTTCTTTTGAGAAAGAAAGTACAGATTTACAGTTTATCCAAAGAAAAAGTATAGATCTATAGTCGAAATACTCGAACGGTAATCTATTTTTTATGATGAGATTTCTAGAGAAGTTGCGTTTCGAGGCGACATGGTGAAGTGACGACGAGAAATGAGAAGATTGGGCGACGACGAGGAGAAGCGACAGCGAGAATTTAGAAGATTGGGCGGTGGCGAGGAGAAACGACAGCGAGAAATGAGAAGATTTCACGCCCGAAAGGTCAAAGGGGGTTGGATGAGGAGACAAACACATAGGCCAGAGGTCGAAGATCTTTACGTGGAGGTAATCATTATGAAAGGTGAAGCCAAAGAGAAATGAACAACACGTTAAAGGATATCTCTCCGAGAGATCTCTAGAGGATTTGACTCTTCGGGAGAGAATTCCAACTCCACTCTCTTTAGGAATTGTTCCTTTTTTTTCTCCACTCATACTACAATTAATATACGGAATCATGATCTCCAGACAAGACAATAAATGAAACTCATATTTACTTCTCGATTAAACTACTTTCGAGTGGATTTATGATTTGGGCGTTAGAGAGTCACTTGGAGAGAAACCCCTTGTCGTCCCCGAGATGGTGAAACTCTTTCTCGGTGCTCTCATAGCCATTCCTAAAAACGCCATAAAATTTATCGCATAAGATCTACGATCCCATACGGAAGATCCAAAATTTGATACGAACAATAATATATGACTATATTAGTTTCTAAAATGGCAATCTCTTGATCGTATATAAATAAATCTATTGGGTAATGAATAGCTATGCAACCAATTTTTATGGAATGTGGTAAAAAAGTATCAGAATGGTATCGATGAATGCCACGTCCTAATTGTTGTTGAGATTTTGGCCCTTCGTCGTCTATCGCTTGATCCTTCCCTGAATATTTGCTTCAGGTTCCTCTCAAGTCGTCAAAGTCTCGTCCACGAATACATCCATAACAAATGACATAATGGCCCCTTCAGTTATAACCAAGTGACCTAGAAATGATGACATGGAATATGGTGGCCATTAAGGTCATTTGGTGTGATAGTACGTTCGAATGGGTCCTAAATAGTTACTTGGGATTTTAGTGGGGTTGGTTTGGAATAAACGTAAAACATATAGATTCCAAAGAAAAGATATGGTATAAATTCTTAGAGAATTATAATATATTCAATAAGGTAGAGTATAAATGGATGGGATAATCAATCAGATGACAAAAAAAAAAAAAATGGATGGGATAAGCTCGCCTAGCAACTCGAAGTTATACGAATATGTATTGATTTTATTTTATTTACAGAAACATTTATGAATCTAAAAAAAAAACATTATGAAAATTTTGTCATCAATAAATTACATATGTAGAAACTTTTTTTTTGTCAATAAAAATTTGATAAATCAAAACATAAACTCGAGTGCGGATCCGACAAAAGAGAACTTATGAAAATATTGTCTTGAACTATGAGTTAAATAGTCAGTTTTAAAATTTAAATTGCATAGAATATTTTTTAAAATATCATTGATCTATACGAATTCGTTTAGATGCATAAAAAACAAACCTAGAGAAAATACCATTTTCATGAAATCAGAATAGTCATTTGAAACTTTGCTATACAAGTCATTGACAAAAACTTGGCGTATATATGGAATCCCTATGAGTGCCGTCGACTACTTAGAGTAGTAGTTTTCCTTTTCAAATAATTGTTTCGTTTCTATTTAATTTAATAGAAATGAATCAGGTTAATCTTTTTCTCAAAGCTTCCCAAACAATCATGAAAAGGGACTAAAATTATTAGTACTAAAAACTTCGAACATATGAGAAGTATAAGTACTAACTAGTCCCCACTTACCTACTACTAAAGGATGAAAGAGCACATTTATCCTCGACGAGGACCCTTTTTATTAATTTCAACTTCCGTTTTTTCATAATGGGTTTAAATTTCAACTTCATATAGTATTATTTTGTTGTTAATCTGACCCTACACACTAAACACTATACACAACACTACTTTTGTATTAATGGTCCTCCTTTTATCGACCCTTTGTAATGGATCTTTAACAAACCTAAAACAGCTTTCTAAAAAAAAACTAAAATAGCTTTGCCTTCATTTTATTTTATTCTCGTAACTTTGGAAAAGGAAACCCAGCCTGTGATTAGGTTTATTTCCTTTTCTCTGGATATACGATTGAATAATGTTAGAACTTATTAGATTAAATAACATTAGGAGAAAATTTGAGAAAAAGCTTTTTGTTTCGAATTCTAGTGTGTGTAAATATATGATTTTTTTGTGAGTTAGATAGGAATTTATTAGAAAACGAAAGGTGGTGGCCTAATGCTCACATGAATCCAACTAATAATTCAAAGGGTCTTCGTGACCAATTGAATTCTTTTTTTTATATATGACTCACTGAAATTCTTACAAAGCAGGTGTAGACTTTTTTTAAGTTTTTGTTTTGTTATATTTTGTAATAGCTTTTTAGTTACTTATTAATAAAATTGAAGTCCTTTGTTTTATGGATTGTTATACTAAATAACTATTTTTTTATAAATTAATTTACAGAATATCTATGAAGGGTACTATATATTCATTAATAAGATACTCAGTTATTTTATATATTTATACGATAAAATGAATTAAAAATTGGTAGTTAATTTATTTTCGTTTGTTCATAAATATATACCAAGGTTTTTTACAGGCTCCAAAGTTAATAATTTACATGTAACGTTTATTTTACAAAATATTATAAGAAAACAAAAGAATTCGAATACTCTACTTTTAAAAGTTTCTAAATGTTTAACTTTATTGTTATAAAATGTCTCAAATTTTTTACTACAAATGATCTCTAACTAAAATTTAAAAAAAAAAAAAAAATAGAAACTTAAATGTTTATTTTTTAAGAGACCCTAACAAAGAGACCATTTTAAAAAAAAAAGACTTGAAAGTTCCGGATTTTTTATCCATAATCTCTTCCAGTGCCCGGGACCAGCCCTTGATAATACCGCATTTAAGGCGTAAATTATTTCTTCAAAGTGGAGTTGAATTAGTAACCTTGAACTTGAGAAGTTACTCTCAAAACCACTAGGCCACCAATCACATGGTAACAAAAAGACCTTTAATATCAGTTATGCCTTTAATTAGAACCTTTATGGTTTACACTCCTTTCAGGCTAAGCCGCACCTTTGCGGCTAAGAAGGGTCAAAGTGTGGGTGATTATTGAGCTTGTGTTGTTCTCAATACATAGAGCATGATAAGCTGGACTGTGTGTGTATATTATTACCGTACTATGGCCATATTGATTGGTTGTTGATTTTAAAATACTTACGTAACTAGGTTGGATAGAAATGAGTCAATAAGGTTACCAAGAAAGAAAGAAAAATGAGTCACTAAACGGCTTTAACCGAATCTGTTGTGAAACCTAGTTATTAATTGATGAGTTTAATGTCTATGGAATACCGATATTATCCTAGACCTATTAATACACTGATTTAGCATAATAATAAAGAATACTCATTGTAAATTTAAAATATACTTTAAATGGTGGCACATTACTTGAAACAACATTAGTTTTCCATTTCAGTATTTAAATTACGGTTGGAAGTAAATAAATACAACGGAACCCTCTTAATAAATGATTTCAAATATATCTAAACTGATTGTAAGTTTATAAAAAAAGAAAAAACTTGGATCGATTCATTGTTTTGTTGTATTCATTATTTATTCAGTGTAAAATAAAATTTTAAGAGTTTATCAAAAAAAAAAAAAAATTCTTAAGAGACGAGAAGTTTTAATATAACGACTTCGGGTGTCGTACAATACATATTTATGCCAGCATTTTCGAGTTTATGCAAAAAACTGTAAACATAGTGTAACTTTGTCGAATCGATACACTGAATATTATCACATAAGACCATATACATTGGGGGTTCGTGATCAAGGTTTATAACCCCCGAAGGCCCAAAATTAAATCAAAACAAAATAAAAAGCCTAGGACCGGTTCTGGTTTGAGGGTTTTTAGAACTCTCCAGAACTCTTACGTGGCATCGTTTGATTGACTCTTTTTATAAAAAAAAATGAAAATATCTCGGTATGCAGACGGAAACTCCAAAGTTTTCAAAGGCTCAAAGCATCTCTCTCTCCCTTGGCGATACATAATCGCGATTGATGAGAAAGGTCATATTCCCATCAAAATCGCCACCACCGCAACCGTCAACAACTTTCACCTCTACCACGAACGCCTAATTGTTCTCCACCAATGGTGGTGGCGAGATCGAAGGTTTTGATCGATTTCGCCTAATCGAACGCTTGGTCTTCTCATCAGTCGTGATTCTCTCTCTCTCTCATCTATCTATACGAAGCCGATTTCGGCTTCATATCACCAAAATCGTTCTCTGTCGTTTTCTCTCTCTCTGTCGTTTTCTCTCTCTCTCTTGGAGGAGAAACTGATATTTCGATTAGAAATTGATATCATCGGAACAATTAGGTTATGAGAATCATATTTTGTTAATGAGATTAGGGCTTCCATAAATTCGATTTGGGATTTTGTTGAGCTTTGGTTAGATTTGTACGTTTGGAATTATGTAGAGTTTTGGTTGATTTGTACGTTTGTGATTTTGTAGTGTTGTGGTTTGATTTGTTCGTTTGGGATTATGTAGACTTTTGGTTTGATTTGTATGTTTGTGATTTTGTAGAGTTGTGGTTTGATTTGTATTGGAGGAATATGTGTGTTATGTGGAAGTAGTCAAGGCAATAATTTCTGTTTTATATTATTTCAGTTTTTACAGTTTATGTGAATATGTTTGTGTGTGCTTATGAATGGGAGTCTTCAAATTTGAGCTATTTCGATTAGAGTTTGTCTTGTGTTATTTGGCTTATGATGTTTATGTACAGTTTGTGTGATGAGTTTGTCTTGGACTCTTATAGATTACAAGTTATGAGCACTTTCTCTTGATGACTATATGGTTTGAATTCTGGTTTAGAAATTCCTCTGATTATAATTAGCAATATGTTTGTGAATATGTTTGTGTGTGCTTATGAATTCCTCTAGTTTAGAGCTCATTCCTCTGTTTTAATTGCTTGTGCAGGTTTCAAGGAACAATGATCTACTTGAGCAGTTAAATAGTAGGAGAAGTAAAAGCATTGCATATATGCATCAAGTCGTTAACGACAGGCTGATCCTTTTAAGGTTAGTATTTTAATCCTCCCTTATATGTTTACATTGTTCAAAGTCATTGTTCAAAGTCCCATCTATTCTAAATTTCACTTGGTATCATTGATGGTTTTTGCTATGTGTTAGTTTTAGGTTATGTATGATAAATGCTTTGTCTAAAGAAATAAGTTTGTTCTTCAATTGGTTGTGTGTGCCTCATCTTTAATGACTTGTACTTTTATAGATGGTTGTTAGTTACATATCAAAACACAACTAATAATGACTTGTTCTGTTTTATTGTAGTTAAATATGTCACATCTGTTTCGTAAAACTAATTGAATTCTTAATAAAAACCACAACTACTACCAAAACTTTATCTATATATTAACACAAAAATCTACACTTACACTTAACACAAAAACATTATTAAAACTTTATCTCTTTCATTCTTCTCTAAACACATACCAGAACAGTAGACTTTTGTCATGAATTCTATGAATTCACGTGCCTACTCTTCTGGTTTCATGAACCTTCTAAACAGTCAAGAAGAAAGTAATAGTCCTGATAGTTTTTCCCCTACAATCCGTCTTGGATCACAGTTTAATGATGATCCAAGTCCCCTAGTTGAAAAAAGACATGAGGGCCGTAGAGAAACTAGATGAAAATGGAAAATAACTGAAGATAAAGCCCTCATTAGTGTCTGGTTAAACACCAGCAAGGATGCTGTTGTTGGGAATGAGCAAAAAGTAGCTGCGTTTTGGACACGCATAGCTAATTATTATGCCTCATGTTCCATAGTAGTTGGTCTTCAAAAGAGAGAGGCGAACCACTGTAAGCAGAGGTGGGGCAAGATCAATGATATTGTGTGTAAGTTTGTAGGAAGCTTTGAGGCTGCTCAACGTCAGAAAAGTAGTGGCCAGAATGAGGATGATGTTTTGAAACTAGCATAAGAAATCTTTTACGCCGACCACAACTTCAAATTCACCATTGATCATGCGTGGAAGGAGCTGCGAAATGATCAGAAATGGTGTGGCAAAGGAGATGGAAGCTCAAAAAGAATAAAGTGTGATGATGGTTCCACACAATCTTCAAGCAATATAGAAGATGAAGCAATGGCTCGGCATCCTGGTGTTAAGGCATCAAAGGCCAAAGCTAAAACCAATCTGAGCAAGACAAGTCCTATGCAAAAAGAAGACAGTTCTATGATGGAGTTTTAGAGCATGTGGAAGATAAAGGAGAAGGACTTAGCAATGAAAGAAAGAATTAAGAAGATGGGATTTCTAGAGAGTCTCCTTGGGAAAAGAGACCAACTTTCAGAGTTAGAAGAAGCTTTGAAGAACAAGTTAATTAGAGAACAACTTATTGACTCAACTGTTAAGATTCAAGAAGCCAATGATAAATGTTTTCAATGTTTGATGTTCTGATCAATGTATGAATGAAATTCTAGTTTTTAAATGTTTGTGAATATGCCTCTTTCTGTTTTAAAATGTTAATGAATTTGCACACTACCATTGCATCTGCTTATTACTCATCCTGTTATTTAAAATGAATGAATATTTGTGGTTTGGTTTTTCTGTTTTTACAGTCTGATCAGGTCTGGTTTGTGACTTTTGTGGTTTGATTTTTGTGTGTTTTACAGTCTGATCAGGTCTGGTTTGTGACTTTGTGGTTTGGTTTTTGGGAGTGTTTTCTATGCTCAGGTCTGGACAGAAGAGGACAGAAGAAGAAGACAAGAAGAGGACAGAAGAAGAAGCCAAGGAGAGAACAAAAGAAGAAGAAGCCAAGGAGAGAACATAAACTATAGCCTCACATGTGTGTGTTTTGGTTCCTTTGTGTGTTTTGTATGTGTGCAATCACATGTGTGTGTTTGTATTTGCACACTACCATTGCATCTCTCTATATTAACATGTACACTTCTAAACTTGTAAACTATAGCCTCCAAAAACATACGCTTGTAAACTTCTAAACTTCTAAACTTCTCTCTCTAAGTCATCAGGTACATGCTTTTTTTACTTTTGAAATGTGTATATATGAAACTTTGGTTCATGGACTTTGTAACTTTTTATGGTATTTCAATAAGTTTATATTTATTTATCCTACTTTAATTATTTTGAGCTTGTGTTTTGTTAGCATGTGTTTTGTTAGCATGTGTTTATATAATAAATTACATGGGTTGGTTTCTCATACATATGTATGACAGGTATTCGTAAAGTGTACTTGAAGCAAACATCATGGCATCTTCTTCTTCTAATTCTTTCGAGGAAATTTTTGATGAAGAATTTGATCAAAAATTTGATGAAGCATTCGAGAAGGTTTCCAATGATTATGGTGATCATCAAAATGCAACCGCGTTAAAAAAAATGGACCTATATTGAAAGACAACGCGAACAAGGACACAACCGCTTATGGAATGATTATTTCAGTGAAGATGCAACTTACCAAGCTTCTACATTCCGACATCGTTTTAAAATGAACAAGCCGTTTGTTCATGCTGATTGTTCATCAACTCTCCAATGAGATATCGTACTTTCAACAAAGAAGATATGCGACGGGAAGATTCGGTCTCTCAGGACTGCAAAAGTGTACAGCTGATGCGAGTCGAGTTTTACCTCTCAACTAACTACCTGCAAGTGCACAACAATCACGGTTAGTATAGATAAGGGATCGTATCCACAAGGACTTCTTAACCACACTTCAAATTGTAATGAATAAAACTAAGCTAGAACAAGATATTTTTTTCGTTTTTGTGATTGAAAATAAAGTAAGCAAGCAACGAATGTGAATTGTAATAAAAATCAATAGAAGAAAAGCGTTAGGACTTAGGTATTTCGCAGAGACTCATGCAACAATAAAGATTGATTGATTTTAGGGATTTAGGAATTATGAATCGTCTAGAACACAAAGCACTGATTTAAGGTCATCCCACTATCGTGACGTAACTAACCATCTATGTTTTAGCACCCTAATAGACTCAACTGTCGCAGGTTATTACAAGGTGAAAACATGCATTAAAGTTCAAGTTTGATAAAGTTCACCACTCCTTAACTAACCTTTCGAATTGTTAAGGCTTTTGGCTCATCAAATACTAGTTCAGGCAATATAACAAGCTTTTTGAGAGTATATCAACCTAAGATCAGATCACTAAATGCGCGGTAAAGCAATCATGCATTGAGTATAAGTAAAGATGAAGACTCTAATGTATTTCCTAAACAATCATCAATCAATTATCGAATTATGAAACTCATTGAAAACCTAAAACCTAACAAATAAAACTACTTAGACATGATGGACGAAAAACCAGAGATAGATGATGAATTCATGATAAAGAAACTTGAATTAAAGAGTAAGGGTAAGAGGATTCTTCTCTATATCGAGATACAAAGCGAGATCATCCACCGAATTGCTCTAAAATCCAAATCTAATGAAGAACACCAAGAGAACTCGTGGTTGCTGCTCATAACTGATAAACTACTCTATTGTTTCATGGTCATATCTAACAAAAGGCTAAAAACAAGTATATATAGGCTTAGGGTTTTCTAGGGCTTCGTTCAGGACAAAACAGACTTTTTACGTCAAAACTTCTTCCAAAGTCGGTTGGGATTTCGGCCAAGGAAAATGACCGGTATTGGGCCCAAAGTGCCTTGATTTGTGCTGGCATCAGCCCAGAATATCGTTCCATGAGGCGGCCCGGTATTTTGATCGATTCTGCACCTGCTTCGTTTTTGAGGCAGCTTGACGTATCTTCAGTAAATCCCGTGTAACTTCCTGCTCACAGCTCCAAATGAGATGATTCAAACTTCATTGTAAATCTGACTCAAAGATATATCTTCATACTAAGTTTTGTCCAATTTCAAATCGATTTGATCCTCTGTTCACTGCTGAACTTCTGGCGTATACGTTCTGTCCAATTTGGTAGAATGTTGTTTCTTGTGAATTATTGATTCTTGATGGTGTCTTTGGCTTATGAATGTTGCTGTAGCTTGTTTTACACCTATTTTGGCTCTTTTTGCTCCTTTTTCCTTTATTTCTCTGTTAAGACTCTAAAACTACAAATACGAGAAAAATTACCTTTAAAGGTATAAAACCGTTGATAAATGCATAGAAAACATAGTAAAATATATGGTAAAATAGGTAAAATAAGGGACATATCAACAGCATCAATTTGTATGATGGCATATGGTTGTTCGGCGGACGCGGTTGAAGAATACCTCCGCCTCGGTGTCTGTACTGCGCTCATATGCTTGGAAAATTTCGTGGAAGGAATAATATCTTTGTTCGGAGATGAGTACCTAAGAAGACCCACACCATCTGATCTTCAACGCCTACTCGATGTTGGAGAGCGACGCGGATTTCCCAGTATGATAGGAAGCATCGATTGTATGCATTGGGAGTAGAAGAACTCCCCACCGCTTAGAAAGGGCAATATACACGTGGATCTGGAAAGCCAACAATCGTTTTAGAAGTTGTAGCTTCACATGATCTATGGATTTGGCACGCATTTTTTGGACCTCCAGGTATCTTAAACGATATCAATGTTCTTGATCGCTACCAATTTTTGATGATGTATTAGGAGGTCGAGCTCCAAGAGTGAATTACTTCGTAAATGGACGCGAGTATCATTTGGCTTACTATCTAACTGATGGTATTTATCCAAAATGGGCTACTTTTATCTAATCAATTCCACTTCCACAATGTCCGAAAGCATCGTTATTTGCTACATACCAAGAATCTGTCCGAAAAGATGTCGAGCGTGCTTTTGGAGTCTTGCAAGCTGATGTGATTCCATCCAGCAACCGCGAGGTTAGGAGTAGGGCATGCGACATGGAGCTACCGCAAGGACCGGTGACACGCGCAAAGGCGAGGATGCTTACGGACGCGATCGAGGAGATGTTCGAGGCGACACGCGGAGAAGACGCGGACAAAGAGGATCGGGTCGTGACACTTGTTCGAGCCGATCAACAAGATCAAGAAAATGCCTAAGTGACAAAGCACCTTGTCTTGTACTCTTTTTCCCATGTTCGGTTTTGTCCCAATGGGTTTTCCGAACATGGTTTTTAATGAGGCATCACAAGGTCGCTTACATCTTTCACTTAGCCATTTTTGCGATCTTCCAAATGGGCTTTTTCACCATCTTTACATGGGCTTTTCTTCTCAAAATCAAGCCCATTCATCAAGCCCCAAGCCCATCACGTTTTGATAAGATCTTTTAGTCAAAATTGCATGTTCTTCATTTAATAAGTCAAAACTCTTTTATTGCTTTTGTAATTTCCTAGGTAGGTTGCATGTAACCTACCCTAGGACTATATATATGTGCTCTCCCCTCATAATCGAAATCATCCAAGTTTAGTGATCAAACAAATTCTATTTCTTTACTTGTGATCAAAATTTTCGGTTTGAAATAGCCGAACATTCTTTCTTCGAAAGAATCCTCTTTCTTCTTGGTGCAAGCTGATCGAGCCCCAACCCTTCATCGAGTCTCTCATTGCTCGTGTGATTGTATTCACGTCCATCTCTATCTCTTCCCCTTTCCATTTCCGTCTTGTTTTACCGCAACATCCTACCGCGTTCGGTTTAGCTCCGATCAAAGTTCCGATCCGCGATTGGGATCGTATCAAGTGGTATCAGAGCACGCTTTGATCCAGAGCTAAGTCTTTCATTTCATCTTTGATCATTTCCTTTACTTATCATCATCGTTTGATTTCATCTTTATCGCTAGCGTATTTTAATTTTTATCGATTTCTTTTGTGCGATTTACTTTAAAGAATTTTGATACTCTTTTGTGTGGTTTTTGTTGCAGCTATGAATGAAGAAACAAGCAACAACCAAGAGGACCAACTCCTTGATCGTATCATGCAAAGACTCGAGGCAAGAGTGGAGCGGCTCTTAATCGACAAACTTACCGTCATCGCTCCACGGGCTAACGAGAAGAGACCGCAAAGGGAGGAGCCTGAGCGGCAACCGGATTTCGTTATGTTCGACTATGATGAGACTCCATCCGAGTATGCGTCACAGCCACAACATTTTTGGGAAACCCGAAACCGGCGAGAAACTCCAACCCAAACCCAAAACGTTTACGGTCACGTCAAGGTGAAAATCCCCGAGTTTCACGGCAAGAACGATCCGGATATTTACCTTGATTGGAAGAAAAAGGTTGATCTAATCTTTGATTGCCAAGAAGTACCCGAAAGAAACCGTCTTAAGCTTGTCGTCACCGAATTTTGCGGCTACGTGTTTAGTTGGTGGGAAACCCTTGTTTCCACTAGACGACGATGCGGCGAGGAACCCGTGGTCTTTTGGGATCAACTTAAGCGACAAAGGAGGAAGCGTTTTGTGCCTACTCACTACCAACGAGAACTTCACCAACGGTTACGCCGTCTCACGCAGGGGTCCAAAAAGGTGGAGGAATATTTTTAAGATCTCGAAACTTTGTTGTTGCGAGCCAACATCCATGAAGACCACGAGGCTACTATGTCACGGTTCTTGGGAGGTCTCAACCGTGATATCCAAGACCGATTGGAGTTGCAACACTACGAGGAGATCGAGGAGATGCTCCATAAGGCCATCCTTATCGAGCAACAAATCAGTCGGCGATCCACCAAATCCATCGTGTTACCGGCCATGTCTAAGTATAAAGAAATCAAGCCGATTTACCCTAAGGAGAGGAGACCTACTGTTTTGGAGTCGAAAGACGACACCAAGGGTAAAGGCATCTTCGATCCAAACAAAAGCCAAGACATCCGATGCTTCAAATGTCAAGGCCGCGGACACATGGCGAAAGATTGCATCAATAAACGAGCGTTCATCCTTCTCGACAATGGAGAAATAGTCTCGGATGATGAGTCCGAACAAGAAGAGTCTACCGATGAGATCGAGGAACCACCAGTTCAAGGAGAGCTACTTGTCGTGCAACGGACCCTAAGCTTACAATCCAAGGACAACGATCAAGCACAACGTGAGAATCTCTTCCATACCCGATGCATTGTCTAAGATAAGGTATGTAGTCTTATCATCGATGCGGGAAGTTGTACGAACGTAGCAAGCATCACGATGGTTCAAAAGTTGGGTCTTACGGTCCGAAAACACCCGCGGCCGTGTAAGCTTCAATGGCTTAACGGCCGTGGAAGCCAAGTGACGGTACCTTTGAGTATTGGGAAGTATAAAGATGAGGTCGTGTGCGATGTGCTCCCGATGGAAGCAAGCCATATCCTATTGGGCCGGCCGTGGCAATCCGATCGCAAGGCCATCTACGATGGATTCACCAATCGGCATTCCTTCGAGTTCGATGGTAAGAAAATCACACTCATCCCCATGACTCCGCAAGAGGTGTATCAAGACCAACTTCGCCTTAAGCAAAAGTCCGACAAACCAAAATCCGAGGCCGCGACACTCATGATCAAATCGGGTGATATTCCTAAATCTCTATCTTTTAATAAACCGATACTTTTGTTTATCTTTAAGGAATCTCTTATGAACATAGCCGACCTAGCACCGGTTATTCCGAGTGAGATGAGTTCCTTATTGCAGGATTACGCGGACGTATTTCCCGAGGATAATCCCGTCGGATTACCACCCGTCCGTGGGATCGAGCATCAAATAGATTTTGTGCCGGGGTCATCATTACCAAACAAGCCGGCCTATCGGACTAATCTCGTGGAGACCAAGGAACTCCAAAAACAAGTCGAGGAGTTAATGGCAAAAGGTCACATCCGAGAAAGCATGAGCCCATGTGCCGTTCCCGTCCTACTTGTGCCAAAAAAGGATGGAATGTGGCGGATGTATGTGGACTGCCGCGCAATCAACAATATTACCGTCAAGTATCGCCACCCTATCCCTCGTCTTGATGATATGTTAGATGAGCTTTATGGTTCTAACGTTTTCTCTAAGATTGATCTTAAAAGCGGATACCATCAAATCCGAATGAAAGAGGGCGACGAATGGAAGACCGCGTTCAAAACCAAGCAAGGACTTTACGAGTGGCTTGTAATGCCGTTCGGCCTTACGAATGCGCCTAGTACTTTTATGCAGTTAATGAATCACGTGCTACGACCTTATATCGGTATCTTTGTTGTTGTTTACTTTGACGATATTTTGGTTTATAGCCGTAGCTTGGAGGATCACGCCAAGCACATCGAAGCGGTCTTGGAAACACTCCGAAAGGAAACCCTCTTCGCTAACCTAAAGAAGTGCACTTTTTGCACTAATAACGTTGTCTTTTTGGGTTTTGTTGTAAGTGCAGATGGCGTTAAGGTTGACGAGGAAAAGGTCAAAGCCATCCGTGATTGGCCAACCCCAAAGAATGTAAGCGAGGTCCGAAGCTTCCATGGACTCGCCGGATTCTACCGCCGATTCGTAAAGGATTTTAGTACGATCGCGGCCCCCCTCACCGAAGTCATCAAGAAAGACGTCGGCTTCAAGTGGGAGAAAACTCAAGAAGATGCCTTCCGTCTTCTAAAAGAGAAGCTCACTAACTCCCCACTCTTATCATTACCTAATTTTTCCAATACTTTTGAAATTGAATGCGATGCCTCAGGGATTGGTATTGGTGCTGTGTTGATGCAGGATAAGAAGCTGATCGCTTATTTTAGTGAGAAACTTGGTGGCGCCACTCTCAACTATCCAACATATGACAAGGAAATTTACGCGTTGGTTCGAGCCTTGCAAACGTGGCAACATTACCTTTGGCCGAAGGAATTCGTCATCCACACGGACCACGAATCCCTTAAACATCTCAAGGGCCAACATAAGCTCAACAAGCGACACGCCAAATGGGTAGAGTTCATCGAAACCTTTCCGTACGTTATCAAATATAAGAAAGGTAAGGATAATGTCGTTGCCGACGCATTATCCCGGAGGTACACTCTTATTTCTACCCTTAGTTCCAAAGTCATCGGTTTTGAGCATTTAAAGGAATTATATGATAACGACCATGATTTTAAAGAACTTTACCGCGCTTGTGAAAAATATGCCAAAGGATCTTATTTTCGGCATAATGATTATTTATTTCATGATAACAAGCTTTGCATTCCGAGTAGTTCTATTCGAGAATTGTTAACTAGGAAAGCGCATAGCGGCGGCTTAATGGGACACTTCGGAGTTACCAAGACTCTCCACGCTTTACAAGAACACTTCTTTTGGCCGCATATGAAACGAGATGTGGAGCGAATTTGCAACCGATGTGTTAAGTGTAAGCAAGCGAAATCCACAACGCAACCCCACGGTTTGTATACTCCTCTTCCCATTCCTACGCATCCTTGGGTAGATATTTCTATGGACTTTTTTATTGGCTTGCCTAGGACGCGGATGGGTAAGGATTTAATTTTTGTGGGTGTGGATCGGTTTTCGAAAATATCGCATTTTATTCCATGTCATAAAACCGATGATGCATTGCATGTTGCGGACTTGTTCTTTAGAGAAATTGTTAGGTTGCACGGCATGCCTAGGACCATTGTGTCGGATCGCGAGACTAAGTTTCTTAGTCATTTTTGGAAAACGTTATGGTCTAAGTTAGGCACGAAATTGCAATTTTCTACAACTTGTCATCCGCAAACCGATGGTCAAACCGAGGTCGTTAATAGGACTTTATCTTCTTTGCTTAGATCGTTGGTTAAAAAGAATTTGAAATCATGGGAAGAATGTTTGCCTCACGTTGAATTTGCTTATAATCATGCATTGCATTCTGCTACATTGTTTTCACCGTTTGAAATTGTTTACGGTTTTAAGCCTTTATCGCCTTTGGATTTAACCCCTCTTCCTTTGAGTGAAAGAATTAGTCTCGATGGTAAAAAGAAGGCCGATGCGGTCAAATTAATCCATGAAAAGGCGCGGGAAAACATTGAACATAAGACTAGGCTTTATGAGAAACACGCAAACAAGGGTCGTAAAAAGCTAGTCTTCGAGGAAGGTGACCAAGTATGGGTCTACCTAAGGAAGGAGCGATTTCCGAACAAGCGGAAGTCCAAGTTGATGCCAAGGATCGACGGTCCTTTCCGCATCACAAGGAAGATCAACGACAACGCCTACCATCTCGATCTCCAAGGTAAGTACAAAGTTTCTAATGCCTTCAATGTTTCTGACCTACTTCCGTTTGTTGCAGATGAAACAGATTTGAGGACAAATCCTTCTCAAGTGGGAGGGGATGATGTGATTCCATCCAGCAACCGCGAGGTTAGGAGTAGGGCATGCGACATGGAGCTACCGCAAGGACCGGTGACATGCGCAAAGGCGAGGATGCTTACGGAAGCGATCGAGGAGATGTTCGAGGTGACACGCGGAGAAGACGCGGACGAAGAGGATCGGGTCGTGACACTTGTTCGAGCCGATCAACAAGATCAAGAAAATGCCTAAGTGACAAAGCACCTTGTCTTGTACTCTTTTTCCCATGTTCGGTTTTGTCCCAATGGGTTTTCCGAACATGGTTTTTAATGAGGCATCACAAGGTCGCTTACATCTTTCACTTAGCCATTTTTGCGATCTTCCAAATGGGCTTTTTCACCATCTTTACATGGGTTTTTCTTCTCAAAATCAAGCCCATTCATCAAGCCCCAAGCCCATCACGTTTTGATAAGATCTTTTAGTCAAAATTGCATGTTCTTCATTTAATAAGTCAAAACTCTTTTATTGCTTTTGTAATTTCCTAGGTAGGTTGCATGTAACCTACCCTAGGACTATATATATGTGCTCTCCCCTCATAATCGAAATCATCCAAGTTTAGTGATCAAACAAATTCTATTTCTTTACTTGTGATCAAAATTTTCGGTTTGAAATAGCCGAACATTCTTTCTTCGAAAGAATCCTCTTTCTTCTTGGTGCAAGCTGATCGAGCCCCAACCCTTCATCGAGTCTCTCATTGCTCGTGTGATTGTATTCACATCCATCTCTATCTCTTCCCCTTTCCATTTCCGTCTCGTTTTACCGCAACATCCTACCGCGTTCGGTTTAGCTCCAATCAAAGTCCCGATCCGCGATTGGGATCGTATCACAAGCTCGATTTGCCATTGTCAGAAACCTAACTCTTATTTGGGATAAGGTAAAAATAGAAAAGATTATGAGAGCATGTATCATACTGCACAATATGATAGTAGAAGACGAACGAGATGGATTCACTCAGTTTGATGTATCATGATTCGAACAAGGAGAAAGAACTCGAACTTCCCAAGTGGATATGACGTATTCTACGGATATGCCTACAAATCTCGGCAATATGATGAGCATTCGAAATCGCGTTCGTGATAGAACGATATATCAACAATTAAAAGCTGATTTGGTTGAGCATATATGGCAAAAATTTGGCACAAGTGGAGATTACGACAATTAAAAGTTTATGATTAGCAAATTTATGTTTAAAACTTTTTATGTAATCTATCTTTTAAATTTTATGAAATGTAATATAATTTATATTTTATAAAAATGTTGTATGTTTTTAAATTTGTTAAAAATAATTATAAAAATATTATTAATTTATTTTTGAGAATCCCTTTGAAGTTGTAACCAATGGAGGCCAAAATATTGGAAAAAAAAATTAGTGGGTTCTAAACATACTTTATTATTTTTTTAATATTATAAAATTGGTTCAGAACTCCATCAAAACCCCAACCAATGTACATGCTCCTAGTGTACACATTACAAATAGAAAATTACAAAAAGCAAAATAATAAACTAAAACATAGATTGAATCGACAATATATGCGGCACATAAAAAGCTCGTAAACCTTATTAACACTCACATGTACTTTATCGTTAACCTGCCTATAGTAATACGGTATACTCCCTAAAGATTATGAGAAAAAGAGTAAATTACAAAGACAAATGTTTATACGGTGATGTCTTTCACTAAAGCATCAATTTTGTGCTTTGTTTCATGTTGAGTTCATTAAGTCACACTCTTTGTATGTACATATGAACTACCTTAATCAGTTCTCACCCTATACCCATGAACGCCAAAGATATCAAGTACTCACTGTGTTTTATATAATGGAAAATTCCTAAAAAATACTCAAACTTAATTTAATTTATTTAAAAAATACACTAATTATTTTGGCTATCCGAATAATACATGAAATGAAATCTTTACGGTTGCCTTTTATATATTCAATTTTTCAAATTTTATACGTTTTACACCGTCGATTCTAACGGCGTTAACCCATTAACAGAAGATGATAAACGGTGTCAATTTTGTAACAAACAAATTTCATAAAAAATACTCGACTTAGTTTAATTTGCTTAAAAAATACACAAACTTTTTGGTTACCCGAATAATACACCAATTATTTAAATTTTTCTTTTACATACTCCATGTAACGACCGCGAACCATTTTCTGTAGATTTTGGTCGTGTGTCGATCGACGCAGGTGGTGTGCGTCGATCGTCGCAAGGTGAATTGAACCATACCGGTTCGATTTCAATTGTTCGGTTGGTGGTTGGTTTAGGAAACCCTAGGGCTGTATTATTTAAAGGATGAACAGGCAGGTTTGGCCAATTTTTCCAGCAGAAATCAGAAATCAGAAGTGTTTAGAGAGAAATCAGAGAGAGTTTGGGAGATTTTTGATTGTTGTGAAAGTTCTGGGTTGTTCTTGATCTATGGAGGCTGTGTTCTGCGATTTGGGAGTGAGGATTTCTGGATTTGGAGGCTGCGTTCTTCGTGACTCATCATCCTTTTTCCTTCCAGAATCGAGGTGAGTGCGTGACCGTAGGTTTATCTGGGTAAAGGGTTAATAGAATGTGTTTCATGTGATGTTCTGTGTGGATTTCGTGTTGATTGCGTACAGGGATTGATGCAATTCGATCCAGGATCGATCCATGAGAGGATAGGTTCGATCCTGGCATCTGTGATGTTGCGTCGATCGACACACGAGACAGTGCATCGATCGACACCAGGATTGCGTGTCGATCAACACACTGGCTGATGCATCGATCGACACCTAGTGGTTGTGTCGATCGACGCAAGTCTATGCATCGGTTGATACCTTGTGGCTGTGTCGATCGACGCATGTCTGTTGAGGCGGACTTGTGTGTTTTGTTCGTGCCTTGCATGTTGTGTGTTCACCCTGGTATTTTATTGATTCTAATGCATATGTGTATAACATGTAGACGAGATGATCGTCTTACTGAGTATTTGTGATAATACTCACGCATCTCTTTTTGCCATGTGATGCAAGTAAAGAGAAATTGTGATTGTGGAATCAAGGTCGGGAAGAGAGGATGATCTAGAGTCTCGGTTGTGTGTTTTTATGCTGTTGTTAGGACTGCTAGGGTGCTAGTAGTTCTGGAATTTGATGAATTATTGAATTGGATATTGTTGGTTATCGTTATATGGTTTTTTTTTAATATGGTACGGGATGTATAGAATGGTTTGGGTTAATTGGTTAATTGTTTATTGTTCTGCATTGCTTATGTTGACCCGTTGAAGATTATTATTTGTGATAATAATAATCCAAAGAAATTTATTTTAAAATTTATGGGTTGGGTTGTTTCACTCCAACTTTTTTTGTCCTCAAAATCGAGAATACGGTAATGATAGTTTAACTTACAAAAACTGAAATTTTTAGAGGATGAAGATGATTAGGTACTAGGTCAATGTGGTAAATTACTTTTCCAGTACGAACTAGCCAATTTTTCACTCAGATTATATATTCATATCTCCGAGAGCATCAACCTCCACACGGGTTTTCTATCAGCACTTCAAGATGTACAATTATTATTGATAAGACCATTTAAATAAGTCATCAAGACTAATGCAAAAAATACCAGTCATGTCTACAACATTTGAGTTCCTTCGGCAAAAGTTAGTCGCAATACTTTTGGAAAAAACTGCAGAGCACCTCCAATTATAAGAATCCTATAAAAAAAACAAAAAAACCTCAATTCATAATAATACTTGCTCATACACAAACCATGCAAAATTATCCAATTATTATTATCGTAGTAATTTACACATAAATTTAGAAAGTTGGAGTATATAAAAGACAAATTTAAATAGTTGGTGTATTATTCGGGTAGCCAAAAAGTTTGTGTATTGTTTAAGCAACTTAAACTAAGTTCGGGTATTTTCTGGAATTTTTCTGTCAAAAATTTAATATTGTTTATTATTTTCTGTTAACGGGTTAACGCCGTTAGAATCGAGGGTGTAAAACCTACAAAATTTGAAAGTCTAAGTATATAAAAAACAATAATAAACACTTCATGTATTATTCGTGTAGCCAAAATAGTTCGTGTATTTTTTAAACAAATTAAATTAAGTTCGGATATTTTTTAGGATTTTTTCCCAATTATATAAAGCCGGTGTATACCATTTTATGGATAAAATGTACTTCTTTCTAGGATTTGTATCTATATTATTTCATATAAACAAAAACAAAAATCATATTCTTTTCCGTCTGCCGAATAATGTTTATATATCCAGAAAAAGAAATATAACTGTTATTTTGTTTTTATTTTTTGAAAGGGGAACAAAAATTATTGATTGCGGCATTGAGCACAGAAAATATCTACGGTAGGGGAGAATAAGAAAGATTTCGTCTCATCTATTTTGTTTTGGCTACATGTAATGAAGTACAGTCGAAAGATGAATTGAATCCAGACATTTTCTCACATGGTGTTGTATCGGGAAAGTTAGGCATCTGACATTAATAACACAAAAATTTAGTCTCATATGTGGGCATTAATGTATGCAGTTTTATTATTCTTTAATTAAAATTTCTTATGGTAGATAGATATATTGGTGAATGAATCATTGTTCATTGCATTGGCATTGGTTTAGTTATTTGCAAGGGGCGTATAAATTATACTAAAAGGTGTGAATGTGTGATGAATTAAGAAATTCAAAAAAAAAAAAATTATGTAAACCTAATTAATTCATATATGTATGTGGTGTGTATTTTATAAACTCGAAAGTCAAAAGACTCAAAACTACGCAGCCCAAAAAATGGGGGAAAGTCAACACTTTATTTCCAACAAAATCTTACATATAATTATAAGAATCACTTCATTTACGTAATAATTCAATGATCACTTGTTCTTATATTTCCAGCACAGAAGCTTGCTACTGTTTCCTTTTTTGTGCATTCAGTAATTATTACAGAACTTAACTTAAAATTACAAAACAAAAAACAATAAAAAAAATATTACAAAATTGTACACAAAGGTTTTTTAACAGGTGATCGATTGAAAACCTCACCAACAATTTAATATGTTGTTCGATCCACACAAAATCTGAATTTTTTTTAATAATTACTCAAAACACAATTTTTCATCCAAAACCACCCAATTTTTTTAAATCAGTTCAATTTTGATTTAAATCGTGCTTTTTAGTAAATTGAAAAGAACAAAAATAATCATAACGTAATGTTTTGGATTGATTTTCAAATTTGATGTCGTTTTGGATTGATTTTTAAACTTTGTGTGTTTCTAGATTGAAAAGTTTGTTTTTGTGTAATTTCTTTTTAAAAACTTAAACTTTGTGTAGATAGAACAAAAAAAGAAAATTTCCGTTGACCTGTGGATCGATGGAACGGTAAAAATATTCGACGTCGACAAGTTTACTGGTTGAAATTGGATAGCTTCTAATGGAGAGCAATGTTCATGCTCTGGGTTCGAAGACTGTTTTACTATGGATCTAAAGCTCAAAATTCTTTCGTTTAAAAAAGAAAATTTCTTTATAAAAAAAAAAAGAAGTTAAAACATGAGAACATGGGTAGAAATAAAACGATGAATACAAATTGTTCAACCAAAATAAGTTTTTTTGTAATGTTTGAAGCCAACTTTTTGTTTTTTGTGTTTTTTTTTTGTGTAAACGAAATTATATAATTTTGTTCATGATTATTAATCCATCTACATGATTATGTCGATACATGATTTCACAGTTCCATAAAATTGCAAACAAAGTTTCAACAAAAAAAAAAATTTTGCAATCAAAAAGCAAGCTTACATTGATTAAAATTTCGCATAGTCTCTGTCATTAACCGACACATTATATCATTTGACGAATGAATTTTTTTCTTATATAGTTCTACTCTGTGAATAAAATAGTGGATGAATTGACTTTTAATTAATCTGATGAAATTTTTTAAAAGTAGACAAATTTGAAATTTTATATAATAGCAAATATTTGTGCTAATCTATAAATTTAACACAAATTTTTTTTTTTTCAGATTTAGAATATTCGAAACTAGTAAGAAACTAAACAGACACTTAAATGAAAACGTCATTAACAAACAGATTACAGATAATATCTTATATTCATTTGTCCTTATTTTCAACAATAATTTATACCTAAAAATAATTTCTTTTTTGATTAAAAATATATAAGTGTTTTGTATTCCTAAATTTTTTGATTAATTTGAATGTTTACTGCTTTTAGAAATATTCAAAAATTATGGTAATTAAATTAATATAAATGTTATGCTATTTTTAGATTTTCCAAAACTTCTGCGTACCAATATGTAAGTAAAAAAGGGGGATAAGGAGAAGGTGAGATTCTTAAAGCTTTAAGGTACAAATTATGACAAATGCTTCATGCTTGGTCTAAAGATATTATCATGCAGACTCATGATTTTAGTTTACCGCATTAGTTTCATGTTGATGTGGTGCACCATGGAGCCCCTTTGAACTAAACATGTTTCTGAAATATCATCCATTCTCCAACAATCATCATCCATTCTCCAACATATCAGACAATATAATCTGAGTCTTCACCTTATTTGGAAACATTATGCTAACTAAATTTATTCTCTTAAGCAAAATGTTTAGTTATTTCCAGTTTCACAAAAATGGTACATGACAAATACTAAATTATTTATGTGACTTATTTATGTGGTGACTTAGAAAAATACTAAATTATTTATGTGACTTATTTATGTGGTGACTTAGTTTAGAACAATTAAGACACTCACATACGATACACATTCTCTTATCTAACAATTTTATCACATTTTCCATCATATTTTTATAAATTTATCATGATCAATTCTTTAATCATCTAGTTGATGAGAAAGTGTATACTCGATTTTTATGTATTTTAAATTTTTTGCTATTTTGTTTTTAAATAATACTAACTTGCGAGGTATATATATTTTGAAAAATTATCGATAATAAACGGATACAGATTAGATACGTAATAGGATAACTTTGTATATTTATCACAATACATGATGTTTTAGAAAAAAAAATTTTGTATCAAATTAGTTGATGTTCTCATTTTTCTATGCAAAATTTTAATATTTTTTAGTTTTTGTGACTTTTTGAATTCTGCAGTATTTTATGTGATTAGTTAAATTAAATAGTAAATAGTTTTTGAATATAAAAATATACGAAAATTACATTATTTATTGAGTTTCTTAATTGTTGTGTCATTGTGTTAAAGATCATGTATTGTGACATAGAGGGAGTATAATTTTGGGATGATCTTAAATTTTAGTTCCAAACATATATTCAAATACTTATGTAATTATTGGACCTGAATGTTGGCATGTTCGAATAAATAACACTAATTCAAACAAATCTTTTGAAAATCTTTCTGATAATTTAGATCGGATATGAATAGGATGGGATGATTCGGTTTAAAATACTAAACCGTACTTTTGCTTGCGAGTTACTCCGCTTTAGTGTTGTTGTTTAAAGTGGATTTGCAACTTACAAGTTTTAAAACCCTCTCGTTTGTGAGAATCGATATGGAGCACATCGAGAACGTTATGCCGGCAACGCAATCTCAGCCACGGCTCTGGTTCCTTAACCAAAAAGGTTTGCCCGACATATTTAAAACATTTATTGCGATCTAATTTGTAAATCTTGATTATGACTTATGAGTGATATTTACCTCTCAGGATGAGACAGGATCTGCTGACTTTTTATATTAAATAATTTTGTTGACTTTTCCACTATGAGTGTAGTGTAATATTCCAGCTTAGAGCAGGTTCTTTTGCATAAAATTTTGGTTAATTTGTAAAATACAATATCTGGTCATTTTTATTAACGATGATGATGTATTAATATATGGCTTACATGCTGAAACATTGTGATTAGTAGCTTTCTTATATGGGCTGAATAATAGATACTCCTTTCTTATTCTTTCTAATCTCGCAGGCTCACAATGCATGGATCATTTTTAATGTTTGTAGACTGACGACGTCATGCTGGTGTCATTTGCGCACCTGATATATTTTGACCGTAAGTATATGTAGAAAGTAAACTCTTCTAGGGATTTAGCGAATCACTTTTTCATTCCACTAGTTTTTTTTATCAATTACGAGTTTTTGTCTTTAACTAATTTGTGGATTGTTGTAACGAGAATGGTTTTTACGGATAATATTTAATAAGTAAAACTATAATTAGAAATTAGTTTTGAATATCAAATCATGATTTAGGTCTAGTTGGTCAAATAAATTAGAGACTAATAATCGGTCAAAGAATGTTAAAGTAAAATCCTTGGAAATTTCTTAAAAACAAAAAAAAAATCCTTCGAAAAATCATTGTTAAGTTTAAATGTGTCATGTTATAGTCACAGTACTGATGAGCGCTGGAGAAATCTATGATAGATTCAAAAGTTTGTTGACTACTCCAAATAGTTCAAAACCAAAAAAATAAATAAATAAATCATGAAAACCACTCAAAAGCCAATTCCATAAAGCATGAGAAAATGATAAGATGTTTGTTTCTTGGTGTCGTTTCAGATAAATCACATGCACCAAAAAAACAATTTTCCAAACTAATATGATTTTCTTGCACTCTTCCTTATCGACAAACTATTTTGAATGGCATAGAATAGAAGTCTGAGTCGAAAAAAATAATAATAATAATAGAAGTCTGAATTTCTTATTTTCTTACTTTTACGGAAATTTATGAAACAAAATTGTTTTGAACTATCCATGTTTCTTATAAAACCTTTCTCTTGATTTTATTTAATGAATATTTTTGACTTATATGAATATTAGTAATTAGTCGTTTTCAAAAACTATTACATAAGCCGCGCAGTAGTACAAACTTGTGAGTTCCCGTTCGGAGTTCTTAAATGATTAAGGAGTAATTACAAAAATACTATTTTAATGTATATATTTGTAAGAATGTTATTTAAAAGTATTTATTTACAAAAATACCATTAATTATGAATTTTTAAAGTCTAAATTTTAAAATTATAAACATTAAAAAATATTTTGACCTCTAAAACCCCTTAAACCCTCAAAACTAAATCATAATATAACATAGTTAACTCAAACACAAATGATATAATAAATTTTTTTTTTAAATGTTATTTTTACAAAGATTTTAAAAATGTAGCATTTTTAAAAAGTGGTAATATTTTTTAAAATTTCTCAAAGTTTTAATGGAAACAAAATAAGAAAACATTTAGAAATAAACATGAATAAATTGGGTTTTTTTCTGCGATTAATTTCAACAAACTTAATCAAAGTCATTGAAAAGTGCTTATTCCTGCAAAACAAAAAATCATAAAGATACTTCCTCCATTTTTTAATATAAAATATTTTAGAGAGTTTTTTTGTTTCATAATATAAGATGTTTTCAGATTTCTTTGTAGTTTTTAGTTTTATTGAATACTGTGTAGCTAATATTATTACGCAGTCTTTTTCTTAATTTTATTTAAAAAAAGTTTTTTTAAAACTTTGTGTTCTAAACCAAAATATCATATATTAAAAAATGGAGAAAATATATGATTGAGCTGGAATATAGTATGTTATTTTGTTGGAGGAAAAAACTCTACATCTAATAATGGCACATCTTTGGTGTTTTACTTAATAATAAACAGAGGCCACTTTTAGTGGGATATGCTTGAAAATGAAGAAGAATGAAAAAAAAAAGGTTACTGTCTATTACTAAGCTAAGCACATGGAATCATAAGTAAAAATTGGTTGACAAATAAAAAAGGTAATAGTGGTGATAAATTAAAAAAAAAAATTGTATGAAAAATGGAAATGCCGCAAAGAAAAGGTGGGGTCCAAGTGAAGGGAGCAGAAGGGAACAAGGTCCGAAATTTGATCCCCATTGGAAAGACCATTCTCTGCATTCCATTTCCTTCTCCTCATCATTACTTCTCCCACTCCTCCTCATTTTTTCATTTTGCATACACGTATTATATAATTCCAACTAATAATTTTAATTTAGCGTAGCAAAAATTATATAATTCCAACTAATGATTTTTAATTTAGCGTAGCAAAAATTATAATGTATTAACAGTTAATAGTGTAGTTTTCACATATATATATATATATATATATATACTAAGAGCACCCACATCCGTTTAGAACCCTTTAGAATTTCTAAAAAAATAACAATTATTATTTTCATATAATTTTATTATATAATTAGTTTTTAATTTAAAAAAATAAAATTTGACCAATTAGAAAGTGACACATGTTAACATAGTTTCTAGAAATTTTTTTAAAGAATGATCGATACTCTCTCTCTCTTCTTTTTTTTTCATTATTTTAATGTTAAGTTTCTAATAAAAAACTACCATTTTAAGATGCTCTAATAAAATTCTTTTTGGGTTAAAAAAACCTAATAAGGGTTATGTTGCATCACATAATTTTTTTTTCTTATATGCAATCTCAGATTCGAATTGAACTATTTGTTGTATTTGTATAAATTTTTTCTTTAATAAATTGTATTCATATAGTTCTTTTGTTTTTTCAATGTTGTCAAATAAATATCACATATGAATGAACAAATTGATGATTGGATCAATAGTTTATTATTAGTTGATACCTTTTTAACAGTTGATATAAATACAAGTTGACAAAAAACAATGTATATATTTATATACATATCCCTTAGCTAGACCGGTTATCATTTTAGACCGGTTAACTTAATGTTAACATGAGCAAAAAAATATAAGCACATATATGAAACAAAATAATGCTAGATCGTTCACTATTTTCACAAAACAAGTCGGCGATTTTTCGAAAAGGAGTATTACATGACTATACATACATTCATGACTAATTAAATAAAACAAAATGAAAATATTGCAATAAACCGAAACCTCAATTTAACCACCGTAGTAGACACATATTTAGCATTTAAAATTGGCCACTCAAAATGTATGGAACAATTTTAAATGCTAAATATGTTTAGAATATAAGTGTATAACTGTTTATTTATGTTGTTTGTGAGGTGGAACATTACTATGAGCCGACAATAACCGAAACATTCGCTCTTAGAATGGTGAAAAACACATCAGTAATTAAAATAAAAACATGGTCGGATAGTATTGTACTATTTTCACTATTCTGTTATCCTGCCGATAAAAACATTAAGCGTTTGTGTGTGTAACAGTCAGTGTTTGTACCTTCTTTTTGTTACAATTAGTGTTTATACGTTATCTAATTCGGGAAAAGTCATTATGTATAAGAATATAGGTATACATTAAAGCTTCATACTTTAGCACATCAGTATTCATTGTTTTGGTAGAAATTTTGAGTTGTTTCATAAAATTGACTATTGATAAGTAAATAAATCTGCCTCATTGGTAAACGCGATTAAAGTTTCATAAAATTCCAGTGTAGTGTTTTATAATAACTCTTCAACATTCAAATTAGCATTTGTTTTCTCAATCACTATCTTTTTATTATCAAGCTTCTTGTTATAGAAAGTAAGAAAATTTCACTCTTTTTATGGTTGATATAAAAAGTATATTTCAAAAAAAAAAAAAAGTATATTTCTAAAGTTTACGTTATTTCAGATTTGGTTATCGGGTCCGTGAACCCAAAATTGGATATAATCACCACCTAGTTACCTTTCGAAAAGGCCATATAGTTCGTAGTTCAACACGGTTAATAACCCTAAGATATGCTAGATATATTTTTCTAAGTTGTACGGGTTAAAGTATTGATGGTTTACGTACGGTCTAGGAAGAAGATATGCAGGTCACATTATAACATACATTTGCTACTTGTTTCACAACGTTCAACGTCAGGGTCTTCCACATCCATCGAGTGGAATGGTTTAAAAATGATGTTGATATGGGACGCGCACTATCGGGAGGTTTTTCATTGATCTTGATACCAACGTGTCAAAAATCAAATTCGTTGATGCTTAACAAACAAAATTGATCCTAGTAGCCACTATTGATTTTAAGAGGAATAATAGCCTTTTGAGAATGAGACGTTTTTTTATTAAAAAAGAAAAGAAATTGTCGTACTAAATAAATAATTTGATATGTGTATCTTTTGTATGTAGACCAAAGACAAGAGTGTTTTTCTTTTGAAAAAGAAATAAGTTTTTTAAGAGTTAAATGACTACGACCTTACTTGAACAGGATCAGTTAAAAAAAAAAAAAAAAAGAGTTAAATGGCTCCGCCCGGGTGTTATATCAAACCGACGATTGCGTATTTTGTATAAATAATATTTTGAAGATGGATGTAATTTATTTTTATTAGGGGCAAGTGGCAACTATGGGTGTCAAAATGATATTCTAACATAATCCTACCTATAATATAAATAGATTAAGTGTTAATGAGTAATGGATCAATCCAACCTATTTAGTAATTGGATTGGATTAATCTATTAAATTTAAATGAGTTGGATTGACTTTGACCCAACTCATAAATAAATTGATTAATAAATATATTTATATATAAATTTTGAAATTTGATAAATAAAAAAAATTAAAAATCATATTTTTGGCCAAAAATTGTTTTACGAAATCATTTTTTTTGCAGAAATTTTTTTAAAAATTGCATTTTTTGTAGGAAAATTTTACGGAATGACATTTTTGGCTAGGATTGATGGTTTGGATTGGGTTGGATTGACCCATGAGTTTTGACCCATTTTGACATCCCTAATGGCAACACATATGTTTATTTAATAATTTTAAGAAGAAATAATTTTGTATCATAGTGGTTTATATTAATGTTATTGTTGATTCATTATATATATGGATTCTAACAACTGTATAATACATGTGTTTAAAAAAGCTCACAAAAATATATTTATCAGTTTAATAATTATTACAAAAGCTTTTGATGTACGTATTTATGGACACTCTGTCCATGAATGTTTACTGCGGTTCATGCGTTTTAAGGTACGGGACAATAATATGTCCCCATTCACCATTTTTTAGTATTATATTTTTGAATAAAAAATTAAAGAAATAAAACAAAAGAAAAATAAAAGCGGAATCAAGTTATGCATAAAAGTAGGAAATGCATATAGACCCAAGAAGGTGTGTAGAGCGTTCCATTTTTTATTGTTAACCAAAAAATCTGAAAAAATTATACTATGAAAATTATACAATTTTATCAAAATTTTAAATTTCTTGCAGATTTTGCAGAAATAATGATAGAAATAAAAATAAATAACACAGATGGAGAACCTGTTTCAGCTGATATGGAAACATCAGAAATAACAGATGGAGAATATATGCTGCAAATAAGAGACTATATCGCAAAAATGTATTGGGAAAATCAATAATTTTTAATAATTTTTTTTCGCATTGTATTGTATTTGAATTTTTGGAATTAAACAATTTACTTTATTTTAACAACAAAAATAGTTTAAAAAAATTTTAAATTACAAAATTTTACATATAAATAAAATTTGTGTGTATGGTTATTAAATTTAAAAAAAATCATTTTTCATAAATAAATATCAAACTATAATATAGTAATATCATATATGTATCTCACACCGCTGTTTGCACTTTTTACCATTCAAAATTTTACTTTTGTTCCGCATGCTTTTTTTTACCATTCAAACATTATCTCCACCGCACTTGAACCGCACCGCACCTCTTAAACCGCTTGTCCCGCACCGTCCAAAACGCTGTTACCATTCGAAGCCTAAAAATGATACCATGATTTGTTGGTCAGAGTAACTATCATTTTAACCTATTTTAAATAATACTATAATAAAGTGGTGTAGGAGCATCTCCATAAGGATAATCGTCAAAATGTCATTTTTGGTGTGTACATACAAAAATGCCACTACGGATTGTCTATTTACAAAAAATACCACTAACTATAAATTTTTAGAACCTAAATCTTAAAATTCTAAACCCTAAAAAATATTTTGACCCCTAAAAATCCTAAACCCTCAAAAAACTAAACCCTAATACAATAAAGTTAACCCAAACATAAATAATATAATAAGTAAATAATGTTGAAAAAATGGTATTTTTTCAAAGATTTTAAAAGTATTGCATTTTTGAAAAATGACATTTGAAAATTACATTTCTCAAAATTTCTCATCTCTCTCCATTTGGGTATCTCACCAATATAATACTCATATTTTTATTATATTTTAAGTTGAAAAACTCACCACAAAATATGTCCATTGGTTAGATACACATTGCTCATCGATAAAATGTTAATATGTTTAATGTTATTTAATTTAAAATAATTATGTTAATTTTTCACTAAATTTTAAACATATCAAATTATATCTTAAAATATAATTTTATTTTTAAAAATCTTATTTTTATTAATTATTATAATGTTTTATTAACTAAACAATATTAATTTAATATTTTATTTTAATTTTATGTAATAACAATTAAAAATATATTAAAATATGTCAATTATAATTTTAAATTTTAAAAATATCAATGTTTTAATAACATATTATTAAATTAATTAAATAATATTAATTTAATATTTTGTATTAACTTTAAATAATTTCAATTACCCATTTTCATTAAAAAACAATTAATTTAATTTTGATTTAATTTTAGAAGGGATCTCTTAGTTTTATAGTGAGAGACCCAATGAAAATGTTTTAAAGTTGTAACGCCCGTGAACCAAAAAGTAGATTTTGGTTGGGTGTGTCGATCGACACAGATGCATGTCGATCGACACGAGTGTTTTGACTTGTGAGAAATCGGATTTTTGGTGGTGTGTCGATCGACACGAGTGGTGTATGTCGATCGACACAGAGTAAAATCAGACCGACAAGTTCGGTTTAATTGTCCAGTTTTGGTGGACCGGTTTAGGGAAACCCTAGGGTTGTATAAGAGGCGTAAACAGTCGTGTTGTCTGTTTTTTGGCCGTTTTTCAGAGAGAAATCAGAAGGTTTGGGAGAGGAATCAGAAATCAAAGGTTTTTGGGTGATTTTTGGGAGATTTCTTGAGAAGGTTTGCTCTTGAGGTTGTTAGAACGAGAAGGGGATTGTTGCTGGTTGATTTCGGGTCTGAGAGAACGAAATTAGTGGCTGATTCGAGTTGTTCTTCGCGTTCTTCGCTCGTTCTTCGCGTTCTTCCTTTTTTCAATCCATTTTCGAGGTGAGTGCGTGACCGTAGGTTTATCTGGGTAAAAGATTGGATAGATTACGTTTGTTTGTGTTGTTTGGAATGGATTTATGTGTTTTGGTGCTTGGATTCGTGCAGAAGATCGACAAATCGCATCTGGATTCGAGCCATGAGAGGATAGGTTCGTTTCCTGCGTCTGCGATGTCGTGTCGATCGACACAAGTGCTCCATGTCGATCGACACCATGGTGGTGTGTCGATCGACATAGTGCATTCTGTCGATCGACACCTAGTGGTTGTGTCGATCGACACAGTGCTTCTGTACTGGTTCATGTTGATTGTTTTGTGTATGCTTGTTGTATGCTCATCCTGGTAATGTATCTCTTGCTTATGCCTATGTGTATAACCTGTAGATGGGATGACCGTGTCGCTGAGTATTTGTGATAATACTCATGCAACTCTTTTTGCTATGTGTTGCAGGTAAAGAGAAAATGTGATTGTGGAATCATGGCCGGGAAGAAGAGATGATCTAGTGTCTCGATTTCGTGGTCCTTGAGTTAGATATCCTAGGTTGTTAATAATTCTGGAACCTGTTATTGATGTTGATTGATTTGGATTCTTTTAGATGTTGTTATTAGAATTGAAATGGTTGGTTATTGTATTGGTTTAGTAACTCAATAAAGTATGATATTTATTGATGGGTTGTTGATTATTGAATGTTTTACTGTTTTCCGCGTGTTGAGTAGTTGACCGTTGAGGATTATCGTTTGTGATAATGATAATCCGGGTTTTTAATTGGAAATTTTTTAATTATGTGAGTTAATGGATTGATTGTTGTGTGGATATGGAGTCCTAGATCATCTCTTCCAAGCCTTCAATGAGATTCCACGGTATGTGTTTTATGGCTTCGTAATCTGCTGGTTAGTGCAGAGTGATGGCTAGAGTGGCTAGAAGCAGAGGTCGGGGGGGCCGTTGAGGCCGAGGTGGTCGTGGTGGGCGCGGACGAGGACTGCAGAGTGAGTCTGATGTTGCGAGTGTGGCCCAGGAGACCACGCAGGAGCAGGTGGCGGACTCGCAGGCGTTTCAGGAGGGGTCTGTGGATGTGACTGCTACGAGTGCCAATGTGAGGGCTGGTGGAGCTAGTGTGGGTCCCGGTGTAGCAGGTGGTGCGGCGGGCCTAGGTGGGGGTGCTGCCGCAGGTGTGGCCCAAGATCGAGATGATCGTTTGGCGAGTTTGCTGCAGATGATTCTGGAGCGGTTACCATGTGGGGTGCCGGCTCCGGGTCAGGCTCCGGGAGTTCAGCCAGGTGTGCCTGGTGTGCAGCTAGTAGTGGATGTTGGTCAGTCAGGAGTGGCTGGGGTTCAGCTGGGAGTGGCTGGTGTGCAGCCGGGTGTGGCGGTTACAGAGGAGCTTTCATCCTACCTGAGGATGATGGAGCAGATGCAGAGGATTGGCACCGAGTTTTTCTCTTGTGGTGCCAAGCCTGAGAAGGCCGATGAGTGGCGGCGGAGGTTAGAGCGGATCTTTTGCTTTATCAGGTGTCCAGAGGGATACTGGGTTGATCTAGCGGTTCACTATCTGGATGGTGATGCGCATCTCTGGTGGAGAGGTGTTGAGGCCAGGAGAGTACATGCCGAGATGGCCTGGGAGGATTTTTTGGCTAAGTTCAATGCCAAGTATTTCCCGCAGGAGGCGGTGGACAGGATGGAGTCAAGGTTTCTGAACCTGACTCACGGAGATCGGACTGTGAGGGAGTTCGATTTGGAGTTCAGTCAACTCCTGGTACATGCTTGTAGGGGCATGGAGGGCGAGCAGGCCTAGGTGAGGAGGTTCCTTGGGGGACTTTGAGCTGATTTGAGGACTCGCTGCACGGCGAGTAAGTTCGCCACGAGGAGGCGGAGTTAGTGGAGACGGCTGCTGCGATTGAGGAGGATCTCAGGGAGCAGACTGTGGTGGTTAGTCCACCGGTTCAGCAGCAGAGGAGGCTGCAGCAGCAGACGGGTTCGAGCAGTGGGTGAGCACTTCTGGGCTGAGTCAGAGAGTATAGAGTGGTCTGGGATGCTTCGGGTGCGGGAGCATAGATCACAAGGTGGCCAGTTGTCCGAAGAGGAGTGAGACTCGGGGTGCTCAGGTGTGCTGCCACTACAGAGAGTCGGGGCATATTAATCCCAAATGTCTGAAGCTGCAGCAGATGGCGGTGGCGGCAGTGCAGCCATTGGCGGTGCAGCCTTTGGCTCAGATTGCAGGGGCACCACGGGTTTTTATTTTGACGGAGGCGGGCGGTTCTAGCGCCAAACTGATCACAGGTAAATTTCAGACTTGTTCTTTTTAAATTCTTGTGGTGATTGAGTTTTGTCTGTTTGGAAAATTGTGAGTCTGCGTTAGAGTGTCGGGTCTTAAAGCACATGGGGTTTGTGCAGGGACCTTAGTTGTGGGCGGATGTGAGTCTCACGTGTTGTTTGATTCGGAAGCTACGAATAGCTTCATTACTCCGGAGTGAGCGGAAGGCAGTGGGATCCGGAGCGATTCCGGAGAGCAGCCGGGAGTAGTTAAGGTTGCTGGTGGCAGGACGTTAGCTACTTTCGGGCGGGATCGTGGGGTGGATGTTCTGGTGGCGGAAGAGTTGGTGCCAGCAGATCTGGTTATTAGTCCGATGGAGTTGTACGATGTCATCCTGGGTATGGATTGGTTGGATCGGTATAGGGTCCATCTGGATTGTCATCGAGGACGGCTTGTGTTCGAGCGGGGGTCGGGAAGGTTGGTGTATCAGGGTGTGAGACCGACTTCCAGGAGTCTCATGATTTCAGCGATACAGGCCGAGCAGTTGATTGAGAAGGGCTGCGAGGCGTATCTGGCGACGATAGTGATGCCGGAGACTGTTGGAGAGGTTGCATTTAGGGATATTCAGGTTGTTTGGGATTTCCAGGATGTGTTTCAGTCGTTGTTCGGATTGCCACCGTCGCGGTCGGATCCATTTACGATTGAGTTGGAGGCTGGGAAGACTCATATATCTAAGGCGCCTTACCATATGGCTCCAGCAGAGATGGCAGAACTGAAGAAGTAACTGGATGATCTGTTGGGGAAGGGATTCATCCAGCCAAGTGTTTCACCGTGGGGAGCACCGGTGTTATTCGGGAAGAAAAAAGATGGGAGTTTCCGGTTGTACATCGATTACTGGAGACTTAACCGAGTCACTGTGAAGAACAGGTATCCTTTGTCGCGCATTGATGAGTTGTTGGATCAGGTGCGAGGGGCTACCTAGTTCTCAAGATTGACTTGGCTTCGGGATACCATTATATTCCGATTGATGAGGTGGACGTTAGGAAAATGGTCTTTTGGACGAGGTACGGGCATTATGAGTTTGTGGTGATGTCGTTTAGGTTGACGAATGCGCCAGCAGCGTTCATACGGTTGATGAACGGGGTTTTTCAGGAGTATCTGGATGTGTCCGTGATCATCTTCATAGATGATATCCTGGTGTATTCGAGGAGTCTGGAAGAGTATGAGGTGCATTTGAGTTTGGTTCTGGAGAAGCTGCGAGAGCAGAAACTGTAGATCCTGGTGTATTCAAGAAGTGCAGTTTCTAGAAGCGAGAAATGAGCTTTCTTGGCCATGTGGTGTCTGCAAAGGGTGTTTCTGTAGATCCGGCTAAGATTGAGGCTATCAGAGGTTGGCCTAGACCAAGGAGTGCCACCGAGATCAAGAGTTTTCTTGGGTTGGCGGGTTATTATCCGTGGTTCGTCAAAGGGTTTGCGAGTGTGGCGCAGTCGATAACGAAGTTGACAGGGAAGGATGTCCTTTTTGTGTGGTCTTCAGCTTGCGAGGAAAGTTTCGGGAAGCTGAAAGAGATGTTGACGAGTACACCTGTGTTGGCATTACCCGAGCTGGGTGAGCCTTATGTGGTATATACAGACGCTTCAGAAGTTGGTCTGGGATGTGTATTGATGCAGCAGGGCAAGGTCATTGCGTATGCTTTGAGGCAGTTGAGGAAGCACAAGTGCAACTACCCTACCCATAATTTGGAGTTGGCAGCGGTGATATTTGCCCTTAAGATTTGGAGGTCTTATCTGTATGGCGGGAAGGTACAGGTATTCATAGACCACAAGAGTCTGAAGTATTTTTTGAGTCAGCTTGAGCTGAACCAGAGACAGAGGCACTGGATGGAGTTAGTTGCGGACTATGACCTGGAGATTGGGTACCATCCGGGTAAGGCTAATCTGATTGCAGATGCATTGAGTCAGAAGAGGGTTACTTCAGATCAGGAGGGGGATATAAAGGCTGTGGTGAGCGAGATTAGTACGTTGAGATTGTGTGTGATCTTACAGGAGCCGTTGGGCTTAGAGGCAGCTAACCAGGCAGATTTGTTGAGCAGGATTCGAGTTGCTAATGAGAACGATCAGGGTTTGATCGATGCTTCTAAGGCGGTCGGTTCAGAGTATGTGGTCTCAGCGAGTGGGATGATACTGGTGAACGGGCGGGTTTATGTACCCAAGGATGAGGATCTGAGGCAAGAGATCCTGAGGGAGGCTCATTTTAGCATGTTATCGATTCATTCAGGAGCGACCAAGATGTATCGTGATCTGAAGCGGTATTACCACTGGGTCGGGATAAAGAGGAATGTAGCTAACTGGGTTGCAGCGTGCAACGTGTGTCAGTTGGTGAAGGCTGAGCATCAGGTTCTGAGTGGTATGTTGCAGAGTTTGCCTATCCCGGAGTGGAAGTGGGATATGATTACCATGGATTTCGTGACGGGGTTGCCAGTGTCAAGGACACATGATGCGATTTGGGTTATCGTCGATCGTGTGACCAAGTCGGCACATTGTCTGGCCATCAAGAAGACCGATGGAGCGGCAGTTTTGGCTAAGAAGTATGTGCGGGAGATAGTGAGGCTGCAGAGGGTGCCAGCGAGATATTGTCTGGTTTCGGTGGATTTTCACATTATGGAAACGAAGAATGACAGCGAGAAACCATTGATTCTTGGGTCATCATTCTTTGCTACTGTGGGGGCGATTGTGGATTTTCCCAATCAGAGAATCTCCTTCTCTAAGATCAACAAGGATGTTTTATACCCCGCAGTTCATGTCAAAGAGAATTCTTGTATGACCGTTACAAATGGAGGAAAGAAGAGTTCAGACCTTGGAGATGACACGAAGAAGATCCCATGTGCCTCACCCCTGACTTCACCCATTTTGAGATCTGATGGAGACTTGACTGCCTGCAATGTAAAGCGCAAAAAGACTTCTAAACCTTTCTCCAAGTTCAGAATCATCCTTCCCATGGAGCTAAGGGAGAGAGGAGAGGTAGTTATCCAAGAGATGGTGGGAAGCACTATGAAGCTATTTCCCGGTGTTGTTCCTTTCACCAAACAACCAAAAGGCTGAATCCTGATACAGTCAAGCTAACGACTGAAAGCAAGCGCTTACTGGGAGGCAACCCACTGGTAAGTCTACTTATTTTCGTTTTATTTTTCCCTTTTGTTTACTAAACTTTTGGTTTTGCTTTTAAGTGTTTCAGACTTTAAAAAAAAAAAACGAGACGAGGAAACAACAGTGTGTCGATCTACACACCTACTCGTGTCGATCGACACACCCTGCAACAGGTAAGTTCTCGTTCTTTTCAATTGGTGTTTTCATTTTTTTTTTCTGTTCTTTCACCAACTTCAGGTTTGATAACACTGGGGACAGTGTTGTTTAAGTTTGGGGGAGGTAGTTGCTAACATTGTGTTTGTTTTTTAGTGTCAGTTCAAAACGTTTTATTGAGTCAAAATAGTCAGTTGGAAACGATGACCCTTCTTTTGGTTTAGTGGATTGTCTCTTTTAGTTGTGTGAGCATTCTTCCAGGATCGATTTCAAAAGAATGACTATTGAAAAATCCTAAGGCTGACCAGTTAACTGGAGGCATCTGTTATTTCCAGCATAATCCTCGAATTTCGAGCTAATTATGTGGTCTCCTCGGTGATTGATGTTCATAGAGCTTGACTCCTCATTCATACCTGACAAGTGCAATCTCTGTTAAAAGTAATGGTACTCCTCTCCCTTTAATTTGAATAAAAAAAATGAATGATTTTGGTGATATGATAGTTCTTGAGTATAAGATGAGGAAATAAAATTCCAGTGAGTCAGTACTCAAGAGGTGATCACCTGGAGCTCAAAGACAGTATTCTGAGTCCCTTAGAACGGATGTAGAGGACGAGCGATCTCACAACCCTGTCTCCTCACAAGGAACAATAGTAGTGAAAACACTGCTTTTGAGTTTTTGAATCGAATAAGTCTGGGGGAGAGAAAGAGTACAAAAAGTTGTACGGTTCACTTGTCATGGTATAGTATGGGAATGAGTCTAGAAGGTTCTTGACATTGAGATCTGGGACGAGACCCAGCAATGATGACTAACGGGTTATGTTGAAAAGTCGTTGATGAATTTGGGAGGCTGCGAATGTCTATGGAGAAGTACATGGTGGTCTGATTTTGAGTTGGCTTTGCATTATGTGGCTTACTAGTTGAAAGGGTCGGTCCGGTGCTCCAAAGGAAGGTAAGTTTCTACGTTTTCAAACCTCTTTCACATTCTTAGTTTATGTTTTGCTTGAGGGCAAGCAAAGGCTAAGTCTGGGGGAGTTGATATATCATGGTTTTTACCCACTTTCGACCATGATATAGGTCCGTTTTTATCGAGTTTTTTTGGTGTTTTCCTTTGTTTTAGAGTCTTTGTAAGTCAATGATCGATTGGAGCATAATGGGAGCTTTTGGAGTATTTTGGAGCCAAAGGAAAGAAGAGCCGAAGTGATCAAGTCGGAGTCGAAGTTTTTGGCTTGTCTCGATCGACACGGACATCTGTGTCGATCGACACGATCAAGTCTGGCGAGAAGATTTCAAGTTTGAAGAATTTCCTTAAAAGCCCGAAAAGCCCAGAAGTTTACATACAAGGCTCAATCCGAATCTTAGACATTATATTTAGTTTTTCATTAGGTTTTCATATTTTAGATCTAGTTTTTAATTGAGACTTGAGAGAGGAGATTTTGGAGAGCTTTTAGAAGATTTCAGACTTTCAGACTTCATCGATTTCAACTCTCTGTATCTCTTACTTTATCTCTTTTATGCCATTTTATTCATTCATGATGTTTGTTTCAATCACCATGTCTGAGTAGTTTGTTTGTTAGGTTTTGGGTTATTCAAAGGTTTGATGAAAAATTGATAGGATTGAAACTCTGTTAGAATTTATCTTTTTGTTCTTCATCTAGATTGCTTTAACTCTGATTTTAGGATTGATCAACTGAAATTGGAAACCCTAGGTTGCTTTAATAGATGCGAAAGTATTATTAACAACCTGATATAATCTTATATGAACAAAATTATCTATTTGCAAAGAAATTTGGCTTAGTAATTTTGTGAACAATTGAACATGAACTTAATGCTTGATTCTATTCACTAAATTTGCAAAAAAATTTAGAATTTAGTCATAGATAATCTCTGCAACGAAAATTGATTGATTTTATATTTGTGTTTGAGTTCTAGAACTGTGCTTAACAAATCCTACGGTTTATTATCCATGTGTCGATCGACACGATCAATTTTGATTCATTTCTGCGAATTACCCATAGCCTAACTCTTTTGTCCAATTGATTTCTAGAACCTTGATAATCATTCATTGTTTACTTTGCTATTTTTATTACCTTCATACATTCTTACTTAGCATAATTTGAATTCATTAGTTGATTGTGTGATTTGATTCCCTGTGAATTCGATCCCTAAGTACTACATCGATCTCTTAATTTGAGAGAGTGGCTCAGGGCAAATTTGAGCATATCAATGTGGATGTCGAGTCTAGGGTTTTTGCTGATGTTTAGAACCTCGGTTCGGACAACCCTGGTAACATATGTAGCGCCGTTGGTCGTACATGTTCTTATTTGATTGTTGTGCGATCATTTGGTCCAATTCGGGGTCAACGGTTGGTCGTGCATGTTCTTGTTTGATTGTTGGGCGATCAATCGGGCAGCCCTATCCGGACCAGGGGCGTTGCATCGATGTTCCTGGGTTAATCTGGTCGGGTTTTAGGCGGAAGTGTTAACCTTAGTGAGACTGGTTCGGTTTAATTGTCCAGTGTTTGTGGGACGATTTAGGGAAACCCTAGGTTTGTATAAGAGGCATGAACAGTCGTGTTGTCTGTTCTTTTGGCCGTTTTTCATAGAGAAATCAGAGGGTTTGAGAGAGAAATCAGAAATCAAAGGTTTTTGGGTGATTTTTGGGAGATTTCTTGAGAAGGTTTGCTCTTGAGGTTGTTAGAACGAGAAGGGGATTATTGCTGGTTAATTTCGGGTCTGGGAGAACAAAATCAGTGGCTGGTTCGAGTTGTTCTTCGCGTTCTTCGCTCGTTCTTCGCGTTCTTCCTCTTTTCAATCCATTTTCGAGGTGTGTGTGTGACCGTAGGTTTATCTGAGTAAAGGATTGGATATATTACGTTTGTTTGTGTTGTTTGGAATGGATTTGTGTGTTTTGGTGCTTGGATTCGTGCAGGAGATCGACAAATCGCATTTGGATTCGAGCCATGAGAGGATAGGCTCGTTTCCTACATCTGCGATGTCGTGTTGATTGACACACTTGCTTCATGTCGATCGACACAAGTGCTCCATGTTGATCGACACCATGGTGGTTTGTCGATCGACACAGTGTAGTCTGTCGATCGACACCTAGTACTGTCGATCGACACCTAGTACTGTCGATCGACACCCCGTGGTTGTGTCGATCGACACTTAATGGTTGTGTCGATCGACACAGTGCTTCTGTATTGGTTCATGTTGATTGTTTTGTATATGCTTGTTGTATGCTCATCCTGGTAATGTATCTCTTGCTTATGCCTGTGTGTATAACCTGTAGACGGGATGACCGCGTCGCTGAATATTTGTGATTATACTCACGCAACTCTTTTTACTATGTGTTGCAGGTAAAGAGAAAATGTGATCGTGGAATCATGGCCGGGAAGAGGAGATGATCTAGTGTCTCGGTTTCGTGGTCCTTGAGTTAGAATTGCTAGGTTGTTAGTAATTCTGGAACCTGTTATTGATGTTGATTGATTTGGATTCTATTGGATGTTGTTATTGGAATTGAATTGGTTGGTTATTGTATTGGTTTAGTAACTCAATAAAGTATGGGTTTTATTGATGAGTCGTTGATTATTGATTGTTTTATTGTTTTTTGCGTGTTGAATAGTTGGCCGTTGAGGATTATCGTTTGTGATAATGATAATCCGGATTTTTAATTGGAAATTTTTTAAATTTTTTGGTCGGATCGTTTCAAAAACCATCTCTATCTATAATATATCATAAAGTCTTTCAACAAATAATATAATATAAATAATAATTTAATATAAGGTGAGTCTTTCAGTTGAGAAACTCACTCCAAAATCTCTCAAATGAGATATTTTGAAATGAATTTTTCAACTTTTAAAAAACCTACTTAATATTATATTATTATTTCTATTGTATTCATAATATTTTTTTATTATTAATATTTTTTTATTGTTTGAGAGATTCATGTAAATTGTATCAACGGAGTTGCTCTAATCGAATTGTGGGGCTCAAAAATACAAAAAGGTGACAAAACCTTCACTAGTTGATCTAAGCTGTACTAGAATTTATGGTATTCAAAACCTTGGCTTCGAATTGGGATATTAGATGAATCACTTGCTGTGAGAATATGACTATCCTAAAGTTTTGGACATCTGAAAAGATATATTAAATTTAGTAGTTAACAATTCATATTTGCGATTGTTCTCATCGGATTTCGATTCTACTTCTTCCTCCCCGCAAATGAGTTGAAGCGCTGGTCTAATGATCTCCAGTAACAAAAAGTAAAAAACAAACATGAGATATATGTTTTGTGTTTACGTCTTACATATCCATAATTATTAATATCTTATGTTTTTTCTCGAGTTACACTTTTTTTTTAATTGTAATGTTATTAAAGGATATATATAGAACTATCTTATCTGCAATATTTTTTTTTATATAAAATCTTATGCAAATTTTACATTATATTTACGGAAATTTCTTTTAAATAAACTACCAAACCTTTGTATGAAATAAATGGAATATATATAGGGAAAATTATAAAAATGCCATTTTTTATGTGTATATTTGCAAAAATGTCATTTAGGGGTGTTCATTTGCAAAAGTATCACTAATTAAAGATTTTTAAACCATATATCTTAAAATTCTAAACACTAAAAAATGTTTTGACCCCTAAACTCCCCTAGACCCTCGTAACTAAACCCTAATAGAACATAATTAATCCAAACATAAATAATATAAAGAAAAAATAATTTTTAAAAAGTGATATTTTTGTAAAGATTTCAAAAATGTGGCATTTTTGTAAAGTGGCACTTAAAAAATGGCATTTTTTAAAATTTCTATAGTATATGTCATAGAGGAGTAGCTTTCGGAATTTGCCATAATATTTAGCTATGCTGGGCCGAGAAGGCAACCGGCACCAGCACCAATCCCACAAAACCCGGATCGCGGGAGACAATGTTTGCTTTTAATTTTACAATTAGATTGAAGATTTTTAACTTGTACTAAATCTATTAACTTGTCATTAATTTTAACCAATAAAAATTGTTTTCCGTAAAAAAAAAAAAAAACATTTATGTTTTAAGGAAATTGCTTACCGGTTAAGAATTGTGACATAATCAAGTATTACCATCAAAGATGCGTGGTTGATGAGATTTGATAATATCACTGTAACTTGGTTGGTTAATCTTGTTTATACCATTGAAGCATGAATGTTGCTAAGTTTGGGAGAAGTTAGTAATAATATCTTGTGTACGTACGACAGCATTTTATGTGTTCAACGATTGCTTTGTTACACATTTAATTTTCTTTTTGATAAGTGCGTATTGCATGTTTATTAGTTGATGGGGATAACACATACTGTAATTAGAAAGGGCTGATATAAAGAATCTTAAACGGTTTTTAGTTAAAAAAATTCCTCAACTATTCTTTTTAGTAAAAACACTCATCAATTACACTTTGTTAGTGAAATCAATTTTTCGTCTACTATAACGTTTAATTTCAATAAAAATTATTTTTTTTTGTTATAAGAACGACAAAACGTTTCAAATATTTACCAAAACATCAACATGTGACAAAAAAGAACGAAATGAATCTTATGAGAAAAAACGTGATCTTAGGTATACTAGTAAATCATGATTAATCCTAAACTCATTCAGAAAATCAGCCGCAATCTTAGGTGCAATTCACCACATCTATTGAGTAACATGTGTGGTTCCATTGTAGGATCTCACAACCTTACTAGTACACCGACTGTTTATTGAAACATATATTCTCCAATCAAAGCGATCTTGAACACAAGTTGAACTACTTTTTTCTTTGCACACTTCATGTTGTTTTCTGTAAATGATTTGGTGTTTTGGTTTGTCTTTTGTTAATAAAAGACAACAATTTTTATTGGGGTTAAACGTTACTATAGACGGAAGGTTAATTTCACTAACGAAGTGTGGTTGGAAGATTTTTTTAATAAAAAATAGTTGAGAGGATTTTTCATATTCTAGAGGTAGTTGAGGAGATTTTTTATTAAAAATCTAATATAAATTTGTGTCATAAATTGAGTTGTTGATATTTGATGAACAAAATATATCACCAACAAATATGTTATGTATTGGAAAAAATATTTCAATCACAATCTTTGAGATAAAAACAAGAAGGATAAAATCACAATCACATGATTGTTGATATAACAAATGACAAATAGATAATATCAAAGCAAACTATGTTTTATTTTACAAGAGAAAGCAATTTTTGGTCATTATATTGTTTTTCAAGCCATCGCCTGATAATATTTATTATTGATCCCCAATTTTTTTTTTTTTTTTTTTTTGCCGGCTAAATTTTGGTCCGCAATTTGTATTTGTGTAAATATATGACTTGAAAGGGACAAATATGAAGCGGATGTAAAAAAGTCAAAATTGTATTTTTCTGTTAAAATTTTTAACTGTATAAGGATTAGTATACGTCTTAATTACCATGATAACGTAAACTCGCATATTTTGTATTAACTCTGTGAAGTTGAGTGATGGGTTAATTTGCCATATAACCAACAAAAATTTAATAACTAATTCTGCAATAACAATTCTGCAAGAAACTGGATTCCTATCTATCATATAGATATATTAGAAGAAAAAAAATCGACTTTGTTGAAAATTTTGTAGTTATTAAATACGGGAAACAATTGTATAGTGTTGGTGGCGATGTGGCTCCACCATTTGTGGGCTTTTATAGTGTATGTAGTCTTCCCCATGTGACCAAAGATACGAGTATAGTGTTAATACATCAAATATTAGTTATATATTCAAATAAAAAAGAACCTCACTAACAAAATTTAAGGATTTTAAAGAATTAAACACGAGTAAAGATTCCCGAGATATGTTTACATGAGAAATGGACCCAATCGATTTTGATAGCTACGTCGTCAGAAAGATTAATATTAACTTATTTTAAAAATCTGAAAAATTAAAGGAAAAAAACTTAAGTAGATGACCATAAACTATTGACCAAAAATGATAAAATGAAAATGGAGGTGTTTGTCTCATAGACTATTTATCAAGTATTGTGACGTAATTTTTTATTTCATAATTTAATAAGAGAAATTGCTTGTTAACAATAATTTGATAATATAAACATGAAACATAAATATATATAGAAATGCATGATATAGTATATGATATCTTAATTTTGTATATAAATTAACATAACGGTGTAACAAACTTATAACACAAGTCATTACAATTTCGTTGGAACAAAAAATATTAAAAATCGTCAAAAGAAGGTACCGATTAAAAGAAGTAAAAATGTGGGCAAAATATTTTTTATATATATAAAAATGTGAGGAAAACATGAACAAAGGAAACAAAAACTAAAGGAAAAATAATTGACCCGGAAATATTACAAAGTCAAAATTAAAAAGCAGGAAAACCATCCGATACTGTTGACCCAAATGATAAAATTCAAATGGATGTGTTTATCTCGTATACTCCTTCCATTTCAAAATACAAATTGTTTTGGCTAAAATTCATCAATTAAAAAATTATTTTTCATTCAAAAATATTATTTAATATATAAAATAAAAATAATTTAATCAATTATAAAAAAAGACTACAAAATCCTCTCTCCGTTCCTAAAAGATAAATGTTTTTTAAAAAAAAAATTGTTTCACAAAAATAGATATTTTATATTTTCTATGTATTTTTATAATTTAATGATAAGAAATTGTAAATTTTAATAAAATATTGAAATACTTTTGATTAAAATTTTTTGAAAATCGTGTATTACAAAAATTAATATATTTATTATAGACTATTAATTGTTTTTCTTAATATGTGTAAAACCTCCAAAACATCTTTTTTTAAGAACGGAGGGAGTACTATTGGTCGCACAATATTTTAGTAAAGTAAAATGTATTTAGGATTGTGAAAACATCTTATATTTTGAAAAACAAAAATCTTTAAAACATTTTATATTTTGAAATGGAATGAATATTATTTATGAAGCATGGTAACGTAATTTTTTTATATTGTAATTTAATCAAAGAATTTTTTTGTTTAACGATAATTTGATATTCACATGAAACATACATATGTACAGAAAATGCATAAAATAGTAAATGAGATCTTAAATTTTGTTATATATTAACATAATGGTTTTACAAACTATAACACAATTCAGAAAAATTCCGTTAGAACAAAATTATGGTTAAAATCGTCAAAAGAAGGTACCTATTAAAAGAAGAAGTAACAACGTGGGAACAATATTTTATTTTTTTGGTCACATGTGGGAATAATATTTTTATAAAAACAAAAATGTAAGAAAACATAAAAAAAAGGAAAATATTTGAACTGGAAATATATAAAAAACGAAAATAAAAAAAATGAAAAGGAAAAAAGGAAATGGACCCAGTAGCCGATAAGGGGCTCAATGGCAAAATTGTCCTATAAAAAAAGCATCTTTTATAAATGATGGAACGGCGGCGTGTGGGGGCGCAGGTGTTCATAGTGCGCATGTTTCTTTTGCAAAGCGTCAAGCGTGTGAGTTCGTGTCGAGTCCGTTCCCGGGTCGGCTCGACTCGAGGCTCGACTCTCGGCTCGGCTCTTTGGCTCATGGATGTTTTACAATTCACAACGTCAATCGACTCCACATTTTCAATACCTTGTTTTTTTCTTTTTTTTTAAACAACTTTCAATACCTTGTTAATTCCACATTATCAAATCTAAAATTCTCAATGGAGAGTGTGAACGGAAAAATCCTAATGAAGTAAATTCGTAAAACCCACATGTGAACGTAAAAATATTCTCTAAATAACATTATGTTAACATATATGTATGTACACATTGAAATCACTTATCAAACAAAATTCAATAAAACAGTATAAAAATTCGAGTTTTGACTTAACTAAGTCGGCCTAAATAGGATATATATTGCAATTGTAGAGTGAAATTTAGATTGAAATTCATTCATTAAACCATCATTTCAGTTGAACAAATTAAAAGATTCATATCTAAAGTAGAAAAGAACTAGAAGTACCTATATAGATGATACTAGTCAATATGTTCATTACTAATTGATTTTAGATTGAAAACTCGTTTCGAAAAAAAAAAAAAAAAAAGAGATTGAAAACTCGTAAAATTTAATAAAAAATCATGTAACGATACTAGATGATGTGCCTCTCCTCAATTATGGTGGATGAAATAACGTTTTTGAACTTCCGTTTTGGACATTTAGGTGTTTTATTGATTGAGAAAGTATTAGATGGTCAAAATGTTATAATAATGATACGATGAATCACTTGTTTTTCATCGTCGATATTCGATACTATTGATTATTTCTATATTTTTAATTATCATCATCTTTAAAAATTATTATAATACTAAATTAAAGATCCGCATATATATAAATTTAGTAATTTAATTTCTTGTGAACCTGTGGAAAAAAAATTTAGTTGTACAAAAAAAATTAGATAATCCGTGAAAATAAATAAAATAAACGTCACAACATTGTTGAAAAACTACTAATTGAAAAACATAATATTTATTTATTAATTTTAATATTTTTGTTATTTGAATTAGAATTAAATTTTATCACATCTTATCAAATTATTTGTTATTTATATTTAAATCAGATATATCTTTTTATTTTATTTTTTCTATTTTACTATTTAAATATATATATTTTCAAAATGTTGATAAATGTATTCCCATATTTTTATTTGAGGTATTTTTACCACAAATCAAACACGAAAAATATAGAAGACAAAATTGAGTCACCCCCATAAAGTGATAAAATAAAATTGAGAATGTCAACAAAACTACTTATAGAAAAATTTATCAAATATTTATCAATTTTATTCTCATCTTTATTTCTTATATTATTAAATATTGTATTAATTATTCCATATAAATCTAAATAATTAAATTTTCTTAATACTATTTAAATTATGTTTAGATTTTTTAAATCCTATTTAAATTAGATTTATTTTTTATTATCTCAATTAAATTATACCACATATTTTTAAATAATTAGATTTTTCTAATTATGTTTAAATTAAGTTTAGATTTTCTTAAACATATTTAAATTAAGTTTACTTTTCACTATTTTAGAGATAGAGATAAATAGATAAATGAAACAACTCAACCCGCTTTTTTTTAAATTATAATTAAATTAGTATTCCCATAAATACTAATTTTCAACAACAATTCAATCACATTCAACAACCACCAGAAATAAAACTCAATCAAACCAATAAGTAACTCAATTCATCAATTCCATCTCAATAATCCAGAACAACCAGCAACTTACCAATTCTAACAATGCATAAAAGCAACAAAACCGAAACTTTAGATCATCTCCTCTTTACAGCCATGATCCCACAGTTACACCTTTTCTTTACCTGCATCACATGGTTAAAAGAGATGCGTGAGTATTATCACAAATACTCAGTGAGACGGTCATTCCATCTATCGGCTATACACCCAGGCATAAAAGAATACCATAATACCAAACAATCCAATCAACAGTGAACAATCACGAAAAATCAAGTTTCCAGACTCTGGTGTCGATCGACACTCGTCGCAGTGTCGAGGAACACGAACCTGTCTTCTCACGGTTTGTTTCCAGGACGCGACATATCGATCACCTGCTCAAAAACATCAACACATACACGAAAAACACCCATAACACACAATCATCAATCATCAATCATTTCAATTACCCAGATAAACTATGGTCACGCACTTACCTCGATTTCAAAAAGAATTGAGATAAGAACACGAAGAACAAAGGAAAATCAGAGGCTACTAACTCCCTACAACCGGATTTCCTTCTTCCTTCACGAAGATCACGGATCAAACATGATTTCAGAGCCTCACAAACCACAATACCAAGCTTTTAGGATCAAGAACACAAGAAAATCAACAATGATTCATTCTCTTCTCTCAATCCTCTCAAAAACTCAGTTTTCTCTCTAAAAAACGACAACCTACGGCTGCTCCTCTTCTTATACGCGAGCCCTAGGGTTTTTCCAACCCGAACCACGAACCGAACGATTTAAAAATCGAATCGACAAATTGCTAGTGTCGATCGACACCCACTAAAAATTCTAATTTTTGGTTCACGGACGCTACAATAAATATTTTGATATATGGTTAAATCTAATTAGAAAAAAAATTACATTTATATACACGTGTTAAAATCTAATCAACGAATTTAACCTATTTAAATTAAGTTTACTTTTCACTATTTTAGAGATAGAGATAAATAAATAAATATTTTGAGATATGGTTAAATTTAGTTAGAAACAAAAAATTTCACTTATATACACGTGTCAAAACCTAACCAACCAATTTAACACGTGTCACGATCATGTTAATTACAATGTTTGACGCATCAAATTTTATATAATAAGATTGTAATTTTGGTCAAATAGATAATAAAAACGTATTAAATTCGAAAGATTATTTTATAAATTTAAAGTAATATTGTTTATTATTTCGTTTTAGAGTTAAACATAGGATATTATTATTATTTAATTCAAGTTATATATGTATGAATAAATGATGCTTCTCATTAATTAGTGCAAATTATAAATGATAAAAGACCATATTGCGTGAAACAGAAGCAAAAACAAGCAACTCGTTGGGTAAAATCTGCAGTTTCTGCACCAAATTAAAGAAGACCTGCAACATTGCCGCCTTTACATAAATACACTCACTACATACATAGGCTCTATGTATTTTTATACTATCCAGTATTTGTTTAGAAATTAATTTCTCATTTGCTAAAGTTAATTTCAAGTAATAGTCAAATGAATGTCTACGAATAACTAAACCGTTTCTTAAGAATGGAAATAAGATTATACAATTTATTTATCCAACAATTTAGTATTAGCTTAAATATATATTTTTTTTTATCGAAGCTTAAATAAAATAAAATAAAAAATATAATATATGTAATCAAAGACATCGATGACGAGTGAAAACAATGGCAAGGGTTTCAACTTGTTAAAGCAGCTGAGGAAGCAAGTTACTTACAAAACTTAGAAACAAAGGTTGTCACATTAATGTTAATACTATGGGAGACTTCGTGGAATGCCCATAAATAGTAATTTTTATATAACAATTTTGTAAAAACTTATTAGACCAATATATATTAGTATCTACCTACCTTTGAGGCTTTGACCTTAAGGTTTCACTCAGTATCCTAGGAATGACATTGTAGAAAAAGAAACTAAGAGCATGTTTACTCATGAGATTTTGTGGGTATTGATACCCAAAATATTAATAAAAAACACACTCTCTCTTCCTTTTACTCAACTTTATACCTTCTCTTTCATCTTTTTACTCAATTTTTATTAATTTTATATTCAAACACACTCAATATCTCCTCCAAAAGTATCAATTTTTGAAAACTTTCTCTAAAACTCTCTCAATTTTTATTAATTTTATATTTAAACACACCCACTATCTCCTCTTTTTACTCAAATTTTATTAATTTTATATTTCAATACACACTCTCTTTCTTCCTTTTATTCAAATTTTAATAATTTTATATTTAATAAAACCCACAAAACCCACCAAAGTATCACCAATAAACATGCTCTAATATGCATTACTATTTCATTTAACTAACTGAGATTTCATCTCAATTTATTATATTAAAATTTATTTTAATAGTTTACTATTTTGAATTAAATTGATATTTTTCTTATAATATTTAGAAAAAGGGTTTATTTATTCAAACATAAAATTAATAAAATGATGTAAAGTAAAATTACAGATCATTTTTACCTTGTGAGAATATAATGTTCAAATAATTATAAATGATTTATATTAAAGTTCTCGAACAGAAAAGGAGAAATTCATAGTCTCGCCATGGATCTATTCCAACTATATGTGTACTATGCATTCTTTTAAAATCCAATTATTTCTTAGATGGGCAATGAGTATTATTTTGTTTTGGATACGGTGTTGAATTCGAGTAGTATATTTATGTAGCTATCTAGAATTGAAAACAAGAGAGAGAGATCTAAATCTAGATGTTGTCTATAAGTCAATAAATCGTCAACTTTAATGTATTTGCATTATTATTTTCTTGTCATAAATATTTTTTCAATTTATGATTCTTTTTCTTTATTTTTTGTCACACTAGTAATGATTTATACTTGTATATACAATTATATACTCCCCATAGGTCATAACACCGGAAATCCTGGATGTCAATAGTCACATTAATTATTAATACGAGAACGTAAAAAAAAGTAAGATGCTACCGTTACCTAAAAAAAGTTAATGGTGTTATTTACTAACACAAACTCTTTAATCTCTTCTATTTAAATACTCATTACAAAATGAAATTAAAAAAGAAAAAAGACATTGGTATATAAAAAGAAGAGGAGGGTGAAGTCCGAAGCATCTTATAGAGTATTTTTTTTAGCTTCATTCCTTCTTTTGCTCAGATCAAAGTCTTCTTCTTCTTCTTCTTTCCTCTCTCTCTCCTCTGCCATTTTCTGGGTTCTCTTCTCTGTTTCTTATCCTCTGTTTCTTTCGTTAAAAGACACAGAGAGATAGTACAGATTTTTTTTCCAAAAAGTGAAAAAGAAGAACTAGTGAGAACCAAAATCAGTTCTGGTCTTTTGTTTGCTTCTGTTTCGTTCTTACCTCTCTTCTTCTAAAAGAGAAAAACGTAAATCAGTCTTCTCTCTCTTTTCTTTCTCTGTCTTTTTTGCTCACTGATAAAGAAGAGAAAAAAACGTGAACAGAGAATAATTTTACACTCTGCTTTAACCGTCTCTTTACTCTCTCCTCTGTTTTTAAGTCTGAGATCTCTCACTCTCTATGCTCTGTTTTTTTTTTTTTCAGATCTAAGAGGTTACAAAAAAAATGTCGGAAGGAGTAGAAGCGATAGTTCCGAGTGGAAATGACAACGGAACAGATCAGACCAATGGAAACCGAACAGGAAAAGACGATGAACATCAAGACGGTAACTCTGGTGGTTCTCAACTTAGCAATTTCCTCTGGCATGGTGGCTCTGTTTGGGACGCTTGGTTCAGCTGCGCATCTAACCAGGTAAAACAAAAACACAAAAATCTCTCAAAATTCTTAATTTCAGATTCTCAAAAAAACCCAAAAAAAAAAACTCAATTTTCGCCAAAAGAGCCTTGGAAAATTTGTAATTGGAGAGAGATGTACGTGTTTCGGCCCAGAACTTCTCATTTCATTTCTAATAAACGTAATTAACTTAATTTCCACGAGAGGAGTTTAGGACTAGTGGTGTGCTTCACTAGTCTTCTAGTTCGATTTCTGCTTCGATTATGGGTTTCGGTCCAGAACTGCTTGATTATTCGAATAATCACTAAGAATTTGTGGGTTTATTTTTGTTTTTATTTCAGGTGGCGCAAGTGCTATTGACTTTACCGTATTCGTTCAGTCAATTAGGGATGTTATCAGGAATAGTACTTCAGATCTTCTATGGATTACTTGGTAGCTGGACTGCTTATCTCATCAGTGTTCTCTACGTTGAATACAGAGCTCGTAAAGAGAAAGAAGGCAAAAGCTTCAAAAACCATGTTATTCAGGTTAATTATCTAACTTTTACTGTAATAATCCATTAGTTCAAGTAATTAAACTTTTCAGTTTTCACTAATCTTAAAAACCAATTTTTTTTTTTTTATATAACAGTGGTTCGAAGTACTAGATGGATTACTTGGGTCATACTGGAAAGCATTAGGACTAGCATTTAATTGCACTTTCCTCTTGTTTGGATCTGTAATCCAACTCATTGCTTGTGCCAGGTCTTTTAATCACTCTTTCTCTTTAATCACTCTCTTGTTTTTTTGATTAGACAAATTATTAATGGATAATTAAAAAATGATTGGTTGGTTGCAGTAACATTTACTACATCAACGATCACTTGGACAAGAGAACATGGACTTACATATTTGGCGCGTGTTGTGCAACCACTGTGTTTATACCTTCTTTTCATAATTACCGAATTTGGTCATTCCTTGGTTTGGGTATGACCACTTACACTGCCTGGTACTTAGCCATTGCCTCCATTATCCACGGCCAGGTATAATAATACTCATTCCGTTGCATTAAAAAGTTACGTTTACGCGAATTTTGCGAAGAAAATATAGAACATTGATTTTTAGACATGTATTAATATTATTTAGAAAGGGAGAGTATGTTTTCTATCAGGAAATAATACAGTAAGTTTAGTTTTAAGTAACTAATAGTGAAAAAATAGAAAATGTTAAGGAAATTTTGCATAGTAAAATAAAAGAAAAGAGTATATTTTTGTTATGAAGATAATAATAATAGATGACTACACTGTCGTTTTCGTATATTTATGCTTTGCAATGAGGTGACAGTATATGCCTTATATATAAAATTCGTATTTTCGCTTTTAAGATCGAGGAAAAGAAATGAATTATTCTGTGTATCTGAACCAAAATATGTATATTTTTTTTAAAGAACTTTTCATTAAAAAATTTAGATGTATTATTCGACTAATATTCTCTTAAATGGAATTTATCTTTTAATTAGCACTATTTAAGATTTTGTTATTGTTCAATTTTGGTATTTTTAGACGGAAGGTGTAAAACACTCAGGTCCAACAAAGCTAGTGCTTTATTTTACTGGAGCCACCAATATCTTATACACCTTTGGTGGTCACGCGGTTACTGTGTAAGTTTTCTCTTATCTATTTATTTTTCATTTCTTAATGATTACTATTATAATCTACTCTAATTGTTATTTCTATAAAAATATCATTAAATTCTGTCAGGCATTGTTGAATACCTATTTAAGTTAAAGCTAAATAGCAGAAAAAGTATAATGATAAATTAATTGGTGGCTATATTATTAAATTTTATGGGTGCTGTATCGTTTCTTCGCCGCTTCTATTGCAGCTTTTGCCGGCAAATAAGGTGTTACTATTATTACAGTCATGATGATTATCATTATTATTTTTCTATCCTTAAAAAATATATTTTCAATCTTTAAAAAAATTAATTATTCATATCCTCATAAAGAATAACAAACACTATTGCTACCAAAGCACTACAACTAGAGTACTAGTTGTAACGCCTTTTGTGAAATGTCGTATAAACCCTTCGATGTCTTTATGATCTTTGTGGTATTTACAGAATCTTTACTATTTGATTATGAATATTTTTAACGGTAAAATTTGAATTTTGCAGTGAAATCATGCATGCGATGTGGAAACCGCAGAAGTTTAAGTACATTTACTTGATGGCTACGTTATACGTTTTCACTCTTACAATTCCGTCAGCTTCAGCCGTTTACTGGGCCTTCGGAGACGCACTTCTAGACCATTCCAACGCTTTCGCTCTCCTCCCTAAGAACGCATGGCGTGACGCAGCCGTTATCCTCATGCTCATTCACCAAGTAATTATAAATCCTTCACATTGTTGCATCCTCATTTAGTAAATTTCGGTTTTGAGGTTAATGAACTTAATAATGCTTAATGTGTTTGCGCAGTTTATAACGTTCGGATTCGCGTGTACGCCATTGTATTTCGTGTGGGAGAAAGTGATTGGGATGCATGACACAAAGAGCATTTGCTTGAGGGCTTTGGCTAGATTGCCTGTGGTTATACCGATATGGTTCCTAGCTATCATTTTCCCGTTTTTCGGTCCTATCAATTCTGCGGTTGGTGCTCTTCTGGTTAGCTTCACCGTCTATATCATCCCCGCACTCGCTCACATGCTCACTTACCGATCTGCCTCCGCTCGTCAGGTACACACTTTTTCTACTAAGTCCACTCTTAATCTTATTAAAACTCATTAAAAACTAATCCGATTGTTTATTTGCGTTTGCATTTCAAGAACGTTAATAAACGTTAACGCAAAGAAACAATCGTGGCTTGATTAGTTTACAATGCTTAAGAGTTGACTATGATTACAATACAAACGTTACCAATCATACTTGAGAGTTTTTTGAAAACGGTCGGTGGAAGAATATTATAAACTGTAGTTTGGGTAGGATTGTAAATAAGTATTGAGATTGAAGGGTAAAAAGGTCATTTTAAAAAGTTGATGGGGTTGAGAGTTCCGTATCTTACGGAAGATAGGATCACCCACATTCCTTACTGGAGTCCCCTCCAAATATTTATTATTGAGTTGGTTTCAGCTCATTTTTATATATTTTACTAAAAAAACTCTAAATCCGAACTCTTAATTTCTGGTTAGGTAAGTATTAGTAATTGACCAAGAATTCTTTCTTTTTTTTCCCTCTTTCAAACATGTGTATATTATAATAATTAACATTAGAGAAAAATTAGTTAGAAAAAGGGATAATTTGGGAGGAAAATAGGGGAAATGAATAGGTAAGAGTCATAATCAAGAAATGAAAAGTAGCTGTACAATAGTGACTCAGTGCCTAACATGTTATCTAAAAGTATAGAGTGTGAGTGTGCCAAATCACAATCATATCTCTCTCTATCTCAATGGGTCAAACAAAGCTTTGGATTTTGTCCATTACTATACGACAATAACCACAAACACACACACTGTCTCTTCTTGAATGGTTCTTGATATTTTTTTTTATTTTTTTCTTGTAGAATGCGGCGGAGAAGCCACCGTTCTTCATGCCGAGCTGGACGGCGATGTACGTGTTGAACGCTTTCGTGGTGGTTTGGGTACTAATAGTCGGGTTCGGTTTCGGTGGATGGGCTAGTGTAACCAACTTTGTTCGTCAAGTCGACACTTTTGGTCTCTTTGCTAAGTGTTACCAATGTAAACCAGCAGTTCCAGCTGCGGCGGCGCATGCTCCGGTCTCCACCTTACACCACCGTCTTTGAGAGATCTAGCCAGGGTCGTCTAATGCTTTTGTGGAGTTATTTATAAATTATTTGTTCTTATTTTGTGTTTTGTGTTCGTATACGTGAGGAAGTAAAAGTCACGAAAATAGTGTACTTTTTACACATCTCTTTGAATGCGTGCTAAGCTCTTAATTTTTTGTTTTAACGTTTGGGGTTTTGTATTTTTGTTTTCACTCCTTAGCTTTTTTTTCTTCTTCTTATTGAATAGTCGATAATATTGTAGTGTGTGATTTCTTAATTTGGTATTGTTAAAAACAATAGGCTATAAAAGAAATGTATCATCTTCTCTTTTTTTTACTTGGCTTTAGTACCACACAAGGCATTCCGTAATATATAACTTTTTCTTATTACATACTAAAAAAGTTAATATTTGTTTTTCTCGACTCTAAATTTAATCAATTAATGGGGTTGTTTGAACAAACATATTTTTTGTTTGTTTTTATATTGTTTTATGCTAATTTACAGAATATATATATTTTATTAAAATGTGTCTAGTATTTTCTTTGAATAAATAGAGGACTCACATCTAGGCCTGGGTCGGATCCGGATATCCGGAAAATTCAGGATATCCGGATCCGGATCCGGATCCACCGGATCCGTAGTTTTATTATCCGGATCCGGATCCGAGGACCCCGGATATCCGGGTTATGTATATCCGTGAAAAAATCGGATATCCGGCGGATATCCGGATCCGGGTTATAACAAAATTTTAAATACCTAATTTTCACACAAAATATGATAATCCGAACACAAGACAACATTTAAACATTGTTTAATACATCAACATAGATAGATAAGTTTGATTTAGTAGCAAAAGATCCAAAAGATTCAAGCAATGTTCTTGAGGTATATATATCATTAACCTTCATATTCTTTCCTCGTAATCTGAAACAGATTATATCATAAAACATGAGTTCTAATCAATAAGACTTCCACAAGCTGACTTAAGAGGTAACACAAACATGAAACCAAAACAGTCTCTTACGCTTTTAATATATAAACACTATCAACAAATGATGCAAGGGATTGTGATTGAATTTCATTTACCTTATAATATTTAACACACCCCATTCAACTCTTTGATCATGGTTGCATACTCGAAGGTGTGACTTCTGTAAAATATCAAAATTATTAGTCCTTGAAACGCTAGAAAAATTCATAGCCCACAAAATATAAAACAGAGCGCAAATACCTTCTTCAATATTCTCCAGTTCGGCAATCAATTCTTCTGCGTTCAAATCTTCATCATCGCCACGATACCAATCTTGAGTGCATATAAGAGCTTCAACGGTTCTTGGTGTCAAAGAACTACGGAAACGATCTAGTACCCGACCACCTGCACTAAACGCAGATTCTGATGCAACAGTTGACACAGGTATAGCCAACAAGTCTCTTGCCATTAGTGATAAAACCTTATACTTGGAACCTGTTGTCTTCCACCAATATAAAATGTTAAAGTTTGGATTCTTTCGGTCCTCACGAATATCATCCGTGTAACACTCTAGCTCTGATTTTACAGCTTCAGAATCTTCGCTTCCCTCAGCATCATCAAACATGTCATCCATCATTGAATGTCTCTTCTCTTTGCCCTTAGAATTTGACACTGAACTTCCTTTCTCTTGGGGAGATATTGAATCCTGTTGTGATTGCAAAGATGTATAGTATTCCAATAACTTCTCCAAAGTTTTTGTAATCTTTTCAATCAAACAATTAGCCTCGGATGTCTGATAAGTTCCTTGAATCATCCACTTCACCCATCTCATTTTGTATCGAGGATCAAGAACAGCAGCAACATAGATCATAATGTTTGTGTTATCAAAGTTTCCCCAATACTTATAAAACTTGAGTTTCATCTTCTGAGCCATGGCTTTCTTGTGTTCATCTCCCATTGTGTCCATCTTCATTATCATCCAACCGACTCCAAATATCTCTTTCATATATGTATTCCCAGTAACATATTTAGACCCAGAGATATTGACAGTAGCATCATAAAAATACTGTAAGATAGGAGATAATGCACTAGCATAAGACCAATCACTTTCACTTGGAACGGCTTCACAGATTCTGGTAAGTTCTGAGACATACTTTTCATCTTCTAGCTCAAGCATATCAAATCCTTTCTTTAGAGCCACAGCAGATTGTAACATCAAAAAGGTTGAGTTCCATCTTGTTTCAACATCTAAGCAAAGACCAGCCTTTGATTCAACCTTTTGATGCTCTAAACACTCTTTAAATCTTTTCAGTCTACTAGGAGATGATCGAACATACCTAACAGCTGATCGAATTCTTAACACCGCACCATGCACCTCCTGAAGACCGTCTCTCACAATCAAACCTAAAATGTGGGCACCACATCGCATATGAAGAAATTCTCCATTAAAGATAGTTGTTCCCCATGAAGTCAACTTTTTTTTCAAGTACTTTAATGCAAGATCGTTAGAACTTGCATTGTCTACTGTGATAGTGAACACCTTACTGATTCCCCAAAAAACCAAACACTTTTCAACCATTTTACCAATTGTTTCACCAGCATGATTCTCAACAATGCAGAAATTGATGATTCTTTTGTGGAGCTTCCAAGTCTCATCAATGTAGTGAGCGGTGAGGCACATGTAGCTCATATTTTGTATAGATGTCCAGCAATCCGTAGTCAGAGAAATACTACCTTTATAGTTCCTGAAAAACTTTCTCAATTTGCCCCTTTCATCCTCAAAAATCACCAAACAATCTTTAGCCACTGTTTTACGAGAAGGCATTTCAAAACGAGGTTGAGCAATGCTCATGAATCGTCTAAATCCCTTGTGCTCAACAAATCTAAAAGGCAACTCATCCATAATAATCATTTCTACTAATGCCTTACGAGTCCCAGATTGACTAAAAGCCAAGAAAGATGCCACTTTACTCCCTGTACTCCCATCTATTTCATTCTGATGATATAAAGTTGTCTGCTTCATCTTTTTCCCATCCGTTTCACCATCAACTACTTCTATACGTATCATTTTGCATGTCTTCTGGTGTTTTAACATTGCACTAGTTGTGGGACCATCCTTAGTCTTACACGTAATCAATTGAGAACAATGGAGACACCTAGCCTTATTAAGAACTTCAGACGACTTTATAAAATTCGTCCATACTTGAGACTTTGTTGTTACCTGTGAACTTGTGGAAGACTCAGTCTCTTGAGTTTTTTCATGTTTAGAGCTTCCATCCGTAGTACCACAATTGGTTGTGGAATTTGTAGTACTGTCTTTAGATTCCATCTACATAGAGAAAACAAACCAATTATAAACATAGTTTAGTTCCGATGAGACAGAACAAACCAGAAATCATGCAAATTGACATATTCTTAAACCAGAATAAACCAGAAGCAATGAAATGTTTTAGGAATCTAACCATATTCCTTCACATGGTTCATAACAATATTATATTTTATCAGTCAAATCATATATAAAACAAAAGATGGAATATCGAAAGTGAAGCCAAAAGAGAAGGTGTTAATCCAATCTTTCTATCTCTCGTTCTTTACAAGAATGAATGTATTTGATAAATCTAAAGTATTTGCTTACACTGTTCTTAAAATAATGAAAAATTTTCTAAATAACAAGCAAAGATTCTATTTTGCTACAGATGTTTCCAACGAGAAATAAGTAAATGCATAAGAGGAATACAAGCGGATCAATGGAGAAATAATGACAAAATTTATCTTACTTTCAAGTAGAGAGGGCACGAGCACGACGACAGAAAAAAACCACTGCCCGATTGGAAGAACAGACTCACTTTTTTATCTAGGGTTTTGAAAACTGTCGGTGAAAAAAAATTGTGAAGTTGAAGAGATAAAATATATTTTGATCAACAAGATGGGCTTTAGTGTTATGTCTTTCAATTGATATTGGGCCTGACTATAAATGTGTTGTTCAGAATAAAATGTAACAATATGTAATATACATTGATTACCCCGGATCTCGGATATCCGGCTCCAATTATTTCTGTTATCCGGATCCGGATCCGGATCCGCCGGATACTAGATTTTACTATCCTTATCCGGATCCGGCTTGTCCGGATATCCTATTTTTCGGAGCGGATCCGAACGGATCCCGGATCGGATCTCGGATCCCGGATAATAATTCCAGCCCTAGTCACATCTATAGATCCCAAAGCCAGAAATCGAATTCTACCAGCTACAAAAACCAAAATGATTTATTTTTTACCATTTTAATAACTATATCTAATAAGAATATTCAATATTATTCGGATTTTAAGATTAGTTTGAATTCTGGTATGAGATTCACTACGTTGATTATCAAACAAAAAAAACTAAAAGTGATTACTTTCAGATAGAAAATTGAATATCTTATATCAAAATTCACGTTAAAACCTGAAAACAAAAAAATAAGTAATAGAAAAAGATAAATACATTTTGAAACTTTACTCTAGTGGTAAAATAAAGGAATGGTGTGTTATAAAAATGGGAACATGGACAAGTTGGACCGACGGAGCTGGGTCATTTCATTGGGCCACATGGGTGTGTGGGAGAGAGGTAGCACGTGGCTTTCTTCGTCTCAGTCACGTGCCATTATTTACTTCTCACTCTTCTTCTACTCTCTCTCTCCCTCTCTCTGAATCAGATTCAGACAGTTGAAAGAATGGATCAGAGGACCGTTCTTGTCTCTCTTATTAAATATGGCATGTGTTCTTACTCAATCGTTACCCTTATCATATGCTCTGGTTTCACATGTACTTTGAAGAAAGAAAGAAATAAAAACTATTATATATATATGTATTATTAACTAATATTCTCGTTTGAATTCAGAGACGATTCTTGTACTTTCAATCTGACTTTTTTGGTTTGTGTATAAAAAAAGATAAAGAGCTTTATAGAAATGTTTCTTTTAATAGCAAATTAATAATAGTTTTTGAGAAAAAAAAAAAGAGATTTAAATGTGAATGTGATCGTGAAGTAACGCTGGTCTAGTGGGTCAAATAGTCATAACTATGTGGCGAGAGGTGAATCCATCTTTAATTTGTTCTGATTTTAGGCCATGTGACTGTTTGAGAGAGAAATTATAGTTTATTGTAATTAGTGACTTTTACTAGTGGAATATGGACTATTTGGATACATAAAATCTTGGTTAAGATCACAGATACTATTACAAAGATGGTGCTTTCGAAAGAAAAAATAAATTTTTGCAAGCAAAAAAATTTGATAAAAAACAATGACTCAATCATGTTTTTTCCATAATATGATTCCTTTATATACTATCTTTGTAGAGAAAATGCAATATATAGTAAAATTCTAGCATTTATTTGCGAATGAAATATCGTAAATATAGTCTATCATTTGTCTTTTTATAAATAGCATAAATATCGCATATATATTTAACAATAACATGTTATTTTTTTGATGAATTTTTGCATAGATGCCATCTATAATCAATTTCAAAAATATACTTATAATTCAATTTTTTTAAAAACTACTTTATGTCCAAACATAATCAGAAATATTAGTTACATGTTATTTATTATCACTAAAATTAGATTTCAAAAGCTTTGTCCAACAAAAAATTGGCCGCTTCTTCACCAATTTTTTTTTGTTTTCTTTCTTTCACGTCGACTACCAAACGCAGTTTAAGGCCCAGTCGAGAATACTACAAATATATGGGACAAAAATTGTAACCATCTTTAAATACGAAATAAAACATAGTCTTATTATGTTCACTATCCAGAATACATAGAAGAAATACAGCTTTTTACCATGGCCTAAGGATGAAGTATGAAAAGGAAGTAACCGGGGTTATCCAGTGAAATTCTCTTGCTCTTGCGCTCGCTGGGTTTGATCTTGAGAAGCTATTTGAGGTAAACGAGGCTTAGGGAACAAGAGCTTGAGCCGAAAAGCATCCATCCCATTCAAATAATAGTGGTATAACCGTTTCGCTCTTATGAACCCGAGTCGCCCATATAGAGCTAACGCTCCTTTGTTACTCACTTCCGCCTCCAGAGTTACCTTCAAGCATATGATATTTTCATTAGTTTAGAACGCATAATCACACAAACAATAATCTCATATTGTGACCAGACTTGAATATGAGGAGCTTACAGTTCAAATTCCACTCAAAGAGGTCCTTTTTGCAATCTAGACTTACTACTCAAAATCCCAGTTTAGAGATCACAGATATACAACAGAAAATCACTTGTCAAATATGCAATTACTAAGTGGGACATAGATTTTTTTATTTCAAATTACAATGTCAGTTACATAACAATCAATGCATAAAGAGTATTAAGGAGCCAAGGACTGCATACAAGACTAATAACATATGTATACTAAGTGAGAAATTTAGGAATACGATTAGCTAGACCATGAAATGTAGCCAACCGGGCTCAACCCCGCATAGTGCCTGTTGTTGGCAACAAAAAAAAACAAAAGGAATACAATAAACTACTCCTCTAGTCACAGACTCCATACAAGACTTATAACAATCAGTGATCAAAGGCAATACGCAGACTTGAAATGATTTAATGTAGCTAATATCACCTTCATCTCTGAAATTCTATTCTATTGTGATCAAAGGGAAGTCAAAGTTTGTGGACCTGCAATAGAACCATAACCTTCTCAGAAAATATCTTATCTACAATCCTACTACCAGGTTAAGATATTACTCTACCGCGACCAAATATCTAAAGTTCTAGCGAGAGCAGAATAGATATAGGAGTGAAAAATGCAAAAGCAGCATACCTCTTCACAGCCTGATTCCATCATCACTTTTATCGATCTTGTTACAAGCTCTGTGGCTGTAAAACACACAACAAAACAAACTTAGGAGAGTTATCACTATTCCCACATTCAAATCTGATTCCATAAGAAAGTTAGGGAGCAATAGCTCGAAAGTTACCAAGGCCTTGACCGCGAAATGGTTTGATCACGACTAACATGGCAATGTACCCTCTGTAAGTCTGTCGATGCTCCCCCATCTTACAGACTACGGTTCCTACGCATCTACCTTTATGAAAGGCCTTTTCAGAAAAGAAACAACGGCTACTCATCAATCCATTATGTCATAAATGTGATGAGACACAAATAACGATAATCAAAAGCACGAGTATCAACATACCAGGAAGCAGAGCTGTGGCCAGAGGTAGACGAAATACCGGTAAGTGAATATGGAGTAAGGTTCACTAAGTTCTTGATCGACAAGAGACATAATCAATGGTAAGTGATGCTCGCCTGCATAACTCGTGTACTCAATCTCAGCCTCCTCAAATTCCTCTTTATCTTCCATCCCTTTCTGTATTTCAATGAAACAATTAAGTGTTTTGCTTCTTATTCTTGCAAAGTTAAACAGAGAAGATAAAGCTCAAAATTTGAGAAGAGTGGGAATTGAATCTGGGATTCAGATTGAGCTGCTTGTTTCAAAATTGGAATTTTTTGGTGTTTTCAAATGCAAGCAACGATTACTCAATCAATAGCTGAAGCAGAATCTATAACTGAAGCAGCAGTAAATTCAACGATTTGGGATTTAATAACGAAGAGAGTGTACCAATTTTCTCCGACAATACTTCTACGATTTCGATTAGTAAGAATCCTATGCAGCATAAAAAGGGAAAAAACACATACAGAATTGGTCAGAGAATTATAAAGAGATAAACTCGTAAATTTTCAGAATCCAAGATCAATGGGATGATAATACTTACAACTACCTGTGAAATTCGAAGATCAAAGGTAGCGATTCGGTGATTTCTGAGGAAGCTACCAAGAGAAGAGGAAGAGGAAGAGGAAGAGGAAGAAGGTCGATTACACGTGAGAAGCATGTAGGGTTTTAGAATGGACTTGGGCTCAAATAAGCCCAGTTTAATTAATTTGTAAAATTTAAGCCCAATTATGCAAAAAATAATTTGTCTCATAAAGTACGAGAAGAAGCCTATCCTAAAACGCATTTTCCAGTACCGACCTTATCTTCCTCCTCAACACATTCGAAACAGACGATAAAGCGCAAAAAACACGGCGATGGCGTCGCTTCTTCTCGGAGCTCCTCCGCGAGTCACCGTCGCATTATCTTCTCCACGGTTATCATCATCTCACTCGGAAACTGTCGGTGTCTCTCTCTCTTGCTTCACTCAGCAATTGTCTCTCTCCGCTTCGTCTTCCAGTTCAATTCCACTCGGTAATCTCTCCATTTCACTCGTAATCTCCATCTCTCTCCGTCTTAGTTCGTTAATGGCGTGATTTTTTCCCGGTGGCAGTGTACTGTGGACGAGGTGACCGCAAAACAGCGAAAGGAAAGCGATTCAATCACTCATTCGGGAATGTGAGTATCCAATTTCTCTCTTTCGATTCCGTAAAATTACTTTGCGAATTCAAATTTTTGGTTATGTGGTGTGTGTGTGTGAGCAGGCGAGGCCAAGAAACAAGAATAAGGGAAGAGGACCGGAGAGAGTTCCGGTTCCTCCTGCACCACCGAGGAAGGATAAGTTTGAGAACGACGAGAAGATCAAAATCGACATTGACGAGTCTCTCTTCTCTAATTAGAAACAAAGAGTCTCTTTCTCACTTCTTGTCACTGTAATTTTCATTTGATTATTAGAAGCTTATGATGCTACGACTCTCTTTGTTGTTGTTGTTGTTAAACATCTCCAGATTTCTGTCCTCTCTATGAAAATCTGCTTCTTTCTTCCTCTTATTGATAATATTTCAGTACATGATCTTATGAATTAACGTTTGTGTGATTGAATCTTGATTCGAGTTCTTTATGGGAGAGGTTGATAAAGAAATATGTACACACTGAAAGAAAAAAAGCACATAGAAGAATCTCTACTTGTATACATGAATCAATCATTTGTCTCTGCTTTGGATCTTTAAGCGTGAGAATTTGTGATGTTTCTGCAAACTGTGCAGTGTGTGGAGATGAGTCTGTACATGACGCTTCCTTCTTCAATCTTGATCTTTCGTGTGACTTTGTTCCACAGATGTATCATGTAACTCCCTTTGCTCATGTTTTGTACTGTCTTCTCTACCCATTTTGCTTCTGTTGTGGTTGCAGGTTTCTTGAAAAGCCTTGGGATCTTAAGCCAATTCACTGGATAAAAAGCGTTTGGCGGAAAGATTGTGAGATTGTATTCAGGTTTGTTTCCTAATCGTTTGATAACTCTAGAGGCTAGGTAAGGGCTGTTGTATCCCCATCTGTTCCCGTCGAAAGTTGTTGAATACTCGTGCAAGAATTCACGCATAAGCGGATGGTAGATGTCAAAGACCATCACTGCGTTGTTTAGTCTTGTCCATCTCTTGGTTTCTGGATCTATACTCTGTGCCCCAATTGCGTTTCTCAGTCCTGTTACATGGTTAAGGAAGATGATGTCTGTGTCTAGATAGACTCCTCCGTATTTGTAGAGCACCGCGAGTCTTGTTAGATCAGAGAGATGCATGAACAAGGGGATAGAACCGGGATCCATCTTACCACTCTTTAACCTTTTCAACCAAGCTTCTGCAGGAGTATTCTTGACTAGGAATGGGATATCGGGAGTTACAGCAACGAGGTTGAAACCACGATCAAGCAATGGCTTAAGGATGGTGTATCCTCTTGGGGAGTCTAAGGAGTTTGACAAAATCGCCAAGCAAGCACCAGGATTGGTGGTGAAAAGAGTATCAACAGCTAATAGCTCCCTTGGTCCTAAAGATTTTGCCGGAGAAAGCCAAACCATAAAGAACTGAGCTGAGCAGTTTTTGTTATACAACTCCAGAACCTTTCCATGGAATCTCTTGCTCTTGCTCGTCGAATTTAGTATCTCCAGCTCAGGTAGCTTTCTTCTAAACCATTTAATTCTCTCGCTCTTGCTTGCCTTCGGAGGAGGTACCAACTCCTCTTTTTCTTCGTGATCTGATTCGACAACGGAGACACTGCAACTACTACTCATGGGGCCATTGGTTCTGGGAAGAGGCACGTTTGGTTTGAACGGTGGCTTATTGTCAGAGACAGTAGATGTTGGGGACTCCATGTAGAGGAGATAAAACAAAGCACAAACCGTAAAGATTGCGAATATCAGTAACTTCCTTGCTCGCATCTTAACCCTGTTGCTCTGTATCCTTCTTAATGTTTCGTTAGGCAAAATATAAAGTTTTTTCATTGCAGGCATATCTTAGGTCGTCTATATATATACACTGTAAAGTATATGGTGATCAGTTCCTAATTCTAGATGGAGTAAGATTGTATTTGTGATTGCCACTCTTGAAAATTTCAAATCTCGTTTTGGTTTTGGACAAATCTGATTGTCCTAATAGAAACTGGAGTTGAAGTTGGAGTTGCCTTAGGTTACAAGTAATTTGATTGCAAGGAAGTGAGATTTTCAACCAAATAGCTGATGCCTTTTTGTACAATTGGTTTTTCGGATTTTCGGAAATTACCTTTTTAGTGACTCCAAAATTTCCAATTATTAATGCTCTCTCTCATATGAAACAGAAATATCAAATTCCTGATTCTCTACTATTTTTATTTATTTTACACTAATTATAATGGGAAAAAAGGAGTGGATATTTCCTTTTTTTTCATATGTAAAATATTTTCTCAAATCTGTTTCTATATAAGATATATATATATATATATATATATTTTTTTTGGTTATATTTATTTAAGATTTTTATATAAGACTTGTTTTGTTGGTAAACCTACGTTGCAAGGGAGAAGAGAAATCTGCAGCCTCCTCTTTACTTTTTTTGTTAGGTTTCTTTTCACCGCTCATGTATTCCGACGATGACATGCTCGATATGGAAACGGGGGAGGATGATTATTACAGCGACGGGAACGGTGGTTTTGATGATGAAGAAGATTACGGGTTCGTTGAAGAAGTTCAAGATTCCGATTTGATCGCCTCGCATAGCTCTAAGCTAAATTATGTTGTTCTCAAGGAAGACGACATTCGAAAACATCAGAATGATGATATCAGACGAGTTTCCACTGTCCTCTCTGTAACTGAGGTCGAAGCGATTGTTTTGCTTCTTCACTATCACTGGATTGTTAGTAAAATTGATGATGAATGGTTTGCAGATGAGGAGAGAGTTCGTAGAACCGTTGGTATACTGAAGAAACCTGTTGTTGTTACAAAACCTAATGGTTGTGGAGGAGAAGTTACATGTGGGATTTGCTTTGATTCGTTTTGTCCTAAGGTTATTGTATCGGTTTCTTGTGGTCATCCTTTCTGCTCTGGTTGCTGGAATGGTTATATCAGGACAAGTATCAATGATGGTCCAGGATGCTTGATGCTTAAATGTCCTGAGCCTTCTTGTTCTGCTGCTGTTGGTTTAGATATGGTAGAAAAACTGGTTTCTGAGGAAAGCAAGAAGAAGTTTTACAAGTATTTCCTTAGGTCTTATGTTGAAGGTAACAAGAAGATGAAGTGGTGTCCTGCAGCGGGATGCGAGCACGCCGTTGATTTTGCTGCAGGGAGTGCTTATGATGTTTCTTGCTTGTGTTCGCATAGATTTTGCTGGAATTGCACTGAAGAGGTTCACCGTCCTGTGGATTGTGCCACGGTTGCAAAATGGATTCTTAAGAATAGCTCTGAGGCTGAAAATACGAATTGGCTACTTGCCAATACAAAGCCTTGTCCGAGGTGTCATCTGGCGATTGAAAAGAATCAGGGCTGCATGCACATGACATGCAGATCACCTTGTTCTCATGAATTTTGTTGGCTTTGCCTTAAGGAATGGAAAAGTCACGGGAAAAGCACTGGTGGTTATTATGCCTGCAACCGGTATGAGAAGGAGAAGCAAGAAGAAAAGTTTAAAGAGGCTGACAGGATGCGAAAGATGGCTAAAATGCATCTACAAAGATACACTCATTATTATGAACGCTGGTTAAGCAATCACTCGGCGAGGCAAAAAGCTATGGCGGATCTGCAGAAATTTCAATCTGAAGGCCTTAAGAAGCTTAGTGAGATACTTTGCACATCAGAAACTCAGCTCAAGTTTATTTCAGACGCGTGGCTTGAGATCATTGAATGCAAACGGGTACTGGAATGGACATTTGCATATGGTTACTATCTAGCTGATGAAAGTAAGAAAATGTTTTTCGAGTATCTGCAAGGGGAGGCTGAGTCAGGTTTGGAGCGGCTCCACGGCTGCGCAGAGAAAGAGTTAGAGGTGTTTTGCGACGCTAAAGGCCCTTTAGAAGATTTCAAAATTTTCCAGACAAAATTAACCGATTTGACAGTCATAACCAAAACCTACTTTGCAAATCTGGTGAAAGCTTTGGAGAATGGTCTTAAGGAATGTTGAGTCCAGACATGAGCAACTGAGATCTCTCTCAGGTCAAGAGCAAATGTTTACTAGCATCGTTACATTAATTTCTTGTAATATTAATTCCAAAACACCTCAATAAAGTTTAAAATCTCTTTTTAACAAAAGATTTACTATGTTGGTTATGTTTGTAGTGTTATATTTATGCTTTCAAGAACATACACATGGTATATGGACATAAAGAACATGGCTTTTGGTGTGGAGCCTTGAGCTTGAGCTTCTGATACGTGTGTCACAAGGCAGCGTGTTAACATTTAGACAAATGACGAAAGTAAGAACACAAACCTAGAAAATCAGAATTAGAGTTAAACACTTTAGACACAGATTTGATTGCCTTTAATTCATCTTTCAATTCCTTTGCAAACAACACAGTGCTCTGAAATTATGCTCTCTATAACACTGCCCTTACCGATCTTAAGTTTCCCAGTGATCTTATTCCACAAATGCAGCCCGTAACCTTCTTTGTTCAGCTTGACCAGATCGGCTTTGAGTAATGTCGAATCATTTCTGCTCCTCGGTGTCTGAAACAGTCTTTGAATGTCTATCCAATTGAATGGGTAGAATGCTGTTGGAGGCAACACTGTGAAGTTATTCCCAATTGTTTCTTGTGATCTCTTCACTACTCTGGTTACCAAGTAAGGACCATTGTGTCCCCATTTGTTCCCATCAAAAGTCGAAGCAAACTCCTTGATGAAACTGTAAACAAGCGGATGGTCTTTCTCGAAGATCAGAACCGCGTTGTTCAATCGTGTCCAGTTCTTTGAATCTCCTTCCACTACTGTTTGTGCTCCTATCGAATTCTTTAACCCTTTAAAGCTTCTAGTGACGATGAAATCGGTATCGAGGTAAACACCTCCGTACTTGTATAGAATCGCTAGTCTTGCAAGATTTGAAAGATTCTGAGACAATGGTATCCTTCCTGGATCTCTTTTGCAGCTTTTCATTTCTTGAAACCAAGTTTTGGCCGGTGTGTTTTCAAGAAGCAATGAAATGTCTGGTGTGGCTGCGAAAACCTTGTAACCGCGATCAAGTAGCGGTTTTAAGATGTTATCTCCTTGTTGAGAATCCATAGATCCTGATACAATCATCAAGCATCCTTGAGGATGAGATTTAAAGACGCTTTCTACAGCTACAAGTTCTCGCTTTCCGAAAAAATCTGCTGGTGAAAACCATGTCATGAAGAATCTAACCTCACATTTGTCGTCTAGAGACTCAAGAACTCTCTTGTGAAACTGCTCTGAAATGTTAGTTGACTTGAAAACCTCGAATTCGGTTAGATGAGATCGAAGCCAAGCGATTCTGTCTCTGCTTGTAGTGTTCTTTAGAGGAGCCAATGACTTTCTCTCCATTGTGTTAATTTGTATTACCTCAGAGGATGGTGAAGCCCAAAAAAAAGTTGATTCTAGAGACACGTTTGAGAGGATTGTTCCCGCGACAACGAGCAAGATTATGACCGCGAAAATGGCGGTAGAGAACAACGGAGAATTCGTGTGCTTGAGTTGGCGAAAATCAAGTGTTTCCCAAGGACTCTTCTTTTCATTATCCTTCTCCATTGTTTTCAGAATGTTCTTGAACAGAGAGGGAAAGTCAAAAGCTCACATGGAGTCTAAAGATAATGAAGGTGATAGTTGATAAGAAAGGTATATTAAAATGTGTTCAAATGTGTTTTGGTAAGAGGAAATTAATGTTGAGGGAGACTTAAAGAATATGATTGAATTCATCTTCTTCATTTTCTTGGTATAGTTTTGGTATTATGGTATTTTAAGGTTCTTCATGATTTGTTGGCTTTAAACAAAACTTGTAAAACTAAACAAATTACATTTTTATAAATATTGTTAGGTCAATCGTACGTGGGAGTTTGGTTGTCATACAGATAACATATGATTAGACTTGTGGAATGAAAATGGTGAAGATGTGCATACCACTAACTTGTAGGAGTACCATGTTTTTGTTCTTGTGGAAGACTCGAAGACTCAAAATTAAAATAAATATCTTGAAGTATTATACCTTTTTTTTTTTTTTTTTTTTTTACGGTGTGTATAAAGTTATTCATCAACACTAACTTGTTCATTCCTAGTTACACTAAGGGTGTATTTTAATCTAACATTTTTAGTGATTTTATATGATTTTATATTATTAGATTATGGATTTAAAATTTTTTATTAAAATCCAGTGTTATTGAACTCGTGATTTGAAAAAATACCTTCAAATCCACTGTTATTGGAAACATCCGCCGGATTTGTTTTTACAGATTTCAAGGGATTTAAGAGAGAATTGAGATAATTTCTTTGTTACAAAGAGCCAAATCTCATGGTTTTAGGTTGAATTGTAGAGAATTTATATTAAACGTCCTAAAATCATACAAAATCAGTAAAATCATCTAAAATCTCATTAAAACTCAAATCACTTTAAATATTAGATTGAATACACCCTACTAATTCAATCAATGACTTGAAATCAATTCCATCAGTCTTATAATCTCCAAAATTTTAAATTCTGATAGAGTTTAGGTGTATGAATTTTAAAATCTTTATCTGTGCGTTGCGCAGGACAGGAATAACAGAAAAATAACATTCTAGGATATATGCCATGATATGTTAAATATTTTTTAGTTTAAGATCTTCGAGCAAAATCTTTGGGATATGCAAACCAGATCTTTGAAACCAAAACTTAGAGCCTTAACCTCGTAAATTTACGTATATAAGATGCATTTTTTCTTCATTTTGAAATAACCAATTCTTTTTTATTATACTTCAACTTTTTGTTCACTATCACTATTATCCTCTTTTCCAATACCCTCATCTAGTATCATTAATTACAGCAAATGTTTTTAAATATTTATATTTTTCATTAGTATTCTTTTTGAAGAAAACCTATAAAATTAAGGAGAATTAGAATAAAACTATGGTGCAAATGGTGGTGAGCGGGAGGAATTAGAGGAAAACAAATAAATAAGAAAAATGGAGTGGAATAAACATTTTTTCCACCAGGGTATTCCTATCATGTTTTGCAGATTAACACTTCTAGAAGAATAAAGCTTATTTTCCTCTATTTTAGTGAGGCCCAATAAAATTTAGAGAAAATATTTTTATCCTAAATTGTAGATTTTTAGAGTAAATATATGAAAAAGTCAAATCCTCTCATAATTGCTCTCACAAACCCATAAAATTTGATTTTTTTAGTAACCCTTCGCTATCGAAATCTTTGATTAGAGATGTTAAACCTATAGGTTAAAACATAAATTTGTTACATCAAAAATTAAAGAATAAACATATAATTAAAAGACATAAAGAACACTAATAGGAAAAAGAGACCAAGATCAAATAACAACAGAGAACCCATCAAAAAACGCAGAAACATTGGAACAACTATAATAGTGCTGTTCGTTTCGTAGACCCAGGTACTTGCGGCTGCGGCTATTTTTAAAATGAAAGCTTGTTCGTTTTATTGACGCAGGTTGCTGCGTCCGAACGCTGCGGCAAAACGCTGCGTTTAGCGTCAATAAAATTGAAACGCTGATAAAATCAGCGTTGCGGTCAAAAAATCTGCGTTCAGAAATATAATTTACACTTTTGCCCTTAAAATATTTCATTATTTACAAAAAAACCTACCCAAAGACGCAGCCTCTCTCTTCTCCGACGCAGATCTCGGCCTCTCTCTTCTCCATAGACGCATACGTCGAGCTCTCTCTTCTCCATATACGCAGACACGAGCTCTCTCTTCTCCGACGCAGACACGAGCTCTCTCTTCTCCGACGCAGCCACGACCTCTCTCTTCTCCGCCGCATACCTCGAGCTTCGGCCAAAACCATCCCTTCCTTTTCTCGTCGTTGTTCTCCTCCCATTTGGGTTTCAAGCATCGTTGAGGTAAACTTATTTTGAGAATGGGTTTTGGATCCAAGATCCAAGAGAATGGTTTACTGATGCTTTAGTTCGTAATTAAGACAAGAAGAAGCTGATAGTGATAGTAACTAGTCTTTTTTTGCAGGTGTTAAACTTGTGGACCAAAGAGATTCTGATCAACCATTTTAAGATGACAAAAGATGTAAGTTTGATGTGTTTCTGTCTTTATAAGCTTGATGTGTTTCTGTCTTTATAAGCTCGATGTGTTTCTGAGTTTATACTTGATGTGTTTTTGAGTTTGAATTGTATGAGTTTATTTCTCGTTTTTAGAATTGGCTTCCTGAGGAAACTAGGTTCTTTTTTCAACTTTATGCGGATGAGAGAAGAAAAGGAAATAGAACAAGTACATCAATGAATCAAACAGGAAAAAATAACATCATGGAGGCGTTTGAAGAGAGGTTTAAGAGAGGATATCCCAATTGGAAGATTTAAAAAAACAAGTACGACAACTGTAAGAAAAAATACACCAAGTATAAGAAGTTGACTCACAATAGGACATGGCTTGGGTTTGATAAGATGGGAAGGATTGAGATGTCAGATGATTGGTGGAATGAACGCGAAAAGGTTACTTTTTACTTTTTATCTTACTTTGTCAATAGACAAGTTTAGCTTACTACTGCTGCTACTGACTTACTCTTTCTTTTTGTTATGTAGGAATGTCCTGGGCTTAGAAAATCCGCATGCAAAGAGGTTGCTAATATGGATCTGTTTGAAGAGGAATTTCATGGTGTAGTAGTAACTGGAGCTGAAGATGGAGCGCTCAACATGGAGAAGCAAGTTTGAATTCTAGAGTTGGTGGAGATGATGGTGATGAAGCTGATTCTGTTGATATTCCAGCATCAGAGACTCAAGCACTGGCGACAGAAACTCAGCCACAAGCTCAGACAGAAACTCAGCCACAAACTCAGAAACAAACTCAAGCTGGACGTTCAAGAGCAAAAATAAAGCGTAAAGAGAAAGATGTGGCTGTAGAAGCTTGTGTAAAATGGACTGAAGCTCTTGAGACGAAGAATAGGATAGCGGAACAGATGTTGGAGCGTGCACATGCCTCTAGTGTTGAGAATGTAATAGAGACGCTGAATGCATTGCCTGGAGTGAGAAAGTGGTCTCTATTTCATGAAGCAGCAATTGAACTTCTTATAGATAGTGAAGGGAACCGAAAGGGCTTTATAGCGTTTGAGTCAGCTGAAGATAAGATTAAGTTTCTAGAGCTTAGGACCAGAATAAAATGTGATGATTGACTAGTTTGTGAGTTTGAGTTAGTTGGAGTCTAAACGTGATGATTTATGGTTTTGTAGATGGTTGAAAGATGGATATTGGAAGACGAGGATGGTGATTATGATGATGAACTTGGTTTGTTTGATGTGGTTACTACTGAGAGATTGAGTCATAGAATAGATCGAGGAGCAGGATGGCGTCATGTTCAACAACTTATGTATGAATCAGATCAGCAATGTTATGACATTCTTCGAATGAATCAAAGAGCTTTTGAAGTTTTGTGTAAGATGCTAATTGAGCGATATGGATTACAAGAGTCTCACAATGTCTACATTGAGGAATCTGTTGTGGTGTTTCTTGAGGTGGTTGGTCAGGATAAGACTATGCGGGATATAGGTGAAAGATATCAACGGTCATTGGATACGGTAAAAAGGAAGCTTGATGATGTCTTGAGTGCTCTTCTCAAGTTTGCAGAGGATACACTAAAACCACAAGAAGGCGAGTTTGAAAGAGTAAATTCTGTTTTGAGGAATGATGATCGATATTGGCCTTATTTCAAAGATTGTATTGGAGCACTTGATGGAACTCATGTCCCGGTTCGCCCTCCAAGTCAAAATGCAGAAGCATATAAAGGCAGAAAGCAAGATCCTACAATGAATGTTCTTGCTATATGTAACTTTGATATGAAGTTCATATATGCATATCTCGGTGTACCTGGTAGAGCACATGATACAAAGGTCTTGACTCATTGTGCGAGGAATGAGGCTTCTTTCCCACATCCTCCTCCTGGTAAGTATTATCTAGTTGACTCCGGATATCTGACCAGGACAGGGTATCTTGGTCTGCATCGTAGTATGCGATATCATCTTGGTCAATTTTCTAGAGGAGGACCACCAGTTAGTGCACGAGAGTTGTTTAACTGAAAGCATTCAGGTCTGCGATCAGTGATTGAGAGGACATTTGGAGTATGGAAAGAAAAATGGAGGATTTTGGATCGTAAGCATCCAAAGTATGGTCTGGTCAAATGGATTAAGCTAGTAACAGCGACGATGGCACTACACAACTTCATACGTGATTCACATCGGGAAGATCATGATTTTGTACAATGGCAAAGTGATGATGATGGAGAAGGAGAAGGAGAAGAAGCTGATAGTGATGGTGATGAAGAAGAAGGAGAAGAAGGTGATAATGACGGTGGTGGTGGTGGACATATTGTTTATGAGCCGACCGGTGATAGAGCGATGGAAGTTTTGCGTAAAAACATCACAAATGAATATGGTAGAGGCCGTTTACCGTATTAAATATTTTAATGACTTAGTTTTTCTGTGCTTATAACTTTGATATATTATTTCTGTTTTATTTATTTAAGACTTGATGTATTTATTTTTATTTATTTCTTTGTTTATTTAGCTTTTGTTTTGTGATAAATATTTTGTGGCTAAAAATATTTCTTTGTTAAATATTTCTTTGTTTGTTTATATATTTGCCTAAAAATTTATTACCAATTAAATACAAATTTATAAAAATATAAAAATAAATGAATCAAATGAAAAATAGCCGCATCGTCTGCCAAACGAACAACAAATCTGCATCCAACGTCAGCATCCAGCATCAGCGTCAGTGTCAGCATCTTCTAAACGAACAACAACTTGCGGCTGTGGCTGCGGCTGCGGCTGCGTCTACGTCTGTGTCTACTAAATGAACAACAATCAAACGAACATGACGCAGACGCAGACGCAGCCGCAGCCGCAAGTACCTGCGTCTACGAAACGAACAGCACTAATATATCAAAAGAAAAGCGACGAAAACTCGTTAAAAAAATAGGTAAGAAACATACGAAGGTAAATTAACAACATCGAACCTAAAAAAAACGTAGCCGTAAAATTATGTTTACAATTGACCAAGAAACTATATATATATATACACCAAAAAGCTAGGGTTTTACTTGTAGGATAGTTGAATAATTAAATTAAGAATATTTTCTTATATGTGAAAGATAATAATGGACCTCACGTAAAAAGGATACAAACCCACTTACGATTAAACCCAAATTGAATCAAGATAATAAAATCGGAAGGGGGTATTTTTGTCAAAAAATTTTGTTGGCAAAAGATATAATTTAGGCATTTTTTTAAAGAAGGTATTCTTGTAATCAGCCATCTTCAAATCAATGAGAAGCTGCCATGTAGGACAATTTACTTCACATATAATAAAATAGATTAAACTTCATTCTTAATTGATTTCAAATCCATTACAAAGACCTTTAAAATCTTTTAATGTTGAATAACACTGGATTTTAATAATAGATTTAAAATCCTTTATTGAATAACACCATATTTTAAAATTTTTAAAACATGATTTACAAATACCATATCCAATTTCACGAGATTTTAAAGTAATACTCCCTCCGTTTCATAAAAGTTGTCATTCTTCAATTTTTTATTTGTCTATCTGCAATTTCAATGTATTAAACCATACAATACATTTATACGTATCCGTAGAGATACAAAACGGATTGTATATGCTTGGAATATTTTGGAGCTGTTTTGGGACCACTTTGGACCACCTGGTCAAGTCACTATCATCTGTGTGGACCACTTCCCACTTGTATGTGAACAAAATTCAAATGGACGCCTAGGATTAAGTCTGATGTATGAATGGCTTAGATCATCTAGCCGTTAGGCCCTTGTGAACGTTGTCTGATGGAACGTCTGTTCCAACGTGTATAAATAAGCTCTCATTGTAATGAATTGAATTCAAGGAGGATTCCTCACTTCTAAAATATGTTCCTCTTATTCTCCGAATATCTTACTCTCTCTTTGATAATTTCGCATAATCTAACATGGTATCAGAGCTTTAAGCTCCAAAACTCTATATTCTTTACATTCTTGTTCAAGTTCATCACCACATTCTGTTTAAATCCACCATCACGTTCTGTTCTGTTCTGTGCAATTCAAGCCTACATTCGAGTCCATTCTGTTCTCAATCTCATCAAAATTCATCTCAAAACCGATCTGTTAGCTGCTGGAAATCTCAATCATGGATAACTCAAGGCCAGTAGCTATTCCGGTTACTCTCAAGGGTATAAACTACCTACTTTGGTCAAGAACGACCAAGACAGCTTTGTGCAGCCGTGGACTTTGGAACCACCTTATTAAGAGCGAAGTTCCGAAGGTGACGGTTGAGAAAGAAGGCAAGAAGGTGGTTCTTGATGGTGACAAAAACCAGTGGTTCCAAGAGGATCAATTGGTACTCGCCATCATTCAAAACTCACTCGAAGCCCCTCTCCTTGAAGCATACTCCTACTGTGAGACGGCCAAGGAGCTTTGGGACACCCTACAAAAGGTGTTTGGCAACACGTCCAACTTGAGCCATGTCTTTGAGGTCAAGAAAGCCCTGTACGAGCTCCATCAAGAGGACATGGACTTTACCCAACATTTTGGGAAGTATAGATCGCTTTGGGCCGAACTCGACATGTTACGGCCAAGCTCTAACGATCCAGAAGTGCTACATGAGCGGCGTGAGCAAGATAAGGTCTTTGGACTACTCATGAACCTCAACTCTCACTACAACGATCTCATCAAACATATACTACGCGCAAACAAGCTGCCGAGTCTTGATGAAGTATGTGCACAAATCCAAAAGGAGGAAGGTTCCCAAGGTTTATTCGGTGGAAGAAAGAACTCATTTCGGCCAACAAAAGTGTGTACAAACCCGAAGACCGAAGAGGATTGGTGTGTGACCATTGCAAGAAGAAAGGTCACTCCAAGGACAAATGTTGGATTTTACATCCACATCTTAAGCCGAACAAGTTCAAGGAGCAAAGGGTAAATGTAGCACATGAATCGATGGAGGAGTTAAAGCCAGTTGGAACCCCAACGAACGGCGAAGGCATTGCAAATGCGGCAGCCGACGAGTTCGTGAGGAAGGCCGATCTAGACGCTCTCATCAAAGCCATTGTCTCCATAAAAGAATCTGATACAAATTTCTATGCTCACAATCCTATAGATACTATTGTTGTAGACTCGGGTGCATCTCACCACATGATTAGTAATTCTAAGCTACTTAACAACATAGAATCGGCTCTAGGAAATGTGATTATTGCGAATGGTACCAAAATCCCAATTAAAGGCGTTGGAAATCTCAAATTGTTTGACAAAGAATCTAGAGCATTTTATATGCCTACCTTTACATCGAATCTATTGTCGGTTAAACGAGCCACCACTGACTTGAGTTGCGTTGCTATTTTTAGTCCTAATGGTGTGACTTTTCAGGATATTGAGACGGATAAGGTGATCGAAAAAGGGGGGGTCAAAGATGACTTGTATGTGCTTGAAGAAAAACCACCCATTCCATCATTATCATGCTCGTTTAGTACTTCGGATATTAGTAGTGATATTTGGCATGCTAGACTAGGTCATCCTCATTCGCATGCATTAAGTTTAATGTTTCCTAGAATTGTTTTCAAAAATGATGAATGTGAAGCTTGCATACTTGGTAAACATTGTAAATCGGTGTTTCCCAAGTCTTCTACGATATATGAAAATTGCTTTGATTTAGTACATTCGGATGTTTGGACCTCACCGTGTGAATCAAGAGATCATCATAAATATTTTGTCACATTCATTGATGAAAAATCGAAGTATACGTGGGTAACACTATTACCATCAAAGGATAGAGTTCTTGAGGCGTTTACAAATTTTCAAATGTATGTGACTAACTATTATCATGCTAAGATTAAAATTTTTCAAAGTGATAATGGCGGTGAATACACAAGCAATGCATTCCAACAACACTTAGCAAAACATGGAATCATTCACCAAACAAGCTGCCCATATACGCCACAACAAAATGGAGTGGCCGAGAGGAAGAATAGACACTTGATGGAAGAGGCACGAGCCATGATGTTTCACAACAATGTCCCAAAGAAATTTTGGAGCGACGCATTGGTATCGGCATGCTACCTCATTAACCGCATTCCTACCAAGATCCTCAACGATATATCTCCATTCGAGGTATTAAACAACACTCAACCATCTCTTAATCACTTACGCGTGTTTGGATGTGTGTGTTTTGTGTTTGTACCAGGAGGACAACGTAATAAGCTTGAAGCCAAAAGCGTGAAGGCGATGTTTATCGGGTACTCCACAACACAAAAAGGATACAAGTGTTACTTTCCGGACACAAGAAAGGTCCTTGTGTCGAGGGATGTGAAGTTTGTGGAGACAAAGGGGTACTATGAAGAAAGAGACTGGGATAACTTGAGGGATCTCTCTCATGCCTCCTCGGACCGCAACACTACCCTTAGACGCATATTAGAGTCACTCGACAACCTGCCTGCCGCATCCTCACATTATGCGGTGGATGCGACTCCGGATGCGGCGGCCGCAAGCCCAGGTGCGGCAGCCTCAGACCCAGGTGCGGTAGCCTCACCAGATGCGGCAGCCTCAACAGATGCGACAGCCTCACCTCCCGATGTGGCAGCCGCAGGCCCAGGTGCGGTAGCCTCTGGCAGTGATGCGGCAGTCTCCAAATCTGACGCAGCGACCTCAGGAGCCATTCCGTCTGTGGTCACCCCTCTTGAACATGAGGGGGGTAGTGGGTTTCCCGAAGCCGAACAATCCGGCACACATGTTCAAGAGGAGCAGCGATCGCAAAGAAGGAATACGCGGCAGTCACAACCACAACCACAACGAAGGAGTACCCGACAAAAGTTTCCCGCATCCAATTGGAAGAATACACGAGTCTACTACAACAGCAATGCGGTAGCTCACCCGATCCAGGCCGTATGCAATCTGGTTCATATTCCCCAAGAGCATGTGATCTTCATGGGCCAACTCGATCAAGAGTATATTCTGGCAAACTATGACGAAGCAAAGGAACACAAAGTATGGAGAAAAGCCGTAGGTGAAGAACGCAACGCTATGGAACTAAACCACACTTGGGATGAAGCCGACTTACCTAAAGGGAAGAAGGCCGTGAGTTCAAAATGGGTTTTCACGATTAAATACCTAAGTAGTGGATAGATAGAGAGGCACAAGGCGAGACTAGTAGCTAGGGGATTCACCCAAAAATATGGAGAAGATTACAAGGATACGTTTGCTCCGGTGGCCAAGCTACACACCGTAAGAATCATCTTATCTCTAGCCGCAAACTTGGAGTGGGATCTATGGCAAATGGATGTCAAGAACGCGTTTCTTCAAGGAGAATTAGAAGATGAAGTGTACATGACTCCTCCACCGGGACTTGAGGATTCAATTGCACCCGGGAAGGTTCTACGACTAAGGAAGGCAATCTATGGATTAAAGCAATCACCGAGAGCTTGGTATCACAAATTGAGCATGACATTGCGAGATAGAGGATTCAAAAGGTCGAAATCGGATCATACGCTATTCACCTTAAACGGCCAAGAAGGTATCGTGGTCATTCTAATCTATGTAGATGATATCATCATCTCCGGGAATGACAAGGAAGGTATCCAAAACACTAAAGCTTATCTTAAATCCGTATTTGAGATTAAAGATCTCGGTGAACTAAAATATTTCCTAGGAATCGAAGTGTGCCGCTCTACGAAGGGACTCTTCGTATCACAAAGGAAATACATTCATGATTTATTAAGTGAAACAGGGAAGTTGGATGCAAAACCAGCCAAAACTCCCCTAGAAGAAGGCTACAAAGTAGAACGAGAGGAGGTGATAGAGGACTGCCCATTTAACGATGTCAAGCAATACCGAAAGTTGGTAGGTAAACTTATATATCTAACAATTACTAGACCCAACTTGTGTTTTGCAGTAAACCAAGTGAGTCAACACATGCAAGCTCCAAAGGTGTACCATTGGAACATGATAGATCGCATCCTAAGGTATCTCAAAGGAACCTTGGGTCATGGCATATGGATGGGCCGTAATGAAAGTTCGGAGATAGTTGGATATTGAGATGCTGATTGGGCCGGTGACCGAAGAGATAGAAGATCTACTACGGGCTATTGTACATTCATAGGAGGAAATCTAGTTACTTGGAAAACCAAGAAGCAAAAGGTGGTAGCATGTTCGAGTGCCGAGGCAGAATATAGAGCCATGAAGAAGCTCACAAATGAACTCACTTGGATCAAGGCTATCCTCAAAGACTTGGACATTGAATCACAAGATCCAATTACAATGCATTGTGACAACCAAGCCGCCATTCACATTGCTTCTAATTCGGTGTTTCATGAACGCACTAAGCACATTGAAGTGGACTGCCATAAGGTGCGTCAAGCTGTAGAACAAGGACTGATCTTGCCGTGTTACACAAGGAGCTCCGACCAACTCGCAGACATATTTACAAAAGCCGCCAGTCTAAAGGTGTGTGAGTTATACTTCCAAAGCTTGGGATTATAGAGATCAAGTAGCCATAGAGTTCATACTCTTTTTCCTTCAGTGTGGTTTTATCCCACGTGGTTTTCCCACTAAGGTTTTAATGAGGTGAATTGCACGGTTTCAAGCTTATCTCTATAAGTTAAGCTTGAGGGGGAGTATTAAACCGTACAATACGTTTATGCATATCCGTAGACATCCGTAGAGATACAAAACGGATTGTATATGCTTGGAATACCTTGGAGTTGTTTTGGGACCACTTTGGACCACCTGGTCAAGTCATTATCATCTGTGTGGACCACTTCCCACTTGTATGTGAACAAAATTCAAATGGACGCCTAGGATTAAGTCTGATGTATGAATGGCTTAGATCATCTAGCCGTTAGGCCCTTGTGAACGTTGGAGGTCTGTTCCAACGTGTATAAATAAGCTCTCATTGTAATGAATTGAATTCAAGGAGAATTCCTCACTTCTAAAATCTGTTCCTCTTATTCTCCGAATATCTTACTCTATCTTTGATAATTTCGTATAATCTAACATACTTAATTAATGAGCACATTTATGACCAATTTTTTTTTTTTTTATCTTTATTTTTAAGCTTATTAATTACCCATATCAAATAAAACAATATATTAATTAGGAGTGAAACGGATTTTTAATATGTTTTTTTAATATATATGAAACAACCTAGAATGACAACTATTTTGAAACGGAGAGAATATTTAGAATCATTGATTGAATAACAATAAATTTTGCTTAGATTTAATTTTTATTAAAATCTATCATTGAGTAACACCCCTTTAAATTATTATCTTTATATTTTTAGTTTTTACTAGTGTCATATAGTAATTTTCTTGTCATATGTTTTTAGTCTTAATTGCAATTTTCCTTTTCACAATGCAAAATGATTTTAAAAGGAAAAATCATTTTGTATTGAAATAAGCCATTTGAACTTACAAAAAAATACGAAATTAATGATTATAATTAAATTGTTTTTGCCAAACTCTTCAATGATTGCAATTGAATATATATATATATATATATATATTTTTTTTTTTGTTCTTTTTTTTTTTTTGGCCAAACTCTTTAATGATTTAGTTGATTTTTTTGGCCAACTATTTATCGATACTAATCGATTTATATTAAAAACTAACGGATAATACGTGCATCGTTGACTGCTAAACATATAACTAACAAATGGTTTAAGTGGAATGATTCTCTAATCAAATAACTTCAAAATATCATGTATATAGAGTCCATTTTTTGCTAAGAACAGGTTCCATAAAGAGTGTTTTGCAGCAAAACTAACAGAGATGATTTGATTAATTGGAAAGCTTAGTATATATATCATAGTATCAAGATGATGGCGATGACTCGTTCTTGTCCATAGAGTTTGTCTGAGAATTGTTTGTTACCCTCGAATTCCTCGAAATGCTACGCCTTATGTTCTGCAAAACAAAACTTACATTTTTCTTGTGAGAATTTTAAGAAGAAAACAAAGAAAAGCTTGCAATATAGCTTCAATGGTTATAGGAACCGTACCATGTGTCTCAAGGCCATGTCGAGAGACGACCTAGAGAGACTTCTCCCGAAATTCGAGCTCGTTTTATCGTCCTGTTTTGGAGGTGGTAGTTTCCTCATGTTCACTACTCTTTCAACCATTTGAGTCCCCATCAAAACAGGATTCACATCATCACTAATCTTGGACCGTCCAGTTGATCTGTCACCAGAACTACTGGCTCTAACTCTTGAGGTTGAGACAGGTCTAGCCGGTATTTCACGGATTGTTAAAGATGCAGATTTAGCAGCACTAGGAACTGACTTTCCAACCGAGGATGAACGAGTAAGGGCAGTTGATGCTCGTGGATTGGATTTGATTGAAGAGGTTTTACTATCTGGATTTGAAGTCCGAGCAGAGTTGGTTTGTCTTGTGGAAGGTAATGTGGTTCTTGAAGTTGGTGTGGCTGGTCTTGACGGCTTACGATTTGGTTTTGGTTCTGCAATGGTATTGGCTTGTTTGCTAATAACAGTTGAAGAATTCAATCTTGGTACTGGCTTGGTGGAAGCCTTGACGCTCCTTGTTACAGGTTCCTGTGGGATGTTTTCGACCTTAAAACAAAAGTTTAACATGAATCAGCACGAGCAATTATTAGGGGTAAGCATATTTCTAAACACTGGGAATGCTTAGTGTAATGAAAACATTGACCACAATCCCACAATGGTGTGAACATAATACACATGGAACTTATATGTTCCATTTAAAGACAAATGACTAAGATTAAAGTAATCATTCTGAGGTTCTTAAGCGGGTTTTACCCGTGGCTTTAGAGCAGAGGACCTAGCTTTAGGCACCTTGAGTTTAACCATGGAGTTCTCTTGTGTCTCTTTCTCATCTAGCGTCTCCGGTACCGCAAGTAACCTGAGAAAAGACAATCTCCAGATGGACATTTCAACGAATCGACTGAGGCATCTACATTCTACCTAACAGCATCAAGTAGCAACCAGAGAAACTTAGAACTAATGCATACAAACATGAATTCTTAGAAGCAAGCTAATGTTAACCTTTCCTTCAACATATTAGGATTTAGGAGAATCTCATTCGAACACTAATTGCGACAGATAACACACAAACATCTCAAAAGTAGTCAAAGAAGTAGTACCACTCGTAATCTGATTTGTTGTTCTCCGAGTCCAAGAACTTCTCAACTGCACTCCTACGCAATTGAACAAAGCTCTTTGCACTAGTCTTATCACCACTATTTGCTCCTGTCAAAAAATTCAACAACATGATCGAATCTAACGCCATTCAAGATATTGACAACAAAATTAGCTAAAAAATCCACCAGACTTCTCGTAACTCCAATCACCACAAAACAACTCTATAGTTACTCAAAATCGAATCCAAAAGCACGACGATACGAAAACCCAAACTAGTTGAAATGTATAATCGTATCTAACAAGCAGAGATTCAGTGTAAAATTTCCTAATCCGATTCTTCGGTTTAAGGTTCCAGAAGCTCAGATTCGGAGAAATCGAAGTCAAATTTGGGAGAAAATGGAGATCCGGTGAGTAAACTAACCAGGTTTTGGGAGAAGAGAAGAAACACATTGAACCTTGTTCTCGCGTCTTCGCATCTCCAGGAAAAGAGAAAGTTCTTCATCTCCATCTCGAACCACAACAGTCTCCATTTCTCGAAACCTCTTCGAAACTAAATCACTTGTAGCTGATCGTATTGTTGACGATCGTAGCACCAAAGAAAACAAAAGGTTAACGAAGAAGAAGAAGAAGAAGAAAAAGAAGGATTAATGGCTGAAACAACGATGAAGAAGAAGGAGAAGGAAGAGATTTTACAGAGATTGATTCAGTCTTTATATTCACGAAACTGCCACTGTATATGAATCTGTTTGTCAGGTGGAGCGTAGGAGGTCGGGGTATTAATGTAACTGAAGTAGGACCCGTTGACTAAATTTAAGATCTGAACCGTTGGATGAAAAAACAGTGAGGAATGATCGGACGGTTGATATTTGAATGGCCAGACCAATGAAAGTAGCCTCGTATTTCGTGTGATTCAAACTCCCTTCTATTTGACTGTTTTTATTTTTACACATGTCTAATCTACAAGGCCCACTAATCATCAATTGGGGTTTCTAACCCAAAAAAGCCCACACCTTTTCGGATTTATAAATTATAATCTTTACAAATATTCGTCCGGGTTCGGTTCGAATTTTCGGGTTCAAATTTATAGGTTTCATTTTATTTTTGGATCGAGAATTTGGTTTGGTTCCTTCCGAGTTCGAGTCAGATTTGAGTATATACTCGAAATCTGCTAATAGCCGGAAAAATTTATGGTTCATTCTTTTGGATTTTTACCTGCAATATTTATAATTGTCCGAAATTTTTCTGGTTCGATTCAATTATTTTTTCACCCAGGTTATACGAAAATATTCTAAATCAGTATAAAAAATTACAAAAAATACCGTAAAAATTAAAATAATATATCTAAATTAGTTATTTTATCAGAATATATTCACAATACTCAAAGTAACCAAATTAACCGAAAAAGAAACAACAATAAAATTTATCCAAACTACATTAACATATTCACACTACAAGAAAACAGCGTTTTAGTGTCGGCATAATTCGACCCTAAAACGATGCTAAAACGTTTTAGCGTCGTTTTATCGTCGAATTCAATTTCGACGCTAAACCGTCGACGCTAAATCATTTTTGACGCTAACCACCGAATCTAACCACTGAATGGGGATCCTCCCAAAACCGCACTAGTCCCGACCAAACATCGGGATCCATCCCTATCGGCTTCGCCTCATCGCCTTTCTCGCGCCACGCTTTCTTCAAGTTAGCGATATAACCGTTGAGGCGCTTTAGCGCCTTCTTCTCGAACTCCGCTCGCACTTGGAAAGTACGAAATTCCTCCCAGTTCCATCCTTGCTACAAAAATACGAATAATGTTATGAATATATTTAAAATAAAATACTTTAATAATTAAAAATAAATGTACATATAAAATGACTTACCACCCATGACTCCATTCAAATCCATTCAAATTCCTAAAAATCTATTATATTTTCTACAAATTCCTAAATCAAACTCAACATATATTTATTAACATAAATTTTTTTTTTTTTACCATGTTTCCAAGCTTTGGATCTCGGTGGCGCAGGGAGAGAGGGAGAGGGGTTCGCGACGGAGAGAGAGAGGAGGTCGGGGCGAAGAGAGAGAAGAGATGGCGTCGAAGGAGAGAGATGGGGAGGAGTTGGCGAGCCGCGGCCGAGAGCGAGATGAGGTGGCGTCGGCGGAGAGAGAGAGAGAGAGGTCGCGGGCCGAGAGGGCCTAACTTCGGCGGCGGAGAGAGAGGAAAACGTCAACGGAGAGAGAGAGGAGATGGGTTTAGAGGTTGAGAAATCGGAAATGAGGAAGAATGAGAAGTCTGGTTGCTGCGTTTTATTACGCTATCCGATGCTAAATCGACGCTAAATCGACGCTAATTAGCGTCGAATTAGCGTCAGATTGAACTAAAAAATCAAATTATTGTTCTTTTCGGTTCCAACGCACAGTTAGTGGTTACTGCGTTTTTTAGAGAAATTTTTTAATTTACCATCGAATTAGCATCGAACCGTTTTCAGATTCGACGCTAATTCGACGCTAAATCAGATTGGTTAAACCAAAACAAATATGAAATTTTTTGGTTTGCCGCCATTGGTGAAACCAAATTAATTGAATGTAGCGTCGTTTTTGCGTCGGATACTAAAAAATCCGATGCCTTTTCCATTCTTTACCCTAAACCCTGAAAAATAAAATTTGTTTCATTTAGCATCGAATTAGCATCGAATCAGATGAATTCGATTTAGCGTCGAATTCATCTGATTCGATGCTAAATGAAACAAATTTTGTTTTCAGGGTTTAGGGTAAAGAAACCGCCACCAATACGAAAACTATCTTATCCCTTTCAATCTTTGTTATTACCGAATAATTTGAAAATTTGAAATTTTAAAATACCTATTTAGTTCCAAAATTAGTTATGATACTATATGTAAACCTATATAGTTTTTAGAAATCAAAGTCCTTACATGCTTTTGTTTAAAAGTATAAATATGTACTTAGTTGTTTGCAATTAAATTATTCAGCATATATATAACATATATGCTTCACTCATAATTGTCGACTTTTAAATGTTTTATTCTTTACCCTAAACCCCAAACATAAAATTAGTTATTTAGCATCGAATCAGCATCGAAATTATATCAATTCGACGCTAAATCGATGCTATTGGCGTCGATTTAGCGTCGAATTGATATAATTTCGATGCTAATTTGCTGCTAAATGTAACAAATTTTATGTTTGGGGTTTAGGGTAAAGAATAAAATATTTAAAAGATAACATATATGTTATATATACCGAATAATTTAATTGCAAACAACTAAGTACATATTTATACTTTTAAACAAAAGCATGTAAGGACTTTGATTTCTAATTCTATATAGGTTTACATATAGTATCATAACTAATTTCGGAACTAAATAGGTATTTTAAATTTTCAAATTTTCAAATTATTCGATAATAACAAAGATTGAAAGGGATAAGATAGTTTTCGTATCGGTGGCGGTTTCTTTACCCTAAACCCTGAAAACAAAATTTGTTTCATTTAGCATCGAATTAGCATTTAGCGTCGAATTCATCTGATTCGATGCTAATTCGATGCTAAATGAAACAAATTTTGTTTTCAGGGTTTAGGGTAAAGAATGGAAAAGGCATCGGATTTTTTAGTATCCGACGCAAAAACGACGCTACATTCAATTAATTTGGTTTAACCAATGGCGGTAAACCAAAATTTTTTATACTTGTTTTGGTTTAACCAATCTGAGTTAGCGTCGAATTAGCGTCGAATTTATCCAAATTCGATAAATTCGACGCTAAATCAGCTTAATTTAAAAAAAAAATTAAAATAATAGAAACTAAATACAATAACAAATTTAAATTATCCGAAACAAATGAAATAAAAACGCGTATACACAAATCCAAATAAAACACATGTATATGCTTCACTCTGAATCATTATTTGAGTTCTCGTCATCCTCATCGGTACTTTCTCCACTCTCGTTTCCGAACTCGTCGTCGGGGTTTTCTGCATCAGTAGCATTCGGAAGTATTTCAGCTTCTCGATTTTGCGGATCTATAAGAATGATGTTGTCAATATCCTGGTCTGCAGTTGTTAGATCCACGACAGTTTCATATTGCATTGAAGCGTCGTCGGATTCAACTATCATGCCTCTGGGAGCTATTTTTAGCACAGATAACCATGATATGGAATGAAACAAACTTGATCCGCTTGTGATGCAAGGACAAATGGATCGTACTTTGCATAAGAACGCGATCCATTAACATCGATGACACCAAACTTTCCTGCTCGAACCCCTTGCCCGATAACTGGATCAAACCAATCCAGGGAATTGCACTTCGACAATGTCTTGTATAATGCCATAAAAATCTGTGTCCCCGGCTCGAACTACCACACCATAATTTACAGTTGTTCTATTTTTGCCACGTTCGAACGTATGAAATACGTAACCTCGTGTACAATACATTGGAGATGATGTAACTTTCCCCAATGGACCTTGGATCAACTCTCTAAACCATATAGGGTATGACGTGTCTCCATAATCAACCTGGTAAATATAGTATACACATTGTTCAAAAAGTATACACAAATTATATATGTATAAATTTTTATGGAAACTAGATATATGTAATTTTTTTTTTTTACTTGCGTGAGTCTTCAACCATTTAGCAAAGTGTAAATCTTTACGTTTGTCAATCTCACCAGCGGATGCATTTGGGAAAGCCTCGTTAACTTGGCGAATGAATTCACTAATAAAAAAATATAGTTATAACAAATGTTTTAAAAAATATAGTTATAATAGTTATAACTTCAATCCACAGTTAATTATAAAATGTACCTCAGAAATGGACTAACTTCGTCGCATTGTAAGAGAATATATGTGTGTGCACAATTGTAGTCATCATACGAGAACCAGTCTTCTTCTCTTGTGATTCCGGCCTGCCTACCAACTGCACATAATATATCTGGGACATCAGAAACTGGATATGTTTGTGCGATGCCACCATCGTCGTACCTGCGTGGAGCTCTTTTTCGTGTCCGGACAGTTGGAGAAAAGTAATATGAGCTAAAATGAGAGGTTTCTTCGGTTAAACTTCCCGCAACAATTGATCCCTCAACCCTAGCCAGGTTTTTAGCCTTTCCTTTTAAGTGTTTCATGAATCTCTCAAAAGGATACATCCAACGAAATTGAACGGGCCCTCATAAATCGGCTTCGTGAGGAAGATGGACAGGAAGATGTTCCATCACATCAAAAAAAGATGGAGGGAATATCTTCTCTAAGTTGCACAACAATATTGGGATGTTATTCTTTAGTTGTTGAATTCCATCCTCAGTCAGAGTTCGCACACACAGATCTCGAAAAAATGCTCCAACACCTAAACCCAAAATCCAATATCAACCAAAAAAGAAACGTAATTTTCCACACATAAATTGTTTAGATATTTATATATCGTCATAGAAAATATACCTGCAAGTAATTCATGCACGTTTGTTGGCAAAAACTCTGCAAAGGCGAAAGGCAATAATCTCTGCATAAACACATGACAATCATGACTCTTCATTCCAGAAAATTTTTTCCCTTGCTCCACAGACTTAGAGAGTTATGACACGTATCCATCTGGAAACTTAACTTCGGTGGAAACACAGTTGAAGAATATTGATTTGCCTTCACTTGACAATCTAAAGATAGGCACTGGAGCTCTCCCATCTCCCGTTAGATGTAACTCAACTCTAGAGTATATAAGAAGCAAATCTAATCTAGACTTCAAGTTGTCTTTAGACCTGCTTGAAACGTTTAAGATTGTGTGCATGATGTTATCGAAAAAGTTTTTCTCAATGTGCATAACATCAAGATTGTGGCGCAATAAATGATCCTTCCAGTACGGTAGATCCCAGAAAATGCTCTTCTTATGCCAATTATGTTCTTCAAGGTATCCATCTGGGAGATTGGTCGGGATATTAAGCCAGTTTCCACCATGTTTTGCTGTGTCCTGAGCTCCCCAATAATCAAGTTGACCTTCAATTTGCTCTCCTGAAAGATATGGAGGTGGGGGGATACGTACACGTTTGCCCTTTGTGAACAACCTCCTGTTCCCCCGGTACGGATGGTTCAGAGGAAGAAACCTCCGGTGACAATCAAACCAACAAGATTTTCTACCCTTTTTTAGTTGGAAGGCATCTGTTTTATTTTGGCAATACGGACATGATAACCTACCATGTGTTGTCCAACCAGATAACATTCCGTAGGCTGGAAAGTCGCTTATCGTTCACATAAGCACAGCTCGCATTGTAAAATTCTTTTTCCTAGAGTAATCAAAAGTAGGAACCCCATGAGACCACAACATGTTCAACTCGTGAATCAGCGGCTGTAAAAACACATCAATAGATCTTCTTGGATGCTTCGGACCAGGGACTAAAATACTCAAAAACAGAAATTCTCTCTGCATGCACATATCAGGCGGAAGGTTATAAGGTGTAAGTATAACCGACCATAAAGAATATTGCCTACCAGACATACCGAACAGACTCAAACCATCTGTACATAGTCCAAGATAAACATTGCGCTTCTCTTTAGCAAAATTAGAGTGTACCGATTTAAAGTGTTTCCAAGCTTTTGCATCAGAAGGATGATGAACTTCTCCTTCAATAGTTGAATGTTCCGCATGCCACCTCATTGATGCAGCTGTTCGTTCTGAATGGTATAACCTTTGTAGCCTATCTGTTATGGGCAGGTACCACATTCTCTGGTACGGCACTTTACTTCTACCAGCTACTTGGGGCTTAAATCTTGGTTTGTGGCAAAATCGACATTCCTGCAGATCTTCATCATCTTTCCAAAATATCATGCAATTGTCAATGCAAACATCTATCATCTGCGAGGGCAATCCTAAACTAGAGACTAGTTTATGTATGTCGTAGTTTGACTCAGCAGCTTGATTACCCTCTAGCAAATATTCTTTTAGAAGAGCTGCCCAATCATCCATGCAACTCTCAGATTGATTATTATCAGACTTTATTGTCATCATCCTAGATGCCAATGATAATTTAGACAGACCTTCCCTACAACCTTCATAGATTGGTTGGTTTGCAGAATCAAGCATATCATAAAATTTTTTAGCATCTACATTGGGTTCCTCAGCAACATCAGGAGTAGACATAACTCCAGAAAATGCATCGGTTACCATTTCTTCGAACCTATTATGCTCTAACCCGACATCATGATCATTTCCTATAACAAATTGATGCTGATCATCTTGCTCATTCGAATAACCCTTATCCATAGGTTGGTAACTAGTACTACCCGAAATTTCATCTTCATATCCCTCTCCATTATAAAACCAAACATAATACTCAGGTGTAAATCCTCTATTAAATAAATGCGTACCAACTGTATCAATTGTCTGCGGCCTCGAATTTTTGCACTTCCGACACGGGCACATCATCACTCCAGTCTGTTGAATTGTAGGTACACTACTTGCTTGAGCCATACAAATTTCAAGGCCGTTCAGGAATTCTTCTGAAAGCTCTCCATTTTCATCTTTACGTCGATACATCCAGCGTCTGAGTTCGTATATATCGTCCATTTTTTTTCTAAATTTAGTAAATTTTTTTTTTTTTTTTTGTGAAAGTTTTTTTTTTTAAATTGTTGGATGCTATCTTCGATTCAGTTTGGTTGGGTATATATAGGAGATATTTGCATCGATTTTGCATCGAACTTTTAGCATCGTATTAGCATCGAAATGTTTTGCGTCGATTTTGCATCGAAAAGGTATATAAGTAGGTATACTCGTTTTTAATATGTCACTACCTAATAAATTCGACGCTACATTCGACGCTAGAGGTTCGACGCTAACGCGTCGCAAAGGTAACGTCGATTTAGCGTCGAATACATGCTATTGAGGGAAATTCGACGCTAAATCGACGCTATATAACGTCACTTTAGCGTCGAATTTATTCGCCTCTAATTAGCGTCAAATTAGCGTCGATTTTTGTAATTGACACAACTTCGACTTAATTCTGACGCTATATTTACGTCGAATTATATTTGACGCTATATTTCGAAGCTAAATCATTGTTTTCTTGTAGTGCCGATCTAGAATCTAAATATCTTTAGATTATTTTATATTTCGAGTATTTTGGGTAACCGCCCGGCTCTCGATTCAGTTCAACTCGGATTTTTTTGGCACTAGAAATTGAGATTATACTTGGATTTTATAAAAAAACAGATTTCGATTCAGTTCGGATAATTTCTGTCGGGTTCGGTTTTATTTTTCGGTTTCAGATTTTTTGTCCAACCCTCTTTGCGAAAGTGGCAACTCTTTTCTAAAATAACGTGACATGTTATTTTTTTTGAAGAAGTGTTAAATTTCATTCAAAAAAACTCACGTTTTGTTACAAACTTATTCAGAAATTTTTGAAAACAAACAGAAATCTATTTTACATTCCTCATGTTGTTCGTTATTCCCGACTCTCAAGCCAAGTCACCATCGCGTCGACATAGTTATGATCCTTGTGTCTAAAAGAATTGATCCAGTTTCGCAAAACCTTGTCAATCATGACAACTAGATGTTGAGACGTAGATTTTTGCTCTCCATGGCGTCGTAGATTTCGTTCCCTCCAGATCTGATGTATCGTAGCTTGGAATAAGTAGCGCAGGATGAAGTCCTCGATGCGAGAGATCCCCGGATTTGCAATGATGCGTAAGATAGGCTCCCATTGACTGGAGAGTCTTTGTCTCATGATTCCACGCACAAGTGGTACCCAAACTTCATTGGAGAACTTGCAGCCGAAAAAGAGATGATTTCTCGTTTCTCTTTGTGTGTCGCATAATACACACTTATCGGAGATACCATTGTTCCACTTCTTCATTCGAACTCCCGTGGAAAGTCTGTCATTTATTGCTAGCCAAGCGATGAACTCTTTGGTGTGCGGTGAGTGAACCAAATGCCTTTTGACCATGGAACTTGATTGTTTTGTGATCGTACCTGCAACCAAGTCTCTCTAGAAGAAAACTTTGCTTTGTATTTCCCATTTTGTACCCGCCAAAGACCTCTATCCTCTGCTTCCGATCGCCTCTGTTTTATCTCCTCAATTTCGTTTTCAATGGTGTTTAGCAAATCACATCTGTGTCGCCTCCTCCGCTCATCCGCAGTGACAGTAGCAACTACCGCATTTTGTTGAATTCCCAAATCAATAACTCCTCTGGGACCTGTTATGCTCCATATGTCCCCCATGCTCGACCAGCAGTCATGCCAAAAAGAAGTCGTTTTGCCATTCCGAACTTCCTTTTTGTAAAACGTTTTTGCCAAGTTCTTGTATTTTAGCACTTTACGCCACATCCACGAACCCGAGCCCTCCAAACAAGCTTCTTGTATTTTAACGTGACATGTTATTGTAAACAATTGTGTTAGTAATTTGTGTTAGTCATATCGATACGTAAATATACATTTTGAGGAAATCCAAATTTGGTCCACGTGACTTATTCCAACAACTTTCTTTCTAATTCCGCTTGAAGATGATATCATGTGCTCAGTTTGATTATCTTTTTAGATCATTGATAGTAGTACCATGCAAGAATATTTTCTGAACACACTTCACTAATCAAATGTTTATTTCTCCTTCTACGATCAAAATAGGAAAGTCCACACTAATACTCACATGTCTGATTGTTGATCATTAGAAAGAAATATAGAATACTATATTTTTATTCTTTTTCGGGCAAAATACTCTATTTATTCATAATTTTATATTAACTGGTCAAGAAAATGATTATCAAAGAGAGAGAGAAAAAACGAGATTGAAGCTTGGAGATAAAGCATTCATAGACAGTCCATCAAAAACCCACACATAGACATTAAGAAAACTTCAAAACTTGATCTTCATCAAGACCCAACCCCCCCACACATAGAAAAATATGAAAAACTCATGGAAAAATATGAAAAACTCAATTGATGAATCTCATAAATCTCTCTGACAAATATTTCAAAATGAATCAAGAATTGGCTTTTTTTTCTTTCTTCTCCATTGTTTCGGTTTGGAAATATTGTTTCAACACATTGGTAACTTGTCCAAATTTAAGCTGAGAAAACTCCTTTGCCCCAAGTGATAATATTGTTCATCGGTTGAATCCCCATGTGAATAGCATTTGGTTGTTCTGAAATACACATATTATCACAAGTTTATGTTATGTCATCATTGTTGTATTTAAACTTGTGATTTGCCAATCTAGTATATACAGAAATATCGAATTTAAACTCACTTTGAGGAATTTTGTCGACGAAGAAACAAATGGCAATGATGAAATAGCAAAGCAAGAGAACCAGTCCCTTCATGTAGTGAGAAGTCCCATCCTAAAGAAAACACAAAACATAAAACAATATTTAATCATTGAAACTTGAGTTTTTCAATCCTCCATTGATTTATCTAATGGATTGATAATTTTTTGTAAGGTGTTGAAAAATGTTTTAACCTGTAATGTGAAGGCTGTGATGATAATAGAAAGAGCAAGAGAACCGGTCTCGAGGAGATTGAAATTGAGATCCATGTTAATTCCTAGAATCCACGCCACGATAATGGTCAAAGGGACAACGAACAAGCCAATCTGAGTCGCAGAGCCTAATGCAACTCCCAAAGATATGTCCTACAGATCATTTGCATTTATATGAGTTGATGCATAGTGACATTGTAACCCACAAATTTTTATATTACGTGTTCTACTTGAGTATATTTCATATGTGTTAAGTATTACACATATCAGAATAAAAGTGATAAGATAAAGGAAAAAAGAGGAACTTACGAGCTTGTTCTTGAAAGCAAAAATGATGGCTCCAGCGTGTTCAGCTGCGTTTCCAACAATGGGAAGCAGTATAATACTTATGAAACTCACTGATAGTCCCCATGATTCCGATGCGTCCTAACCAAACATAACACCATGCATATTTAAATTAAATATATACATTCGATAATTAGGATTCCAACAAACTCTAGCTATAGGGATTGAGCGTAAAAAAACTTACCTCAATTGTGGCCACAACATACTCCGATAGCAATGCGATAACAAGTGTCATCCCGACCAACCACGCAAATCCGCTCCAAAAACTAATCACCGCAGTTTCTTCATCAGCTACATTGTCATCATACTCATCCTCCTGAAGCAAATTTCGTTTTAAAGATCTGTTAAAACACAAAATAATTCGACTTCTTCCTCTTATTTTAAGTGTATATATGTTAGTACCTGATCTTGTGCATCGAATAGTTGGCGGTGAGTCCAGAGCTGGAAAACAAGATATGCGATATAACCAATTAACATAATAATACTGCTAGCTCGCGATAGATTCAGTGTCATGTCCGAAATAAGAGCAGCGGAAGTCTCTTCATTTCCCACGTATCCAAACAACAGTGGCAGCAAGTGACACAACAAACCCATCAAGAGTAAGAAGAAGTTCACATCGGCTTGTTTCTGCGACAATTAGAAACAATGAAAAAAAATGTCAAGTTTTACCGACTTTTTAACTCAAAACTAATTGACAATAAATAAATGTATAGATTCATGTCGCTATATATTACTCAACGTTATATCTTATTGATATTTCTATAAAAAGTTCAAAACACAAGGAAAGAAAAAAACCAAAAGGGAGGCCATACCCGGTCGAACCGTTGTTCTCTTTGGAGATTAGCAATTCCGCCACAGAAGAGTGAAGTCCCGAGAACTAATAGAAGGTTTGACAAAATCGAACCTAGCAGCGAGTATTTCACCACAGCAACTTTGTGATTGGTCAATGCTAGAATCGCGATTATCAATTCAGTTGCGTTTCCACAAGTTGCGTTCAGTAGACCACCCACTGCGGTTCAAAAACACGCAAAACAATAAGTTTCCACTGATAAAAATAAGTAAATTACAAATTTGGTGATTAAAACAAAAGTTGGCTAAGAAGACGTTACATGTAGGACCGGTGTAGAAAGCTAGTTGCCTGCACAAGATGCACGAGAGATGTGAATATAATGTAACCACCAAAAATAATACATTTTTATGAATTATTAAGAGCCACAATATATATATATATATATCTAAAGCGTCTATCTAGATCAACCACAATAATAAAGAAGATAAAGTTTGTACTTAGGTGTCACTTTAGAACAGCAGTGTGGGAAATAATTGTCTGATACCTAATCATGCATGCATTGACGAATCTCAAAAGAATATTGGCCATTTATTTCAAAAAAGCAAAGTATATAGTAAACGAATTATATGGTGGAATCAGACCTAACTAACGTGATTTTCATAATACTGACAAAATTGAAATCAAATACTGACAAAATTGCAAACGGGACACTATTGATACAAATCATGGAGCAAGGAAATAAAATATTGTTTTAACGTGATATTTTATCTACAGATAGATAGATACGACTGATATCATCTATATACAGTTGGCTAAATCTTCTCTTAATCGAAAAGAAAAATTCCACAAGGTGAAAATTTCAAAATATAAAATAAAATGTCAATATGGATTGGAATAAGGTTTGGATAATGAGATATGAATACTTACTCGGTCAGAAAACTGACTCGCTCAGCCAAAGGTGTGAGTCCTAGTAAGCTCAGTCCAAATATCCATGGCTGTATTCACGAATTAATTATTAAGTATATATATGGTTAGTTATTTACATAAATTCTCTCAATTACGTGGCTAAATAATCTAAAGAAAAATGATCTGACAAAAAATAAAGAAAAGAAATGAATTGATTAGAAATCTTATTTACTGGTATATATTGTTTGATAAAATAAATTTTGGAGTATTTAGGCGTTTCGAATGCTATTTCTTTTGTGGTAATATTTTGAAAAACAAATAGAGGAAATACATAAACAAATCATATATAACTATTTGTTTTTTCAGTTTCATGATCAAAAGATTTAAAGCAAAAAAGAAAGAAATGAGAATTACAATATTTTTTTGTTAATTTTCACGCATTCATCTAAAACATATTATGAAACGAATGCAATATACCTGACTGAAGCCACAATAAGTGCCGATAATGGCGACAGGAATGGCCGGAAAAAGAATGGCAAGCTTTGTTCCGAGGATAACTTCTTGAAGATTTGATAGAAAATCTTTAAGACCTTTGTATGGAACCTTCTGAATCACTCGAAGGTCTGATTTCTTCCTCAACGAAGAAGACGACATGTTATGAGCTGTTCTTCCATGTCTTAACTCTCTGCTCGATCCTTTCGCCGTCACGTTTGCGTTTCCGTTCTCCGCCGCCGACCACTGTTCCGATACGATCCCCGCCATTTCTCCACTGATTCAAAATATGAAATTTGTTTTTCTTTGGTTTGGTGGTCTCTTCGATTTCTTCTAATCTATTGTTTTGTTGAGTCTTATGTAAATTGCGTCACATATGTTTAAATACTGATTAGTTTTTTTTTGTTTATTGGGTCCACACAAGGCAACTTCGACGAAATTTCCTTCTGATTTATTTATTTATTTTTTTTTTGGGATTTTATGCTTTTTATTTCATTTGGGAACATAATCAGAAATGGTAGATTTAGATACGTTCAGTTGAAAGTTGGAACACATGGCTATCGAATCTGGCTTTTTTAGAATTACATCTTTTGAAATTATAGCAAGATGTTAAATATCTAATTTTGGTCAATAGTATTTTAATCTTAGTACCAAATATTGACAGAAAGGCTTTGGTTTAAATTTATTTATCTTTATTAAGCAAGAAAATATGTTGAGGATTAAATTTTGTTTTTCACATTGAATGGCTTTTTGAAAAGGGAACAAAATGTTCAAAATGGTAATCTAAAATAAATTACTAAATGACTCAAAAACCATTATTTATTAGTGTTTTTTTTAAATGTTAGGTTATGCCTATTTTTTAACATAATATATATTTTTTATTTCACAAGTAGCAAATTGGGTAAAAAATCTTTAGTGAGCTGTAATTTATTCATTTTACACATTTTTATTAAAATCATATATTTTTTGAAACCGGATCGAACCAGTCAAGCTGTTACCCATCTGCCAGTCCGGTATCGTTTGACAGTAAATAAAAAAAATTCCATGAAATCAGGTAAAATTGGTGAACCGGATCAAACCGGAGACTCAAGAAAAGAAGAGAATTTTGTTTTTCCTCCAGATTTATAGCTTGGAGAGTGTTCTTTGAAGAACTTCTAAGGGCCCAAAAATGTGTCGTGTAGTACGAAAACGAAAGTGCTGGTTTTTGCCGTGTGCCTTTTTTGCTTAACGAGAAGGTAGCTTGATAAAAGGTGGTACGTGGCTGTTGCCTTTTGTTCTCTACTACAATATTTATTAGAATTAAAGTTTAGCTGATATTATTTCATATTCATATTAAAATCAAACCTCACAAAATTTAGATATCTGGCTCAATCTGAAAGTCATTTAAAACCATCGAAATATTAGAAGAACGTTTTAGCAAATACAAATGAAAAGAAAGTGATGTTTCAAAAATATCATAGAAGATGTTAAAGAGAGACATGCAATGCAACAAATAAATATAAACCATATTAGAAGACGTGTTGTGAATTCGGTAATGAAGAACACTAAAGAAGCGAAATAAATAAGAGACTAAAGAGAGAAACAAATGCCCTTTTGTTTAGGGTTTTTCATTAACGGTTTGAATTGAAAATTATAAATCTTTTTTTGGTCAAAAAAAATCCTCCATCATTTATTAAAAAAGTGTAACTTAAGCAAACAACAAAGCGACTAGTCGTGAAAACGCAATTCCACGAGTATCCTCTACCAAAATCGACCCGACCGAATCAGGGACAGACTCAAACACATGAAAGCCCAAAGGTAAAGTAAAAGCATAGTTAGCTAACCCATCAGCCAGACGGTTAGCCTTCCTATGAACATGAGAAATACGGACTATCCAGTCCTTTGATATAAAGCCGTGGCACAGTCGTACCAGGAAAGACAACGGATGAGATTCACTAATCCATGTCTTGAGAAATCCAACTACTGCCTCCGAATCCACCTCAATTTCCAACCGTGGAATATGACGTGCCCATGCTATGTATAGCCCATAGTACACACCCCATAATTCAGCTAACGAGGCAGAGCATATACCTATGTTCAAGGCGAAACCTCCACACCAAGTCCCGTTCTCGTCTCGCATAACACCTTCTGTAGCTGCTAAACCAGGGTTACCCCGAGAAGCTCCATCCCTATTTAACTTAATCCAACCCATACCCGGGCCCATCCATGCGATCATCCTCTCCACTCTCATCACCGGATTCTGAGATTCTTCGGCCACCTTTAGATGAGCAAGACTGACCTCATCTACTATGTCTTTAAGAAATTTCACCCGATCCCTACACTTTCCATTGACTCCAAATATATTCCCACACCTCCACTTCCATCCCCACCAAACAGACATTGCAAACAAGGTAGACCATCTACTCTCCCCCACTTTTGTATCCTTTCCCAAATTTTTATACAACCATTCGGTCAATGAACAATCAAAGAACGCCCTTTGCTTCCTAGGGGGTACCAAGCGAGTCCAAATACCTTGCATTGCAGGGCAATCCCTAAGTATGTGAATGATAGTTTCATCTCCACCTTTACAAATCTGACACATTCCTGAATCCGAGAGATGCCGTCTTCGTCTTTCCACATTTGTCATTATAACTTGATGAATACCCAACCATAGGAAAACTCGCACTCGTTCTGGGACTATAACTTTCCATTCACGTTGAAAGAACTTAGTCAGATCCTGTCTCGGTGTATAGTCTTTTGTCACCATCGAATAAACAGATTTGACCGTAAACTCGCCATTTAAAGTCTCTCCCCACGAAAGTCTGTCCCTTGCACCCGTCACATTATCAACAACAACTGACCGGAGCTTCAATAGAATCTCATCCGATACATACGGCGCAATATTATTCAATAACCAACCTGTACCATTCCGCCATAAATCCCATGCGCGAATCTCATCAAAACCTGCTGGTAGTGCAGCCTCTGCTGTCTCTGATAATGCTGCATTACATAACCACTTATCAGCCCAAAACCGAATTGATTTCCCATCCCCAATAACCCAAGTCAGGCCCGGCATCACTACATCCCGTAGCCCAACTGCCACGCTTCTCCATGTCGACGACCAACTGTTCTTCGGGACCAGCCATGACTGGTCATGAGTGTCTTTCACTTTATATTTATTCCGCAAGACTTTCGCCCAAAGTCTATCCTGATCTTTCATCAAACGCCATCCAATCTTTGCTAGTAGCGCTTTGTTCATAGCTTGTGCAGATCTAATTCCCAACCCTCCTTCTCCTTTTGGAGCACAAACATGTTTCCAACTAATCAAATGCTGCTTCCGCTGTCCACTATTGCTTCCCCAGAGGAACGATCTCGACATTTGATCCAACCTGGCTAGTGTCGATGCTGGTAAAGCAATAGTACTCATGGAATGAATTGGTAGTGAAGATAACACAGCTTTAGTCAGTGTTAATCTACCAGCCAAGCTCAAACACCGTCCCTTCCAGCCTGCTAAACGAGAAGAAACCCTCTCAAGAATTTCACCAAAGGTGTCTTTGTTTATGCGCTTCTGCAGTACGGGCATCCCCAGATATTTTCCCAGATCTCGTGTCGATTTAATTCCACTTGCATTACTCACCATGTCCTCTAGCTCCCGACTCACATTATTTGAGAAGAAGATCTTAGACTTTTCCAAGCTCACCTTCTGTCGAGAAGCAGTACAAAATGTTTCCAATACTTTTCTAATTACTCTTATCTGTGAAACAGACGCCTCCGCAAAGAGTATTAGATCATCAGCAAAACAGATATGTGAAAGTTTCGGCCCACCACGCTACAATGTTATCGATTTCCAATCTCCCATAGCAATAGACCTATCAATTAGATGACACAATCTCTTTAGGAAGAGTACAAACAAATATGGCGACAACGGATCTCCCTGACGCAACCCTCTTGATGGCTTGAAACCTTCCGACTTTTTTCTCCATTCCATAGTATATTCAATGAGGATCCAGTCACGCAATTCATAATCCAACTAACCCACTGCTTTGGTAAGTTCGCCGCCTTGAGAGTATCCTCAAGAAAATCTCATCTTATCCTGTCGTAAGCTTTCTCGAGGTCAAGTTTGAGTAACATCCATCCTTTCTTACCTTTATTACGTCTCATAGAATGTACCGCTTCTTGAACCACGACAATATTGTCCACGCTTAAACGACTCGGAATAAAACTAGACTGTGCTGGGCCAATGAGATTCGGCATCACACTCTTTAGTCGCAAAACCATCGCCTTAGTAATAGTCTTGAACAGAACGTTACAAAGACTAATAAGTCTAAATTGAGTCATCTTTTCTGGCTTACCAACCTTAGGGATCAACACCACTAGCGCATCATTCATGCCTTCCGGTAGCCTGCTAGTCTCAAAAAACTCCAACACAAAACGCTTAACTGAACTCCCCACAATATCCCAACATTTTTGGTAAAAACCGGCTGAAAACCATCAGGACCCGGAGACTTAAAACTGCCCATACTTCTGATTGCCTCTTCAACCTCCAACACCGAGAAAGGCTTACATAACCCAGTAAGCTCTCCATGTGTTAGTTTTGTAAATCCTTCCTGCGGCAATTTAAACACACTTGCCTCGACATCCTCCATAGAATATAATCTCTTGTAGAAACCAATTGCCAACTGCTCGAGTTCCATCGATCTGTATCATCTCTAAGCAAATCAATCCGGTTTCGCCGTCGTCGGATAATAGTCGAAGTGTGAAAATATTTGGTGTTTCGGTCTCCCAAGGCTATATACTTTTCTCGCAATTTTTGAAACCAAATAATCTCTTTTTGCTCTAGCACACCATCAAGTTCTTTAACCAGACCCGCTTCCTTATCCAACAACTCCGTCGTCTGGTTTGAGTCCAATAAATTATGGATAGTTTTAATCTCAACCAACAACTTCTCCTTCTTCTTTTGAAGGAAAGACTGTCTATTTCCACACGAAAACTTTCAAATATGCGTGTAAACCCACGAAATATTACCCTCTATACACAATTCCACCAATTATAAATTACATGTGTATATACACACAAAATGGAAATTAAATGTGTATATATCCATAAACTGTGATTTTGATTGGTTTTGTTAGAAAACCAGATATAAACCTAGAAAATCGTTTGTTAACCGAAACAAAAACTCAAAACCGAAATCCAAACCCAAATTGCATTAAAACCGAAACCGATCCAGTTTTTATTACCCAATTTGAAATCCTCTTTCACCATCACGAGGCTACATATAAAATAGGTTTTCAAAGCTTCTCTCTTTTTATATTTTCTTTTCTCTGTAAAGTTTTCTCGAGAAAATTTGTCAAAGAAAACAAAATAAACTCTCCCTTTATAAATTGAGACAGACCCATCTTCTTCTCTCTTCTCTACCTCTCAATACTTTCACCTTTTTCTCTTCCTCTCTCTCAAAATTTTCTGGGAAAATCAGAAAGAAAAATCTCTAAAAATCAACACATCAAACAAAACCCATCATTGATCTCTCCTCATTTCTCAAAACCCAGAATCCTTTATTCTTCCCTCACCTTGATTCATTCATAAAGTTCACACCTTTCCCAAAATATTCCTCTGTTTTCTCCCAAAGAAATCGACGGAGTCAACACCAATGAACTCTACAACACCGTTCAACTCTACCTAAGTTCCTTCGTCTCAATAGCCAGAAACCGTTTAACCCTCACACGCGCCGTTAACTCTTCCTCAATCACATTCGGTCTCTCAAACAACGATTCAATCGTCGTATGATTGCAGCCATGGCTAATTACCTTGGTTACGACATTTACGATCTCAAACTCACCGAGGTTCATAGCAACTCGGAACTTAGGAAACTGCTCATGAAAACGAGTTCTAAGTCGATTATCGTCATCGAAGACATAGATTGTTCCATCAATTTAATGAATCGTAAGAAGAATAACGAATCATCAATTTAAAATTCACCCGAAATTTTAAATTGAGAGAGTTAGGGTTCATCGGGTCAATTTTGGGGGTTTTTACCAAAACCGGGTCGGGTCGGGTTTGAGCAGTTATGGGTTTGGGTAATAAAACCTGGTTTGGTTTCGGTTTTAATGCAATTTGGGTTTGGGTTTTGGTTTTGTGTTTTTTTTTCGGTTAACAAACGATTTTCTAGGTTTATATCTGGTTTTATAACAAAATCGATCGAAATTGCGGTTTATGGATATATACACATTTAATTTCCAATTTGTGTGTATATACACATGTAATTTATAATTGGTGGAGTTGTGTACAGAGGGTAATATTTCGTGGGTTTACAGACATATTTGAAAGTTTTCGTGTGGAAATAGACAGTTTTCCCTCTTTTGAACATCACCAAAAACATCTCTATTCCATTTTTTCAGCTTATCCCTTAGCCCTTCCAGAGCTCGCGGAGTGGATACCTCCCCATTCCAAGAATTTCTCAGTAGATCCTGAAAACTCTCATGCTTCAACCAAGCGGCCTCAAAGCGGAAAGGCCGTCGTCTTGGATTTCCTAACTTTTTTGGGCATAGTTGAACCCATAGAGGAGCATGATCTGACGATAGAAAAGGGAGATGGGTAACTGACGCCTCTTGCCATTTCAACCTTGTGTTTGCATTGCAAAAAATCCGATCCAATCTTTTTGCAATAAAAGTACTTTCCACTCGACCCCCCTTCCAAGTAAACTTATTGCCTTTAAATCCCATGTCAATAAGCGCTAACTCCTGGACCCATTCCCCGAAAGCTAGTGAGTCAAGTGAAAGTCTACCATTTCCACCCGTCCTTTCGTCAAGTCTAATAATGGAGTTAAAATCGCCTCCCACCATTAGCTGTTCGTCTATACCCTGTATAACTCCCTTAAGCTTCTCCCACAACCCACTTCTTTTACCAATTGTTGGAGCTGCATAAACCACCACAAGATGCACCCTATCCAAGCCTTCTCCCACCGTAGCATAGATATACTGGTCAAATGCTTCTACAATATCAACCTTTCCCACATCTGACTTCCATAATAGCCATATGCCTCCGCTCTGCCCTACCGAATCCACCCGAAAAGCATTATCAAATCCCAGCCCCTCACAGATTTTTCCAGCTCGATCTCCACTAGCATGCGTTTCAAAAAGAGCGAGGATATCCGTGTCAAACCTCTTCAGCATATATCGAAGAGAACGTCTGAAGTTGGGTTTATTCGCCCCCCGGCAGTTCCATAATAAAATATTCATCATCTTGTATATAATCAAGCTCCAACGGACTACCGGGGCCACCCGTTATGCAACCACCAGCTCCATCCCTTCAACCGGAGGAGATAATTGCCTAACTGTATCCCTTTGTGCCAAAACCTCTCCTAGAACCGAACCGGCTTCCTCCGATCCTTCTCCCTTACCTTGTATAGATGATTCCATCTCCTTCGACCCATTTGTGCCTTTCACAAAAGCTCCACCTGGTCGACCAACACCATCCTTCTCCACCCGTAAGCGCTTTCCCGAAGCAGATAACTCAATCTCTTCCCTGGCTGGGCCAAAAACAAGACCTCTAGTGGGCTTATTCTGTTTATTTCTGCCCCTCGGCCCATTAGCCTCCCCAGTATTCCCGGCCCGTTGATCTCTAGACCCTCCTTTGGCGCCATTTCTACTCTTTAAACTCTGGTTCAATCTCCCGTCCCTCGCGCTTGGTATATTCTCATGCATAGATACGTTCGGGCCACTATATTCATTTTCCTTATTTTGCCCTTGATCAATAACAACTTCCCTTGTTTCAGGCGTGAGGAGATTCTCTTCCAATCTTCCAAAACATTCGATATTCCAATATCTCTCGTTGCCGTGTTTTGCGGGATTACCTTGTGATTCCTTCCCAAACCAACTCTCACACCTCTAGCCGCAAAAGCAAATTGCTTATCCGGCGGCCCCGATCGTCTCCTTGATCTTGTTACCGTCGTGAAACCATCTTGCCCTTGCGGAGGCTCTAATGATCCCGTAACATCAGGTTGTACCACATCACTCACACCATTGACATGCAAATTTGTCCGGCACATATGAATTAGATGCCCATATACCCCACATCGTGAGCAAATATTCGTTAGTCCTTCATATGACACATAATACCGTTCTCCATTTATCATAACCGAGCCTTTCAAAGGTTTCGTAAGATCCACCTCCACACAAACTCGTGCAAATCTTGCTCTCTCCAGATTTAAAGTGATTGAATCCACTCTTAACGGTTTCCCCAAACCTTTCGCTATACCCATTAAAATGGTCTTGTGGTAAAAATTCACTGGTAAATTTGATAACCGGGTCCAAACTGGCGTGGTAACTATATCATCTTTTGCTGGATCAAAATCCGGCGACCACTCCCGGACCATAAGATAACTCCCAAACGCCCTCCATGGTCCTCCTGTTAACGCTGACAAATATTCCTCCTCATCCCCAAATCGAACCATGAAGAACTGTCGAGGTAGATCAAGCACATACATCGCCCCTCGTGGTTTCCACATCTCCCGAAGCTTCCGACTCAGAACATCAATCGGGATATATCTCCCCAAGACTTTCACAAACATGCATTGTTTCCATAACCCATTCATCGCCGTTAACACTTCCTCTCCAGTCGTGATTACCGGTTCACCATCCTCTCCATTTGGAAACTCCACACTTAACCTTTCAGACACAAACCCCTCATCCACCAACATCTCCGGAACCAATCTACCACCTACACTCGTCCCCGTCACCTTCGTCACCCATGAATCCCTCATATCAGGTGGATCACCCGGTGGCCGCCCTATTTCAGTGCTCTCCATCATCATAGCATCCTGGTCACGGTTATTGGGAACCCTAAAATCGCTCTCGCCGCTCTCCATCTTTAGTCTTTTTTTTTGTAAAAAAATTAAAACCTCTTTTAAAAACCAACGTTTGGTGGTTGAGAAAATTATAAATCTTTGTGATCGATGTAAGTTTTTTTTTTTGTCATCTGATTGATTATATTAAAAACTTTTGAGTTACAAACAGGAATTACAGCCATAAGCCGGCAAAGAAATCGATCCATCCGGAGTCAAAAGCCCAAACAAGGGAGCCACGAGCCGGCGGAACAAAATATTTCCCCGGAAACTAGAAACCACCAAGACCCAAAAGCTAGAACACAATAGAAGCACAGATCCAAAACAAATACAAATAGAAGTCACTATAAGATAAAAACCATGAAAAGGAGGATTAAATGTAAATGAGCAACTAATTGCCAGAACTTATTGGGGTTAGAATCATGAGCAAGAACTTGGTATTATTGAAATCAAGAGTTAAATCTGCATCATAATCAACTCAGGAAGACGACGAATCTGATGTTAATAATCGACTACCCTCGGCAATATGCTTCTTTTGAGCCGCAGCTCCTTTCCTTAAGATGGAGACTCTCAAATCCTGCGCAAAAACAGAAAACAAAGACGAACACCATAGCATCCGACCTGGAGCTCCTGAAATCAAGGTAAAGCAATCCTCCAAAACCTAGCTTCTCCACCACCAGAAACTTCTATACCCATCTCACACCAAAACCAAAGGCGGTTGAACCAGAAATTTAACCACGAAGATCCACAGATCTGGTCACTGAAACCATGAAACGCTTAGACATCTACGAGCTGAAACCATCCATGGCCTAATGGAGCACCACCGCTTGAAGACAGACTCATCGATATCCAAACCACCGTCAAGTAAAGCGATAAGGAACTAGATCTGCAATCTCAAGCGTTCGAGCTTAAGAGTTAACCGATAAAACAGAGAAACAACTAGAAGATATAAACGAAACCAAGGTGCACCGACACCGTGGCTATGGAATCCCACGCACGTCGGCCAAAAACTAGATCTGAAAGTTTTCTGATCGATTTAAGTTTAAAAGCTTGATATTCTTGTAATTATAAAATATGTAATATATCTAGGGAATTTAGCAGGAATAGCCAACAAAAAAAATTAAAATTAGTCAAATAACCATAACAAAGAGCGGCTACGATATATGGTGTATTTTCTGTATTTAGGACAAAAATATCCTCGATCCAATTGCTTCATCTCAAGTTCTAGACGGTTTTAGCGACAACAGCTCTTACATCCACGACGAAGATTGAAACCGGAGTTACATAAGTCAAAGCCAAATCGGAAAATTATTAAACGGCAAGCGCATATGAGTGCCCACGATGGCCATCTCCGGCACCGGAAAAGTTCCGAACCAGATACATGTCGGCTTAATACTCTACTCACAGCTCTCATCGCCGGAGATTTTAGATCCAATTAAATCCACCTGTGTCGGCGAGGTGAGCAGGTATTAACGAAGAAGAAGAAGCTGAATCTCGAAAAGATTTGGACAGGAGCAAAAACGTCAATAATAAACTTACATGGTTACTTGCCTAATAAACAATTATCGTAGCTATATTTTTAATATAGTGGCTCAATATGGTCACTCGACAAATTGACCCATATATCTAACCCATTCATTCCAAAAAAAAAAAAATCTAACCCTAAGATAAACCGCCATGTTCCGTTTTCCCCATCCCATGTGTGAACCTTGGTCTGTTCCTCCTACTCGCTAAATTTTGTTTTGCAATACATTATTAGATTTTAAGTCACCAAAAACAATAATATGGTAATCTCCCAGAACCACAATATAACTTTAAGAGTTAGGGTTGTTCCTCCTACTCACTAAATTTTGTTTTGCAATTCATTATTAGGATTTAAGTCACCAAAAACAATAATAAAGTAATCTCCCGGAACCACGATATAACTTTAAGAGTTAGGGGGATCTATGAACATTTTTGCCAGACAAAAAATCCAACAGTTCTAGTACTGTTTTTTTTTTTTTTTTTTTTAATTATTCTGTTTAGGTACATGTTAATGATGAAAAATATGCTTGATTTTAACGTTGAGCATATGCTTAACATAAATAGATCTAAATTCGACTTTCGTAAAACTAATGTGCTTATTTCTCATGAGCATACAATACATGGATCATGTGTCATAGGATGTTTGGATGATAGTAACACATTTTGATGAAATTTACCAAACATCCAAACTCTTCTAATTCGTTTCAATATCCTTTAATTGAAGTCCAACACATTTTGATGACTTCTCATACCCTTAAACAAGGGAACTTAAAGAGAAATAGAACATCTTGGAAAGATTTTATCAAGAAACGTGGAGTGATGAAGTTGAACTAGTGTAAATAATTAACTCTTGAACAAAAGATTTTAAACTAACTTCATATACATATATACACATCCATATATATCTCCATTGTTGGTCAACTTCATCCCTATGAAAACTACCATCTATGCTAGAAAATCTTCATTGTTTTATGTGTAATAAATTATATTTAAGGATATTACCATGTCAATTGACCCACTATCCTCCTTCCTGAGTCCGCCACTGGCCTGAATCTTAAATTACAACGCCACGAGTCCCATTGAATCAAAGTTTCATTGTAAAACTAATTTCATAAAATGCCCTACATATCTATGTAGTCCTATCGCCCATTGATAACGATTGAACTTGAGATTCTAAATCGATAAAAAAAAATATCATTAATAATAATGGTCTCTAAACTAAAGTACACAAGCTTATGGTTTTGAAGATTAAAAGTAGGGAACCCAAGTGGGTAGATAAGGACGCAAAACACAGGTTAGAGACGCATTTGTCTTGTCCAAATACAGTACAACATTATTATTTCTGGAATTGCCCCACAAATCTTTGTTGATCTCGGAAGTTACAGTGATTTTCTTGTTTGAGTTCATCAATCTGATATATATACGTATGGGCAAACAATGGACGTAATGCGTTGGGGTCACAAAATGATGAAAACGCCAAAAGATCAAAACTATAATTGACGTTAGAGGAAACTTCCCGGAAGCTGCCTTGTTGAGATACGTCTATGTACTTCCCACATGCATGTGGAAGGAACATGTTGTTATCGATCGAAACTTCTTGGATAAAAATTTATGAGATTTTTTTTTGTTTATTAGTTAGATTTTTTAAATTGAATGGAATCAAAATCGCCTACATTATTTTGTTTTTCCTTACCGGTTTTGCATGTTACTAGCGTGGTCACATACTATTTGACGAGTGGGTCCTTTTAATGTGTACGGACCAAGAGTCTTGATTATAATTGACATCATATCTTCTTAGAAGGACTCATAATTATACCTTCTCATCTCACAAAGAAAAAAATAAACATATCTTCTCCTAAGGAATTCTAACCATAAAATCTGCGGATATAACGGCTTAGGACTCATTATTGTTACTCGTCTACAATTCACATACAAGTACCATTACAAGATACTATACTACAAATACCACTAGTTTTTTTTCTTTTCAACAAACGGTTACTCTAATACTCAAATTTGAGCTGGTGTGACGACCCATATCGAAATAAAAAATAACCAACAAAGTTTACATCGTTACGAATAGATGTCGCACTAGCAAGGCACACTAGATGGTCTGCCTTGTGATACCACAAGTTTAGCAATCTTTAAAATATAAAAATATATTACGTACAGTTCATCGAAAATTTCAACAAATTTTTTTTGGGAGTATGGTGCAGCGTAAGCTTGATAAATTCGATATTCAAAAATATTGAATATGGAAATAGTTCGTTGACCGTTGATTCCCAAAGATGGTCGTTTGAACGAGGGTTCTCAGAGTATCATTGATTCACGAAAAATACCGATAACAAAAAAAAGAAGATAAACCGGAAATTCTAAGTTTATTCAATAATCAAAAGCGCTCAAACATAAACTTAAATAGCAAGAAGAAACCAAAAGCCCTAGCTTAATGACATCAACCAAGGTCCATCAAATAGTCGAAGCCCAAATTAAAGATAAAACCCACAAATAAATAAAATGACTCAGTATAAAATAAAGAGAACTATGTTTGGTGAGGAAGATCGCGCTGTATCAAAGTGATATGTGAGACGTTGCTGAATTTTCATTGTGCGGTAGAGTAGCTAAAACATGCGTAGCTAATTTTAAACTTTGCAAAATCGTGCTTAAATATCAGTTAAATGGACTCATTGACATCTTTTGGTTAGAATTTAGATCCCACTCGTTCTCCTCTACTCACTAGCCAATAGTTTTGATGCAAGATTTTTAAAAAATTAACTTCGTAAAATTGTGATGTTTTGATGTACGATTTTAGATGTGGGTTTTCATGAATGAGACATTGTGATGGTTTTTTTTTTTGAATTACGCCATTGTAATGTTTTTCTTTCATAAATTAAGAAAATTAATTATTTCTCTTTCATCAATTAAATTAAAAAAAATAATGGCTGATCTTTCATTCACTTCAATTTCTTTTAGAAAAAAAATCCTCGCGTTACCGCACAAAAAAAAGGTTTGACCAACAACATTCATTTAGGTTTCTCAATTTTTGTTCTTCTGTTGTGTTGGGCCAGTACCTGCGGCCCAAGCGATCTGGAGGCCCGATAACCCTTTGAAACCCAACTCATGCTCTAACCATGGTATAGACAAACAAGGGTCAGATTTGACAACCATGGTCAAATAAAACTAGGATTGTACCCTCAACATTCTACTATAAATAGGGAGGGATGATGTGACAATTCATTATTCATTCCTTAAGAGAGGATAAGGGACCAAAAACATTTTTTCGGACTCTGACTCTCCAAAAGGACATTTAAGGAAAGCTACCGCCGACCAAAAACACCTGGAAAGATACTCTTCACAACAACTCACGACGACCTGAATAGCTCGGGGCCTGTCCGATCTATTGTTTCTCTTTTTAATTCATAGGCGATTTGATAGTCTGGGATCTGTCCGAACTATCGACTCCGGTCTGCTCTGTAACATTTCATAGCCCGCGAACTCGTTTCCTAATACACGATATTCTCCGACCTCCTATCTTATATAAATTCATTGTTCCGCTTTCGGGCTACAACAATTGGCGCGCCAGGTAAGGGACTTGGAGATTTTCTAACGCAAGGAATTATGAGTCCGGAAGCATCGACAAGTCGACTAGTTGACAACGCAACAACTCAGGAGGCCGCTGAAATAATCCACACGATCTCTTCAGCTACAACGACAGAAGGCGCGGTCACTAACGAAGCTTTAGCTCGCAAAGAAACTGCTCCCGCCGTGATCGAGTCCGGAGGAAGCGAACCCACCGTTGTCACAAACGAGCAGGTCAACTTTGCTATGATGTTGAACTCACTCATGCGGCGTTTCGATTAGCAGGACAATCTATTTAGACAGACAAACGTCCGTCTGAACGAGCTATCGAACGCCCAAGTCATTATTCAAGAGCAGCTAGATTCTCCTCAACTAGCGCAGCAGGTCCGAGCGCACTCTTATGCGGCAGAACGACACGGACGACCTTTAAATCACAATAAGGTAATCAACCTCAGTACCCCGTCACAAACTCCGATCAGCGCTCAGCTCCGTCAACCAGTTGCACCACCCGATCATGATTCGTTTCGAGGATCCGAGATCGAAGCCCTGAAGGCTACACTTCGGGATATGAACTCCCAAGTTCACAGGACTCTCAGCTCAGCCCCGGAGATCGATCGCGTGCTGGAGAAAACCCAACGAACACCTTTCATAGATCGGATCACCTCCACCCCGCTCAGATACACGTCAAAGCTTTGCCTGCAAACCTACGCCGGCGCCTCCAACCCAAAGCATTTTATGACCACCTTCACCATCGCAATGGGACGAGTTCAGCTATCACAAGAAGAAAGAGATGCGGCCTACTGTCAGTATTTCGTTGAGCACTTAACAGGATCCGCACTCGACTGGTTCTCCCGGCTTGAACCGGCCTCCATCAACAATTTCAACCAGCTCTCTACGGCTTTCTTCAAACACTACTCGATGTACATTCAAGACGGCGCAACAGACGCTGACCTGTGGGCACTGGCCCAAGGGCCCAAAGAGTCCCTTCGCGATTATATGGCCCGTTTCAAGTCGGTATTAGTAGAGCTAGACGTCTACGAAACTATCGCCATCGGCGCTCTGCAAAATGATCTGTGGCACGAGTCGCCCTTCCGGACCGACCTAGTCTTGAAAAAACCCCTCACTCTCGAAGACGCAATGCACCGAGCAACGCACTACATTGCATTAGAGGAAGATCGCGCCGCTAACTCAAAAAAGTATTCTCCCACCAAACCGACGGCCCATAAAGCCAAAGTAAAGGAGCCCGCGGAAGATGACTACGTCGAGCCTCAGCAACACCTCGACCAGGACTTCAAAGACGCCAAGAAAAAGTTCAGGACCAACCTAGTTGCGAACAAGCAAGGTCAGAGGCCGAGCCCGGCTCAGAACCAAAGCAAGAAGTGGCCGTTCAAGTTCGTTCGCGGGGAGGAAAAAGAGGCAGAAGCCAGGTCATTCTGCGACTATCACCAAATCTACGGTCATTCGACCTACCAATGCCGGCAATTGAAGGATAAGCTGATGGCCAAGTTCAACAGCGGAGAGGTACAAGTCGATCTACCCCCAAACCAATCCGATAAACGTCAAAACCGAAGAAGCACGACAGGCGGCACGAGCAGAGGCCGGATAACAACGTCGATCTTCCCCTCCCTCCAAAACGATCTAGTGACAACAAGGGCTCTGGCCAAAATCAGCCCTCATCAAAGCGAAAAATTTACATGATAATGGGTGGATTCCGAACTAATTCCAATTTAGTCCATTCCCTGAAAAGGCACGAAAAGGAAGTATCCTTGCAACAAGACTGCCGCTTACAGGCCGAGGTCGATATGCCGGTCATTTTTAGTGAGGTCGACACCAAAAATGTGTCAATGCCACACAATGACCCACTGGTTATCGAGCTGAAGATCGAGGACTGCGACGTCACCCGGGTGTTGGTCGATACACAAAGTTCGGTCGACCTCATTTTTCTCGAAACACTACGAAAGATGGACATAGGCAACGACAAAATAAAGCCTAGTGCAAAGCCTCTGACCGGTTTCAACGGAGTAACGACAATGACGCTAGGCACCATCAAAATGGCGGTCTACGCAGGTGGCATCACAAAGATCGTGAAGTTCGTCGTGGTTGATAAACCAGCGGTGTATAACGTCATAATGGGAACGCCCTAGCTTTTCTCTCTCCGAGCGGTGTCTTCGACCTACCACCAATGCGTCAAATTTCTGACCTCCACTGGAGTTTTCACAATCCGTGGAAGTCAAAAATTTGCCAGATCGTGTTTCGTTACGGAGCAACAAATGCGTAGGGTAACCTGCAACATCAACCGAGCTATCGAACAAGCAAACCCAAGGCCGCAGCAAGAGGCTGTCACATTAGTCAACATCGACGAAAAACACCCTGAACGCAAGGTCGGGATTGGCGCTGAGCTTGAAGAACCACTGCGACAAAAGTTGATCCAGTTCCTAAGCACCAATGTTACGACCTTCGCGTGGTCAATGCAAGACATGAAGGGAATCGACCCAGCCATAACGACGCACGAGCTAAACGTCGATCCGATATACAGACCGATCAAGCAAAAAAGGCAAAAGCTCGGCCCAGAACGGGCCCAGGCCGTACACGAGGAGGTCACCAAACTACTCGAAGCTGGCTCAATCGCGGAAGTACACTACCCAGAGTGGCTCGCCAATCCAGTCATCGTCAAGAAGAAGAATGGCAAGTGGCGAGTCTGCATCGACTTCACCGATCTGAACAAGGCGTGTCCTAAAGACAACTTTCCGCTCCCTCGCATAGATCAAGTCGTCGAGGCGACGGCTAGTAACGAACTTCTCTCTTTTATGGACGCCTTCTCGGGATAGAACTAGATTATGATGCATCCCGACGACCGTGAGAAGACGGCCTTCATCACAGACCGCGGAACGTACTGTTACCGAGTAATGCCTTTCGGTCTCAAAAATGCTAGAGCGACCTATCAACGATTGGTAAACAGGATGTTTGCCAACCAGATCGGCGATACAATGAAGGTGTACATCGATGACATGCTTGTCAAATCCCAGAAGGCCGGTGATCATGTTTCCCACCTCCGAGACTGCTTTGCGATCTTGAATAAAAGTTTGGAATGAAACTCAACCCAACCAAGTATACCTTCGGTGTCACCTCGGGCGAATTTTTGGGTTACATAATCACTCAACGCGGAATCGAGGCCAATCCGAAGCAAATAGCCGCAATACTCGACCTGCCCTCGCCGAGAAATAAAAGAGAAGTACAGCGACTTACAGGTCGGATCGCCGCCTTGAACAGGTTCATCTCCCGATCTACAGACCGGAGCTTGCCGTTCTATCAATTGCTGCGAACTCCCAAGGACAAAAGCTTCCTCTGGGACGACCGATGCGAGGCCGCGTTTGGGGAACTCAAAACCTACCTGTCAACGCCGCTCGTGCTGGCCAAACCCGAGCTGGGTGAAACTCTGTATCTCTATGTGTCTGTAACCAAAGCTGCGGTCAGCGGGGTTTTGGTGCGAGAAGACCGGGGCGACCAGAAACCCGTCTTTTACGTCAGCAAGTCACTAGACGGGGCGGAATCGCGCTATCCCCTCCTTGAGAAACTTGCACTGGCAATCATCGTCGCAGCTCGCAAATTACGGCCGTACTTCCAGTCTCACTCGATTGTCGTAATGTCCACAGTACCAATGAGAACGATCCTCCACAGCCCAAGCGTGTCTGGTAGAATGGCGAAGTGGGCGATAGAGCTCAGCGAGTACGACATCGAGTTTCGCAATCGTAGCAGCGCCAAGTCCCAGGTCTTGGCCGACTTTCTAATCGAACTACCACCGGTCACCCTGGAGAACTGCTCAACTAGTTAAGACTGGACTCTTCATGTCGATGGATTTTCTTCGCGGCACGGTGCGGGGATCGGCATCCATCTTGAATTGCCAACTGGGGAGATTTTGGAACAGTCCTTCCGGTTGGAATTCAAGGCATCAAACAACGAAGCCGAATATGAAGCTCTGCTCGTCGGGCTACGATTAGCAAAAAAGGTCGCTGCTTCACAAATTCACGATTATTGCGACTCTCAGCTCGTGGCTAACCAATTCAACGGAGAGTATGACGCCAAGGACGAAAGGATGAAGGCATACCTAAAACTCGCCCGCGAGCTGACCAAAGATTTCAACTCTTTCAAAGTCACGAAGATTCCCCGGGCAGACAACGCTTAAGCCGATGCACTCGCTTCCTTAGGTTCCACCTCAGTTTCCGATCTACGCCGAGTAATTCCGATCGAACCAATCACCGAGCCAAGCATTACCTTGCCTAAAGGTATCTGCATCATCAACATCGAATCCGATGATCTGCCCGACACCGCAAAAACACCTCCACAACAGACCGCCCGTACCACAACAACGGACTGGCGACAGGAGATCATCGCATACATCGTGTCTGGCGAACTCCCGAAGGACAAATGGGCAGCACGAAGGCTAAAAACCCGCAGCGCGCACTACATCATCATTAAAGACGAGCTCTACAGATGGAACGCCGCTGATATACTACTCCAATGCTTGGCTGGCAACGAGATATATCGGGTCATGGCCGAAACACACGATGGGGCAGCTGGCAACCACTCCGGAGGTCGGGCCTTAGCAATCAAAATTAAGCGCCTCGGTTTGTTTTGGCCAACAATGCTAAAAGACTGTGCCGAATACGCCCATTGCTGCGAACAGTGCCAACGACACGGTCCGATGATCAACTCCCCGACCGAACCGCTCTCTACAGCAACCGCGCCCTATCCCTTCATGCGTTGGGCAATGGACATTATGGGTCCCTTCCCCAAGTCAAGGCAGAAGCGGTATATCATCATAGTCACAAACTACTTCACAAAGTGGGTTAAGGCCGAAGCTTACGCGATGATATGGGCTACTGACGTTCAGAATTTTGTCTGGAAATTTGTCATATGTCGCCATGGGCTCCCTTACGAGATCATCACAGATAACGGTTCTCAATTCATCTCAGCGACCTTCGAAGACTTCTGTGCGAAGTGGAAGATACGGTTAAGTAAGTCGACGGTCTGCGAAAGCGACTTGAGGACAAGAAGGGTCTTTGGGCAGACGAACTCGACGGTGTACGCTGGTCGTTCAGAACTACCCCCCGATAATCTACCAACCGTACACCGTTCTCCCTTGCCTACGGTCTGGAAGCAATAGCACCCGCCGAAGTAAACGTCAACAGCCTACACCGCGTAATGATGACTGAGAACCCCGCCCTTAACGATGATATGCTTCTTGACAACCTCGACCACATCGAAGAAGAGCGAGGCGCAGCTCTAGCTCGGATACAAAACTATCAGCAGCTCGCAATGCGCTACTATAACAAACGAGTCCGCAGCCGGAGCTTCGACGTCAGCGACCTCGTTCTTCGAAAGGTTTATGAAAACACGGTGGAGTACAAGGCTGGGAAACTCGGAGCTAATTGGGAAGGACCCTACCAGGTCACCGAAATCATCCGACCTGGTGTCTACCGACTTATGACCTTAAACGGTGAAATGATCCCACGGTCTTGGAACTCCATGAGCCTCAAACGGTACTACTACGAAACCAAGCTCCCCAACACAAACCAAGGCTGAAAACCGATTGAATCTGCCGCTACAGGTTGAAATTAACTGATCTCCAAAAAAAAAAAAAAAAAGAACGCTCTACGAGCTCATTTTGTTACTTTTGTAAATGAACTACGATTGGCTTGATCCCTATTACAACGGGTACGTAGGCAGCCCGTAAAAAGGCACAGCTATTAATCAAAAATATATATATTATGTTCGTCGACTCTTTTTCTATTTTTGATTATCAAACTTATTTCGCGCGCTGGTACACCCAGTCCGGAAAGCTCCGAGCTCGTTTCGCGTCAATGCTTCGGCCAAGCATTTGACCAAATTTCGTTCCATGTGAACAAAAGTGGTTTGATCAGCCACGTTGCTAGGGCAGAAGCCTAAAAATTTCCCCTAGCGACCTATAAGCCGGGGACAGACCTGCAACCTACCCCGAAACGTCTAAGTACCCTAAGCCGAGTCCTCCTCGCATATTTACCCACGTAACGGGTATTGTCACAAGCCGATTTCAGAGTCGCAGGCAAAATGGGCACACTTAAAACCCTAAGTACGACCTAGATATACCTAAGTATGTAAGCCGGCCAGACCGCGAACTTAGTCGAATGACGGTCTACGAACTCACTAAGTAACCAAAAGACGAAAGAATTAATACGAAAAAAGATAAAAGCGTTCTTACAAACCAGAGTACCAAGGCCACAAGCGGCCCAAAAAAGGGATAAAAAACAAACAACAAAGAAAAAAGAGAGAGTGCTTAGGCATCTGGAATAACCGGTATACCATCAAGAGGAGCGAGAATGTCACCCGCGGCCCGGTCGCGAGGAGCTGCATCAGAAGCTTCGCAGTCCGGATCGATACTCCCCCTATCCGTGGCGGTCATGTTAGTCCCATATTCATCAAAAGAGGCTCCAAGGTCAGTCCGAGGAGGAATCGCGCGCAGAAAACGGGGAGGAGTTATTACGAAGTCCTCCTCTGTGACCTCCTCTACGACCAACGCCTCGAATCGTTCCTCAAACTTCTTGAAATTCGCGTCGAGATATTTTGGCTTGTCGTCAGGATTGACGATTCCTTCTCCCGACAAAACGGCCAGATAATCCTTAATCGCCGTCGCTTGATTCATCAAGGCTGAAAGATGGTTTACTTCCTCGGAGTCGGAGATCGATTTCTTGATTTTAGCCAACTTGTCGTTGCATTTCGCAACGATCTGGTTGATCTCGTACTCTCGAGAAGCTCGCAAGCGAGTCATCTCGCCGTCATGAAAAGCCTCAAAAGACTTCTTCTCTGCCCTCGCCTTCTCAAGCTCCTCCTCCGCAGACCTCGCCATCTGCCTCACTTCCTCAGCTTTCGCGGAGAGTTCATTCATCGCCAAGTTCTGCTCAGCGATCTTTTCCTTTAGACCGGCTACTTTGTCGGCCTCCGTCTTTATACCAGAAAAACCATTTAGCTTATCGATGAGCCTCCGGACGCAACGTTCATACCTTAGGGTAAGCATGTTCGCGTGGGTAACCGTCTGTCAAAACAAAACGACAAAAGGCCCTCGGTAAGCAAGGTTAGTACGAAAAAGAGGAAAAGAGGAAAAATTCACAAGGTAGGCGTCGAGAGCGAGTTCACCTCCATCATGCTCCTCGCATACACTTTGTACGAATCTTTCTCCACCAAAGACTCCGGTTCGGGAAAATCATACTCCACGTCGCAAGGGATCCTGGAAAGCAGATCGGCAGATGCTCGCAAATTATCGCCAATATGCTCCCGCCCACTGTAATTGAAGGTCAGATCATAGGCTTCCGGGTCCTCCTTATTAGAATCGGCCTCGGCTTCCACTCCTCGCGCCTCCTCAACTCGAACCTTTTTCTTCTGTCCGCTAGAAGTCCCCTCAGACGACCTTTTCTTTCCCTCCTTTTCCCGGATCTCCTTCGCGGCCCCCTCAGATATCACCGCCATCTTTTTGCCGGCTATCTTCTCAGCGAACAAAGCCCCGGTCTCTTTTCTAGCATGGGCCCCGGCCTGTTCGTTAGACTGAGGACTGACCCTTTTAGACGTCGTAGCAACCTCCTTTGAGCCCGCCGTCTTTTTGGAGCCAGACGCCCCGATCTCTTCAGTATAGTTCACCTTCTTGAATGTGGCCTTCTTCGTAACCATCTTCGCCTCGTTCTTTTTACGAACTCTTTTTGGTTTGATCGGTGGAAAAGTGTAAGGACGCAGCGGAGCGAGCTCCAAGTCAAAACAGCCTGCAAAAAGCAAGAAAGTCTATTTAAATAGATAACTCGATCAAAAGTCAAAACATAGCAGGGAAACAGAGCACCGACCTGTAAGGATCCGACCTATGCACCGTTTAATCCGCTGCTCGAGGAATTTTGGCCAAATTTGAGGTGCCACGCTTCTCAAAACGTCGGTCAGCAAATCTTCTCCGGGCTTCGGCGGGAGAAGAATCCTTGGAACGACAGAATCTGCAAGCAAAGGAAAAGATTAGATGTCAGCCCGGACAAGAAGAGTATAAACACATCAGAGGTCAAAACGTTACTGTATCTAATATTCCAGCCAGCCCGGATAGGCCATCCCGGATTCGCTACCGACGCCGAGTTTATCTTTACAAAAAAATAGTATCGCTCCCAATCCTTGGACTTGTCACTGTGGGAATCCGGATCAACCAGTTTGAACTTCGGGTGGGCTGATACATAAAAGCGACCTGTAGGCTTCCTCCACTTAATGAGAGTCATCGCCTCAAAGGAGTCGCAGTCACATTCTAGCCCGCGTTCAGCGGCCAGCGTCATGCATACTACGAAGTTGCGAATTGACGCATGAGTAAGCTGAGATATAGCTATGCCGCGTCGAGCACAATACTCGATCAACAGCCGCAGCAATGGGAAAAACAGCCCGCTGTCCAAAAAGAAGGATTCATATAGACACATGAACCCTTCCGGAGGCGACCAAGGACGATCGTGTTTACCCGGAACAACGAACTCCACACTGTCCGGCAAATCCCGAGTAAGTCGCATAGTGATCAGCGACGACTTATCGGACAACGTCTCGAAATCGTCACAGCGTTTTAGCTCGATGTTGCGACCTAGGCCTGGCCCCGGAGAGTCCATCCTTTCCTGAGGGAAATCCGACAAATCAAAACAGTCGGGGTTCCCTGCACCTCCGATCTGACCTCCACCAGTCAGATCGCGAGCGGGAGGTCGACGCCCCACCTTGCGAAGGTTGGGGTTAGCGGGCTCGGAGGTCCCGGCCTCTTCGTGGTCCAATCCCCTCTGAGGAGTTCCGACGAGCTCAGTCTCAACCTCCTGCTCCGAAGTAGCCCGATCAGTCGAGCTAGATACAGCGGAAGAACTACCGAAAGCTTGTTCGGAGGAGAAATCATTCTGGGAATCGGTGCTGGTCGGTGAAGCCATGGATCATATGAACACGGCGGGTTTTCTTTGAAGATTGATCGGAGAACTTAAAAACCAAACGATGGGACAGCAACAAAACCTTTCAAAGGCAAGAACCACAAAAGTTAGAGAGAGAAGTGAAGAAAATACCTTAGAGAGAGAAGTTGGGCAGAGGAAAATGAGAGAAGGAAGAGCGGGGACCCCATTTTATAGATCCAGAGCGGAAACCGAAACGTCGCACCTAGAAAACTCCGAACTCACCGCGACAGACCAGTCAATCATCGACACGTGGCAGAATCAATTCGTTCAAGATCCATATCGCAGACCCATTAACAACAAAGCTCGGCCCATCTCGTTTTGTTGACTGGGGGGGGCTACTGTTGGGCCAGGACCTGCGGCCCAAGCGATCTGGAGGCACGATAAGCCTTTGAAGCCCAACTCATGCTCTAACCATGGTATAGTCAAACAAGGGTCAGATTTGGCAACCATGGTCAAATAAACCTAGGATTGTACCCTCAACATTCTACTATAAATAGGGAGGGATGATGTGACAATTCATTATTTATTCCTTAAGAGAGGACAAGGGACCAGAAACATTCTTTCGGACTCTGACTCTACAAAAGGACATTTAAGGAAAGCTACCGCCGACCAAAAACACCTGGAAAGATACTCTTCACAACAACTCGCGACGACCTGAATAGCTCGGGGCCTGTCCGATCTATTGTTTCTCTTTTTAATTCATAGGCGATTTGATAGTCCGGGATCTGTCTGAACTATCGACTCCGGTCTGCTCTGTAATATTTCACAGCCCGCAAACTCGTTTCCTAATACACGATATTCTCCGACCTCCTATCTTATATAAATTCATTGTTCCGTTTTCGGGCTACAACATGTTGAATATAAACTTTAATCCAAATATATTTTCTGTCCACTGAAAACATAAGAAAAACAGTCATATAGGAACTTTAGCATGATTTTACCCTCAACATTGTAAAGGTAAATCATAATAACATATTTTTATTTCGGTTGAATATTAAATAAAAATTAAGTTAATTATACGAAAAGAAAGGTTTTTTAAGTTTTTATTCGCCTTGAAAATTGATGAAACAATGGTTTTTCCAATCGTTTGCGCATAAGAAAATCTTTGGCCGATGTCTTCTCTAGCTTCCATTTTGTGGAAAATAATGTCTTTTTTGAGTATAAATGAAAATTGAACACTACTTTTAAAGGAAGATAATGACATGTGAATACCATTATCGGAGAAATGCATTAAAAACTTAATTCCTCAAGCTGGAAATCCTTGATGGTGTTGGAAACTGGACCAATGTTATAACCCCTGAAATCAGTCGATGCCACAGTTAGTAAGATCTAAGAGATGCAACAAACAATTAAAAAGAAAATAGTGGATGACATAAATAAGTTAAAGGTAGCATCTCTAACATTAAAAAATTATAAAATTATAAAAAAAGTTAAAGGTAGCATCTCTAACATCTTTAAACTGTAAAAAGAAAAAACATTATAAAATTGGGCAGAGTAATTTATTGAGACTTAGAAAATCTACTTTCTTCACAAATTTAATCGAATTTAGCAACAGTTAATGAATGGTGGCAACACACACAACAACGCGAAAAATGACAGAATTTTCAGAAAATTTGAGACTATTATTAGGTTTTGAGTCTTCATTTTTTTCAATAAATATAAACGAAGAATCACAACTCTTCACTTGAAATGTTTCATTTGTTGGTTAAACGATTTTGAAATTTGAAATATAAATGAAAAATCACAACTCTTTACTTAAAATGTTTCATTGGTTGGTGAAACGATTTTAAGATTTGAAAAGACTTGGCATATTTGTTCAAAGTGAACGGCAAGATACCTTCTTCGCTAAATGAAAACAAGAAAATGGAGTTTTCTTTCTGGTCAATCTTGAATATTTGTTAGATTTAATAAAATAATTTCAACCGTTAGATGATGGAAATATTTTTAGAAAAGAGAAATTGTTGGTTTCTTTCAAAATATACGAACGAAGAAACACGGTAGAAGAGTGTTGAATAGATGAATCATTTCCATTAGCAGAAGCGGACGCAATATTTCAGATTACGTGAAATGTTTTTTTGAGCAAGTCATGGAACACAAATCTCAACCGTCGGATTACATTTTTCTTCTATAGAAAATGTTTATGTCAACAAATAAAAGAATGTTTGCTATTATATATAGATTAGTGTTCTAATGGTAAAGATAGCACAAAACACAACAAACACAAGCAACATGCATTCTACGATATATCACATAAGATCTTTTCTTTTCGAAAATTTTGATAGCTTGCAATGAAGCTTCAATCTATAGAAAAACGATCGCCAGAAAGTCTTGAAAAAATAATAATAAGATGACTCAGAAATCTCAAATCTTGATGGCAACTGCCTTCTACTGACTGCATCCGAAAGTCCGTTCAAGAAAAGATTCTTCAACTTGATTATTATTGATTCGTTATGACAAGAAAGAGACAATTATTCACAAATCACCTAGACAAGTAGTTACTATTTTATGTATGTTTGCTACATGATTCGTTTTGCACGAGTAATAAAAATGGGTATCCACAACTTTATATGCTTGCTTAAAAATAGTCCACTAGCCGAATTTTTCCTATATCCTAAGCCACTTGCGAATTACTTGGTTACTATTTTTTCAATCTTCAATTGCTTATAATTTTTTTTTTTTTAATTTCTAACCTATAGACTTAGTCTATCTTAAAAAAAAAAAGTACAATAGATATGATATATATATATATATATATATATATATATATTAATATTTTATGTGGTTTATACTTACAATTATCTTACTTGTTATTTGTCTTAACAACAATTTTGTTCTTTCTTAAAACGAATATGGGGTAAATAATGAGTACGCGACATAAAATAGACTATTTCTCCATTCTTAATTAGTTACAATGATTTCTAAATTATCAAAAGAAACAAAAGAAAAAATCTAAATTATGAATATTTTCACTCTCACTTAGCCAATCGAAACATGAAAGTGTTACATTATAACCTATCTGATTAGAAATTTGTTGAATAGACATTCGATAACAATCTTTTGTGCTTCGGATTTAAATCTTTGGTACGGAATGTTATTTTTTAAATCAGAGTATCCAAAAATTGTATTTGGATACCAAAAAATTATGAATCAAAAGGTTCGGAACTCCCACGGATTTAAAAAAAAAAAAAAACAATACCATTAGGTTTTTGGTTAAAAATTATTTCTAAAGCTATCAAAACGGTTACGTTTGAGTCGAGAAACGTCGTCGTTTTAGGGAAAAAGTATTTATTTATTTTTTCGACAAAAGAATCTGTTGACTAAGGAGAGAGACACCACATTAGGAATATAATTATTCCTCTGTATTTTAAGAATAGATTAAGGAATTTTGGTCATATTTTATGCTTTTTTCAGTAGTGGTGGGTGAGATCTGACAAAGTAATCACAAAGGCATAAACCCTTTTGCATGAAGCTAATTAAACTAAAATTAATACAATTTTTCTTTGTTTAATCGGAGAATCAATTTGGTGACAAAGCCTACTTCTTTCTCCCGAGCGAGAGGAAGAAGAAGAAGCCATGGTTGGACCAGGAAGACCTCAAATCGTACTTTTCGGTTCTTCAATTGTTCAATATAGCTTCAGCGATAATGGTTGGGGATCCACACTCGCTAATATCTACTCTCGCACGGTTCGTCATTCTCTCTCTCCCTCTCACTTTCATGTGAAATTTCCAATTTTGATGTGAAATTTCGACACTTGACTTATGATTTGTGAGATAGTTCTAGAATCTGCCTCAAGGGTTTAGAGATTGATGGTGATTCGTTTTGTTTCTGATTTGAGTGAATTAAAACCACTGATTTGTGTAATGCAAATTGTCATTTACTATTCGTGAGTGGAGCAAAATAGTTTCTTTGTTGTTTCTGTTTGTAAAAAGATTCAAAGTCAACAACTTTAATGATTGAGTATATAGGTAATCAGATCCATAACCTGTAACAAATAAATTCGTTTTTTTTGTTTGTGTGATTTTGTTTTGATGGGTTTTTCACAGGCTGACATTATCCTTCGTGGTTATGCTGGTTGGAATTCCAGATTTGCCTTGAAGGTCCTTGACAAAGTTTTCCCAAAGGTACACTCTTTGGTTGCTCTGTTTATAGTAATGGTTTATGTAATTGAACAATGTCACACTCTATGCTCTGTTTTATAATGCTGTTTGGCAAACAATTAGCTTTTCTTTTGTTTTTATGTTTTGTTTTTTTTGGTTTTTGTGCTGTTTAGAATGCTGTAATACAACCTTCTTTGGTGATAGTCTATTTCGGTGGGAACGATTCGATGAATCCTCATCCATCAGGGGATGGCCCTCATGTTCCTTTATCTGAATTCATCGATAACATGAGGAAAATTGGGGAGCATCTTTTGGTAATGATGCTCTTTCTAAAGTTTGTGATTTTTTTTTCCTTACCCTTCTTCAGTATTGCTAAACTCATGGTATCTCTTTTGATTCACCTTTCTTACCAGAGCCTTTCAGACAAGACCCGTGTCATTTTTCTCACTCCGCCGCCTATGAATGAGAGACAAATCGAACGAGTTTTTGGGTACGTGTCTTAGAGTACCGGTTAAATGTTCTTGAATTGGTCTTAGTTTTGGAAGTTTGATCAATAATGTTGTGACTGTGACTTATGTCCTAGGGATGCAATGAGTGGCCGGAGTAACGAGCTGTGTCGTCCATATGTAGAATCGTTGTTAAACCTATGCAGAGAGATCAATGTGAAAGGTATCGATCTTTGGACTGCAATACAACAACAGGATGATTGGTCGAACATTTGCTTCACGTGAGAGCTACTGAACTTTTATGATACATTAATCGGAAAAATGATTCTCCGTGAAACTAACTTGTAGGTTTGTTTTACTTCACAGAGATGGGATCCATTTCACAGCGAAGGCAAGCGAGATTGTCGTGAAGGAGATATTGAAAGCAGTGAGAGAAGCGGATTGGAAACCGAGTCTTTACTGGAAATCATTACCGGTTGAGTTTCCTTTTGATTTTGATGTTCCAAACTCCATAAGCCTTTGTGATCTTGATTTAACCAGAAACAAGCAGTTGGAGTCACAACCTGGTACGGCCCGATTGTAAAACGACGACTCGGATTTAGAGATATCATGCTTGTACATTTGCATCTTGATGATGCACCAGTTTCACCCTTCATTTGCATCTGGATTTAACAGTCCACTAAATGTTTAGTTTTGTATTTGGACCTGTGTAACTTCATTGAGGGTACATTTCTTTGAATGCTTTTTTACGTTCTTTAAAATCTTGGTCAATTATAATTACATCCTATCAAGTTTCATGAACATGAGGTATTCGTTTAAATTCCCAGTCAAATGATAATTGGTGTTGGTGACAAGGGAAAGTGTTGAGATATTAATCGAAGTCTCACATACCGAGATTGACGACATGGTTAAAGCGGACAACATCAATTGGTGGAGAATTGCAGAACCCAATCCGGCAATGATAAAATCATATTTCGATAGATTAAAAGTTTTCACCATCGAAAAAAATGAAAGAAGATACGTTAAACCTCTCTCAAAGTCTTTACTAAATTTAGAATTTATATAAGTTACATGTACATCTAAATCATGAGCATACAATAGATTCAAATATGTAATAACATATGTTATCTATACTATATAAAAGTTGAAGCTACTAGCTCCTAAGACCGTTCACCTAGGATTTAATTCAACCAATCACTATTAGATATGTCATTAATTATTTTTTTCCAATTCATATTTAAATGTTGTTTTTTTTTTAAAAAATTGATAATGCCAATCATAAAGCTACATGTCCTTTTTCAATATTTTTTTTTTTTAAAAATCGATATTTTCTTTCTTTTTATTTAAAAATCGATATTTTCTTTCTTTAATATTCCTTAAAAAAAGAAATAATAACAATTAAATAGTAGATTAATAATAATAGGAGCCCATATATTCTACACTAAGTTTCAATATCCAATTAATATAAAAAATGATAAGTACTACTAAACATGGGAAAAAAATTCGGGATTAGCTCCTATTATTTTTGGGAAAAGAAAATTCAAAAATTCCTAATACTATTGGGAGAAAAAAATTAATTCTCGGTTTTATGTAAGCATTTTATCCCCACATCTTCTACCAAGACAATATAGCTTCTTCTTAGCTTAAAGTAGAGTTCTTTGAGTGTTTTAGTGGCACCAAATGTAGCTTCTTCTCCTTCCATCCATGTTTTTCCATACTTGGTTTTTGACGATCTTGAAAAAGATTTTACTAACAAGGAAATTGTTTTCAGGGTCATCTACTTTCGAGTTATTGCTCATCGAGTAAAGGTAATTAAAAATCAAAAAATGATATATGTCTAAATATAAAATCTGTCACATAATTGTTACGTTTAGCAGAATTCTCATCATCATGATTTCTCGAACCATTGAGATACTTGACATAATCATATCTGCAGCGTTTAAGACTTATATGTTGTTAATTGACATACTTGTGTCCCAAGTCCTAAACTCTTCCTTGATCAAAACTTTATTTAATCGATGCTTCTTTATCCTTACAATCCCATTATTTATTTAATGATTACTATTTGTATTTTCTATATATAGTGAGAATGAGATATATCATAAGTAAACGTTTTAGTAAATCATAACTAAAAACCTTCTAACATGAATTTATGCAGTCAATCTTGATCCAAGCATTCATTACGGAAAACCGAATAGGAAAGTTGAAACCCGGTGAAATCTACAAGATAAAAAAAAAATTTAGCCATTAATAACAAGACAAGCTACATGGTGTTTTCTCACAATTTTTTTTATCCAATTCACCTTGCTAGGAAAGTTGTATAAGGTCGTCGATGGTGGCCACTTGATTGAAAGGCAAAGTTTAGAATCCGTTCTTTTGCAGAATTTGAAGAAACAGTCAACATGAACAAAGACCTATATGGTAAATATTATTTGTTTATATCTAGCTATTGTTATAATACCACCATAAACTAACTTCGAACATGCTTCTCCTAGCTACCGTTGGAAAAATAATCCTTATCAAACATAGGATTTAAAAACAAAATTCTATTGGTCCACATCAACATTTACATTAATCGGATAAATTAGGAAACATTCTTATTTGTAATGTAGTTTTGATAATATGAAATAGCATAGGAGATAAGGAAACTATGATATGATTTTCTATTAAATATAACAAAATATTTAACTTTTTTTTGTTAACCAAACTATTATTTAAAAGGTGCCACCACATTTGGTTATCGAACTTGGCGGAGTGAAAAATATAGAAATAAATACTATATTTTAAAAATATATTTTCTTAAATCTAAAGTTTTAACAATATATTTTTAAAATATATTGAGAAGGTGGAAGAAGGAGTTTACACACAAAAATATGAAAAGAAAGATAGTCAGAAATTGAATTGTGGTAACAATTATTCAGTTGTTATAATATATTTTGACAATGAATAAAAAAATATGTTAACTACTTTTGTCCTTTATAGTTGGATTCATATTATGAGTTTGGTTTTTTTTTTTCAAGATATTAACTTCTATTTTTAAAACATTTAGTGTAAGTTAATTTTTTTTAATCGTTAATAGAAAACTTCTATTTATTTTAAGTTTTATTTTAATTTTCTTACAAAATTTTCCATATAAGAAAATAAATATATCATTAAAAAGGTAAAATATAATCTATGTATGATTAAGCTAATAACAAATTGGAATCATTGAATTTTACTAGATAATCTTAACATCAAATAGCGTCAAATTTTATTAGTGAAAAAAGGTTGAACCTACTTGATTAAAGCTAAAAACAAATTGGAATCATTGAATTTTACTTGATAATTTTAACATCAAATAGTGTCAAAATTTATTAGTGAAAAAAAGGTTGAACCTACATGATGTTAAGGTAGTCTACATAGAATTTTAAATAGCCAATAATTATAGCCCACATCAAAATTGAGAATTAAGTTAATTTTTTTCTATTGTGAATAGAAAATTTCTAATTTTTAAAAGCATTTAGTATAAGTTAATTTTATTTTTGTTTTTTTTTTCCAGTTCAGTTTGAAATTTTTTATAAGTTTTTCTATTTAATTCTTAAAAGGGTAAAATATAATATATGGATATTAAAGCTAAAAAAATGGAAACATTGAATTTTATTTGACAATCGTAAAATCAATTAGTGCCAAATGTTATTACCATCCTAGAAAGCAAGCATGATGAAAAATTTAATGGCTTGAAGTTGAAATTGGATAATGATAGTTGAGAGATTGCTGATATGGTAAAGATGACAATAGGTGGATGAGCAAACATGTCAAACTACAAATGCTAGAATTTTGTTGTCACAACTAATAAAGTAAAAAATATTTTCTCAACAAAAAGGGTAAACTAATAGAAAAAATGTATATTAATCAATTTGTGTTTACATGCTTTTAATATTTAGTTTTAGTGAGATAGAATTAACCAAAAATATGTGGATTTAGTCTTGCATACTTTACTATTTGAATCACAGACTTCGTGAATTGTTGCCAAATATACAGAAAGGATCATGAAATATCATTTATAATTAGTATTTATTATAAATTACTAACCGATACAAATGACTATTTATAGTAAAGTAATTAATTAATTATATATGATATTTTCATCTTGTTACCATTGCACTTTTGCATTCGTATACGTCGATGTATATATCACTTAAAAATTAGCAAGTCCAAATATATATTAGACTCATCGATAAAATAAACACACGCGTAGCCGTCCACATATGATTTAAATCAATCAATAGTGTTGCTATGTCAAATATTCAAATTAGGAAAATTTCTTAGAGTTGTTAAATAGAAAATAATTTATCAAACAAGAAAATCTATTACAATTAGTATTCAAAAAAGTATTAAAAAGGAAATATATGTATTATGATAAATAGAAAATATTATTTTTCTATTCGATTATTACAGAAGATAAGTGTGGCCCGAATTTATATATATATATATATTTTTTTTGCTTTATCGATTCAATACAAAACTAATTTTACAGCTTTCATCTTTTTTAGGTTTGATATTATGTTCTAATGTTTCTAACGATTTTTTTGTTGGTGTTTATTTTTTTCTCCATTCGTTTGTTCGTTGCTTTTGCTAATACACATAAGATATACTCGCTCCATTTTCAAATACTTGATGTTTTAGAATTTTTTTTTCAAGACACATTAATTGATTTTATTGAATTACTATTGGTTAAAAGTTACAGAAAGTTGTTTAGCACAAAAAATAATATATTTAAATTTACAATTTAATATATTTTCTTAATATGTGTGAAAACTCTAGAAAATCAATTATATAAAAACAGAGGGAGTAGTTTTCTTCTCAATTTTAATTATTTGTTCTTGGTTTGTTTTTGTTTTTGTAGGTTTTTTCAAAAAAGTCTTATCCATCAAATATAATAAAAACATCGATTCTAACAAAAACCTAGCTGGTAACTTTCTTTTTGTAGATGGTGAAATACTTTTTAGTTTTGTAAGTTTTTTCTTTATAACATGAGGTGTGAATTTGTTTCTTTATTTTTTCTTCGTTTCCCATTGTTCCTCATATATTTGCTATTCACTGACGTAATTTCTCCTATTCTCTATTGTTACACAATCTCTCATATACTAATGTTGCGCCATTATTATTACATTTAGATTTAGCTCTATGGATATAGAGTTTCAAGCTTCTTTTGAGCTCAACAGCCTATGTTCAAGCCTCTAAGGTTTAAATTTTTATTTTTATTTTTTGCTTTAGCTACAAATAATTTTATTATAACGTACAGATTACTTTGTGCTTAATGTGAAATCAGAATATTTTGAAACCAACAACTATATTCCATATCAACATTTAAAATTATGTTAATTTTTTTTGTTTATAGAGAACTTTTATTTTTGTAAAGCATTTCTGTTTTTTTTTTTGCTTTAGCTACACATAATTTTGTTGTAACATAGACATTACTTTGTGCTAAATGTGAAATCAGAATATTTTGAAACCAACAACTATTGTCTATATCAACATATAAAATTATGTTGATTTTTTTTGGTTTATAGAGAACTTTTATTTTTGTAAAGCATTTATTACAAGTTAATTTTTTTTTAATGGAAAATTTCTGTTTTTTAAGTTCAATTTTTTCTATTTTTACAAGATTTTTCATTTAATTCTTAAAAGGGTCAAATAAAATATATGGATAATTGGATATTAAAACTACAAGCAAATTGGAAACATTGAATTTTACTTGATAATCCTAACATTAAAGATCATCAAATTTTATTAGTAAATTTATTTTCTTTTAATGTTACTGGCAACTTATAAAACAAGTTTGATAACAAATTTAATGGCTTGAAGCTAAAGGTGGAGAATAATAGCAGAGTTGAGAGATTGTTAATATGGTTAAAGAAGAGAATAGGGTGGATGAGCAAACATGTTATACTACAAATGCTAGAATTTTGTTGTCGTAAGAAAGATAAAATAATAGAATTTGTTTTACATTGTTTGATTGGTGTCTATATTATGTTTTAATAGTTAGTTCCAGTGAGATAAAATTAGCCAGATATCAATATATTTAGTCTAGCATATCTTTAGTATTTGAATTAGAGACTCAATGGATTGTTGTCAAAGAAAAAAAAAGATCATCGGAGGTAATTTAGAGTTTAAGAGTAAAACAGAGAGAGTATAATATACTTAAAAATCAGTTGGACCACGTATTAGATTGGCTTTGTGTGTGGTTATATCATCAAAGTGTATCTGAAACACTAATAATCATCAATAACTTTCCAAGTTGAAATGGCTTTGATGGATTTTGGACATATGGTGGTAGTTGCAAATATTCAACAAAGCTAATCTTCTATGAGAAAGTAAAATTTAAGTATCATGAGTCTGGATTAAAACTCCACATATTTGAAGTAATTAAACTGGGTTCTTCTAATAATTTTAAATTTTACAGTCGATTAAATAAATATGTTTGGCAAACTTTTTTTGAAGAACTACAAAATTAGTTAAATGTAGAACAATTATATAATTATCAATTGATTTTAAACATATAAATCTACAAATGATCTCATTTGACTTTTGTTTTGAGAATACATTGAGAGTAGAATGTTTATAGCCTAGATGAAAAAACAGAGAATCCGAAGATGTCTACCAACAAACTTCAATAAAGTGTGGATTGAACAAATACAAATTAACGATACAAATTCGTAAATTAATTATCTAAGTCTCTACGATTACTTCATTTTCTTACCATTATATTTTTGCATTCGTATATGTCAATACCTGCTAATTTAAAAATTAGTAAATCCAAATTTATATTAAACTCATCGATAAAACAAACCCACGCGTAGCGTGGGTATCAAATCTAGTCTATACTATATAAAAGTTGAAGATGTTAGCTTTTGAGGGTGTCCACATAGGATTTAAATCAACTTATAGTAACGTGCCACTTCAACGTTTAGAATTATGTTAATTTTGTTTTTGTTGATAATAATTGAAAATATCTATAGTGACATGACACGTCAAATATTTATAATTATGTTAATTTTGTTTTATCAACCGATCGATAGAACAGTAAACCTAGCCATATCATTAACTCATAATTCCAAGTAATTTCCAAATTTTTGTGGATTTAATTTCCTATTTCAACTTTTAAATTAAGAAAAAGTATTGATATCCTATTATAAAGGCAAAATTAATATCTCATTCTAATTAATTATTTTTCTAATAGAATATGATATTACATTCATTCTCAATTAACTACAAAAAAGATTAGGAAAATTTTCCAACGATCCACAAAAAATAATATAATTACAATAGAGATTAGAAAATTTTACAAGAAACTGAAAAAGATGGAATGTAATAAATATGAAGCTAGAAGGGCAATTGATATTGCAGAGAAAAACTTTATAATGATATAGAATGATTACGTTGGAGCGAAAAAAATCGTTAACAAGGCTAAGAATTAGTATCCTAAGTTTGATGGTTCAAACAATTATTAATAATGATCAATGTTTATATCTCTGCATCAAAGAATGAAAAAGGAAAAGCTAATTGGTATGGAATTCTCGGTGTTGATCCTTTAACTGATGATGAAACAATGAAAAAAATACAAAAATTTAACTGTTTTACTTCATTCGGATAAGAACAAGTGTAAAAGCGCAGAAGATGCATTTAAGTTGGTTTTAGAGTATTATAAAAAAAAAGTGGTTAAATTTAGAATTATGGTGTTTGTTGCCTGATAAGGCTAAGAGAATGTGCTTATGATCATAAGAGGCTATAAGCTCCTAAAGGCGTCTGTTGGGGTCAGATTTCACCCATGTGAGATCGATATAGCGACAACGTCAATCTAGGCCCAAAATGACATTAAACCCATAAGCAAAATGAGCTTAATTGAATAATAGGCCTAAATTAGATTTATTACTTAATAGGCTAAGCCCATTTTATTAGCTGGCCCATTTTGTATATTTCACTATATATAGCTCATTGTACTCACCCAAAAAGCGGATCCAGAACTTTTCGCACAAACACTTTAGCAACAAATCAATAAAGCTTTTTTAACGCTATTTTTGTGTTTTTGTCTTTGTTCTTAGTTGTTCTTGTGAATTCTTTCCAGAGATCTCGTTTTCTTAAAAACCCTTGACAAATTCAATTGAGTTGGTTTCAACCTCCACGATTTGGCGCCGTCTAAGGGGAATTGAGACTCTCTTACACAAAAGAATCACCCAACAACAGATCTGGCAGAGATAACCACCGACGATGTATCCGAGATTCCCAGAGGAGATCGACAAGGAGACAAGGACCCAGCGGCAGAGAGCAGTGGCGCCAGCAAGAACGGTGCCGACAACCTTGGAGCCAACAACGACGGTGCCGACAGGACCAGCGCGGACCATACGGGCGTCGAGAAGGATGGTGTCGAGAACCCTGGAGCAAGCCAAGCCGCTGGGGCAACGCCGGAGTTCCTCACCCGGATGCAAACCATGTTGGAGACGCTGATGAAGAAGTCACCAGAGCAGGACGTACGGAACGCAGCCGCAGACAACGAGCGGAGGGCCCTGAACACGGCAAGCCGAGCACGAGGAGGAGGATCGGTCCTGACCCGACAGTCCACTGGGCGCCTTGACCCAACGGCGTTGAACTTCTCGATGCCAACCAGCGAACAGAGGATCCGTGGACTGCCACCAGTCCACCCCTCCCTTCCTACTGCCAAACATAGCCCGACCGCTGACGTCCTTGCCGCCGACAAGTCTCCCCCAGTGATCAACCTAGATGACAACAGGGCAATAAGTATGCCTCAGGAGACCATCGCGAACCTCGAACGCGCGCCCCATCCAGACAAAGCAACACTCGACTTGGACGCGACCGAGACTTTGCCGACGAAGAAGAAGAGAATGTTTTCTGGGTGGAGCAGTCGCAACAAGACGACGAGCGTGCAACGCTAATCAAAGCCCAACAGGAGGCGTTGGCCAAGATGCAAGCAGCGATAGAACGAAACGCATTGGAGATGAAGGACATGCGATCGCAGATACATCGAGTATCTAGCAGGGCCCCTGAGATCGACCGAGTTCTCGAGGAAGCCCAAACCACTCCTTTCACGGCGCGGATCACTGAAGCAAACATATCCGATTACGGAAGGGTGAAAGTCCCGACTTACGAAGGAAACGCCGACCCAAAGGAATATCTACTGGCATTTGCGATTGCCATGGGACGGGTCAACTTCAGAACAAACGAGAAAAACATAGGCCAGCGTCTCTTGTTCGTCGAAAGTCTCAAGGGACCAGCTCTCCAATGGTTCTCAAGACTTGAAAGAAATTCTATCGACAGTTTCGAACAACTCTCTGCCGCTTTTCTAAAGCATTATGGCATATTCATAGAGCGTGTAACCATTGATGTCGACCTCTGGACGATGTCACAGGGACAGCAGGAGACCCTTCAGAGCTTCATCGAAAGATTCAAAACAGTTTTGTCCAAGATAGAAGGAGTCACCGACAAATTGCCACTGGAAACCTTGAGAAACGCGTTATGGTACGAGTCAGATTTCCGAAAAGAAATGTACGTCAACGTGCCTTCAACAATCCAGGATACCCTCCATAGGGCAACGAGGTTCGCAAAGAACGAAGAGGAGTTCTGCAGATTGGCCCAGAAACGTGGCAAGTCGAAACATGCCAACAATCCCGTCCCGGCCGCAAACCCACCAGTGACAAAGAAAACCAATCAAGGTTCGGATTTTGTCCAGCACGAAGGAGGATTCAAAGGCGCTCACAACTTTCAAGTCGAGTCGACTAGCACTGGTCGAAGTCGAGGATGAGGCCGAGGCCGCGGACGAGGTCCCTGGAACAACACATGGGTAAGAGGTCAAAGCAACTTCGACGAAGTTGCAAACTGCGATCTCCACCGTATATTTGGACATTCGACTGCCAACTGCCGTGTCCTAGGCCAAAAACAAGCTGCAAAGCTAGCAGCCGACACACTTAAAAGGGATATAAGTCTCAAGGACTTTGAACTAGAAGAAGACACGGAACGTCCTTACCAGAATGATAACGAGGCCCCGAAGAGAAGAAGACGGAACGATGACCAGGATCAAGGTGGTGCTCGACAACGAATCAACTTTATCATGGGAGGATCTTGCCACTGTGCCGACACAGTGTCCACAATTAAGGCATACCAGCGACGTGCCGACATCAGCGCAAACTAGTCTACACCGTCAACATTCGCCAATGACATAATCACATTCGAAGAACGTGAAACGGAAGGCATTGATCGGCCACATAGCGACCCTCTCGTCATTCAACTAATTGTCGATGATCGCGACGTGGCACGCATACTGATTGATACAGGCAGTTCCATTGACGTGATCTTCCGAGATACCCTCCAACGGATATGTATCGACCTCTCCCGAATCCGTTCCTCACCCAAACCAATCACATGATTCTCTGGCGAAACCACAATGACTATGGGGACAATTAACCTGCCCGTCCGAGCTGGCAACCTTACGAAAATTGTTGAGTTCTCCGTCTCCGATAAAATGATCCTAAGAACACCCTGGATCAATTCGATGCGAGCAGTACTGTCAACTTACCATCTGTGCATCAAATTCCCAACTCCTGAAGGCATCAAAACAATATGGGGCAGCCAGAAAGAGTCCCGTATCTGCTTTCTCGCTGAGCACAAACTCAGGAATCCAGCCGGCGATCCTACGAAGGAAGGAAAACGAAAGAAGATGAAGATAGACCGTGAGAAACTCAAAGAACAAGCCCACTACTTATAGCAACTACAGATCGATGAGGATCGCAGGAAGGAGGCTCCTATGCCAGCTTGCGATCCTGTCATCTCAGTCTGCATCGACGATGACCACCCGAAACGATGCGTGGAAATAGGCACCAAACTCGACGACCAAATCAAGATTGGGCTTGTTTCCTTCCTCAAAAAGAACATCACCACCTTTGCTTGGGCCGCCGAAGATATGCCCGGCATCGATATTGGCATCGCTAACCACGAATTGCATGTCGATCCAACCTTCACACCCGACAAGCAAAAATGACGGAAGCTAGGACCTGAGAGGGCCAAGGCAGTAAATGACGAGGTGGAAAGACTTCTGCGCTTCGGATCGATAATGGAGGCCAAGTACCCCGACTGGCTCGTAAATCCAGTCGTCGTAAAAAAGAAAAACGGCAAGTGGCGCGTTTGCGTGGATTTCACCAACCTGAACAAAGCTTGTCCTAAGGACAGCTTTCCTTTACCACACATCGATCGTCTGGTCGAGGCAACCGCTGGCAACAAACTCCTGTCCTTCATGGATGCATTCTCAGGGTACAATCAGATCTTCATGAACCCCGAGGATTGCGAGAAAACGGCGTTTATCACGGACCGCGGAATATATTGCTACAAGGTGATGCTATTCGGTCTCAAGAACGCCAGAACTACTTATCAGCGTCTGGTGAACAAGATGTTTGCTCATCAACTCGGTAAAACTATGGAGGTGTACATTGACGATTGCTTGTCAAGTCACTAAGAGAGGAGGATCAAATAGCCCACCTGGAGGAATGTTTTCAGCAGCTCAACCAACATAACATGAAGCTTAACCCTGCAAAATGTCGATTTGCAGTTACTTCCGGAGAGTTTCTCGGTTATATGGTGACCCACCGCGGCATCGAGATGAATCCCAAGCATATCGATGCTCTCCTCAAAATGGCCTCGCCGAAAAACACCCGCGAAGTGCAGAGATTGACTGGAACGGTGGCTGCTCTTAACTGATTTATTTCTCGTTCCACCGACAAATGTCTGCCTTTCTACGATATTCTTCGCGGTAATAAGAAATTTGAATGGACGGACAAATGCGAAGAAACTTTCCAGCAGCTGAAGCAGTACATGGCCAATCCTCCCGTACACGCCAAACCAGTGGAAGGCGAGCCTCTATTCTTATACACGGCAGTGTCTGACACAGCAGTTAGCGAAATACTTATTCGAGACGAATGCGGCGAGCAGAAACCGGTTTTCTACGTCAGCAAAACTTTAACAGACGCCGAGACAAGATACCCTCAGATGGAGAAGTTGGCAATATCTATCATCATGTCCGCTTGAAAGTTGCAACCGTATTTTTAGTCTCATACAATCGTCATTCTAACCACTTTCCCACTGCGCTCTATCTTACACAGTCAATCCGGCAGACTTGCGAAATGCGCTATTGAGCTCAGTGAGTATGACATTGAGTATCGCGCCACGGCCGCTGCCAAATCTCAAGTGTTACCCGATTTCCTCATCGAACTCCCAGACGAGGATTGCATCATCAAACATCCAAACCTAACCTGGCAGTTACACATTGACGGATCCTCCTCCAAGAATGGTTCCAGAGTCGGCATCCGCTTAACTTCCCTGACAGGCGAAATTCTCGAACAATCATTCCGCCTGGGCTTTAGAGCATCCAACAATGAGGCCGAGTACGAAGCCCTCATGGCTGGCATGAAACTCACCCAGGGCCTTAAAATGGACTGGGTGGAAACGTTCTGCGATTCACAGTTGGTTGTCAACCAGTTCAACGGGGAGTATGCCACCAAAGACGATCGCATAGAAGCATATCTCTTGATAGCAAAGGAGTTGGCAACACAATTTAAGAAGTTCAAATTGACAAGGATTCCTCGGGGCGAGAATAGCAATGGTGACGCATTGGCCACCCTTGCCTCTACGTCCGAACCAGACTTCAGACGAGTAATCCCGGTGGAATTCATCGAATTTCCCAGCATCGCTCCTTCCGCTGAGGTAAATGTCCTTACTAGAGCCCAAGCCGTGAAGAAGAAAAAAGAGCAAGAAGAGGCAGCGGTTGCAGGAACAAATAACACAGAAGAGGAGGTAACTTCCAACTTACCTCTGTCCAGTCCAGAAGAGACACTTTCGCCAGCGATCACACGTATAAAAACTCCCAAGGCCATTGTCCCCGCTAAACAGCTCGTAGATACAGAGCCACCTGCAGCCCAAATGACACCTCCCGTTTCCAACAACGACACAACTACTTCTGCCCCTCCACTCGACGACGATATCATCATCGCGAACGACGACTTCGAAGCCACTGAATATGGTTGTGATATCAAGTGGCTGGACAAAATCAGAGAGTACATCTCTGATGGCACATTGCCAATAGACAAATGGGAGGCTCGCAAACTTTGGGCACAAGCCGCTCGTTTCATTCTCCTCAACGACGATGTCTTCAAGTGGAGCTTCTCAGGACCATTGCTTTCCTGCGTCGAATGACAGAAGGCGCACGAAATAATGAAGGAGGTCCACAGCGGCTCTTGTGGAAACCACTCCGGTGGCAAGGCTCTTGCTATTAAAATCAAGCGTCATGGACATTTTTGGCCGACTATGGTCAAGGACTGTGAGACTTTTTATGCGAAATGTGAGAAATGTCAGCGTTACGCCCCAAAAATCCACCAGCCCGCCGAACTCCTTTCTTCGGTCATATCGCCCTACCCATTCATGCGATGGGCTATGGACATCGTTGGCCCCTTGCACCCATCTTGCCAGAAACGATACCTATTGGTCTTGACGGACTATTTTTCCAAATGAGTGGAAGATGAAGGGTTCGTTCGCATTCACAATGCTTAAGTCGAAAGCTTCGTGTGGCGCAACATTATTTACCGGCATGGAGTTTCCTACGAAATCATCACAGATAACGGCTCTCAATTCATCTCGGCCAGATTCGAAGCTTTCTGCGAAAAATGGAAGATCCGTTTGACCAAATCTACCCCACGCTACCCACAAGGAAACGGGCAAGTTGAGGCCATCAAGAAACTGATCATCAGCGGCCTTAAGAAACGCCTGGACCAAAAGAAGGGACTATGGGCCGACGAGCTCAATGGTGTGCTTTGGTCCCATCGAACGACTCCACGGCGGGCGACTAAAGAGACTCCATTCTCTCTCGTCTACGGCACTGAATGCATAATTCCTTCCGAGATACGATTTCCCGGCGTGTGCCGACGACTTTTATCAGGTCAGGAAGCACTCAATCACCTTTTGATGCTTGACGAACTCGACTTCGTCAACGAACGACGAGACCAAGCCTTGGTTCGCATCGCAAATTACCAACATGCCACCGCAAAATACTACAACTCCAATGTCCGACCTCGCAAGTTTTCTGAAGGGGACTTAGTGCTACGCGAAGTCTTCCAAAAGACAGCAGAACGTAACGTCGAAAAACGCGGAGCTAATTGGGAAGGACCCTACATCGTCACCGAAATGGTCAAACCAGGCGTCTACAAACTCGCCCACATGACTGGCGAACCAGTCCCGCGTTCCTGGAATACGAGACATCTGAAAAAGTATTTTCACTAGGATACTTTACATTCACAACATGAACTACGAGACGGCTTGATCCCTAAAACAGGGTACATAGGCAGCTCATCTTTGGGTGGGTTCAGCTGTCCCCACTCCTAAAAAGGGGGGAAGTGGATACGTATACTCTTATACTCCCAATTCTTGTAACCACTTTTCATGATTAATCAAAAGCATGATTTTGACTAAACTCGTCTACATCCTTCACGGATTCTTTAAGTCTCACAAAAACATACAAACATTTATCACATCCTATACGGATCAGTTATCGTCTTAACTACAATCAGACGTTTTACACTTACTCTCATGCTGCTGGCCACACTGACGAATCTATCCAAATACTACAGATCTGACAAACACATCCTTCACAGGATTAACAGCGCGGTATACAAATAAAAATGTTTATTATCGAGCGGATATGTTCAAAGAAGAACATATGCGTAACCCAGAATGATCATTCTCTAAACCCAACTCACAAATCGTTAGTTTTATCGTATATATGTTCATTATCGAGCGGATATGTTTAAAGAGAAACATTGGTCGGTACGCGATACATGTTTAAACCCAACAAAAGAAACGTTGGTCGCTACGCGATACATGTTCGGCTTGGAGCGGACTTGTCAATAAGGACTCGTCTGTAAACCAAAATGATCATCCGAAAACCCAATAATCTGACTATTGGTCCTACCCGCAAAACGTGCTCATTTCCTGGAGCAGGCTCGTCAATTGAAACTCGCCTGTAAACCAAAACTCGGAGTCACAGAATAAAACCCAACTCACAAAACGTTGGTCGCATCACAAGTCAGACATCTAAGTTATTTTTGGAGCGGACTTGTTAATAAAAACTCGTCCGTAAACCATAATATTTAGCCCGAAACCCTATACACGAGCTATTGGTTGCTTCAAACATCTAAGTTATTTTTGGAGCGGACTTGTTAATAAGAACTCGTCCGTAAACCAAGATACTTAGCTCTAAACCCAGCACACAACAAATCGCTGGTCTAAATTCGGTGTTCATTGCTAGAGCGGACTTGTTCACGGGAACATATTCGTAAACCAGAATGTTCGTCTCAAAAACCCAACAACTTAATCGTTGGTCATTATGCAATAACGTGTTCATTCTCGGAGCGGGTGTGTCGACAAAGGCTCTTCCATAAACCAAGAAATTCATCAAAAAACCCAACAACTTAATCGTTGGTCATTATGCAATAACGTGTTCATTCTCAGAGCGGGTGTGTCGACGAAGGCTCGCCCGTAAACCAAGAAGTTCATCAGATAACCCAGCTAACCTATCGCTGGTCTAACTCTAAGACAGTTGAATTTGGGAAATGAACAATTCAACGACAGCATGCCTCAAAACCATACTCGTATATCATCCCTTTCAAAATAGGATAAGAACCCATGCTAAATCAAATACAAAATCCAAAGTAAAAAAATGCTAGAAAACGCCAAAACAAAAAAAAAACATAACTAAGGCGCGGTCTCGTTAACATCGTCAACAATCTCGATGGTCCGCTCAGAAGGAATCGCTGGCACAGAGTTTGACAAATCATCATCGCTTGACGAATTAGAAGAACTTGAATCCGAGTCAGCCTCCTCTTCAACGGCATCAGCGTCCAACTCCTCAACTCGATCAGCAGTCGCGATAACCGGCAAATCTTTAAAGATCCCTTCAAGTTCGCGCACGTGCTTAGCAAACACCTTTTCTGCGAGTGATAGGTCTACCTCCTGCTTCTCAAGCTCAACGAGCTCTTCGCCAAGATCAGGCGCCTTCAGCAAGATCAATTATATCAATCCTTGACTGGCCATTGATCGCTCTAATCTTCTCCGTAGCACGGACGATCCTCGCCTCATACTTCACCGCCGATTCACTCTTCGTTTCGTCAACAACTCGTTGCATAGCCGCATCTTGAAGTTTGCAGCAACATCTAAGTGGGAGGTAAGGTCAGAGACATCCTTCTGAAGACGCTTCCTCTCGGATTCAGACTCTGTAAATGTCCAATCCATCTCGCGACGCGTATCCTCGATTTCCTTCATAGCAGCTTCGAGAGTAACAGTGCGATCTTTCGCGTTCTTTTTCTGCTTCTTGTGATCGTCACAAGCCTTCTGAACATTAGCAAGCTGACGAGTCAGTGAGCGAGCAGTAACCTCGTAGTCAATTGCGACCTTATTGAGCGAAGAAAGGAACTGCCAAACAGAGAAACGAATCACGCAAAACAAGTTAGAAAATCAAAAAGAAAGAAATCAATATCACACAAGAGTAGCCGCGAAGTCTTACCGTCATGCAGTCCAGGGCCATGTTTGAGTAAGCACTCTTCTTTGACATTTGTTCTGGAGGGGGAAACTCAGTGCCTGGGAAGACGATCTTGGACAGATGCGACGTCGCCAGCTCGGCACTGCTAAAAGATCTTTTCGAACCGGTAGGAAAGGATGAGTCCGTCGCCACGTGATCATGTCGAGGAGTCGACGCGCGTCTTGATCTGCTTGGGTCTTCTCCGCCAGCAATATCTTTGTCCTGTCTTCTCGGGAACGCTTACGACTTGCCCCATCATCATCATCCATTCCCGGCGCATCATCATAACGCCTATACGAAGGTTCATATCGACGATCAGTGATGACGACATCATTTCGCTCCAACGCTGGACGGACGCTGCTTGGGTGCAAGGGATCCAGCAATGCTTGCTCTTGGAACTGACACTCTCGCGTTATATCCTCTTCTGGCCTCGGCAGCTCTCCTCTCACGAGCAGAGGGTTTCCTCACGTCGTCTGACATATCTGGCAAAGAAATCTATGAAGTAACTCTGAAGCGATGAGCACGAGTTTCTCTGACTCTCCGTAAAGAAAATTCTTCCTTCCAGCTACACTTCTCAGCAGCAAGTGTATCGCGAAGAACAAATAAGTCACTCGGCAACCTCTCAATGCGACTCAAAGCTGCAAAAACAACAACAAGAGAAAATGGTTAGAATCGTGAACCTCCGTATGTAGGCAAGCAAAGAAACGGTGACTTTAAAAACCATCAAAGAATGGTAAGCTAAACACAAAAGCACGACAGGATCTGCTACCGGGAGTCCCCCATCTCTTTCGAAGCATGTCCAGGTGATCGCAACCAACAGATGCTTCATTGATTTTCACAAAGAAAAACTTTTTCGACCAAAAACGATCTATGTTTGGAAAATCCCCGACAACTTGGAGATCCGGTTTGCCCTTAAGGAAATAAAGGAGTTTATCCTTGGAGCTAGTTTTTCTAACCTCCAGAAAACTCAACAGATGGTCAACTCCGACTTCATAGCCACACTCATAGCTGCGTACCATAATCCCAACCAAGTGGCGCATCCCGCTAGGCATGATCTGAGCAACAGCAAGGTTGGTCCTCCATAAAAAGTCGAGAATAGCCCCAGGGATCGGAAACCACAGGAAGCACGCATAAAAGTATGCTTCATACAGAGTGAAGTAGCCCTCTGGAGGATGATCTGCCCATGCATCTGAGCGAGGAACAACTAGCTCGACTCCGTCGGGAAAACCAAAGCAATCATTGAGGGAATCCAAAGATTTCGGAATTGACATGGTGGATCCAGGCGGATCGTTTTCTCTCCGCTTTGCTCTCGGCTTCTTGGCAGCCGGACAAAAAGCAATCTCATCGGTAACCTCATCAACCGCGACTAGAGCGTCAGAGTAGACCGGTCTCGACAAACTACTAGTGTCGGATGCTGACGAAAGAACCATTCTCCTTCCGAGAAGGAAGGTATCAACGACCATCTCTCCGGAGTCATCTAAGTCGCCTGAACCGTCAAGCTGCGAGTCCGTGGAATCAGAAACCATCCTCCTAAATTCACCTCTCCGCTATACTAAAGATCAACGTTCCGAACCAATTTCGCTCCACGAAGTCAGCCTCGCTACCAAGTCCTTGAACCCAAAAAAAAAAAATTGCCGAGTCAACTCACTGAGTCAACTCGCCAGATCTCTCAACGGATGGATCTCGCCGGAATCTCGCCGTCGCCTCACCGTCTTCTCTCTCTCTCCTCGTCGATTGCGACCCCTCCGACTCTATCTCTCTCTCCTCGATCGCGACCCCTTTTTGTGATCTCGCCGGAGTTATCTTTCCGCCGCCTCCTCGAAATCGGATCTCGTCTCGAACCAACGGTCACACGGCGCGGCTTATCTTGAACCGGTGGTCACACGCGGCGGCTCTCTCTCTCTCCTCGCGAAGCTGCCTTGCCGAAGCTCGCCGCTATGGAACTCAATGATGTCGCGAAGGTTCACGATCTCAACGGTGGTAGAGTCTTGTCGCCGCCTCGTTTGCAAGCTCCGTCCCGACTTGAACAGGTTTCGCCAGAGATCGAGATGCGTCGGAGGAGAGGCAAGCCGGCGACGGCGGTATTAACAAAAAAAAAAACCCTACAAGAAAAATAACAATAAAATAAAGAGGCAGAAAAGAGATGATATTTAACCTTGTGCTTAGGGAAAAAGTGAATTGGTGGAAAATAACTTCAGGGAAAGCAGACTTATTTATACCTGGAGAATTTCCTAAAATCACTTTGTTTTTGGAAAAATTCCTAATATTTTCCAGCAGGCCTCAAAGCCCATTAACGCAACAAGACCATCAACCTCCTCAGTCTCCTCAGACAGTGAAAAAGAAAACTAGCCCAGAAAAACACGCAGGCATCAGCTCGACGCGGAATAACAAAAACTTCCCGAGTTCGATGACAAGACGTCCACGCCTGGCAACTTCGCAGTCCAATATATCGATCTCAGACTCCAGAAACTTCTACCTTGACATCATCATAACTCGATACTACCAAGCTGGGGGAATAACTGTTGGGGTTAGATTTCACCCCTGTGAGATCGATATAGCGACGAGGTCAATCTAGGCCCAAAATGACAGTAAACATATAAGCAAAATGGGCTTAATTGAATAATGAGCCTAAATTAGATTTATTACTTAATGGGCCAAGCCCATTTTATTAGCTGGCCCATTTTGTATATTTCACTATATATAGCTCATTGTACTCACCCAAAAAGGGGATCCAAAACTTTTCGCACAAACACTTTAGCAACAAATCAATAAAGCTTTCTTAATGCTATTTTCGTGTTTTTGTCTTTGTTCTTAGTTGTTCTTGTGAATTCTTTCCAGAGATATTGTTTCCTTAAAAACCCTTGACAAATTCAATTGAGTTGGTTTCGACCTCCACAGCGTCCACATAGGATTTAAACCAACCTATAGTGACATGCCACGACAAATATTTAGAATTATGTTAATTTTATTTTTGTTGATAATAATTGAAAAATAAGACATGATTTTCTTATATTATTAGCTCATAATTCCAAGTAATTTTTAAATTTTTGTGGATTTAATTTTCTATTTCAACTTTAGATTAGGAAATTTTATTAATTTAAAAGTCTTATATATTTAAAAAACGTTATTATTTCAAGTTTACGAAAAATTAAGAAATTTTTTAGATATTTTGTTATAAAGACAAAATTAATATCACATTCTAATCAATTATTATCCCAATAGAATAGGATATTACATTCATTCTCAATTAACTACAAAAAAAATTAGAAAATTTTTCCAACGATCCACAAAAATTAATATAATTACAATAGAGATTAGAAAATTTTACAAGAAACTGAAAAAGATGGAATGTAATATATGTGAGCCATGCTTTTTTATATGGTATTGTTCTATCTTATGATATATCGACACAAGTTTATTGCTTTATTACATGTATCAATTAAAGTATTTGTTTCACCGCGCGATGATTTATTTGCTTCGTTTGATGGATTTTGCGATTAATAGGGCCACATGTACTTCTAATTATTTGAGGCGAGGTTTGCCTAAGCATGTGATGTTATTTACATGATCTTCAAGTTCTTTAATTAGTTAGCCATCAAATTATTCATCAAATCTTTTTTCATCTTATATTTTGTTCTTTAAGACAATAACATATCCTTACATCGCAGAAAAATGAGACCTTAGAAAAAAAGTGTTACACAAGGGATGTATGAAATTTAATAGAATACATAATATATAGATATCCTTTTTCTATGATACTCAATTTCTTTTGTACTGAAATTGATTTGTGTACTAAAGCAAGATCCGCATAAAGAAACATATGCAAGTTCATTCAAAGAAAGCATGGATGCTTGAATGAGAGGAATATAAACCTTTTTGACTTTGGTTTCTGAATATATGCAATTTTGAAGTTCGTGTTGTTTTTTTCTTTTTTTCTTTGGATTTTACAAAGAGTAAATCCATTTTTCTCCCACCACAGTCTATCTCAGAAACTACATTTTAAAGAAGTCATTTTGGAACAACATTGTGTTATGTCTATTTAGATTTTGTTTTAAACGATTTTTTCTACTACTAAGTATGAATGGTAGTTAACTATACTTTTGTATAGCCATTTGAACATGGAAATTGAAGGTACATGTTTGTGCAAAAATGAGAACTTTGGAAAAAATTCTCTTGAAAGACGATGACTTTGCAAGCTTGAAAGAAGAAGATTCTTAATTGTCATCAACTTCTTACAAGTACAAAAAAATTGGTGATGAAGAGGAACTGAGAGAGCGTTTGGATAAACATTTAGCCCATGATTATTTAAAAACAAACTGCTAAATTTCCAGCAAATTGCAGATTGTAAAAGAGTGGCAAACTGCTCAAGATGAGCTGCCAAAGAGAAGTGTCTCCGTGCTTTCAAACTATAATGAGAATATGCTAGGGAACGGTACGGTCTCCTTTACTGATGCTACTTAGATAAAGAAAGTGCAGACTTAGGATGATTTTTCAAGAATGAAGCTTAGAACATTAATGAGGAATATGTCGACTCCATATCAAATGTTCCATTGGTCTTCGCAGCCGAATCATGGACTGTGATCAATGCACTACACAAGGCTCGAGAAAAAGGTTTTGAGACCTTACACGTATGTTCCGATTCTCAGATTTTGTTTAACCTCCTTCGAAAGAAGAAATCACATATGGAGATACATAACCTTCTTTTCGAGATTAGTATGTAAGCTACCCATTTTAGGCAACTTTTGTTTCTTTTTGTTCCACGAAAATCCAATATGTTGACGGATTCGTTATCTAAAAAAGCGTTTTCAGCTCTTGATTGTCGATGGGTTTGATGTAATAATAAAATATCATCTTCTTAATCAACCAAAAAAAAAAAGAGGGGTGACAAACAAAACTTGGCAATAAAAAAAAATTGAGGTTGGTTTCAGTGAAACACATACATCTCTTTCTCTATCACGAGGCCTCTCTAATAAACCATTCTTAAAACCGTTATATTTAACGAGGTTTTCGAGTCTATTTGGTTGCATTTTGGTAAAATCATTACTTTTTCAACATTTTTTTCTCTCATTGATTGATGTATTTTGTCATCGATGCTAACTTAGCAGCAACATCGTTTTGTGACAAGTTGTATGGTGTCTGTAAATAGAATCCTATGGCTGCAATAATTGGAAGATTAGTACTACCTCTTTATCATACTACCTAACGGTGAAAATTCAGTTTTATATGACCATAATCATGAGAGGTGAATCCTTACGTAAAAATATCACTTTTGGTATGTACATTTGTAAAAATACCATTTTGGGTTGTCCATTTGCAAAAATTCCACTAATTATAGATTTTAAAAGATTAAATCTTCCGACCAAAAAACAAGAATAAATCTTAAAATTCTAAACCCTAAAATTGTGTTTTACCCCTATACCATCAAAACTAAACTCTAATACAACATAATTAACCTAAACCCAAATAATATAATAAATATATAGTTTTTAAAAAATGTTATTTTTGCAAATATTTTGAAAATGTGGCATTTTTAAAAAGTGGCACTTGAAAAGTGGTATTGTTTGAAATTTCTTTTAATTTTTATGGTAAATTAATTAATTAATTATTTACGATTGTTTCATTTTTTATCATAATATTTTTGTATTCGTAAATCTCTACGCTTACCTAATTTAAAATTTAGCAAATCTAAATATATATATTAAACACGTATATTGGTAACACAAACTCACGCGTAGCGTGGGTACAAACCTAGTTTTCTATAATAACTCATGCTTCCGTCAGTTACTCTAGGATTTGTAGCTCACATTATATTTAAGATAAACTAAACCTAATGTTAATTATTAATAGGGATTGCCCACGGGTTGAGTGTGGTTTAAAAATTAACATTAATAATTTCTAGTTATTGATTATTTATGTATTTAATATTATATAAATTTAGTGTTTATAGTAAATAATTATCTAAATTAAAAGATTAAAAAATTGTAGCAAATTGTTGGCCATATACCATGTTATATATGAAAAGAAATAGACCGGTCCATTAATAAAAAACATAGCATATGAAAAATATCTTTTTGGCACAAATCTTTAACTTGTATGTTTGAATCAATATTCACTACGATTTCCTAACAAAATGATTGGTCGTCTTTGCATCAAATACGTCTGTAAAAATTTATTGATCAGACGAGTTGTAGTATGTTTTGCTTCTACCGAGATATCTATATCATCTCAACATAGGTGTTGGAATGCATATTTTTATTTATTTCTTTAGAACCTTTAATCATAAGAAGAGATAATTGATGTTTGATTGTATTTTTGTTCCAGTGCATTTATCGCTTTGTTGTGATTTTTATCTTTCACATCAAATCATTAGTGAAGTGATTTTGTTTTTCTGGATTTCCAATTTGTGGTGGAGTAAAGTTTTCTTTCGAGAGTCTTCGTTAGAAACGTTACTTTGTCCAACACAAATTGTTTTAATTGCATTAGATGATAATTGTTAAATTGGTAAATTGGCTTTAAAAGGTATGAAAGCATTTAAAAAAACGTTTAAATTCTATATTTCTCCAATCAGACTTGTTGGATTTAACAAGCCTAAAAAATCATAAAATCACTCTTTAATTTTCTCACATCATTTTTTTTATGTTATGCTTCTTTTTATTAAAACTTTTCATTTGTGATTTTTTTATTCACATTTATCTATATAAAAGACAAAAAGGGACAATTACAAAAATATCATTTTTGGTGTGCCACTTTGCAAAAATGCCACAATAAGTTGTCCATTTGCAAAAATGCAACTAATTATGAATTTTAAAGCCTAAATCTTAAAATTCTAAACCCTAAAAAATGTTTTGACCCCTAACCAACCATAAACCCTCAAAACTAAACCTTAATACAACATAGTTAACCCAAACATAAATAATATAATGAATAAATAATGTTGAAAAAGTGACACTTTTGCAAAGATTTTGAGAAGTGGCATTTTTGAAAAGTGGCATTTCTCAAAAAAAATTGTATAAAATATTGTTGGATTTGATAAATTAGAATAATAATCTGCTTTCGGAAGAAAGCGAAGAATTTCTTGGGAATCCTACAAGAGCCATTCGTTCTTTTTCTGTGACAGATGGTCTAAAATATATTTTCTATGCATAAAATGTACATAAAAATTATATTTTAATTTACATAAGAATTACATAAATGTATACAAAACACTTAATTGTGATTTGTTAGAATTAATTTACATAAGAACGAGCTATTAAATTGTTAAAATTAATTGCTAATATTATTAAAAGACATTTAATTTTTCTTTTCTTTTCGATAAATAAATTAAAAAGATAAATGTAAAAAAATTAGATGACACATAACATTCTCTCACGACTTGAATTTTGAGAAACCTTACTATATTATATAAGATCTCTTTACAATTTTTTGTTATACTTATATCTTACGTCAAACCACTCTCGAAATTTTCATCACTATTTCGATAAATTTAAACACAAAAAATAAAATTAATCACAAGCATGCAACATATTCAATACATTGTCTTCTATAATAACTCAAGCTTCCGTACCAACTATGTTAAGAGAAATTTTCAAAAACAAAAAGCTATGTTAAGATAGATTCAACTTAACGTTAAATATTGTCTCTTTACATTTTCTTTAAACTTATACTAGTATTAAGGCCCGTGCATATGCACGGACATAAAACGGTTTCTATGTTTTTTTTTTTTTTGTGTGTTTGTTCTTATGGATTTTGAATTTTCTCGGACCTGGGTTTCGTGAATAGCTACTAGGTCAAAGGTCATCGTTGGCTTTATCCAAAACTGTTTTCCGTTTTCAAAAAAAAAAAACCCTTTTATTAGCGAATGATCTATTTTTCTTCCCTCTAAGCCGATTTTTTTGGTTTGGGGTCATTAAAATCAAATAGAAAGCTTTATTTTCCTCCTCATGAATCTCTATATTTCAATTCAAAACTAACAAAATCTCAGACTAAATTCACTAAGAATCTGTCTTCTACCTCATGAATTGAAATATAGATGTCTCGGAGACCATCAGGAAGAAGATTTCTAAAGAATCAACCTTTAGCATTTTCACCGTTTATGCGGTCACTTGCTTTAGCTTCAACGTCTAAGCGTAAATTGCCTCATCCTAAAGACTCTCAATGTTCTGATCCTGAAGTGATGTCTTTTGGTAAGTAAAACTTATATTGTGACTCTTCTCTATGAATTCATATACATTGTAGTGACCTGATGAGTTTGTGTGAATTCTAATTTTGTAGATGCAAAGCTTCCAAATTTATCTGAAAAAAAGAAGAAAGAAGAGTTTCCGGATTCCTCCGATGAAGAAGACTCTGAGGTAAAGGATTATTTGCTCTTTTGTTGATTTTGTACATGAAAAAGCTGACTAATTTGTCTTTTTGTCAATGTTTTGATCTTTCAAGGGAGATGTTCAAGCAGACTTTGAGTTCTTTGATCTGAAACCTACGGATTTTCATGGAGTCAAGATCCTATTACAAAGCTATCTTGATGACAAGGAGTGGGATTTGAGCAGTTTTGTTGATTTGATTTTGGAACAGACAACAGTAGGAACAGTTGTGAAAGTAGCAGAGGATGAAGACGAATCGGTGTTTGCTGTTCTCACGGCTCTCAAGATATAAGGCAAGTCACGGAAATGCGCTCTGTGTAATGTAATCTTACATTGAGCTTGGTGATTTGGTTTCTAGGTTTGTTGTAGAAAATTCTAATCCTAAATTGTTTTTGTTCGCATTTGTTTAGGACAATAAGTGCTTTAGAGAATTAAAAGAGTTTCTTCTTAAAGTTTGTTCCGAAAGGAATATAGTGAGTGATCTAAAAATGGTCTTAGAGAAAGAGGCACAAGATGTTGGTTTATTGGTATCTCAAAGAGTGATGAATCTTCCTCCACAACTTCTTCCTCCACTGTACGATGGATTGTTCGATGAAGTCTTCTGGGCTACAGAAGACGAGGTTTCATCTTTTAAAATAAAACTTTTGGTAAAGTTTCTTATGAGCAAAAGAAATTTAACAGTTTTAAGTTTTTTTCCTATATATATAGCCTACAAAAGATCTTCGAAACTCATTCCGCTTCAAGTCATATCTTCTAGTCACCAAGATATACAAGGTAATTTTGTGTTACCATACGATTTTGTTTTGTTTCGTTCTCGGATCCTCTCTCAAGGTGATGTGAATTCTTGGTTATATAGCTGAAGGATCCTAAGCAGAGAAAACCTCGTCATGGTGAAGAAGAGATTGAGGAAACAGTATATCTTAAGCCTGAAGATGAACTTTTTCTCGAGGTAATGTATTCTCACATATATCGTTACTCGATTTCTTGGTTAAAAGAAGAAATCATTCTCTAAGCATTGGTTTTAAAAATGCATTTGCAGCTTTGCTCTTGGTCCTTCACATTCCCTATGCGCTCACAGCTCGTTACTTCCCAAGAAGTAAGTTTATATCTCTACGGCTTATCAAATAGTTTCAACTCAACCGTTTCTGATTTGTGATCTCTTTCGTTTTTAATGGCGATTCTCGCAGATGAAGAATTATCAGCTGATGGGTTTTAGTGATGGTCGTAAATGCAGACAAGATTCCTGAATTCAGAAAGACGTTGAATTCTCTCATTGATGAACAATGATCAACATCTTCTTCTTCCCACCAGTTTTGATAAGATTATGAAGTTGAGAATTAAGATTCATAACAGTAAAATAAAATTTGGCAGTTCCATCGTTTCTTCCACCACTCTTCAAATCTTTCTTTCCAACTCCTCTAAATAGTTACAATTAAAAGTCCTAAAGATATATTAATTATTTAATTTAGAAACTGATGAAGAGGATTACTGACATGGGAGTTCTTTAGACATCGTCAAAGCAGCTTTAACCCCCTCTGCCACGCGACATATATATCTTTTTGTTGCTCTCACAAATTCAACATATAAAAAAGCCACTAATAGTTATCAACATTTAGCAGTAACTTAAAAATAAATAAAACACAAACAAATATATTAGGAGATACACTTAATACTCTCAATAACTTGCTCTGCAATTGGTTTAGGCTTATCAAAAACTTACGGGTATGCTGGTACATGCTTAATTTCAAGTAAACTAAAGTGAGTAAATAAAAAAACTCAATATACATAAAGTCAAACACACAAGAAACTAAATATATATAAAAAAAGAGAAACTATTGAGACCTGAAAAAAACTGGACCGGTAAAGTATCGAGAGCGGAACTCATAGCAAATAGATTCTTTTAATCGTTCTACAAATTCCACATGTTCGCCTGCGAATGAAAGAAGATACAATTGTAAGTGAATAGCAAACAGATAGGAAAAAAGAACATAGATTGATAACATAATCCATAGTTTTTTTTTTTGGAGGTAAAATAAACATAATCCATAGTTAGAACTTGATAACACAAAGTTTTGACCTTATATAACTAGTGCAAGTGCACAACAAATATTGTAGTATTTTAGAGAACGAATCCATGAGAACCAAGTTTTACACTTCAAATTATAAGAATTGAAATTAAGCTAAGACAGAAAATGATGGTTGATTGCAATATGAAACTAAAATAGCAAATAAAACAGTGTAAACGTATGGATTAAAAAGCGTCAGGCTTCAAGGATATTCGCAGGAAATCAGAGATCATGAATGTATAACTAATCCATTGTCGTGGTATCAGAGACTTTATCTAGCAACCTAAAATTCTAAACTGTCGTTTGAACCTATAATTCTAGACAAGCATTAACGAGCATGTTTGATATGTTCACAAATTGCCTTAGCATCAGCTTTCGTTGGGTAAGTACAATTTGCTCACCTATGTTCTAGCAAGCAATCTATAACACTTTTGGTGAATAGATTAAACCCTAAATCAAAGACTAAGTGATAAGTTAGCCTAAGCGATACGAACAACAATAGGTGAAAACAACAAATTGATAAATCCCTATCTATGTCTGATTCAATGAATGATTCTTTTGAAAACCCTAAAATCTAACTATGGATCTACTCAGCCATGGAAGAAAAGAAGCAACAAGGAGATGAAGAAAAAATCATGATCAAATAAAATAGAAATCAAAGGGGTTCATAAATCTTCTCAAAAGATGTAGAGTCAAAGATTAGTCTCGCCAAAGCTTACAGAACTCCAAAAGCTAAAAGTATGATGACAAAATAAAGCGTAACCTAAAAATGGCTAAAAACTCGAATAAATAGGTCTCTTTACGTCCTCCATAAAAATCTATGACAAAACCCAACCAAAATAGAAAAAAACTGAAAATTTCCCTTTTCTGGTCGGTTTGGGCTGGAATGGTTGATCCTCTCTCCATTGGTCGATCTGTCGCTCTCCCGATGGTTTGACTGATAATCGGATCGATCAATCCACTTTAGGATCAATCGATCTGTTCCCTTTCTCTACACTTACTTTTTTTGCTCGCCAGACGGACATGTCTTCACTAAACCTTTCATCTTTCGATCGCACCGTTTGAATGACCTCAAACTACTTCCAAATTAAATCTAACTCAATGATCTAGCTTGTATCAAATTTTCAGGTCGATCCATCGGTTTAAAGAGCTTCCGTCTCCAAGTACCCAAAAGTCTATAGCTCACTATATGTATACTTATGATATATTAAACCTAGTGTTAAATATTGTCTCTTTACATTTTCTTTATACATATATATTATGTTTAACCTCTCTTGAAATCCTAATCAATTTTTTTTTTTAGAATTGGACATGAAAGTTAAATAGATCACGAGCATGCAGCATCTTAGATCACAATTATATTGATATATTGCGTTTAACCTCTCTCCAAATTCTAATCAAAATTTCGATAGATTTATACATAAAAGCTAAATAAATAACAAGCAACCAACATATTCAAATATGTTTATCTTCTATAATAACTAGGCTTATGTCCAACTATCCAAAAATATATAATTAAATACCGTAAATGATTGTTACAAAAATCTGAAAATGCTAATTAGTTTTATGATTATAAGGTAATACACAGTTAATGAGCTGTACTTAAGAGTTATACACACAATTAGTGAGCTGTACTTAAAAATTACTTAAATTTTATCCAAAGGATAAATTAGGTATTTTGTGAAACAAAATTTCTAAAAATTAAAAACGAGATATATTCCTTAAAAAAAAAATAATCATAACCATAAAACAACAAATCACATGAATAAATATTATTTTAAAAAATCAATTTACCATGACAAAAAAAAACAATTACCGAAAATACCCCTGAAAAGAACCATGTCTTCTACCATTCGACGACGGAGAAAGAACAAAAAAAAGAGTCGCCGGTAAATCAAATTCAAAATCGTAACTGTCACATTAATTTCTTTCCCTTTTCTCATGGCTTCACTTCCAAACAGATTCTCAGGTTTCCTTTTTCCTCCTTCTCATTTTCTTTTTTATCTATTTATTTAGGTTTCATTAAATCTCAACCTCACTTCACTCATCTTTTTTTTTTTTCTGGGTTTCTCTCTCTCTCAAGAATTTCCGAGATGGATGAAGTATTATCAGCTCTGGTACCGACTTTATCATTGTCTTCTTCTTCGTCACCGTTTGATGCAGAAGAAGGAAATGATGTTAACCGGGGTGGATTTAAGCGCCGGTTTTCTGAGATTTTCAATCGAATGAGGAACATTTCGATTGGATGTGAAGAGCAGACCATGAACTGCTTCGGTTTGGTTTTTGTTTTGTGGTGCATTGGTTTGTGATTCCAAACTTTTTGATTTTCAATTTCACGATTTTTTTTTTTTTTTTTTTTTTGCTTTGAAAGTCTCTCTCTTTATATGACTATATTGTTGAATCTAACTATGTCTCCATGAATTTAGCGTCGTTGGTTCTGATTACTCGTGTTTACGGACCACAAAATGTCTGGATTGGACCCAATTCTTCCATTCTTGTTGAACCAAACCCTTTTTGGGTCCAAAGCATAAAGGTGTTGTCTGATTTCTCTCTCTCTCTTTCTTCTTTTGTGGTTTCTCTAATTAGTGAGTGTTGATGTTGTGTTAGGTGAATGAATTGGATGATTCAAGATCTGGACTTGAGCTATTTGGGTTCTATAAATCTCCTTCCCTTGATGTTATTGTCAATTGGTCTGAATCTCGCTTCTTATCTATCTCACCTCGTTCTTTCAAGGCAAGTTTTTAAGATTCTCACGAGACAGTCTTTATTATTTATATATATATTATTATTTTAATATAAAAATATGTGCCTTATTAGACAATTTATTGAAATGATTTCAGGGATGGCCATACTATCTGAACAATGGAGCTTCATTAAATATTTCATATAGCTTCAAATCGGAAGGTTCTTCAGCTCTACTTGTCGTCGATAAAGGTTATTTCATTGTGATGGGTCTTATGGTTGTCTTTTTCTATGTTTTGCTTGTTGGTTTGGTGTCAGTAAGGCTGTGTGGTAAAGAGTAAAAGAAATCATAAACACAAAACTGATTAACCGAGGCTTTTGTCCTTATATAGTATATATATACTACCAACGTAATAAGAAGCATTAAAGCATCGCGGGAGATAGGAAATGTAGATAACGGTTCATGAAAAATAAGGAAATAGAAGTGTATAAAGCATGTGAAGGTAATTGCTTGTTTGTTTGAAAGTGTTGCCTTTTCAATTTATAGGATTGCAACACTTATCTCAGTCGTTGTCCGAGGAACCTATTTATCAAGAAACGGCTCTATCATGGAATCTAATTCAGGGTTAGTCAAATGGAAGTTTCAACTTTAATGCATTGGTTACACCGATTATCAAGAGTTAATAAAAGTTTTTTTTTACAGGGAGTGGTGTGATTGAATTGAAGATAACTGAGGCTTCAACTTATTTTGTTGGTGTGTCTAACTTCAACATGAGAGATGTAAAGGTAATAATTACCGATCAAGCCAATGACTTGGGATTAAGTTTTTGGTTTTTGCACATGTCCACTTTATTACTTGAGATGATATTTGTTCAGGTGGAACTGGATATTGATGTGAGGGCTGTCTTGTATGATACTAAAGAATCTTTCTACAAGTGTACCTTCAGGAATGGCAACTGCACTTACAATGCAATGTCCCTTCTCGGAAATTCTTTTGTCTTAACTTCACCTGCACTGAGACAGGTATGTATTCTCTAGAAAAATCACACCAAGAAAGTTTATATTATTACTCTCGGTCAAATGCTCGTCTCTCACTAACTCTGAACTTAGGGAGCATCCGTTGAAGGGTGGTTTATCAGGTTCTCATATCAACCTAGATGGACTGGATATGTTATCGGCACAGGTAACGTTTTCATTTGTTTCAAAATTGAATTTGAAGATTGGAAAGATTCTCTATAAAAAAACATATGAGCTAGTTACATGTAGCATATTTGGATATGCAGGTCTAGTGTTTTGCTTCGTGGTGGTAGCTATACAATTCTGGAAAATGTTACTGAGTTATCTAACTATAGATGAATCAACGAGTTCTCGGAGAACACTTCTACTTGCAAACAATGATGACGATGGTTCAAGCATGGGTTCGTCATTGGCAGGCGATGATGCTGATTTGGAAGCATTTATGTGTAATGAAGGTGAAGCAAGTAATAGCACCAGAAGTCGTTGTGCCATTTGTTTTGATGCTCCCAGAGATTGCTTTTTCCTCCCGTGTGGCCATTGCGTCTCTTGTTATCAATGTGGAACCAAGTAAGTTTTATTCCAACTAATATATCAAATCTACTGGATTGCAAAATCGTCTTAACATTGTGATCCCAACATGTCCAGGGTAGCTGAAGCTGGTGGGAGTTGTCCAATCTGTCGAAGGAGAATGAAGAAAGTGAAGCGTATATTTACAGTGTAAGATGAATGAATTGAATATTGACAAGGCTCAGTTTATTTTGAAGCATTAATAAAAAAATTATGATTGAATTCTCTATCAACAAAGGCTCAGTTTCTTTCTCTGGATTATTCGTTTGGTTCCTTGACCATATCTTTGCGACAACACCATTGTTAACCACCATAGGGTAGGTAATATAGTGAATCAATGAATGTGTAGTTATATGTCCATCAGGGGAGATCTTAACCAATGGGATCGGAACCTCAAACCGGTAAGTCAGGACCGTGGTTTTGTAGTCGAGTTTGAATGCAAGACTGGGGAGAAATGAAATGGTATCTTGGTGACTTAGCAAAATGCAGTGCGATATACATATATATACACAATCAGTGACTATTTTGTGTACATATACAGCGAGTCGTTAGAGATTATGGATGAAAAGTAGCATGAACGAATTAGGATTTATAAACATCTATGTGTGAATCTAGAGATATTATGCTTGTACATTTGCATCTTGATGATGCACCAGTTTCACCCTTTATTTGCATCTGGATATAATAATAGTCCACTAAATGTTTAGTTTTGTATATTTTGTAACTTCATTGGGGTACATTTCATTACAATGCTTTTTCTTCTTTCTTTTATTATGATTAGATCCTATCAAGTTTCATGAACATGAGGTGTTCTTTTAAATTCCCAAACAAATGAGAATTGATGATAAGGGGTATGTATGTATGTATGTCCGCAAATATCGAGAGATTTACACTTCTATCAGCGACTGGGGTAAAGAAGTGTTGAGATATTAATCTAAGTCTCACATCGGAATAATACACAAGTCTCACATCAAAAGATTATATAAGTTAATTCAACTTCAAATTGTATGAAGTTTTTGAAAACGAGTCCAAAAATAACTTCAATGAGTATGAAATTGTTTGGGAAGGAATCCAAAACTAAATCTGTGCAAGATTGAGCACTTGGTCTAAGTATGGAGTTGATGAAATTACAGAGCCCAACGTGAAAATTTTAAATCCGGAGATGATAAAATCCTATTTCGATAGGTTAAAGTTTTCACTATCGGGAAAATGAAAGAAAATACATTTAACCTCTCTCAAAGTCTTCAACTAAATTTAGATTTATATAAAAGTTACATGCACATCTAAATGATGAGCATGCAATAGATTCAAATATGTAATAACATATGTTATTTTCTATAATAACTCATGCTTCCGTCGGCTACTCTAGGATTTGTAGCTCACGTTATATTTAAGATAAACTAAATCTCTTTACATTTGTTTGTTATACTTATATATTACTTCAAATCTCTCGAGAAATTTTCATCATTATTTCGAGATAAATTTATACGAAAGTAAAATTAATCACAAGCATGCAACTTATTCAATATGTTATCTTCTATAATTACTCATGCTTCCGTACAACTACTTTAAAAACTATAACTCACATTATATATATTTAAGATCGATTAAACTTAGCGTTAAATATTGTCTCTTTACATTTTCGTTATACTTATATATTAGGTTAAACTTTTTTTTGAAATCCTGATTAATACTTCGATAGATTTTTGGACATAAAAATTAAATATGTCACGGACATGCAATATATTCAATATGTTATTTTCTATAATAACTCAAGCTTTCGCCAAATTGTGGCACAAATATTATTATCTACACATGTTGGTGGTAGATAGTAAATTATCAAAATTGTGTTTGTGGCACAGACCCCACCTTCTACTAGGACAAATCCGCGTTAAATAGTATTGAACCTAGTGTTAAATACGTTTAAGTATAGTCTTTTTACATTTTCATTATACATTTACATATTACGTTAAACACTTTTCGAAGTCCTAATCAAATATTTTATAGAATTGCACATAAAATTAAATGGATCACGATATCTTAAACCTAATGTTAAATATTGTCTCTCTTTTATATTTTGTTATATTGATTTATTACGTTTAACCCTCAAAATTTTAATCAAAATTTCGATAGATTTGAACATAAAAGCTAAATAAATCACAAGCATCCAACATATTCAATATGTTATCTTATATAATAATTCAGGCTTATGTTCAACTATCCAAAATTTTATAATTAAATACTGTAAATGATTGTTACAAAAAAATCTTAAGATGCAATTAGTTATACCATTATAACTTTAGGTAATACACAGTTAATGAGCTGTACTTAAAAATTACTTAAACTTTATCCAAAGGATAAATTAGGTATTATTGTAAAACAAAAAATTTCAAAATAAGAAACGACATATATTCCTTAAACAAAAACATAACCATAAAACAACAAATGACATGAATAAAAATTAATTTAAGAAAAATGAAATTGACCGAAATACCCCTGGAAAAGAGTCATAACTTTATATCCAAAGACTATCTCGTCTTCTACCAATGAACGCCGGCGAAAAAAAAAAAAAAAGTCGCCGGTAAATCGAATTCAAAACTGTAACCGTCACATTAATTTCTTGCCCTTTCCTCATGGCTTCACTTCCAAACAGATTCTCAGGTTTCCTTTTTCTTCCTTTTGATTATATTTATTTATTTAGAGTTTCATCAAATCTCAACGTCACTTGACTCATCTCTTTCTCTCTCTCTCTCTATCTAGAATTCTTGAGATGGATGAAGTATTGTCAGCTCTGTTACCGACTTTATCATTGTCTTCTTCGTCATCGTCTGATGTAGAAGAAGAAAATGTTGTTAACCAGAGTGGATTTGTTCGCCGGTTTAATCATCGGTTTTCTGGAATTTTCAATCCGATCGATTATCAGGCGTTAAGGAGGGACATTTGGATTACTTGTAGAGAGAGCTCGTCCTACTTCGCTGTGGCTTTTATTCTCTTGTTCTATGGTTTGTGATTTCAGTTTCACGATTTTGATTTGGTCTGCTTTAAAAAGTCTTTCTCTTTTTGTATGACTCGTTGAATTTGACTGATTCTCCATGAAATTTAGTGTCTGTGGCTGTGATTTTTTGTGTTTACGGACCACAAAATGTCTGGATTGGACCCAATTCTTCCATTCTTGTTGAACCAAACCCTTTTTGGGTCCAAAGCATAAAGGTATTGTCTGATTTCTCTCTCTCTCTCTCTCTTTTCTTTTGTGGTTTCTCTAATTAGTGAGTGTTGATGTTGTGTTAGGTGAATGCATTGGATGATTCAAGATCTGGACTTGAGCTATTTGGGTTCTATAAATCTCCTTCCCTTGATGTTATTGTCAATTGGTCTGAATCTCGCTTCTTATCTATCTCACCTCGTTCTTTCAAGGCAGGTCTTTTTTGTACTTCTCATTAATTCTACTTTGATTTTCATTGAACTCTCTTTTGTCAATTTATTGAAATGATTTCACTTCTCTTTAGGGATGGCCATACTATCTGAACAATGGAGCTTCATTAAATATCTCATATAGCGTGAAAACAGAAGGTTCTTCAGCTCTACTTGTCGTCCATAAAGGTTCTTGTGATATCTTTGTTCTTCTTGGTTGTTCTTTTCCTATGCTTGCTTGTTGGTTTGATTTTGTCAGTTAAAAAATATCATCAACATAAAACTATTAAACCCGCGGCAAAGCGGATAACTTTCCTAAACATATTCCCGCGATGTTTCTCTCAACCGAGACTTTGTCCTCTATATATAGTATATACTACAACGTAAAAACATCGCGGGAAATATGAAAGGAAAATAACTCTTTATAAAGATAAGGAAATAGAAGTGTTGCCTTTTACGGATATCAACTGATTATGTTAAGGATCTCAATTCATAGGACCGCAATACTTCTCTCAGCCGTTGTCTGAGGAACCTCCATATCAGGAAACCACTATATCATGGAATATAATTCGGGGTTAGTCAAATGGAAGTTTCAACTTTAATGCATTGGTTACACTGGCTATCAAGAACTAATAAAAGTCTTTCACAGGGAGTAGTGTGATTGAATTGAAGATAACTGATGCTTCAAGTTATTATGTTGCTGTGTCTAACGTGAACATGAAGGAAGTAAAGGTAATAATTACGGATCAAGTAATACTTTGGATTAAGTTTTTTTGGTTTTTGCACATGTAGACTATATTACTTGAGAGTTGAGATGATATTTGTTCAGGTGGAAGTGGATATTGATGTGAGGGCTGTCTTGTATGATACTAAACAATCTTCCTACAAGTGTACCTTGAGCAACAACGACTGCACATTCACTGCAGTGTCTCTTCTTGGAAATTCTTTTGTTTTAACTTCGCCTGCACCGATACAGGTATGTATTCTCCAGGAAACACACCGACAAATGTTATATTTGTAGTCTCGCCTTATTGCTCATCTCTCACTGCCTCTGAGCTCAGGGAGCATCCGTTGAAGGGTGGTACATCAGGTTCTCATATCAACCTAGATTGATTGGATATCTTATTAGCGCAGGTAAACATTTCATTTGCTTCATAAATGGATTTGAGGATTGGAAATATTCTCTATTAAAAAAAAAAAAAACATTTGAGCCAATTACATGTAGTATTTTTGCGTATGCAGGTCTAGTGATGTTGTTCATGCTGCTGGCTTTACAATTCTGGAAAATGTTAGTGAGATATCTAACCGAAGATAACTCAACGAGTTATCTGAGAACACGTCTACTTGCAGACATAGATGAGGAAGATGCTGATTTGGAAGAGTTTATGGGTAATGAAGATGAAGCAAGTAATAATAGCATCAGACGTCGCTGTGCCATTTGTTATGATGCTCCAAGAGGTTGTTTTTTCCTCCCGTGTGGCCATTGCATCTCTTGTTATCAATGTGGAACAAAGTAAGTTTTTGTCCAACTAATATCAAATCTACTCGATTGCAAAATCGTTTTTATCATCTTAACATTGTGATGGCTAATATGTGCAGGGTTGCAGAAGCTCGTGGGAATCGGAATTGTCTTTTAGAAGCTGGTGGGAATTGTCCGATCTGTAGAAGGAAGATAATGAAAGTGAAGCGTATATTTACAGTGTAAGATGAATGAATAACTCTCTAACATAATGTTGAATCTATAGAGTATTAATAAGAAAAAAAATATAACTGAATATTATTGACAAAAGGCTCAGTTTCTTTCCCTCGATTACTCGTTTCGGTTCCTTGACCATATATCTTTGCGACAAAACCGGTTCTTAACCAATGGGATCGAAACCTGAAACTGGTAAGTCAGGAGTTAAAGTAAATGAATGAAAAGTTGTAAATGAATATGCAATGCAAGAATATAAATTATATAATGATATCATGTTTGGTATGTTACGGTTACGGATAATAAAAGTGTTTTTTGTTGGTTAAATAAAAGAGTTACTTTTGAAAAGAAAAGAAGAGATATTTTAGAATATCTCATATGGCTTAGAATACAGTATTATCCTCTTCTTCATCATCTCTCTCTCATCTCATCTCAAATGCCTTGCTTGAGCCTCGAACCTGTCCAACGTAGCACATAACTGTGTTTCCGCTGACCAGAAGAGCTATAATAGCTAGGCGGTAAGTTGCCAAACGTTATGTTATATATTAATATTTTCTAAAAAGAACACCAATAGACCTTATTACTTTTAACCAAAAAAAGAACACCAATATACCTTTAACACACGATACTACAATTGGGAAGAGAGATTGCAATATAATCTATTTAGAACTATACATTTTAAGTTTTTAGCATAGAGAGAAACAAATCTTGTGGTCAAAGTTTTCCATATATATTGCTTCTCTTCTCTACACTCATCTCCCCCATAACTCACACGCTCCTTCATACTTTGACTATCTTCACTCAATAAGATTGCAAGATACTTCTCCTTGTTCTATCTGATAAGTTTGAGTCATTCCGTTATCATCATTTTAATTTAAAATTTTAAATAATTTCAATTATTTTTAAAATAGGTAAATGGAAACAAAAAATCTGGTCTAAGAAAACAAATGGAAAGCTATTCATTTTAGGTTGAAATTTTTTTACTTCAAGCCGTTGGAAATATAACAATGAAGTGAATATGATATGGGTGAAATGGGCAGTGCTATTAGATTCATATACGTTTATGTTAATTACAAGCGGCGGCTTTTAATAGGAAGCAGATGAATCTACAAACAAGATATATTCTAAGGACATTTGATTAGAAATTTGGGGCCGAGACTCTGCCTCCTAACTCCTGGGGAAGAGGATTTACTAGTCTCTTCCAACTTCCACGTTGAGTTGATCGCTAAAAGTGTTTTGCATGATCAGCGCGTCAAACATTGAATACAAGAAATTTGGTACAATTGAACAACATTGATTGATGCGTATTGTAATTGCGGGAACATGAAGCTGGTGCAAAACATGAAAGAATAATAGATGATTTTTTGGACTCAGACCAATCATGAGTCCAAACAAACCAAGTTTGGGGATTGTGGTCCTTTAAAGATAACATATTTACAGTATTTGGTTCTAAGTTTTGTTAATTTTTTTTTTTTTTGTTTGTAGTTTAGTAGAGGTTTGTATGTGTGTATTAGAAGTAAAATGTTCGAAATTTCTTAACACCACCTTTTTTTTTGTTAATTTATTTCAAAAAATTCACTAATGAACCAACCCAAATTTTTTTGTTTTTATTTAGGGGTTTGCGGTCCTATTATTTTCAGCACCGACTCTGAATTGGACTTGTGGTGAAAATGTCTATTTATAAGTTGTTGAACACATTTGTTTTCTATCTTTTCGTCGAACCTTTTAAGCCCTTTAGACGAGATCTTCTTTTGATGCCACTAGGCTAAATACACTGTTAAAACGTATACATGAAAATTTGATGAACCTAAAAATCGGGCGCGGCGATTTCATAGCCAAAACTTTAACCTAACTCCTCCTCCGTTTCAAATATGTTCGCCTCTCCGGTGGCCGACTATGACCTGTGCCGTGAGAGGGCAATCGCCTTCTCTTTCTGTTACCTTGTTTCACGGCGACTAATCCTCCAAATTTCTCTAGTTTTGGTCAGCTTCACTTGGCGAGTGGGTCGGAGAAGCATCGTATGTGACGGCCGCGTCTGCGTGCTCAGGTCTCTCCGTCGTGGCCCCTTTGCTTGTCGATTGCGAAGTGTCGTTAGTGGTGAGCAGCTAAATGATAGCCGGTGACTATTAGGCTAAGGATTGTGGCAACAGCCGGTGACTATCGCGGATAAGCTTCAGATTGATTTCTTAATTTTCTTATCGCTAACCCTAATAAATGGGCTAAGCTTAAATACAAAGTTATTGTTCTTAAAACGACACCGTAATAAAACATCAACATAATAAACTCTCCTTCTCACTCAGAGTCTTTGCCTTTGCCTTTCTTCTCAAACTTTCGAACCACTCTTCCTGATCTGTTATCTTTATTCACCAAGGCCGATGGCACATAGAGCCTATCATTACCCTGAGTTAAACGACTGAACTTGTCCTCAAGGTCAAAGGAAGGAAACTGTATGGCTAAACGGTTAAGGGGCTCCCATGTATCCTCAAACTCGGGCAACCCTTTCCAACGTACTAACACTTCAGCCCCTTGTCCATTAGTAGCTCTGCGGATGTCACGAATAGACTCTGGCTCAGTTACCCACTCCATCTCACTGGACAGCACTTCTCGGATCTGTTGTACTGGCTGATCATTCAGAATTGCCTTCTTAAGCAGAGAGACATGGAAGACCGGGTGAATGCGGCTGTGTTCAGGTAGCTGTAGCTTATATGCTACCTTTCCAACCTTCTTAATGATCTTATACGGTCCTAAATATCGTGGTCCTAGCTTCTCATTCTTCCTTCTGGCCACAAATACCTATCTATAAAGCCTCAGCTTAAGATAAACTCTTTTGTCCTACCTTATGCTCAACATCTCTCCTATGTTTATTTGCTGTCGCAACCATTCTTTTCTGGGCCGTCTCCATGTTTTCTCTTAGGTCAGAAAGCAAATCATCCCTCTGCTTAACCAGTTCCTCCACCTGAGCATTGGCTGATGGAACATCCCCAAATCTAAGCATCCTGGGTACCTCTCTACCGTATACAGCTTGGAATAGAGACATTTTGATAGCTGAGTGATAGGAGGTGTTATACCAATATTCAGCCCAAGGAAGTAGTTGAGACCAAAAAGATGGCTTTCCCATCACAAAGCAGCGGAGATATGCTTCAAGACAGCGATTCAAGACCTCAATCTGTCCATTTTTTTGTGGGTGGTAGGCTGAACACTTGTGCAAGGCGGTTCCCTGCGTAGCAAACAGCTCAGTCCAGAAGTTGCACACGAATACCTTGTCTCTATCAGACACCATGGTTTCTGGAAATTCGTGCAGCTTCACCACTTCTTTAATGAAAGTTTCAGCCACCAATTTAGCAGAGAAAAGATGTTTAAGTGGTATGAAATGGCCATACTTACTAAATCGATCCACAACCACTAAGATTACCTCAAAACCTTTTGACAAGGGCAGCTTTTCTATGAAGTCAAGGCTAATATCTGTCCAGATTTTCTTGGGAATGGGTAATGGAGAGAGAAAACCTGCAGGAGATAGAGTGGAGTATTTGTTGGTTTGACATACCTGGCATTTCATGATGAACTCCTCAACATCTTTTCTCATGCCTTTCCAATACACTTCTCTGGCCATTCTTTTGTAAGTCTTCAGAACTCCCTCGTATCCCCCAATACGACTATTATAGAATTGGCTGAAACTTATGAGGTATCACCACTCTGTCATCCTTGTAGATGAGACCTCTTTTTAGAGTATAACCAGCCTTGTTGCAATTGCCTTCCTTCAACTGAGCCATCAAGGGTGCACATTCTGAATCAGACTGTAGCTGTTTGGAGAGCTCCTCCACATCTAAAGAGCTAGGGGCTATGACCATCAGCTCCATGACACCTTCAGCCGGCCTTCTTGAAAATGCATCGGCCACCTTGTTCTCTACCCCAAGCTTATATTCGATGGTATAGTCTAAGCCCAACAGCTTTGAAGCCCATCTCAACTGATCTCTAGTCACTGTTTTCTGATCTAGTAAGTATTTGATGCTCTTCTGATCCGTTTTTATGATGAACATCCTCCCTATCAAGTAATGTTTCCACTTTGACACTGCAAACATTATGGCAATCAGCTCCCTCTCATAAACCGATTTACTCCTGCTCTTATTTGAAAACCCTTGGCTTATGTAAGCTACTGGTCTTCCCTCTTGAGAGAACACTGCTCCCATTCCAGCCCCAGATGCATCTGTTTCAATGACAAACGGCTTGCTGAAGTCTGGCAGCACTAAAACTGGCATGCTTGTGACTGACCTTTTTAGCTGTGCAAACGCCCCTTTTGCTCTTTCATTCCACTCAAACCCATTCTTCTTCAACAACTTAGTTAAAGGTCTTGCCACCTTTCCACATCCTTCCACAAACCTCCTATAGTAGCCTGTTAATCCTAAAAATCCTCTGAGTTCAGTCTCATTTTTAGGTTCTGGCCACTTAAGCATTGTTTTTACCTTCTCACCATCCGCATATACTCCTTCTCTAGAGACCACATGCCCCAAATAGGCTACTTTTGCTTGCCTAAAGACACATTTCTTCTTGTTTGCAAAGAATTGATGCTGTCTTAGAACCCTTAGGACCTCTCTCAAGTGTTGAATATGTTCTGTGCGGTTGGAGCTGTATACTAAGATGTTATCAAAAAATACAAGGACAAACCTCCTCAGATAGGGTCTAAACACTTTATTCATCACACTTTGGAAGGTTGTTGGAGCTTTAGTAAGCCCAAAGGGCATTACTAAAAACTCATAGTGGCCTTCATGGGTCTTGAAGGCGGTTTTCTCAACATCCTCCTTCTTCACCCTGATTTGATGATAACCCGATTTCAAGTCTAGCTTAGATAATACTGTCATCCCATGAAGCTCATCCAACAGCTCTTCTATCACTGGGATCAGATATCTGCCTGGAACAGTGGCCTTGTTAAGCGCCCTGTAGTCCACGCAGAATCTCCAGCCCCATCCTTCTTTTCACAAACAAAACAGGGCTAGAGTAATGGCTGATACTTGGTTTAATGATCCTTGCTGCAAGCATCTCCCTTACCAGCTTCTCTATCTCATTCTTTTTAGTAAAAGAATATTTGAAGGGCCTGATATTGATGGGAGGTGTATTCTCTTGTAGGGTGATGGAGTGCTCTCTGTTCCTGACTGGAGGTAATCCAGGAGGCATGCTGAAAACATCGCTGTACTCACGCAACAAACCTTCTAACACTTCATTCTAAGGCTCTGACTTCTGAAGAGACTCATCTTCAAATAAAGCTGTTAACTCCAGCAAGCACACCACCTCTGCCTCTTTAAGATTTGTCTCCAACGATTTCAATGATACTTGTGACTTCACCAAAGATGGATTTCCTACCAGAGTGACCCAATCCTTATGTATCTAGAAGCTCAAAGTGCGCAGTTTCCAGTTGATTCTAGTGTCACCTAATGTCTCCAACCAGGAATAGCCCAGCACCACATCCGTGCTACATAATTCAAACAGTAAAAACTCATCAACAATCTCAATTCCTTTCACTACCAAAACTACTACTTCACACTTTCCCTTTCCAAAAATGACCTAACCATTTCCTACAGCCACTGCAAACCTTCTTGTTTCAGTTACCTTCAACCCGTTCTGTTTGGCAAGCCTACTTGAGATGAAGTTACACGTTATCAACACCACAACCTCTGACTCCTTTATCTTACCCTTCAGCCTCATGGATTTCCCTGGTGTTATCCCAACTAATGATTGCAGGGATACCTGCTCCACAACTTGCTCTTCCTCTTGGCAATGTAGTTCATCCAGCGATACTTCTCCTTCACAGTTCTCCATCAATTCTTCTACTCCCTCTTCCCCATTAATCTCCAAAGACTTAAACCTCTGTTGTGATTTACAGCGGTGACCCGGAAAGTATTGGTCTCCACAATGACGACAAGGATTATTTTTCTTGATCTCATTACTGTTTTGTGGCCTCCTATTATCCATAACCAACTCCACAATTTTCTTCGCAGCCCCAGGTTCCGTGTTTCTTTGTGAAGGGTAGCTAGAAAACCTGTTGTTATGAGCCGAGCTAGGAGTAAAGTTGGTCCTGTGCGACAATCTGAACTGATAGCTGCTGCTGTAATTCTCTTGACTCTCTATCAACAAAGCAGCCTTGACGATGTCATCTAACCCACACGGCCTGCACCTGAGAACCTGATTTCGTAGGCTCTTCTTCAATCCCTTCAGAAAAACCGATTCAACCGCATCCATAGGAATGTGGGGAACCTCAACCAACAACTCCTCAAACTTCTCTTTGTATTCCTCAACTGACCCAGTCTGCACTACACTCATAAACTGGTCTACAGCTGAGCCTCCACGACTAGCTCCAAACGTTTTCCTGAACTTCTCCTTGAACCTTGTTCAATCGTTAAGCGTCAACCTATCCCTGACATACATCAACCATGTGACCGCAGAACCACTCAGAACAGCCAGGGCTTGCTCAACCTTGTCTTTCTCTGGCGTTTTGTTGGCTGCAAAACACCCTTCAACACGAAAAATCCATTCTTCAGGGTTTTGTCCTTCATAGAGGGGAAGATCCACTACTTTTCTTGGCTGTTCAGTTCTCAGATCTAAAAAAGGTTGAACCACATTGCTTTGAATAAAAGGCGGAGTCATCTTCGTGCGCTCTGGTAGTGCTCCAGGCGGTGCGGACGATGGCGGAGTTTGGTTTCCCTCTCCGTTGTTGGTGTGAACAACCTTCTGGGGATTTGTATCTGTCCATCTACGACGAGAGTGGTGAAACCCGTAGGTGTCGCTTCGCCAAACTGAGCTCTTAACAGGTGACCTAATGCCTCCTTAACCCAAGCCATCTCCTTCTCGTTCTTGTCTGCTCGCTCCTCCAGACGGTCGAACCTTTATTCGAGGGACTCTCCGAGCTTCTCCCCCAACGCTTCTTATCTCTTAGGTTTGGAAATATGGGTTTGTTGTTGTCGCCATCTCTCGCTCTGATACCAATGATAGCCGGTGACTATCAGGCTAAGGATTGTGGCAACAGCCGATGACTATCGCGGATAAGCTTTGGATTGATTTCTTAATTTTCTCATTGCTAACCCTAATAAATGGGCTAAGCTTAAATACAAAGTTCTTGTTCTTAAAACAACACCGTAATAAAATATCAACATACTAAAATCTCCTTCTCACTCAGAGTCTTTGCCTTTGCCTTTCTTCTCAAAATTTCGAACCACTCTTTCTGATCTGTTACCTTTCTTCACCAAGGCCAATGGCACATAGAGCCTATCACTAAATCCCGGCACTAGCCTCACGTATTCGTCCATCATAGATCTATTCCATAGATCCTATTCAACCCTTGCGATTCCGGCGATGGTGATTGTTTAAATCGGTGGTGGAGCAACGTCCACTCGTCGGGATCTACATCATCTGTCTCTTGTGGTTTCGCAACCTTCTAGGCTTGGTTTTGGAAGCTCCCCCGTGCTTTGGCCTTCCTCTGATGGTTTGACTTCTCCTCCGTCGTGCTCTTCTGTGCGAGGACGATTGTGGTTCGGATGGAGAGGAGTCTCTGTCTTCACCTAGAAGTCCGTAGTTAGCCTCTAGGGTCTTGGGTCTTAGGGATTTCTTGTGGTTGTGATCGAGTTTGCCTCACCATTCTGGTTTGGCCTTCTCGTGTATTCGGCTACTGGAGCCTCGGTTCCTTAGATCCTCCCTTTTGGTTTTGATGCAGGTCATAGGTTCTTGTTGGTGGTCTTGGTTTCTCCTCTTGACGTGGAGGCCCGATTAAATGTTTGCTCTTCGGTTGGCTTTCGCTTGTGGACAGCAGGTGAACCTTCAGGCGTGTGATCATTGTGGTGTCTCGGGTGTGAGGTATCGTCATTGTTGAATCCGGGTATTGCCTCGGGTCCTTATGGTGTTGTAGTCTTTGATATTGTTATGCTTCCGGTGGAGGCTATCTTGCGGTATCATTGGTTCTGCATATCCGTATTTTTAGTTTAATAGGTTGGTGTCAGGCCAAGATTTTGTTTGTGTCTTGAGTCTGATGTTGTCTTGTTGATGTGGCTACTTGGTTGAGTATGTGAGTTTGTCTGCCTTAGTTTTGTGCTTTACAGGAGCTAGTAAAACTAATGGTGTCCGGTGTTGTGTCTAGTTTTAAAATCTAGCTCTGTACTAACCGACTTCGGGGAACTTGGTAGGGTGAGCTTGCACCGTTCGCTTTTGTTGGTTTGTGAGGTTTCTCCTAGGTGTTAGCTCATGGGATTGTAATTCAAGTCGCTCACAGACACGAGAGGAGTTTTGTGATCGAGGTCTATGCCGTTGACGACGTCTATTTGGGCATTCGTTGAAAGGCTTTAATTGTTGTGGGTTTTGGTATATACGGCTTATATGGTTTGGTTTGGCAGCTCCATTTCTACAACTGATTTTTGGTTGAACAAATATCATCGTCATCACTTCGTCTATCTTTATTAGTTTTTTGGTTTGTGTTTGAGCGGAAAGACTGAAAACTGTCTTATGTAGTATAGGTTTATAATTTATTTTGTAAACCTAAAACATTTCATTTTTAATAAAATATTTATTATTTAGTAAAAAAAAAAACATGAGAATTTGAGGTACAATAGTTTTTTTTTTTTAAAAGAGAGAATTTGATTTGATACCAATTTTATTTTGTCAAACTGATACCAATTATTAAAGTTTTTCTTTATTACTTGGTGTACATGTACGGTTTACAGTTCATTCAGATACGGCTGTATACGAATACGAGTACATATAGAAGTAACTGATTATACGTGGGATGTAAATCAATTATCATCTCCTTGCTAACAGTGAGTCGACTTGATTTTTTCCACTAGGACCCTTTTCCCTAATCAGAAGACGGTACTTGTCGAACCTGATCGGTTTATAAAGAGCAGGTTGGTTTTCGGTTACTAGTTCTTCGACTGGTCCAATCGGGATATCACTTATCGGGTTGTAGAAGAATGCCAAAGAGACTCGCTCCTTACCGGAATTAACGATCACCTGATGCTCCACGCTTTTGTAAATTCCATTGCTAAGTATCTACAAATTGATCCAAATATATTATTGGTTAGTATTCGCATCTGATTCCATTTCAAGAAAGTAGTCCAAATATCACATTATACCAAGATGATTAAAATGATCTTTTGCTAAAAATACTTAACAACATCGTTACAAAATGCACTAGTGAATAGAAACACAGTTAAAGATACTATATGTGGAAGGGTAATTAGAAACAATACCTGAATCTGATCGCCAATGTTAACAATGAAAGCATTGGGGATGGATTTGACGGTGATCCAGCGATCGCCACGACGGACCTGGAGGCCAGCGACCTCCTCGTCCGGGAGGAGAATGGTGATGCCACCGGGATCAGAATGGGAAGAGAGACCTAAAGTGAGATGTGGCTGAGGGCATTTTGGGTAGAAGTTTGCTCTTAGACCAGCCCCAACTTTGTTTTCTCCACCTAAGGCCTTCATGAGATAGTTTGGTTCTAAACCTAAACTCTCTGACAATGTCTCCACGAGCCTTTCACACAATTTTTTCACTTCTTGTCCGTACTCTTCGATCAATTCTCTGCACATTATTTTTCCACGAAATGTTAAATCCAAATATTTGTACATATATCACGGAATATACCAATGATTGGTTAATACATTTATTTTCTCAATATTATTAATTCACTTGGTTGCGGCCTATATAGAACACAACTATTTGTGAGATCGATTTACTACTAGAGTTTGTAAAACTAACAAGTAACACCACAGTAAAATATCTGGGGTAACAGACAATGTTTACACAAAACAAAAAAAATTGGTGGGTCAAAAGATATATATAAAGTCATGTTTCACATGGGTCTGGCCACATGTAACGTGTTCACACATGAGACACATGCTTAAATCAACATTTAGACCAGACGGCCATGTGTGTACGGCCACTAAATTCAGATGCATGAACACCTAAAAATCACACAAGGAACGTGTCCCTCATGCAAACATTCACTTAATTATTCGTTAGCATTTAGAAACAGTATACAGTCAAAAATAAAAATACATATATATATACGTAAACCATAAATAGAGAAAATAGATGTCAAAATAAAAAATTTTTAAAAAAATCATATAGAGAAAATATATGATAACGAATTTGATTGTACCGTTGTGGTAAGAAATATACATACTTTTGGTTATCAACTACAAAAGGTATGAAATATTGTTTTCGATACCACCATATATGTCTTAATAATAGAATATGTTATTTTTATGGCTAAAAACTTTTACAATTTTGTGTTACCAATCAGATAAAACTATAGGAATGTATATGTATCATGCATAAGTATATACCTGATCTTAGGAGGCTGAGATGGCCACTTGGAAGGGTTTATTATGGAAGAAGGCAAGTAATTGAGGAAGAAATAATCACTCCAATCTAATTTAGCATCTTTCACAACCCCAAGTCGGCTTCCATATCCTTCATACGTGTCCGGTGAGTTTGCGTATTTTCGTTTCTCCTCCAATGGTAGCTCGAAGAATTCTCGCCACGTTCCTCTCATTCTCTCCATTAGCCCGTGGCTCACACCGTGGTTCACCACTTGAAAGAAACCCCACTCTTCACACGCGCTCCTCACGCGCCTCAGCCCCTCCTGTTTCCCCCACACGTCGCTCATGTCTACCACGGGGATTTCCACGTCAGCTTCGGTTTGGTCGGAGTTAATGACGGGTCTCTGATGAGGTGGTTTAACGTACCGGTTTGGAACGGTGGGCATGCCGGTTTGGGACAAGGCTTGAACGGAAACAATCGGTTCAGGCCAACATGCAACCATTTTGCTTTTGTTTTTTAATTGAGAGAGAGAGAGAGAGAGAAAGAAGCGAAAGAGTGAAAGTTTTAGATGGTGAAAGAAGCGAGGACGAGTGTGGAGATATAAATATGTGAAAAAAAGTTTCAACCTAAGCGAAACGTGAAACAATTAATGGTACAATTTTCTTTTGTTCCACTTTCATATATTGAATATTGAGGTCGACCTTGTAAACTTTGCATAAGCTACTTGGATGATAAAACAATAAGACACGTTTTTTCTTAGTTGTGGATAGATCATAGATGTCGACAATTAATAAGTATTACCTTTTGTGTCTTTAATGACTTTTGAAGTGAGGGAGATGGCGAACGAATTTCGGCGCCGTGCGATGGTTTGCAACTCATTTATTAATTAAGAGTTTATGGGATAGGCCAAATTAAAGCTAACACTTAGTTAGTTGTCAACTTGTCGTGTTCTACTCTAGTGTTTTTCCAACTAGTTAAAATATTATGAATATGATCAGCTTTTCCCAACTAGTTAAATCACGTGGTTGTGGTTTAATGGTAAAATTTTTTAGAAGAATGAATAATTTCTTCCAATATAAATTTGACTTGCAATGAAACATTTTTATTTTTATTTGATCAGTTAGAATAATATCATGCTTTAGATCTATTAAAGAATCTAGTATAAGTGGACTATTCAACGATTACAATTATCTTCAGATTTGTTTGATGATAAAAACCCGGATTACCTCATGGTTATAAAAAAAATCCTGCTCTAGTTTCTTTTTATTTTTATTTTGTAACAATGAATATATTAACACAAAATTGATACTCCCTCTATTATATATTATTAGATGTTTAAGAAATCTCTTATGTTTCATTTTATAAGACGTTTTGCAAATTTGTATACATATTTTAATGTTATTTGATAATTTATTCTTTGAATTCTATAATATTGGTGGAATTGTGTTTTAATTAGTTGTTAAATGATGTTATGTTTAGATTTTTTTCTAAATTTTTGGGATTTTAACTAACATTTTATATTTTGGAATAGAAGGAGTAAATGAATGTGTCTTTACTAAGACTATTAAGCAAGTGTTTATGTACTACTAAAAATCTTCTATAAGTTAATATTTAACTAGATGATTTCCCGCACATTGTGCAGCCTATAATGTATTTAAAGATTTACGTATTAAATTACATATGTTACAAAAATGTATTAATTTTTTTCTTCAGTATTTTGGTTCCCTTTCTCTAAACTCAAACATCTCGAACTTGTCTCCTTCCTGACTGTCATCCTTCTTACAAAATATTTCTCTAGTTTCAAGTTGTCCTATTTCAAATTAGATGACATAGAACATTTTTCAATATTTTATCTTACTTGCGTGTTTTGATCTTCTGCGAACTAACCCTGTACTCATATCGTTTCTTTGGTCTAATCGAAGTATTATTTGCACAAGAACTCTTCTTACTCAATTTTCACTCCACTGGTCATTTAGGTGTAGAAGGTCACTACGAATTTTTTTTTTTTATCTCCTCGCTTTCGTCTCTTTCTCCTCGGCTCCAGTTCAAAAAACATTATGCACATAAATAAGAAAAATCAATGCCTCAACCAATGATTTTATCTATGTAATTTTGTCTCAAGGCGGGAGATAAAGATCACATGATGATGATTGATCAAGCCACCTGCAGAGAGATATACACAAAGAAACAATTTTTGAAGCTTTAAAATCAATATAATAACTAAATAAGCTGATCCTTCCCATTTTCACTATTTCCGGTAATGGAAACTTTACAAAAAAATTCAGAATTCTCCTTTGTTCGTGTCTTTCTATTAGCCAATTAGTTAGGATTCTGATGACATCAACAAACATTGATTATGGTTGTTGCAAGGGATAGAGCCAACTTAACATTAGATAACACAAATTGAATGTTTCATAGTATGAAATATAAAATTATGTAACTTACATAGTTGTTGAATATACGTGCTATGTTCGAAAGACTAATGATTGTGACTATGGTTCTTCTTACTGACTGAAATCTCACATAACAAATAGCTGGATTGATTAAAAAGAAACTTAGAGCATGAGTAACCATGAACTCTAGATGGATATCATTAACTTTAAAATAGTATTAATTTTAATAGTAGTTTAATTATTAATAATAGTATTAAATTTGGTCCAATTACATTATAACACGTGGCACGAAAACCGAAAGAACCGTATCAATAAAATCACCCTACTAATACTGTCTCATCTCAAAATTCATTAAAATAATATTTTTTCTCTTTTTTTTTATTATATTTATTGTCTGAAACTCACTCAGTTTCATGATAACGGATTACAAAAGCGATCGTGTATCCAGATTTAACATCTTTGACATCCTCACCATTTGGAGGGGCAATATATTTAAAAACCATTCAAAACATAAAATCAAATCAAGAGGTCAAAATGATGCAAAGAAATAATACTTAAAATGTGAATCAACAAAGCAAAATTTTCAAAAAGACACTAATACTTAAATAAAAATTTGAATAATAATGGAAAAGAATTGAACAAAATACGATATAGATTATCTAGGACTCTTAAGAAATTAAAAATCAAACAATGATTGCGACAACCGTTACACCTCCTAAGGAAAGAATTCAACAATCAAGAAAGTATAATAATTTTTATACGAATCACCTCTTAAAAACATATTTACCATATGTTTTCTTCCTCTGTTTCGACAGATTTTTTTCGAAGCTCTATGAACAAATGTTTAAACAATAACATATATTAGAATTCAAATCACCTATATAAACTCTCAAAATTCATCAATTAGTTGATTAAATTTCATCTTTAAATTTTCTTAAATTAAGTATGAATAAGCCGGGAAAATAAATCAGGACCTTTGAATAACCACCTTCAAAACACCCGATAACAAATAGATCATAAATCTTATCCTCAAGCTTGGTTTGTTACCACTTATATTAGATAGAATAAATAAAATATCAAAACAGTAAAAAGAAGATTTTTTTTTTTTGGACAAACATATTAATCTTAAATATGTGGAAAAGAATTGTGAGAATCACCTCTTAAGAACTCCAAAGCGAGTTGCGTGTGTTCTATGTAGAATCAACGTCCACTTCTGATGTGTGTCTTCATATATATGTAAGAAACGAAGAAGGAATAGATCAGAACGAAATGGAAAAAAGAATTAATCGACTCAATATAAAATAAAAAAGGTAAGCAAATCAGACATTAGGTTCTTCCAAATGGTCAGACAATGCCATAATTCATTTTGCAACCTGGAAAGTGGAAAAGTGAATAAAAAATAAGTTTTTAAAAAATATTTGATGGTGAATTTTTATGTATACCTTATGTTATGGAATAATAGAATTGAGTGATATCAAGTGAATATGGTTCATAACGATAAACATCGGACCCAGTGTCGCATCATCTCCTTAAATGGAAGAAAGCAAGGAAAAAGACCATTAGAGAGCACAAGTTCTATAATTCGGGACCTAAGTGATTATAAAACTATATTAGTTTGTCAATATTTATATATAAAAAAAATCAAATATAGCTACTTGAATTCTTCACAAAACTTTATCACAACAAAGGTGCAAGATTCTGCATAGTTGTTGCTATAAGTGATCACTTATACACTTATAGTTATCTCACAATAATCAAGAGACCAAGTCCAATATCTGAAACGATTCGACCATCAAATTATTTAGATATGTCGAAAGTCAAATATATGAAAATTATCGATAGAGAAAAACAACTAAAACTGACCGTGACGGAGGAAGAAAAAACATTTTGGATTACATCTCGAATTAATCTACAAAAAAAAAACTAATTAAAAACTATGAGAAAGCAAGACAAAAAAGAGAGCAAAGATAAAGATAAAAATATGGAAGGTTGAAGTTGAATGATAATGTTTATATAGAGATTATTATAGGTTAAACTAATTTTGTAAAATTCTAACATGAGGAAGAAAGTCATTCAAAGATTTTAAATTGAGTAATATTCTCCAAGCATAGTTTTGAACAATCTTTGGCTCAACAAATATTATTTTCTTTTGGAATATTCGTTTGTTCGCAACAGCTTGAAACAAATAACAAACTTTGTTATTATTTCCATTTGATTTAAATATTCTCCAAACATTGTTTCGAATTCGGCACTTTAATATTTTCAAACAATAATTATAATTTTATTAAGAAAAATATCTATATAGGTAGTTTAAGCCATGTGTGGTTGATTTATTTTGATTTTATAATATATTACAAGTCAACTCATTGAAATAGCCATATAAAATTCAAAATCCTTCAAAGATTTCCATAGATCTACGAACTAATCTAAAAATAAATTTTGTGTTTTGGCTATTATAAAACCAAACGAAACTTCTTGTATATTGTTTCTAGTCTTCAAACCACTTTCATACAAATGTTTTATTACATGGCTATTTTAAATTCCCAAAAAGATGTGCATGGTGGACGTTAGAATGGGTAATGGCTAAAATCTCTTGTTCTTCACGTGTCTAAAATCCCCACGTGTCCAAAGGAAACCCAGAAACTTCTGGGCATTTCATTGCCGACCAAACGAGGACTTCGGAAGTTCCACCGACGGCCATACCCATTAATCACCACTATTATGGTAATTGTAAAAGCTTCTGGGTCCCGCTTTTCCTCGTCGCCGCTTGAGACGTTTTTGGGCTTTTTAGCTTTAATCGTGAGATCTTCTTTTTTTTTTTTTCATTTTGTTTTGTTTGATTTTCATTAATTTAATTAGTCTAAATTAGCCATGTGATCATTTTTCACGAACTATGTCAAACTAATAAAATTACTTTCTTTTTAATAGTAAGAGAATTAACTAATAAATACGATAAGAAAATAAATTTTGGCGGTCCTAAATATAAAAGTTAACAAAAATTTGATAATATAATAAAATAAAATAAATTTAGAGACCTCTGTGAAAATATATTCTTAATCTTTTATATACTAAAACAGAAATCATTCAACAATTATTAACCTATTCTTGTTAACAGAACTCGCATTGCTGAAATGATACTTTATTAGCTTAGCAAGAAGCAACAAAAGCTAGCTACAAAACAAGAAACAAATTAAAATCAACTAATCCACTTAACCCATAAGACTCGGACTCTTTTGACTGCTCGAACAGACCAAAGACTTATTCTTCTACGACTGATTCAACACCAACATACCCTCCCTTAAGCTGATTATTCTGAAATCAGCTTACTTCTGAGATGTCCATCACTCCAAGCATCGTGCGCAACTTCTTGAAATGCTCTAGCTTCAGCGGTTTAGTAAAGATGTATGCAACTTGATTCTCGGTTGAACAATACTCCAATTTAACAATTCCTCCACTCACCAACTCTCTGAGATAGTGAAATCGTACCTCAATATGCTTGTTTTTGCCATGAAAAACTAGGTGCTTCGATAACTGAATAGTTGAACTATTATCACAATTAATCACCGTAGCAGAACCTTCTTCACACCTGATCGTTTTCAGCACCCTTCTCAGCCATACACATTGACAAGCACATAATGCAGCATCTATGTACTCAGCCTCGATGGTTGAAAGCGCGACCACTGGCTGCTTCTTTGATACCCATGATACCACTTATGAGGTCATTAAGAAGACAAATCCCAAAGTACTCTTTTTGTCGTCAACATCACCGGCATAATCACTGTCTGTAAACGCCATAAGTCGCAGGCTGCTACTCTCATGTCTTCGATAAAGGATTCTAAGCTCCACTGTTCCTCTTAAATACCTTAGGATCATTTTCGCAGCAAGCCAATGTGACAGTCTTGGATTTGCCATGTACCTGCTTATCAGACACACTCCATACATTAAATCAGGTCTGGTCACGGTTAGATACATAAGACTTTCCACTAGCTGTTTGAACAAAGTCTCATCGACCCTCTCGCCATCTTCATCTCTCTGCAATTTTGTTCCAGGAACAATGGGATTTTTCACTGCGTTGCTTTCCCACATTCCAAATTTCTCCAAAACCTCACGAGCATACCTCCTTTGATAGATGAAGATACCATCGAGACTCTGCTTCACTTCCACTTCTAAAAATGTCTCATCTTTCCCAGATCGGACATTTCAAACTCCAACATCATCGACTTGTCTTTGTAAACAATGTATGTTCACTGGGACATTTTTCGAATCCTTCCTTCATGAATAAGCTTCGATTATGCTAAATCATTCTCGCGGTGCCTGCTTAAACCCATACAACGTCTTTCTTAATTTGTAAACCTTCTTTTTTCCCCTTTCTTTATAAACCTTTCTGGTTGTCGCACATACACGTCCTCCTTGAGCTCTCCATGTAAATAAACGCTTTTTACATCCAATTGAAAGATCTCCCAGTTTGATTGTGAAGCTATGGCCAGAATGGTATCAAGTCTCGCCACCAGAGCAAATACCTCTGTATAGTCGACACCATAGCACTGAGCATAACTCTTCACTACTAACCTCGCCTTGTGCTTATCGACTTCTCCATTCTCATTCATCTTGGTTTTATACACCCACTTAACTCCAATTGGTGTAAAACCTTCATGTAAGGTAGTTAGCGCCTAGGTATTGTTCTTCACAATGGACGCAATCTCTTGCTCCATTGCTTCTCTCCAAACTTTAAGTTTAACAACCTCATCAAACCACACAAAATCACTTTCTATCAAACTCATCATCAGCAAAATCGCAGGCATGTTTTCGTCTCTTTCTCCCGTCTCACAGTCAGCCATCCATCTAGGTGCTCTCCTTTCACGCACCACTCTCCCTGTAGCCACTCCTGCATCATCATTAGGCGGTAAGTTTTCAAAACCAGAATCGGAGCCAGCTTCAGGTATCATTTCCGGTATCTCCTCTGGTACTTCTCCATCATTTTGTCTCTCCTCTTCACCTTTACATTCCAATTGGACTTCTTCACTCCCAACATCAGCTTGATTCCAATCCCAGCCTTTGCCTTCATCGAATACCACATCTTTGCTCACCACGATTTTCTTTGTCATTGGATCAAAAAGTCTCCACGCTTTTGACTCCTCACTAACTCCAAGAAATACACATTTTTTGCTCTTGTCATCGAGTTTGCTTCTTCTTTGATCCGGAATGTGTACATACCCCACACATCCAAAGACACAAAAATATCCCACAGCTGGCTTCATCCCATTGCTAGCTTCTCAAGCGTCATCTCTTCTAGAGCTGCTGCAGGAGATCTGTTTTGGATGTGTACGCTCCACCTGGTAGCCTCAGACCAGAACTCCTTAGGCACTTAACTTTCACTCAACAAAGAACGAACAACGTTCATGATCGTCCTATTCGTCCTCTCAGCAACTTCGTTTTGCTAAGGAGTAAATGATGCAGTTAATTGCCGAGTGATGCCATTTGATTTAAAAAAATCTCTAAACTCATTGGAGGTGAACTATCCGCCTCGATCTGTTCTCAAACACGTGATAAAGGCACCAATTTTCTTTCCTACACTCGCCTTGAAATTCTTGAAGGTACCTATCGCTTCAGACTTCTCCTTGAGAAAATAGACCCAAGTCTATCATCAGTGAATGTTAGTATGTACCTATTATCACCGTGTGAGACAGGAGAGATAGGTCCGCATATGTATGAGTGCATAAGCTGAAGATGTCTTGATGCACGCCATGTACTCTTCTTTGACATCGATTCTCTGTGTTGTTTTCCAGTCAAACACACCTCACAGATTTCCTTTGTGGCAGTAAAGGTGGGCAAGCCAACTACCATCTCCTTCTGTGACAGCCGTTTCAGTCCTTCTTGATGCAAGTGACCAAACCTGCAATGCCACAAATGATTTTTCTTTGCAGATACTTCTTCTGTTTGGAAGCACAGATGATTTTTCTGCAATTTGGATGCAATGAGAAAAAACGTTTTGTTGCCGCTCATAGTAGTTTCCATAACTACTCCTCTACTATGGTGAAACACCTTACAGCTACCATCACGAATTAGAATTTCTAAGCCTCTCTCCTACAGTTGCCCTAGACTTAGCAAATTACTTTTCAGCTCTGGAACGTAATATACCTCTAGAATCACTTGAACGATGCTATTGATGTGAACTTTCACGCTTCCTTTTCCAACCACGGCCATCTTCATGTCATTACCAAGCCTCACCATGCGATTGATTCCTTCTTCCAGATCAGAAAACTACTCCTTATCGCTCGTCATATGTTTGTTGCAGCGAGAGTCCAAGAACCACACTTCATTTTTGCTTGCCTTGTGTTCTTCCACATATGCCATTAATAGAAGTTCTTCTTCCTCTTCTACTTCAGCAAAATTTGTTTTCTTTTCCCAATCTGGGCACTCGTACTGGAAATGTCCTAATTTGTGACATTCGTAGCATTCTACCACAACTTGATCAAATCCGCTACGTCCTCTTCCTCTCCCACGTCCTCCTCGGAACGCCCCACGACCTCTTCCTCGACTTGGTCTTTCCTCTTGAGAGACTTTCAAGACCAGCTCCTCTTGTGGGACCAGACTTTCATCCTCCGTTCATGAACAAAGAGGCTTCCATGGAGTTCATCAATACTTAGCATATTTAGATCGTTGCTTTCTTCAATCGAGCACACCACATAATTGAATTTTATGGTGAGTGATCTGAGTATCTTCGCTACGATTGTGCTCTGTTCCATGGTTTCACCATTCGTCTTCATCTTGTTAACCACAGCCAAGGTTCTCCTGAGGAATGTATCGATCTTTTCTCCCTCCTTCATGGCCAGCATCTCGAACTCCTTTCTTAGCGCTTGCAGCTGTGCCCTTCTCACCTTCGTGGAACCTTAGTACTTCGTTCTCATGGAATCTCAAATCGCCTTTGAAGTATTTTTGTCAAGAATCGTTTCCAGGATCTCTCTCTCTATTGCCTGGAACAAGAAATTCTTGACCTTTAAGTCCTTGAGATTCGCTTCTTCCATTGTTTTTCTGTGAGCCTCCGGTGTTCCAGCAATCATTGCTGGAATTCCCTCTTCCACCAGGCTCCACAATTCTCGACTTCTCAAGAAGTTATCGTCATAGACCAAAAGTCATAGTGGCCATCGAACCTTGGGATGGCCGGCTGTACAAACTTCTCACCATTTGACATTCTCTCTTTTGAATCTCTCTCTCTCACTCTTTTTTTTTTCTTAGCAGCTCTGATACCAAATCTTGTTAATAGAACTCGTATTGTTGAAAGGATAATTTATTAGCTTAGCAAGAATGGCTTTAAATAGCCTTACAATCGAAACAGAGCAGCAACAGAAGCTAGCTACAAAACAGAAAACAAAGTAAAATCAACTAATTCAATAAACCCATAAAACTCGGACTCCTTTTACTGCTCGAACAGACCAAAAACTTATTCTTCTAATAACACCTATGTTTTTTTTTAGTCGGCAACTGTTTCCTGCATTCATCACAAAAAGATTACATCTGTTTTTTACAACCAAGAGCATTTCCATTAACACCAGGATACAACAAAAGGAAGACAATGTGATCTAGCAAACTTTGCCAAATAATCTGCTTCAGCATTTTCAGATCTGTTAATACAAGCTAATTGATAATCCTTACCGGAAGTTAACATGGAGTATATATCCTTCATGTAGGATGCTAGTTCGTGATGTCTCCATGACTGAACTTGTCTCTGACTTGTAAAGTCATGAATCACATTATATATCGCTTTTGCATCTCCACAGAATCATACTCCTTGATATCCCCATCTTCTTACCTGAACCATTGCTTCTCGAAGTGCTAATGCTTCCGCTTCTATCGATGATATTACTAGTTCTATTGATGCATACCCTCTCACTATCTCCATGCCTTGCGTATTCTTCAATATCCACCCAATACCAGCCCGCGCGTCTGAGGATATCCATGACGCATCTGCGAAACATAAAATTTGGTTAGATAATTGAACCCAAGATGATCTTTCCGTGTGTTGAATCCATCCATCTAAATTCTCTTCTTCTAGAGTATTATGATTTGCATCCCACCAAAGTTGTTTCTCTAATATTGCTTTATTAATAATGGCTGGTATTGACCATTTTCTATTCCGGTATATGAGATCATTCCTAGCTTTCCATAAGCGCCATCCAACGTAAAGATATAGCAAAGATTTTTCAGAATTATTTGAACAATCTGCTAGCATCACCTCTATGTTCCTTTTTATATCTATTGAACCTATTTGACTCCTGATGCTGTTATTTATTGGTGAGAGTTCCCACACTTTTTTTGAGAATCTACAAAGGAAAAGCATATGATTGATACTCTCATCATGCTCACCACAGAACACACAATTTGCATCAATAAGCTTCCTCCTTTGTAAATTCTTTAAGACAGGTAATCCATTGTGTAAGATTCTCCACCAAAAATGCTTAATCTTAGGAGGGATTTTTAAAGCTCATAACTTCTGATATAGCCCTGAATTCTCTCCTAATCCAGAGTTATGAGCTAAGTGATAACCTGATTTTACCAAATAATCACCTGTCCTAGTATAACTCCAATTTATAGTATCTTCAGCTCTCATTATACTAGGTCTAAGCTTTTTGATTAGACTACAATCCTTCGGACTAATTAATTGGCCAAGTTTCCTCTCATCCCAACGTGTTGTTCCATGCACAAATAAATCTGAAACAACCATGTTCTGATCTATTCTGTTTACGTTATCTTGGGGGTCTAGGTGGCTTTAAGGGAAGCCAATTATCTTTCCAAACTCTAATTGTTTTTCCATCTCCTACAATCCATTTTATCCCTCTAGAGATAAGGGAATTACCTTGTATTCTGCTTTTCCACGCATGGCTTGGTCTGTGACCTTTCTTCGCTTCCAACAAAGTAGTTTTTGAGAAATATTTGGCCTTGTAAATCTTTGCAACTAATGATTGAGGATTTTGCAAAATTCTCCAGCTTTGTTTTGCTAAAAGAGTAATGTTGAAATATTCAATATCTCGGATTCCTATCCCTCCTTCACTTTTAGATGTTGTGATTTTACTCCAAGCAACCCATGGGATTTTCCGCCTTTCTTTTGCTGCAAACCACCAAAAGTTTCGAATGGCACACGTAATCTGCCTTATTAGCTTATCAGGTAAGAGAAAACATGACATACAATAAGTTGGAAGAGAAGTTGCAACAGCTTTTATCAATATTTCTTTACCAGCAGGAGATAGAAACTTTGTATACCAACTTTCTAGTTTTTGTATGACTTTCTGCTTTATGAAACTAAAAGTATCGAATTTATTCCTTCCCACGGTTTCAGGCAGACCTAAATATCTACCAAAACCCCCTACTTTCGAAATCCCCATCAATTGAAGTATCTTATGTTTCAAATTCTCAGAAATTCCCTTACCAAAAGTAATTGCAGATTTTTGGAAATTGACCCATTGTCCTGATGCACTTGCATAAACTCGAAGAACATCAAGCAACTCCCTGCAATCTTCTTCTTCTGCTCTACAGAATACTAATGAATCATCTGCAAAAAGAGTATGAGAGACTTGAGGACTTGACCTACTTGCCTTGAAACCACTCAATCTTTCCTCCTGGATTTTCTTTTGTATCAAAGCTGAAAACCCCTTAGTACAAATAAGATAAAGATATGGTGATATAGGGTCACCTTGTCTTATACCACGTGTTGGTTGAATATTGCCAGTAGGAGATCCATTAATAAGGACTGAGTAGGTTACAGACTTCACACACTTCATGATCCAATTACACCATGTATCTGCAAAACCCAATTTTCTCATTATAGATTCCAGAAACCACCATTCAACCTTATCGAAGGCTTTTGCAATATCCAGTTTCAAAGCCATGTAGGGTGTTTTTATTGTTTTGGTTTGGAGGGAGTGCAGCATTTCATGGGCAATTAAGACATTGTCTGTTATAAGTCTTCCAAGAATGAAAGCTGATTGGTTTTCAGATATAATATCATTCAGACATGGCTTAAGCCTTTCCGCAAGGATCTTTGAGATGATCTTATAGGCCACATTGCAAAGACTTATAGGTCTATAATCTTTGACTATTACAGGATTTACTACCTTAGGGATCAAGCATATGTGAGTATGATTAATTTCAGGTTGTAAATTACCAGTTTGGAAAAAATGAATAACAAAGTTAGTCAAACCTTCCTTTACTGCCAGCCAATGATGTTTGTAGAAACCCACACTTAGCCCATCCGGACCTGGAGCTTTGTCTTCACTCATTTTTTTACAGCCTCAGCAATTTCCTCTTCTGTAATAGGCCGGACTAAGTGATCATTCATCTGCTGGGTCACCTTTGGCGAAACTTCTTCTAAAATTTGAGTTAATTCTGCACTTCCTTCAGACATGTAAAGATTAGAGAAATAGGAAGTGATGACCCTTTGAACATGTTGCTCATCAAACCAAATTTTCCCCTCCTCATCCTTTATTGACATTATTCTGTTGATAGAACGTCGTTGCTTCGTCTTCTCATGGAAGAATCTTGTATTCTTATCCCCTGCTCTCAGCCATTGAATTCGGCTTCTGGCTCTCCAATATTCTTCTTCCCTCCTGTAGTGATAAATCAGTTCTTTTTTTAAATTATGAATGTAATGAAAGTCCAGAGATAGAGAATTATACGCTGCATGAAGAAGGGATTTCAGCTCCTGAATTCTGATTTACTTGTGATTTCCAACCAACCATCTTATGCCTACATATTTTAAGGGCTGTATGAAACTTCTCTGGAGGAAGCCTACTACACTCATCTTGCCAGAAACTCTTGACCAATAACTTTAGCTCCTCATTTTTCCTCCATCTATTATCATATTTGAACAATTTGCGCCCCTTCCTTACTTCCTTCATAGTATGCAAGAGCAAAGGTCTATGATCCGATCCTTGCCAGTTCAGTAACTCCACATATGCTCCTGGAAACAACTCTTTCCAATCCGGGTTTGCTAGAGCTCTATCCAGCTTAGCTCTTATAGTATGCTGATACCGATGACCAATCCAAGTAAATCTGCCTCCATGCGTTTTAACTTCCTGAAGACCGGCTGTACACATCATGCTTCTGAACAAAGCAAAAGAAGATTATGACCGCCTCTGCCCACCTTGTTTGTCTTCATTACTTGCTATATCATTCAAATCTCCCAAAACAAGCCTTAGTTGACCATCATATAATCCTTCCTGAACATCACTGATCATTTTCCTCCATTGCAAATTCCTTTGCTTTCTCCTTGGATTTCCGTAAACATAAGATAACCAGAATCTATCTCTGCCAACCGAAACATATACATCCGAATAGTTTATATTAGGCTTTCCAACTATAGCACAGGAGACTGCATCATCCCAAAAAACACCTAATCCTCCACTACGACCCTTAGAAGGCAACACAAAACAGTGAGGATATTGAAGCTGACAACTGATATCCTGTACATATTCCACACTATGCATCGTTTCTACGAGGAACATGATATTAGGCTTATATTGCTTCCTAATATCTTCCAAAATATGAATTGTCAGGGGGGGTTCCCCAACACCTGACAATTCCAATGTAAAATCCTCATGGCGCCTGTGGTGGTTTTGGGGAAACCACCAAACCCTCATCATTCCATTGACCTTCTATCCTTTGCTTACTAGATGGGCTTAGATCCTCAGCATCATGATCAGAGGCTTTTCTCTTTGAACCTCTAGTGGAAGAAGAACCAGCTTCTCGAATAGTTAGTTGAAAATCTTTAACACTGTCCGGGGAATAGGCAACAGTACCTTCAGCTGCAGACATTAGCGTATTAAACTCTGAATCTGCCAGAATACGGCGCTGTTCAGAAGACTCAGTTTGATCTTGATGCCTCTTCTTAATTCTGCATTTCTTCATCTCCTATAACTTGATTGTGTATCATTTCTCCTTCATGGTCAACAATATCATCCAAACCCCCAGTGTCCATGGCCGGGGGATATTGATTAACAGGACCAGGAAATTCAATAATAGGAAGGACTGGCTGAACTATGATCTCTTGACATACCGCATTGTCATGTTCCAAAGAGCCGCACCTTCTACAAAATTTCTTGAGTTTATCATAGACAAATCTAAGAAGGATCGGTTCCCCACCATTTTAAAGATCAAGATATCTAGTGAAGATCAACTTCCGATGAATATCCATTGTGATCCTTACCCAAACTTCTGCAGGATTGGTAGTAGTTGGCTCCTTAATAGTTACTTTTTCAGCTGTACCCAACTCAGACCCAATATCCAAAACTGTCCGTATATTCCTATGCTCATTGGGCAAGTAGTGAACCTGAACCCAGAAAGTGATATCCTGCAGATATCTTGGCGAGTACCGATTTGTCCAGCGATCAATAACTACCATCCATTCTCTGAACGACCATGGTCCTCCTTCTAAGACAGTGAGAAGGTGATGTTCGGTGTTAAAGAAAAACTGGACTGTACCATCATCATTAATCTGACCTGAGACTTTCCCTTCCATTCACCAAGCAGCTGGAAGAGTATTTTTCAACCACCTGGGTCTGTGGTGTTGCGAATTGAGGCAGCGAGCAATTAAACTTCTATCACTATTCTGAGAAGTTTGTTTTCTTGTCTCTGCTTGGAGCTGGATCGGAGCCTGATCTGAACCAAGATTTAATCTTTGGAAGGTTCTCCAAATATCTCGATCCATGGTGAAAGCTGTAACTAAAACTGGAAATGAACGAAGATAGTAGTCAAGAGAAGAGAGAAATGGCCAATTGGAGCAATTTTTAGACGATTGGAAGTGAAAATTGCCGAAATTGACGGATTGAAATTGCATTGTAGCGAAAGGAAGGCCCTAGAACACGGGAGATACCCTTTCGCGCGTGAACTAACTAACGCTTAGTAATCGCTAACAACACCTATGTCATTCACGTTTTTAAATACAATTATTATTTTCTTTATTTTCTTAATATTTTGTAAACAATTAAAAACGGGAAATTAAAACAAATTCCATTAAGAATCCAAGAAAATCGCTTGAAAACCGATCGAGGGTTGTTCCACCCACGACTCACGAATAAATAAAGCAATCAAAACAAATTCCATTAAGAATCTGATGTTCGACAAGCTAAAGAGCCATCATCCATCAATAAAGTAATTATCTTCTTCTTCTTCGAATTCAACGATTCTGGAATTTTAGTGAGATTTTTGTTTCTATTTTAATTAATTGTCAGACGATGTTTGGTGAAGCAGCTTTCATCGAAATCAAAGCAAGGGAACAGAGAGTTTGTGACTGAGATCGGGATGATATCTGCGTAGCAACATCTGAATCTTGTGAAGCTTTTACATTGAAGGGAAAGAGCTTTTGCTTGTGTATGAGTACTTAGATCAGAACAACAGTCTCGCTCGCCCACTCTTTGGTTAGTTCTTTTATCCATTTGCGAAATATAAATCGAAGTTCTCGATCATTGTACTAATGTCTCTTGTGAGTTTTTCTTTAACAGGTTCAGAGAAACAAAGACTATGCGTAGGGTCTGCGAAAGGATTAGCTTATTTACACGAAGAATCGAAGTTGAAGATTGTTCACAGAGATATAAAAGCGACGTATGTGTTTCTTGACCAGTCTCTAAATGCTAAGATCTCTGGCCTTGCTGCTCGAGATTGTAGGAGTCCATTACGTGGATCTCTACATCTAGTTCTTAAACATCAATTCCAACTCCAATTCCCAAAACTATTTTGCAAAAATTGATTCGTTGAGCTATTGACCCTAAATCTAGCAACAAGTATACACATCTCAAAAAACACTGCAAAAAGATTTAGACTCCCTTGAAACATGGCATCAATTCAGGCCAACTACTTACTACAAGCATAAAAAACCTGCAACAAAGCCAACAGATTCACATTCAAGCCTACCAAGCATTGTTCACCTCATTACCGAAGCAGAAGATGATGATAATATAAGAGAAGTTGTTGAAATAACCTCAAATTTGAGGTCAATTGTAAATGTAACCCCCTCTTTCTCTTTACTCAAAATTTGAAATAACCAACCATAAAATTCAACTTATTCACGGAAATGCCATTATATTTGAATTCATTTTTTTTTTTAAAATCAGACATTCTAAACAATAAAATAAACAACCAGATATATTAACTTATTTACGAAAATGCCATTATCATCAATATTTCCAACCACCATGAACAACCAAAATGAAGCTCTAAATGCTTCCCCAACTAATTAGGAAAGGATAACAGCTTCATTTGTGAGCTCATAACTTCTTCCTTACCCATTTCCTCTCCAATTTCATCTAAAAAACTAACTAAATTTGGTTTTCAAAATTCTTTCTCTCATAATCTATCGATTTTTAATGGTCCTTTCATAAATGACGGCTGGGCTTCTTTGTTAACGGTCATATTAGAAGTTTCAGGTGCTTGAAAGAGCTGAAAACCGAGCTCTACGTGTGAAAAAGAACAAAAAACCGTGTTTTCCGATTTTGTAGACTGCACCAGAAGTCTACTAGTCAACGAAAGGTTAGATTTGCAATTGACCTTTTTTAAAAATATTCAAAGTAGACTGCTCGTGAAGTCTACTTGTTTTCCTTTGATAAAAAAAAAACACTTGTAGACTTCACGAGCAGTCTACTTGAAAATGAGTTAGTTCTGTATTTGACGAAAACTTTGGCTTTAAAGAGTAGACTTCTCCGTAGACTTCTCCAGTAGACTTCTCCAGTAGACTGCAAATAGATTCTACTGCAAGGTTATTTCTGGCATTGACCATATTGTTGATTTTTTGAGTAGACTGCATCAGAAGTCTATTATGTACGGACGGGTTAGTTTTGCGTTTGACCAAAATCTCATACATTGACCAAGAAAAATATTTATCAGTAGACTTCTTATGCAGTCTACTACTTATTAAATAAATCAGTAGACTTCTTAAATAAATCAGTAGACTTCTTAAATTAGTAGTAGACTGCATGAGAAGTCTGCCGATACATGTTTGGTCAAACACAAAACTAACCTTTTTTAGAGTAGACCTCTGGAGAAGTCTATTCAAGAAGTCAACAATATGGTCAACTGCAAATGTAACCCGGCCTTTTGAGTAGACTTCAGAATGAAGTCTACACATTTCAGCAGACTTCTTTTGCAGTCTACTGGTAGACTGAAGTCTACCAGTAGACTGCAATAGAAGTCTACTAAATAAAGTCAAACTTTAGTCAATTGCAGAAATAACCTTTTTATTCAGTAGACTTCTCTAAGAAGTCTATTTGAAAAAGTCAAATTCTAGTCAAATTCTGGTCAAATGCAAAAGTAACCTAATAGACTGCTGCTGAAGTCTACTAGCGTTTGTCGTAATTGCAAAAATAACCCATTACGTAGACTTCTCGATGAAGTCTACTGGTAGACTTCTCTAACTTCATAGAGAAGTCTACTGATTTAATTTTCTTATAATTGCATTTAAAACTTATTTATAATGAATTTTTTAGATTTTCTTTCTCCCACATGTGTGTTATATAATGTGTTTCCTTCTGTGTTAATTTGACATATTTAGGTTCAATATTTATTGTATAAATCAAATTTCTTGTTTGAGTAGTACCTACATGTTGTTCTTAGACTTCTCTGTGAAGTCTACTAGTAGTCACTTAGTAGACTTCAGTACGAAGTCTACAGCAGATGTTCGAGACCTAATGTGTTTTCTATTGTTTTTTTTTTACAGAGAATGGTTCATTTAGTTGTTGTCTATGGAGAATGGGCTATTCAAGATAAGGCGTGGCAATTTGTGGTTGATAATCCAAAAGGAGGAAGCCTGTTCTTTTTGAGTGATGATTGCACCCATTGTGATCTTCTTGAGATGGCCAAAGATGAATATAAGCTGGAATCAGACTTGGTGGAGATCACTTATTCACTACCGGAATCAATGTTGCAACATATGGCACCGGATACTCCTCCAATGCATGTCACAAATGATAGACAAGTTAAGAATTTGATTAAGCTAAGTAAAACGCATGTTATACATCTTTGTGTCTCGAGTCGGTTGGAGAAGGATGATGATGTTAACAATGATTGTGATGGAATTTTGGCCAGTGGTGGTGAAGAATATACAGACGTAGATGCTGAGGAATGCGAGAAAGGAGATGGTGACCACTATGGGGATGATACGGGAAATGATGTCAATGAAGAAGATCATGGTAGTGAATATGGTGATGGGCAAGATGTTGAAGATGGTGATGGGCAAGACGAGGATATAAAAATTGATGGTGTTGGTATCAATGAAGATTACAGTGCATACGGGAAAGTCAAAGATGAGGATGAAGATGATATCTCATTTGATGGTGTTGGTGGGAGTGAGCGTTGTTTTGGCGAAGGATTAGGATAAAAAACGACATGGTTTGATGGTATACTTGTCGGAAAGAGTTTTGGTAGCAAGGATGAGCTGCTTAGAAAGTTGCGATTGACGGCCGTAATGTCAAGATTTGCATTCAAAACATACAAGTCTACTAAGACTCTGTTAGTCGCTATGTGTCGTGTTAAAGGATGCAAGTGGAAAGTCAGAGCTGCCGTGACGAATGAACCAAACCGTTTTTGGGTGACAAAGTATATTAAAAAGCATACATGTTCACTACCGGACAGAGTCGCTCACAGGAAACGCTCTACTCCAAAGTATATTGTTAGGTTATTTATCGAGCGCGTCGGAATAATTGATGGAGTTACGCCAAAGCATATACAAGATTCAATGAAGGTGATGTTTGGTATGAATCTGGATTATTCCACTTCATACAAATCATTGTTATACGCCCAAGAAATGGTGAGGGGAACTGCTGAACATGGATATGAAAATCTCCCATCTTATTTACATATGATCAAGAAAGCAAATCCGGGAACATTGACCGCTCTTGAGGTTGATGCTCACAATAGATTTAAATATCTATTTATATCGTTCGGAGCCTCCATAGCTGGTTTTCAGTATCTTAGGCGAGTAATCGTGGTCGATGAGACTCATTTAAGTGTAAAGTATGAAGGTGTTTTGCTAGTGGCGGCCGCCCAAGATGGTAATTTTCAAATTTTCCCTTTGGCGTTTGGAATTGTAGATGCTGAGAATGATGCTTCATGGCAATGGTTTTTTACCAAATTGAGAGGTTGTATTTCTGATCAATACTCGTTGAGCATAGTTTCAGACAGGCACGCGTCCATTAAGAAGGCATGCGAGACGGTTTTCCCTTGGGCAACCCGAGGTATATGTTACTACCATCTTCAGTGTAACATTGTCACAAAATTTAGGGGAAAACAGTTCATGTACTTGGTCAAAGGCGCTGCGTATGCGTATACGCTTGATGAGTATGACCGATACATGGATTTGATACGAAGTGTGAAGCCAGAAATTGCAACATACTTGGAGGAAGCGGATCCAAAGCTATGGTCACGAGTTCACTTCGAGGGAGATAGATATAACATAAAGACAAGCAACATTGCTGAATCTATCAATGCCGCACTTAAGGTAGCTCGAGGATTTCCCATAACATTTCTTTTGGAATTTATCCGTGAGAAGCTAGGAAGGTGGTTTCGTATAAGGCGAGAAGATGCTCTACGTCTAACAACACGCCATACTCGGGCAGTTGAATACTTGTTGGCGGTTCGTGATGATTACGCATCTCGGATGAAAGTGGGACGCATTAATAATCTTCAGTTTCATGTGAAGGGAGGAGCACGTGACTGTATTGTTGATTTGGGCCAAAACAAATGTACATGTGGTGTCTTCAACATCGAAAAGATACCTTGCTCGCATGCTATTGCCGCTTTGGTAGAGAGTAAACAAGATGTTGGTACCGGTGTTTGCCCGACTTATGGAAGGGATTCTTTGTACTCGGCCTATGCGGAAAGCATTTTCCCGATAAACCCAGTCGGTGAATGTATAGCATCAACCCCATGTTGCCTCCTGACGTGAAGACGCGTCCGGGTCGGAAGAAGAAATCAAGGTGGCAAACTTGGTTATAAATCGCAAGGATGAAAGGTACTAAACAATGGAAGATTCATGCTCAATACAATTGTTCAAAGTGCAACCAACTGGGGCATAAGAAGCCGAATTGTGGTACTTAGCTGTTTTCAGTAGTACTTACATGTTGTTAGTAGACTTCTCCATGAAATCGACTGGTAGACTTCTCTAAAAAGTCTACCAGTAGACTTCATAGAGAAGTCTACTGATTTAATTTTCTTATGGTAGCATTTCAAACTTATTTATAATGAATTTTTTAGTTTTCCTTTCTCCCAAATGTGTGTTACATAATTGTTTGCCTCCTGTATGATTTTGACATATTTAGGTTCAATATTTATTGTATAAATCAAATTTCCTGTTTTCAGTAGTACTTACATGTTGTTAGTAGACTTCTCCATGAAGTCGACTGGTAGACTTCTCTAAACAAGTCTACCAGTAGACTTCATAGAGAAGTCTACTGATTTAATTTTCTTATGGTAGCATTTCAAACTTATTTATAATGAATTTTTTAGTTTTCCTTTCTCCCAAATGTGTGTTATATAATTGTTTGTCTCCTGTATGATTTTGACATATTTAGGTTCTATTTATTGTATAAATCAAATTTCCTGTTTTGAGTAGTACTTACATGTTGTTAGTAGAATTTTCTATGAATTCGACTGGTAGACTTCTCTAAACAAGTCTACCAGTAGACTTCATAGAGAAGTCTACTGATTTAATTTTCTTATGGTAGCATTTCAAACTTATTTATAAAAATATTCCATTATGAGAAGTACCAAATAACGTCAATACAAGTGAAAACAAACTCCATAATGATATTTTTTAACAGATAAATACAATGAAATCCTATTTAGTAGATTTTGGTGTGGAGTTGCGTGAATTGTTTTGCATGAGACGAATAGTATTCCTGATCACTGGATCAATGTCTTCTTCGTCTTCCTCGATGCGTATTAAGTAGCCAAGGTGAGCGAGAGATCGTCTGTACTCTAGTTCAGTGATCTCCTCCACATCAACATCCGTAGCACTTCCTTGATTGTCATTTGCTTGTTCTTGTCTCCCAAATGGTTGTTGTGGCTGTTGTGGCGGCTGTCGGACTGTTGGGTTGGCTCTCAATGCGAGGAGGGCGAGTACGATTTTCCTTGCTGCCATTGATAAAGTGCAAGTCAAATAACAAATAAGAAACAATAAATAACAAATCTACAAATTAAGTTTCAAACCTATTTATTCTAGCAGACTAAAAAGTAAGATGTCTTTAGAGACACGAGAGAGATAGCGAGGAGACGAAAGAGATATATACAGCAAACGCGGAGGGATACGAAGAGGTAAAAAAGGAAGATTTTATCCGTATATTGTTTATGACCGTTAGATTGTTTCTAATCAACGGCCTATGTAAAGAATTAGGTGATCCTCACCTTCATTAATTAGCCAATGAAATAAGTTTGTTACAAGAGAAGTCTACTAGGTAATACAGGAGAAGTCTACTAGGTAATACAGGAGAAGTCTACTACAGAGAAGTCCGCTAGTAGACTTCTCTGTAGTAGACTTCTCCTGTTTATTATAGCATACTTCTCTGTCAAATAAGTTTGTTACAAGAGAAGTCTACTAGGTAATACAGGAGAAGTCTATTACAGAGAAGTCTACTAGCGGACTTCTCTGTAGTAGACTTCTCCTGTTTATTCTAGCAGACTTCTCTGTCAAATAAGTTTGTTACAAGAGAAGTCTGACTTCTCTGTAGTAGACTTCTCCTGTTTATTCTAGCAGACTTCTCTGTCAAATAAGTTTGTTACAAGAGAAGTCTACTAGGTAATACAGGAGAAGTCTACTACAGAGAAGTCTACTAGCGGACTTCTCTGTAGTAGACTTCTCCTGTTTATTCTAGCAGACTTCTCTGTCAAATAAGTTTGTTACAAGAGAAGTCTACTAGGTAATACATGAGACTTCTCTGTCAAATATACTAGCAGACTTCTTTGGGAAATAAAAACTTCAATCTTCAAACAGGAGATATTGTAGCAGACTTCTCATACAAAACTTAAAAACTTCAATCTTTTACAGAGAGGGAAAAAAAGTAGAGAGAGAAAGCTTGAGCAAGAAGTCGAATTGGTGTTCCTGTTCGCTACGGCGAGGCATCGGCTCTGGGTATTCTCGGATTTGGTGGTTGATTTGGACTCCGGCGAGATGATTCGTCTTCATCTCCAGTTTTCGGCGTCTCCTCTTCGAACCGAGCTCTGTTCCTTTGAGTGAGAAAGTTCTGGTAGTACCTGCACAACGAGAAACAAACATGTTGACTAAGAGTTACTTATAATTTGACATACGACAATACAGCAGAGATGTTGACTAAGAGTTTACCTGAAAATTCTCTCGACAACTGCCTCATACAATAAAAAGTTCTCTCCGTTTTGTGAATTTTTTACAGCATAGTTGTCGATGACCCTGTCGATTGGTCATCTCGCAACAGACAAACAGATTTCAGATTAGTGCTGCAAAATTTTAGATTGGTGTTTGAATCGACATGTATGCAGTTAGAAGTATGTGGGTTTGTAACAATGATCTATACGCTCCTCAAGAGAAACAGGGTTGGTTCATGGAACTTACAAGAGATTTCCTCCCATTATCGTGTAGTCAGCGATCTCCTGAGGGGCTTCAGTGGTTGTAGTTGGTTCATACAGAAAGGGAAAGAGAAAAGGAGTCAGACAGTGAGTTAGAAGTCAGAAAGGGAACATCTTGGACAGAGGAAGTCGAAGATACTTACATGGATCTGAGGAGAAGTCAATGCTATATCCAACCCTCTCGCGAGGGAACCGAATTTTAGATGTAGCAGAGGAAGAATCCGGTTGCAAATTTGGAGATCGATACGGAGAGGCTATGATAGGTGATTCATTGAGATTTTAAGTTTTTGTTTCACAAAAGAGGAGAAAGTGAGGAGCTTCGTTGGTTCGGAACCTAGGGTTTTCAGATAAAGGAATTGTTGACGGTTTTTTTGTTGTTTAGATAAATGTAAATAGAGAAACCGTGATATTTGATTAAATCTAGTAGAGAAGTCTACCGGAAAAGTCTACAAGAGAAGTCTACAAGGGAAGCGTACAGCAGCAGATGTCTACTAGAGAAGTCTACCGGAGAAGTCTACTAGAGAAGTCTACTAGAGAAGCGTACACGAGAACATTAATGTACAGAAGCAGATGTCTACCGGTGAAGTCTACAAGATTCTGATCAATACATAAACAAATGTCTACTATTTAAGTCTACAAGAGAAGTTTTTAGAGAGAAGTTAATAACATATCAAATTACGTTAATGTACATTAGTTTGCTACGGCGAGGTATCGGCTCTGTGTTTCATCGGATTTGGTGGTTGATTTGGACTCCGGCGAGATAATTCGCCTTCATCTCCAGTTTTCAGTGTCTCCTCTTCGAACCGAGCTCTGTTCCTTTGAGCGAGAAAGTTCTGGTAGTACCTGCACAACGAGAAATGTTCAAAATACAAGGAAAATGTCACTCACAGTATTAATTTCACCATGTTGAAAACAACGAAAATTTGACTTGTAAAGAATTCGACATTTCATAGATGCTAGATACACATAATGACATAATTCAACATTCAATACAATACACATGTTGACTAAGAGTTTACCTGAAAACTCTTTCGAGAATTGCCTCATACATCACAAAGCGAGATCCGTTTACTTTCATCTTTTGGGCATAGTTGTCGATGTCCCTGTCGAGATTGGTGTTTGAATCGACATGTACGCAGATAGAAGTATGTAGGTTTTTAATGGCGAGAAACAGTGTTGGTTCATGGAACTTACATGATATTTCCTCCCATTATCGTGTAGTCAACGATCTCCTGAGGGGCTTTAGTGGTTGTTGTTGGTTCGTACAGAAAGGGAAAGAGAAAAGGGGTCAGACACTGAGAAGTGAGTCAGAACCATGAAGATCTTGAACATGGGAAGTCGAAGAGACTTACATGGATCTACCTCGCAGTTAATGGTATATCCAACCCTCTCGCGTCTAGGGAACCGCGTTTCAGAGGTAGCAGAGGAAGAATCCGGTTGCAGATTTGGGGATCGATACGGAGAGGCCATGATAGGTGATTGATTGAGATTTTAAGTTTTTGTTTCGCAAACGAGGAGAAAGTGAGGAACCTAGGGTTTTCAGATAAAGGAATTGTAGACGGTTTTTTTGGTTCAGATAAAGGAGAGAGGAACCGTGATATTTGGTTTTATCTACTATAGAAGTCTACCGGAGAAGTCTGTCTACAAGAGAAGTCTACAAGAGAACATTAATGTTTAGAGAAGCAGATGTCTACAAGAGAAATCTACCGGAGAAGTCTACGAGAGAAGTCTGTCTACAAGAGAAGTCTACGAGAGAAGTCTACAAGAGAAGCGTACACGAGAAGATTTATGTACAGAAGCAGATGTCTACAAGAGAAGTCTGTCTACAAGAGAAGTCTACCGGAGAAGTCTACGAGAGAAGCGTACACGAGAAGATTTATGTACAGAAGCAGATGTCTACAAGAGAAGTCTATTGGAGAAGTCTACCGGAGAAGTCTGTCTGCAAGAGAAGTCTACTGGAGAACATTAATGTTTAGAGAAGCAGATGTCTACAAGAGAAGTCTACTGGAGAAGTCTACCGGAGAAGTCTGTCTGCAAGAGAAGTCTACTGGAGAACATTAATGTTTAGAGAAGCAGATGTCTACAAGAGAAGTCTACTGGAGAAGTATACCAGAGAAGTCTGTCTGCAAGAGAATTCTACTGGAGAACATTAATGTTTAGAGAAGCAGATGTCTACAAGAGAAGTCTACTAGAGAAGTCTGTCTACAAGAGAAGTCTACGAGAGAAGATTCATGTACAGAAACAAATGTCTACTATTTAAGTATACAAGAGAAGTTGTTAGAGAGAAGTTAATAACATATCAAATTACGTTAATGTACATTAGTTTGTACATATCACATCCCGCCATAGTAGCCAAAAAATAAGGATGAGTTTTTCTCACAACTACAATATATAGGCAAGATATCTACAATATTGAAATTGTGAGGTCTTATATTAGTCATAAACATCCAATCCAGTATATGTATTTTCGTCTGACCCACGAAATTCAGTCTCGGCAAATATCTCAGCCGCAAGCTTCTCCCTAATACGCTTTATCTTCGCATCAGACAATACAGTCGAACTAAATGGAATGTCGAGAGCATGGCATTCAATGTACTTCAGACAATACACTCCACAATCCCCAGATTTCTTGTTTTGTGGTACTTTGGATGCTGGCCACCTTTCATGCGTGAATTTGGTGATTGGCCACTTGGGTCTATCTTCTACTGAACATACTGTATGCATTAGATAAGGTACCATAACGGCAATGGGCTCGACCAAGTCTTTGAGTTGCGCGAGCGTTGTATGGGTTACTATAGAGTCCCACACCACAATGTGTCTCTGTGGGAGTGATATCCACAAAGCCACCCAATGGTCTTCTTTGACATTTAAAGGTAAATAAATGTCCTCCACTTCAGTCCCCCACGTCTTCTGTACTTTTGCATACTGGGGGAGTTGACCTGCATAGTAATCCCACGCCCCACCTGGTAGCGTTTTTCCACTCCCGTCAGGATTGGGTTCTGAGTTTTTAAAGTCATTGTACCGAGTAGCCCATACGTTGCCTAGAGTAGAGTCGAGGATGCAAATTTTGTCACTCCTAAACCACTCTGGATGTTCCTTGTACCGTTTCCTCAGCATATTCAACGCAGCATCCAAGTGCTGCGACAAAACAACCAAAAGAATCAAGGTTAAACATCAAAAACTTCATAGAGAACTCTACTGGAGAAGTCTACAAGAGAAGTCTACTGGAGAAGTCTACTGGAGAAGTCTACTAGAGAAGTCTCTGAAGAAGACTTCCTAGAGAAGTCTACTGGAGAAGTCTGTCTACAAGAGAAGTCTACTGGAGAAGTCTACTGGAGAAGTCTGTCTACAAGAGAAGTCTACTGGAGAGAAGAGAAGAGAAGGCTTACCGTGTCTCTTAGCCATTGTTGCGGCGTTCGAAGAGTCCAAAACCACTCTACATTAGTGAACAGAATGATCCCTTCGCCATAATCCCTGTTTAGCAAGGAAATTTCAGCAATTGATAAACTTAAACAATGAGTTAAGGTCTTTTTTATACTTACGGCTGTTGCTTCAGCCACACATCAAGTCTCCTCGTCATTTGTTCATCAATGGTAGCAAAAAGATCATATCCTTTTCCTACCTTTGAATTAACAAGTTTGTTTTCGTAAGGTGACTTATTTGCCATGGCCGGCTTCTTCAGCCTATCACTCCTTGCTCGTCTCAAAACCGCCTGCTTTTTCTCCTCTTGTTTAGATTTCGTAATCTCAGCATAATTCGCAGGTAGATTCTGAGGAGACAGAATGATAAGGCTCTTATCCGCACAAGTGACACTCGCACTCTGACCATCATCCTTAAGTGTTTCCTTGGCTGCCTTCTTCTCCTCTTGTTTAGCTTTCTGAAGCGGTAAATTCGGTTGTGGTTTTTGAGGAGGTGGTATCATAACTCTTGGATCCGCACCAGTGACACTCGCACTCTGGCCATCTTGAAGGATTTCCTTGTTAAACATTTTACTCTGCAAGTAGAAGATCAAAGTCGAATCATATACCAAATAGAATATATCATCCAAACAAGAAAGGGAAGAAATGTTAAAATGTCAAAAGAGATTACAGAATCTAAACAAGATTACGCACTGACCCCAATATCAGGAACAGTCTTGTTCTCATCAGCAGCCGGTTCATTGGAGACCCCCACATGAAGAGCAGGGGCAATTTGGTTGGATTTGGTTTGCTCTTCCTTTCCAGTCTTCACAGCCTCTTCTTTTCCCTCTTTCACAGCCTCAATGCGTTCCAAGCGTTCCTCAATATTGTTGACCTTATCACCAAGGAGTTTGATATTGTTTTCACAGCGTTTAAAACCAGCATCAACCTTCTCTGACAAGTCCTTAAAATGCATGTCAAAGTGTGCTTGTATGCTCTGTACCAATGAAGGTAGTTCCGCCGTGTAACCAGACTCAAATTCTTCTCGACTCCTCTTCTCCGGTAAGCTAACAAGGCTAAGGCTCATGCTGCTTTCATTTTTCACACCAGGCTTCACCCTTGACTTCACACCTTGCTTTCTTGTATCATTAGCGGAATCAATCACACCCGTCACTTGCCAGTGATCATGGGTCCATCTCTAGCCTGGTTCAGAAATAGCTGAGATTATGTTAACTATCTTCTGGTCGTAAACATCATCATCCCACCTTGGGAACATATCTTCGTACTCATCCTTCATCACACAGCTTAGGACATTCACCTACAAAATAGACATATAAGACGTAGACCGATTAACCAGAGAAGTCTACTGGATAAGAGAAGTCTAGTAGAGAAGTTTACTGGAGAAGTCTACTGGAGACTTCTCCAGTAGAAGTCTACAATAGAAGTCTACTGGAGAAGAAAATTATAGTAGAGAAGTCTACTGGAGAAGTCTACTGGAGAAGTCTACAATAGAAGTCTACTGGAGACTTCTCCAGTAGAAGTCTACAATAGAAGTCTACTGGAGAAGAGAAGTATAGTAGAGAAGTCTACTGGAGAAGGAGAAGTCTACGAAGAGAATGAGAAGTCTACAAAGACCTGTTTGTACATGTTCTCTTTCATGTATCTTTTGCCTCTGGATCCCTTGAAAGCCAGTAGAGGTGGAGTAGGTTTATGTGGAAAGGGACCACCATATTGGGCTTCATAATCCGGTAGAGAATAGTACACCCATATTTGGAGAACATGTACGAAGCCTTCCAGTGTATACGATAACTTTTCCAAGTCTTTCTCTTTCACTGACTTGATGAGTAACTTCAATGCAACCCTACCCCATGGGTAGTTCTGGAAGGCAGTGATATCCATCACAAGCCTAGCAAGGTTAACATTGATGGGTGTTGTCTCCTTTTTAGCTTCAATGTAACCGGCGTATATGCATAGATATCCCAACCTGATGCGGTCCAACCGTGTCCACTCTGCACATAAACCACAAGCTTCTATTAACTCGTTCACAGTTGGACCCCTGTCCAGATCAACTCCCATAAGGGTCTAAAATTGCCGCGTTTCTTCAGTGAACTCTACATCTGGGTTATCCAAGTTCGGAACGTCGCGGCAATTCAGACCCGTAATCTCCTCAAACTCAAGCAATGAAAACCTCAACGGCTTGTTACCAATCAGACTCCATATCTCATGGGGTTTCTTGCACTCTAGCTGAGCAGTTAGTTATAATGAACCATCCTCGATGCCCAGCCAAACTCGAGAGCATGGAACCGTAGCACCACACCTAATGGAGAGAATAAAAGCTCTTCCCACTCATCTTTCCTTAAGACGTTGCGTAGAGATTCAAACAATTTTGTATTTCCAGCATAGTAGTGTATGCTTTTACCCGCTTCAGGCTCATCTCCTTTGGAATAAAGCCTTGACGGAAAACTTCTTGCATCCATATCCATCATCGCATCCATATCCACTGTATTTCGATGAAGTTAAACCGAATTCGTACTTTCCGGCGGCGGCAGATCGGCAAAGAAGACTGAAAAAAGAAAGTCAAAGCTCGAATCAGATAGAGAAATAGCGAGTAAGAGATAGTAAAATCAAAAAGAGTTGAGAGAATGAAAAGAAGGCATGAAGTGTCCGACGGTGATGATGGAGACGGAAGGTGGTAGATCTCTTGTTTGGAGACGAAAGGTTGTAACTTTAGGTTGTAAATTAACCGCATTTTTGTGGTTTTATAGGTAGGGTAAATACATTGGTTAAGTTCGGTTAATTTGGATGGGTAAAAAAATTGGTTCAATTTGGTTCAGCTTAACTACACGATTTGATGAATGTTTAAGAAATTCAAATTTTTAAAATATTTTTAAAAAAATTCAAATTTGCCTCCTCATGTTTAGTAGACTTCTAAATGCGATTTAAATCTACTTGAGAAGTCTACTGGAGAAGTCTACTGGAGAAATCCACTGGAGGAGTCTACGGGAAAGTCTACTGAAGAAGTCTACTGGAGAGTCTACTGCAGAAGTCTACTAGAGAAGTCTACTAGAGAAGTCTACTAGAGATGTCTACTAGAGAAGTCTACTGTATCCAAAACCAAACATCGTATAAGAAAATAAAAGCACAGAAACATAGTGAAGACCTTCGATTTGGAAACCTTTGATTACTAAACATACTGAGAGATGCAAACAAAAACACATCCTCTTACAAACCTACTGGGCTTCGATGATGCAAACAAATACACATCCTCTAAATTAAGTCTACTTCACATAAATCGATTATTTTCAATGATTATTCGAAACCCTATAACAAAACTTTCAAAACGTATAATATATTCACTCAAAAGTTAACACTTTTATGCAAATTTGACATTTTAAATATAAAAATGATAAACCCTAACTTTAACCCTAAGTGTAAAAACATATTTGCAACCTATGATGTATCTTATTTGGTAACCCTTTGTTTAGTATAGTATGTATTTCATTCATAACATAATTTGTCTAAGTATGTTTAATTTTGTGAAATTTTATTTTTCACACATCACAATTGTTTATAGTCGGGTCATCAATCAAAATTTTTTATCAAAATTTTTTTTGTTAATTTATAAATTTAAATTTAAAATATAATTATATAGTAGACTGCTGTAGTAGTCTACTAAACCACATAAGTAGTCTTCATAACCTAATTTGTCTAAGTAGGTTTAAATATGTTTAATTTTGTGAAATTTTATTTTTCATACTTCACAATTATTTATAGTAAGGTCATCAATCAAAATTTTCTATCAAAATATTTTTTGTTAATTTATAAATTTAATTTTAATATATAATTATATAGTAGACTCCATGAGAAGTCTACTAAACCCCGTCCAGTAGACTTCTCATGGAGTCTACGAGTTGATTTCGTAACAGAAGTCTACTAGTAGACTTCTACATTACTTAGTAGACTTTCCTAGGTTAAAACAGTCTATGCCTCCGTTTTATTGTTTGGTCATAAAGGACGTAGTTGTAATTTCACTACCCCTTTGGGTTATTTTTCTCAAACATAGGATATATGGGTTACATTTGTATTTTAAATCAATTTTAGGGTCATTTTTTGTAACCACGGCATAATATAAATACCCAGAATAAATATACATACAAGACAAAGTCTCGACTTTTGTTTCCGTAAACATCATACATAAAAAACCACAGTCATATAGAATATAATTTAGTGAAATTAATTTCATTGAATGGATTTGGCGAATTCCGGCCAAAATAGAATCAAAAATTCGTAGCAAACTAACCTCCAATGCTTTGATTATCCCTTTTCGTATCCGTCTCTTTGCAAACTTTTTTTCCCAGTTAATTTACCCGACGCAAAAGCCTAATAATCGCACTTCTCAATTAGATGCCGAGAGAGATAGAGAACGAGGGAGGGAGGGAGAGAGATCGAGAGGGAGGGAGCAGTTTACAAAAAAAAAACCAAGGGAGAGAGATCGACACAGAGTTCGTATTTTTGTGACTAAAATTTAAAATGTATCGATAAAATAGTAAAATGGTAAAATCTTGAATGTAAATACAAAATTACAAAATTCCAATTATATTTTCCACTCATTCTTAGTTAAATGGTCTACAACATAGTTTCTTTATTATTGGGTTTAAAAAAGGCCAAAAATATGAAAATATACCTGAACCAAAAAATATACCTAAAACCAATGTTTTGAAACCCGACTAGAACCCGCGGTTGGACCGGTAAACCCGGTGATCCAGTAACTACTCCGGTTTGGATTCAGTGGTGAAGGTAGGTATAGACATAATTCCCGTTCCGTTCTGTCCCGTCCTGTTTCATCCTGGACTTGTTCCAAAATTCCCGTCCCATATGGGAAATCATTCTCGATATAGGACACATTTTGTATTCCCGATAAGTAACAAGACGAGACAGGACGAGAACGAGAATTTCTGAAATCCTATTTGAGACAAACAAAAGAGTTGTATATTATATATTTCATAATATATATATATATATATATATATATATATATATACGTTAATATAATTTAAATATAAAATATTATCAAAACTAATTACCTTTCTAATTTCTATTATGCTTTAATTATTTGAAATCTAAACCTAATCACATGTTTTCTTGAAATTTCATATTTTCACTTATATTGACTTTATTTATTTATGTGGTTGATATTATCCTTTGCCCTTTGGTTTATTTTGATCTTGATTGGATCATGATTCATTGCTTTTTTTTTTTTGACTTTAATGAAATATTTTGTAATGTTTTTTCTTTGTTGGAACATAATTTTTTTTTTTAACATTGTATTATTGTATTTTTTTAAAAATTTTTGTTTCCATCCCGTCCCATATTTCAAATGGGATATAAATGGGACATGTTTTAGTATTCTTAAAAATTCTCGTTTCCGTCCCGTTCTCACAAATTCCCGTTTGCCCAACCCTACCTAAAAATATGAAAATATACCCGAACCAAAAAATATACCTAAAACCCCGTAAAAGCTTAATGTTTTGAAACCCGATCGGGATCCGCGGTTGGACCGATAAACCCGGTGATTAGGTAACTAATCCGGTTTGGATTCAAAGGTGAAGCCGTGAAGGAGTTAAGAAGGTTGGGTTATCGAGATATTACTTTTATTGGAGACTGTCAGCAACTGTACGACAACGTTTTAATACTTAAAAAAACCAAAATCTTTGGACTCCGGGAACTCGAACCCGAGCTCCGTAAGACATTTTTCGAACCTTTAACCAGTTGAACCGTCTAACATTTCCAGTATCTTTACAAAATATATTTATATTATATGTTGTTTGGTACAAAATCTCAATTTAGGAATTTAGCTTCACGCTGTCGTTTAAGCCATAGTCATCATCTTCCGTTTTTATTCGTGAGCTTCCTGTTCCTTCTTCATAATTAGGGATTCGCAGAACTCATCGTCTTCTAATAGGTAATTTGTAAATCTCTGAAGCAATTCTCTTCCTCAATTAGGGATTTCTAAGAGCTCGTGTTTATCTTCTTCAATTAGGGATTTCTAGATCAAAACCTAGAATCGAAACCCCAAAACTCAGAATCGAAACATCACTAAACCCAGAATCGAAACCCCATCATCAACGAGAAGATGTCCGGCGCCGGAAGCTGTACATGCAGAGCTGCCTGGCGAAATCCGTGAATCTCCGCCCCCACTAGAGTTGACGCTGCATACCATATCCGGTCAGTGATAGATTGTTTTCGAAAGCTAGTCTTGTATTTTTTTTATTTTTTGAATACTTGCATCAAGATTTTCTGTTGTGAAATTCGATTCCAAGTCAAATGGAGAGTCCCCTTGAAGACGACAATGTTCCAACCCATCTCCCACAGCGCTTGTTCAGTGACGTATGTTGTCTTGATGGTCAGAGGTTTAACATTTATTCGAAAGCAAAAGTCAATGGAGATTTGGCAGAGGTTTTGAAAGAGACTTCCGCTTTGAAAACGTTATTAGAATCCCAGTTTGGGAAGCTATTTAAATTTCCAGTTGCTAGGTGCGTTAATTCTACGAAACTAATCCACGCACTCTTCTGTCGCCAACTTCTAACCAAAAAAAGATACGAGATGTGGATGGTTTTCGGTGGAAAGCCTTTCTGAGTCTCTCTCTGGGAATTGCACAGTATTTCTGGTTTGTGTTGTGGTCCATTACCGTCTCATGAAGTTATAACCGCCTGCCAGGACCCAAGAAAATAGCAGTGGGACTTACTGTTTGGAGTATGCTCGAGTAGACCGTTGAATGTACCAGACGTTCTTAAAATGTTGATGGACCCGTAACTCGATGAATGGAAAAGGTTACATTTGGCTCTAATAATTCTTATCGACGGGGTGGTTATCTGCAACCACAAATCGCTAAGGATCACTGAGGGGTACGTTGAAATGACTCAGAATATCAAATTTTGCCTTGAATTTCCATGGGGAAGAAAGAGTTTAACTACAACTTTCAACCGGTTTGGCCCTCCTCTCATAACCCCTGAATTGCCTCACAAGGCTAAAGTTGTTGCTAAGCAATTTCAACAGACTAACAATGCTTTCTACGGATTCTCCCTCCCTTTGCAACTTTTGGCCTTTGAAGCCATACCCAAGCTTCTATCAAAGATTTTCTCTGGAAACTTGACTACATATCTTCAAAGTATGCAAGATCTCAAACTCCCTACCACTATCTTCTCAATGGATGACATCCTAGAAGTAGAACGCGATCCTGAGGTATGTTTCTTTATTTGTACTCCTATTATCTTTTGGATTATCGGAACCCCATTTACAATTATGTTAATATGTTGTACTTAGTCTGTTCCCCACGTATATTTACCATGTTTACTTAAATTAAAATGCAGTTGGTTGTCCGGCCGATGGTGAAAGAAGCTTATGACTTGGAGGACTCGTACTTCATGTGGGATGATGAGGTTGAGGATAAGAATGTTGCAATGCTGCAAAGTTTACTAGCTATGGGTGACCTTATAGTTGCTTCGAAATTCCAATGTGGGGACACATATTTCGCTCCATGTCGCATTGATGGCAAACATCAGGGGGTACCGGCAGCTTCTGAACCAACCGGTCAGAGAACAAAGAAAAAAAAGGCGGCCTCACGCGTTACTAGAACAAGCATTTCTGAAACAATTCAGACAGGTGTTGTTGGTGAACAAACCCGACAAAGCAGTAAAAGAAGAAAATTTCTTGTTTAAACTACCTCCAAACAGTCGAAACCGCAACCAGTTTTTACACCAAAGAGTACAACGAAACCCACTGGATCACGCTCCCAACCATCATACTTATATACTATCATTTCTGACTTGAAGGCTTGGATGATTGAAAGGGATGCTAAACGCGAACAAGAAGTGTTGAAGCTGAAAAAAGATCTTAAGGAGGAAATTTCTGACTTTAAGGCTTGGATGATTGAAAGGGATGCTAAATGCGAACAAGAAGTGTTGAAGCTGAAAGAAGATCTTAAAGAGGAAATTTTGGAAGAAATGGGTAGAAGATTTCAGTTTACGAAATCTGAGGCACCAACAGATTCACGGAAAAATAAAAGAGTCTATACTAATGTAAAGAAAAAAGGTACGAAACGAGTCAATGACCAAGACATGGTTATATCTGATTCGTTAGTGCACCCGTTGAAAAAACGTAAAAGGCATGATAGATCAACTTTAAAAAAACCGTTGGTCAAAAGTGGGAATGAGGATAGTTCTAAAGAACAAGCCAAAGGTGTTTCACAAGCTGAAAGTCTAGGCAACCGAGATGAGCATATCACAACATGTGGGGTTTCACAAGCCGAAAACTGTAACGACGAAATGTCCCAACCATCGGGTTTACATGATTTCCAGACTCCCCTTCCGATTCATGTTTATATTCCACCTCTCATTTTCAATACTGTTTTTATGTTTTTGTTTGTATGTCCAATTTGTTTTTCAATCATTTTTCAGATGGAGGTTGATGGATCACCCAGTAAGTCAGTATCACCATTTACACTGGTTAACGATGGTCGTCCTTACACATCAAACAATAAGGTAAGAAACTACATCACATAACATGTATTTCATATTTAGTTCCGTACCTTACGTAACCCACGTGCCCTAGTTACCATATACTCCACCTAACCCATGTACCCCATACATATTCTAATTGAATATGTTATTAATGAAATTTCACATCGGCGCATATGAAACACCTTCAAGCTTTTGTTCTATACTAAATATATATCCCCAGAACATAAAAACGCGTATCTCACCCATTTTTAATAGATATATGCTCCATACACTTTCCAACAACAATTTTCTTAGCCCATAGTTCTTGAAATATTCTCTCAAATGTTGTTGATAGGTGTGTTACAACCCCTAAACTTACAATATAACATGTTGCGAACCTATTAAACTCTCTGGACTTGATTCTTTTCCAACACATACTAGATAATCGTTGCATTAACCTAGTCATTCTACCATGTTTGCAACATTTGTCTAACCTTTTCCAGTTATTATTCTCAATTGATACTCCACATGATTCCACAGTCGGCAGTTGCAAGATAACATGAGTTTTATTACCTCTTTTTGCTAATGTTTCTCTTCTTGCTTATTATGTATTTACCTTTTTTTTTGCCCACGTAACCCACGTAAATCAAGTAACCCACGTAATCCACGTAACCCACGTAATCCACGTAATCCACGTAACCCACGTAAATCAGGTAACCCTTGTAACCCACGTAATCCTCGTAACCCACGTAATCCACGTAAATTAGGTAACCCTCGTAACCCACGTAACCCTCGTAACCCACGTGGGTTACGAGAGTTACCTGATTTACGTGGGTTACGTGGACAAAAAAAGGTAAGTACATAATAAACAAGAAGAGAACACATGAGCAAAAAGAGGTAATAAAACTCATGTTATCTTGCAACTGCCGACTGGGGGATCTTGTGGAGTATCAATTGAGCATAATAACTGGAAAAGATTGGACAAATGTTGCAAACATGGTAGAATGATTAGGTTAATGCAACGATTATCTAGTATGTGGTGGAAAAGAATCAAGTCCAGAGAGTTTAATAGGGGCTGTAACACAACTATCAACAACATTTGAGAGAATATTTTAAGAACTATGGGCTAAGAAAATTGTTGTTGGAAAATGTGTGGAGCATATATCTATTAAAAATGGGTGAGACACGCGTTTTTATGTTCTGGGGATATCTGTTTAGTATAAAACAGAAGCTTGAAGGTGGTTTCATATGCGGCGATGTGAAATTCCATTAATAACATATTCAATTCGAATATGTATTGGGTACGTGGGTTAGGTGGAGTATATGGTAACTGGGGCACGTGAGTTACGTAATGTACGAGACTAAATATGGAATACATGTTATGTGATGTAGTTTCTCACCTTATTGTCTTATGTGTAAGTAGGACCATCGTTAACCGGAGTAAATGGTGATACTGACTTACTGGGTGATCCATTAACCTCCATCTGAAAAATGATTGAAAAACAAATTGGACATACAAACAAAAACATAAAAACAGTATTGAAAGTGAGAGGTGGAATACAAACATGAATCGGAAAGGGAGTCTGGCGATCATGTAAACCCGATGGTTGGGACATTTCGTCGTTACAGTTTTCGGCTTGTGAAACCCCACATGTTGTGATATGCTCATCTCGGTTGCCTACATTTTCGGCTTGTGAAACACCTTTGGCTTGTTCTTTAGAATTATCCTCATTCCCACTTTTGACCAACAGTTTTTTTAAAGTTGATCTATCATGCCTTTTACGTTTTTTCAACGGGTGCACTAACGAATCAGATATAACCATGTCTTGGTCATTGACTCGTTTCGTACCTTTTTTCTTTACATTAGTATAGACTCTTTTATTTTTCCGTGAATCTGTTGGTGCCTCAGATTTCGTAAACTGAAATCTTCTACCCATTTCTTCCAAAATTTCCTCTTTAAGATCTTCTTTCAGCTTCAACACTTCTTGTTCGCATTTAGCATCCCTTTCAATCATCCAAGCCTTAAAGTCAGAAATTTCCTCCTTAAGATCTTTTTTCAGCTTCAACACTTGTTGTTCGCGTTTAGCATCCCTTTCAATCATCCAAACCTTCAAGTCAGAAATGATAGTATATAAGTCTGATGGATGGGAGCCTGATTCAGTGGGTTTCACTATACTCTTTGGTATAGAAGCCGGTTGCGGTTTCGACAGTTTTGACAGGAGATTTTCTTCTTTTACTGCTTTGCCGGGTTTGTTCACCAACAACACCTATCTGAATTGTTTCAGAAATGCTTGTTTTAGTAACGCCTGAGGCAACCATTTTTTTCTTTGTTCTCTGACTGGTTGGTTCTGAAGCTGCCGGTACCCCCTGATGTTTGCCATCAATGCGACATGGAGCGAAATATGTGTCCCCACATTGGAATTTCGAAGCAACAATAAGGTCACCCATAGCTAGTAAACTTTGCAGCATTGCAACATTCTTATCCTCAACCTCATCATCCCACATGAAGTACGAGTCCTCCAAGTCATAACTTCTTTCACCATCGGCCGGACAACCAACTGCATTTTAATTTAAGTAAACATGGTAAATATACGTGGGGAACAGACTAAGTACAACATATTAACATAATTGTAAATGGGGTTCCGATAATCCAAAAGATAATAGGAGTACAAATAAAGAAACATACCTCAGGATCGCGTTCTACTTCTAGGATGTCATCCATTGAGAAGATAGTGGTAGGGAGTTTGAGATCTTGCATACTTTGAAGATATGTAGTCAAGTTTCCAGAGAAAATCTTTGATAGAAGCTTGGGTATGGCTTCAAAGGCCAAAAGTTGCAAAGGGAGGGGGAATCCGTAGAAAGCATTGTTAGTCTGTTGCAATTGCTTAGCAACAGCTTTAGCCTTGTGAGGCAATTCAGGGGTTATGAGAGGAGGGCCAAACCGGTTGAAAGTTGTAGTTAAACTCTTTCTTCCCCATGGAAATTCAAGGCAAAATTTGACATTCTGAGTTATTTCAACGTACCCCTCAGTGATCCTTAGCGATTTGTGGTTGCAGATAACCACCCCGTCGATAAGAAATATCAGAGCCAAATGTAACCTTTTCTATTCATCGAGTTACGGGTCCATCAACATTTTAAGGACGTCTGGTACATTCAACGGTCTACTCGAGCCTACTCCAAACAGTAAGTCCCACTGTTATTTTCTTGGGTCCTGGCTGGCGGTTATAACTTCATGAGACGGTAATGGACCACAACACAAACCAGAAATACTGTGCAATTCCCAGAGAGAGACTCAGAAAGGCTTTCCACCGAAAACCATCCACATCTCGTTTTTTTTTTTGGTTAGAAGTTGGCGACAGAAGAGTGCGTGGATTAATTTCGTAGAATTAACGCACCTAGCAACTGGAAATTTAAATAGCTTCCCAAACTGGGATTCTAATAACGTTTTCAAAGCGGAAGTCCCTTTCAAAACCTCTGCCAAATCTCCAATGACTTTTGCTTTCGAATAAATGTTAAACCTCTGACCATCAAGGCAACATCCGTCACTGAATAGGCGCTGTGGGAGATGGGTTGGAACATCGTCGTCTTCAAGAGGACTCTCCATTTGACTTGGAATCGAATTTCACAACAGAAAATCTTGATGCAAGTATTCAAAAATTAAAAAAAAACATACGAGACTAGCTTTCAAAAATAATCTAACACTAGCCGAATATGGTATGTAGCGTCAGCTCTAGTGGAAGCGGAGATTCGCGGATTCTGCCAGGCGGCTCTGCATGTACAGCTTCCGGCGCCTGAGACGAATCCAGGAGAAGCGACAATGGAGTAGGCAGTTTAGCTCTCGGCGACAAATTTTGTGTCATATCTCCCATATTAGTCTCTCATGTTACTGTTTCTAGTTCTTCTAATGCTTTCATGAGCGCGTAGATTAGCATCTTCTTTATCTATTACATTAAAATCCTAAAACAGTCATGCAAGTGAATGCATATAAAAAGAAAAGAACAGCAATAAAGAAGATGATTATCAAAGATGTTAAGCAAACTCTCATAAAATTTACTCGAATATTTAGAAGATTATTATCCACATTTTCCACGTAACCCACGTAGCTCACATAACCCACGTAACCTACGTAAACCGAGTAACCAATTCAATCTTACTGTTAGCTGTTATTACTTACCAAATTCAGCCTTGAGTTTTCTTTTATGCTCTGCAGTTAAATAGAATGTTTGGTCATGTATCGGATAATACACCAAGAAAGTAAAATCTCAGTCAAAAAGGTTGTTGGAGCTAAGTGAGTTATTACATTAGTAACTGGACTGCAAAAAGTATGTCTAAATTCTTTGCAATGCTTTCTCAGATACTCTTCTAACATAGGAACATCTTCTCTCGTAAATATGTCCCAAAGAGCACTTCCCATTTCTTCATGATTCTGTGCACTTTAAAAGCTGAGACACCCAGTAGTACCGACATTTTCAAGCTTGTCCTGCTCCTTGTGATTCTTTTTCATATCTTCAACCAAAGATATATGATTTTCATTTAATGTAACTTCAGTTTCATGTGTCAGTATGTTAACCGCATCTGCCATATCGCAGTGAAGCTTAGTCACAGAATCACCTCTCCCTAGCTCAACTGAGGTCCCATAGGCAATATAAGTTTTGGGGCCCAAATCTGGTTTGAGAAGGTTCTCAGAAAGCTTTGTTGCAATGTTAAGAATTCCGGTTCTTGGATTGCTATATTCTTGGAAAGGTAAAGCACATATGAACTCGTCGCAGTGACGAGGCAAAATATCGTCAAATTTAGCAGAAGGAGGCCAGTCTTTTACCTTCCTTATCTAAGGCCATTGGTTGTTATGTGTTCTTCCGTTCTTGTAACCATCAAAGAAGTCAGATGGTTTAATTTTGACTTGACAATAACCTAAGCAATCAATTCTTCTTCTCTCCATGTCTTCTTTCTTACAACCTTGCAACATAACTTTCGGTTCCAGCTTAAACCAAGTGTGTTCTTGAGAGTATTCCTAACAATTATTGCTTCGCCTTTTGCCAAATGCTCTTGAAAATGCAGAAGCTCTTCTTCTTTAAAGACATCAAGAGATTCAGGAGAGAACAGGTAGTTGTCGCTCGAATTCTCCCTCGAAGCTGCTTTTCTCTTCATATCGGCTTCCAAACCAGGACACCTACAGTTGGAGTGTCCAATTAGAGCTGCTTCCTCGAAGCTGCTTTTATTGTATGAAACCTGAAATCCTCTGATTTTTGTTTCAATTCTGACATCAATTGCAGCGGTAAGATTCGGCTAAGCTCCAAAATTCTATCACTACCACAACCACCTAGCTCTCTTGGTGCACAAGTAATGACTCCGTTTTGCTAAGTATGCCACATAACGGATTGGTCAGGTTCTTCTTTGTCCTCAGGATCGGAACTGGAGCATGTTTTTGCATCACCGAAACCGTGCATATATTGCTCTCCTTTACATTCATATTGTAATATTTCAGGTCGTGGACTAAGAAATCTTTCGCGAATCTCTTCACAGCAGTTTAAACAAAGTTCATACTTGCAATCTGGGTTTGGGCAGCTTCGGTGCAAGTCAAAAATTGAAGTTGCGCAGTGATTACTGCAACACGATATGTTTCTCAGTAAGATCAATTGAACTGAGGTGAAAGATCCTAACTCTGTATTAAATAACTTAAGTTTGCTTACCAGAATACGCGTCCATCCATGGAGCTAGTCTCGGTTGCCTCAACTGCAGAAGACGATAATCCTATAGAAACAAGTCATATATATATATATATATGTTAGCAAAAATCCCTCGGAAGTAACATAAACCATGACTTTGTTGTGCTTTGATTGTTATGATCCGTTTGTTTGGAAACCATGACTAAGCAAACATGGTTCCTAATACAACATAATTAAGCCAAACATAAATGATATAATGAGTAAATAATTTTGAAAAAATGCCATTTTTACAAAGATTTTGAAAATATGGCATTTTTGAAAAGTGGCATTTCTCAAAATTTATCAAAATTTTATTAGTAATATGATAATAATATATTTTAAATTAATAAACAAACTAAATGTGTTTATGAATTTAAAGTTGAAAAATTAGTAAAAATAATTTGACGTAACCATATATCTAAAATGTTAAAAGTAAAACAATCTTTTAATATTATTTTAAAATCTATAGTTTTATCAAATATGAAAGGGTTTTTTATAATTAAAAGGTTTGTAGTTCAATAAAAAAAAAATCATACATTCAATCTAACTTCATTTTTAACGAGACATTTAACTTAGAAATTATCTTAACTGTTTTATTTGTCAACCTATTAGGGAAGAACAACGTTTAAAAAAATAGTATCATAAAATCTAAAATATTTCTCTACAATGAATAAAAATCAAAATATATATAAACTCATGAGACGAAGAGTAATGACAAAAAAAACGATAAGTAATCATACTACAAAGATTGATTAGAAAATAATTGATAAATTTTATTTTCAAAATGCTAATTGGTTATTTAGATAACATGATTTATCTAATAATCATATATATGTGTGTAACAAAGTTTTAAACAAATATATTTTAAATGGTAACTATCGATATTTAAGTGATTGATAATCATTTCATGTTTCAAAGTATTAATACTAAATTATAAAATTAATTAATTTTATTTTAAATCAAAATATTATGTTGCATCTACAAACATTGGTTGTTTTATCATTATTAAAATTAAATTACTAAATAAATAAATAAAATTTATTTAATCTGATAAGATTGTATAACAAAAACTCGCGATGCACGGATTATATTCTAATTTTGTTTAATTAATGTGTTGATTGCCATAAAATATTAACATACGTATTTTTTTAGTTATTTTTATCTTTTATATTTTAATCAGTTAATAATAAACTTAAATTGATTGTGAAAACATAACAAGTGAGTTATTTATATGTTTCAATCAACAAAACAATAATTACAATTTCCATATTTTATTAATATTTTAAAATAAAGCAGAAATTGTTCCTCTGCATAGCAGGGGCCATAATACTAGTAATATCATAAAATAATAATGATTCTAAGAGACAGTGGTAGGGAACATCAACTAGATAATATAATAAGATATAAACATCTTACCGAGGACATTGATACTTCAGGTATGGATGGTTTCAGTCTAGCGCTTCAAGTTTGTTTGAAACTCTTACAAAAAGGATTCACCACTCTTGGATAAACCAAGAATGGGCCTCGCTGTTTCAGATGCATTCTTAGAGGTGTTGGAACAAGATCAGTCTGACTATGCTCCTTTCTTGTTTCAGGTTCCATCTCTGCGTCGTACTATTAAGCCATGTAGTAGATCATCCACAATATGGAGATTCAGTTGGAGATGCTTGCGACACCAACATGATGTAATTCGATCTCTGAAGCTTCTTAAACTAGTTTTGCGTAGGCTGAATGAGAATCACTTCAATTCAGAATTTTTTAAGGAATTGGCGAATGCTTAAAGATCTCAACAATACCTTTATTTCTCTCATTCCTTAGGCACAGGAAGCTTGTAAGCTTGGAGACTTCCCCCTTATAAGCATGTTAGATATATTTGTTTTTTAAATGAGAAATCAAAATATTTGGTATACATATGACTTGAACAAGTTATCGAGGATGATTGGTCCGCACCGTATGCGGGTATGAGAATTTTTAGACGAATAAATTAATTTAGTATTTAATAATGTGAATTTTCAGACGAATTAGTTAATTACAAAAATTTGTAAACTTCGTGAACTAATTTGTCTAAAAATTCTCATACCCACAAAAGATTTGGCCATTTCTTCTCAAGTACACACAAGTGGTTATCCAGGATGCACATAGTGAGGTCACACATGTCACATAGATGGGTAAAGAGAGCTTTAAGTTTCGATGTGAAGATCGAAATATAAGACCTTGGTTTCTTCACACTCGATGAATAAATAAAGTGACTTTTTGTAACCATTTATCCGTCAAGGAGAAGCAGGGAGAAAATACCTCCAAACATTAGCGCTAAATTCGGAAACTTCACAAGTGGTAAGGTTGTCTAGTCGGTATTCGGATAAATTATACAACCAAACCGGCTTGTACGTGCCCTTGAATTTGTCTTTACCGAATAGAAGCTTAGGATTTAGATATTTAAACTCTTTTCTATTACACTTTTCGGTGAAGAGTTGTTGAACGCTTGAAAGTGGAAAAGTTTTATTTCCACTTCTTAGATACAAACTTAAATCTTAGCAAAGACTTCACATGAAGTGTGAGGATGAGCTCTACAACATCGTGTGATTCAAGTCAAACTCAACATTGTCTTGTCTTGTCAAAAAGTCAAGTCAAGGAAATCGCAACACAACTAATCCCTCTATCCAAAATCAATTGACAATAACAAAACCAATAGTAATAATTATAGTGAGTATCTCAGGATATGAACGCATCAAATCCTTCTTCCTCAACAAAAGAATCGATTTAACTTTGTTCTTTACGAGTGTCAATGTCGTTGAGCCTCTTAGAGACGAATGAATGTCCCATAAGCTCCTATTAACTAAGTCAATGGGTGGAAAACTCCAGTTGTACTATGTACAATATTTATCTTAGTTGTACCATGTTTTCATAGTTGTACCAAGTAATACCTATTTGTACCATTTTTATAGTTGTACCAAGTAATACCTAGTTGTACCAAATAGGAGTATTGGAGAAAAGAGTATTCTAGACAATAGAGGAATACGCCAAAAAAGAGTAGACACAGATTGGGGTATCTCAGACATTTATCCCTTAGAGACGGAGGAGAGAGGCGGAGAACTCATCAGAAACTTACTTACGCCTCTTGTCTGTTTTTTCTTTTGGGTTTTGTTTTTTTCTATTAAGCTTAGAATCCATAATTTTTTTTCCTAACTTTATATCATACGGATTTTTTGTCGTTATATCATACAGATTAAAAAGCAGAAAGTATCTCTAATATTTTATCTCTCTCGCGTCCGCCTAATATGTAAAAACTAAAAATACCCCTAAATATTTTAGAATGTTGTTAATATCCCTAACTACCAAGAGCATCGTGGTGCGGTCACAGTGGTTTCACTTGCACGCTCTATGGCATATGCGGTTCGACCCCATCATCTTCTATGAAAGGCAAAAAAGATTAGTGGGCCAACTCGTTGTGGCCCACCTAAAACAAAAAACGTAAAAAAAATATATATCCCTAACTTTTTTATAATCCTGTTAAAATATCTTAAAATAATCCATAAAAAAACTTATGTATCAAATGCAATCGGGTTACTGCTGTTCTTGGCTCAATCTTTCATTTCTTCCATATTTTGTTTTCTAGACTTCAATTGTTATTCCAAGCCATCCAAACATCACCTACAGTGAAAAGCCTCCAAAATAACTAAAAGAACTCCAAAAAAATGCAAAATCTCAAATAACAAGTCATAAACCCTAAAATGAACCCAAGACTATAATGAAACTCAAAATACACAAAGTGACACAAATGTGATGCAAAATGGATAGGAAATAATGAAAACATAAGTTAAAAAATGTGTACACCAAATATCACCAACTTTACAAATGATGTTTATCCCAACTAATTACACATGGTGCAAGTTCAGAAAATAAATTTATCTCAAAGACTCTACACGTGCATGAATTTAGGAAATGAGAGACTAGAGAAATTTAAGAACTTTTGTTTTTTTGAGAAATTTACGTACTTATATTAAGACAAGGGGCCCTGAGAGAAAGAGAAGAGTTTGTTGAAAAAGAAAAATCAAAAGGTAGGGTTGGGCAAAATATCCGTGAGATTCGCTTTGATTCGTTATCCGTTTTGATCCGATCCGAAAAATTCGAATATCCGTAATTTTATAAAGCAAAGCAAATACTAAAATTCAATATCCGTTTAAAACAAATCAAATCACAAATATTAAAATTTAAGAAACGAAGATCCGATCCGTTCCGTAAATGTATATATGTACATATCATTTCATATATGGATTGTATAATAATTATATATGTATGTAAGTTTTATGAATTTTTATTCATTAAATTAATTATTTCAATATTAAAGACTAACAAATTAAGAAGAAATTATTATTTTTTAAATAAAAAATCAAAATTGTAACGAAGCAATCAGATATTCGTAAAAATCCGGATTTTAGCGGATATCTGAACAACGGATATCCAGTTTGGTGCAAAACGGATACGAATTGGACAAATGTTGATACGAACGAAGCAAAGCAGATTACAGATACCACCAAAATACCGGATATCCGCTTCGTCCTATCCCTAACCAAAGGTAATGTTCTAAATTTAAGACTTGGGGGTGAAGCTAAGGCTACGACTGGTCGCCGATATTTATGGACCACACACTATTACAAAAAGTATACAAACAGAAACTTCTCGTAATGGTGATGAAATGTCAACGCAATACTATCGTCACATTGAAAAGTTAATAACATTAAAAAAAGTTCTTTAATATTTATTTCAAAAACATATAATACTGATATAATTGTATTTAACACCCAATTTAACATCGAATGCTAATATAATTGTTGACAAGTTAATAACATTAAAAAAAGTTCTTTAATATTTATTTCAAAAACATATAATACTGATATAATTGTATTTAACACCCAATTTAACATCGAATGCTAATATAATTGTATTTAAAAAGATATTCTTGGTTTATATAAAAAAGTAGAGATAAATTTTTTTTGAATTCTCTAAAATAGTTAAAGAATATTAATGTCCACTAGATAGTAGATATACATGGAATCCACCTACGTAAGCAATCAGAAAGTTTTAAAGCTTTTTTCTGGTTAACAAAAAAGATTGAAATTTTATCCAATAACTTAATGTAAACCGAGGTTCATTTGTCATTAGATTTGAATCATTTGATTAAAGTTATAATCATTTTTTTCCTAACATAAACTTGATCAACTTTATAATTATTATACCACTATAGTACAACATATACTATCTCATGAATAATCAATCAGTAAAACAATACAAAAAATAATATTAAAAAAATGATATTATTTTTTTTATTGTACTATCATTTTTATTACTAATCATATCGTTTTTAGCTATACTATTATCTTTTACTATATATACAAATTTTGTGATTTCTAGAATATCAAATCGAAATCTAACAAAGATAACAATAATAGACCAAAAGATCAACGTACCAATGAATCAGTATGATAGTTTAAATATAATAAAATGGTTAACTATTAATATACACTATCTAATAGTTTAAATTAGTATTATCATCAAAATTTAAATCCGTTCAACATTTGTTGACAATAGTATTTCACCAAAAGAGTAACAAATCCATTTCATACACATTTGATTGAGTACATGTCGACTGTCGAATCTAGAACACTATTGTCAAACTAAAGTTAATAATACATTAATTGTGAGAAAACGATAGAAATATCCACATCCCTTATCATCAGTCAATTCCTTAATACATAATACACTTTTTTATGTTTCTTACAACACTTTAAGAGGCTAATCCTATCTTATAGGGCATTTCAATAATTAATCATTTACTAAGATACGACACATTTACCGAAAGCTTGTTAAAATAAACATTTTGTCAAAAGAAACAGAAAAAAAAAGAAAAAAAAATCCAAGAGAGAGAGAGAAAAAAGTAAACGCGTAGACAGATGGCGACAAGAGAAAGAGAGAGTGGAGAAGAAGAAAAGAATTACGATCAAAGAAAATTAGACTTCTTTCTATTAACGTTTTCACATTACAAAACCCAAACCAAAAACAAAAACAAAAACAAAAAGAAAGAATTATTTTAATTTTTTTTTCTTCATTTTTCGATCTGAAAAGTGCAAGCTCTCCAAAATCACAAAAACATAATCTTTGTTTCTCTTTTTACTTGTTTCTTGATTCTTCTTCATATGGATGGACATCAACACCATCTTCACCAGCTTCAATACCTCAACAAGCATCAACAACAACATCAACATCATCCTCAGTCGCAAACGCTAGAAATAGCGTCTCCAGCGGCGGCGGCTGCGGGGGATAGGTTTCCACAGTGGAGCATAGAAGAGACGAAGGAGTTGATAAGGATAAGAGGAGAGCTTGATCAGACTTTCATGGAGACAAAACGGAACAAGCTTCTTTGGGAAGTTATCTCTAACAAGATGAGAGACAAAAGCTTTCCTCGTAGCCCTGAACAGTGCAAGTGCAAGTGGAAGAACCTCGTCACTCGTTTTAAGGTTCCAATTTTTATCCTCTCTCTCTCTATTCTTTGATTTGGTAGGGTGTTATTATTATGTTTAATTGTCTAGCTAGTTTGTTATACTTGGAGTCTCGTGCATGGACCAACGCGAAATAAATATATATTGTAACCAAGAAATTCGAATCTTATACATATATATAGTTCATAATCTTTTCGGACCAGAGAACAAAGCATTGGAAATTAGTACATCCCTAACTATAAAGCTAGAGGTCTTTCAAGTATATAATTTAGTTGTATATATATGCATGTTATCTCATTGTTGATGTTGCTTTGATGTTTCTAGGGATGTGAGACAATGGAGGCAGATATAGCCAGGCAACAATTCCCGTTCTATGATGATATGCAAATTATATTTAGCGGTAGGATGCAAAGAATGCTATGGGGCGAATCCGAGGGAGGAGGAGGGCCGGGGACGAGCAGCGTAGCGAAAAAGAGAGGTAACTCGGAGCAATTTTCTTCAGATGAGGAAGAAGAACATGTGAATGACGAGCTAGTAGATATCACCATTAATGACCCGAAAATCCTTAACCCGAAAAAGAACATTGCAAAGAAACGAAAAGGCGGTAGCAATAGTAGTGTAAGAGAGGTATTAGATGAGTTTATGAGACATCAAATGAGAATGGAGAGCGAGTGGAGAGAGAGATGGGAGGCGAGGGAGAAGGAGAGAGCAGAGAAAGAAGAAGAGTGGAGAAGGAAGATGGAAGAGCTTGAGAAGGAGAGAGTGGCAATGGAGCGGATGTGGCGAGATAGAGAGGAGCAACGGCGGTCGAGGGAAGAGATGAGGGCAGAGAAGAGGGATTCACTTATCAATGCATTGCTTGCTAAGCTTACTAGAGATGGTTCTCTCTAATGTTTATTGTTAGCCTAAATTCACATGTTCTTTTTATGATATGTTTTTAATGTGTAGGTTAAACTATTTTTGGAGAATAGTTAGAATATCCATGGTAGAAACTTAATGTATTGATTGATATCAGGGCACAATTCAGTTTTAGTGAGACTTTAGTAATATATTAACCCCACATGATTTCTTTCTGGTTTTGATATTGGATTATTAGTTCAACTAGGCGAACTTATGAAAAGTTTCAAAAAAAAAAAAAAAAAAAACTAGGCGAACTTCTTCGCATACCATTTAATTCTCTAATGTTATGATAGTTTTGATCAGTAATTCTAAAACTTTAGTATAACGTAGAGTATTGGTAAGATGAGCCACATTGCATCAACATATGTGGCTTTGAATGGTGATCTTAAAAACGAGATTTGGAGGAAATGGTAACAAACAATAAAGGAAACAAGTGTGGTTAATTCGGAATGTGTAGAAATAGATCCATCGGATCAAAAATTGTACGATTACTATAATAAATGTGGTGCGGGTGTAATAACTGTCAAATTTTGACAATCTTGTTAACTATTTCTAGTGGTCAAACATTTTCTTTCGAATCATATTGTTTTGACCGATAAAATCAATTCATACTGTTTTTATAAATTTATCGCAAAAATATTCCCATGCTAAAGATACTCTCTTCAGTATGATAGCAGCTCGTCTATCTAAACCACATCTCTCAATTTGAAAGAGTATTTATCATATTATGTCAAACCAAATTTAAGGGTTCGTGTATTCTCTCACGTCTAGATAAAAAAATTGAAATATCGTTATTTTCCTTTTTCTATTTATATATCAACAAGGTAACTTGATAACCGCATTATATCATCATGGCCCATAATCAAGGGGTATATATACAAGATTCACGCGCTTAGCTTGGTATAACGAATCAACGAATCATGGATCGTCTCGTTGAAAGGAACACAATAAGACATATTGTCACCGACATTGACCTTTTTGGGCAAAGCAAATACCACAAGTTGTCTCCTTGAGACTCGAGGAAATGGTCCACTACTTTTAACTCCAATTCCGACTGTGATTGCGTTTCGTCTCTCTAGTCAAGGAGATTAATTTTGAAGTTTCTATAAAGAATTTGCATACAAAAATGTATACTTTGTTGTGTCATTGATTGGTAATTTTATACCGCTCTAGTACTAACGTAAGGCTTTTATATCAATCACAAAAGTGATATTAAAAGCGTTTTGTATTTTTATTCTTACCTTTGCTTCTAATATCTGTATATTATTCTGTAACCGTTTAGCTCACCAACCGGACCAAAGAAAACACAGTTATTAACCTACATTTTTTGTGATTAGTACATCACATTGTTGTTGGTTTGTAATCGAATCGCTTTAAATTTAGTTGGGCCAAAAAATTTCTGTTTAAAGTGAACGACAAACTCTTTTAACGTCCAAATGGAGACCCTTGAGCCCACAAACTTTTTATCCACACCACATGCCGAAAATCCTTGTTTCCCCCTTTCATTTTTTTTTGTGGGATCTTTTGCTGTTTTAAAAAAAACATATTGATTATTTTGTTCATATTAACAATTATTTAGATTTTTTTTTCCAATGATTAAACAACTCATATCTAAATGAATTAAACGTTAGATGTGATATACGGTGTTTTGAATTTTTTTTTAAAACAAAAAAAATTTACGCGACGAATATGTAATTAAGTAAAAAAAAATAAGTTAGTCAGCATCACATATATTATATACTAGTGTGCTATCTACACCCGCGCGGGATAGTAATATTGAAAAAAACTTTTAAAAACCTTAAACAAAAACAAAAACAAAAACAAAAAATACCCCAAAAATAATAATAAAAAGTAATCTAATACTACCAAATACAATTCAAAAGGTGAGCTTGCGTTGCGTGCAGAATCGATAGTAGACGGTCCAATGATGGTTGATGAAGACAATGAGATTGCGGCGAAGATCTAAGCCTTTCTTTCACTCCAAATAGAGTAAACAATTGCTTGGAGAATGAGTTTGATAATAGTAGTAGTATGTCTTTGAAAATGTGTTAGTTAAAATCCACACAATTAATATATTAAACTTGTTCTTTGAAAATTTATAATTAACTTTTTTTTATAACAAATATGTGTGAATTTTTATTTTAGAAAAGCATAGTCGAAATTCTTCAAAAACAAACTAAAGGTTATATTAGACATTTCCGTTATGTGATGGCATTGCCATAAAAATATCGAAAAAATTACATTTCTTAAAGTATGTTTTATTTATATATATATATATATATATCATATTTCTTTTCCCGATGCCGATTTTTTAAAGTTTTCATATAACTTCTACTCGTTTTTAGATTTCATTCAATCTACACTCCCAGGGCCGACCTAGAGCCATCCAAACCAAGGATTGGGACATCCAAATTAATGGCATATTTTAAAAACAAAAAAAATTATTAGTATTGATAAATAAATAAAATTTGTAGGTTTTTTTGTTAAAATATTACTTAGTAGGTATCTTTAGTTAGAATAAGATTTGTTAAAATTTGTTAAATTAAATATATTAGTAAATTTGTTAAAATTAAATATATTAGTAAATTTCTATTTTTCATGATAGTTAAAACCCTAATTAAAAATTAGAAACAAAACAGTTTTTTCTTTTGTTCCAATTTGTTCCGTCGTCTTGCAGGCTTGCAACACTTTTATTTTCTTTTGTCCTCTTGCTCTTGATTACATAATTTAGTTATATTGCTTCAGTTATTTCAATTTATCCTTTACGTAGTAAGAAGGTACGTTTCTTAGTTCGTCATTTTTAATTATGATAAAAGCTTGATGCCTTGAGTCCTTGACTTTGTTACGACAATCCTTTATTTTTATGGAGCTAAAAATTCTTCGAGAATCAATACCCGAAGAAGTTCAAAAGCCTATTGAAGTGCTTGACTTTTTGAAAAGAATGGAGAATTGTTATCAAAACACAGAAATTGCTTATCGCATATTGTTGACCATTCTGGTGTCAGTTGCCACAGCTGAAATAAGTTTTTCGAAGTTGAAGCTGATAAAGAATTATCTGCGGTCTACCATGTCACAAGAAAGGTTAAATGGGTTGACTATGTTATTAATTGAGACAGCTATGGTTGAAAGACTTGACTATAGGAGTCTAATGGATGGTTTTGCAGGAAAAAATGCAAGAAGATCTATATTTCAAAAATAAGTGTTCTTAATATCGTTGTTTTTTTGAGTAGACTATGGAATTTGATTTTTTTAATGAAAATTTAAGTTGTTTTTTATACTGTTTTGTGATCTTGATAAATTATGTACACGGACATAATTTTAAATTTTGATTGGGGTAGTATAAAAGGTTAGTCCGGCATTGTACACTCCATCAAACATTTCTCTTGATTTCATTCTCAAATTTATTTGATTTTATGAAATTTTGATTTCCAAATCATATTACTCATCGCATGAAGTTTGCGTGGTGATAAGAATAATATACTAGAAAAACCATCTTATATCTTTTAACGTGATGTCTTTACCATTGATTTCGACCGCTAGTTTTGACCGCTATCATCATAATCGAACATCCTCGATCCCATATAGACATGTCGATGATTCCAATGGAGACATAAACACTACTCAAAATCATTCAGTTTTCAAGCCTCCCACCGAACTACCCTCAATAGATCCATTCATGGATACCACTTCCTTTTCGAGCGCTGAAGTTTTTAAGGAACCAAATTTTTATGATACATTAAATGACTAAGATCTTTTCCGTATGGTTTAACACTACACTCCCAAGATCTGAAGGTATTTTCAGCTTTTTGCAAGGTTTACAGCAAAATACTTTGTGGAATGGTCTATGCAGGGCCAAGGAATTATCAGTGGTAGTCATGACCCATGCCTTGATAAGATAGTGCTTGAATCTCAATCGCTAGACCCACCATTGAAAGAGAACACTAAAAGCACAATCAGAGATACCATTGGCAAACATCAAGACCAAACGATGTTCAAAATCAATCAGAAGCAGCACTAGATAGTGAAATTGAAGGGAAGCAAGCCCTCGAAGAAATCTAACTTTAGCAAAGGACAATGGAATTCTGATGAGGATGTTGGAGGTTTGATGATATGCTCAAATTTGCCCTGAGCTACTCTCTCAAATTAAGAGATCGATGTAGTACTTAGGGATCGAATCCACAGGGAATCGAATAACACAACCAATTCGTGAATTCAAATTATGCTAAGTAAAAGTGTATGAATGAAGTAGAAAACAAAAAGTAAACAAATGAGAGATGATAAAGTTTCAAGTAATCAATTGGACAAGGAGTTAGGCAATGGGTTGTTCGCAGGAATGATTCGAAATTGACTCGTGTCGATCGACACAGGTATCCGTGTCGATCGACACAGAGATAAAAACGGTTAGGATTTGTTAAGTGCAGTTCTAGAACTCAAACACGAATGTAAAACCAATCAACTTTCGTTGCAGAGATTATCTATGACTAAATCCCTAAATTCCAAATTTCTTTGCGAACTTAGTGAATAAAGACAAGCATTAAATTCATGTTCGATTGTTCACAAAATTACTAAGCCAAATGTCTTTGCGAATAGATAATTTTGCTCATCTAAGATTATATCAGGTTGTTAATAATACTTTCGCATCTATTAAAGCAACCTAGGATATCCAATTTCAGTTGATCAGTCCTAAAATCAGAGTTAAATCAATCTAGATGAAGAACATAAAGATGAATCCTAACAGGGTTTCAATCCTATCAATTTCTCATCAAACCCTAGAACTTCCCAAAACCTAACAAGCAAACTACTCAGACATAAATGATGAAATCATAATGAATGAAATAAATTGCATTAAAGATAGAGTTAGAGATACAAAAGGGTTTCGAAATCTCTGAAAGTCTGAAGTCTCCCCAAATCTCTCCTCCTCCAAGTCTCAATAGAAAACAAGATGTCAACATGAAAACCTAAGGAAAAACTATTTATATTGTCTAAAATCGGATTGGGCCTTGGTGTAAACTTTTGGGCTTTTTGGGCCAAACTGGAATTTCTTCAAAACTTGAAGTCTTCACGTGTCAGACGGTCATGTCGATCGACACACAGGTCCGTGTGATCGACACAGCCTTGAAAACTCGACTCCGACTTGATCACTTTAGCTCTTCTTTCCTTGATGCTCCCAAAATGCTCCAAAAGCTCCCATAAAGCTCCAATCGTTCAATAACCTGCAAAGACTCAAAACAACTCGAAAAATACCAAAAAGACTCTATGAAAAGGACTTATATCATGGTCGAAAACGGGTAAAAACCATGATATATCATTTGACACAGTCTGAAGAAGAATAAGTCAAGCTACATTTTAGGAGATTTGAATTAGTTGTTGAGTTAGAATAATGTTTCCGGTTTGTGTTCTTGAAGTTTCTCTTGATTAGTTGTAAGGCTTCTATAAAAGCCATTGTTCTCTTTTGGTTCAATAATCAATAAAAATCATTCAGACTATATCACAATATTTGAGAGCAAGTATTGTCTCTGTTTCATTTTTATTGTCTCTGTTTTCCATTATCTGGTATCAGAGCGAAATCTATCGTGAGTGTTTGAGAGGAAAAACATCACACAGAGAATAGCAGACACTGGAAGCTTTACTGCACCTGCCGTACCGAAGTTCGATGGAGACTACGACCACTAGAGCCTAATCATGGAGAATCTTCTGCGTTCTAAAGAGTATTGGAGTGTCATTGATCCTGGATTTGAAAATCTGAGAAGCACTCAAGCGCTTACTCCGACACAACAAAAGGCGCTTGATGAGGCAAATCTCAAAGACCTAAAAGCCAAGAATTATCTCTTCCAATCAATTGACAAAGCCACACTTAAGACGATCACGCAGAAAGAAACGGCCAAGCAGTTATGGGATTCCATGAAACTCAAACATCAAGGAAATGCCAGAGTGAAGCAGGCACAACTCCAAAGATTAAAGAAAACCTTTGAGACCCTGGAGATAAAATCTGGAGAATAAGTGGCAGGATACTTTGCTCGCGTCATGGCGGTGACGAATGATATGAAGAACTGCGGTGAAATCATAGATGATGTCAAGATCGTGGAGAAGATTCTTCGCAGTCTCACATACAACTTCAACTATGTTGTTTGTACCATTGAAGAATCTAAAGACATTGACAGACTCTCGGTTGATGAGCTGTAGGCGTCACTGCAAATTCACGAAGGCAAGGTGACTGAGAAAAGAAGCGAAGAGCAAGTCCTACAAGTTGAGAACGAGCCAAGAGGTGGCCAGGGACGAGGAAGATGGAACTTTCAGAGTGGAAGAGGTGGTAATCGTGGACGAGGAAGAAGCAGATATTTTGTGAATAGATCCGCCATTAAGTGTTTTTGATGCGGTAAACTGGGCCATTACCAGTTTGAGTGCACCAGTAAGGAGAAGGGAGTCAATTACGTGGAGTTTGACGAAGAAGAAGATTTATTGCTAATGACACATGTGAACATGGACATTCCTAAAGGAGAAGGGGTATGGTTCCTTGATTCTGGATGCTCGAACCATATGACTGGAGAAAAGACATGGTTTGTTAAGTTGGACGAAGGATTCAAGCACTCTGTTCGCTTGGGAAACAGCACGAGATTGTTGGTCCAGGGGAAAGGAAAAATCATAATGGAAGTGGAAGGAATCACGCAAATGGTGAGTGATGTCTACTATGTTCCAAATCTCACCATCAATCTGCTGAGTATCGGTCAGCTACAAGAGAAGCAGTTAACGATCATGATCAAGAATGGAGTGTGCAAAATCTATCACTGTCAAAGGGGATTGATCGTGGAGACATAGATGACTATGAACCGAATGTTTTTGGTTCATGCCAAGAAGAAACCAACACCGGGAAGTTGTTTTAAAATGGAGGATGAGAATTTAGAATCTCTCTGGCATAGACGCTTTGGACATCTAAACAACAAGTCCATTCAGACCATGTAGAAGAAGGAGATGGTGAAAGGATTACCAAATCTCAAAGATGAAACAAAGGTGTGCACAATGTGCAATGTGGGAAAACAACAGAGAGACAAGTTCCCAAAGAAGAGCAAGTGGAGAGCATCGGAGAAGTTGGAGCTAATCCACGCAGATCTCTGTGGACCAATCACTCCAATCTCCAATAGTGGCAAACGGTATCTCATGGTACTTTTTGATGATTTCTCTCGGAAAATATGGATTTATTCTCTGACAGAGAAAGCAGAGGCTTTTGAAACCTTCAAAACTTTCAAAAGTTCTGTGGAAAAGGAGGTTAGGACAGTCATCAGAGGTTTGCGCACAGACCGGGGAGGAGAATTCACCTCTGACACTTTCAACAAGTTTTGCAGCGATCAAGGCATAAAAAGACAATTGACAGCGGGCTACACTCCCCAACATAACGGAGTAGTAGAGAGGAGAAATTGCACAATCATGAATATGGTTCGCTGTCTACTGTCGGAGAAGGACCGGAGCCTTACCAAAGCAATAAAAGATAAAGTCCCTGAAGAGAGATGGACGAGGATTAAACCAAAGGTCGACTACTTTAGAATATCTAGTTCAGTGGCTCATGTGCACATCCCAGTGCAAAAGAGGATAAAGCTTGATGATCGGAGTCACAGATGCATCCTCCTCGGAGTGAGTGAGGAATCCAAGGCTTATCGCCTGTATGATCCAGTCACAAGAAAATAATCGTGAGCAGAGATGTAATATTTGAAGAATAGGCTAAGTGGGACTGGAATCTAAGCATACCAGAGAAGAGTGAGCTTGCTTAGGGAGACGATGGTTTTATTGACGGAGAGGAGACTGATGACGAAGCGTGTGGAGAAGAAGAGGAGAGTGCAGAAGTAGAAACCAGTGATGGTGCTTCAACAGAACCGGAGGTGACTGGTGAGACTGGTCATAGAGTAGAAAACGAAGAACCTGAAGCATCTAGAAGGTCGAGACAACGACCTGGCTGGATGCAAGATTATGTAAGTGGTGAGGAGGTGAGTGAAGAAAAATAGGACTTGATGAATTTTGCTCTTTACATCTCCAGTGATGATCTGGTGAACTACTATGAGGCTGAGAAGGAAGAGAAGTGGAAACAAGCTATGAAATCTGAAATTCAGTCCACTGAGAAAAATCACACATGGGAGCTAGTTTCTTTATTGCCTCAAGCAAGGAAGATTGGTGTTAAGTGGGTCTATAAAACAAAATTGAATGAGCAAAGAAAAGTGTAGAAGTGCAAGGCTAGATTGGTGGTAAAAGGATACGCTCAAACTGCTAGAGTAGACTACACAGAAGTATTCGCACCGGTTGCTCGTTGGGACATGATAAGGAGTCTTCTAGCAGTCGCCGCTCAACGAGGTTGGTGTGTCTATCAACTTGATGTTAAAAGTAATTTCTTGTATGGAGAGCTGAAAGAGGAGGTTTACGTTGATCAACCGGAGGAATTTATCAGAGCAGGAGAGGAAGATAAAGTCTATCGGTTGCGAAAAGCTCTCTATGGCCTAAAATAGGCACCACGAGCCTGGTTTAGCAGGATTGAGACTTACTTTCTCAAGGAGGGATTTCAGAAGAGTGGTTATGATCACACATTGTTCTTTAAGAAAACAAATGACAAGATTTTGGTGGTAAGTCTCTACGTCGATGATTTGATATTCACTGGGAATGATGAAGTCTTATGCGCAGAATTCAAGTCCTCAATGCAAAAGGAATTTGAGATTACTGACATGGGAAAGAGGAAGTTCTTTCTTGGAGTGGAGGTTCATCAAAGTAGTAAGGGAATACACATATGTCAGAAGAAATATGCAAAAGAAGTCCTGGAAAGGTTCAACATGTGGAGCTGCAACTCGGTTAAGTTGTTCCAGGGGCAATCATTGTGAAGGAGGGAAACGGAGGAGTGGATGCAACTCTCTACAAACAACTTGTTGGTTGCCTAATGTATCTCACGGTAACAAGACCTGACTTGATGTTTGTAGTGAGTTTGATAGCACGCTACATGGCAGACCCCAAGGAAGAGCATATGATGATTGCCAAGAGAGTACTCAGGTACTTAAAGGGAACGGTAGATTTTGGAGTGTTTTATGGGAAATTGCTAATCATGAAGCTGGTGGGTTATACGGATAGTGATTATGCGCGTGATTCGGATGATAGAAAGAGTACTTCTGGGTATGCATTCTTAATGAATGGAGCGGCGATATGTTGGAGCTCGAGGAAGCAGGATATTGTTACTCTTTCGTCTACTGAGGTCGAATACGTTGCGGCGAGTTCTGCGGCATGTCATTGTGTTTGGTTGAAGGGTATGTTACAGGAATTGGAGATTGTGAGTGGAGAGTGTATTGACATCATGTGTGATAACAGTTCTGCGATTAAGCTCTCAAGGAATCCGGTTATGCATCAAAGGACCAAACACATTGATGTCAAGTACCATTACTTGCGTAACTTGGTAAACGACGGAGTTCTGAACTTGATTTTCTGTGGCACCAATGATCAAGTTGTGGATATCCTAACCAAGCCGATCAAACTGGACCAGTACGAGAAGCTTAGACATAGTCTTGGAGTGCAAAGTTTGGAGAATTAAACTGATGCAGGCGAGCTTCAGTTTAAGGGGAGGGTTTGTTGGAGGTTTGACACAGTCTGAAGAAGAATAAGTCAAGCTACATTTTAGGAGATTTGAATTAGTTGTTGAGTTAGAATAATGTTTCCGGTTTGTGTTCCTGAAGTTTCTCTTGATTAGTTGTAAGGCTTCTATAAAAGCCATTGTTCTCTTTTGGTTCAATAATCAATAAAAATCATTTAGACTATATCACAATATTTGAGAGCAAGTATTGTCTCTGTTTCATTTTATTGTCTCTGTTTTCCATTAGAGGATACGTAAGTTTAAACATATATTTTAGTTTTCTAACAATATAGTTATATATATCTTTTTTAATTGGTTTTATCGTCAAACATTATATTATAAATATTATAAGAAATTGTGTTGAGATTTTGATAAGATCTTTATCTATTTGGGACATCTATACAAAAACATTATATAAGAAATTAATAGATTGGGTAAAGCAAAATGGAACAAAAAAAATGGTTAGACACAGGGCCAGCTTAAAGGAGAAGCCACCCAAGCTAAGAATTGGGGCATCCAAATTAATGGGACATATTTAAAAAAAAAATTTATTAGTATTGATAAACAAATAAAATTTGTAGGTTCTTTTGTTAAAATATTACTTATTAGGCATTTTTAGTTATAATAAGATTTGTTGGACTTTTCAGTAATATTTATAAATTTGTTAAAATTAAATATATTAGTAAATTTCTATTTTTCATGATAGTTAAAACCCTAATTAAAAATTAGAAATAAAACAATTTTTCTTTTTGTTCCAATTTATTCCGTCGTCTTGCAGGCTTGCAGCACTTTTATTTTCTTTTGTCCTCTTGCTCTTGATTACATAATTTAATTATATTGTTTCAGTTATTTCAATTCATCCTTTACGTAGTAAGAAGGTACGTTTCTTAGTTCGTCGTTTTTAATTGTGATAAAAGCTTGATGTCTTGAGTCCTTGACTTTGTTACGACAATCCCTTATTTTTATGGAGCTAAAAATTCTTCGAGAATCAATAACCGAAGAAGTTCAAAAGCCTATTGAAGTGCTTGACTTTTTGAAAAGAATGGAGGATTGTTATCAAAACACAGAAATTGCTTATCGCATATTGTTGACCATTCCGGTGTCAGTTGTCACAGCTGAAATAAGTTTTTCGAAGTTGAAGCTGATAAAGAATTATCTGCGGTCTACCATGTCACAAAAAAGGTTAAATGGGTTGGCTATGTTATCAATTGAGAAAACTATGGTTGAAAGACTTGACTATAGGAGTCTAATGGATGATTTTGCAGGAAAAAACGCAAGAAGATCTATATTTCAAAAATAATTGTTTTTAATATCGTTGTTTTTTTTAGTAGACTATGGAATTTGATTTTTTTAATGAAAATTTAAGTTGTTTTTTATAGTGTTTTGTGATCTTGATAATCTATGTACACGGGCATAATTTTAAATTTTGATTGGGATAGTATAAAAGGTTAGTCCGACACTGGTTAGACATCGCGAAAATACTTGGAGGACGAGCAGGAAAACAGTGCAGGGAGAGATGGCACTACGGTCTATGTCCTGACATTAAGGTATTTCTTTAGATCTTTAATATTTTCGTATATATATAGATATTATCATCTGTATGTGTATGTATATTCATATATTTATATTGCTAAACACATGTGTATACGTTTTTATAAATAAAAAAAAAGAGTTGCATCAATATTTACTCGGATATATGTCCATGATACACAAGTGGAATATCTATATATTAGATTGATGTAATACATGGAATGCAACTTATAAAAGAAAAAGGTGTTTATGGTGTTTATTAACTTTGTGGTTTTGTTTTCGTGCCTAACTTTGATAATAATTCTACGATTTAATATATAATTGCAGAAAGATGCTTGGAGTGAAGAAGAATATCAGATATTGATTGAAACGCACAAAGTGATTGGTAAGCAATGGACCAAGATTGCTCATAAACTCCCGGGACGCAATGATACCATGATAAAAAACCTTTGGAACACCACAGAACGCCGGATACAAACATAGAGAAACAAGAAACAAGATGAGAGCAACATCTTTTTCCCTAGAAACTCCCTTGAGAACTACATATGTTCCATCACGGAATACAAAAATCATCCTAAGACCACCACATTGGTTGCTACAACTGCAAATGCTGATTTGCCAATTTCAAATGGGGCGCAGGCGCAGAACGATGAAGTCAATGATGATGGTGACATTGAAACACAAATTGTCACACCGTTGCCCGATGAGTCAACAATGTTGGTGTATGTTCCAACGCAAGATTCTGAGTCCACATCGTATACACCGTGGACTGCTAATATCACGGAGCATTACAAACTCATCGATGACATTTGGATGGCGATGGAAGACGATGGACTTATCTTTTAAAAATGTATATTGATGTGTCATCTATTTCATTTAGAGAACTAATTTATAAAAAAAAAAAAAACTTACTTTTCGTAATGGATATAATTTTTCATAACAACTTATAAATTTCTAAACGGTTCTTCTCAAATTCTTTGTCTCGGTTGAAAAACCAACTGTTTATAGTAATAGAAAAATCTTTGACCAAAAATAAGGAAATGAAATAATTATTCTAACTCATTGGCTCTTGTGCAATTGAATAACAAAATATATTTTTTGCTTGTTCCAAATAATTAAAGTAATGAAATAATTGTACTAACTCGTTTGCTCTTATGCAATTGAATAACAAAATATATCTTTTGCTTGTTACAAATAGTTTTTAAGGTCAGTATAGAATCTGTTAGTGAAATCCACAAGTTTCAAAAATGCATAAAACAAAATTGAAGTTGCATATATTTGTTAAAACAATCTGTAAGCTTTTATTATTTATAAAGCCCCAAAAAAGGCACATGTTTTTGAGTTACAAAACTCGAAATAGAGAAGAGAATTGGATGAAACTAATTTAACATATCGCTAAGTTCGCCATTCTCATACATTGAGGTCAATATATCACAACCTCCTAAAAGTTGTCCTTTCACAAATACCTGTGGAAACGTTGGCCAATTGCTATAATTCTTGAGCTTCTCCCTTAGGCCGTGATTATAGTCATCGTCAAGCACATCTACTGTTTCATAATCCACTCCTTGGCTTTCAAGAATCCCGACCACTCTCTGTGAGAATCCACATAAAGGTGCACTTCTTGATCCCTTAATGAAAGCTACCACTTTGTTCTCTTTCACTAACCGGTCAATCAATTCCTCTAAGGGAACTGTGAGCTGGACATGGCGACCTGGAGTGAGACGGATATCAGATTTCTTCCTGGGAGTCTGTTTGACAAATGTGTTGTTCCCTGACTTATTCCCCGGGGGGACTTTTCCTGTTACTTTGATGTGTTCTTCTATCCATGATTTCCACGCTTGTGTAAGGACGGCTTTGTCCGGTTCTTCTACTATACCAACCTAGCAACCAATCACAAAACATTTATACAAAATAAAGAAAGCTTAAAGCTTTTTTTCTCTCATCTGAAAACCAATTGACCTCTCAAGCATCTTCTACTAACTAACCTGGGATGAATCTCGCCAACGAGTACTATCCTGTACTCCCCAAACAGAATTGCTACTCTAGAGGTTCCGGATTCATCAATATTCACAACAAAATCCAGGAATCAGAAAAACGAGGATCGGGATTCCAAGTTACCTTAACAAAGCCACAAAGCTCCGGCACCGATTTCACATGTGCAGAGACACTCGCGGCGATGTTCCGCGAAATTCCGACGAACTGAAGCTCGTCGCTCTTATCATACACAGCGTAGACGCCCGAATCCGCCGGAATCGATTCAGATTCGGAAATCGGAAGCAGCTCCGTCTCCGTCAGAGACTTAACGGCGGAGACGATTAAGAGGGAAAGTCGACGAGACCGGACTGTGTCACGGAGTGTGAAAGAGAGAGAAGGAAAGGAGAAGGATGGTGGTGTGAAGCGTGAATAGAGAGTAAGGCCAGGGGTATTTTCGGAAACATGTGGACGAAAAACACGGAGAGAAGAAAGTGAGGCAAGCGTAGAGGAGGAGGAGGAGAAGCTGATTGCAGCCATTTTTGTCGGAGCTACTATGACTCGACTTATCTCTGTTGGGAATTATGAGAGCTGATTTGTTTTAAAAACTGTTATTCTTATGGGCCTCGATTGGGCTCATGTTTTCAATTTTTAATACAAAACTTTTTGTATTTTGATTCTTTGTGATCATTTGTATTTTGCAGATTAATTTATTTATTGTTGCTTGAATTGTTTTCATAGACATAATAGATTAACTTTTGAATTTTGATAAAAACATTCTTTTGTTTAACAAAAAAAAGTGTCGTTTTGAATATTTTTGACTCATTTCACACATTAAGAAATTTGCAAACATACAAAATGCTATTTCTTCTTTCTCTTAATTTTTTAAGTTTATTTTTTACAAGAATGAAATGATTTTAGTTTCACCATATGCGTCATTCTTTGTGAAACAAAAGTAATGTCAGTAAACTACACTTATTATGAAATGGGGAAGTAAAACTTTTTGGTCTCTTTATTATTATAGAAAAGAAAAGAGTTCTCAATGCTCTGCTCTTTAAAGTCAAACTCTAGATAAATAAGAGGACACAGAAGATTTATGGAAGCTTTCGAACAATAGGATTTAGCACCCAAATCGCCTTCTTCAGGGCACAAACATACCCACTCAACATTATTATCCCTATTTACTTCCTGCTTCGTATACTTCTGAAGAACCTCCTCTTAGTTCCCCTGAGAGAGGCAAGAGACATCATAAGAAAATAGGGCAAAACAAGTGGTAAAGATCATTGTCTTGTACGTACGCGTTGCCATTCTGATTGTGGTTTTTTATGGAACAACTTCCTCCGAGATATCAGCCATGCCCAGATAAACCTGTTGCATCTCCTCTTTCCAGATCTGCATCCATTTCATTAATCAGTTTGCTTTTCTATAAAGAAAGGGATTAAAGATATATATATGTATCTCGTCCCCTACCGTGTCCCGGAACTCCACCCTTATGTGAGGCACATTTGTTTTGTGGATGTCGTTTCCATCGGGTCCTCTTTTGTAGTAGTCCTTCCCAATCCAGTGCGACTAAAACATGTCAAAGTGTTAGGTAGCAGCAGAACAGAACCGAAACATCTTGTTAATTTACACTTGAGGCTATGTTTGATATAACAAGTACCTTCAGGGCATGTGAGAAACCTGACTGGTACACTGAGTTACGAGCTATCTCGCACAGGTCACATGAACTCAGCTTCCAAACCTGAAAAATCCAGTTATTATTATCTTTAGTTAATAATGCATCACTAAAACTGAATCCTAGCAGAAACAGATGAATAAAGAGAACTTCCAACGTTCCTTGATATTTGCAATCGTAAAAGATGCATATAAATCATCCGAAGGTAATAAGACTTATCTAGAGATTAATAACTTTCGTGGTGTATGATGTGTTACATGACTGCATAATGGAAACATCACGACTTACCGAGGCAGCTATGCTGTACTCTTCTACGAGAGGTTCTTTAGTTAAGTGAATCTGAAGGGGATCATCCGTAGACAGGGAGACATTTAGACCTCTTAAGAAAAACACAGGGAACGGGTTTCTGTGGTAATCTAGAAACAAAGAGTTGTTGCTCAGTGGAGACATGGCCAGACCAATCTGTCAAAAGAAATAGAATAAATGTTCAGTCAGATATTCTAAGAACAGAAACAATAATACAATGTAATACAAGCAGGCAGTCTCTGCAAACCTGGGCGAGGTAATAAAGATACTGAAGCACAGGAGACTTCCGCAGATTGATGCCATGTGCAATGCTATGGCATGTGAGAAATGTAGCAGCTAAGTGGTCAATGTCACCAGCCTGAAATATGTAGTCATCGTAAACATCCATTGAACTAAAAGTGAAAACCTATAAACCACAAAGGAAGAAATAAAATACCTCCCCAGAATGTGGCCGTAGCTTGATGGTAGTCATGCCCTTTGACTCCCGAAGCTGAAGAAACGAAAATAGTTACTCCATATTACACCACAGTTACGACAACACCAAGTTAGTTAAAGAAGAGATTAGGAAGTATGGTACCTTATTTAACACATAGAGGTTAGCATAACAATAGTAGACATAGTACGAAAATGCAGGATTGAATGCATTAGTCCATTGAGCTGGAGTGGGCATGTGTTTTGTGGGACGTCTTTCAGGTTTGCTTTCATCATCGACCAGATCAAACCCAACAACCTGAAATACCAAACAAGAGACATCAACCAGTTAACCAAACTCTTTAATAGTTCAAAGACTTGCAGACTAGAGATTCTCTGCAGATATAGATGCTAACCTGCTTCAAGAAAACATGGAGCTGTGGATGTGAATCGGGATCTACCGTGGCTTCAAACAGAGGAATGAATATATTGTCAAGGATATTCTGGAAAGATGTCACAATACCCATGTCCTTGTAAATGTTGTACAGTCGTGGGAGCTAATGAGAACACACAACCATAAAGGAGGAAAGTATAGCTCAGTTAGCAGTCATGTGACGAGCAGACATACAGTCATGGATTGGACATAGAGCGCAAAAGCATCAAAGAGATGGCCAACCTGAATTAACCAGACAACATTTTCACTGTATAGATCATTGTTCACAATCCAACTAGCCATTTGGTCCCACTCACTCATTTTTCTGCCGTATATAGATATTCTGTATTCAGCCATCTGCAGCATTCAAAGTAGACATTGGGAAAAACAATACAGAGCAATTATGAATCTGATATGGCAAGAAAGATTCGTTAACACAGAAATTGAGCACAATGCCATGAAATTTGTTTTCAGAAAAGTCCATGCGTAGCAGATAAGCACAAAGAAAGTTAACTTTAGGTAAAAGAAAGAAAGTGGGTGTTTGATATGGTCACTGAGACTAAAAACCCAAGGCTTTTACTACTGTTAGTCTTCTACATAGTATAGTAAAGTAATTAAGGTTTCATGTAGTTATGCTCTCTGTCTATATAGCATATGCAACAAGAAATGGAAGAGTGGTTAAGATTTTATCTGGCTTTGGGTTTGTAAGGGGGTGTTGGAGGAGAACCATTATCAAAATCCTAAGTCTCTTTGTATTTCCAGCAGATTATTATATAAAAAGCTTAGTTTCAGCTTGATTGTAGTTCTATTATCATGTTTATTTTAAATGCACGTGGCGTTTACCTGATATTTGCTAGCTTCAAGATCCGAGATAACTTGCTTTGTTATCTCACCAAGAAAACGACCTGAAACATTACAAAAAAAAATGTCAAGAGCTTATCTGGGAATCACAACCGCCAACATAGTTCTTTACATAGATTCACATTGTGAAGTATATAATGATGTGCACATAAAAAAAAAAAAAAGTATATAACATGTAGAAGGGACATAACAAGATCCTAGTATATGAAAGTGCATAACTGATGCATCAATTGAACTAAAAATGGTGGTAAGAGTGACTAAGATATTCAATTACCTTGGATGAGGTTATCCTGTTTAAGGAAAATTTCCCTAAGCCTACTCTGCCCACAGGGATTGTACTTAAGGTTGAACTTGTCAAAGCGATGAAAGGTACTCTTGTCTGCATGAACATCCAAAAGGTCGACGTTCAGGTCATATCTGTGCAAAGTTCAAACAAGGAGAAGAACGTTTATTTCTTCAGCATAATGGTAAAATGGGGGGAAAACGTAATACAGATAATCTGCATAACAACCAGGAGGCTGTAATTTAGATTGACCTAAGTTGTAATTTTAAAAAACTGGAAATGTGAATTACCCAGTAAGATCCAGGCTCTCAAAAACTTCTTTCAAGGTCAAGTATGTTCCATCCCGGAATATGACAACCTGCATAGAGGAGCAAAAAGTTAGCATATCTGCAAATACATGAATTGTATAGTCTCCTAAAACATATGGCTCCAATTGTTACCTCATCGGGCTCTTTCCGGAGCTTTGACTTGATAAACCTTAAAAGGTGTTTCTGGTTCATGCAAGCTGAATGGTGAACATGTGTGTCGACTTTCCTAACATTATAAAAGTCACGATGTGGTGCACTTTTTTGGGCAAGGAATTCTTTATCCGCATTAAGCATCAAATGAAGATTAAATTTCTGAAACACAGAAAATCATAACGTTACCAATATATAAATTGATAATTGAAATTTACTCTTCTCTAACTAAACCTGTTCTAGGAGCACTAGTCGACGGTGACACAATGTCCGCATGTTTCCTGCAGCTATGACTTTGAGTATGTGATGCAAGTCGGTGAAAAACGCTGTGGCATCAGCTACCGGGAAGAGCTCTTCTTTTGCTGAGAACAATGAAACAGAACATAGATCAGTTGTTTGAAAAGCGAAGGAATGTAACCAAATCAATTTTTATGGGTACAGAACAAAGAAGCATTAGAATTTCAATACTCAGGATCTTACCATCTTTACTTGGAAACACATGGACTACCCCATCTTGCATCTCAAAATAATGCTGTAAAAACAAAATTACGGAAGTTAAATTCATCAATGCATGGTGTTCCATGACAAAGATAAGGAGTGCAAACTAACATCAGTTTTTCCCTGAGGATAGTGTACAAATGGCTCTGGATTAGGCTTCGGGGTACTAGGATCAGAAATGATCTCTTTTTCCCATGGCGCAACTGTTTCTTGGAAGACATATCTCTTCCGCAATTCAAGACATTCTTGCAGACATTTATAGGCTTCAACTTCATCAGACGTTGGCACCTCTGAACAGATCATAAGTAGAATCTTAATAAGAAATGGGTTGAACTCCAGCTGTTTCAAGCTATAATTTTTAAACTATAGTTAAGAGATTTCAAAGGCTCAGCTCCCACATAGAGTAAAGCTTAACTAAACCTTAAAGTATTATCTACAATGCCACTTAATTCCTTGCCACTACAAAAAAAAAAAACTTGAACTAGTGGGGATTACAAATCAAACATGTCATGATTTGTGATAACAGGACAAGAATACCAAGAATACAAGAACAGGAAGTCAGGCGAGATGACAGAGAGAAAAAAATAGTAACCATTCTTACCAAGAGGAACATTAAGACGGACAAAGGTTTCTTGCTCTGGCTCTTTACGCAAAATGTCAGCGGCAATAGGATCGGGCTGAACTCCATGTAGGTCACCAGACACACTGTGTGATCGAATCATGCTTGACGCAGCCATAGATATTTGCTCTTCGTTGGCATCCGCAGGCTGCAAAAAAAGTCTTACATGTAAAGCCCACCCACCGGTTTCCTTTTGCTTGCTAAAAAATGTTAACTTAAAAAAACTCACCATGTCCCCATTGGCTTGCAAGTAGGAAGCATCTAAATTCGCACTATCTGTCATATTATCGTCATCATCTGATTCTTCCACACTCTCAAAGGCACTAGCACTAGCAACAGGGGATTTAGGAGAAATTGGTCTGACAAAGCTTCCAGTTTTCCTGATACTAGTCCCAAGTACAGAAGATCTCCCTGGAAAATCAACAACATATTGAGACTTCATTTTCAACAAGAAACCTAGAGAAAACCTAATCCAATTCACCACTAACTAGACATCAGTCAACGACTTATATACACTATTGTTCTTTCACACTTGAGAGAGTTACTGAGAAGAAAAGAGAACTTTCAGATCAACTAGTACCACCTCCTAAGCTACCACACATCATCAGAAGAATTGCAAATAAAATCAAACACCATGAAAAATCACTAAAATCACAACACTGGTCAGGTCAACTTATATCCAAAATCTAAGATCAATCTAGGTTTGGTAATGGAAATCAGGAAACTCATATACCTTCAGATGGCGTATGAAGCCTAGGTAGACCAGGAGGGATTTCATCGACATAAACATGGCCGTTGGTTCGCCCTGCATCACCGCCGCTACCGCTACCGCTACCGCCGTCGGTTACTCCGGTGAAAGGCGTAGCATCAGGAAGCGAAGCTGGGCTGATTCCTTTCCTCCGGACGTGGTTCCTCCGCCTCGCGAGGGTCTGATGCTGAGGCGAGTCACCACCTTCGGTGTTGTTGTCTTTTTTCTCCCTACCACGTTCAAGGACGAGATTGAGAGCCTTGAAGTGCATGAAAAACCCTGAAACTGCAACGAAGGAAGCTCCAAAGAGAGCCGCAAGGGCAAGTTGGTAAATATTTGGTTCCATTTCAGGAAAAAACGAATATCTCTGTGGGTGTGTGTGTTGCAGGTCAGAGTCAGTAATTTCGTTTTGAGTGGCGATGGTGGAAAAAAAGGTTTTATTTTTGATATTTATAGGCCCATCGAGTGAAACCACGCCATTTGCAAGCCTTGGGTCTTGTAACCTTTTTATATGCTTAAGTAAAAAAATTATAAAGTCATGTTTGGGAACAAGTAAAAGTTCTAATCTTCCGGATCATTGCTTCATATACCCTCCTAACCTTTTTTCAATTTCCATGATTTGGAGAATTTTTACTCAATTGTTTTCATTCAGACATATATCAAAAGATATAACTTCTAATATGAGAGGAGGGACCGATCGATCCACTACTTGCAATAATCACTCCAGATTTCAAAACATTTCCTTGCAAATGAAAATTTAGTAATGACTGATTTAAAACATAGTGATTAATGTCTTAAAAGAAGATTAGGCTATGTTCTTGTTCTAAGTGGCTCTTATTTTTTCCATATTGATTCATTGTTTCCAACGACTTTTGTTTTTTAGATGTTTGGTAGCTTTGCTTGTATTGATTGGGTTTTGAATGGAACCCTTGTATGTACGTTCATCTTTTTGGATAAATATCACAAAATTGTGCTTGGTTCAATCCCCAAACGTCTCATGATCAATTATAGTAGTATCTACCATCTAAAATATAGTGCCGGTTCTATTTAAACATATCCTCCATTATTACAAAAGATTATTTGGCAAATTTAAAAGTGTTATTGGCAGTTTGGCACAAAGAAAACATTTTCAAAAATGATACTTATAGCAAAAAGAATAAAAAAAAAAAAGTAAATGCATCTTCTCACTAAGTGACTGCATCTTCTCACTAAGTGACTAATTTTCTGAATCATCATCATTTCAACAAAATAACAAACGGTTGTTAACTGCAAATACATTCCAAAAAAAAATGAAATTTGAAGTTTCACCTATACAAAACACATCACTCATCTATGTCATAAGGAAACCAAAACACCAAAAGAAAAATGAAATCACACTAATCTTAAGAAGAGATCATTCACAAAACAATGGTAACACCTCTAGCACCATGAACATAAGAAGGATGAGCAGCTTCTTGATCTCTCTCAAACTGTTGCAACTGCGTGGCATGTCTAGTGGCATCGAACTTTTCTCCATCTCCCCAAAGAGCATAAGCTTCTTCCCCGTGAGCGGCATCATCACCAATCCCAAGCTCTTCCTCAGCCATTCTCAATGGTATAAAGATCTTGATAGCAAGAAGTATGAGAGTGGTCGAAACCACATTCCAACCAGCAATGAAAGCAGCTCCGGCCAACTGTTTCAAAAGCTGTTTGCCGCCATTACCGCCGTAGAAAGCTCCATTGGTGTTTGGGACAGGAAGTGTCAAGACGCAAAGATCAGGATGTGCAAACAAACCTGTCATTATTCCACCTAGTAATCCAGCTACTGCGTGCGTGTAGAATACCGCTAATGTATCATCTACCTGTTAATTATTTTTTTAACCTTATTATACTGACAAATAATTTTGTAACATTTTATACATCTACAATATCATATATCTGGATAACTATTTTTGAAACTTATCATCATAGTGACAAATAATTTATACTTCAAATATTGTATGCTCATAAAACTTTTAAAAAAAAAAATTTACCTTTTGAAGGAGAGCGGATTTCTTGTGAAGGATCATCATAGAGGCCCATGGAACTGATCCGGAGAATATTCCAATTATTATAGCTGCCCATGTTTGGATCAACCCTACAATAATACATTTCTGTTTGTTAGTATAATAAATTAACCATGTATTGATTGGTAATATTTCACCTCTGCGGTAAAAAGATGCCGTTAAAATAACCACCAATCAAACGGGCGGGAAAAAATTACCACGAAGAATTACCGGTACAGCAACTATAGTCTAATTTTTTACCATTATTTCGTAATGCTTCTAATTGTATTTCTATCTCTTATTTAGTTATTTTTTTTAACCGATTTGTGTCATCATTTAGATTATCTCATCTTATCTTTCTATTATAAAGAAGATTGAGACCTGCTCCGGGAGTGACGCCGGCGAGACCCGTAACCATGCCTTGAATGGCTCCGATGACGGAAGGTTTACCAAAGAAGATGACATCGAGTGTGGTCCACACGAGGAGGCTTGTGGCCGCGGAAAGGTTGGTGTTAAGCACTGCGATCGAGGAGGTTAAGTTGGCGGCGTAAGGAGCTCCACCGTTAAAACCGGACCATCCCATCCATAGAAGACCAGCTCCGGCAAGCATTAGAAGAACATTGTTAGGTGGGAATCTCTCTCGGTCCGCCAGTGGTCTAGGTCCCACCTACAGTAATATGTCAAACAAATCGCATTTAATTTAAGTCATATAATCAAATCATATATCAACTTCGTACGACTCTTTCTTCAACTATCTACTAGTGTTTGCTTTTTAACCAACCATTTTTTTCTTTAATGATTAATCTTTCTTTGCATAATTATATAGATTGTAGAATGTCGTCGTCATGTGGAATTGACTTGACTTTTACCATTTTGCTTATGTGCGACAAAATGCAGAATACACGGAAACAATTGAATTAGTTCATAAAAAAAAATGTAAAGTCTCTTATGCGAAATGATTTTATATAATTTATCTATGACTTGCAAAAACTTTATTTGTGTTAGTGGAGCTATCGATCATTAAACCTAAGACCTTGAATACGTAATCAATCATATGAAAAAGAGAAGGCAAAACAAAAATTCGCAATTGATGAGGACCAGTCTACATCGAAATCTACTTAGAAATGTTCCGAGACTATGACCATGTCATCTACCGTATATTAATTAAATCCAATATTTTCAACAAACATTAATATAAAAATATCTTTCTTTTGATAATTTTTTAAATAAAAAGTCTTTTATTCTTCGATGTTTTGTCATTTTTCAACCATTATTTATTATTTACTATATTAAAGACACGCATATATGCGAGTTTTGTAATTTAATCTCTTACAAACTTGTGAATTTTTTTTATTTATAACATTAAAATAATTAAATCACTTCATTAAAGTAAATAAAGTGAAAGTGTAAACTTGTTCTAACCCCACTAAATGTAAAGCATAAAATTTATTTATTAGTTCTGATTTTTTTGTTATTTGATTTAGAATTAGATTCTATTACATATTTTCAAATTATAAATTTTTTTATTCATACTTAAGTTAAATGTATTTTTCGATTTTATTTTTCTATTTTACTACTCAAATATCTATATTTCAAAATGTTAATAATTTTATTTTCATATTTGTATTTGAACTATTTTTAGTCTCTAAATATTTTATAACCTCCGTAAAACAAATCAAACACAAACAAAACGGAAGACAAAATTAGGTCACCCCATAAAGTGATAAAATAAAATTGAAAATGTTAGTACAAAAATATTTGTAGAGAAATCGATCAAATATATATCTATTTTATTGTCATATTTTTTATTATTATTTGATATTCAATTAGTTGAAAAACAAAAACAAATACTCAGTTGAAAAACAAAAACAAAAAATTCCTCCAACAAATGTAAATTTTGGATGATCCTGATAAAATTTACAACTTAGAACTAAATTAGAATTCGGTTTTGTAAAATTCAGATAAATATAATTCGGTTTTGTAAAAAAAAAGTAAAGTAATTGGAGAGATTTGAGATTGGAATGGACAGGTTCAGGGCAGAGGAATAAGGGATTAGAGGAATTATCCGTCTTGTCCCGCACATGTCCATTTAGAAAGAAAACATACCCAATAAGCGGCGACAAAACCCGCAACGCCGGAGGAGAGATGAATAACATAACCACCGGAATAATCAATGACTCCCCAATGATACAAGAAACCTCCACCCCATAGACTATAAGCTCCAACCGTGTAGCTAAAGATCAACCACAATGGCACAAAAGCCATCCACGCTTTAATATTCATCCTCCCCAACACCGATCCCGCCACAAGTATCAGCGTTATCGCCGCAAACGTAAACTGAAAATACACCAACGTCGCCATCGGGAAAAACGGCTCCGTGATGCTTTCCAACGTCCCGTTCCTAGAATACCTCGCACTTTCCGGGATCTGAAAAAAACAAAAGAGTCAAAAATGAGAGATTTTAATTTCAGTCAGGCATTTCATCGAACACTTTGTGTGCGTTATCGAAATTCGAGACCTTTGCTCTGCTCTTGAGGTATCCTTGGTCGAAAGCAGGACCACCTTTACCCCAAAAGGGCAAAAGCTCATCTCCGAATGCCATTTTGTAACAGAGGAGGACCCAACAGAGGAGAACGGCAGCGAAAGCGTAAAGAGCCATAAAAGCCGAATTCACTGCCCATTTCTTCTTGACGATTGAAGCGTAGAGTATGACAAGACCAGGCATGCTCTGTAAACCGACCAGAGTCGCCGCCGTGAGCTGCCACGCGTTGTCTCCTTTGTTGAGCCAATCAGGAACTCCCGGTAAGCTCGCATTGTAAGCTCCGGCCATAGCCATATCTCTCTCCCGGAGTTGTTGATCCCTGAATGACTTTTTGGGAGATTTGTAAATGTTTATAGTCAATGGTAATGAAAAATTTCGTAGGTGTGAAAGGCTTTAATTATAATAATGTATGTGTGTGTAAACTAGACAAGTCACAAGTGGGGTTTGGTGTTTTGTTTTGTACAGTTTTTGATGGAGAAAAGTCTTCGGAGGAGATGGATATGTTTCTCATTCTTTTCAATTTAGAATCTTTCTTATTTCAATGAAGCTTCTCTCTATTTTTTTGTCGGCTTTAGACAATTTTCCCGCGTTACATTCCAAATGTAAAATTGCTAGGGAAAATAAAATAGTCAACGAGATAATGGAAAATTTGCTACGAAAATTATAAAACAAGATAATGGATATTTTGACAAACAAACAAAATCGGATAGATGTAGACCTTGATATTTTATTTATCATAAGTCATAACCAGTTTCAGATTTTTAATATGAGTTCATAGAAAACATATACTTTAGGATATATTAATAGAATTTTATTCTTTTTCTCCTAGAACATATATATATATATATATATGAGAAAATTTTGAGAGACTTATTTTCTGAGTTAACTATTGAATCAATTTATTTTAAAAATAAATAAGTTTACGACGTCTAGAAACTGAGAATTTTTTTTCATTTAATGGTTGAAACAAATGAGACATAATTGTCGCAAAATATTTTAAAACGGAATTTGTGATTACTCTAGTTTCGTATTGGTTTTTGACACTTTTTAACAAAAAAAAATTTTGGTTTTTGACACTGTCATTGTGATTGCTATCACGGACCATGATCAAGGAATTTGATCCATGAGTAGTAGATACGAATTGTGCAACAAAATGAGCTATTTTTTTTAATTGAATGTTAAATTGTTATTCAAATCAAATAGTTTTTACAATAACTGCATCATGTTTTGAGTTTATAAAAAAAAAAACTAATTTGAAATAACATGAAACAAAGGATTTTGAAGCTTGTTTTATCGAATTTGGAGCCACATCTCCATCGCCTCATCAAAAACATGGTCTCATGCGCCACAGATTATATTAATTCGATTAATAACACTTTTGTCGATCACCTTGATTAAAGATGTTGAGGTTTGCACGTTTTTCGCAAAACGTCGTTTATTCCGCTTTCGCCATAAGTGGTATACCGTCGACTGGAATACCCATTGGATTAAAAACTTGGCATAAATCTGTCGTTTTGAGGTTAGTAGTGATACAATCTGATCTCAACCAATTGTAAATTCATAACCAAGAAACTTCAACATGGTTTCCTTCCAGACTTCCCCAAAGAAACTACAATCAAAGAATATGTGGTTTTGGGATTCCTTGACATTGATGCAAAGGCAATAAAGAAGAGCAACTTCAGTTACACACGATCTTGTAGTTGATTGTTGCCTTGTTGATGATATTTTACATTCGAGAAGCACCTAGTTATTTCCACCGTATCAAAATTAATGTAAAATACAGTATAAGATATAACAAATCTCATAGTAGGTTAGATTAATTAATACAATTCGTCAGAAAAATTTTAAGTTCGTTTTTATTTGTTTTGTATATCTACTAAAAAAAATGACATGGAGATACATAAGAATATAAATACTAAAGTTTTTTTTCTTGAAAATTATATATATTTTATGAAATTTTTTTGTTTTTTCAACTGATTAAAGAGATGGATAGACTGGTACCCCCTTTACATCAGACGAATTTTCAAAAATTAAGAAATTTATATAATTTCAGAAATTAATTTAGAAGTGGACTTATATACATACGATTCCAAAAATTTTGTACTTGCGTTCGTCAATTTTGATCGTGCGGCCATGTTTAATAATGAAGAAGTTGACCCAGTGACACAGCGAATGTTTAAGAAGCAAAGATTCATTTGTATGTTTGAAATATCAAAATTGATTCTGGGTCGAACGTTGTATTTGGCACGTCGAAGTTATATAGATTCATTTATACAACAGAATCAATTTATACTATTAACGACGCAAAATTTAAAGGGAAAATTGGAGAAAAAAAATACTTTTTGACTATATTTTTGTCAATCTACACATTTTCTAAACTAAATTGTTTTAGACTAAAATAACTCTCACAAAAAGATTTAAATATCCAAAAACACATTTTAAGAACAATCACAATAAAAAAAAAAAAAGTAAACACGATCATATTTTTTCTTGTGAGAAAGTTTTGACAAAGTAGAAAAAAAACTTTGTGTTCATACACGCTGTTCTTTTTTCGTTTTAAGGATATTTCTTGTGATTTTTGTCTTTTAATTTGTTTTAGGTTAAATTTTGTTTTGATGTTTTTCTTTTGATGTTGTTCATAGTTGATTTCAATTTGTATCTCTCTGTGTATTATTCTCTTCTACTTTGGTTTTGTTTTGATTTGTTTTCAGTTTCATACTTTATAATTTGCATCTACAAAGTTTAGAATATGTTTTCTGCTTTTTATACATGTTCTACGCGTTTCTTATGCATTCTACGAAGTTTAGAATATGTCTACTAATTTTCCTACAGATTCTACGAAATTTAGAATATATCTTCTGCGTTTTTTATTCATTCTATGAAGTTTAGAATATGGTTTTTAATTTTCTTACATGTTCTACAAAATTTAGAATACGTCTTCTGCGTTTTCTACATGTTCTACGAAATTTAGAAAATGCCTTCTTCTTTACTTTCTATGAAATTTACATGTTCTAGAAGGTGAACCTAAATCGATGCAATATTTATGTTCATGGTATATATACATGGGAAAATTAGAAAAAAAAAATATGTTTAGCATTTTTATTATGTATTAAAGATAGAATAGGATAAATATTAGTCAAAGGTTTAGTCTCTCAAACTTTTAGAATAAAGGTTTAGATTGACAAAAGTATGGTCAAAAAGTAATTTTTTTCCTAATTTTTCCAAATTAAAATGGATATAGAAGTCCTATCATATTAATATATATGGGAAATCTGCTAAATTAGGACAAATTGATACATACAATGTCTCAATACACTTTTATAGCCTTAAGTTTGTCCTATTAGGATTTAGTTTTAAAAAATTCTATTTTTAACTTTGATTAATATAAATAAAAACTTTTTTGTTGATTTAAAATATTTTAGAAAAAGTAATAATAAAATAGAAAATAAAAATTTAGAACAAAAATTAGAAGAAATAACTTATTTATGCTTTTATTTTTCCAGTTTCACTTTTAACCTTAACTAATATCACCAAAAGGTTTTTTGGTTGCTTTTTAAAAATTTTAAAAATAAAATCAAAATAACATTGGAAATAAAACGTTAAAACAAAAATTAAAAGAGGAAAACAATTATTTATCCATCTATTTTTATAGTTTCAAAAAATTAAATTTTGAACTTTGATTAATATTAAAAAAGGTTCTTAGTTGTTTTTTAAATATTTCAAAAACGAAACTAAAATAAAATAGAAAATGAAACATCAAAACGAAAATTAAATTATGTTGTAACTTATTTATGATTTTATTAATTAAAAGTGAAAAATATTTTTTAAAGTTTTGTTTTGGAAACTAGATATGCTAGAATATTCACTATCATAAATCCTAGATTTAGAGAATTTTCAAAATTAACTTCGCAGAAAACATATGCTACGTCTCGTAGAAGATAGCAAATATTTATATTCTGCCAGCGGTAGAAGGTAGGAAAAATTGTAGTATATGTATTCTATATTTGGTAGTTGTTAGAGCAAATCATAGATTGAGTATTCTGTCAATTAGTAGATTACAAATCATGTAATAGAACTCAAATTCTACATTTCGTAGAAATAAAACAAAATGCAGAATAAACATTCTTTGGACTCGTGGAAGCATCATAGAGTAGAACGTAAAATCTGCAAGACGTAGAACAAAGTTACAAATTCTTTTTTAACTTTGATTTTTCAAAATACGATATCCCAATATATTTACATGGAGTATTCTATCCGTTTTTATTATTTTCCAAATTTTAAAAAATTATAAAACTAATTATTTTTAATTATTTAAAATTAGTAAAGGGTATTATAGACAAAAAATGACAAAGATGTATTGGGACATTAGATGTGCCAATTTGTCATAATTTGACAAATTTCTCTTAATATATTATAGGTTAATAAGACGTCTATAATAATCTATTAGAGATACAATTGGAAATAAATACATTATTAATTTGTAAAAGAATTTGGATCTATACATATATATATATATAAAATAGCCATTATGGTAATTAATTTTAGTGATTAAATATATCTTTTTTGTAATAATATGCAATTATGTAATTTTTGCGTTGAATCGCGATTTTACAATTTTGGTGGTAAATCATGATTCCAGCTAAAAAACCATGATTCTAAGATTATGTAATTGTGGATCAAATAGCATTTTATCTTTTAAAAATTCGCTTATACTCTAATATCGCAATCTTTGTGTCAAAATTCCAATTCAATTCTTTTAGCATTCAATCATGATTGTGTAGTATGGGTCTAAATTTAACTCTTTCTTAATCTTGGTCTAGCAAAATTAACGTCAAATCAAAAACTTTGGGTAAAAAATGACATGTGAATTAATAAAGAATGTTTGTTGTTTTCATGAATTTAGATGAGACCACAACATTCAGACCCTTCACTATTTGCATATAAAAATCCAAATATTTTGAAGTGTAATTCAATTAGTGTCAAGATTCAGCATTTCAAATATGATGCTTATTTGACTAAGGGAACATGTGTGTACAGCTAAATTTTGCATCCATATGCACAAGCGAACATTAGTTCAGAAATCATTAAACTTTTGCTAATATTTGATTTTTGTCATCAAATCATTATGTGTTAATAATACAACATAAATCATCACCTACAGCTTTTGTCTTTAAGAGACTCAACAACATTGTACGAGAAGCAACATATTTATGATATATAATGAAAGATCGACTAAAAATTGTAGGATCTCTACCTACAGCTTTGAATAGTATCTTTTATCGCTATTGATTGCTTCTAATTGTATTGCTATTTGTAACATTAAAAAACAAAAAACAAAATTACAGCGTTTTGTGTTAGCAATCGGTGAATTGATTTATCAACAAAGGGTGTCAATTGTTTTTTATAGAAAGGTTTTTCTGTTGAAAAGACAAGAAAAAATAAACGTGTTATAAAGCCCAATGTTAGCCCATCAAACAGTATCATAATTTTGTTCCTCTCGCAGTCTCGCTGCATTGTACTTTGTAATCTACACTTGAATATGCTCTTTGGAAAATCCATTACAATGATCAAAGATAATAATCAGTGCCGTGCCTATGTGAGGAATTAAAGGCCTTAGTCTCCGGTCTTTTTTTCTTTTTGAAGAAAATTTAACCGACTTTTTTTCGAAAAAAATCAAGGTTTTCAATTTTTTTAAAATAAATTAACATTAGAGTAAGTCATGTTGTCATTCTAAAAGAAATTTGAAAACAAATTATTAATTAAAACTATAAACTAAAACAAAATATTACAGTAATTAACGAGTTTTAACCACCTTTATCTTTTTCTAACTTTGGCCACTTCTTCCGCATCAAACCATACAACTTTTTTGTTCATTGTTTAGAAGCAACCGTAACAATTCACAATAATTTTTTTTTTATATTATAGTTTTGTTATTATGAATTTTAAAAGTGTTTGATTTGGGATTTGGATTAGATTAGATAAAAATTGTAAAGTTTTTATGCATAATTGGGAGATTTTCCGATTGTATATTGTAATACCGTTATCAAAAAGGTTTTATGCATAATCTTTTATAAAATGATGTATAACATGATTATTTACGAAAGTTTTGTTTTAAATAAATCAAAGCTTTTTTTTTGTTTCGCCTCTAGTCTATGTAACCTTAGGAACGTCTGTGATAATAATATCATATAAACGCTAAAAGTAAAAGATATATCGAATGGAAAAACGTCATCGAAAAATTTCGTCGTATATTACATAAAACTTATAGTTTATCAGTTTATCTAAATGCATTTAAGGCCACTATTTTTTTTACAGATTTAAACATTACGATTGCATATTTGCATGTTTAAATATTTTTATTTATCTTTCGAAAAGTTGGTGATAAAATTATAGAACTGTTGCAAGTTTTATTTTTGAAATTTACTAAACAGCTAAAATCTGTGTACTCTTGCAAAACGTATTGTTATCCGTAACCTATAAAGCGGACTAAATCTAACTTTATATATAGATGTGCAAACACCCATTATTTGGTATAGACGTCTGCTTGAAACTACAAAATTAGATGAATGGGAGTTGCTTAAATAATCTTGTATTTTGAAAAAAGAAATTTTCGTAGTAAAATGAGCGCAGATGGATTTCGGAAAAGAAAAACAAATTTTCATCAACTATTGATTAAGTGTTATAGTTTAGCAAAAAAAAGAAAAAAAAAACTTTAAAGTGTTATATTTTGGAAAATTAAGAAACTGAAAGTTCTGTATGATTGAGGTAAAAATAGCATTTACAAATGAAGGAGGCATCAGCTTATATAAATTTAATCGATGTATATTTATCTTCTTCTTCTTCTTTTTAGCAAAACAAAAAAAATATAGCTTTTTTTGCTGTAAATTCATCGTGTTATATATATGTATATAGATTGCATGAGAAGAAGACGGACAAAATATCGAATCATTATGTAGCTAGTAACATTTGTTTATTATATGCCTTTCTCATAAACAAACGAAACTTTTGTTTTATATATGGGATGCTACAAATTGGCGGTATCAAACAAACTCAAAACGGTTATATATTCAGACCCCTTTTGTTTTCTCTCTAATAATAAAGAAAAATACGTAAATAATTAACAACAATTAAAGACACTGAATATTATCTGATAATTAAGTACCTCAAGATCTCACTTAGAATTTGTCTCATTCTTAGTATAATTCATAGAGTCAGATCCAGAGTACTTGCCTTTCCAATCTTAACCGTCCGATCCTCTTCGTCCTTCTTGATTACTCGGCTCTTTTTCCATGAACATAGCGACAAGGACAATGTTTGATCCGTTGTTGTTTCTGCTGTTTCTGTCTCGGGTCGTCTTAGCTTAAGAGAGAGATCAAGATCGATGCTTGTACTTGCGGTTCTTTTGCCTATTGTTTTATTACAATAAGCATGATTGGTGCTCTCTTGAACATCAATGAGCTTGTCAAATGTGCTTGAGTGTCCTCCTTGAGTGATGTTGAATGTGACTGAATTGGTCCGTTCTTGATGACTGTGTCTTAGTTTCGGTAAGTGATTAGAAACCGAAGAAGAGTAGATGTTTTGGAAGGACCTACTAATGTTATGACTAACTGATGAGCCGCGAATTAAACCTGGCCTAATTTGGTCTATCAAACTTCGGTTTGTTTCGTGAGAGCTAGAGTTCCACAATGAAGCATTTGAAATTCTACTTCCATATCTACAAAAAAAAATATTTTAAGATAATGGAAGACGATTAATTTAGTTTCAAAGTAAAGATAAAATGGAATATCGATCAAATGATGAAATCTATAAAATCTAAAATTTACAAAAATAAAATAAACCTGAATGGAGAATCATGGTTGTGATTATAGCCTCGGAACATTGGTAGCTGGCTTAGTTTATAAATATTTTGATCCGTAGAAGTCTCGAAGAGGTGTTTGTAATCAGCTATGGCTGCCAATAATTAAGGATCATAGTTGATTAGGGTATGAACTAACAAATCAAACCATATACTATATATATATATATATATATATTATATAAACTTGATAAATAATTACCACAAATAGGAATCAATACCTTGACCTTGATCATCAATCTTCTTGCTTCTGTACATCTAAAATTCCCCAATACATAATTCAAATAAGATACTTTTGTCGAATTTGGCATATTATTTTTTGAAAAAAAATAATCCAAAATATACAACATAGATCAAGTACCTGTAGATGACTCTTGACATGAGCAATACTAAGCCCTTTGATGTTCATCATCTGACGTACCAACTTCGGAGTTGCTCCTATACATAGCCAAACACAAGATTATCATCAAGAAAACAAAACTTTACACGAATAATTTTGACAAAAATTTTAAACTAAGAATAGTCAAGCTATTGCTAATTATGCTTTATGTATGAAAGAGGTGATGAACATAGTTGCTAAGGGCATACTTTCTTGACCTCCAAGCCTCTCGACTGCGCGGACAAACCGAAGATGAAGATCAGGAGTCCACCGAAGTCGAGGGACTTTAGATCTCACATAAGGCCTCACCTTTGTCTTCTTATCTCTCTCTTCCACTGTACTATTGCTCGAAACTTTGCTCTCTTCACCTTCTTCTTCTTCTTCTTCTTCTTCTTCTTCTTCCTCTTCCTCTTCTCTGTCAGTCTTCCCACTTTCCTCTAAACTTGGTATCATTTTACTTCTTATTTGTATGATTTCACAAGAAAAATAGAAAAGAAATGATAAGGGGAGAAAAGAAGCTGTAGGCTTAGATAAAGGTTTTGGAAGAAGAAGATAGATCAATCCTTTAGTTTGACGTGAAAGGAATAAAAGATATATAAGATGAATTCTGCTTAGTTCAAAGCAAATGAGATTTGGTCTGTCTCGATGAGAAACCCTAGATCAAGATATACTTCAGATTCTCTTTCTTTCTCTCTCTTCCCGGGGCATGTAGAGAAACCCTCACCTAAATCATGTTGCAAATGTTAAAAAGTTTTTCTTTTCTGTTCCAGCTAATTGATTTTGGCTTTTTTCTTCTATAGACAGCTCTACATATATACATATATATATATATATATATTGTTTTTTAAAGTGTTATATGTAGGCATTATTAGTATTAACTATTAAGCATGTAGTGAGAAAACTATTACTATTAACAAGAGATAAATTGATTTATTTGCCTATAACATACCAAGAAATTACTAAGACTTATTTTATATACTTTTTTTTTTTTTGCTAATATTTGAATTTCATATAAAATGAGATGGTTTGCAAGTATTTTACAAAAGTTTAGAACGATTAGGAAAAACCGTGGCAAAAAAGAAATAAAAAACAAGGTTAATCCTAGAAAGCATTACGAGTTGGATTGGGTTCGGTTTTACTCGTGGGTGAGCCAAACTTGCATTAGGTCACCAACGTGTGTCTTTGATCTTTTGGCGAGAATTGTGTCTCGGATTTGGCGGTCAATGATTTTGAAGACAGTCTGGGAACTGGCGGAGCAATTGTTGTGAAGTCGGTTGTTCCTTTCTGACCATATGCCGTAGATCGTTGCTTGGGCAACAAGGCGTCGTAGAGTCCTGGAAACGGTGGTGTCCCGTTTTCGAAGCCAACCAGAAAAATCATTCCAGGTACCTATGTTAAAGTTCCCGTATCCCAACCGCTTGTTAACCATATTCCAGATATCCCTACTAACCTCGCAATGGAGGAAGAGGTGATCGCGAGTTTCTTCGAAAGCATTACAAAGGCAGCAATCAGTTCCTATTTGCATGCCCCAATGCGCCAGTCTTGCTCTTGTTGGTAACCTGTCTTGGTGAGCTACCCAAAGAGTGAAAGCATGTCTTGGTGTTGCTCCCTTGAACCACACATTTGAGGTCCATATCTGTTGTTCGGCTCTTGGTCGTAGGGTTTCCCATGTTCGCCTAGTTGAGAAAGAAAGCAGTTGTAAATCATTCACCAGCCAAACGTATGTCATCAAGGTTACCAAAAAAAAAAAAGATTAGTTAGGTAGTAATTAAGATCTATATTATACTAGCCTTTCGATTACAAAGATAGATATAAATAAAATTCATGTATTACCAATACTCTATGAATGACATTAGTATATAATTAAGATGTTATTTGCGTATAATACAAACAAAACAGCAAGGATTAAAAATTTGTGATACTGTGATGCAGTTTCCAAAAAATTATAATTTAATACTAAATGGAATTCACAAAATTATAATATACCTCAGAGTAGTTTTGTCGGAATTAGGATTTGAACTTTCAAGAACTTTCAAAGAACTTAATTAAACGAAGATTTTTTTCAATTAATGTGCAAGCTCATTGATACCTTCAATATAATGGGTTTATATTTTGTTGATTTTCAGTAATATATGGGTTAATAGGTAGTTAAAATTTTCACGCAAAGGGGTTAAGAGATTATGAGACCTAGGGTTTTGCATGGAATTTAATGCTAAAGGCAACAAAACTTGAAAAGGGAGAGTGGTAGATAGACGAATAAATTACGATTACAAGTCGTGTGACTGCTCAGCTGTCTCTGATGTAGACCCCATGATCTCACTAACATTTTTTTTTCTATAACGGGAATCACGGGGCATTGCTCCTCTCTTACACAATTATTTTATCTCTTATTTTTATTTTGTAGATTCGTATCGGAGGATTAATTTATGATTAAACCAAGAAACTAGTTTAGTGGTCCTTGCTTGGTTTGCGATACATATCCGACCCCGTGAAGCGATGAATAGCGTTGTTAGTTGAGCCGTTTTTTTACATCATTCTTCTAAAAATAAGTTAGCAAAGTTTGAACAGCATACTCCAATTTCCATGCATGGTTTGGTTCTATTTGCAAAATGAAATCAAATAGTTTTTATTTTTTACCAATTCAAGATTGTCGAGTGATTGAAAAAATTCATCCAATTTATTTTACAAAATATATATTTCAATCTTAACGTATGCTAAATAATATCTTAGTTTTCCAACTGATCAATATCTACTATAGATTTAGGTTAAGGTCAAACTTCGATAAAATTTCATTGCAAAATTTAGTTGGCACTCATAAATTCCCGAGATTATCTAAGCTTTATTCCATTTCTTCCGATTAATAAAAAATTTCCGAACAATAACTTATTGTTTGTAAGTTAAGATCATATGAATTAGTTTAGCAAATAAAAAAGAAAGTTAAGATATGAATTCTGCGATAAAAAATTGTATGCGCATCTAAAAACCTGTTATATATATACATATAAGCATGTATATGTATGTGATTTTTGCAAACCAAATAAATAAATAAAAAGTTGACGAGATGAAATTGTAAGCTTTGATGAAGTTGAAAAAGGAAGAACTTTGTCATTCCCCCCACGTGTAAAGAGGCCTCTCATCGATCCTTCACAAGCTTCTCGTCGTCCTCCTTCTTCTCTACATTTAATTTCACACTTCTCCATCTTCCCTCTGCTTCTACACGTCTACATACATGTGTAGATATCCATATATGTCATTTTAAGGCACATCAAGATTATGTATGCTTGTCCGTGGGTAAAATGCTGATTTCATTTATAAGGAAATCTAGAGTTACAATGCATTGGCGTCAAATCCTTTTGCAATTGCAATGTTGGAAATAGAGGTGGACATTTCGGTGTTCAGCTATCTATATATATATATAGAGTAGATTGATGTATATGTGTGTTTGATTCGATGTTTTGTTTGAGTTTGATTTTGAATCAAATTTGTGGTAGGATTGGTTTATATAAACTCAAAAATTTCAATACAACTATCAATTCTTCACAAACTTAAAAACGTAACCTAAACAAAACTGGTTGCTGCCCGTTTAATGTTGTTTCTTGAACTTGTAAATCCACTTGAAAATGTAATGTATATATCCTATCTATTATTTTAGAAATTAGAGAAAGAAAATTAAGAAATTTCATGAACAAACAAAAGAATCTGGCTCATGTATCAAAGATCCAGTAAGCTTGTGAAAGTGGATAATTTGTGAGATATGACAGTAAATTAGACTTTGGGAAAAAAAAAAAAGAGAGAGAGAGAGAGAGAAGATCAAAAGAGTTAGGTGTGTCCTGTCAAGATTCTTATACATCCGACCTGTGAACTGTGAAGTCAACCTCTAACAGTTATTTTTAATTCCTACAAATACGGATCCAACATATTATTCTCAATAATTAGAAGTATCTCTGTCCCTTTGCAGATTTTCAAATCCATAATTAAACAAAATTACTTTAAAAAAAATATTTGAAAAAAAAAAAATCATATTAGACTCGCATCTCAGTATATCTCAAATCTCACTTGCAGATTCTCTGTCATACATTTGTGTATTATAATATTACAAGATGTTTTTGGAAAATTTTATCTAAAACATGTGAATGTGCGGAATCGAAATGTATATACTTAAATAATACATCATGTTTGTATATAGTTATAAAAATTTAACGATTTACATTTCAAGGGATTGGGTGCATGCATTTTTTTTAGGATACTCTCAAAATGCCACGTTTTTTTAATATAAAAGTACCACTAAAAATTTTAAGAAAGTTTTAAGTACATCATGTACCTCCGATTTTAATTACGGAACCTTTTAACTAACTGATTAAAAGTTGTTGACAAAAAAAAGTTTATGAAACACTTTAAAATTTACGCTAAAATATACAAACGCCTTTCTTACGAAGCTCTTAAAAAAAGTTTCCTAACTTATGAAAGGTTCTGTAAGTTTCTTAAGCGTGACTGCGTGAGTATAATATGATTTTACTTTTCGATGAAGTAAGCTCATGACTTTACGTTAATTTATCATTTGAATAAGATTATATGATGATATTTATCAGTTGGACGCGATTATAAAAATACAGGTAGACACCAAAAAAGCCTGAAGATGGCCTTTCAATTTTTAAAAGTTAGTCAAAATGTATCGAATGTTAAATCTAGAAAAGAATGTAACTATTGGGTAGCTGAAAAATTATTCCGATCGTTGTCCCAGTCCTTATCAACCCGAAATCCGATTTAGAAAAAATAAATGTTTATCTGATGGATTTGATGAAATTTTCAATTCAATATTCTCTTCTGAGTATGAACTTTTATTGTTCTTCTCACATACGTACGTTCATGATTTTTGCATTTCACCGGTCTTATTCCGTCTACTTATTGTTTTATTCTTGATTATAATCCTTCCTCTTGTTTATGCGAAAAAGTAAACAATATATTACCAAATAATTGTGAGCTAAGTTTCTTATTACTGTTTCTTGTTTGATATTTTTTTAATCTTTGGTTCTTTTTTGTGATCTAGAAAGTTTTGTGGTAGAAGAAACTGTACAAGCCAAAGGAGTTGCAACTTAGGATGTAAATATACTTTAAACCTTGGGGCTTTTGTGATTATTTCTGGTTTGATAACTGGATAAAATGGTAAAATATATAAGTAGTGCAAAGTGTTTTCTTGACTAAAACAACACGAACAAAATTACCTCTGGTGAAACTGGACTTCTTGTTCTGTCTTGTTTTTTGGACGTTTCACTTTGTATTGCTTCTTTCTTTTCTTTCCTTGATTTATTTAATGTGTAATTGTATATGTCCTTAATTTTTATCATGTTTGTTGTATTGATTCTCAGTTACCTAGACATTTGTTTCCCCTTTCAAAATAGGAAACAGTTAAGTTACAAATTATCTTTTGGTCTCGACAAAAAAATAAAAAATTATCTTCTGGTCAATAAAAATTATGATGGATCGGACCATTAATGAAACAAAACATATAACTAATCTTATATAATATTTTAAAGTTTTCCAAAACCAAAACTATGAGATACTGCCATGTGGCAACTACTCTTTTGACATGTGTCCAATTTTTCAAAAATCAAAATGAATTTAAATCTTATATAATATTTTAAAGTTTTCCAAAACCAAAGCTATGAGATACTGCCATGTGGCAACTACTCTTTTGACATGTGTCCAATTTTTCAAAAATCAAAATGAATTTAAATTTGTATATTTTAATAGTATAGTAATTAAATGTTTAATGACCACATATATCTTATATAATGAATTTAAGAGATTGTCATATGTCATATAATATTTTGACATTTTTCTTTTTAGTTTATTTATTGAAAGTAAAAAAAAAAGTATTTTTTAATAAGTTTAGCAATTAATTCTAACAATTTAATAACTAATTTTTATGTAAATTAATGATAACAAGTTACAATTAAGTTTTTTTGTGTTTATTAGTGTAAATTTTATGTAAATTTAGTATAGAATGTAAATTTAGTATAGAATATGTATATATATATATATGTATATATATATTTTTTATTTATTAAATCCAACAATATCCTATAAAAAATATTTAATTTTTTTTTACTTTTAGGTAACTGTGATTTTAAAATTTAAAAAAAAATCACAAAAAAACATAACATGAACAAAAGAAACAATTCTTGGTTTGAGAAATTTAGAATTTAAACTTTTTTTCTAAATGCTTTAATAGCTTTTAAAGTCAATTTACCAGTTTACTAATAACCTTATAATGTAATTAAAATCATTTGGGTTGGACAAAGTAACGTTCGTAACCAAGACTTTTCTTGATGTGAATCCAGAAAAACACCTTTGTTGGGATAATGAAGATGTCTCGGTAGAAGCAAAACATACTAAAAATTGTATGATCAATAGATTTTTACAGACGAATTTAGTGCAAAATAAACGACCAATCACGTTTTTAGGAAACCGTAGTGAATATTGATTTAGATATAACTTTTTATATGTCGAACAATTTGCTACAAATGCTTAGTCTTCTAAGTTAAATAATTATTTACTATAAAACCAAATTTATATAATATTAAATACTCAAATAATCAATAATTAAAAATTATTAACTTTAATTTTAAACATGTTAATTTTAAACTCCACGCAACGCGTGGACAATCTCTAGTATATATATATGCGAAATATCATTAGATAATTTGTTGAAGACCTTCAATATTTTTTCATTCACGATATAAAACACTTCATTCTTAAATTTTATTTTCTTTGGAAATTATGATATCGTTTTGGTCGGTACATATATAAAATCTACCAATCATCACATACCACATTTTCCACCTGGTCCTCCGTAAGAGAAAGCTATCCCATTCCCGTTGTTGTAACCCCAATACTTAAGTATATAACACTTAGAATCAACATAACTTCTTATTCTCTTATTCAGGTAAAAATTCTCTATCGATTAAGTGTTTTTTTCTTTCTTAATGCATGAATATAAATTTTAGGTTTTCTTTAATGGGTGTATAAAATATTAAAAAAATATTTACCTGAATAACCTCCGGTGTGAAATATAGTGTTTTTTCACCACCATAGTTAGAGGATTCAAACATGGCTCCAATTGAAGGATTTTGTGTTATAATAACAAAGCCTGGACATACTGTATTGTAGCATCCGGTTCTTTTATAGTTATCTGCCTGATAAATTTTTTAATAACAAATATCATGTAAAGAGACAGAATAAAAACAAAACGATGATTTGATTTTGTATTTATGATCGCGAACAAACTTGGAAAAATAATTCAGGAAATTATTAATTTTCTTACGGTCCAATATATAGTAAATCGTGTTGAACGGTCTCCATATAAATTTGGATTCACCTACATAAAAAATTAAAATATATGATGAGATATGCGTAGATGTTAAATGTAAGTATTAATATACTTATTGAATCTATGATACATTTATGTTTGAATGAATTTTTCATTGAATTCATATGGGTAAATAACTAGATATAATAAGGTTATATAACAACTTACCGACCAACCAAATTGTATGCTATTAACTTGATCAAGAGGTCCATTCTCTACCCAAATTTGACTTTTAGTGTACTGGTTATTTCGTACATCTACACTATGAATACTTATAGCAGCTTGTGCTCCTCGATAGATGCTCCCATCCGAAATAGTTTGCATTACTGCAAACTGTACATATCACATGTAAATATAAAAGTCAATTATTTATAACATATTTTGCATCTTTTATAACATTTTAAAAAAAGAAGAAAATTTACATGTTGGCAAGGATGTCGAACTGTGTTAGGATGAACACTCTCAGTTACATTTCTTTGTTTTAAAATTGCCACGGTTCCTTCTGGACAACTCTGATCATTTGTTTTATATTTTTTGTTTTTATTAAGATTTTCATTGCCTAAACTGAATTGTTCCTGTAACGTAACAAGAAAATAAAAAGTTTAAGAAAAGAAAAGAAAACTACAAGATTAGATATGTTCTTCTTACGTACATCAAATTATGATCACTTTTTTAAGAAATTTGGTTTCCACATTTGTTTCATATTTGATTGAATAAATGCATACCTGAATCTTGTGGTTTTTCAACAGTGGATGTTGGAAAGCCGGTTGTTTGTATATATCAACACAATCGAAATCATGTAAACTCGGCTACAAACAAAAATAAACCAAAAACTTGTTTTTAAAACTGAAAATAACAAATTTTAAAGAATGAAAAAACAAAGTAGAAGTTATAGAATTTCACATCAAAATTTCCTTCGGCCACTTGCTTTAAAAACATATAAGAAGAAAGAACGAGCACTAGAGCTAGATGAATACCCATTGTTAAATTTTAGGTACATTTCTCTAATGATATCTATCATTATATATAAATCAATTCGAGTCAACGACTAATCAAATTAATGCTAGTCAACAGTCATATTTCTTCACCTTCAACAAACTTACCAAAAATATCAAATACAAAATATTATTATTAAATTAAATTATGAAAGTTTGATATTCTTTCTATATAAAGTGAAATAAATTTGACTCTCATGTATTAATAATTATAGGGACAATTGCAAAAATACCACTTTTGGTCTATCAATTTGCAAAAATACCACATTAGATTGTTTATTTGCAAAAATACCACAAATAGATTTTTAAAACCTAAATCTTAAAATTTTAAAGCCTAAAAAATATTTCGACCCCTAATAAACCATAAACCCTCAAAACTATAACCTAATATAACATAGTTAACCCAAACATAAATAATATAATGAATAAATAATTTTAAAAAAGTGACATTTTTGCAAAGATTTTGAAAATGTGGTATTTTTGAAAAATACACTTCAAAAGTGGCATTTTTTATAAAAATTCATAATTATACTCATAACTCTTTACACACATGATATATAAATTAATGATTGAAGAAATATGTAAAGTGGTTGTCTTTATTTTTCTTGAACTTACTTTCTGATTTAAACTTTCTTAGGTGGTTTCTTGAAACCTTCTCACTTACAAGATGAAAACATTTTAGTAAACTTTTATTTCGTTTGTAAATTTGGTACAGTTTTGATCGGTAAATATATAAATTTATCAATAATCAAATACCACATTTTCCATTGGTCCTCCAAAGGAAAAGAATACTACTATCTTCGGTATTAATTAACTGATAGTTTAGATTCTTAACTTTGACATGCAAATAATGGGTGTAAATAGTACGAGAGGAATTTTGTGGAACTTCATAATTTTTGATGATTTTTTACGGAATCTATCGGAATAACTTCGAATTTAAATGGTAAATGTGGAATCTTGCAGAATCTGGCGGAATTTTTGAAAATAAATTGGTTAATTAAATTTATGAAAGTATTAATATAAATTGTGTTTGAGGAAATTATATATTTATGAAATTATATATTTATGTTTACAAATGTATTAAAGTTTACAAAATAATAAATTTTATTAAATTAGTTTCTAAACATTTAAACCTAAAACATTTTAACTCAAAAACATTACAAATTAAAAATACATTAATTATAAAATACTATAATGTAGAATCAATTATAAAAATAATATAATGTGTATTTTATATAATAACTTTATCATATTAAATAAAGAAAATATGTATAAAAAGTAAAAGAAAATGGTCAAAAAGAACAGTATTCCTTTACATTCCACTAAATCAACTGGTGTTTGTTGTATTTTTTCTTTCACTTATTCCACACAATAACTCAAATGTTGTGTTACCATTTAGGGCTAATGTGAACTTTTAATTTTATGAAAGTAAATAATATTAAAAAGTCCATTTCTCATTGGAGAATTAATTCCATCCAGATTTGTAAATATATGTCCTCCAAAACGTACCAAACAATCTTATTTGCTTAATTATGTAAATAACTTTTTCGGGCCATCCTCAATTATTTCTATCATATATTTTTAATGGTTACTAGGTGATTCTCGTGCGTACACGCAGATAAATTATTTATGTAGTTTTGTTTTTAATTTTAATATTTAAAAATGTGAATTATGTAGTTTTTATTTTATTTTATTATAGATATTGTTGTTGATTTTTTTTTGTTAATTGTTTTGGTCAATAGTATCGTTTTTATTAATAACATGAATTTCAAAATTTAGTTTTACCATTTAATTATTTTATATATGTAAATGTGTCAAATCAAAATGTAATACATTAGAGTTTAAAAAAAATTATGTTAAATTTGGCTTGTCCGAATATCTTAAGTAGTATTTAGAATAAAAATAAATTATTTAATATTTTAAAATATTAAAATATATAATCATCAATTTTATAAATAAAATGCAGATAAAAATTTTTGCTTTTAAATAAAAAAATATTTTTATTACTTTCAAATTGTCTTGCGTAGAAAAAATTTCAAAAAAATGACTACATTTTTTTATAAAATTGGAAAGTTTTTTCACAAACATATCAAAATCTCTTTTAAAAAATTTGGTAAGTCTTTGTTATTATTTTCAAAATAATATATATTCTATAAAAATGTTTTCTAATTTTATTTTTACAACAATCAATTTCTAAACTATTTTTAAATAAGAAATCAAATTTGTATATAACTTTAGAATAAAAACAAAAATATGATAATATATTGATTAAAAACTCTTTTGATTTATTTATGGTAACAAATATAAATTTAGTTGTACAAGATTTTGTTATTAATTCAAAATTATCATGTCACAATTTTGTTAGCCATGTCACAATTGTTTTGGTGAGAGTGATTGTAAAGATGACACATAAGCATCTTCTCATAAATCACGTCTGTGGGGATAAATAATTGAAATTGTTAAGATTATCTCCACAAAATAAATGATGTATTTTAATACATTTTCATAGAAATATTTTCATAGAAATATTTTCGAGATTTTACTATTTTAACGATTTTGTGGAGATACTCTGAATGATTTTCCTAGTTTTTTAATTATAAATAGTGGTACTAAAATTTCGGATGTTGTTAAAGTCAATCAATTAATCAGAATATGGTAATTTTTATTTAATTAGAATATTTCCACAAGATTATTCTTGTGTAGATTTTACTAAATACTTTCATATTTTTAAATTTGAAGGTGATGATACATAAATTCTGGACCATAATAAGTCTATTATTAATTAAATATCAAAAAATGTTAATTTTTTTATTGAAAACTTTCAATATTTCCAATTATGAAAGACTTTCATATTTGAAAATTAGAATTGATGATACATAAATTTCAGATCAGCCAAATTCTACATTTTAAATTTCTAGTTGCTCATACATTTTATTTTGAGATATTCTTAAATTTCGGATAGACAAATTTTTGGAGATAACGATTTCCATAATCTTGTAAACGTCAGATTAATCTTGTGTAGATTTTACTAAAGATTATCATACTTTTAACTTTGGAGTTGATAATGATACATAAATTTACATTTGTACTGAAATGAAATGTAATCGATTTATTTAATTGATCTTTTTGGTTGAACAGACTTTTTTGGAAATAAAGTAAGATCCATTACAATCCAAAAAGAAATTATTTTTAAAAGTAACAATAACTAAAATCTCTAATCAAATAATCAAAAGAAAACATTTAAAAATAATCTTCTATTCTGTGAGATTATTTTTGGATAATCACTTCTTAACTTCATCAATGGAGTCATCATTCTCATTTTCCTTTTGAAATTGGGCTAATTTTAATTGTTGAAGTTGTGTTTTTTTTTTTTGGTCACGAATTTTGGCTAATTTTAATTAGGGATTAATGGGCTAAATTAGAGAGAATGTCATGTCATATTTTAAGAGATGTCATGTCACATTAAAATTGAAAGAGTGATTTTGGTGAATACACCTAAGCAAATCACTCTCCAATTAATATATAAGGGATTTTATGTTGATGCTAGTTAATAAATATTGAAAATTAAAAAATTGTAAAATAAATATGTAAAACTTATAATCATTTATTTGATTTTAATTTTAAAATAAATTGAAAAAATTGACACATGAAATTTATAAGCATTTATGTGATTTTAATTAATAAAATTAAAATAAAGATAAAACATAAAAAATCATAAATCTACCATTAAAAGTATAAAACCATACTTAAAAAGAAAAACTATTAAAAACACTTAATATAAAATAGATGAAGTATTTATGTTTTTGTATTTATTCTAAAGTTTTGAATGAATTATATCCAACATTATTGAAAGAGATGTTAAAGAATATATAAACGATATGGGTCAATCTACTCATAATCTAACATATAAACAAAACATCCAAAAAATGTTTCTCTCGAATGCTGATCATAAAATCGTCATATTCCGCTCGTTTATCCCTTATTTCCAACGACACATATGGCTTTTTCCGGTATGATTGTCGAGCATTAAGTCACAATTGGCTTCCATCTTGGATATATATGTCATTCTTAAGTATATATGATTTCCCTGTTTGATTTTGAAGCTCAGAATAACATTCATCCATGTCAAATAAGACCTAACTATTAATGCATTATGTGCTTCATACTGTAGATGAAAAATATTGAATGTGAACATTATGTTTCCCGACATTGTTTTGAAGACCATATTCAAAAACGTTTTAGAAATGGAATACGAAGGGAGATAAAAATCTAAGGCTCGGAATACAGGGTGCTAAGCAAAAGGATGTGATGAAGCTTTTGAGAACTGGTAGAGGACCTATGAAGTTCTTGGGGACTGCAGCAACCAGATATCCATTTTTGCTAGAATCAAAGAAGTAACCAAAGATGTTAAGAGGCAGAACATACACATTTACAATGATAAGTTAAATAGTACGATATGAAATGAATTGGATCTCGATATGTGGTAGCAAAACATAGGAAACAATAATCAATTAATTCAATCCTAATTTTTTAGATTGTTTCTGGTTAGGATGATACCTCTGATCTCAATGATTGTTTCGCTCGATCATATTGACTCTAAAGTGAACACGCAAGCGATGTGGCTTAAAGAAGTATATAGATCGCATTTTCTCGAGCTAGCTAAGATCATATCAGACAAGATTATGAACACCATTGCTCCGAATCTGCACTACTTGGGGAACGATTTGGTGCTCGCCTTATCACTCACGTGGGAGGTTTGTCTAAGCTAACCATGCTTCCCGGAAGCATGGTACAATATCTCGGTAAACGCAAGCATTCCAAGAGGTAGAGTTTGATTTTCCAATCTGATTTTGTCGGTCGGGCATTTACAAGAAAGAAGCCAAAGATGGCTCGATCCCTTGCCGCCAAAATTTTTCTTGTGGCAAAGTGTGATCTTTTCGGTTGCTGAGGCCAAGAAAACCATATGGGCACTAGGAGTCGTCAGAAGATTACCGATAGGATAATAGATCTTCAAGGGTAACATGTCTTCAAGGGTAAAGAATAACAAAGAGGAAGAGAAGAAATTTAACAACTACTAGTAAGTAATCAACTTTAACCAATATTCAGTTGAATATTCTCAGAGTAGTAGGCTGAAGAGTATACTAACTTTATTTGAGCCTTTCGAAATGTGATTCTGGTACTTATGTATAATAATTTTGTATTTCTGATTTAAAACTAATAAAATACGATTGACGGGGAAAACAAAAGATCGCAATTTACCGTTTTGACTGTGTTTATTTAGCTGGGCCCGGTAGTTTTCCACAATTTAACTAATTCATGGCCCAATTATGTTTTGGACATTTAAAATACTTTTGGTCTTAAAAATTAGGGCTTACTTTGTCGCTCATCATTCTCGTAGATAAGAAGGCGAGTGCCGAGAGAAGGGCTGCTTTAGCCGTCGGAGGAATCAGAACGTATTCGGCGATTCATCTGCAAGCATGGTTCGTCTTCTTCTTCTCTCTTAGTCTCTGCTGGTTTGCCATTTGTTCTTTGATTTGGTTAAGTTTTGTCTCAATCTATGATTTTTGCTTGAACATAAATAAGCCAATGTAAGGCATCAATTCAAACAATCGTAGCTCCTACAAAACTTCCTGGTCTGAATCTTATCTGTAAGATGTTCTGTCTTCTTTGTTCTGATTTGGTTCTGGGTTCTTGTTAGTGTCTCTAAGTTGAAATTGCTCTGTTACATTCGGAACATTTGACATTTGGTGTACCTTGCAGTCTGTATTATGGGTTATGGATCGATGTTCTTCTCTGTTCTATGAGTTGGGCATCTTGAATGATGTATGTGTTATTCAAAGAATGTTACTTTAATGGTGAAGATTTTGTATTTCCTCTGCAGGCAAGGGGATTGAAGAAGCATTTGAAGAGGCTTAATGCCCCTAAGCATTGGATGCTTGACAAACTTGGTGGTGCTTTTGTAAGTCACTTGTTTGAATCTTACTTTCGCTTGATATGTTGTGGTTTGTTTCTATACCTAAAAATAGTCTCTTTTTCCCTTTGCTCAAGGCCCCCAAGCCATCTTCTGGACCACACAAGTCAAGGGAGTGCCTTCCCCTTGTTCTTATCATCCGTAATCGATTGAAGTATGCTCTGACCTACGGTGAGGTGATTTCGATCTTGATGCAAAGGCATATTCAAGTTGATGGGAAGGTCAGAACTGACAAGACTTACCCTGCTGGTTTCATGGGTTAGTCAGGCTTATCTCTTAATATTTGATCGTCATGCCCTTTTCTTGTGTGATTCTCTGACTTAAGAGGCGTTCTTGTGCCTTATTATTCTTTACAGATGTTGTGTCTATCCCAAAAACAAATGAAAACTTCCGTCTTCTGTATGACACCAAGGGACGTTTCCGTCTCCACTCTATCAGAGATGAGGAAGCAAAGGTTTGAATTCTCCTGAATCCCTTGTAGTGTCATTTACTTGATTACAGTTATGTGTTGAAATTTTGTGTTCCAACAAGTTTCATTGTTTGCTATGTTGTGCAGTTCAAGCTGTGCAAAGTGAGATCGATCCAGTTTGGTCAGAAGGGTATTCCTTACCTGAACACCTATGATGGTCGCACCATCCGTTACCCCGACCCGCTTATCAAGCCTAACGACACCATCAAGCTCGACCTGGAGGCGAACAAGATTGTGGAGTTTATCAAGTTTGATGTGGGAAATGTTGTGATGGTGACTGGAGGAAGAAACAGAGGGCGTGTTGGTGTGATCAAGAACCGTGAGAAACATAAGGGAAGCTTTGAGACCATTCACATTCAAGACTCGACAGGCCATGAATTTGCAACAAGGCTAGGGAATGTATTTACGATTGGGAAAGGAACAAAGCCATGGGTTTCTCTTCCAAAGGGAAAAGGTATTAAGCTTACCATCATTGAGGAAGCAAGGAAGAGGCTTGCTGCTCAACAAGCAGCTTAAAACTGTGTTCTCTCAGTTACAGAAAAACTATGTTCTGAGTTTTTCATCCTTTTGTTTTCAAGACTTTACTTCCTTTAGAGTTCCTTCTGTTTTCAGACTTTTAATCTCCTTGGTATCATTACGAGCTCTGTTTTTCATGGACTTATTTAGGAGTTTAACTTCTACTTTTGTGCTATTGCTTTACGTTTCAATTTGGATTCTTCCAAAAGGTATGAAGCATTTCCATACAAGAAAGATAAATAATAATCATCTCAAATCAAAACTGAAAAGCAGGTCATAGTTTTGCCTTCTTTTATACTCATGGTTTAAAACAAAATTTTCTTAACATTTGAACAATGTAGATAGATTATATCATAAAGTTAAAAGTGGCCTCAAACAAGAACCACTTGTGAGAAGATCTTCAGGATAAGTAGAAGAATGTCACGTAACATATGTTTTCTATATGCTTGAAAATTACAATCTTCTCTATGTTTTTATATTCACTGAATCACTCATTCTTGAGTATCATGTCTTCAAAAAAGAAATAAATTCTCATCAAATATAATTATTTGGATATATACACAACCCCAAAACTTTCTACACTAAAGCTTCACAGCTTCCATGGGCACCAATGATGGGTCAGATCCCCAATCCGAGATCTGCACCGTGTCATCTCACGAGGGACTCGCTTTTTGGCAGTTCCTTGATCGCCGGTTCCATTGCAGTCTACGTCGAGCACATGGTCATGTTCCCCGTGGACACTCTCAAGACCCGCATGTAAGCCCATAAGTAATGGGTCAAGTCCTCTCAAGACCTGACCCATTTGAATAAGAGAAGTCTTTGTAAAGATTATGCCGAGTGAAGGCCCCGCAGGACTTTATGCTGGTCTAACCGCCATGGGCCTTGGTGCTGGCTCAGCACACGCCGTGTACTTCTCTGTTTACCAACTCTGCAAACGTGCCATAACTTCGAAAGGGTACGACCCAACCAACAACCATGCAGCTCACGCGGTGTCGGGGACTGTAGCGACCGTGCGAGCGACGCAGTGATAAACCCGATGGACATGGTGAAAGAGAGACTTCAACTCAAAGGAAGTCCTTATAAAAGGCATTCAGACTGCGTGAGGAGAGGGCTGGGCAAATTATCCGTTAAATTCGATCTGATTCGGTATTCGTTTCAATCCGATCCAAAAAATTCGGATATCCGTTTTGAATCAAAGCGAAGCAAATAGTAAAATTTAGTATTCGTCTAAGCCGAAGCAAATCACAAATACTAATTTTAAAAATCCGAATATCCGATCTGATCCGTATATTACTGATATATACATATAATATGATAGATTTATAACGTATATTTATATTTTTTTACTTTTACATATATTTGGCGAATATATTTATAGTAAAAATAGATGAATACTAATTTTATTTGAAATATATTTCTTAAATAAAAAATATATATATCATTTTTCACCGTTTTAATCTTTTACTTTTCATTTTCTAAACAATTTATCGAATTAAATTAGACCCATTGCATATATTTATTGATTAATTAGTTTAATATATTAAAAAAAAAATTTGAAAAAAATATTATAGTGTTTTAAATTTTTTTTGTTTAAAACAGATATCCGCGAAGATCCGGATACCCGCAAATATCCAGAAAAAATCAAGATATCCGTCATTCCGGATATCCGAAATTTTCAAGCAAAGCAAATCAGAAAATTAGTCAAAAACAAATCGAATCACAACTGCATTTTTTTCCGGATATCCGTTCCGCGCCCAGGGCCTATGAGGAGTGTCCGCACTAGAGGAAGGGGACATGGGCGTTTTACTCTTCCTATAGAACCATAGTCATCATGAACGCTCCTTTCACTGCTGTCCACTTCACGACCTATGAGACAGCTAAGAGTGCTCTCTTTGAGATATCACCTGAGAAGGTTGTGGTTCACGCGATTGTTGGTGCTGCCGCAGGGGCCTTAGCCGCGGTCTCCACTAGAAGTTGTCAAGACAAGACTTCAGTGTCAAGTAAGTAGTTTCCAATACTTACTTGGTTTGGTTAAAGTGAAAAGTGAGTGGTTTTGGTTGGTTTCGGCAGGGAGTTTGCGGTTGGGACAGATATGCGACGAGTTTGATAGGGAAAGTGATAGAGAGTGTGGTGAAGAGAGATGGTTAATGAGTGGATGGGTTCCAAGAATGTTGTATTATGCTCCTGCTGCTGCTATTTGCTGGTCCATTTATGTAGCTTCCAAGTCCTTCCAAACTACTCCATGACCAACACCAACTCTTAACGCTACCTATTTACTTCTCTACTTGTTGTATTTATTGTAAAAGAGTACCAATCGCCCTAAAGTTTTATTATACCTGTGTTGATCACCCTGCTACTGCAGCTCTCCCAGACTCTTACTACTTCAGAGTAGATTTACATTGACCAATTTTTTTACCGAATAGGTGAAAATCAGAGTCTGGATCGGTTTGGTCGCCTAAGCAATCGATCCGATCCAAAACTGGACTGAAATAACTGACCTCAAAAAGAGATATCCAAATCCAACAAAAGAATGAAAACCGAAACGAAACAAAAATCGATACCATCCAAATCCAACAAAAAAATGAAACCGAAGCGAAACAAAAATCGATACAAATATTATACAAACTAATCGAGGAACCAAAACCGTAACCGAGATTGAACACACCTACCTACGAAACATTCAAGTACCAACATTCTTATACATTAAGAAGTAAATTGTTTGCTTCATCAGATTTAATTTACCACAAGGACTAAAGCATACACACAAAAACTTACTTGGACAGTTTAAATTTTTATTGCACCATAATTGATTCATAAGTTAGAATTTATCAACACCAACACCAGGACGTAATACTTCATAAGCAACTCTGCTCCTGCTTTTCTTCATCCCGGCAGTGAAATAGACCTTTGATGCGTCTGCTGAGATACAAGTAACTTTCACCCAAATCATCACCTTTGTTTTCAAGCCTTCCACTTCCGCTAGCTTCCCTTTCTCCAGGTAACCCGTTACCGTAGTTGAAAACCGCACAACGGATGAATCCTTGTACCCAACCTCGCAGGTCTCAGGGATGAAGACAGTCAATTTACCCGTTTCTTCGTTGAACTCGTAGTTTGTGGAATCCAGTGGAAAGATCCCAACAGGTAAATCAAATTCCTTCAGCAACTCAGGCAATGGCTTCTGCATTTTTCCTATTCAGAACAAGAATAACGCCACATTCAATTGTCGATATCCCCATTTAATGACCAACAGAAAACGAAAAAACATGACTAACTGGTTTTCGTGGCTTGACACAACAGATACTACAAAAAAAAAACTGAAGGAGATTTCATGTTCACCATGTCTATCAAGATGATGTCTGAAACAACTATTGAAGAAACACCTAATCTACATGGTTCATCAGTGGAATCTTTACATTGAATATCTTCTAGAAACCAATATACCACATGGAACAGTTGAGAACCGCGGCGAGGAAAGTCAAGTGATCAAAGCAAAGATTATTAGCCAAATAAGAACTCTCGATACAGATCATTTACCGCTATAGGCGAGAGCATACTCAGGCATTTTGGAGTGAAGTAACAAAAGCTAAGAAAATGATAAAACGAGAAGCGAAAGAAGTATAAAAAACCTTTGATTTTGTTGACCAACCACTTGGTACCTCCTTCAATACTGCTAGATAATGACTACAAAGAAAGAATCAAAATATCTCTTAGGAGTACGGGAGCAGTAATCTTTTTCATGATTACCAAATTGTATCATTAAGAATCATAACCAATAGTAACTCTATATCCAATCTTTCTTTCTATAGCAACTCAAGAATCTTCCACTAAAGAGCAATGTTCCCCAAATTTAATGAAAGGATTCAATTTAAAGCTACAAAGTTATGAAAATTCCATTAAAAACCAAACTGAATGAAATCAAGAACTATATCACTCCAAAAAAAACAACAACACAAACTTGTTACAATAAAACCCATGTCCCTAAGCCTAGTTCTTGACCAAAACAAGAAAAATCGAACAGTTTTTAACCATTAAACCTGCAAAGAACTAAAGAACCCTAAAATTACAAACCCTAAATCAACATGGATCAAACAGGAAACTAAAACTCTGAAAGAAAATTCATGAAGTTAAATAAAGAAAGGAAATTAGAAAAATTACATTGAAATCGTCACCGACAGAGTTAAACTCTTTGTTTGCCTTTTGTCCTAACCAATAAGATCCGACCTTGTTCATTATCTGATCCATCTCTATCCTTTTCCTGCGTAAGAAGACGATGGCTCTCTTTGAGGTTTCTACTTCGCTGCGTATGAACTATGAAGAAAGAGTCTACCTACTGTTTTTGTTTTCTCACTGAGCAATTAAAAAACAAAACAGCGCGGCGTTTATCGTTCATTACTCGAAACGACACGCAGTGTTTCACCATACCTTGCCGTGTTCTTTGAAATGTCTGTTAATAAAGAAATAGTCAAGAACCTCTAGTCAACTTGACAACTCCTGCACAACAACCCAAAAAAAAAACTTTTAGTAAGACTATGAATTAAATTATGATAACTATTACACAGACGATTATACAACAGATAATTTTAGATTTGATATGCGGGAAACAACTCTCTTTGCACCATGTTGAAAATTTCCTATAAATTTTGCCTCTATTAATTAGTTTTTTCTGAGACTCAAATTTCATATATGTAGGTGTAGAAGCATTAATGAATTTTTTAGTCAAAACCACTAGACTAAGGGGCTTCCACAAAAAAAAAAGGTTTAAAACACATATTTTTCGTTTCAAAAAGTCCAATGTTCTTATTCTACAAGTTGGCGGATTTATTTCAGCAAGTTATCATATCAAGTTATTTTTGGTAAATGAATATCGTCTTGTCAAATTCAATTTGTTGTGTGGTTTTAGTATTGGTTAATCTATTAGGATTTACAATATTGGATATTTCGTTTCATATCGTTAGCTCAGAAGAACTTCATGTTCGTTTTGTCGTTGGCTCAACATTTTTAAGGACAACATCTTGTTTTGGAGACGAGATCGTGTTCATTTTATGTTTATTGTCTAGGCAACACAATTTTGGATGATGTATTAAAATGTTTCAATTTCGTCTATAATTCTTAGTAAAAAGACTCGTAAAATATGTCGTAGTCTCATAACCTATTTAACAACAATAAACATACTTTTTGATTTCCAAAACAAAAATATATATATGGTCAGCATCCTCTAAATCGTAAGATTTCTCCGAAGTGATCTTTTAGACCATTGTATGGTTTTTGATTTCCAATTTTTCATATTGTTTCCTTACAATCGGGTTTATATTTTCACCATTATCTTTCTTTTTCTTCTGTAATTTCCAACCCAATCATCTATAATATCTCATTAAAAAAAAAAAAAAAATCTATTGAAGAATAATATCCAACATCAGAAGTTAAAAAATATCTTAAATAATATATAAAAGATATAGACCAATCTATTCATTGTCAATTGCTTTTGAATTGGAAACTTTTTTTCTTTGGCAAAAAATGGGACTTCATACTATAGATGAAAAATCCTTGAATGTGAACATTATGTTTCCAGATATTGTTTTGAATGCCATATTCAAGATTTTTTTAGAAACAGAATACCTAGTTGTGGTGAAAAATGCAAGGCTAGGAAGGGAGATCAATTTGAGGTTGAAAATCTAGTGTGCTAAGCAAAAGGATGTGAGGTTGGGAATCCAATGTGCTAAGCAAAAGGATGTGATGAAGCTTGTGAGAACCGGTATTACTCACTTTAACCAACTCAGGGTTTTGGGTGAAGGTGAACGAAAATTAAATTTTAGTTTGGTTCAGAGACTCGGTGCACAACATACAATATTTGTTAATTCAGTTCTAACAAGTTCTTTATATGTCTTGCTTCTCTTGCATATAATCCTAATCTTTTAGATTGTTTATGATTAGGATGATATGCATTTATTCCCAGTGATTGTTGCGCTTAATGATCTTGACCCAAAACTGAACACGCAAGCGATGTGGCTTAAAGAAGTTTATAGATCTTCTTTTCTCGAGCTGGCTAAGAATGTATCGGACAGTATATTGTATGCAAAATATGTTCAATTGATGGGAAACAAGCAGAATGCTGACATCGAAACTTTGATGTAGGTAGCTTTCATTTTTGGAACTATATATATAGAGACAAGATTAATGTCAAGTGTTTAAATGTAGTTTCTACATGACGAAGTTGAAGATGATTTGAAGGAATCAACTACTAGATCTTTTGGCGTAGATTTCACTCCACTCGACACGACACTAGCTACAAATTTCCTCTAATATTCAATGATACTATCTCCATGAATTTGAGGTTCATAGAATTTCCATAAACATAATTTCTTGACTTATGTTATCTTTATCTTCGTTTTTTATTATCTAATTTATCTTGCTATTACGCTCGACCAAACATCGAATGGGTTGAGGCCACCATCGTTATCTTAGCATGCTAGCCAAATTTTTCACTCATAAATCAACAAAAATCAGACAAATTGCTACACAATAAGAAAATAATACAATCGGGTTATAAAATTTTTAAAATAATAATATATATCATTTCCTAGTAGTCTCTATGCCTAATATTGAAATTAAAGGGTGTTACTAGTGAGATAAAAGAGAAAAGAAAAAACTATCAACCCATTTGAAAAGAAAAGAGTATTTTTTTCTTCTTCCATTTAGTAGAATGAAAATTTCTTATGAACAAAAAAAAATAAAATTTATTCATTAAAATAGAAAACTAAAAAAGAAGAGAGAGAAATAGAGAATTTTTCTCTATCTTCTCTCTAACCCTTAGCCGTTCGCATAGCCGCACCAAAAAGTAGATCTCGATTTGCTCCTCCGGTGGTTGGCTTCTCCGACGTTGGGAAGAGCTTCGCCTCCGCAACTTTTGAGGGCCTACGGTTCTTCATCTTGGTGAAAGCACCCCTATCCAAAGACTTATGCGACCCTAAAGTCTCTCGTCGGTGGTGATGGTTCTTGGCCACTGGATGTGCTCCGGTAGCGATTCAAAGGTGGTTCTTGAGGAGGATCCGGCTAGGTTTTTTGACGAGATTCAAATCTGCTCCTTCTCTCCAAGCGCTGTCTCGGTGGTCTCTTCGGTTGTTTCTTGCGGTGACTCAACCTTGTTCTTGTTGGCGTGGTGGCTTCGATTCGCCTACTTGCTTCGCCGGTAAGTGGCCACAAGATCACAAATCTGATGGATGTCTATCTCGTTTTTTTATCTACTAGGGGTAAGAGATCTAGAGACCGATCCGGTGAGGTTTGCTCTTTGTGGTCTTTTCCCTTCTTTCCAACGGTCTTGTTTGGGTGATGTTATGTTGTCTTTGCTTCGACGGATCTGAGGTTGTGGCCAGCCTTGGTTCTCTCCCCGGCTTGGATGTGAAGGTCAAAGCCAATCCGCCTCCCCTTCCTTCCCCCATGTTCACTGTAGAACTGCGTTCAAGACTTGATTCATGGACTATGATTAATGGTCTGGATGTGAGCTTCGGTGTCGGTCGTCCTCCATGCTTAGCTCCCTCTTTCGGCATGAGAGGTGCTAGGTTTGTTGGAGATTACTCCAAAGAATTGTTTATGCCTATGCTGTTATCGAAGTCTCTGAATCCCGTCTTCTCGCTGCTCCCGGAGTCTCCTCCTCCTTCCGGCGATGGTCCTGTGTCTCCGGCTTTGTATCAGCGTCTTGGTCCCTTCGACGGCGCTGGGTCGTTTTAGGGTTTCTCAAACTTTGTGTTTTGAGTCTTGAACTTGGATTGTGTAGTGGGCTTGGCCCATTAAGTTTAGAAAAGTGGATGTCTAACCAAACTCAGTATTGGCTTGTTGGTTAGGCTCATTCATCTTTTTTATTTTTTTTAGAAAACTAAAAAAATCAAAAATATTTACTTTAATGAAAAGTTTCAAAAAACAAAAAACAAAGAAAAAAATACTTGAACAAATAAAAAATTGATAATCTTTTTATGGCGGATCTAGAAAGAAACTAACATAATGTTTTTCTTTTTTACAGCTAAGTATTGTGGACGGCTTTAATTTCAGGTAAAATGATTTGGACTGCGGACGTTGTATTGTAAGTGAGTTGAAGTTTCTTATTTGGAACCTCTGGTACTTCATTGCATCAATTCTTCGGCTGTGCACAAAGCAAAAAAAATTCATTGTGGTCACACATGAACCATATGAAACATGACTAGTAATTAGAAAGTTGATCTTGCCACATCTCAATCATCTTCAATTAGCAATCACTTTGCTAACTCCCTCCATATTTTGTGCAACACATGATGTAAAATGGATCTGAAATATGAAGGTGCATTTCCTTCTCGTGATGTAAAATGGAAGAGACTTTTGCTTTGTACATTGAAGATTAATAGATCATATTAAAGCGATACGAGAATCTTCTTTGAAAAACTTGTTTCATCTACTTGTTCATGAAGTGGTTATGTATATATTTGAAGTTTAGGACATTTCAAATCTAATATATAATTATCTTAATCCGGAGTAATAAATTATGAATTTTCACTTCGTACTAGTATATCTCATAATTGAAAATAATATTATAAATATTAAAAATAAAATTTTCATACGGTTTACTTAGAAGATTTTGTAATCCTTTGACTTAGACTTTGAAGATTTCGTCTCGAGGATCACATCCTACGTAGCAGCTGGAGGTGATATGGTAATATAGAGATAGGTGAACAAAGGTAAGATGAGACCTTTGCAAGTGGAGAGCTTATAGCAAGGTTAGGTTTGCGAGAGGGATTATTTAGGTGACTAGAATTGGTGAAGGGGTTAAAAAGGTTTAGATCTAGTAAAACTATTACTTAAATAAAGTTGAATTCAAATCTATATGTCCGTAAGAGAAGTAAATCCAAAACATCTAGTTTTCGACGGATTTGTTACATTCATGGTACATCACACTTATCTAAATCCAACAGCTCTCAATTTTTATAACAAACTGGATCAAAATTCAAAACAATTTTGTTAAATTTTTTTGTCATCCGTAACTTAGAAATAAGAGCAATTTAGTTATAAAATGATTTTTTTTTTTTTGTGTTTAAGTCAACCGTGATAGCCACTACTGTAATGAAATTTGAAAATAACTAATAACTAAAGTAATCAAATTTTAAAATCTTCTGTAACAATAATACGAGATTTAAGGTCACTTGCCAATATATATATCGTACTAGAAAAAAAACAGTCAAGTCAAATAAGGGCATATGCGTAATTTACCAAAGAGCAACTTGCTGGTTTTTTCGTTATCACCACTCACATGAACTCTGCATTAAAAACTCTCTCTCTCTCAAATCGAAAGGCACAGCCCCAACTTTTCGTAAGTCGCTGTAAAGTTGATTTGCTCCTTTTTTTATATACACACATCTCTTCTCCTCCTCCTAACCTTTAAACACCTTCCTCTTCTTCTTCTTCTTCTTCTTCTTCTTCAATCTCCATCTTTTTTCCAAACCCTGAAGAGATCAAAGAAAGATTCAAGATTTGTAAAACAAGAACTCAGATCAACATGTTAGCCGTTCACCGTCCTTCTTCCGCCGTATCCGACGGTGACTCCGTTCAGATTCCGATGATGATCGCTTCTTTTCAGAAACGTTTTCCTTCTCTCTCACGTGACTCAACCGCCGCACGTTTCCACACACACGAGGTTGGTCCTAACCAGTGTTGCTCCGCCGTTATCCAAGAGATCTCCGCTCCTATCTCCACCGTATGGTCCGTCGTACGACGCTTTGATAACCCTCAAGCTTACAAACATTTCCTCAAAAGCTGTAGCGTCATCGGCGGAGACGGTGGTAACGTAGGTAGTCTCCGTCAAGTCCATGTCGTCTCCGGTCTACCCGCGGGTAGCTCCACCGAGCGACTTGACATCCTCGACGACGAGAGACACGTCATAAGTTTTAGCGTCGTAGGTGGAGACCACCGGCTTTCTAACTACCGATCAGTCACGACGCTTCATACTTCTCCGATCTCAGGGACCGTCGTGGTGGAGTCTTACGTCGTTGATGTACCTCCAGGGAACACAAAGGAAGAGACTTGTGATTTTGTTGACGTTATCGTAAGATGCAATCTACAATCTCTTGCTAAAATAGCTGAGAATTCTGTGGCGGAGAGCAAGAAGAAGAAGACTTCCCTGTGAAATGAAATGAGTGTTTGTTTCGATCGTCGACTTTGAGTAGTTTTCGTTAGATCCGACGTCGTTTTTTCTAGGTTTTTTAGCCGTCGTTGTGTGATCTCTGTGTTTTTTTTCCCCGGCGTGTGTGAAGAAAAATACATTAGTGAATTGAAATCTCTCATGCATTATAATCTTATATTATGCATTATCATTTACTTCTTCTTTTTCTGTATTTTATGTCCATAAAGAACCGATTCTGGATAGCCCTATTCCGGCTTTCACCACCCAAAGATAATAAAAAATAATGATGATGTTCAATTAGGAGAAATTTGTTGTGACGTCCTTTAAATATATAGTGAGATTTGCAAGTTAGCATATTGTTTTGTTTATAGTTTTAATCATAAAATGCGTAAATATAGAATTCAGTATGTACATCTACTGAGATTACGTAATGCGTGACTTAGAATTAACTCGTAAATGAAAAATTTAGTATGTAACATTGAGTCGTTGGCCATCTTCTCATTTCGACACTAAAACATACGTGTAAACAGCTTTTGAGAATTCGGCGATTGTTTTTAAAGAGAACTTTAAACTTTGCATAATATTATAATGTCTTCCTTTCCTTGAAATTGTCCCTCCAACGGTTAACTTTCTTATGATTATTTCTATAGCGCATTGAGTTTCTAAAAACAGACCATTGTAATAAACAAAATCAACATATATGAATTTTGATAGGAAAGAAATATAAAAAGTGAGAATAGTCGAAATTTCTAGGCGTAATTAAAGGTCATAAAATAATGAACATGTTGATGATATTAAAGAAATAAAAATTTGCAAGTGGACAATGCTTTGAATGATAACCCAACAAGCCAAGCTGTTCTTTTCTGCTTAATAAAAAAGGAAATGCAAGTTGCAACTTGTTTATTTCCACCTCCTTTCTTTATGCTTCTTCCCAATCCAAAGTATATAATATTATACTTTTAGTAGCGTATAAAAACAATATAGAATTAGAGAGAAGCGCAAGTTGCATGTCCTTTTACATCACGAGAGTCGCGATATATTTCGTTTCCAAGCGAGCTTCTTCTCTTTTTAGAATATATATATAAATGTAATTTCATTTGTTTTTCAATCTTTAAATCATACATTTCTATCCACACAAACAAACAAAATCCGTGATTGATCGACACAACATAAATCGTATAAAATGATTTCTTAAATCCAATTTTTCAGTTTGTTGTATTTCTATAACCGAAGTTCGTTACATGTACAATTGTGTAACCATTATAAAGTATAAAAGTTTATTGTAAATAACATAAACAAACATCGTCATACTTTATAGCATATATAATTTCATACTTTCCTTTACTATTTTTTGTGGTCGTCAAATATAGACAAATATAACATAGCTTTACTAATCATAAGATAAATTACTTAATGTAGCCACGAATGGAGTAAAAATAAAATGATGGGAAAAAGAGTTGGCGGTGCAAGTGGGAGTGGGGTAGCTGCAATGTTTTGCAAGTTGGGCTGAACATATTAATTGTGATTTTGCAAATTGAGTTTCATTTTTTCTTTTAACAAAATAAAATGAATAAATAATTCTTGCTTTTGAGATCCTTCACGGCACCGTTTCCCCTAATTTGATTGGACCTCTACCCAAATTTCCGCTCGTTCGAGAGGAAGCAAAATAACAAAAAAAAGAAGGAAAAAAATTAAGGGAATATAAGAATACAAGAATATATGAATATAATTCACAACTTGTTAAAGATTAGTACTTTATAGCTTCTTGTTATATGAAGAAGGGGATAAACTGATGCTTCTTAAGGGAACCATCTATATCGGCGTACGGCTTTAACACTATTTTTGGGTCGGGTTAAGGTGGTTTATCATTTGTCCTAAATAACTCATTTTATTTATTTTTTGCTGTCAACATTTTTGTAGGAGGTCCAAAGGGAATGTAAAATAATTTTTTTCCATAATCAATATGTGATTCAAGTTTTTATCATCTGATTAATTTTTTAGATTGAATAGTCCATTCATCTAATTTTTTAATGAATGTAAAATATGATACAATTCAACTACCTAAACATTAGTGGTTATATAATTCTACGTTTGTAGAAAATTGATTCATGACCTATAAATTCTAGCCAAATTTAAAAAACTTTACGATATTATCAAGATGTTTTAAAAAAAAATGCAAAAATAACTATTGTAATGATATGATGATAAGATCATATAGATTGAAAGAGTTTTTTTAGATAAAACATAAAGATTACAACAAAGTAAACTCTTAAAAGAGTCAAAGGAACTCTTAAAAAGATTGTTCGTGGTCGCTTCGGCCACGTCTTTTTTTACCTCGTCCTCTTACTATGGTCTATTGCATTTGATCAATCTTCCGCCTCTAGTCTTTTGAGAAGCAACACCCATCTCATAATTTGAACAATCTCCCGAATCTAAAGCAGCCAAAATATTGCTACCATAGACATTACTTTGCACAACTTCATTAGCCAATGAACCTATTAGAAGAGGTTAAAAGCGTTACCAATTTAGGAGGAATACCAATTGTTGATGTAGTGACTATGGCAATGGGAAAATATTTTCAAAATTATTCTTCAAAGTTCTTGGAAAATTTGTTTGAATCTTTTATATTAACATATGTTAAAATATCTCACTTTCGTGATAAAAAAAAAAAAATATCTCACTTTTGAAATGATTAAGAAATTTTTTTAAGTGATAACTAAAAGGAAAAGAGATAATTTGCTTTGTTAATTAATTTTACTTCAAATACCTTCGTGACGCATTTGAGGCATACTTTGAATCCGTTGTCTATTTTTCAAAATTATTTATCTGCATTATATTTTATTGTGTTTCAATTATGTGGTAGTAAAATTAGAGGATGTTTAATTCTTTCTAATTTTACTGATAAAGTTTTTATGGGAGGTAATGAAGTAAGGTTGTACACAAAAACTTATACTGAGGTGTGAAAATTCACAATCCACACAAAATGTACTCGATGGTTATAAATTTATTACAACAACACATCATCTTTATACAATCATACAAAATCTAACAAAAGTTTGAAATCCGTTTTGTAATTTGAAGTTAAGGGATTGATTGGTTCTCCCACTAGCATCCGCAAATGCTGCGTTTGCGGGTTGTAGCGGTTGTTGGCGTTTAACAACAATTATCAGAAACGCTTTATACCGTTCCGTATCGCTCCAAACCTCTAAAAATCAAAAGCTGTTTCCCTCGATCATTTGCGTACGTTTTCGGTTGGATAATTAAAAAAATTAATTTTTTTTATAAAAAAGAAAATTTATTTAAAAATCAAATAAATATAATAAATTAAAAATTAATGTTTGGATACTATAATTACAAAATATATCAACAATTTGAAGTTTTCTAATTAATATTCAATAACTTGTCATAATTTTATATTAATAAAATCTTCAAACCATAATTTTTTCAATTGTTTTTTTCTTTATTACTGACTAATAAATCTAACAAATTAAAATGTAACATTAACCTCTTCAAAATAAAAAAAAATCTCCATTAAAATCATAACTTTCATCTAAACTAAAAATTTAAATAATAAACATAAAAATATACTCATGCTATTTCTATTACTAGTTATATTGAATTAATGATTTTCTATTTTATTGTAATACTATGGTTTTTTACGTGTTTTTATAACTATATAATATGTTTATATTGTTAATTGAATGTTTAACCGCTACCGCATCCGTTAGTCAACCAGTCATAAATATCCCGCAAACATACAAATTTTTAACCGCTGCGCCAATCATTTAAATTGTTTAATAATGCTTAAAACTGCAACTGTCCGCTTCCGCAAACTCCTGCATCCGCAACCACTACGGTTACAGTAGTCAGACTTTAAATCTTAACAAATGCATTAGAAAACATAATTGAATGAGCTAGAATGGGCCGAGAGCATTAGCCTCTATACCTGATATATCATAGTTTTTACCCATTTTTTACCATGATATGAGTCCTTTTCCTAGAGTCTTTTTGATATTTTTCGAGTCTTTTTGAGTCTTTATAGGTTGACGAACGATTGGAGCTTAATGGGAGCTTTTGGAGCATTTTGGAGCATCGAGGAAAGAAGAGCCGAAGTGATCAAGTCGGAGTCGAGTTTTCAAGGCTGTGTCGATCGACATGAGCATGTCCGACGTGAAGATTGAAGAATTTCCTCCCCGGCCCACGAAGCCCATAAGTTTACAGAATATCACACTCCGAATTTTAGACCTTATATATAGTTTTTTCTTAGGCTTTTAGGTTAATTATCTAATTTTTAATTAAGACTTGAGAGAAAAGAGATTTGCAGAGCTTTTAGGAGATTTCAGACTTCCGGATTTCATCGTTTTCGAATCTCTGTATCACTTACTCTATTTCTTTTATGCAATTTATTTCATTCATAATGTTTACTGCATCTATGTTTGAGTAGTTTGCTTGTTAGGTTTAGGGTAATTCTATGGTTTGATGAGAAATCGTTAGGATTGAAACCCTGTTAGGATTTATCTTTATGTTTTCATCTAGATTGAGTTAACTCTGATTTTAGGGCTGATCAATTGAAATTGGATATCCTAGGTTGCTTTAATAGATGCGAAAGTATTATTAACAACCGGACATAATCTTAGATGAGCAAAATTATCTATTCGCAAAGAAATTTGGCTTAGTAATTTTGTGAACATTTGAACCTGAATTTAATGATTGTCTTTATTCACTGAATTTGCAAACAAATTTGGAATTTAGGGATTTAGTCATAGATAATCTCTGCAACGAAAGTTGATTGGTTTTATATTCGTGTTTGAGTTCTAGAACTGTGATTAAAAAATCCTAACCATTTTCTATCCTCGTGTCGATCGACACGAACCTCTGTGTCGATCGACACAGCCGTATTTCGATTCTTTCCTGCGAATTACCCATAGCCTAACTCTTTTGTCTAATTGATTACAAGAACCCATATCATCATTCACTGTTTATTTTGCTATTTTTTATTACATTCATACATTCTTACTTAGCATAATTTGAACTCTTTAATCGATTGTGTGTTTAGATTCCCTGTGGATTCGATCCCTAAGTACTACTACGATCTCTTAATTTGAGAGAGTAGCTCAGGGCAAATTTGAGCATATCAAATTTTGGCGTCGTTTTCAGGGAATCAAAATCACCATTCAATTTTTGATTTTAGAGTTCTGTCTAAGTTTTAATTTTCTGTTTATTTACTTCCGTTTTCTTTTGTTTTTGTGTATTTCAGGTGCATGCCTAATCGTAAGACCAGAAGCAACCAGAATCAAGAGTTAGTGGATTTTGTTTCTGAGTTAGGAGTTCTAGAAAGAGCCAACAGAAAAGCTACACGAGAAGCAACAATGGAGCGTCTTCCGTTACTACTGTTTTAAGATGCAACTGGATTGCTGGTTGATGGTGAAGGGAACAGACGCAATGCTCAGGGTCAGAGGCTAGATGAGAATGGAGTTGTAATTGTGGAGGAGCCTGAGCGAAACGTTATGCAGCGCCAAGAGCCAGCTGGGCGTGGGCGTACTCTGGGAGACTACAACAGGCCAGATGAGTTCTACGCTAATAGGGCTGCAATTCGCCCTCCTGCGTTCTAGAGGAGCGATTTCGAGCTTAAGCCTGCTTTCTTTTCACTCGTGGCTCAGCATCCATTCCATGGTCTTCCCTCTGAGCACCCGATGGATCATATAGAGAGATTTGAGGATTTGGCATCTAGCATCAAGGCTAATGGGGTGTCAAGTGATTATCTGTTTTGCAAGCTTTTCCCCTACTCTCTTAGTGGAGAAGCTGCTTACTGGCTGAAGCAGTTGGAGTCGGGATCGCTTACTACCTGGCAGGATACGAAGAACACATTCCTCAATAATTTCTATGATGAGGCACGTTCAGAGGATTTGAGAGCGAAGATTTCCACATTCAGGCAGGGACTGACTGAGGCGTTCAAGGCTTCTTGGGTGCGATTCAAGGCTTATCAGAGAGATTGTCCTCATCACGGGTTGAGTGATGTTCAGTTGTTGGGTATATTCTTCATAGGGATTGATTGGAGGTACCAGATGGCTCTAGATGCTGCGAACAACGGGAACTTCAACACTAGATATCCCAAGGATGCACTTGTGCTTATCGAGAATTTGGCTGCTAGTAACAGTACCAAGAATGCAGACTTTGAGAGGAAGAGACTTGGTGAGAACATGGATGGAAGTCAAATTGCTGAGGTGAAAGCCAAGATAGATTATGTGCATAGCCTTCTAGTGGGGAAGAAGTCTGTTCAGTTTGCTGCAGAAGTGGAGACTTTCGAGCCTGAAGAAAAAGATGTTAATTACATCAATGGAGCTGGTTATCAGGGTCAGAGGTTTAGTAATCAGCAAGGGTATGAGAAGAATGACTTTCAGAAGCTATTTCAGAGCAACAACTACCAAAAGAACTATGGTTCTTCTTCTTATCAGAGACGCCTCCTGCTCAATCTTCAGATAGTGAGATGAAGTCTATGCTAGAGCAGATTCTAGAGGGTCAACAGAAGATGACAGTAAGCTTCAATGGGAAGATAGATGCCATGTACTCTAATCTGAATGGTCAAATCAAGGCCCTAAATCTCCATCTGAAGAAGCTGGACACCCAAGTTGCTCAAACCGCTGAGAATGTTAGAAGGCAAGAAGGTTTTCTCCCAGCAAAGACGGAAACAAATCCGAGACTACACGTCAATGCCATCACTTTGGGGAGTGAAGAGGAGGTTGAAGGAGATGGGATTTGCGTTCCAGACCCCGTATCGATCGACACGGAAGGCTTGTGTCGATCGACACAGGTCAAAAATCGTAAAACTAGAGTTTACGTAATCGGTGATTCTTCTCCCAGGGTCGACACAGAAATCTCATGTCGATCGACACAGCCCATGTGTGTCGATCGACACGGGTCCCAGACGAGTCCAACCACTTCGAAACCTTCAGCCATAGCAGAGGAAAGAGTCTACAAGCCCAAGATTCCATACCCACGTGCTATTAGTGTCAAAACATCAGAGGAAAAAGGGGGACATACTCAACCATCGTTGAGGAAGTTGCAACAGATACCAAATCCAGGGATGTTCATTGTTTCTTGCTCAATCAAAGGTATGGATTTTAAGAATTCTCTTTGTGACATTGGAGCTAATGTGAATGTCATGTCTCAGTCTGTTGCAAGGAAGCTAGGGATTAAGGATCTGCAACCTTCAAAGATGTCTCTCGAGCTTGCTGACTCTTCTTCAACATTTTCGAAAGGTTTCATTCCTGACTTGATGCTTCAAGTAGGAGATTGTTGTAGGGGTCAGATTTCACCCACGCGAGATCGATATAGCAACGAGATCAACTCCGCAATGTCCTGACGAAATCACAACAAGCCTACAAAGGCTCAGCCTGAATCTAGGCCCAAAATGACATTAAGCCCATAAGCAAAATGGGCTTAATAGAATAATGGGCTAAATTAGATTTATTGTTTAATGGGCCATGTCCATTTTATTAGCTGGCCCATTCTAGATATTTCACTATATATAGCTCTTCATTATCACCCAGAAAGGGGATCGAGAATTCATTAGCAAAAACTCTTGTAACAGCTTTCTTCACAGCTTAATAAAACCTCTCTTGAGATCTTTGCGTTTGGTTTCTTTACGTAGAACTTTACAAACCCTGAAGAATTACTTAGATCGTGATTGTGAGATTCTACCGCCACAATTTGGAGCCATCTAAGGGGACGTAAAGTTTCTTACTCAAAAAGCACCACCGCGCCCAAGAGAAGAAATGACTCTCGAAGGAGACAACAGCGACAACAGTCAGCAACAGATCGCAACAGATGGATCCGCGGCTAAGGATCTAGAGATAAACGCGAACAAGCCCAAGGACGTCACCAATCCTCAGACCAAAGAGAGCGCGCCCGACGGACACAACACTGCAGGGGACAAGACTGTAGCAAATCCGTCGCAGCTCGCGGCGGAGATCACGCAGATAAAGGGAATGTTTGAAGAAATCCTGAGGAAAACAAGGGAGCAGGACAACTTCAACAATACAATGAGGAACCGGATGGATTCTTTAACCGCGGCAAGCCACATTAAAACGACAAGGTTTACACCCCACGCCGTGGACCGTGTCGCCCCAATAGCGCTCAACTTCTCCACACCTTCGGAGGCCCAGCGGCTTCGTCGACGTCGTCCGATTGACCTCAACACCGAGCCGACTCCCGGAAGTGGTGGACGAGACATCAACAAGGGTAAAGCCATAGCTGGCGACTCTGCATCGGCAGGAAACCCCACACAGCCTGGCAGTTTAGCATCGGCCGGGAAAACAGCAACACGTGGCGGTTCGGCATCAGCTAGCAAGCCTGCGCCAGAGGTTGATCTCGAGGATGAGGTCGAAAAGGATGACTCCGACGATCCCAATGAACCAGGACAAAAGTCTGCAAGACAAACCTATCATCCTGAAGATGAGCAATACGCCTTCGAGCTTGCTGAAGAGGAAGAACGCCTCCGCTGGGAGAGACAACAGATTGCCGAAGAGGAAGAACGTCTCCAACGGGGAATGCAGCGCGCCGCTGAAATCCGAAGAGGCGCACCACGGGTGCGGCAAGACGAACTGGAAGAGTTGCGCACCTCTATGCGCCGAACCGACATGGACCTAAAGGCGATGCGCTCACAGATGCATCGAGCGATCAGCGCGGCGCCAGAAATTGATCGAGTACTTGAGGAAGCACAACGCACGCCGTTCACAGCCCGCATCTCTAAAGCAACGCTGTCTGACCCTGGAAAAATCAAGGTGCCGACCTACGAGGGTACGTCTGATCCAACTGACCATATCACTGCCTTCACTATAGCAATAGGGCGAGCCAATTTCAGAGAAGATGAAATGGATATCGGTCAATGTCATCTGTTTGTGGAACATCTCAAAGGACCGGCTCTCCAATGGTTTTCGGGGCTTGAGAGCAACTCCATCGATAACTTCAACCAGCTGTCTGAAGCCTTTCTCAAGCAGTATGCAATATTCATAGAACGGAGAACTCTAGGCGCCGATCTGTGGACAATGTCGCAGGGATCTACTGAGACTCTCCGCAATTTCATCGAACGGTTCAAAACCGTCTTATCAAGAGTGAAAGGCATCGATGACTCATCCGCCCTTGAAGCTCTGAAGAAAGCGCTTTGGTACGAATCAGACTTTCGAAAGGAAATAATCGTGAACGAGCCAACAACTATCCAGGATGCTCTCCATCGTGCCACCAAGTTTGCAAGAAACGAAGAGGAGATGAAACTGTTGGCGGAAAAGCATGGAAAGACAAAACAGCCCAGCGCTCCCTCTCACAATCAGAATAGCCAAGGCAACAAGAAGAACAACCAAACGTCTGGATTCGTGGAGCACGAAGGAGGATTTAGAGGTGCGCATAATTATCAAGTGGATTCTCCCGGTTACGGCAGAGGACGGGGCCGAGGACATGGAAGAGACACAATGAGCAATACATGGATCTCGGATCAAGACTCTTACGATGAATCGACTTACTGTGACTATCATCGCATCCATGGGCATTCAACTGTCGATTGCAGGACTCTCGGTCGAATGCTTGCCGCAAAGCTGGCGGCTGGCCAACTTAAAGGGGACTTCAACCTCAAAGACTTTGAGATGGAAACTAAGGACGAGGCAAACGGCGAACCCCCAAAACGTGGGAGGCGTAGTAGTGAGAGTCTACCTCCGGAAACCAGACGGCGAATACACTAAGTTACTTCTAACAATCAAACGAACTACGAAGCGACTTGATCCCCTAATAGGGTACGTAGGCAGCTCGTCTTCATATGGGTTCAGTTGCTCCCTCCTTCAAAAAGGGGGGGAATGGGTACGTATACTCGTATACTCCCATATTTATACACGACTTGCCGTTTAAAAAAATGTCAAAAGCCAAGTTTTTACTTGCAAATTTATCAAAAGCCAAGTTTTTACTTGCAAATTTATCAAAAGCCAAGTTTTTACTTGCAAATTATCGAAAGCCAAGTTTTTACTTGCAAATTTATCAAAGGCCAAGTTTTTACTTGCAAATTTATCAAAAGCCAAGTTTTTACTTGCAAATTATCGAAAGCCAAGTTTCTACTTGCAAACTTATCAAAACCCAAGTGTTTACTTGCTCACTCACTCAAAGTCTTTAACAGACTACTTCTCTTTATCATCTTGTCGCCGTTGGCCACAGTGACGAACTCTTTACATCCCCCAGTGGATAAAGCGCGCTATATAAATTCGGTGTTCATTGCTGGAGCGGTGTTGTTCACGGGAACATATCCGTAAACCAGAATATTCAACTCAGAAACCCAGCACACAACAAATCGATGGTACAAATTCAGTGTTCATTGCTGGAGCGGTGTTGTTCACGGGAACATATCCGTAAACCAGAATGTTCAATTCAGAAACCCAGTTCTCCAGCGGACGCGCGGACACAACAAATCACTGGTCAAAATCTTGTGTTCATTGCTGGAGCGAATTTGTTCACGGGAACATATTCGTAAACCAGAATGTTCATCTAAAAAACCCAACAACTTTGTTGGTCATTACGCAATAACATGTTCATCTTCAGAACGGGCGCGTCGACGCAAACTCACCTTGAACCAAAACGACCATTCCAACTCAAATCAATGTCTCAAATAATGCAAGGCAAAAATGACGCTGAACAAAAGGACAAACATCATAAGCTGAATCAAATACTAAGTCTGAAATCTAACTAAAGCGCGATCTCGTCAACGTCGTCGACAACGTCATCGACAATCTCAATGGTTTGTTCAGAAGAAATCGCCGGCGGGGAGTTTTACAAATTATCATCGTTTGACGAATCAAAAGAACTCGAATCCGAGTCAGCCTCCTCTTCAACGACACCAGCGTTCGTCTCCACAACTCGATCATCAGTCGTGCCAACAGGAAAGTCCTTAAGGATCCCTTCAAGCTCACGCACATGCTTAGCAAATACCTCATCCGCGAGCGATAGGTTTGCCTTTTGCTTCCCAAGATCAATGAGCTCTTCACCAAGGGACGATCTTTGGCGCCAGTTCACGCTTTGCTTCATCAACAGCTCGCTGCATAGCTGCATCATAAAGATGGGCTTCGTCAAAGTCGATGTTCGCAGGACCTTGTCGTAATTCACCTTGTGATGTCGTCGTCTTCTCCACTTCGATGCGCAAGCTTCCCTTGGTCGTTGTCCATCTTGTCAAAATCAGGGACCTTATCGCTGTTCACCACGCGATGCCGACGATGTCTCCACCTTGCGATGTGGGATTTCTTCGGTCGTTGTCCACTTCATCAAAATCACAGACCTTGTCGCTGTTCACCTCGCGTTACCGACGACGTCTCCACCTGGCGATGTGGGTTTTCCTCTCCTTGTCCACTTCCTCAAAATCAGGGATCTTATCGCGGTTCGCCTCGCGACGCCGATGTCTTCTCCACCTCGCAATCCATGCTCCTTCACTTAGTTAGTTCGAAGCACCATCTTTCTCACCCGATCGAATCTCGCCTCACACGCCCATTATGTGATGTCGTCGTCTTCTCGTCGTCACGGTGTAAGCCTATCCACTTCACCAGACTGGGTCTTCACAAGACCCCGTTAGCACATACCTTTTAGCTGCGTGAAAACCTTGTCGCAAAGGCCTCGCCATCAACGAACGCCACCTAGCCGGAAAAACTGCAATCTCATTGCGAACTTCATCTATCGCAATTAGAGCATTGGAATAGACCGGCCTCGTCAAACTGACGGAGTAGGATTCTGTAGAAAGAACCATTCTCCTTCCAAGAAGGAAGGGATCAGCGACCATCTCCCCGGAATCGTCTAAGTTAGAAATTGTCGCAGCGGTGTCCTTCGCGCGCGAGCCGTCAAGCTGCGAATCCATGGAATCAGAGACCATCCTTCTAACTTTACCTCTCCGCTATGCCAAATGTCAACGATTCGAGTCAGTTTCACTTCACAAAGCCGGCCTTCGCTACCAAGTCATTGAGTCGCCGAGTCAAAAAAAAAAAAAAAAAAAAAAAATATCAATCGGCCGAGTCGACTCAGTGGGTCAACTCGACCGAGTCAACTCAGTGAGTCAACTCGGCCGAGTCGACTCACTGAGTCAACTCGTCAGCTCTCGAAGCCGGGTTTCAGCCGCCGATCTCGCCTCGCCTCGCCATCAAAGAACGTCCCCTCGCCTCGGCTCGTTCGTTGATAAGCAAGCCGGAGGCGGATCTCTCTCCTCGCCGCGGATCTCTCTCTCCTTGTCGTTTTCTCTCTCTCACCTCGCGAGGTGGTCGGAGCTCGTCGGAACCACGATCTTCACCTCCGCCGTCAACGCGAACCCCTACTGCTGCTGCTGGTCCAGAAGATCAACTCGCCGTCGACGCAAACCTCTCCTCGTTGGACAAGACACGAGCCACGAACCGACGACGATGGCGATGACGACGAGCGACGACGACGGTGCTGGCTGTTGTCAGGTGCTGCGACGATGACAGATGGGCCGGAGACAGACGGTGGCGGAGGAGAGAGAGGCGGCGGCTCCATCGAAGATCGGCGGCGGCCACACATAAAAATCACGAACAAAAAAAAAAAAAACCAAGAGAAGAAGAATAATAATAAAATAAGGAGCATCAGATGTGATTTTTACCTTTTGCTTTGCTGAGGGAAAGTGATTTGGTAGAAAATAATGTCCTGGTAGCAGACCTATTTATACTGGGAGGATTTTCTAAAATCACTAGGTTTTTGTAAAAATTCCTAAAATTTCTCAGCAGGCCTCAAAGCCCATCAGCGCAACAAGGTCACCAACCTCCTCAGTCTCTTAAGACAATAAAAAGAAAACAAGCCCAGGAAAACACGTAGACATCAACTCGACGCGAAATAACAAGAACTTCCTGAGTTCGATGACGAGACGTCCACGCCTGGCAACTTCGCAGTCCAACATATCGATCTCAGACTCCAGAAACTTTTACCTTGGCATCATCATAACTCGATACTACCAAGCTGGGGGGCTAACTGTAGGGGTCAGATTTCACCCACGCGAGATCGATATAGCAACGAGATCAACTCCGCAATGTCCTGACGAAATCACAACAAGCCTACAAAGGCTCAGCCTGAATCTAGGCCCAAAATGACATTAAGCCCATAAGCAAAATGGGCTTAATAGAATAATGGGCTAAATTAGATTTATTGTTTAATGGGCCATGTCCATTTTATTAGCTGGCCCATTCTAGATATTTCACTATATATAGCTCTTCATTATCACCCAGAAAGGGGATCGAGAATTCATTAGCAAAAACTCTTGTAACAGCTTTCTTCACAGCTTAATAAAACCTCTCTTGAGATCTTTGCGTTTGGTTTCTTTACGTAGAACTTTACAAACCCTGAAGAATTACTTAGATCGTGATTGTGAGATTCTACCGCCACAATTGTCTGGTTCCGGTGGATTTTCACATCATGGAGACAAAGAAAGACATCGAGAGACCATTGATTCTTGGGTCATCATTCTTTGCTACTGTGGGTGCAATTGTGGATTTTCCCAATTAGAGAATCTCCTTCTCCAAGGTCAACAAGAATGTCTTCTACTCTTCAGTTCGTGTCAAGGAGAATTCTTGTATGACCGTTACAAATGGAGGAAAGCGGAGTTCAGACCTTGGAGATGACACGAAAAAGATGCCATGTGCTCCACCTTCGACTCCACCCTCTTCGCGATCTGATGGAGACTTGGCTGCACTCATAGTGAAGCGCAAAAAGAATTCCAAACTTTTCTCCAACTTCCGAATCATCATCCCCTTAGAGTTAAGTGAGAAAGGAGAGGTAGTTATTCAAGAGATGTTGCAAACCACCATGAAGCTTTTCCCTGGTATTGTTCCTTGGATGTCTGGAGGTGGAGAGCGATCAAATGCAAGGCTATCAACGGATGAGGGAGACAGAAGGCCCCCTCAAAGATCCACCAAAAGCCTGAGTCCTGACACAGTCAAGCTAATGACTGAAAACAAGCGCTTAGTGGGAGGCAACCCACTGGTAAGTCTACTTATTTTCGTTTTATTTTTTTCTTTGTTTACTAACCTTTTGGTTTTGATTTTAAGTGTTTCCTTCGAGAAAAAAAAAACGACGAGACGAGGAAACAACGGTGTATCGATCGACAATACCCATCTGGGCCCAGTCCATATATGATCTCAAATGAATGTGTAATAACACCATAAGAGAATATTTGCGTTACCTTTGAGTAGAAGCCATGCTAATTTTGCTCACATAATTTGGTGTTTCCGCAAAACAAGACATTATTAATGCATCTGTTCATAAAAATGATTTAAGTTTTTTTTATTAATTTGTAGTAACAAAAGTTATCACATAATACCCTTGCTTATCTAATATGACAAGGAAATTTTATTAACAAATTTGACGATTAATAATAGTATGAATTGTTACTTTTTAAAATTATTTTTGAAAAATGTTTCTCGATTAGTATATAAATATTATAACGAAGCAACCAATAGAATCTTGAGGTAACTTGAAGACAACGAATAGTATGAATGTGGAAACGTAAACAACTTAACCGTAGCTTTACATATATATTATATAATATTATTTGACCATCCCTAACCATATTTTTGGATTATGAAGACGAAAGCAAGCAAGCATACCAAAATTTCGCATGTGTAAATCCCATAATGACCCTTTTGGCCATAACTTACTCAGTTCTCTTAAAAAAGAAGGCCTATGGGTATTCTCGGTAAACAATTGAGTCGATAGTCGCCTTCACTTGAAAACCAGGGGAGGTGGGAAAACACACCAACATAAAGTACCGTCTACCTAAACTAACTAAAACAAACACCTTATTTTATGCATGACCCATCAATTATATTCGAAAAACAAATCTATCCAAAACAATGTGTGAAGTTTGTTGATGATAGCTCATTCCTTATGTTGCTCTCATTTAGTTCCGGTATAGTCAAACTAATTCAACCTTATTTCACCGGATATGACAGTGAAATAAACTCTTTCTTCTATAACTTTGTGTTGGGCCAGGACCTGCGGCCCAAGCGATCTGGAAGTCCGATAAGCCTCTGAATCCCAACTCATGTTCTAACAATGGTGTGGTCAAACAAGGGTCAGATTTGAAAATCATGGTCAATTAAACCTAGGATGTACCTTCAACATTTTACTATAAATAGGAGAAAGGTGATGTGACAATTCATTCATTATTCCTTGGAAGAGAGTACAAGGGACCAAAAATATTCTTTCAGGACTCTGAGTCTCTCAAAATGACACTTTTGGAAAGCTACCGCTGACCAGAAAGCACCTGGAAAAGATATTCTTCTCAACAGCTCGTACCGAGCTAGTAGCCCGGGATATGTCCGGTCTAAGATATTCCACCTAGTTTATAGCGATCTGATAGCCCGGGTCTGTCCGGTCTATCGATCCCGAACTATTCTGTAACACGCACAATCCGCGAGCTCATTTCTCAATATACGACATTTTCCGACCTCTTATCTACTATAAATTCATTGTTCCGCTTTCGGGCTACAACACTTTGGATGCTATATATATATATATATATTTTTTTTTTTTCGGGATTGGCTCTAATCTATTGTAAGGGCTGAAAGTCGAACGAACATATTTTTTAGCGACAAATGATTATTTTAATTCAAAAATATTTTGAAAACGACAATAGAAAAGGGTCACAAAACGCTGGTCATATTTAGGAGAGGCACGAGACAGGCCAAGAGAACACTTGAGTTGTGATATGAAACACACGGCTACAATACATGATAAGTGTTCTCCATTTTTTGTATGGACAGATTATTTGCTAAGCAAGTCCTAGATAGATACAAACACTACTTTCGTTGATCGAAATTCTAATATTAGTCTTTATAGGTTAGGATAGATACTAGAATATAACAAGAGATTAGGGTTTAGCAAAAAAAAAAAAAAAAAAACACAAGAGATACATTCCTCCTTCTAGAGTCCTTGTCCGACTCTCTAACTCCAAGTCATGAGCTCATTCCCACCTATCGAATATTTTGACGAATTTTTATTATTGGACTTTTCATGAAAATTTATTGCCTCAATTTCATAGACTCACAGCAAAGAAATATAATAAAGCCAAACATTAATCTACACCATAATATCGGAGAAACTCAGAAAGAAATAGAGAGATGGATCCTCTAAACATGAAAATATTATGGAAAAGCACTTTAAACATTAGAAGACACTGATAAAAATTTATTTGATTTTTGACTGTTTGTTTCACTGACTTCTTGCATGGTTAGGACTTAGGAATGACGTGTTTATATATTTCAAAATTATACCTAAATATATTACAAATTTAAATCTTGATATCTGATTCTGTTGAGAGAGAATCCTAATTGCCCACAAATCTTGATCTTGTCCAGTGAAGCATTGTATGGTGATCGAATGGAAGTCTGCAACTACCCTTCACCATAATTTTTTAACTTGGTAATTTCTTTAACCAAATATTTATCCACCAGAAACTTTGAATTTAATCATATTTATATTACCAAACCAGACTGATCTGTAGTACTTATCTTGTAAACTGATGAAGAATTTGAGACCAATAATAAAACATATGAATCGTTAACTCGTGCCCAGCGTGAAATATTCTTTAAAAATTTCATTTTCTCTTGGCCAAATAAAACATATATGGATATCTCTTTTTCTCGTTATCGTAATAACATAATACTCCCTCCGTTTATATTGTAAGTAGTTTTGGAAGCTTTTTGTGTTTCAAAATATAAGTTTTTTTTATAATTCTATGTATTTTTTAACTTTATTGAATGTTATATTATCAATAGTATTTTGCAGTATCTTTTGTGATTGGTTAAACTATTTTTATTTTATATATATTAAATATTATTTTTTAAGAGAAAGATAGTTTCAAAAAAATATTTGTGTTTCTAACTAAAATAATTTATATTTTAAAACAAAAAAAGTATATGTTTTGCGAGTGATCGGGCCTCTATATATAATTTCCTTTGATAACAATAGTTTGGAATTGGACGTGCCAGTCCACCTTGAAACGTTTTCTCCACTAGTTTATAATTGGGATCTGAAACAATTAGTTTCCATTTTCATTATGGTAATAACTGGATTTTCCTTGACATTGAAATCCTAATTATGTATGTTTTAAATAATTTTTAGTGGCTTAAAACCTGACAATTATTCGGCTATGTTTTCCTTAGATTTTCTCAGAGCAACTCCAACGTAGAGATACTCTAAACTCTTTAGAGTATCTGATGAATATAATATTTATATTTTAGATATAAATAAATAATTTAATTCTTTTATTTTTTAAAATTTTTTAATGTTAAGATATTTGGATGAGAAATTTGCAATAGAGTTGGTCTCACCAACTTGTCAAAACACAATAAGTTTTTGTAACTAAGTTTTTAAATTTTTTAATGTTAACATCTATTGTAACTAAGTTTTTGTTTGAATAATATTTTTAGATTCATTCAGAAAAATAAAACCTGATAATGTACTGTAATAGAGCTAGCTTTTTTAAGCGAGTAGTAAAAAAATACTATGAGCCAAAAGCGTAGTAGTATATATTTTAAGATTAAAATATTTTTCCATTCTTATTTCTATTTGTATCGGATTTTGGGACTTTTTATATATGGAACATTAGGGTTTGTAAATATTATGCACTCAGCTAATAAAAAAAAAGCCTAGACAAAAAAGTATTTATCTCAACAAACTTTTTTCTCTATAATCTCTTTACCAATTCGATTCTTCTTTGTTTTTTTTTATTTGCGATTTCACAACAATTCAAAGACCAAAGCACATATATATATAATAGGTACGTGCAAAGTTAATTCTCAAGTTCAAATTAAGCCTTCAAAATTGTCTTGGACAGTTAGGATAAAAGTTTCTCTAATCAACTTTACAAATTATTTATTTCTTGCAAGTGGGCATTGCTTGGCAAACTATCAACACAAATTTTAGAATTATATCATTCAGTATATTTACAGGCATAAGTTTATTCATAGACAGCTACTGAATTATGATTGGCCACCAAACTACAAGCTTCAAGAAGGCTCAAGTTAAAAGGCAAGTTAGAGAAAGACACATCAATATAACTCAAAACAAACATATCACAACAATAACATTATAAGAAACACATAACTAATGGCAAAGCGACAACTGTTGATGCTGGGAATTAGGGCGAGCTTTCACACTATCGCCGCCGTGCTTGTGGCCGGAGTAATATTCACTGCCGTCTATTTGTCCCGGAACGGTTTGCAAAACGAAAATATCCAAAGGGACGGTGTTTCGAACGGCGAGGAGGACAACAATGGCAGAGACTGTAATTTGTTCGAAGGGAAATGGGTATTTGATAACGAATCATATCCTCTTTATAAAGAAGAAGATTGCAAGTTCATGTCTGATCAGTTGGCTTGTGAGAAGTTTGGGAGAAAAGATTTGAGTTACAAATTCTGGAGGTGGCAACCTCACAAGTGCGATCTCCCCAGGTTTATTTCTTTCTTTATCTTTCACATCTATACATTTTTTTTTAATCATCACATTTTTTTTTTTTTTGATAAAATCATCACATCTTTCTTTCTTTTTTTCTTTATTTATGGCAAGAACTTTTGTCTATGAATTTAGCAAAACAATTTGACATAATTCAACTAACTTCTCTTACCGGTTGTCTTTTATAGTTGACTAGTTGTACATGTAAGTATTACATTTGATGTCAGAAAAGGTTGTAAGTGACATTTTTTTTGCTAAAAAAAAAACAGTTAAAACCACACAAAAATTGTTTCTGTTGATATTATTAAAAATTAAAGTTTTCCAGAGGAATTGTTTCTAAACGTCGTGGTTTACAAGAAAACAATTAGAAAAAAAACTAGAAAAATAAATAATAATATTAAAAAAAAAAAAAAACTCGCACAATTGAGAGCGTAAAGACTTGAGATCGCTCGAAACTTGTAATTATTGCATTGCATCTGTATAGCATATAAAGCTTTTCCACGATATTTTCATGTTTAATCTCTTATATCATTGAGAGACATTTGGTTGTATCAAGAAGTAAACGCCCTTGTGTTATAGTTCGACATCAGTCAATCTAGATAGAGAATATAAACAATGTATTTGTTTGTTTGTAAAGCTATTTGTATAAAAATAAAAAAGAACATTTACAAGTGGTTGGGCCTAATTTTGGGCTCACGACCATTATTGTTTGAAATAGAAAGAAAATTCAAATTACATGAAAACATGATTACTCATTGTCGTATCAAAATGATACCAATATCATTATCTTTTAAATCTCATAAATGTAAAAAGGTTTAATGGGACGAAGTTGCTGGAAAAGCTAAGAAATAAGAGGATGGTGTACGTAGGAGACTCCTTGAACAGAGGCCAATGGGTATCAATGGTTTGTATGGTTAGTTCTGTCATTACAAACCCAAAATTGATGTATATGCACAACAATGGCTCTAACCTCATCACCTTCAAATCCCTCGTAAGTCCTCCAAAAACTTTATCCACATTCAATTAATTACTAGATTGTAAGTAGGCGGTTTAAATAATAGAGAATATTGATGACCGTCTTTTAGAACATGCAAGCAAATAGATTCACAAATTTTACGTAACATTATTAATATACTTTATTATCTAAAATCTTGTCATCATATATTACACCGGATTTCCAAATAATTTGAGACAGTTTTTGATCATCAATAATCAGGAATACAACGCAACAATAGAATTCTATTGGGCTCCCTTGCTAGTAGAATCCAATTCGGACGACCCAACAAACCACAAGTTTCCCGAACGTATAGTTCGAATCCAATCGATAGAGAAACATGCGAGGCATTGGACGGAATCCGATATCATCGTCTTAAACTCTTATTTATGGTGGAGAAGGCCTCATATCAAGACATTGTAAGTTTCTTTACTTAATTATAGTTCAAACTCAATTATTCACTATAAATATATCTTTAAATATATAGATGGGTAACATGTGATATAAAAATAAAGGTGGGGGTCGTTTGAGAAGGTAGATGGAATATACAAAGAAGTGGAGATGGTGAGAGTTTATGAGATGGCTTTGCAAACACTGTCTCAGTGGTTGGAAGTTCATGTTAACTCCAATATCACCAAACTTTTCTTCATGTCCATGTCTCCCACCCATGAAAGGTACTCTCTCTAAGTCTTTTTCAACATCCATAATAATGCCTTCTTTGATATGTTTTTTTTTCCTCGCATGGATTCGTATCTTCATTGTTACTGTTTTTTTTTTGTCAATATGTTATTTCTTAAAATATAATTAAAATTTTAGAGTAGGAGTGCAATTTTCTCTAGTTAAACTTTGTTTCATGTTAGATACGAGAATATGTGAGAAAAAAAAAAAAAGTTAGATACGAATATAACTAAGGTAATTTGTTTTCACATATATATATATATATTAAAAAATGGCAGAATATCTTACTGTTTTTATGAAACATTATTTTGAAATTACAAACATAAATGGAAAAAAAATCCGTATATTGGGTACAAATAAATAATGAAAAGACTTTTAATATATTGGTACAAATTCAATCAATAATATCAAATGATGCATATGATGATCGGCATTCACAATATCAGATTGTCCTATTGGTATTATTTGACCAACATGATCTTTATACAAGTAATTAAGTAAAAGAAATACATTTATGTAGGGCTGAAGAATGGGGAGGGAAAGTTAATCAAAACTGTTACGGAGAAACTAGTCCAATAGATAAAGAAGGATACAATGGAAGAGGGACAGATCCAAAGATGTTGAGAGTCGTAGAAAATGTGTTTGACGAGCTAAAAACGCGAGGATTGAACGTACATATGATAAATATTACGCAATTATCGGAGTATAGAAAAGAAGGCCATCCATCGGTCTACAGAAGACAATGGGAAGCATTGAAGGAAGATGAAATCTTAAACCCAAGTAGTTATTCAGATTGTATACATTGGTGTTTGCCTGGAGTTCCTGATGTTTGGAACCAACTTCTTTATGCTTATATTGTTGACAACCACTCAACATGAAAACTATTCTTACATCTTTTTTTCTTTCTGGTTTCCACTTCAATTGTACAGCTGATTTACTTACCTTCAATTTCTATTTTATCAACTTCTTCATACAACCTACATTTCTTATTTGTCTTTTTTAGTTGTGTTGAAGAATTTTCTATGTGAAATTGTATTTTTTTTTCTCCGGTCGATTTAATTTAATTTTGGTAAAAATATCTTAAAGATTTTTGTTGTTTGTAATCATCAACTATAAACGTGTTTGTTTCCCCTGTTTATTAGGTGTCAAATGTATATATTCAAATGCTGGTTATAGGTCCTATTAATAGCATGTAGTATCAAAGTTGAGTTGCATTAGATATTTTAATATCATGCAACTTACAATATAAACAATTTTGGATTTTGGGACATATAATTGAATAGACCTTAAATTTTTTTAATCGATGTTCATATTTAGAGAAATTGATAAACCTTAGTTATGCTAGCTAAAAATGTGCTTTTTAACTCTAGTTAACTCTCTTTTTTTTTTTGTCACAATAACTCTAGTTAACTCTTTTTTTTTTTTTTGGGTCAAAAAACTCTAGTTAACTCTAAAGTATTTTTTTTTACTTTGAAAACTGCACAATGCGAACAATGCTTAAACAAAACATTCAAAAGTTGAAACAAATTGGTTACAAACTATCCAACAAAAAAACATACAATTGTATGTTTACCAAATGCGTAGGTTATTTTTTTTAACTTCCTACTGGTTATCATCAAATAAAAGTTTACTATCTTTTGGTATCAACTATAACTCTTTTTTTTTTAAATTTACTATAACTTTTAAAAAAACAATTACTAATAAAATAATGGTCACCAACTTATCATCGAGTCTCCGTAAAGAAATATATGTGCATGAAAAGGAGTGTTGTTAAATTCTGTGTCACATAGTAGAAGGCGGAGAAACTGGGGAAGTTGGCAGGACAGATACAGAAATCATAAAGACGCCCTGAAGTGACGCTCCAATTATTGTTTTGATTTCTTCCCATAATTTCCTCCATTTTATTTCTCCATTCCTCGAAGAACTAAAAAACTTTAATTTCAATCATCCTTTTTTTTTGGATTTTTCGAAGAAACTCGTTTCATTTATTTTTATTTTCTGACTTATAAATTGGTAATAGACCCAATTGATTGAGGACTGTGTGGGTGATGACCATTTTAACGAAAAGCTGATCATATGAAGTTGAATGTTGTCAGAATGAATGTTTTTGCAACTTTTCAGCCAATTAATACTTTTTGAATGTTTATTGGTTCCTTCTATACGGAGGCTTCCCACTACTCTGATTCTATGAATATTGCTTTGTATAAATAGTTTCATACAAACAAACACTCGCATGATCATACGATTTATATTTCAAATTCCTTATTTAAAGTCCAAAAAATAACTTCAGTTTATTTGTATGCGTTTTATCAATCGGGCTCGGAAGTGAAAATGAACAGAGCGGAATAAATGTGGGCTGTGATATAATGGATGTAAGACTATAAAATAATATCAAATTCGTAGAAAATTAACACTATTTAATCCTCTTCCGTACTGTTTATATTCAAAATCGTTTGTATGTAATACTATAAAGCTCTAATATACTATAAAGGAACTTATGACAGTAGAAAAAATCCTAAAATTTTCGGTAGTTTCAAATTCTATAGAAAATAAATTTTTATTATCAAATTTAAAGTCAATATCATGAAAAAAATATCAACAAACAATAACTAACTTCACTTGAAAAAAATAATTTTATATCGAATCTCCACTAAAAAAAAAAAATATTTACTCTCTCCGTTCCACAAAGATGAATTTTATGAGTTTTTCACATATAATAAGAAGAATAATTAATCTTCTATTATAAATGTATTTATTTTCATAATAAACAATTTTCAAGAAAATTCAATCAATAATGTTTCAATAATTTTTGATAAAAATGTATTGAAAACACTAAAAAATTTATTTTTATGGAACAATATTTTTTGAAAAAATTCATTTTTGTGGAACGGAGGGAATATGTTTTAACATATATGACCAAAAACTGGTTCTGGATCGAAATTATGGACCGGTGTATAATTTCTTTGTTAATTTAATTTTGAATCTATATATTATCGAAAATGCAATAACTTCACCTAAGAATATGCACGACGAACATGTGCAAAACCCGTTAAAAAGCTATATTATCTATAGTGATTGCATGTCTTAAATTGTTGTCATTCGTGAGAAGTTTAAAATTAGGCCAATGATGTTCAAAATATCATTCCAGCATTCTCCAACATACTAACCCAAATCAAACGTTCAGATTTTTCTAATATCAAGCTAAACGCAAGCCGAAATTGTGAATGAAATAAAAGTGAAATATTTTTTACCAGGTTCAGTCTGACAGAAGCTCACTATAAACTATGTATACGAAACTAATAAAATAAAATATTTGTATATTAAGAAATTAGTCGTGTTTGTTTTCAAAAAAAAAAAAATAGTCGTGTTCATAAATTATATGTCACACCATAAGAGCACAACTGTGTAGAGATGGCAGAAGATAGAAACTATAGAATTCCATGCATATTAATAACACTCAAAACTAAGGATCGTTCTTCTTCAATTATTTATGATTTTTTTTTTTTAAATCTTTATAACATTCATGTATCAGGCTATTGATTAGGCGCTGTTGCCTATGATAATGACCTAACGAAAAGCTGCCCCAAATTAAATTGAATAATGTCAGACTGAATGTTTGTAAATTCTCGGCCAATAAAAGATATAGATTCATATACATATATCTAATTGATTATTCTTGTGTGTGTGTGTTTTGATTATTCTTGTGTGTGTGTGTTTTGTTTTCTTTTATTTGGAAGTTCTCCAGTTACTTAGAACACATGGATCTTTCTCCGAAAAGTGAACACTGAGCACCTTTTTTTTTCTTTTTTTTTTGAAAAGAGGGTATACACTGAGCACCTTATCTGATCCCTTAATATATATTGAGATTATGAACGAATTTTGGAACATCATGTTAATTAACTTCCGCTATCTTTTTTTTTTCGTGTGTGTGTGTGTGTGGTAATTGCATTTTTATAATTAGAGTTTCAAAACCACAATCTACAAACTAATTAGGGACTGGAGCTTGATTGATAATAGCATTTTTTTCTTCTAATAACATGCAAAATGCGAGTTTGAATTCATGTGGAGACAAATCAGCTATACTAATACATATTATTAGGTTGCATGTTTAATTTGGTCAAATAATAGGAGCTAAGATGTTTGCTTTCAAAAAAAAAAAAAAAGATGTTTGCTTTCCTTTTTTCAAATGTGCATGATATAGTAAAAGTTGATTCTAAAATTCGACCACCATGAACAAACCTGGTTTAGTTTCTTCGTCAAACTTTTTTCTTAACTTAATGCAAATGTACCTTTGCAATTCGTCTAAGCCCAAATATCAGGAAAAGCACAGATATAATATATATATATATATATATATATATATATATATATATATATATATATATATAACTTTCACTGTAAAATGGCACATATTCAAAAATGAAACCTTTGGTTATGTATTATCATGATTTTTATCCAAACTAGTTAAATATGTTGCACAAATATTTTTAACTATTTTCAACATTGTTTCACTGTTTTTCTAATATAAGTATCTGATTATATAGTTAGGTTGGTTATTTCAAAAGATAATTAACTATTATATGGTTATTGTAAAAGATACAAGCAAATAGTTACCTTTAATTATCTGATGTTAAATAAAATAACACTTTGTGAAGAAAAATATTATTTAGTAAAATAAGCGTGTTATTTATCTAGTTATATGAAAACCACATTTCATTTGTCTAGTAGAAGTTTAACATTTCGGTTTATAATTTTTTTTAATGTCTAAAGATAGTCGTGAATAATATTATATTTAAGACATAATCACATAAATCACTCTTTTCAAGTGAAATTGTATTATAGATCTTAAGTATTCACTCTCAATACCATACCACCATTCATTAAGTAATTTTGCTGTGAATTTAATTTATTTTTTAAATGAGTACAATTTGTACTTTGTCTATAACGTGATTAGGGTGCAAACCCTCGTTTTCTTTAGAGAAAAAAGTGGAAATAAAACAATTTTAAATGGACAAGAATGTAGTGATGAAAGTGAGAGATCTTGGGAGGCGAGGGCTATTGAAGTATTGACTACACCGCATGATGTGAGATTGATGTGAATATGGTAACTAATGTATGATAAACCCAAACTCACTTTTATGATAAAATGTATAATGTATGGTAACTAATATGTATGATTAACACCCAAACTCACTTTTATGTTAAAATGTATCTTTAAAAATGGTATTGTTCAAAGCTTAGATGCGCTATAGGGGAACATGCATAATCATTATTTGGAAAGAACCAATAATGCCACTTTTTTTTTTCTTTTGACGAAAATAAAAATAAAAAAAATCTTTGTTTTAGAGATAAAATCCGATATAACCATCCAAAATCTGGGCATGTAGCTCAAATCCATCTAAACGGTTGATATATATATATTCTACCCACACAATCAGAAGCTAAAAACCTTACAAACCACACAAAGTAATGTTTTCAACATCAAGTACACCGTTAAACAATAATAACATTACTTTGGTATATATCAAATCTGATAACCCTTACGGATCAAACTTCGTCAAAACTACCAAAACTCTTGACATCAGATTTGAATTAAACGTGTGGCTAGGGATGAAGTAAAAGTTTGTAGCTTGAGTTAGTGTTTTTTTCTTCTAAATATATATTTTGGCCTATAAATATTGTAGATTAAAGTCCGGTTAGATTTAACGGATACTGTTATAGTTTAACGACGTATTAATTAGGAAATTCTACTATAGTTGATAAGTAGGTTTCAGGCTTCTAAAGTTTTGATAGAATATGGAACTAGGGAAGAGGTCAAAAGCTAGGTTGTTTTGTGTAAAGTAGATGGATGTAGAGCATATTGTTTCATTTTTAAAAACAAATTTGAAATCGTTTAAATTGTTGTTTTTTACAGCTTCTCGGTTAAAAAAAGAAAAAAAAAAGCTTATCAGTTATATCGTGTTAGTTAACTCTCTCTTTCGACAAAATTAATAAAATTTAGGCCATTTTGTAAGTTAGTTCTTTTCTAGACAAACGCATTATAATTTAGGTAATTTTGTAAGCTAGTTTGACTATAAACGTTATCTAGTCTAACTACTTGAGTACCATATGTGATATCGATATTTATACGCACCAGACAATTTTAGTCCAACTAGAAATTATCAGTATAAGCATTTTGTAAGCTAGTTCTTTTAAATATTTTAAGATCTTATATATATATATATTAATTGAAGAGACATTAAAAATAAAATCTTACATGTCATTTAAAAAAAATTCTAGGAAACATATTAATTAAATCAACCAATTATAACATTTTAATTTGTCATGGTATAAATTTTTACATATTTTTAATATTTTTTTAATATATACAAAGCATTAAAGACAAAAATATATACTTGTCAAATCCATAACCCAGAAACTCAAAACGGTTCAATTAGTAGTATTTTGTCAGTGATAAATTTGGGTTTAACAACACTTTATAGAGCTGTTGAAAAGCATTTTTTTTTTGTAAATATAAAATGTAGATCACTCGATTACATTCTTTGTCATACATTATAAAAATGATGCTTCCATTTTTTTTTTTTTTTTTTGTATACACTTAAACGCAAGACCTATCATATTAAGGTATTTAAGATTCGAAAATCGATCGGATAATTTTTTAATGAACATAGTTATTTATTTAATATATTTTGATATGTATGATTTAAAAAAATATATAAACTGAAATTTATACTCTCATGTTTAGCATGGATCAAAATCTAGTTAATACTTAATATATATTGGATAAATATGCGAAAAGCTTAACTAAATTTGTACGGTCTTTTGTGCATCAATCATCGTTAATGTAATCATATATCTTTTGAACTAGTGAATACGTATTTGACTTACGACCGTAGTCGGCAGGAATGCATGAAAAAATAAAACAAAGCAACAATCGAAAAAGAGACTTTACTAAAACGAAAATCAATAAAGATAAAGTCTTGACATTCATTAATTTAATCATATTTGTAAACATATATGGAAAACTTGCCTCGCTGTTATTTTAGTAGAATTTACCTATTTTGGCAACAATTGTACCTTCCTTTTTTTTTTTCTTTCACGAACGCATTTATATTATTTAATTAGAAAAACATCGAAATATCCGTAAACCAAACAGCAACATAAGTGTATATATTAGAAAAAACTGATTTTCTGAGCTGAGCATTCTTTGCGAGTGTGTCTGCTTTTTCGTTCTTAGTCCTTGGACAATAGCTGATGATAAACTCCATATAAGACTTGCGTAGCTCCTTGAACTCCTCTAATTTCGAGGCAAAACCTGGCCGTGCCTCTGGTGCAAACACCATTTTCACTAGCTTCTGAGAATATGTGATAAACAACGAGCAGTATCTCTGTTTATCCTGTAGGTTTTTCATAGCCCAAAAAAGGCTATGTAGTTCCGTGTGTAGTGGAGACAGCCGCCGACGCATTCCACTGAGATCCAGAATGTCAATCTCTCCATCTTGTAGTAGCAGAATCTACCCCACCCCACTGGTACGGTCATCTTTCTTCCAAGAACCATCTATGAAACAAGTAAAAATTGCAACAGGCACCTCAGTGTTATTTACCAACTCCTGCTACAGTGGGGCGTAGTCATCCTCAACATTGGCCAAAAACCATTCTGACGCCTCTTTTATAGCCAACTCGAGGATCCCGTGTATGGGTCAATCTATATTACTAAAAACTTTGTCATTCCAGGCTTTCCATAGAAACCATAAGATCCATGGAAATACACGAATAACGTCGATGAGGTCCTCCCGATTAGGGATCCTTTAGAGCAAAAAGTCTATATTTCCCCAAAGGTTCTTTGTCGGGAAAATGTCAGGTGTATTAGGAATGTGTGACAAAACTCAGCATTGCCGTGCTGGAGGGCAGGTGAAGAGGATGTGATTAATGGTTTCTTCTTTGCACTCACAACGGGGACAACGCCGGTCCTGTTGTAGGTGTCTATGGGCAAGTCGTTCATTAACCGCCACTGCTCCAGAAAGCACTTGCCATAGAGAGTGTCAGATTTTATTTGTTGTTTCTAATTTCCATATTTTTCCTTCAGTGGGTTCACGGACGGCAATTGTAGGTTATACTAGGGTTTCGGTCAAGGTTTCGTCGGACAATTTTGTACCCTGACTTAACTGTGTATTCTCCAATCTTAGTATAGTGCCAACAAAAACCGTCAGGCGTTGCATACTTTGAGGGCCTCAAAGCTAAAATTAGGGGAACATCCGTAGGAATCACCCATTGACGTATTTTCCTAAATCCCACGTTTTTTATCGAATGTCAATGAAATCATATACCCTCAGGTTTGGGTTCGGGTTTGGCAATATGCATTGTGCCGGCCTAGGGACCGCATCTGGGAACTAGTTATCGTTCTAAACCCACGTGTTTGTCCTACTACCAATTGTATGTCGCATCCCTTTATCAATCAAGAGCCGACCACTTATCAGACTTTTCCATCCATACAAGGGTCGATAGTGTTTCTTTGCTGCAAATGGGTGAGAGTAAGGGAAGTATTTCCCTTTTATTATGCGGGCTATTTCCCTTTCATTACTCGGACTACTAATAAATTTGGGAATTGGTAAAGTCACCAAAATTATTTGGCAATAATTGTATCTCCGATATTAATTACTCACTATTAATCACAAACTAGCCTCTGATAATATATAGTCCAGATGTGATTTATAGTGAGACTATTCTTGCCAAAATAGTTTATTTTGATCCAATATTGTTTAATCACAAACTAGCCTAGGGTGACTATCAATTTTCCAGAATTTTGCTTGTATCTATTTATGCGAATACACATGAAAGGCCGATGATAATGTTCACCTAATTTATTGAATAGATGCATCGACAATTTATCATCATTATTGAATTATAGATGCATTAATAATTTAGTACTCCGTTTTAAAATAGTTGTCATTCTAGCTTTAATTTTTTATTTTATATTACTTGTTATTCTGCAATTTCAATGCACATTTATGACTATTTTTTTATTTTTATCTATACATTTCATCTTATTAATTACATATATTAAATAAAATATTATATTAATTAGGGGTAAAACAGATTTTTAATATATTTTTTTAATTTGTGTGAAAAAATTTTAAAATAATAATTATTTTGAAACGGAGGAAATATTAGTCTACTACGAAAGCATTTATAACGTATTTGAATTACGTTTTCTGTGAAATCAAAGGACCTGAGAAAAAAAAAAGGTCAAACAATCGATACGGGATCCAATAAATCACATCTGGACTATATAATACTTCTAAAAATAAAATAAAAGAAATAGGTAATGCATTGAAGAAGTAGAAATTATTACAGAAAAAAACAAGAGTGTATATAATAAAATATTTGGCAGAATATACAAATAAACAATTTCACGTTAAACGAAGAGGAAATGACTTGTGTTCCTTCGAACCCAAATTCCTTAAACTCGCATCATCTGTCTATAAATAACACTCTCTTCTCCTTCTTCTTCCTCACTTCCATCTTCTTACCTTCACTTTCCACTCTACTTAATCTTCTTTTTATCTTTTTATTTTGTAACAAAACAAAAAAAGTAGAGAAGAATCTGTAAAGCTCAGGAGGGATAGCGCCATAACAATCTCATTCACATGGAGTTTTTGGCGCTATCCATCCTGAGTTTCATTGGCTCTTCTTGCTACAATGCAAAAGCCATAGACAAACGCCTAAAACCACTTGAAATCTATTATCTTTTGAGTCTCATTTTAGCTCTTTTTCATAGTCACTGCCACAAAAGTATCCTATTTTCGTTCTTTCTTTTTTTTTGTTGATATTTATCTTCTTTTTTTCTAAAACAAATCATGAAGAGAATAAAGAATAGATCTCATGTCTTTAGTCTCTTTGACTCTTTCTCCGGTGAAATCAGTCACCGGACCGGAGACGTCTCTCTTTTTTCCCGGTGGATGGGGCCCGTTGGAGATGTTTCCTATTAATTACAATCAGTGTTGTTGTTACCGTTATGGTAAAAAAAAATCATTGATTAATGCCGGGCCAAACTTCCTAAACCAATTATTATGAAAAAGTTGAAAACCCAATCAATTATATACAAATATTCTTATACTTTTTTTTTCTAATCAACTACAAATATTCTTACACTAAAGTAGTCGTATCGGAGATGCTACTAACCAAAAGTTGCAATATTATTTTCTCTCTTTTTCTTTTAGATATGTTTTCAGGATTTTACTTACTTTACAGTGACTGTGGTTCCGGTCAGGGTGAGTGGGGAACAGATATGCTCTGCATGAACCACGTGGACCAACATGCATATACACAGTTACATTTTTCTCATAGGTTTTATTTTCAACTTTTCCAATTTATATTATCTTCTTGGTGATTCTTATTCCACGTTTTCACTCCCTTCTACAAACATATGTGTGGATATATAGATAAATCTAGTTATTATTCCATGAAAGTTTATGTAATATTCAAGAAAAAGACAACACCAGTGATTACGAAAATTGAGCTTCCTAATTGAATTATATGTTTATTTTTCTACCAACTTTTAGTTTCAGAGTTCCCTACTCGTGAACTCAGAAAAGCAAGCTAAAATTATAGCATAGTGGGGAAAGTGTATCCTCAATAAGTACCTTCACGAACCACTCCCCCACTAAACATAGCTCACTTTATACTACAATTGTAAAATATAAATTTATATGATACTAAAGAAAACAAACAATATATTTATGTCGAACTAATCCACATTACCACCGGTGGCACTTTTGACATCGGAAAAAAAAATCAAATCTCTGAAATGTTTCTACGTAACTAATATTGTGATGAGAAAGGTGATCTATTTGATAAAAAAAAGGAAGGAAATAAATATTTGCTTGCTCTTACACAATAGTGCGACGAGTTAATGCATCGCAGGACTTTTGCAATGAAATTTCGTCGTGACAATCATTATCTTGCAAAGGTTGCGACGTACTAACGTTGTTTTGAATTTAGGAGAAATTAACCATCTACAATTAATATTAGTGCTACACTGTTTTTGGGGCTGTATATGCCACTAACGGCGATCAAAGTCTCTGTGTTGAGTTGCATCGGTTGTAATGTTGTGATTTAACAAATAATGTATTGAAATGTTTTCAAAATTTGGATTGGATTATACTCTTTCCGTTTCAAAATTTAAGTTGTTTTGGAAGTTTTTTTTGTTTCAAAATGTAAGTTGTTTTGACAATTCTAGATATTTTTAAAATTTATTAAATATTGTGTGACCACTAGTATTTTAAAGTCTTTTGGATAATTGGTCAAATTATTTTTATTAAATATATTAAATGATACTTTTTAGTAGAAAAATAGATTCTTAATATCCGCGTTTTTAGTTAAAACAACTTATATTTTGAAACGGAAGGATTATAAAATTTAATGCCTGCTTGTTGATTCGCAAATCAAGTTGTTTGATCGAAAGGTCGAGTACTCGAGTATGATACTCCTTCCGTTTCATGAAAATTGATGTTTTGAGTTTTTTTTGGTTCAATAAAGATTGATGTTTTAGATTATTAAATGATATTTTTTGCAAATTTCAAGAAATATTAATTAAAAGTATTTAAATTCTGAATTACTATTGGTTAATAAATATTAACAAATATTTAATATTAAAAAATAATATATTCATAATTTGTAACTAATTATTCCTTAATTTGTGTGAAAAAATTAAAATATCAACAATTTTTATGGAACGGAGGGAGTAGTATTGAAGGAAACAGTTTAACTATAAGATTAATTAATAGTTAAACTTCCAATTTCCAAGATGTTCTACATTATCCAAATGCGCAACCAATCAATCTTTGATTAATGTCCAAAGAGAATTTCAGAAATGCATGCATGCATGTGAGATATTATAGGAAATTCAAAGAAAAAATAGTGTAGACAACGATTATCAGAGAGATACTCTTTATACTCATTCACCATTAATTTTGCATCATTAGAGATTGAAAAACACAAGGAATATTTTTGTTAATTAAAATTCATTATTTCATATGATATGATTGTCATGTTGCTAAATTAATTAATTATATGCTTTGTGATTGATTTCAAATACTTAGAACTAGCTAGAACTCTAATTTTTATGTATAGGTTTTCTCAAATTTATCCGATTGTTTCTTTTTTTATAAAAATTAAGGTCATTCTATTCAAATGGGATATTATAAGTCTTATTAAGTCAAATCATGAATTGGTTTTAAATTATTAATTAAACCAACCGGCAAACCGTCTAGGGTTGGCAATAAATTTTTTTGTAGATATAAACCATGAAAGTTTAAGATCTTTGATATTCCTACATAATTTTTTCCGGTATTCGAGGCCAACCATTAACAATAAAAACATAAATATCCTATCACTTTTCAAATACTAGGATTGAATTAATTAAATATTCATTCTCAAAACCATTAGCCTACCATTCTAACAAAATAGTAGTTCAGTAATGAAGTAAAAGGAGAGGTCTTCTTCCTCTGTAATCGTTTTTGTTGCTGGGACCGCAAGTCATGTGAGTTTGCTTTGCCGATGCTGCACGGCGTCGCAACACTCTCTCAGTGATTATTTAATGCACAATTTTCCCAATTTACGATGAAAATGGTGCCTTCAATTCTATGCCTTGACTCATGTACTCTATGATCTTTATATAGACCTATTAAATCCAACTCTGCTAAAATGGTAAATACGGTGTTCATCTTTAATATATTTTCCTTTTAAAATACTGTCTTTTGTGCGAATGTATTATTTGGAGATTTCCAGATTACTAAGAAAATATTCTAGAGTTATTTTTGTTAATAAATTATAGACAATGGTCACATGCATGAGTATTTTTAAGATTTGTTTTTCCACATATGCCAACTAGACTTCGTCACATGATTACACATACTAACTAAAAAATATAAGGCATACTTCCGGAGCTTTTCACAAAAATTAAAAAATATATTAAAAATTTGGTTTATTCTTAATTAATATAATGTTATATTTAATATGAGTAATTAATAAGTTTAAAAGTAGGGAAAAACGTATAAAAATCAGTCATAAATGTACATTGAAATTGCAGAATAACAAATAATATAAAATTAAAAAAATAGAATTAGAATGACAACTATTTTAAAACAAAAAGAATAATAAACAAGAAGTTAATTTGATAAATAATCAAAAAACTTTAATCTAATATCTAACCAATTGGTTAGAGAAAAAAGGAAATTGGTTAGATTATAGATTTAGTTTTTTTTGTATAAAATCGAATAACCCATAAACAGTTCATGCATTAGGTATAAACAAATGAAAAATAATAATACATGGGTGTATTCAATCTGATATTTGAAGAAAATTGAGTTTTAATGAGTTTTAAATGATTTTAATGATATTGTATGATTTTAGAAAGTTAAATATCCCACATAAAACTATGAGATTTGGCTTTTTGCATTTTTAACTAAGAAATCCTTTCAAATCTCTTAAAATCATTAAAAATCAAATATTTCATATGTTACCAATAATCGTCTGAAGTAATTTTCTAAATTATTAGTTCAATAACACTGGATTTTAATAGATGTTTTAAAATTCATGATCTAATAACATAGGATTTGAAAAATTAAAACAACATAGGATTTGATTAATTGAATACACTCCTATTTGTTGTAAAGAAGAACACTCTCCCTGCAACAGAGGTTCTCAAACAGGTCAACAAAAGAGAAGATGGGCTAGTCACACAAGCCCAAACGAAGACCAAAAGTGAAGCACAAAAGATGGGCCTAACTTCAACATTCAAGCCCAAATCTCTTCCTCTGCAATCAACGACTTCCAACACCATGAACAGAGTACGTGAGATACGTACGATCAAGATCAATCCAGCTCATCAAATCATAGTTAATAATAGATTTGATCCTCTTGCCTCATGCGCCGTCACATGCTACTAGGGCACCTACTTCTCATATTTGTTTTGTCTTTGCTTTAATTATCGAAAGTGTTGTAATCATATTCGTTTAAGAATAATGAAAAGCTTCTAACCTTTATCTTCTTCAAGTTTTCTTAAAAACTCGCATGGTATCAGAGCCATGGAAGGCTCTCTTTCATCTGTTTCCGCTTCTGTTCTAAACATCTCACAATGTGTTACTCTTAAACTCAATGCATCAAACTATCTTCTCTGGAAGACACAATTTGAATCGTTTCTCTCTAGTCAGATGTTACTTGGGTATGTGACTGGTGCTGTTCCAAAACCTTCTTCTACCAGATCTGTTAAGAATGGAGATGTGGTTTCTGAAACGGCAAACCCTGATTTCACCAAGTGGGTTCAACAAGATCAACTAGTGAAAGCTTGGCTTTTTGGCTTTTTGGCTTTTTATCTGAAGATTCTCTTCGTGTTGTTTATGGTCTTCAATCCTCTGAAGAGGTGTGGTTGTGTCTTGCCAAATACTTCAACCGTGTGTCTACCTCTCGTAAGTTTGATCTTCAAAGACGCTTGCAAACAATGTCAAAGCAAGGCAAGTCTATGGCAGACTACTTGAAAGAGGTAAAAACTATTTGTGATCAACTTGATTCGATTGGTCACTCTGTTACTGATCAAGAGAAAATCTATGGAATTTTGTGTAACATCCCAGTTTCTGAAATATGTGGTGCATGCGGAGAGGGTTAAGAGAATTGATTTGACTACCTATATCACCAAAGTGCACTTATCTTTTCCGTCACACATCCAGAGAGAACTCCAGAGTTAAGCGTGCTTGGGCTGGAGCAATTTAAGGATGGGTGACCTATTGGGAAGTCATTTCCAGTACCGTGTGAGTGAGGACAAAACACGGGGAAAGATCACGTGGTGATTTGCAGGGTTAGTAAACAAGTCTTTCGAGCCTCCCGGACTAACGCACCGACCGTCGGAGAGGGGTGGGCCCACGGGCCGAGAGTGGGCGTGGGGCCCATTAGGAGATGAGGATTTCTCCTGAGGGGATGAGGATTTCCTCTGTATGTTATTGAGAGATGAGGATTTCTCTCGAGGGGATGAGGATTTCCCCTGCATACTGATAGCTCGACGGCGGTCGAGGCATTACAAGTGGTATCAGGGCGAACCCTGACGAGTGTGTGAGTCACACTGTCGGGGGTAACGATCCTGGTGCGCAACGAGGACGTTGCGATCAGTTAGTGGGGGTGATTATAACATCCCAGTTTCTGAAATATGTGGTGCATGCGGAGAGGGTTAAGAGAATTGATTTGACTACCTATATCACCAGAGTGCACTTATCTTTTCCGTCACACATCCAGAGAGAACTCCAGAGTTAAGCGTGCTTGGACTGGAGCAATTTAAGGATGGGTGACCTACTGGGAAGTCATTTCCAGTACCGTGTGAGTGAGGACAAAACACGGGGAAAGATCACGTGGTGATTTGCAGGGTTAGTAAACAAGTCTTTCGAGCCTCCCGGACTAACGCACTGACCGTCGGAGAGGGGTGGGCCCACGGGCCGAGAGTGGGCGTGGGGCCCATTAGGAGATGAGGATTTCTCCTGAGGGGATGAGGATTTCCTCTGTATGTTATTGAGAGATGAGGATTTCTCTCGAGGGGATGAGGATTTCCCCTGCATACTGATAGCTCGACGGTGGTCGAGGCGTTACATTTTGAATGGTTTAGGCAAGGAATATGAATCTATTGTTAGTGTGATTGAAGGATCCATGGATACTTTTCCTGGTCCATGTTATGATGATGTGGTGTTTCATTTGACTGGTTTTGATGATAAATTACGTGCTTATGCTGAAAATTCTGGAGTATCTCCTCATCTAGCATTCAACACTGGTCGCGGTTACTCAAATCGTGGGCGTGGTCAGAGTTATGGCAGAACTGACAACTATCATGGTCGAGGATCTTATTCCACTCGTGGTAGAGGATTTCACCAACAGATTGGTTCTGGATCCTTTGATGGAACTAATAGCCAATCTCAGTCTAGACCTACTTGTCAGATTTGTGGGAAATATGGACATTCAGCTTTCAAATGCTACAAACGGTTTGATCATACTTATCAATCTGATGAGTTCCCAAACGCAATGGCAGCACTACGTATCACAGATCAATCTCTTACTTCAGGTCAAGAATCGTATCCTGATACGGGTGTTACTGCACATATCACTAATTCTCCTGCTCAACTTCACTCTTCTCAACCTTATACTGGTGATGATTCTGTGATGGTTGGGAATGGAGAATTTTTGCCTATCACTCACATTGGGTCTATTGCATTACCTTCTCTTCAAGGTACTTTACCTCTTGAGGATGTTTTGGTATGTCCAGCTATAACAAAATCACGTTTATCTGTCTCAAAACTCACTGTTGATTTTCCTTGTTCCTTTGAATTTGATGGTAATGGTGTTATTGTGAAGGATAAGCTGACAAACCAGATCCTAACACAAGGAAGCAGACATAAAGATTTGTACGTGTTGGAAAATCCACAGGTTAAGGCCTTTTACTCTTCAAGGCAACAATCTACAAGTGATGAAGTATGACACATGCGTCTGGGCCATCCTCATCAAGAGATTCTCCAGCTACTATCAAAGACCAAAGCTATAGTTATAAATAAAACAACCTCATGCTTGTGTGATGCTTGTCAGTTGGGAAAAATGTGCAAACTCCCTTTTTCTAGTTCTGATTTTGTCTCTACAAGACCTCTTGAACGCATTCATTGTGATTTATGGGGGTCTGCACCTGTTATTTCTGCTCAAGGATTTCAGTATTATGTTATTTTTATTGACAACTTCTCAAGATTTACTTGGCTTTATCCACTCAAGTTGAAATCTGATTCCTACTCTATGTTTTTGTTGTTCAAACAACTTGTTGAAAACCAATTTCAACAGAAGATAAGCATTGTTCAGTGTGATGGTGGTGGTGAATTCACTAGTACTCGGTTTGTCTCATATCTAGCAAGTTGTGGCATTAAGCAACTTATCTCATGTCTGCATACGCCTCAACAAAATGGCCTTGCGGAACGTAAACACAGACATATAACCGAGTTGGGATTGTCAATGATGTTTCAAGGAAAAATGCCTTCACAGTTGTGGGTTGAAGCCTTCTTTACTGCCAACTTCCTAGGTAATCTCTTACCGTCTTCTGTTCTAACTGATAACAAGAGCCCTTATGAGAAGCTAACAGGTAAATCACCATGTTACACTGCTTTACGGGTCTTTGGTTGTGCTTGTTATCCATATCTCAGGCCCTATGCACGAAATAAGTTTGATCATAAGTCTCTTTGTTGTGTTTTCTTGGGGTACAATGATAAATACAAAGGGTACCGTTGCCTTTATCCTCCTACAGACAAAGTATATATCAGTCGTCATGTGTTGTTTGATGAGCTTCGCTTTCCTTATGCTGATCAGTACCGTGTTTATCATACTGCTACTGCCTCTCCTCTCTTATCAGCTTGGCAACTCAGTATTTGGTCTGCTCCTTTGACAAAAACTGCAGAAAACTCCCCAGAAAATGCCGAAACTGCAGACATCTCTCTTGAAATTGCAGAAACTGCAGGAAATTCTCCTGAAATTGCAGAAACTGCAGAACACTCTCCAGAAACTGCAGAAAACTCCCCAGAAAATGCAGAAACTACAGACATCTCTCTTGAAACTGCAGAAACTGCAGGAAATTCTCCTGAAATTGCAGAAACTGTAGAACACTCTCCAGAAACTACAAAAAACTCCCCAGAAAATGCAGAAACTGCAGACATCTCTCTTGAAACTGCAGAAACTGCAGGAAATTCTCCTGAAATTGCAGAAACTGCAGAACACTCTCCAGAAACTGCAGACAACTCCTTTGAAATTGCAGAAACTACAGAAAATTCACTTGAAACTGCAGAAACTACGGAAAACTATTTTGAAATTGCAGTAGACTCCCATACAACTGCTCATCCTATGACTACAAGGGCCAAAGTAGGTATAATCAAGCCTAACCCTCGCTATGCTTTACTCACTGTTAAGACCAACTATCCAGAACCCAAAACAGTCAAAGCTGCTCTAAAGGATGAGGGTTGGAACAATGCAATGGGTGAAGAATACGACACTCTTATGGTTACTGAAACATGGGATTTAGTACCTCCAGATGTTGATATTCACCCTTTGGGATGTAAGTGGGTTTACCGTACTAAACTGAACGCTGATGGGTCTTTGGATAAGCTCAAGGCTCGAGTGATAGCAAAAGGATATGAACAAGAGGAAGAAATTGACTATGTCGAGACCTATAGTCCGGTTGTTAGAACTGCAACAGTCCGAGCTGTGCTACATGTTGCCACTGTCAAGAAATGGGAAATCAAGCAACTTGACATTAAAAATGCTTTTTTACATGGGGATTTAAAAGAAATTGTTTACATGATTCAACCTCCTGGTTTCGAGGATCCAGAGAGACCTGATTACATCTGCAAATTAAAGAAAGCTATCTACGGGTTAAAACAGGCTCCTCGCGCTTGGTTTGACAAGTTTAGCTCGTATCTCCTTGAGTTTGGCTTCATCTGCAGTCTGTCTAATCCATCTCCCTTTGTGTACCATCATGATCAAGACATAATGTACCTTCTTCTTTATGTGGATGACATGGCTTTAACGGGTAACAATCCTACCTTGGTTGAAAAGCTCCTTGATTCACTTAATCTGCATTTCAGAATGAAGGACATGGGACGTCTTCATTATTTTCTTGGCATTCAAGCTCATTTTCACGACGGTGGTCTCTTTCTTAGCCAAGAAAAGTATATCTCTGATCTTCTTGTTACTGCAGGTATGGCTGAGTGCACATCTATTGCTACTCCTCTGCCTCTGCAGCTAAATGCCTCATACACTCAACCTGAGCTATTCTCGGAGCCGAGCTATTTTCGAATTTTGGCTGGGAAGTTGCAATATCTCACCTTGACAAGACCGGATATTCAGTTTGCCGTAAACTTTATATGTCGGAAGATGCATGCTCCGACTGTATCAGACTTTACTCTTCTTATAAGGATCTTACGCTACCTAAAGGGAGCTATGCGAATGGGAGTTAATATCTACAATGACACTGATTCCACTCTACGAGTCTACAGTGATAGTGACTGGGCAGGTTGTATGGACACTCGTAGATCCACAGGTGGTTTTTGTACTTTCTTAGGCTCAAATGTCATATTATGGTCTTCAAAGCATCATGACACGGTGTCGAAATCCTCCACTGAAGCAGAATATAGAACTCTTTCTCTTGCTTCATGTGAGATAACGTGGATACAAAAACTTCTCCGTGACCTTGGTCTGTCTCAATCTGCTCCAGCAGAGCTCTATTGCGACAATCTCTCTGCAATTTAGCTCTCTGCCAATCCTGCCTTTCACTCACGATAGAAGCACTTTCAAACTGATTTTCACCATGTTTGAGAGCTTGTGGCACTTGATACTGTCGAAGTGAAGCATATTCCATCATTATTACAGATTGCCGACATCCTCACTAAGTCTATGCCCCAACGATCGTACTTTGATCTCCGATTCAAACTTGGTGTTGTCGATCTTCCCACACCAAGTTTGAGGGGGTGTGTAAAGAAGAACACTCTCCCTGCAACAGAGGTTCTCAAACAGGTCAACAAAAGAGAAGTTGGGCTAGTCACACAAGCCCAAACGAAGACCAAAAGTGAAGCACAAAAGATGGGCCTAACTTCAATATTCAAGCCCAAATCTCTTCCTCTGCAATCAACGACTTTCAACACCATGAACAGAGTACGTGAGATACGTACGATCAAGATCAATCCAGCTCATCAAATAAAACTTAATAATAGATTTGATCCTCTTGCCTCATGCGCCGTCACATGCTACTAGGGCACCTACTTCTCATATTTGTTTTGTCTTTGCTTTAAATATCGAAGGTGTTGTAATCATATTCGTTTAAGAATAATGAAAAGCTTTTAACCTTTATCTTCTTCAAGCTTTCTTAAAAACTCGCATTTGTGTCTCTGCATGATTAGCTAAACTACTATAAACTGAACCATACCGACTTTTTGTACTAGTTTTTGTTTCTGTTTTCAGCACTAAACGGTAAACGAATTTAAATCTGGATAATAAGGGAACAATAAAACTAACACTAATTACTAGGTTATATAGTTGACATGTTTTGGTTAGACCAGTAATCTAAAATGTTTGTAAATCAATTATTTCATCTTCTTTCTACTTTTGTTTGTTTTTTTCATACTTTACCGATTTGATTTTAGAAGGTTTGTAGTTGAAATTCCAGGTTGAGTTATACTTTTTGAAATGTATTATTTGTCCGAAAAAATACCAAAAATGATATGAAATGGGAATATAAATGGATAATGTATCTTTTAAACTTAAGAATATCTGAATTGTCCGACTTAAAACTATTTAGATTTTTACTCCCCAAAAAAACTATCTATCTAGAGACGAATTCTTTAGTTTGGGATATGTGGATTTCAGATGGCCATCCTAAATCAAGATATATATATATAATATGAATCCAAATCCATTTAAAGAGGACAACAAATAATTGGAAGTGTACTAGTAGTTTCCACTTGAGAAAAAAATTATTGGAGGTGTATACAAATTACAAACCAGTATAAGAGCACTAAAGAAAAAAAAAAAAAAATCACCCATTCAAACTAGGGAAAAAAGAAAAAGTTATTTAAAAGCCCATTAAAAAGCCCATAAAAGGTCCAGACATAAGTTGCAACTCTAGTGTAGAACTCTGATACTTGAGCTTCCCAATCCGACCGTTTAATCAGTTACTAGTTAACTAGATAGATAAATAACATGCGGTTCTCTTTCTTCTTCGCCGCGATTTTTCTCCGTCTCCGTGTTTCTCTCTCTCCGCAAATGGCGGCGGTCGCGACCTCCTTCTCTCTCTCTCCCCTTCGATCCCCCTCACTTTTCCAACTTCACAATCTTCCTCGAAACCCTAATTTACAGATTCGAAGAAGCATCATCTTCAAATCCTCGCCTCGGGATGATTCTCCCACCGTCGCAGCTTCTTCTAATAAGTCGCCGGGAAATCAGACTTTACAGAATCTAGTGGAATCTTCTAAACCGGACCCTAATCCCAAACCAGATCCTGGGTTAGCTTCTGTAATTTAAATTTTCCTTCTACTAATTCTCTAATCTCTTTTTGAGTTATATAATTTGTTATGTTTTTAGGATTGGTAAAATTGGAATGGAGATTATGTCGATTGCATTACCAGCTGCATTAGCTTTGGCTGCTGATCCTATTACATCGCTTGTTGACACTGCTTTTGTTGGTCATATTGGTAAATTTTCTTACATTGTTTTTGTTTGGTTTACATGTAACATTTTGGTAGTAAATTCTCTATGTAATGTGACAGGTTCTGCAGAACTAGCTGCGGTTGGAGTTTCGGTTTCTGTGTTCAATTTGGTGTCGAAGCTCTTCAACGTTCCTTTGCTTAATGTCACAACATCTTTTGTTGCGGAAGAACAAGCAATTGCAGCTAAAGATGATAATGATTCTACGGAAACAAGTAGTTTTATATATATTTCTTTCAAGATTTGATCCAGAATGTTTCAATCTATGAGAATGCTATGCTTTGTTTCTTATTTTGGTTCAATTTTGTTTTGTTCAGGGAAGAAAGTGTTGCCTTCTGTTTCAACTTCCTTAGCTCTTGCCGCTGGAGTTGGTATTGCAGAGGCGATTGCGCTTTCTCTTGGATCTGATTTCTTGATGGACATCATGGCTATACCTTTCGTATGTCTGTAATGCTTGTGGAATTTAAGCTATTAACTTTAGAGTTTCATAAGTGTGAGCTCTCTTCTCTCGTGGTTTGTGAATTTTCAGGATTCACCGATGCGAATACCAGCAGAGGAGTTCCTCAGACTTAGAGCGTATGGTGCACCGCCAATTGTAGTTGCATTGGCTGCACAAGGGGCTTTTCGAGGTTTCAAGGACACAACGACGCCTCTATATGCAGTGGGCAAGTATTGCACAATCATCTCTATTTTTCTTGTATTCACCTGCCACTTATTGTTATACAAATCTTATCTACTAAACGTGGATTCGCCTTTAGAAGTTTGCATACAAGTTTAATTCCGGTAGATGTTTCTGATGTGGTAAAACTCTGGATCAACAGTTGCGGGAAACGTGGTTAATGCAATAATGGATCCAATTCTGATATTTGTCCTTGGTTTTGGTATCTCTGGTGCTGCGGCTGCTACCGTGATTTCTGAGTACGTCCAACAAATGTGGTAAAATTTTGTTACTAATGGACTCATTTTCTAGTAAGCACATTAATCTTTACTTTGTGGCTTCTTATTTTTCTCACTTGTCAATGTTCCATCAGATACTTGATTGCGTTTATTCTTCTGTGGAAGTTGAATGAGAATGTGGTTTTGCTTTCTCCTCAATTCAAAGTAGGAAGAGCTAGCCAGTACCTCATATCAGGTATCTCCAATGTTAGAGTTTCTGGAAAAGATTCAAACACAAAATGCTACGTTATGAAAATGTATTAGCTCATGCGTAGGTGGGCTTCTTATTGGTAGAACGGTGGCACTGCTTGTTCCATTCACGTTGGCTACTTCGTTAGCGGCTCAGAAAGGACCGACTCAAATGGCTGGCCATCAAATCTGCTTGGAAATCTGGTTGGCTGTCTCTTTACTCACCGATGCTTTAGCCATTGCTGCACAGGTCTATTATCTTTTGCAACTCAACTTCGAAACATATCTTTGAGCAAATTGTTTATTGAGATATAAGAATCCCATTAAAAGATGCAAGATTATGTTTTGTGGAACTTAAATTGTCTACCTCTATTTTCAGAGTCTTCTTGCTACCACTTTTTCTCAAGGAGACTACAAACAAGCCCGTGAAGTTATCTTCGGAGTCCTTCAAGTTCGTATTCAGCAGTGCCCTTGTTTATGATTCCCATTTTATATATGATTCTCAGTATTTTTTTTTCTTGTTTGATGTTATTTGAGCAGGTAGGTTTAGCCACTGGATCTGGTTTAGCGGCTATTTTGTTCATCGGCTTTGAACCATTTTCAAGCTTATTCACAACGGATTCAGAAGTTTTAAAGATTGCTTTGTCAGGAACCTTGGTATGATCTAATCTTATACTCTCCGAAAAGTTTCAGAGATCTCTGAACGTTTCTAAATAATGTTGTCTGCATGCAGTTTGTGGCTGGATCTCAACCTGTGAATGCTCTAGCGTTTGTTTTTGATGGCCTCTATTACGGAGTATCTGACTTTGGATTTGCCGCATACTCTATGGTATCTCGTTCTTCTTCATCAGTTGGTTGTTTGAATCTCCCTTTTCACCTCAGAAAAAGTCAGATTAATTCTTGTTTTGGAACAGGTGATTGTCGGATTCATATCTTCCTTGTTCATGCTTGTGGCTGCACCAACGTTCGGCCTTGCCGGGATCTGGACAGGTTTGTTCCTCTTCATGGCGTTGCGATTAGTTGCCGGAACCTGGAGGTAAACAATTAAAACACCATTCTAGTTTCAACTCAATGTCAAAACAAAGTTTTCTTTAAGGATCTTGTATCATGTTTCAGACTAGGGACAAGAACCGGTCCATGGAAAATGTTGTGGTCTGCTCCAGAGAAGCCAGAATGAGACGGATCGATCCTGTTTCTGCGTCAACATTTTTTGCGGTATGATGCATAACTCTTAAGAAAATAACGAAAATGAAGTGAACTAACAATGTAAAACAAAGTGTTACAGTAAAAGATATGTAGCATAAACCCTAGCTAGAATCTGTAATACTCTAAATACGGATTGAATCCAACTCCATGATAACCAGATTCATTGTACAACAACCCGTTATCCGATCCGAATCGATCCGAGCTATAATCTTCTGGGTTCTCGTAAACTAGTGATTCCACTATCTCATTACCAGTCATGGGATCAAGATTCTCAGTCTTGTCTTGGCCAAACTCGGCGTCCGCCTCGTCGTAGGCTAGATAACCCTTCCCGTCTTCCGCTCCAACCACGCCATTTCCGGTTTCAGATACGTTTCTTGAACCTTCTCCTCTCAACCAATAGCTCCTAGAACTTTCAGTTTCCTCGTTCTTCTTCATTTCTCCACCCGGCCTGTTTCCCAGATCTTCCGGGAAATTGACCCGGGCGAAACGTCCGTACATGGAAGTAGCGGCTCTGTCGTAGGCCAAAGCGGCTTCGAACGCAGTATCAAACGTTCCAAGCCAAAGCCGTTTGCCACGCCTTGAGTTTCCGCCACGGCGGTTCACTGGTTCACGTATCTCAGCAACCCATTTACCCCAAACCCTTTGTCGAACGCCTCTAAACCGACAAACCGGATTCTCTGGTCCACCTTTGCCTTTCATACAACCTTTCTTCGAACCTTTAGCTTGAACCTTATGAACCATCTCTAACCCTTCTTCCTCCTCTTTCTTCACCCATCTATTTAACGTAGCTTCCACCGGCTCGACCGATCTTCTTCGTCTTCTTGATGATGTTTCAGAAGCAGAGGAGCTCTGTTTTGATCCGTTATCTTCTTTTTCCATCATTTTACAAACACAAGGAAATATGGAGCGAGAAGCGGAAAATGGAAAACGAGAGTAAAACCTTAAAATTTCAGACACTTTAAACCGAAACTAAAAATTATAAATTTCGATCCGAATATTTTCACTGTTTTTTTGCGTGAGAGATGGTCTTAAGGTGGGAACACTTCTCACTTCTCTAGATATCGTCTGGGAACGCGCGTCGTGCTGATGCCAATGTACGGCTACGGGACACGTGTCAAAGCCTAGGTTCGCGTCTCCGGCGTGAATAATGCCCTGTAGGATTTTTTTTTAATTTATTCTCCTTTATCAGGTTAATAGATTAGTAGTATTAGATTACTTTGCGGCTAAGACTTTGAAAATATACTGAAAAAGAAAAATTATCAAATTTTGGAAGATGATATGGTTGACAAAAAGAGAAAGAAAAAAAAATCAAAAGATGATCCAGTCTGAATTGATATCTTCTTTTTATGTATTTTATTGTGAATTTGTGACCTCAATTTTAAATAGGGAGTAAGTCATTGGCATTAACACATCCTAGTCTACGTAGATTCTCGAGGTCAATACAAATTTGGATTTTATTTTGTTTTCTGTTATTGATTTTCTTTCTAACTAAAAGCATTTTCAACGGAAAAATATTTAAACTGAGTATCTTATCAAATATAGTGAATGATTGGTTCAGTTGTAGTTATAAATTAATTATTGTAGTAAATATTTTGGTTGTAACAATATATTTTTTATATTACAGATTTTTTTGATGTACATATAAAGTTGTAGTTGTAACTATATTAAAATAAAAATACGATTGGTAACTATAAAATATATGCTGTAGTTTTAATTAAATTAATTTATGCAAATAAAAATTATTCTAATTTAAAAAATTTATGCTACTTTCAACATAATAAATAATAAACTTATGAAAGTAACATTATTAAAAAAATCTAACAATCTTAAAATTAAAATAAAATTTAAAATTATGAAAATAAGAAGACGTGTGTTTCTTCAAACTTTGTGACGGCAATATATATATATATATATAGGTTAAGAGTTCTTTCAATTAGACATTTCTTTTGCTTATCTCTTGATTTTCTATTTTCTTAATGTCGATAATTTTATTTATATGTTGAGTTGATCTAATATGTATGTGTTTTTTATAATCACAACTCTTAAAGCTCAAAAAATAAGGCTTTACGTTTTTGACTTAGTACAGCAAAAAAAAATTGTAACTTTGAAAAAAAAAGTTACATCATGATTGATAAAAATAATAAAAAATCTGTAGTTTTAAAATATAAAACTACAACCTGATTGATAAGGATATAATGATTTAAAAAAAAAAAAATTGTAAGATAAACCTAAAGACCAACCAATCATCCACATAATATTAGTATTTTTGAGTTAAATTATTTTGTGTAGTTAAATTTAAATTACTAAAAAGATAATGATCCGATCATTGGATTAGAGTTGTGTCTAAGAGACTATATGGACCTCCTTATTTTCGGCATGAAAAGATATAGATGAAGTATTTCGGCATTTTATGCTGAGTTTGACGGGTTGCTTTGGGCGATGGAGTATCTAAGCGAGAGGAGATTATACTCACGGAAGATTGAGACAGACTGTACAAACTTGATGTCTATGACCATTCTTCAATGCGGAGCTTGACTGATTTACTATGCTTAGACAATTTTTTGTATCTTTTAGTTTAGTTCATATTCTACGTATTAGTAATATCCTGACTGACTTTTTTACAAAGAGAGTTCGAGCACGAAATTATATATTTTCTCATATAAGTCAAATATTCTCGTTTGGAGTGTCCATCAGAAAAACCTTTTAATCGATAATAACTTAATTTAATATAATGGTGATTATTGATAAAAAAATTGAACCAATTACATGATAACATTTGTCACATGGGTTTTTTTAACTTTTTTTTTTTAATTTTTCATTTGAAAAACTTATCTTGCTCTCTCTCTCTTTTTTTTTTTTAATTTTATTCATTGTTTAGTGTGAGAAAACCTCCATTGTTTCGTAGTGTACTATTTTCGTTAGGTGGAAGATTGTCAAATCGGTGGCTTGTACTGTAAGCCAAAACCCATCAAACTTAATTAAGGTGGATTGTCACCTAAAAATCCTAATAGTATAAATCTTAGGTAACAATTTACTTTAAACAAAAAAGCTTCTCTTAAAGTAGTTTTTGTTTTTGCATTTACAAAAAGAATCTGTCAACAAAGTCATTTATCTGTGAATGAGTACTTACTGGAGAGATTATGGTTAAGATAATCAATCCTGAAGAAAATTGAAAAAGCCAAGACCGGGTAAAAACGGAGTGAAGATCTACTCCAACGTTAACCAAAGACTCATTCCCGACTCGGAAGAAATTCATATGCTATTTTAACATGACTAAGTTAGAAGCTCATTTCCGAACACGAAAAATGCTTGTGCGAGAAACCTTGTTAGTCTAATTCTCTTTCGACATTGACGCAACTCGCAATTTCGCCAAATCCATCTAATGCGGGTCAATCTAAACGATAAAAGCATCCGATAAGATGCAGTCAGTCCATGTTCTTGGGTTGCAGTCGACAATGTAGACACTGTTCTCAACTTCTTAGAAGTGAATCTCAAGATTTCTTTCTTTTAGCACATCTTACAATATCTTAAGCTTCTTCTTGTACCAATCAGTCAACGAGAAACAGCTTAAATTTTATCATCTCTCATATTAGCATGCATACATATCCAATTTCAACTCTTTTGGTTGAATCTTGATTTTGATCATGAAATTGAAACAGATCCAACACAAGATAAAAGCTCAACAATTGAATCTTGATTTTGATCAAGAAACAGATCCAACACAAGAGCAACAAAAGTGGTAAAAACTTCTTCAAATCAAAATCATTCAAAGAGATATATATATATTTCATCTATAGCTATACCCAGAACAACAAAAAAAACAAAAATTAGATCTCAGAGATCCACAAATTTTCACGTTTATTAGTTTCCAGATTAAAGAAAACCCCCTAAGTATCGATTGAACAAACGAATCATATAGAAAGATTTATCAAAAGCAACAAAATAAACCAAATTACTAGTAGATCAGACTCCGATTACGAGGAAAGCATTTACCCGCGAGCTGCAACGACGGCAGGCGCGGCGGATGAGGCGGCGCCACCGAGGAAAGAGAGGAATCCGGTAGCAGCAGGCTCTTGCTCATCAAGGAATAGATCTTCCGGAGCCCTAAACGCACCATGTGCACAGATCAACGCAACACCAACCATCAAAGCCGAAACAAGAACAGATCCAACATCAGTGAGAAAAATCACAAAGATACTGAACAGAATCAAGCACCCAAGCGTCTCACGATCTGAGAACGTACGACCAAAGACAACAATCGGCTGATCCGAAGGACGGAACAAGTAGAGGAAAAGCCAAGACGCGAGCAGACAGAGGAGGAAAACGAGAGAGAAAGGATGAGTCACGAGCGAGAATCCGACGATCGCAGTCGCGACGGTGAGGTAATTCACCTTGAAATACGAGTAATTCTTACGGATCCGTACGGCTGCGTCGGAGATCGACTCAGGTTTGGATAATGCAGATCGATCTGCTAGCTCAGTCCAAGGACGACGTTGAGAGAGGCCGTTTTTGACGGTTTCTGAGATCTGATTGATGAAAACGCGAAACGCAGGGGTTGCGATCGGTGGTTGAGATTCGACGGAGGAAGGTGCGGCGGATGGGACAGTTTGAGAATTGGTGATTGGGAGGATTGGAGGAGCTGTGGAAGCCATTGTTGTTGTTGCAGAGGTTTTTAGGTTTCAGATCTGAGAGAGCGAGAAGATTAGAGAGAGAATATAGCGTGGGAAGAGAAGGAAGGAGAGATTTATACGGAAGAAGAGAAATTGACCCTTGACTTTCCTCTTTCCTTCCTAGCTACGGGTCACCGACAAAACAATAAGCCTCAATATTTATTTATTTTCGTTTCCAATTTTCCCTAGAAATTTGCTATTATTGTATTTTGAATTTAATTATGATCTTGGATAAATCTCGTGAATTATTAGGGATTTATAAAAAAAAAATTCGGGTTAGGTAAAATACTCGTCGAATTGAACTAATTACCATTAATGGTAATTTAAAAAAATTCTGTTCAGTTCAATTCGACGACATTTTATCTAACCCGAATTTTTTTTTTTAATTATTTTAATTCGACGATATTTTATCTAACCCGACATTTGAATAATGGTAATTTAATTATTTTAGTTAATGAAAGAAAATATTGTCTCAATTGACATTTTTTAAAAATTTCGTTAAAAAAATATCATTATTCAAAATTGCTATAAATTGGATTGACAGTCACCGTTTTTGTTTTTGTCCATCGTCTTAAATTTTGTCCATTTTCGGTGATCGTTTTTGTTTTATTCCGCATCACCTTACTTTTTATCAAAAAGTCACTATCATCTACTATTTTTAGAAAAGAAAGAAAAAAATAAGAAGAACGATCTAATTTTTGAGAAAGTGAGAAAAGAGGAAGCAAAATGTGTAGAAGAGAAGAATGGATAAAAATGTCATTTTGTTTTATATTAGACGACAAAATATGGTTAAAATAATTTTGAAAATAATGGCTAATATATTAGGTAGTATTCACTTAATGATGATATATATTGTCCTTTGTTGATAAAATAATTTAAACCAACCGGTTAAGGAAGAATCCAAGCTAGTTTGATAAGACTACAAATTCGAGAAAGAGAATCAGTTCTCTGTCTCTTCTCTCTGTCAAAGGCTTTGACTCAAAGCTTATATGGTGATACTAATATTAGCATTATAATCAAACGCTTGATTAACATTTTTGTTTCCTTATAAAATTGACCTAACAAAACACCAACAAGAATTCAAAACACTTGAATCAATTTATCACCTCAAGTTCAAAGCTATCTTTTTCTTTTTCTTCTTGTTCTTGCCATCTTTGTTCAACAACACAGAGATCTTAGCAAATCCAAAACTCTTTCTCTTTCGAGTCGTCGACTTTTTTCCATTCTCCTTCCCTTCACTCTTCTTGCTCACAATTTTATCACTATTGCTATTCTTTGCCAGCATCTGACCCAACGACATTTTCCTTCTATCGCTAGCAGCTACATTCATATCTGAATCCTCTGCAAGAAGTAGTTTCTTGCTGAGTATTTGCCCGATCGACATTGTTGGCTTCAAGACAGGGACTAAAGAAGATGACCCGTGATCATATGTCAGATTCAGACCGTTTACATCCATCAGACGTGGTGTTGATGTTGTCTCTCTTTTGCTCTTGAACTTGGAAGTGTTGTTCACCGAAGAAGATGATCTTCTACGCTGTCCTTTATCTGACCGCCAGTTTCGCAGCGCCTCTTCTGCTTCGAGTTTTGTAGCGTTTGCAGCGTCGACTCTCTCCACAGCTTCCTCCAATGCCCTTTTGCTGGTTTCAATTTCTTGAGCCGCTTCGTCTACTTTCTTCAGAATATCCGTCTTTGAAACATTTGCTTCTTCAACTCTCGACATTGCATCTTCCACTCGCTTCCTCGCCTCTTCCTCTGCGTCTCTAGCGTTACGAGCAAGCGTAGCATATTCTTCAGCAGATATAGTCACAGTCACGGCCTCATCGGTGCTTTTACTTCCAGTAACAACCTTAATCTCTGCGATTGCAACCGCCTCAGCTGCTCTGGCCGCTTCCTTCATCTTTCTAGCGGCCACCAACCTTATCTTGGCTGTTTTGATCTTGTCTCTAGTGTGTTCGATCTCAGCCATTGCTTTCACAACTTCCAACCGTGCATTCTCTCCTGTTTTCTTGAACTCTTGAGCTTCATGGCTCAGTCTTTGAACCTCCTTCGAGATTTCCGATGCATTATACACTAGGCCGGTTTCACCATCCTTGGCAAATTTTAGCCTCGCTTCCTCTTCTTCTACAGAAACCACCTTCAGAGATTTCTGCAAAAGTCTCTCGCGTGTCTTCTCAAGAGCAGCCTTTTCTTCCTGTAGTTTCTTGTTCAACAACTCAACCGACCCGCGTATACCCGCAAGATCTACCGTCGTCTTGCACAAATTCATTTTTGCCTGGTTTAAATCCTTCAGTACCACACCCGCTGGCTTGACAAGACCGTGAACTTCTTCTCTCAACGTTTCCTCCTCATAAGCTTCATTCTTCTGCTGCAGCTTTGAGTTGAGCTCTTCGACTGTGGCTTTAGTCGCCTCAAGCTCCTTCAACACCTCAAGCGTCTCGCCTTCTTTCACAATTAGAACGCTCTGCAGCTCAGCAGCCTGTTCCCTGAGTATCATGATATCAGCTTCTTCGACATTTTCCTGCCACAAAAAAAAAAAAAAAAACAGAAACCTTACCTTACATATCCTAATTGTAGCCACTCTGGTCCTTAAACTAAATGAATCTTACTTTCGAAAATATGATACAGACACACAATTACCAATGTGATGAATCTGAGTGGGTTCTCTTGAAATCAGGTTTAAAGAAGCAGGCATTGATCAAATCCTAAGTTTTCTTTGTCATTATTGCTAAACAGGAAATGAAAATCAAGCATTATCATCATCATCATCATGTCGTTTAAGACAACAGCAATGCCAAGCACGCTTAATTAGTTAAACAACACTATTGCGAAAAAACCCAAAAATCGAATTTTTCAGACTGTAAAGTGAGGGAGAAACCTGAGAAGCTTCTGGGACTTTGTTGTTGTTGTTGTGAGAAGGTTTCCAGAAACCGAAACCGCCGAAACGAGTGGCCGCCTCTCTGACTGACTCGAACGGAGCGGAAGTGTCGATCTCGGCTCGGCCATTGGCAGTAGAAGACAGATCCGAGTCAGGGTTTAAGCTCCCTGGCTCTATCACAGTGTCCGATTCTAGGGATTCGGCCATAGACGATCTTCGAGAGGAGAGCAAAGAAGGCGAGAGATAGAGAGAGTGGTGGAACCAGAGCACTTGGGGTTGTGTTGTGATTTGAAACTGGTTTTGATAAAGACGTGTCGGAACGGCACGCCACGCCACGGTCGTCTCGTGTACAGTGTGAGTGGGAAAAAACAAAGTTGAAAAGTCGTATGTATTTAGAATTTGGTTAAAATTGATCAACGTAAAATCAATAATTTATTTGAAGAATCCGTTTAGCCTTCCTAAAGATTATAATTGTTCGTTGAAAAAAAAAAATATTATAATTGTTCAAATTTTTTAAATCTACACACGATAAATGAGGATTCAAAAACTATAACCGCGGTTGAGTATTGGCAAATCTTTGGCTATATCTGATCAGTTTTTGTTCTCGAGTTCGACCGATTAAATGTATCGATTGTAATGGTTAGTTTAACTCTTATCATAGTGTGTTACTTTTAGTTGGGTTTAATAGCGTTTCTTTCCAAATTCCAATGGTTTCATATTTTTTGTTAGTGAGTCTTCGGGCTAAGTTAGTCGGGAGCTTTAGAATTTATCTCTAGTGTGTCCAGCTTTTGTAGAACTTTATGTTTTGAAATTAGATCTAATATATGATTAAAAAAAAAAAAAACATGTTTATCAAAAAGTATACATAACAGTTAACATCATATTTTTAGTTTTTACATTAGGTCATTCAAATAAAAACCAATAATACAAAAAAAAAAGACAAATTTTCCATTCGGAAATTATATCATCAATAGATTTCAAGAGTGAATGGTGGAAGAGCTCAAACTGCATATCAGTTATGATTATAGAAGGGATCTTGTGTCCAACATCTTATACTATTTCAATATTAAAGAAAACGTAGAACTAGTAAAAGACATTGATAAGTTTCTTTCCTATCTATGGGGCACAATATATTTTATTTGATTTTGAGGAACATAAAGTTTAAAAGTGTAGATACCTTTATGAATCCAAACGTCAGGATTCAAGGTTTTCTTTATGCCTTGCAGTTGGTTGCATTAAAACCAATCCCAACTCGTTTAAAATATATTAGAAAATGAAAAAAAATATTAAAATTGGTTACCATTCTTAATACGAGAAAAATATATGCTGATTTTATAACTCAAAATAATTCTATTTAAGTCCAGGTTGTGCTTTTCATTAAGGATGATCTTAGAAAAAGATTTTATTTAGTCAGACAAGGAAAAAGATGAAAATGTCGATTCCTTAAAATATGAGGACAAAATGATCGGTTAGGGAGACTCAAAAGCCATCAAATTTTAAGGGAATCGACATTCTCATCTTTTTTTCGTCTCACCAACAAAGATCAGGGCAACAAAAAGATTTTTGTTCAATGGGAAGATCACCCTTAATGAATAGCACAACCTGCACATGTGAAAGTAAAAAATATTTTAAATTAGGGATTGCCCATGCTATGCATGAGTTTAAAATTTAACATTATAAAATATATAATAATTTGTAATTTTATTGATTATTTGTGTATTTAATATTACATAAATTTGATGTTTATATATAGATTAAGCACTTATAACAAATTATTGGACATATATAATTTCTAATGTATAAAAAAAGAAACCGCTTACTAATACAAATTGAATATAAACTGACTAAACTTAAATAAATTGTATACATTATGTGAGTTGATCACTAAACATAATGTTGAATAACCTTACTATTATATGTTTTCATATTTTTTCTATTCATATTAAAACTATGAATTTAGTATTATATTAAAAATTCATATTAAAATGTATTTATAAAATATAAAGATCATAAAATTAGACTATGACTATAATAACTTAATATGTTATTTTTCAGTTATATTTTAATAAATGATTTTTATGTAGTTATTGATAAGAATTTAATTTTTCTTTGTTAGAGTGGTTTAATACATATTAATAATGAGGTTTAATTGTTCATATTACAAATTATTATTATTTGGTCGGTTTTTTGTCATTTAATAAATGTAAAAACTTGATTTTGAGTCAATTTGGTCTTTTAATTTTCATCCAAACTTTGTGATATTACGGCTAATTTTTTTATATAGCGCTTTTAATATATTATTTCATTCTTACTGAAAAATCAATTGAACTCGATTTTTGTAGTTACACAATTAAGACTAAATCATATATTTAAAATCAAATGAATTTTATATTTTCACTGTATCATTATTTTTACTTTTTGAATTTTGTTTAAAGAGAACATATTTGTTATTGCTTAGTTAAGATATATATATTTATAAATAAATTATGAAAATTTCTCAAAACATCAATTTATGATTTTTTTGGAAACATATATCACAAGTCAATAAAATGTAACTATGGATGTTTACAAAAAAATTCAATAATATTTTATGTATTAGTTAAAAAACAGAATCAATAAATAATAGGTTTGTTGAACCACTTTAAATAAATAAAGATGGGAAACTATTTTTGAAAGATGAAAGAAACAAAAGCAAATGTCATTTGGATGTATATACTCAATTTGCTATATGTTTTTTTATTTATCTTAAAATTATGGAATTAGAATTATTATAGCAAAAAAAAATTAATTAGTGTCATTTATTAAATAAATAAATAAATGACACATGTTAAAAAGTTATGAGACACATGATAGCCTCTCATAGTTTTAATTTAGAAAAACCTTACTATATTATATAAGATTATAAAACCAGTAATACACATTTTTCTCATATCAAAAATAATAACTATATAACTAATTTTAGTATTCTTTTCCACTTTTTTCATATCTTTCAAGCGAATTGAGCTAACTGTCTAGATTGTTTTCAATGCAAACAATTGCAACGTATATAAAAAAAAAAATTAGATCGCGATGTCATATTCGTAAAGAGGTACACTTTAAGCTAGGTTTCATGCTCTTTAAAATCATATCAAATAATATCCTGCTCTATGAATCACAAACAAATTTATTAATGTCTTGCACGCTTTCTTTGGATATAAATGTTGCATTGGATGTTGGACATAAATTTTTTTCTGCCAGCACAAAACAAGCATAACGGATCCGTAGCTCGGGTGTTCCATCATTCTCTCCATAACGGATTAGCTCATCAGCTTGTGCCTTGAGTTCGATAATATCAACTTCTTTAACATTTACATGCCACCAAAATCAGCCAAAAACAGAGACCTTACCAACTACATATATATCCTAACTGTAACATACTTTGATATCTTCCTATAATGAATCTTATTTTCGAGAGACCTTTTTACCAATGTGATGAATCTGCGAGATGCTTTGCTTATAATCAAGTTGAACAATTGCCTGTAATGGGGGACTAAAGAAGCATGCATTGAACAAATCCTCATAATAGGGTTACATTTCGGCCATAGAAGGTCATAGAGAGAAGAGTAAAGAAGATGAGAGAAGTTAAGTGTAATAACCCAAGCCCAAATCTTGAAGTACAAGATTGGCTTTATATTCATGTCCAAAACGTGAATAAAGAAGAAGTGTCATCACTTTCGTTAACTGAGGTTAACGATGTCGCCGTTTGTGGTCCTGCATACAAAAAGCATCATCAGAACGTACAAGCACCATCTCACCAAGTTATTCTGAGGAACAGATTTGGTGTTCTTGAATCTTGCAACATCACGTAATAGCTAGAACACATGGCGTCCATTGATTAGAAAGCTTTTTCTATATATATTCTGGTTTTGTAATTGATAAACATTAAGTTGGATAAGAAAAAAAGTTTATCTTCTTCAAACTCTCTTTCAAGCTTTTCTTAAAAACTTTCATGGTATCACAGCCATGGAGGTTTCTATAGAAACTTTCTCGGCTCCAACTCTCTCTATTTCTCTGAAACTGAATGAGAACAACTATTTGCTCTGAAAACTTCAGTTTGAGCAATTTCTCTCTTCTCAAATGCTTCTTGGCTTTGTTAATGGTGATTCCCAACGACCTCCTTCTACCGTATCTGTCACAAATGGTGACCTGACAACCATAACAAGCAATCCTAAGTATGCAAAGTGGATGCGGTTAGATCAACTCGTTATGGCGTGGCTCTATGGATCTCTGTCCGAAGAAGCTCTCAGATCTGTGTATGGATTACACTCAGCTCAAGAGGTGTGGTCGGCTTTAGGTAAAAAGTATAACCGTGTTTCTGCAACTAGAAAACTGGATCTACAGAGATGTATTCAAACCACTACTAAATATCAGAAAACTATGTCTGTGTATTTATCTAAGATTAAGAATCTATGCGATCAGTTGGATTTTATTAGATCTTCTATCTGTGAACATGAAAAGATTTATGATGTTTTGAATGGTTTAGGCAAAGACTATGAGTCTATTTGCACAGTTATTGAAAACTCCATGGATTCCTCTCTTGGTCTCTGTTTTGAAGATGTTACGTTCAAGCTTACCGGATTTGATGACAAACTCCAAACTTATGACTCATCCACCTTATCTACACCACAACTTGCTTTTCAAACTGAAAGAGGAGGTTACTCATAAGGTTATACCAATAACAGAGGTGGTTATCATGGCAAAGGAGGATATTCACAAGGGTACAACAACAATCGAGGACAACAACATGGTGGTTTCAGAGGACGAAACTCTTATTCTATCCATGGCCATGGGTTTCATCATCAGTTCGTTTCTAACTCTAGCTCCGAATCTAGACCAACCTGCCAAATTTGTGGATGATATGGTCATTCTGCTTTCAAGTGTTACAACAGGTTTGATCGGGAATATGAAACTAATGAAATGCCTTCTGCACTTACTACTATGCAAATTTCTGGTCATGAGCAAGCTTTAGGTCAAGAGTGGTATCCGGATACCGGTGCTACAGGACATGTCACGAATTCTGCTACTCAACTTCAGACAGCTCAGCCGTATTCAGGTGATGATTATGTGATGGTTGGAAATGCTAACTTTCTGCCTATTACACACATTGGATCGATTGCACAACCCACTCTTCAAGGTACTTTACCTTTAGAAGATGTTTTGGTTTGTCCTGATATCAACAAATCTCTTTTGTCTGTCTCTAAGCTAACTGCAGACTATCCATGTTCTTTTACCTTTGATTCTGACTCTGTGTGTGTGTTAAGGACAAGCAGACAAACAAAATCCTCACTCAAGGCAGCCGACATAACGATTTGTACGTGTTATAGAATCCTCAATTTGCAGCCTTTTACTCTACCAGACAACAAGCTACAAGTGATGAGGTGTGTTATCGAAGACTTGGTCATCCTCATCAAGAGATTCTTCAACTTCTCTCTAGAACTAAAGCTATATTAGTAACTAAAACAAGCTCTCATCTGTGTGATGCTTGTCAGCTGGGAAAATAAGCTCTCATCAAGCGATTCTTCAACTTCTCTTAGATTTTGTTTCTTCTAGACCTCTTGAACGTGTTATTTATGGGGTCCAACTCCTGTTGTTTTAGCTCATGGCTTTCGTATTATGTTCTTTGTGGATTATTTCTCAAGATACACTTGGTTTTATCCTCTTAAACAAAAATCAGATTTTCTCTTTATCTTCCTTCTATTTCAGCAACTTATTGAGAACCAGTTGCAGGTTAAGATTAGTATGTTCCAATGTGATGGAGGGGGTGAGTTCATAAGCACAAAGTTTCAAACTCATCTCACATCTTGTGGTATCAAATAACTTATTTCCTATCCTCACACGCCTAAACAAAATGGCTTAGCTTAAAGGAAGCATCGTCATACTATAGAATTTGGTCTTTCTCCTATGTTTCAGAGTATAATTCCTTAATAGTTGTGGGATGAAGCCTTTTTCACTACCAATTACTTGGAGAATTTGTTGCCTTCGTCTGTTACTAACAACAACAAGAGTCCCCATGAATTTTTTTATGGTAAACCGCCAATCTATACATCTCTTTGAGTGTTTGGTTGCGCTTGTTACCCATATCTTCGTCCTTATTATAAGAACAAGTTTGATCCTAAGTCCTTGCTTTGTGTATTTCTTGGATATAATGAGAAGTATAAAGGTTATTGATGCCTTCATCCACCAACAGGTAAAGTATACCTAAGTCGACATGTACTCTTTGATGAACTACAATTTCCATTCTCTGATGTTTACAAAGAGTTTCAAATCGTGTTAACCTTCTTCTTTACTCTCTGCCTGGCATGCCGGTGTTCTTACAACTGAATCTGAAAATTCTCACAAAGTTGTCGATCATTCCTTCTCCTCTGATAGTTCTCCCACTACGAATATCTCTGATGATGTCAGTATGCTTGTGCTTCCTGTTGTGTCTACTATAAATGGAATGAGAGGTTCTGAGTGTACGACAAGTCAAACTCCTGAACAGTCTCTATATTCCTTCACACCAAACAGACATCACTAGCTCAACCCCTGCATCTACTTCTCTCTATAATACTCCACAAAGTGACTCTATCTTTACTTCCTCAGATTTTCCTCCTTTATCTGCTTCTTCTTTGTCTCCTAATGTTTCTGGAGATGTTCTTACACCAGCTCCAGTAGTTACTACTCATCCGACCGTGTCTCGATCGTCCACTGAAGCAGAGTATCGGTCTCTGTCTTATGTTGGTGATGAACTCAAGTGGGTTACTTCCTTTCTCCGAGAGATTAGTCTTCCTCAACCTGTTACACCAGAGATATATTATGACAATCTCTCGTCGGATTATCTTACCGTACATCCTGCTCTTCACGCCCGGTCAAAGACTTTTGATCTTGATTATAAAACAATTCGTGAAAGCGTGGCTCTCGGTGCATTGGTAGTTAAACACATTCCCAACTATCTTTATATTGCTGATATATTTACTATATCTCTGCCTCGCGCCTCCTTTGTTGCTCTGCGGTTCAAACTTGGTGTCTCTCTTGCTCCCAACACAAGTTTGAGGGGTGTAATAACCCAGGCCCAAATCTTCAAGTACAAGATGAGTCTTATATTCAAGCCCAAAACGTGAAGAAAGAAGTTAACGATGTCGCCGTTTGTGGTCATGCATACAAAAAGCATCATCAGAACGTACAATCACCATCTCACCAAATTGTTCTAAGCAACAGATTTGGTGTTTTTTTAGCAAAAGAAAAAAAAACATATTTGGTGTTCTCCAATGTTGCCACATCACGTGATAGCTATGACACATGGCGTCTATTGATTAGAAAGTTTTCTCTATATATATTCTGGTTTTGTAATTGATAAACATTAATTTGAATAAAAACAAAAATTCATCTTCTTCAAATTTTCTTTCAAGCTTTTCTTAACGAGAGTGGTGGAACTAGAACACTTGTAGTTGTAGTTGTAGTTGTGTTGTGATTTGAAACAGGTGTGATAAAGACGTGTCGGAACAACACGCCACGCCAACTAACACCCTGATCGTCTCTTGTACAGTGAGAGCAAAGAAAACAAAGTTGAACAGCCATGTATCCGTTTGTGCTCATTTTCAATTCTTTTTATTTTTATTTTCTTGTCTCCATTATTTTAGAACTACACTTTTGACCCGTATCATATGCGGGATGAGAAATTTTATAAATAAAAAAAAATTAAAAACAACAAATCAAATAATATATTTTCTATATAGATAAATATATTTAATATTACAAAAATTAATTTGTATTACAATTAGATTGAATGTAAGTGTTTTTAATGTAAATCGAATACGTTTGAGATTATTGATTTTCTCAAACTTATTTGAGCTTTCCAAACCCAAAAAAAATATCGCGTTAGTATGTAAATTTTCTTAAATAAAAAAAACAAAAAAATAATAAAAAATGAAAATAATTTTCAAAATTCAAAGCATTAATTTGTAAAGTTGTACGTTTATAACATAAGAGCAATTTTAATTAGAATAATATTGATACAATAAAACGACAAAAAGAAAAATAATTGTATAATCAATCATATGGTATCCAAATGAACATAAATACAATATTTATAAAGTAATTGATATCGGTAAATGATTCATCATTAAAACATTATGTTATATGATGTTTAAAATATTAATTATATTTTATTTAGATTTAAATCAATAACATATGTATTTGTGAATTCATGAATTCATGTTAAAAATTAATTAATGTAAATATGTAGATATTCTCATCATGACATATAGAATTAATTGGAATTTTTTTATTGGTTGATTTAATTGATATGTTTTTTAAAATTTTCATTAAATGATATATATGATTTTTTCATTTAATATCTCCTCAATTAATATATTGAAAATGAGCAAAAATTTCTCCCTTATTTCATCCTTGTTCCTTATTTTGGATTGGGATAATTAGGGAAATTTTAATTTTCTTCTAGAAATGACAAGTTTAGGCCGCCAAAATTGGACTTCCTTCAACACTGTTCAATGGTATTTCTCCTAAATTCGAAGTCTAATGCTTGATTTATCAGATGTACAGAGTTGCATATAATACGAAAGTTCTCCTTTCCATTGTTGCATAACCCCATGATAGGATTTAAGGGATAATTACTAGAACGACCTTGATAAATGCCCTAATTATTAGAACGACCTTCACAAAATCTCAAACTTGTTAGAAATATTTATAAGACGTAAAAACCAAAGTATGACTTTATAATAACGAAAATGCCATTAAGATTTGAAAAAAAAAAAAAAACATAACCGCGAACAGTTCTTCTTCTTCCTCGATAAACACATGCAGTTCGAGAGAGAGATTAATACACGGCGATTCTTCAAAGGTGAGAGAGAGACAAAAACACGGCGGTTTAACGGTAGGTTTCCGACAACCCCATCACTAAGTCCGGCGGTTTATTTTTGTTTTCCGATGAACGACAGTGACATTGATTTTCTTTGGCGATTTTAGGGTTTCGGCGAGTCGTTTGACGGAAACTTCCGGCGAGTATACGGTTAGACGTGGTTCGCATCTCAGGTAAATGAATTTCGTTTTCATTTGGGTTGTTGCATTGTTCAAAAAATGTCGAACAACTTCTCATCTTCAATATATGTTGCGGATTTGAATTCAAAATCGTGTTCCCTTCAAATTTGGGACGGCAAAAGCGACGGTTCTGGTAAGGGAACTTGATAGGATGTTTAGAGATTGAAATGTTGTGGTAGATTTGTTATCAAAGTTGTGGTACATTTGTTAATGTATAATGACAGACTTAATGAGTTAAGATTGGGTTATAATTTTCATTGTTTGTTGGACATTGTTTGTTTTGATTGTATATTTGGAGATTTAAATTGATGGTAGATTTGTTATCGAATTTGATGGTAGACTTGATGAGTTAAGATTAGGGTATAAGTTTCATTGTTTATTAGTGGTAGATTTGTGATCGTATTTGGTGGTAGATTTGTTAAACTATAATTACTGATCTGATGAACTAAGAATGAGTTTTAAACTGAAGTTTCATTGTTTGTTTTGGTGGTAGATTTAATTTTAAAATTGAAATGATAGATGGTAGAGTTATTTCTCTTGTTGGTAGATTTAATTCTCTTCATGGTAGATTTATTTCTTTTGATGGTAGATTTATTTCTCTTCATGGTAGATTTATTTTACTTGATGGTATATTTATTTCTTTTTATGGTAGATTTATCTCAGACATGATTTATTTCTCTTCATGGTAGATTAATATAGTGCTGACATGATTTATCTTATTGTACAGAAATGGCGAGGTGTATTGTGCCACGTCAGTATCCCGAGAGATTGATGCGAAAATCACCATCGGTGGAAAGAAGCTTGCATCACAATTGCAAGTTGGGTGACTTTGATAAGATGCTTGAAGCTGTTGGTGAAGAGGTTTACAATGACATCATGAATAATCATGGTGTTGGAGTGATTCTAAAGCTTGCTTCAACGAACATGATATGGACTGCGAAGCCTATCCAATATATCCTTGGGAATCAATTGGTCATTGACAGGATGAATGAGATTTGGGTTTTGGTTGGTGGTTGTCCGATGAGGTTTTCTCTACATGAGTTTGCGGAGATCACTACCATGAAGTGTGACCCGTTTGATGATCAAGATATATTGGATGTTGACCACACTGATTTGTGGAAGGAAATGAAGGTTGACGTAGGAGATGCACCGAGTTGGGATGAGTTGATTGCTGTTTTTGACATTTGCATGACATGGAGTTATGAGAAGAGAAAAATGCTAGCATTGCTCTTTGTCTTGCACGTTGGAATATATGGGTTTGCTCGTAATAGTAGAATCCCTCTCATGGCTGCGAAAAGAGTGTTGGATATAGAGGCATTTGAGAGGTATCCATGGGGCCGTGTGTCCTTTAGGGAGCTAGTGCATTTGATAAATGTTGCATCGTGGGGAAGTGGAAAGTTGACAATTCATGGTTGTGTGCATGTATTGCTTGTCTGGGTATATGAGTCGGTTCCAATACTAGGAGAGAAATTTGGGAATAAAAAAGAGGAGGCAATTCCTCTCCTACGTTGGGGTTCAAGCCGCGCTAGATACAACTTGGAGAGGATTTTGGAGGAGGATAAGGAAACCAATGGAAAGGTACACATTTTACAACCTCTAAATTTAACATGATAATTACTAGTTTATGGTGTGGTAGACTTATAATCTATATTGGTGGTAGACTTATTGATATGTTGTGGTAGACTTGTTGATCTTCTGTGGTAGACTTATTGATATGTTGTGGTAGACTTATAATCTGTAGTCGTCGTAGACTTGGTTATCTGCTGTGGTAGACTTATAATTTGTGGTGGTGGTAGATTTATTGATATGTTGTGATAGACTTATAATCTGTGGTGGTGGTAGACTTGTTGATATGCTGTGGTAGACTTGTTGATATGCTGTGGTAGACTTATAATCTGTTGTGGTGGTAGACTTGTTGATATGCTGTGGTAGACTTAGAATCTGTTGTGGTGGTAGACTTGTTGATATTTGGTGGTAGACTTGTTGATATTTGGTGGTAGACTTGTTGATCTTCTGTGGTAGACTATAGTAGTGGTAGACTTATTTATATGCTCTGGTAGACTTATAATCTGTTGTTAATCTGTTGTCGTAGTAGACTTAATGATATGTTGTGGTAGACTTATAATCTGTAGTTGTGGTAGACTTGTTGATCTGTTGTGGTAGACTTATAATCTGTAGTGGTTTGATGGTAGACTTATTGATATGTTGTGGTAGACTTATTTATCTTTTGTTGTAGACTTATTTGATTGCTGTGGAATTCTCCCATGCTAGACTTGTTTGATAACTGTTTCGTTTTTTGTAGGTTCGTGTTAGACAGTTGGTGGTGAAACCTTTGGAGGAGATATATCCTCCATGGGAAGGAGACAAAGAAGATAATAAGGTTGATAACATGATACGAGATATTCTTGGTGGATGCTTGGATGAGTCTTTTTGGGATGTTGGTAAGAGAAAGAGGATAGTCAAGAAGGTTGTTGAGGTAAGTTCTGAGCAAAGGAGTTCGAAGAAGATGGAGAAGGAGGAGAAGAAGGAGAAGGAGAAGAAGGAGGACAAGAAGGAGAAGAAGAAAAAGAAGGAAACTCGTGGAAATAGTGATAAGAAAAGCGAGAACGTGGACGATGTTGACATGAGTATTCCATTAATAGATATTGTGAAGGAAAAGAGAAGGAAGCATGAAGCGAGTCCTAGTCTTGAGGTAAGCGTCTCAAAGAAGAAAAAGGAAGAGGGTAGTGAAGTGCTTTCGCTCCTTAAGTCATTGGTCGATAAAGTGGATCTATTGGACCAGAAGTACGAAGGCATCAACAGTTGGAGGACATCGCTTGAGAACCAAAAAGGCAAGGCAAAAGAGCCAACTTTGGTAGATGCACAATCGAAGGTGTGCGATGAAGAAAATGCTTCTAAGAACGAAGATCCGGTACGTAAGTCTCTCTTTTAATACAAGTGAGACTTACTTAACCTTGATGTTATGAAAATTTCCTTGATGTTAGAAAGTTCCTTGACATTAGTAATTTGTAGTAGACTTATGTTGGTAATTGTAGTAGACTTATTTATTAAATTTCATTGGATTTTGTTACAAGCATTTTGGTCAATATTTACATTGGTTTACGTATTTAAATATGTTACAGTCATGGATGGTAGAGCAGCAAGCAACATCCAAGGCTGAGTTCCCCATTAACCGTGTTGTTAGAAACAAGAAATTTGAGCCAAAGGTGGTGACAAATGTGGAAACTGAACCACTTCCTCCGAAAGAGAAGGACATGTATAGTTATTTTATTGATATGACTAAAGATGTTCAAGAGAAGAAGGAGAATAAGGCGACTGTTGACGTTGTTCATATCCCGAGCGATGAGACACCTTCAAGAAAGAAGGAGAGGAAGCCGCCTGTTGACGTGATTGATATTAGTCGAGATTTGAGATCTTCAAAAAATAAAGGTAACCTTCCCCCTGCGGTGCCATCTTATTCTGATCTACAGGACGAGAGAGTGAACAAAGCATTGGGAGGTGCATTAGAGAAGCTTCTTGACTTGACAACGAATGCTGATTTTGGTGTCCCCAAACGTCGCAAACTTACTCTTGCAAATACCCAAGTGGACCCATTCATAGGAGGCTCTGGAACTATGCGAATCATGTATGGTCAAACCCCTTCTCCTGGTATCTATGATCCTTTTGCAAAGGTGGAAAAGCATAAGATGGATCGGTTGATTGAATACGTGAAGACTGATTTGTAAGTCACTTGTCCTGCTTTTTTATATCTTGTAGAATGTACAACCTCTTTACATGCTTGTCAGCGTTTTACCCTCTCAATTTTATAGGCAAAACCCACTGGAGACGAGCTTAGCAGGTGTAGAATTCTACTTGGTATTGATGACACCAAAAGAATTATGGCCAGTGAACTAGTATGGGTGGCTGAAAATGACGGTAAGTAAGAGTACATTTAATAATCTGTTGTTGTGGTAGACTTATTGACCTGTTGTGGTAGATTTATTGATCTATAGTGGTAGACTTATAATCTGTAGTAGTGGTAGACTTATTAACCTGTTGTGGTAGATTTAATTATCTATAGTGGTAGACTTAATAATCTGTTGTTGTGGTAGACTTATTGACCTGTTGTGGTAGATTTATTGATCTATAGTGGTAGACTTATTAATTTGTTGTTGTGGTAGACTTAATAATCTGTTGTGGTAGATTTATTGATCTGTTGAGGTAGATTTATTGATCTGTTGTGGTAGACTAATATAGTACGTTTCTATCTTATTTTGCAGCACATGGTTGCTGGCATGAATTTACTCCGACAGAGGTCTTTGCAAAAGCCAAATCCTTTAAAAAGTGAAAGGATTGAATTCGTGGATCCGTTGTTTGCGGCCTTTTGGTGTCGAGAATACAAAAGAGACTTCCTCGGGAACGAAAAGACTTGGGTGTTTCCGTCAGGATATTTCAACCTCATCAATGGTACACTTCCAGATTTTGCTCCGACGAACAAAAAATGGGGGGGAGGATGTCGATACGTTGTACATTCCTCATAATATTGCGGACGACCACTGGGTGGCTGTTGTGGTAGACTTGGTTCAAAAAAAGGTGAAAGTCTACGATAGCATAATCAATCTGTACAGCGATGGCTACATCAAAGAAACCTGCAAGCCATACGCAAAGATGATTCCGTTGTTGCTGAAGCAGGCTGCACCCTTGGCCCAAAGGAAGAGAATGAGTGAGCAGGCTTGGAATGTATACAGGATCAAAACTATACCACATAACCACCAATCGGGTGATTGTGGAGTGTATACGCTGAAATATATCGAGTGTTTAGCCCTTGGCCATAGTTATGATGGCTTGTGTGATTCTAATGTGGCTGCTATTCGTCTCAAACTTGCAGCTGAGATTATGGACGAGTTACCAGAAGATGAGGTTGTTCAGTACTCTGATCCAAACCCTCGTGCTCAATCAGATATTAAGGTTCCTCATCTGACGGACTGACGGTGATACTTGGACTGATTGTGATGGTAGACTTATTTTGGGGGTGATGGTAGACTTATTTAGGAGGTCATGGTAGACTTATTTTTGGGGTGATGGTAGACTTATTTAGTTCATGGTAGACTTATTTTGACAGGTCCTTCTGTGATCGTAGGCTTATTTAACTTTCGACGGTAGACTTATATATTTTGTTGTCGCCGACGTATTGACTAAGTGCGCGGCAATTATGTGTAACTAGGTCTATCCTTTCAAAGGACTATGTATGTATGGGAGTGGTAAACATGGTGGTCATTCGAAAGTATGCTAGACTTATATGACCATTTTTTGTATTGACACTCTTATTGTAGTCTAAACACGATTGATGTGTTATTACATTAAACAAGAACCAAGTCATTATGAAAGGATTATTAAGTGTTTGTACTACACACATACATTTAAGCTTTGCAAGTCCTCCGATTATGGCCGTGTTGGTGACAATTACCACAGAAGCTTTCATTTTTAGGCCTCTTCCGCTCCATAGCAGTTTCCAATCCACCTTTGATTCGTGACAGTTTTGGTCTACCTGGTGGTTCACGGACCATAGGCGGTTTACAAACTTTTGATGACACAACTTCCGGCACTGGCAACGCAACATCTCTTAGCATTACACTTTGGGAGTAAACATTATACAAGTAACTCTGTGAGTAGTATGAATGGGTAAGGGAGATCCGTGACTTCTTCTCATTTTCGGCTGCTGCAATGGCATGGACGCAAGGTATTTTATCCAAGTCAAACCTTTTGCAAGTACAATTTTTATCTGTCAAATTGACAACATGCAATGATGACCCATATGTTACTTGTATCTGATTCTCATTTATTGCTTGGGCAGTCCATAGCTTAGCATCTTCGACCCTAGTCTGCTTATAAAAGAAGATAAAACCATTGTATAAATCTACCACAGAGTAAATAAATCTACTGTAACAGTTAAATAAATCTACCATAGATTTGAATAAATCTACCATTGGAAGACATGAATATACCGTAGAGAAATAAATCTACCAGGTGTGGAAAAATAAATCTACTCTAATAGTATATACCTCCAGAAGCTTCTCCACCCCACTGGTAAGGGTTGTGGTCATTAGACTTGCTTTTTTTCTTCTTGTAGCAAACCATCTAGTTAACATTGACCTAATTGTATCCAAAAGTTGCACTATTGGATTTCCAGGAGCCGGAGAGAGAACCTTATTTATCGACTCCGCTATGTTGCTCGTCAAGATGTTGTATCTAAGGCCCGGAAAATGAACCCGACTCCACAAACGAATGTCAGCTTTTTCTAAATAGCTATGAAGAGCAGGATACAAAGCCTCAATCTGCCCAAAGAACTCATTAAACTCGAGAAGCCTATATGCGGTTGCTGCCTTCTTCACTAGTCGAAATGATTCTCGTCCTTTGAATTTCAACAAAATGTTCTTATGCAAATGATATGTGCAAATGCCACGAGAAGCAAGCGGGTATACCCTTGCAATCGCACACTACAAGAAAACTGTAATTTAGCATCGAAATATAGCGTCAGAATTGGTTCGACGCTAATATAGCGTCGAAATTGTGTCGAAGTTGTGTCATTATAAATATTCGACGCTAATTCGACGCTAATTAGGGTCGAATCAATTCGACGTTAATTCGATGCTAATTTGCGTCGATTTAGCGTCGAAATTCCAGTTAAAGACTGAATTCGACGCTAAATCGATGCAACATTAGCATCGATTTAGCGTCGATCACGTAGCGTCGAATATAGCGTCGAATTAGCCTCAAATTGGTAGGTAGAAGACACATTAAACACGGGTTTACCTACCTGGGTGCACACTCGACGCTAATTCGATGCTAATTCGATGATGCTAAATATTCGATGCAAAATCGATGCTAAATCGCTGCTAAATTCTCCCATATATACCCACCCACCTTCATCGCAAGAATCATTCAGCTTTTAATTAAAAAAAAAAATTCGGAAAAAATATTTTTTTTACAAAATTTAGAAAAAAAATGGGTGATATATACGAACTCAGAAGCTGGATGTATCAACGTAAAGATGCAAATGGAGGGCTTTCAGAAGAGTTCCTCAACGGCCTTGAAATTTTCATGGCTCAAGCGAGTAGTGTGCCTACAATTCAATGAACCGGAGTGATGGTGTGCCCCTGTCGGAAGTGCAAAAATTCGAGGCCGCAGACAATTGATACAGTTGGTACGCATTTATTTAATAGAGGGTTTACACCTGAATATTAGGTTTGGTTTTATCATGGAGAGGGATATGAAGATGAAACTTCGGGTAGTACTAGTTACCAACCTATGGATCAGGGTTATTCGAATGAGCAATATGATCAGCATCAATTTGTTATAGAAAATGATCATGATGTCGGGTTAGAACATAATAGGTTCGAAGAAATGGTAACCGATGCATTTCCTGGAGTTATGTCTACTCCTGATGTTGCTGAGGAACCCAATGCAGATGCTAAAATTTTTTATGATATGCTTGATTCTGCAAACCAACCAATCTATGAAGGTTGTAGGGAAGGTCTGTCTAAATTATCATTGGCATCTAGGATGATGACAATAAAGTCTGATCATAATCAATCTGAGAGTTGCATGGATGATTGGGCACCTCTTCTAAAAGAATATTTGCCAGAGGGTAATCAAGCTGCTGAGTCATACTACGACCTACAAAAACTAGTCTCTAGTTTAGGATTGCCCTCGCAGATGATAGATGTTTGCATTGACAATTGCATGATATTTTGGAAAGATGATGAAGATCTGCAAGAATGTCGATTTTGCCACAAACCAAGATTTAAGCCCCAAGGAGCTGGTAGAAGTAAAGTGCCGTGGCAGAGAATGTGGTACCTGCCCATAACAGATAGGCTACAAAGGCTATACCATTCGGAACGAACAGTTGCATCAATGAGGTGGCATGCGGAACATTCAACTATTGAAGGAGAAGTTCATCATCCTTCTGATGCAAAAGCTTGGAAACACTTCAAATCGGTACACTCTAATTTTGCTAAAGAGAAGCGCAATGTTTATCTTGGCCTATGTACAGATGGTTTTAGTCCGTTCGGTATGTCTGGCAGGCAATATTCTTTGTGGCCGGTTATATTGACACCTTATAACCTTCCGCCTGATATGTGCATGCAGAGGGAATTTCTGTTTTTGAGTATTTTAGTCCCTGGTCCGAAGCATCCAAGAAGATCTATTGATGTGTTTTTACAGCCGCTGATTGACGAGTTGAACTTGTTGTGGTCTCATGGGGTTCGTACTTTTGATTACTCCAGGAAAAAGAATTTTACCATGCGAGCTGTGCTTATGTGGACAATAAGCGATTTTCCAGCATACGGAATGTTATCTGGTTGGACAACACATGGTAGGTTATCATGTCCGTATTGCCAAAATGAAACAGATGCATTCCAACTTAAAAATGGTAGAAAATCTTGTTGGTTTGATTGTCACCGGAGGTTTCTCCCTATGAACCATCCGTACCGGGGGAACAAAAGACTATTCACAAAGGGCAAACGTGTACGTATCCCCCCACCTCCATATCTTTCAGGAGAGCAAATTGAAGGTCAACTTGATTATTGGGGAGCTCAGGACACAGCAAAACGTGGTGGTAACTGGCTTAACATCCCGACCAATCTCCCAGATGGATACCTTGTCGAACATAATTGGCATAAGAAGAGCATTTTCTGGGATCTACCGTACTGGAAGGATCATCTATTGCGCCACAATCTTGATGTCATGCACATTGAGAATAACTTTTTCGATAACATCATGCACACCATCTTAAACGTTTCAGGCAAGTCTAAAGACAACTTGAAGTCTAGATTGGATTTGCCTCTTATATGTTGTAGAGTTGAGTTACACCTTATGGGAGATAGGAGAGCTCCAGTGCCTATCTTTAGATTGTCAAGCGAAGGCAAATCAACATTCTTCAACTGGGTTTCCACCGAAGTTAAGTTCCTAGATGGATACGTGTCAAAACTCTCTAAGTCTGTGGAGCAAGGGAAAAAATTCTCTGGTATGAAGAGTCATGATTGTCATGTGTTTATGGAGAGATTATTGCCTTTCGCATTTGCAGAGCTTTTACCAACGAACGTGCATGAATCACTTGCAGGTATATTTTCTATGACGATATATAAATATCTAAACAAATGATGCGTGAAAAATTACATTTGTGTTTTTGTTGATATTGGACTATGGTTTTAGGTGTTGGCGCATTTTTTCGAGATCTGTGTGTGCGAACTCTGACGGAGGATGGAATTCAACAACTAAACAATAACATCGCTATATTGTTGTGCAACTTAGAGAAGATATTCCCTCCATCATTCTTTGATGTTATGGAGCATCTTCCTGTCCATCTTCCTCACGAAGCCGATTTAGGAGGGCCCGTTCAGTTTCGTTGGATGTATCCTTTCGAGAGATTCATGAAACACTTAAAAGGAAAGGCAAAAAACCTGGCTAGGGTTGAGGGATCAATTGTTGCGGGAAGTATAACCGAAGAAACCTCTCATTTCAGCTCATATTACTTCTCTCCAACTGTCCGGACACGAAAAAAAGCTCCACGTAGGTACGACGATGGTGGCATCGCGCAAACGTATCCAGTTTCTGATGTCCCAGATATATTCTGTGCAGTTGGTAGGCATGCCGGAATCACAAGAGAGGAAGACTGGTTCTCATACGAAGACTACAATTGCGCACACACATATATTCTCTTACAATGCGACGAAGTCAGCCCATTTTTTAGGTACATATTATAGTTACCAACTATGGATTGAGGTAAGGGTTATTTTTCTACTTATATATGTTTTGAAAACATTTGTTATAACTATATTTTGTATTAGTGAATTCATTCGCCAAGTTAACGAGGCTTTCCAAAATGCTTCCGCCGGTGAGATTGAAAAACGTAAAGATCTACACTTTGCTAAATGGTTGAGAACTCATGTACGTTCAAAACAAATTATATATATTCAGCTCATCTGTAAAAACATATATATAAATGTGTATACTATATTTACAATGTGTATACTGTATTTGCTAGGTTGCTTATGGAGACACATCATACCCTGTATGGTTTAGAGAGTTGATCCAAGGTCCGTTGGGGAAAATTACGTCATCTCCAATGTATTTTACACGAGGTTATGTGTTTCATACGTTTGAACGTGGAAAAAATAGAGCAACTGCAAACTATGGTGTGGTAGTTCGAGCCGGGGACACAGATTTTTATGGCATTATACAAGACATTGTTCAAGTGCAATTCCCTGGTTTGGTTAACTTAAAGTGCACCATTTTCAAATGCGAGTGGTTTGATCCAGTTCTCGGGCGAGGGGTTCGAGTAGGAAAGTTTGGTGTCATCGATGTTAACGGATCGCGTTCTTATGCAAAGTACGATCCATTTGTCCTTGCATCACAAGCGGATCAAGTTTGTTTCATTCCATATCCACGTGTCAGAAAAACAGGGATCTCATGGTTATCTGTGCTTAAAATAGCTCCCAGAGGAATGATAGTTGAATCCGACGACGCTCCTATGCAATATGAAAATGCCGTGGATCTAACAACTCCAGAACAAGATATAGACAACATCATTCTTATAGATCCGCAAAATCGAGAAGCTGAAATACTTCCGGATGCTACCGATGCAGAAAACCCCGAAGACGATTTCGCAAACGAGAGTGGAGAAAGTACCGATGAGGATGACGAGAACTCAAATGACTATTCAGAGTGAATCATATATTACTTTGTCTTTTTATTTCATTTGTATAACAACATTTTTATTTGTATGCTGGATAATTTAAATTTGCAAATTTTTCTAATTTTTAGAATATATTAATAATATAAAAATTTTAATTTTAAAAAAATCATATCAACATTTTTATTTGTATGCCGGATAATTTAAATTTGCAAACCTATACTTTTTTGAATTTTTCTAATACGTAGAATATTTTTAATTTATAAAAAAATTAACATAAAAAACTATGTAAGGGGTTTGGTTCGGAGATTAGCGTCGAATTAGCGTCGTATTGACCCCATATGTAGCAATCGACGCTAATTCGACGCTATTCCTGCACCAAAACCCCTAAATTAGGGTATCTGGTAAAAAAATTAGCATCAGAGTGAAGCATATGTAGTTACGATTGAATCTTAGTAGCGAATACATAAGAATTTATTCATAATTAAATTAATTACATGTAATATATCAAGATTTCAAATAACTATATAGTTTTACATATAAGTTCATACCTTATATGAACTCATATAAGTAAGTACGAAAAATTTCAAAATTTCAAAATATTCGGAAACAACCAAGAATGAAATGGCAAATATTGTGTTCGTATCAGTGACGGTTTCGTTACCCTATATCAAAAACAAAGGGCTTACACTTAGCGTCGATCTAGAGTCGAATTAGCATCGAAGGGGCAAATTTCGACGCTAATTCGACGCTAATAGCGTCAAATTAGCGTCGACATTTTAATTTTCCGATGCTAATTCGACGCTAAATCAAACAAATTTGGCACTTAGGGTTTAGGGTTTAGAACTTAAACCGCATCGAATTTTTGGTTTTGACGCAAAATCGACGCTACATTGAATTAATTTGATTTAACCAATGGCGGTAAACCGAAAAATTTCAAACAGATTTGGTCAAACCGATTGAAATTTTTTAAACCATTAGACGCTAATTCGACGCAAATTAGCGTCGGATCACGGTTTTATTTTAATCGAACAGACCCTTCTTCTTCTTCTTCCTCCTCACTTCCGACTTTCATTCTCTCTTCCTCCTCACCGACTCTCTCCCTCCCTCCACCGCCGGAACAGCTCTCTCTCTTCCTCCCACCACCGCCGGAACAGCTCTCTCTCTTCCTCCCACCACCGCCGGAACAGCCACCTCTCTCCCTCCCACCACCGCGCATCACTCTCTCTCTCCCCTCTCTCCACGGGTTGTCGGATCTCTCTCTCCCTCCCACCACCGCCGCTGCCTCTCTCTCTCTCCCTCCCACCACCGCGATTCTCTCTCTCTCTCTCTCTCCCTCCCACACAGCCGGAACAGCCACTCTCTCTCTCGGCCTCCCACCACCACCGCAAAATCATGGTAAATGTATTTTTTTTTATATAATTTTTATATATATTAGTAATTTTTTATATATAATTGGTAATTAAATTTGATGGTAATTTTATATAAAATAGATTTAGGAAATATATAGGAATTAAATTTTAGGATGTTTGATATGAAATAGATTTTAAAAAATATATAGGAAATATATTTTAGGAAATTTGATATTAAATAGATTTTAGGAAATATATAGGAAATATTTTTTAGGAAATTTGATATTAAATAGATTTTAGGAAATATAATGGAAATAAATTTTAGGCAATTTTGATATGAAATATATTTTAAGAAATATATACGAAAAATATTTTAGGAAATTTGATATGATATATATATTTTAGGAAATTTTGATATGAACAAAGTTGATTTTAAATAGATTTTAGGAAATATGTAGAAAATAAATTTAGATTTGATAAGTTACTAATTTATAAATTTGGCAAAAATAAAATCGAATTTATGAATTTATATTTTATGACATTTATTTATGTAAAGTAAAATAAAAGAATTTATCAATTTTTTGAAAATTATAGATTTATGGATTTATGTGTTTGTATTTATAAAATTTAAGAATTTATGAATTGTTCTTCAAAATTTGTATAACAATTGTTTTAATTTATTTATGAATTTATATTTTACATGTTTTAATTTAATAATTTTGTTTTATTTTATAGGCGGATCGAGCACCTCTTTCATACGGCCAGTTATTTGGCGACGATGTTACGGTTCCCGGATCCGATGCTCGACGCGGATCCGGATCAGCGTCGGGGTCCGGTTTGCAGGCTGCGAACTATCGTCCTCGGGCTCCGCCACGGGCTCCACCCCGGGCTCCGACACGGGCTCCGCCACGGGCTTCGCCACCGCCACCGCCTCAGCCTCAGCCAGAGCCAGAGCCAGAGCCAGAGACACAGCCAAAAGAAGACGAAGCACACCCTTCCGATGAGCACTCTGAGCCGCCACCGGCAAACGCGCCTCTCATTATGCGGATTACCGAGCTTCTCCGCCAACCTGGACGAGAGACACGGGTCCAGAGTCTCCATCCGAGGAGGCCTCCTGGTACATTATGGTATGATTACATCTTATACAATATTTCTAATAAAAAAACGCTAATTTTGGTTATTTAATTTTTAATTACAAATTATAATTAAATCATTGTAAATTTTTTTTAACAGGTTTAGCGATAACAAGGTATCGCGTTCGGTCACCAAGGCCATCGCGGCCTATTTCACGATGCCCCACGCTAATTGGAGCCAGACCCCGCAGCATGTTCGGGATATTTGGTTCGAGTCATGGGCGGTAAGTCATTTTATATTATTTATTTTTATTAATTGAAGTATTTAATTTTAAATATATTCCTAACATTATTCGTATTTTTGTAGCAAGGGTGGCACTGGGAGGAATTCCGTACATTCGACGTGCGAGCGGAGTTCGAGCGTAAGGCGCTAAAGCGTCTAAACGGCTACGTCGGGAACTTGAAGAAAGCGTGGCGCGCGAAAGGCGATGCGGGGAGGCCGATAGGGATGGATCCCGATGTTTGGTCGGGACTAGTGCGGTTTTGGGAGGACCCCCATTCAGTGGTTAGAGCGGGGAAGTGTTCTGCAGCTCGTCTTAAGCCGGTGGCCGAAGGAGATGGACCTTCAAAGCATTGTGCGGGTCAATCATCATACGCCACAGTACGCACCAACATGATAATATTTTAATTAACTTAATTTATTTGATTTATTTTAAATATTTATTTATTATATATTATATTTTTATATATGTTTATTTTTGTTTAACAAGCTGCCGGCGGTGATCTTCCTCCGATGCACAAAGTGATGGAGAAAACTCATCGGAGGAAGGATGGGACGTTTGTTACCGCTCAAGCGGAAAAAAAATTCAACGAGTACAACGCACGACTGGCAGAGCTAGACGAATCTGTCCAGTCTACGATGGGTGTCCAAGATTTGGATAGACTATACGAGGAGGTAATTTTTTAGATTCTTACTCCCTCCGTTTCAAATTACTTGTCATTCTAGAGGATTTCACACAAATTAAGAAAACCATTAAATTTTTAGTTTTACCCCTAATTAATACACTATTTTGTTTGATAAAAGTAATTAATGAGCTAAAAGTTAAGGATAAAACTGGAAAAATTGATCATAAATATGCATTGAAATTGCAGAATGACAACTAATTTGAAACAAGAAAATAAGGCTAGAATGACAATTATTGTGAAACGGAGGGAGTATAATATATTTAAAATTATTTTTTATTACAATTTTTTGTATAACATTTTTATTTTATAGGTTGCACCGAAGAAGAAAGGACGAACGATGGGTGTTGGATCCATCAGGGATGTCCCAGCAGCTTCTACGTCTGCTCGATTTTCCTACACGTCGGGTCCGTCTCAGCCGGAATTGACGAGACAGTTGGATGCTGCTAACAGTTTGATTTCGCAGCTAGAGACGCACATAGAGACTAGACTCGGAGCATTGACCAGTCTTTTCAACATCATCGCAGAGGATCATCCGTCATTAGCAACTGCCATGCAAGGGTTGCAGTTTCCTCCACCGCCTCCTCTACCTGACGGTCCATCGCAGTTCGAGCAGGAGTCCGAACAGATGATCCGAGACGACGTCATCAACCTAAGGACCCAACAATGCGTTTTAATTTTTTTTGTATCGGATAATTTAATTTTTGTAATATTATTATTTTTAATATATTTTATAATTTAAAAAAAAATTATAATATTTTATAATTTAATTTTTAATATATTTTATAATTTATAATTTATATTTTATATTTTTTTAAAAAAAATGTTAATAACGACGCTAATTCGACGCTAATTAGCGTCGTACGATTTGCATCGACCTTGATCGACGGTAATTCGACGCTAATTTGCGTCGAATTAGCGTCGAACCGTAGCGTCGTTTTAGCGTCGAATTTTTGTCCGCCGCTAATATAGCGTCGAATTAGCGTCGAAAATGATTTAGCGTCGACAGTTTAGCGTCGAAACGTACTTCGACGCTAAAACGATGCTAAGTCGTTTTAGCGTCGTTTTAGCGTCGAATACTGCCGACGCTAAAGCGCTGTTTTCTTGTAGTGGCATTTGCAATTGATCAATGCCTATCCGAGATAATTGCAAGTCCTTTATCGTCTGGGATAACTCGGTTTAGTTGTCTAAAGAACCATTCCCATGATTCATCATTCTCTGTATCAACTATACCGAAAGCAATTGGAAATATGTTAAAATTTCCATCTTGCGTTGTGGCAATTAGCAATGTACGTTTATATTTCCCTTTCAGAAATGTCCCATCAAGGACAATTACTTTCCTCATGTACTGGAAACCATGTATGCTTGCCCCAAAAGCAATGAAAAGGAACTTGAACCTATCTCCTTCGTCGACTTCAAGCTTTATAAGTGTCCCTGGATTAGCTCGCCTAATCATGTATCAGTAGGTTGGAAGTTCTTCGTACCCGTTCTCTGAGCTTCCCCCAACTAATTGTCGGGCATAGTTTAATGCCCGATGGGCTTTCCAGTACTCCACCTGAACCAAAATAAATTTACCATCATAACGAAATAAAATCTACCAACATTACCAAAATAAATCTACCATCATAACGGAATCAAATCTACCATTATACCAAAAAAAATCTACCAACATTACCAAAATAAATCTACCATCATGACTACAGTAAATTTACCATCAGTATAAAATAAATCTACCACAGTATAAACAAATCTACCATCAGTATAATACAAATCTACCATCATTACCACAATAAATCTACCATCATTACAAAATACCTTAATTCTGAATCGTTTTGTTATAGCATCGGCAAGATGACTTGGCAACACTGATGGCCCAACACCACCAATAAAATCGTGGTAGAGACGCCCTAAAACCTGAAACGTTGCTTTACGAGCACGGTTTGACCATTCTGTAATAGAACACGAGTGCTTTCCAATATAAGTCTTCACATGGAAATTGGGGCACTCTCCGACAGTTAAGGCACGAAGCCTCCATGTACATCCTTCAACCCAACACGTAACCACCAATAAGTCTGGTGTTGACTTGCGGACGTTGTAATCAAACTGATGTGCAACCGAAAAAATCTGCAATCTCATCTCCAAGTCCTCTTTCGTATCATAACGTTGCCCCACAGTTAGGTCTACTGACTGCATTTCCAACTTCACAAATTCAGGAATCGATAACCCCCTTTTCTTATGTGGAAGAAGTTCCAGATATTCCCTCTCTTCCTCATCATCTGTAAATCTACCACACCTACCGTATTCATCATCCTCCGAACTTGCACTGTCCGAATCTTCGCAGTAGTCAAATCTACAACCATCTTCCTCATCCTCTTCAACATGTTCATCACATTCTTTTGTTGCGTTTTTCTTATCTGCGCCAATTCCATCACCTTTTCTTGGATTTAATCTCCACACACAGTCGAATTGGGTCTGTCTTTAATTGTTGCAAAAACCCAATCAATTGTCTTGAATTTCTAACAAACACTGGTGGTGTATCTAGAGGTAATTTTGCCAAAAACTTCTTTGCCCACATGTAACTCAACTTTACCTCAACAAACCGTTGATCCAGGCCAAAATCTTCATACACCATAGTAAGGAATTCGTCATACGAGGTTGCATGATCTGCGCCTATAACTCTACACCCTTTTGACTTATCAACAAAGAAGATCCATCGATTTTTCGGAAAACTCCAAGTGCCACATACCAAAATTATTTGTTCCATTGACAAATCAACCAAAAAGCGAGTTTCAGAAGTAAAGGTTCAGGTAAGGATTTGATATTCAAGAGAAGAGGTTCGTCGAAATGAAGAAAACTAGCTATGGCGGCGGCTACCCTAGTTCTTCATCGTTCAGAGTCTGCCTGAGGGCAAAACAGTGATTTCGCGACAAGTCTAGACCAACCACAAATAAGTCTACGACAAAGTATAAATAAATCTACCACAACAGATAATTAAGTCTACCACCACAAACTAATAACTCTACCACAACAGATTAATAAGTTTACCACCAGAGATTAGTAAGTCTACCACAAGAGATAATTAAGTCTACCACAGCAGATGAATAAGTCTACCATGACGGATTTTATTAAGTCTACCATTACGGATTATTAAGTCTACCACCACAGTAAATTAAGTCTACCACCACTAGTTAATAAGTCTACCACAAAAGATAATTAAGTCTACCACCACAACAGATAATTAAGTCTACCACTACAGATTATTAAGTCAACCACTACAGTAAATTAAGTCTACCACCACAAGCTAATAAGTCTACCACAAAAGGTAATTAATTCTACCACCACAACAGATAATTAAGTCTACCACTACATATTTGTAAGTCTACCACAACGGATAACTAAGTCTACCACCACTAAAGAATAAATCTACCACAAAGGAAAATTAAGTCTACCACATCTGATTAATAAGTCTACCACTACAGATTATTAAGTCTACCATAACGGGTTATTAAGTCAACCACTATAGTAAATTAAGTCTACCACCACAAGCTAATAAGTCTACCACAAAAGGTAATTAAGTCTACCAGCACAACAGATAATGAAGTCTACCACTACATATTTGTAAGTCTACCACAACGGATAATTAAGTCTACCACATCTGATCAATAAGTCTACCACTACAGATTATTAAGTCTACCATAACGGATTATTAAGTCAACCACTACAGTAAATTAAGTCTACCACCACAAGCTAATAAGTCTACCACAAAAGGTAATTAAGTCTACCACCACAACAGATAATGAAGTCTACCACTACATATTTGTAAGTCTACCACAACGGATAATTAAGTCTACCACCACTAAAGAATAAATCTACCACAAAGGAAAATTAAGTCTACCACATCTGATCAATAAGTCTACCACTACAGATTATTAAGTCTACCATAACGGGTTATTAAGTCAACCACTACAGTAAATTAAGTCTACCACCACAAGCTAATAAGTCTACCACAAAAGGTAATTAAGTCTACCACCACAACAAATAATGAAGTCTACCACTACATATTTGTAAGTCTACCACGACGGATAATTAAGTCTACCACCACTAAAGAATAAATCTACCACAAAGGAAATGTAAGTCTACCACCTCTAAAGACTATTAAGTCTACCACAACTGATCAATAAGTCTACCACAACTGATTATTAAGTCTACCACCACTGATTATTAAGTCTACCACCACGACAGATTATTAAATCTACCACATTAGATAATTAAGTCTACCACCACAGATTAGTAAGTCTATCACGACAGATAATTAAGTCTACCACTATAGTAAATTATGTCTACCACCACAAGTTAATAAGTCTACCACAAAAGATGATTAAATCTACCACCACAACAGATAGTTAAGTCAACCACTACAGATTAGTAAGTCTACTGCAAGGGATAATTAAGTCTACCACCACTATTGAATAAGTCTACCACAAAGGAAATGTAAGTCTACCACCTCTAAAGACTTTTAAGTCTACCACCGCTGATCAATAAGTCTACCGTGCTGAATTATTAAGTCTACCACAAAAGATTATTAAGTCTACCACCACAACAGATTATTAAGTCTACCACAACAGATAATTAAGTCTACCACCAAAGATTAATAAGTCTACCACAGCAGATAATTAAGTCTACCACTACAGTATATTAAGTCTACCACGTGAGCGGTAGACTTATTTGTTTTTGGCGGGAAGCTCATTAATGGCAGTTTCGTAAATACGTTTTTTGTTATCAAAGGAAATAAGGACAAATCGGGTGTTAAAAAATTTTCAAGGTTGTTCTAGTAATTATGAAACTTTATAGTCAAAATAGTCAAAATAGTCAAAAACTCATTTATCAAGGTCATTCTAGTAATCCTCCCTTAAAGTAATTCGTTAATTTATGAGTACTTTTTTAATTTTCTCACCTAAAAGATTTTTTTTTAGTCTCCGTTGATAATGATAATAAGGTGATCTATGTCGTGTGTCGACAATTATTTTTGTCTATCTTCTTGTTTAATTTTCTACTTCTTTTTGGCCAACCATTAATCTAGTATTTGTCATTTTGTTTCCTTCTCTTTTGTCTTGATTTCACCTTGTTTTCAGGAATGACTAATACATTCTTTTAACAGAAAAAAGAATGACTAATGCATTCTAATGATTTTTTTAATTGCCCTTTACTTGCCTTCCTATATATTAAATATACTTTATAAAATAAATAGTTTTAATTTATTTTTCGGTGATAGATTTAACCATGTGTCCGCTTTGAACTTTGGATATAGATGAGAAGAAAAGACAAGGAGCTAAAGTATTAGATTAGGTTAACCATAGATGCTAGAAATGGACTCGTATGAAATTGATATATGTTTATGTATTAGGTAACTTTGTTATTTCAGATTAAATTATTGTGGACAAGATTTATATAATTTTATCGATGTGTGAAGGTAGCTTCTGAGGCTATATTCTCATTATTAATGAGAAAAGAAAGACCAAACACCATGCTAGCGCTAGGCAAGTGAAAACATCACTTCAAGTTTCACTTTTTTAAAAGTCAAGTTTATAAGAGAAATTTACATCAACAAAAAACCTTATGAAATATTAGATATAGAAAATTAAATTACACCAACAAACCATAAACTTTGGCGATTTCGGATTCACTATTGCACATATTTAAATCGTTTTTCTTTAAGCTGTTTTCGATCTTTTTTCAAAGAGATATTTTCTCCGAAATTCTGGATTAACAATAACACGGTACATATAAAAACATGTTTATCACCCACCATCTATTTAGCAACCCTACAAAAATCGAAATTTGAATTCACTTTGGGTTTCATTTCTTGTTTAGTCTAACAATTTGGTTTTCATACCACTGTTGAAATCTTTCTCGTTTATAAATTATTTATCTATATAGAACTATACGTCGATTTGAAGCAAGTAAAAAGTCCATTAGTGAAAAATAATGGAAGTCGAAACTATCAATTTTACGGTTGATTAATCACAGCGACATATGCAACGAAACACTAGAAATTATGTGCAAAAGATCTGAGCGTGATCGTCAAAAGAACAGGTGAAATTATCTACGAGTATTAATTAATAATTATCACTACTTCAACCACTCTAGTAAATAGATAAACACATGGCCTTAAAACAGTACCTAATACTATAGAAGAAAACACTCAAGCTTTTCTATATAATGCTCCTTCCACGCTTCACTATCATCCACACTCACAACTTCATCTTTTTGTCTTTCTCCTGAAAAGAAAAATGAGGTTTTCTCCTTCATTTTCTTGCAGTTCTATGGGAGCCCTTATATTGGGTTGCCTTCTTCTTCAAGCATCAACCTCTGTTGCTCAGTTGAGGCCTGACTTCTACTTCGGAACATGCCGGTCTGTTTTCGATATCATTGGGAATATCATCGTCGATGAATTGAGGACTGATCCTCGTATCGCAGCTAGCCTCCTTCGCCTTCACTTCCATGACTGTTTTGTTCGTGTAAGGACTACTCTTATCTTTTCCTCAATTAAAGCTAGGTATTCCCACTAAACGTTTTGAAGAAAAAGAAAAAAAACATCATGATGAAGCAAAAATACTTCTACGTACCATTTATTAAAGCAATATTTGAAATAATATATAAATACTATGCTCTTCATATATAATGTAAATATGGTATATTGTAGGGTTGTGATGCATCGATCCTGCTCGACAATTCCACATCATTCAGGACCGAGAAAGATGCTGCTCCAAACAAAAATTCGGCTCGAGGGTTCGATGTAATAGATAGAATGAAAGTAGCCCTTGAGAGAGCTTGTCCAGGAAGAGTGTCTTGTGCAGATATTCTCACCATCGCTTCTCAAATATCAGTGCTTTTGGTGTGTACACACCTCTATATTTATGCCTTATATCGAATGAAATTAATCGAAAAACGTTAAATAAATACTTATGAATTTGACGTTATAATGTAATGTTATTTAGTCGGGAGGTCCATGGTGGCCAGTTCCATTGGGGAGGAGAGACAGCGTAGAAGCATTCTTCGATCTGGCTAATACAGCTCTTCCTTCTCCATTCTTCACTCTTGCTCAACTTAAACAAAGTTTTGCTGACGTTGGCCTAAACCGCCCTTCAGATCTAGTCGCTCTTTCAGGTAAAGTTTATTGAATATACAAACCTAGCACTTTTAAACTAAGGATCTGGAATTTACATGGTAACATACAAGTAACAAAACTACAAATTAATTCAGTCTTTTGTATATTTTTTTAGTAATAGTTATTAATTTGATCTTGAGGTATCTACCGTTTTAATTTATATTTAATATATATATATATATATATATATATATATATATATATATATATATATGCTTTTCTAGAAATGATTTGGTTTTGGCTTTGATAACTTCTTATTAGATTTTACTTTTACTTTTTTAATGGAATTTCGATATATAATTTTACCTAATCGACTAATAAGGTATCATATAAAAGAATATTATATAGTTTCTCTAACATGTCTTTTAACTTTTTTGGATAGTATAACAAAAAATTGAAAGAACTAATTTGTACGATCGGAATGAGTTTTTTTTTTCTGAAAGGTTTCTAGTTCCAATCTTAGCATAAGATATTGAAACAGCAATTTGTAGTAAGAAAGGAGCAAAAAAAAAAAACCATTTTTTTTAAATACATGGCCAAATTTAAATGAGAAAAGAAAGAATACATAACCATCTTAAGCAAATCTCACGTTCTAGAATGTGAATTGAAAAAATAACATGAGTTGATAATACGAGAAAACATGACTCATCTTTGATTAAACATAAAATAAATATCTAAACCTTTTTGGTCTTTGTTTTTCAAAATGGTTAGGTGGTCACACATTTGGAAGAGCACAATGTCAATTTGTAACACCTCGTCTATACAACTTCAACGGTACCAATAGACCAGACCCGAGTATAAACCCAACTTACCTAGTCGAGCTACGTCGATTGTGCCCTCAAAACGGAAACGGCACCGTTCTTGTCAACTTCGATTCCGTGACTCCTGATGCTTTCGACAATCAATACTACACCAATCTTCGTAATGGTAAAGGACTCATTCAGACCGATCAAGAACTCTTCTCCACTCCACAAGCCGACACTATTCCACTAGTTGAACAATACAGCAACAATAGGTTCGTGTTCTTTGGAGCATTCGTTGACGCGATGATTCGGATGGGAAATCTTAGACCTTTGACTGGAACTCAAGGAGAGATAAGACTCAACTGTAGGGTTGTGAACTCGAGGATTAGGAATGTGGAGAAGGAGGAGGATGGAGTTGTGAGTTCGATTTGATTATGTTTGAAGATATATGGATATGTAAGAAAGTATAAAATGTGTGGGAACAATAATATATATTTCGACTAAATAAAAATTCTCACGAGTTATGATGAGAACTAGACTATGAAATTTTATCTTTCTCTAAACATTTTTATCTTCTTTTTATTGTCAAACTATTTTTTTGGGCCTAGGCCTTCGATATGGATCGTAATAGAAAAATTTAGTCCCGTATTTGAAGTTTGAACTCGAAACTTTTCTAAGTTTTGCTTTTGGATAATCAGGTATTATGCCAGTTGAGCTACCAATGCATGATCACTTTAAATTTTTGTTTGATTTGATTATATGATCACTTAAAAAATAAATAAACTTCGAATTTGTATTTGTTTATGTCGTTTTTGTAAGTAATTATGTAAATAGATTGTACAAGCTTATCAAACAAAACTTGTGTGACGTATTTATAGTCGTGAAACTACAATCCTAGTAGAGAGTCTTAAACATAATCAAACCTTTTTTTAAAAAAATTGACATAATCATAATCATAATCAAACTTAAGCAAAGGAATTGAAAAGAAATATAAGAGTTTCAGTCTTGTAAAGAAACGAAAGCCTTGACCAAACGAAGAAACAAACAAACAAAAGCCCAAACGAAAAAAGTAAACACAAAAACATCATCAAACCTCATTTTCCCTAAATTAATTTCCTTTTTTTTTCAGGATATATTTATAAGGAAAAAAATGTTATTACAATTAACATTAAAATTATATATATAGAGAAAAATTGTTGAAGATTTGGAATATCTGTTATAATTTCATAAAACTAGTAAAATATCAATATTTTCAAATAAAAAAGGTAAGCATATTAATATCAATACGATCATACAACTACTTGGAGAATAACTATATACATTGACTAAATACTAATATATTGTCTTGGGAATTGGGCTTATATAAAAAAGTAAAAAAAATGTAAAGATTATATCGAAAAAAAAAATATATATATATAAAGATTATAAAGAGATAAGATGGACACGATCAATAATTTTGATGCTCATAGGCTCAAGTGTGTTGGTTCACGCCGGAGAATATTCTCACTATTGTAAACAAAAATATCGATTACAATAGTGAGCATTGTAAAAAACAAAAACATTGATTACAATAGTGAGCATTGGAGAATCCACGACATGCATTGACTAGTTTTTTTTTTTTTTTTTTTTATGTATATCTCTCAATTGGTAGCGCGTGCCCCCATACACACCATTCTTTGTATTTATATGTAATTTTATGCGACGATTTTGGGAACTTTGTAGCAACGCGTTCAAAGAGAAAAAAAAGGAAAGACAACTATGCGTCCAATCTTTAGGGATAGATGATTATAAAAAACAAAGGAAAGACAATTATATGTCCAATCTTTGGGATAGATTATGATTTGGATTTTGTAGTTATCATGATAACGATTTATAATACTATCGTTGTAGGCCGTAGGTGATCAATCTCATGAGTCATGATACCCATTCCATTTACCAGATCATGCATTTCTTATTTTGTTTTGGTACAATACCAAACACACTCAAACAATGATTTAACATTTACTTAAATATACACAATTTGATATATATCAGTTTACGAAACAACTTACTTAAAAACTTATTACTATATCGTGAGGAAATGAGTTGGGACATGGGTTTGTTATTTTGGTCATTTATTATACTATAAGCGAATTTTGTAACAAAAAAATGCATTAAAACTTTAGCCTTTCTAAAATCTGAAAGAGGTTTGGGAACAGACGTAAGCTCCTTTTCCTATAGGTTTTTCAAAAATGGTTATTAAGTGATAAAATAACCAAAAACTATTTATTATGTATTTTTTTTTTAATAGATAGAAGAAAAGTGTAAGTTACGCGATTGATTGATTGATTGTTGGAAGTTGATAATTAATGTAAATAAATGTTAACGAAAATAATCTAAAAAGGATGTTCGTCCTAGCCGCTCTCGGGCACGAAGACCAAGACGAAGAGTCCCAACTCTCTTCGATCCAGCAAAGGTTCATTCCTCCGGCCCTCCTCCGTCTCCGTCGCCTGTTCCTCCTCTGCCGCTACCGACGTCCCTATTTTCGTGAAGAACTCCATCACCTATGGAAGAAGAACCATGGAATCTTCGTCAAGATTAGCTCCTCGAGCAGCGACGAGATTCCTTTGGTTTCTCTGACGTTTCCACCTCGCTTGTTCGTGATTGCTAGTCTCTCCCCAGGAATAGATCTGCGTCCTCCAAACTTCTCTTCGGCGAAGTACTTGGCTCGTCTTGTCCTTAACGGTTTGCTTTCCTTGCCTCGTGTTGCTCTGAGTCCATCGACGCAAATGACTTTGGAACCGCCGGATCCACCAGACCCTCCAGATCCGTCAGACTCTCAATCTCTGGCTTCCTATCGGTCTACTACTTTGTGCAGGCTGTCATGTTGGTTTCACTCACAGATCTGGTCCATTGTTTCTACTCCGATTGATGCATTATTGCCTTTCGTCGAGCTGTTAACCATTGAGATTCAAGCCAATTCCGTGGATTTTGGTGCTTCTTTGAATTTCCTTGAATAGCTAAGTATCTCACCTTATGATTCAAACTGGGCTTGGATATTTGAGTGCTTATGACTGATTTTATTAGAATCGAGACTCTCTTTTATAATCCTGATGATTTCGTTTGAGTTTAGTTTCTCGATGTATTGCAATTTTACCTCGTATTGAGGATTCTACAAGCGTATATCTAGACTTTTTTGTTTGAAATATTTCGCGCCTTAGTAAGACCAATTACTGCTTTATGCAGGTACTCTTCCCTGGTTCTTGGGAACAATGTGCGAGTATGTACTGATTTTGGAACATTGAGTTTGCTTTCTAGGCATTTGTTGCAACTCGGAGTCCTAGTAGATGATATTTCCATCCTCCCTGTTTATCAGACACTTATGATTCACCTTTCTCCTTCATGGAGATTGTTTGTCTCCTGATTCCACCAGATGTGTGTGGATTTGATGTAGGGAGTAATTTAGTAAAGAGTTCAGAGACTTCGTGTTCTGCTCAATTCAAAGGCTTAGCAACCTTGTTTCTTACCGTTAGTGTTGTCTTTATCGATCTTGCGATTGTTCATTATGCACTTGCTGCTATTGCAATCGTGGACATTAGATCACTATATGTGTTCTCTAATTTCCAAGGCTCTGCATCTCCTTCCACTTCCGATGTCGAGATCTTAAGACTTCTCCACAACGCTAGTCTTTCAAAAGATTTATTAGCCTCCAACTATCTTTTACTTTTTATTTGTTTAGCTAATCATTTGGCCATGTTTGTCTTCTTATCATGGGGGTTTCAACTTATTTGTACCCGCACTCTAGATTAGTGCGAAAATTTCTACCCACTTTGTCAAAGACTGCGTAACACTACCCTAACTCTTTATAATTTTAATTTTTGTACCCAAACTAATTCAATTAGGCGTATTTATACCTCAGCGATGACGATGTTAAATTCTCCGTTAACGGTGCTGACTCTGCAGCTTACTCAGTAGAGCAGATTTAATGACTCAGATTTATGTTTAAATTTTTTTTTCTTGAGATGAAACAAAAACATAAAACGACGTCAGTTTTGGGTTTTGTTTTAAAAAAAAAACATAAAACGATATCGTGTACGTCATCAATTCTTCTTCAATTTACGACTGAAACAAAAAGACAATGAGATTTTATGCACACAGAGTCCCACGTATAGAAATATACTTGCTTTGACTCCTCATCTCCGTCCCCAATCACACTCCAAGTGTCCAACTAAATCCCCAACCCGACCCGAACCGAACCGAATCAAACCGATTTGACCCGAAACCAGCTTAGAGATAATGGATCAACCCAGCTTCGTTATCCATCTCGAAGAATCAGAATCCACCGCGAAATGACTCGGCGTCTCCGTCCTCAATCTCCTTCCTTTACTTGTCACTCCGGCGAAATCCCTTGCTCGGCCTCCGATCTCAAAATTCCCCATCGCAGCAGTCGGACTCGGATCATCAGGTAGGATCTTCGTAGGCGTCAGAATCGAATTCCCAGGTCTCCCTCTCCACCACACAATCCACGCCGAATAATTCCTCATCACAAATCTCAATCTCAACTCCGAGCCAAACCTCCGTTACATCTCCGTCTCCGCCGCTCCTTGCGGCCACTGCCGCCAATTCCTTCAAAAAATCCACAACGCACCTGAAATCAGAATCTTAATCACAGATTCAAACGCCTTCCGCGACACCGCCGCGGAGGAAGAAGACGGAGACGAGAACGGATTCGTACGAATTTCTTAAAAAAAAAATCCAAGCTGTAAACTCTCTTTGTCTCTTTGTTTCAGACTCGTAAATTAAAGAAGAAGAGAGGACGTACACGACGTCGTTTTATGTTTCTTTTTTCTAAACAAAACCCAAAACCAACTTTGTTTTATGTTTTTGTTTTATATTAAAAAAAAAATTTAAACATAAATCTGAGTCATTAAATCTGTTTTACTGAGTAAGCTGCAGAGTCAGCACCGTTAATGAAGAATTTAACACCGTCATCGCTGAGGTTTAAATATGCCTAATTTAATTAGTTTGGATACAAAAATTAAAATTATAAAGAGTTTGGCGGCTATGCCTACATACACTATGTCATGCTTCAAACTTCCTATGAGCCTCTGCAAGAAAATCCAGTCAACCCTAACTAGATTTTGGTGGGATGGAAACAATGAGAAAAGGAAAATATGTTGGGTAGCTTGGGACAAACTCACCATGGGAAAGAGAGATGGTGGTTTGGGTTTCAGAGACATTCAATCCTTTAATGATGCCCTACTGGCAAAACTAAGCTGGAGAATACTACAAAACCCCAACTGTCTCCTTGCACGAACTCTCCTTGGAAAATACTGTCAAGCAAAGCCTTTCTTGGATTGTAAACCTCCACAGTCGGCTTCTCATGGGTGGAGAGGGATCATGATAGGGAAAGAACTACTGAAGAAGAAGACGGGTATGGTGATAGGCAACGGCGAGAGCATTAGGGTCTGGAAAGACCCGTGGTTGTCCTTTACAAAACCCTCCCAACCTGTTGGACCTCCACCAAAAGAGACAGAACATATGTTAGTCTCGGAACTACTCCTATCTGATTCAGGGGATTGGGATACAGAGAAAATCAAACAGATCCTCCCAGAGTTAGAGAAAGTCATTACTGACATAAAACCAAGTAAGACAGGAGCTGAGGACAAGATAGTCTGGCTTGGGAATACTACTGGAGTTTATACAGCAAAATCAGGCTATCACATTGCAAGAGAAGTTAATCCAGCATATACCTCAAAATCCCAACCACAGTTTCAACTGGACATCAAACATCTGGGACCTCAAAGTAGCACACAAGATAAAATTGTTCCTATGGAAGGCAACTAGAGGAGCATTACCAGTTGGAGCTCAACTGGAATCCAGAGGAGTGATGACAGGAGTTAAGTGCATGCACTGCGGAGGCAATGAAACTATTGATCACTTGCTTCTACATTGCCCTTTTGCACAGGAAATATGGAAGTTAGCCCCGTTCAAAGACCAAATCACCGCAAGAGAGATCCTCTCTTTCCAAGATGGGCTGACACAATCTAAGCAGATGGTGTGCCTGCCACCTACGGGACTCTATGAGAGCCCTCTATTTCCATGGATCGCCTGGGCAATCTGGATTGCAAGAAACCAAAAGATCTTTCAGAACCGAAATTTAACAGTGCAGGAAACGATAACAAAGGCGACACACGACGCGTTGGAATGGATTTCGGCACAAAAGAAAAACCAGAGAGTAGACCGACTTACCGGAAACACGACAGAGGACCCTGCAATTCTCAGAGGCTTCTCGGATGCTGCAGTGAGATCGGGAGCCGGAGTAGCGGGATTGGGATGGCTCTTCAAGGATCAGGAGAACCGCGTGGTGATGTGTGGGTCCAGGATCGAAACCCAAGTTAGATCGGTATTGATGGCAGAAGCAATTGCGATGCGTGAGGCAATAACACAAGCGAAATTGATGAACCTCTCTGACTTCTCGATGAACACGGATTCACAGCAGCTCGCCAACCTCCTTAGATCGAACAAATCTCATGTAGAACTCTATGGGATTCTGAAGGATATCCTCAGAATTGCGATCGATATTAGAATTGACTTTTGTTTTATTTCTAGATCAAAGAATGAAGAGGCCGACGCTTTAGCAAAAGCAGCCTTATATGTTGTACCACTTGACCGGGTTTAACCGGAACTTTGAATGAAAATCAGTATTTTAGACCAAAAAAAAAAAAGAGTTTGGATAGTGTTACGCACTCTTTGACTAAATGGATAGAAATTTTTGCACTAATCTAGAATGCGGGTACAAATAAGCCGAAACCCCTTTTATCATGTACTAGGAACAATTTTTCTATTTTTGGAGAGTAAGCTAATATATTAAATTTGTGACAAAAAAAAAATGTCAGCGAAAATGAGTTCTGAACAAGAGTTTTATTTTTATTTTCATTTTCCCCCCTAGAGTTTGGAGATTTACATGCAAGTACCGGTTTGTAAGTTTGGTCTACAATGTGTAGAATTGCATGTGATTTCTTTTCACATAAATAATTTTTGTTTCCATATAATATAATAATATTTCCATGTTTACTACTCAAAAAAAAAAAAAAATTTCTATGTTTACTAATTTTGGAATCAAATCTCCTTATGTTCAGTCACCATTGGTGAATAGTAATGATGTCATTACGTTTTTAATTTATTTTGCTTTGTCAAGTTGCAGATTTTATTGCTTAATAAGATAAAACATAAAAACCACATTTCTCAATTAGAAACATGAGAGAATTTCGTAATTAACTAAAAGTCTAAGGACCATTTTGTAAAACCAACAAGTTCGTTTAGGTAATATACCAATGACACGTCAGCATTAATCCAAAAGGATACGAGTCTCTCTCTCTATATAATAAACTTGTTCACCTTCTCTTTCTCTCCCATCCATCATTCTAAAACCATCCATTTTATTTACAGTGTCGTAGTCTCTCTGCAAAATTTTCTTAGATCGGAGGATAAAAAAAATACAAGTCGGAGATTATGCAGAGATTCACGGCGAAAAAATCGGTGCAAAACATTTCCGTTTCCCTTTGGCGCCGATGTCTCTCATCCACGTCTCAGACGGCTGCCGTTAAGGATTCCGACGAGTTTCTGTCGAAGCTTCCTCCGTTCGATTACGTCCCTCCGCCGTATACAGGTCCTTCCGCTGACGTCATCCTTTCCAAAAGGAAGGAGTTTCTCAGTCCTTCCATGTCCTGTCTCTATCGCAAGCCGGTAATTGCTCGATCATATATTGGTGATAATCGAATTTCGTTTTCTCGATCGATTGATTTTGAATTCGTTATATAGAAATTCTGGTCTCGAATCTGGTGTTTGTTTTTGATTCGAATATTATGTGTGATTAATGATGGAATCTGTTAAATAAATGTTTGAATCTCGAATATTTAATTATCATTTGAAACGCTTTTCGAAAATTGAATGGCTCTACAGATTCTTCTTCGGGGTTGAGTTTTTTTTTGTTTGTCATTAATTTTGAGAGTTTTTTTTGGTTGCAGTTGAACATTGTGGATGGGAAGATGCAGTATTTATTCGACGAGAGTGGTCGGAGATATTTAGATGCTTTTGCCGGAATTGCAGTTGTGAATTGTGGTCATTGTCATCCTGATGTGGTTGGGCCAGTAATCAATCAAATCAAGCGACTTCAGCATCCTACTGTTCTTTACTTGAATCATGCTATTGCTGATTTTTCCGAGGCTCTCGCTTCGAAACTCCCTGGTGATCTCAAGGTACTATAGAGAACAGAACATAGTTGCATGTTTTGATTGTTGTTGTATTCGAAAGTTGATTACTTTATGGTGGTTTTGGTTTATGGGAATAGGTGGTGTTCTTCACGAACTCAGGGACGGAGGCTAATGAATTGGCACTCATGATGGCTAGATTGTATACTGGTTGTCAAGACATTGTATCGATTCGAAACGGGTATCATGGGAATGCAGCTGGTACAATGGGAGCTACTGCTCAAAGCATGTGGAAATTCAACGTGGTTCAGGTAACTATACATACAGATTTTGTTCTGTCGATTTCCGGTGAACTAAGATAAAATGTTGGTCTGTATTCTGATATTCTTTTTTTGCTGCTTCAAGACTGGAGTTCATCACGCTATAAACCCAGATCCATATAGAGGTGTGTTTGGTTCTGATGGAGAGAAGTATGCAAGAGATGTGCAAGATCTCATTCAATATGGCACGACTGGCCACATTGCTGGTTTCATTTGTGAAGCTATACAGGTAATGAATGTTTTATTTAATCTCGAAGTTCATTTGTAGTCGTATAATAGTGTTATTAATTTGTACTAGTTAATGCTTGTCAATGTTACTGCATATGTGAGTAGGGAGTTGGAGGGATTGTGGAACTAGCCCCAGGCTATTTGTCAGCAGCTTACGATATTGTGAAGAAAGCTGGAGGATTGTTCATTGCAGATGAAGTTCAGTCTGGATTTGCTCGCACTGGTAATTTCTGGGGATTTGAGGCCCACAATGTAGTCCCTGACATAGTAACCATGGCAAAGGTTAGACTTACTCAAATGGTAAAGGGCATCAAATCACAAAAATTGAAACAGTATTGATTTCCTTTTTTTATGGTATGAAAACAGGGAATTGGAAATGGGTTTCCTTTGGGAGCGGTTGTGACAACTCCGGAGATTGCAGGAGTATTGACACGCCGATGCTACTTCAATACATTTGGTGGAAATGCTGTGTCTACTACAGCTGGTCTTGCTGTTCTGAAGGTGATTGAGAAAGAGAAGCTTCAGGAAAATGCATCCATGGTCGGATCTTACCTGAAAGGAAAACTCACTCAGCTGAAAGAGAAACACGAAAGTAAATCTCTTTCTCTTTTCATAACTTTGTTCTTGAACTCTAGTTAACGTGTTTGTGGTTATCTAATGTAGTTATAGGGGATGTACGGGGAAGAGGACTGATGCTTGGAGTGGAGCTGGTGACTGATCGCAAACTTAAGACTCCTGCAACCGCCGAGACTCTGCACATAATGGATCAAATGAAAGGTTGGTTGGTTTTGCGTTGTTTCTATTTGTGTCAGGTGAAACTCGTACTAAAAAAGTTCATTAATCTGTCTGTTATGAAAATATTTACACAGAAAATGGAGTGTTGGTTGGAAAAGGAGGCTACTTTGGAAACGTTTTCAGAATCACACCACCTCTCTGTTTCACTAAGGACGATGCAGGTTTGTGTCGTTTCATTTCTTTGATATACAAGTAATATAGAAGAAACACAAGAATTAAAACAAGAAAAATCTCTCTGTGGCAGATTATCTTGTGGAAGCGATGGACTACTCAATGTCGAAGATGTGAAGAAAAAAAGAGACTGAAAAAGGGTTGGATAGATGGATGTTGTTATGAAAGATGGTTAGTAAGTTGCGGTGAATTATGGATTTGTAATTATGCTTCGAACAACCAAATGATTGATGAGCCAACATCTCGTTGCTTCTCAATCACAATGTTTATCTTAATGGGGAACCTTTTCTTTCCCTTATTGCGTCAAATAAATCCAATCATTACCCATATCAGATCATCCTTGCAAACCTCGTAAACCCTATGGCAACAAATCTCGAACATGGGTAAATACTTTACAGCATCACAAACACAATTTAGAGCAGTATGAGCAAAGCAAATCTGAATTGGATTTACTGAAACATCTAGCAAACGAACTCAGCAACTCAGAAACTGCGGTTTTTGGACATCCAGTAACATCATCATCCCTGTTTGTCCCCGTTCATCGAGATGTTCTACGAACAATCCCCAAGAAGTCGAAGCCCATCCGAAGTGCATTACTTCTAATTCGGACCGCACCAGTGCCATTGGAACGCTAGTATGAGCAGCCAATTAGATACCTTGGTAGTATATTGAATAAAAGGACACAAAAAAAGTCCAATAATCATACTAGAAACTAACTTTCCATTTCACTTCTAAATCCCATGATTTATTGTTTCCAGCCCCTGAAGAGCTCTCATCCCAAACCAATAATCCATACAACTCCACAAAAAAGTACGAAAATAGAAGACAGTAAAAAAAAAATCAACTGGTCTCATCGAATCGTTTCAATATGTCATACCAAACCCTAAAAATCAAACAAGATGAGAAAGGTAAAAAAAAAATGTACATTCAGTTGAACACCATTATATTCACAATGAGAAAATAACGAAGCACCAACTTTTGTTAAATCATTTTCCTTCCTCCTCCTATCATACTTTGCTGCGCCTGAGAAGCATTATTACTGTTGGTAGACTTATTATGCTTCCCGTCTGCGTTCCCAAACACATCCAGATCTTCAAACAATCTGTACGATGGAACAAACGGCTTCTGTCCTGCAGAGACACCCGGATTGCTAGCAGGCGCAGCTGAAGGCACCTGGGGATCTCCAGCTCTTGTGGGGAACGAGTTCGATTGCTGCAGTGATCTACCAGCAAGGGCTGATGTGTTTGGGTATGAGGCAGTTGCATTAGCCCTTGGTGTGTAGTATGCATTCGCCGATGTTGAAGCCCATGGCGGAGGTGGATATTCATACGGGTTCTGAGGTCTAGCTGGCTGTTGTATCTGGAACTGTTCTTGTGGCTGCGGTTGAGAATAGGCTGTTGGTAGCGGTTGTGGTTGCGGTTGCGGTTGCGGTTGCCCGGAGTGTGCCCATGGAGCGACATAGCTATCAAACTGTTGCGGAGGCTGTGGATAGATATGGTTGTTTTGATCCGACACAGTGGGAGGAGGTTGAGAGGAAGGAGGTGGTGGAGTAGACAGTGTGATACTCAATAGGTCAATCATGTCTTGTTCCCTTGTGGTGTTCACTGGAGGAGGCGGGTCAGGCAGAGCAAGAGCAAGAGCATTGCTTCCAGCAATATGAGACTCTGAACTGGTGGGGTCTGTAGCCACAGATGCTGGTGGTTTGGAATGCCTAAAACAACACAGCGTTATATGTCAAAACCAAATTCATGATATGCACTGTTCCTGAATCCGATTGTAAAACAGACCTTCGAGCTAATTGCGCAAACTCATCTTCCTCCTCTTCGTACTCCTCATCAATTGGGCTTTTTCCCGTAGAAACAGTTGTGGGAATTGGGGAACTAGAACTAGCTATGGAACTAGAATCTTTAGCTTCAGACAATTTGGAGCTCGAATCAGCAGGTTTAGAAGAAGCCTGGGCTGGCAGAGGAGAACCAGAAGCTATTGCATCATGTTTAGCCAGTAGAGTTTGAAGACTATCATTTAAATCGAGTCCTCGGCCTAAAAGTTCATCATCCCTGGCACACAAACAAAAGACTATTTAGCACAGAAATGGAACCTCTCAAGTCAACAATATCATTACACATTCTAACATATTTAAATACAAAGTGATTCCTGAAAATAGAGGACCAACCCAGTCGAGGTTAGCATCTGCATCAGCTTCTTCTGATTGGAACGACAACGCTCAACCAAGTCAACAATGACTTCATCTTTCACAGCCTACATAACAGGAAACCATGGTTAGCGCAATCGATTTCGTTCCCAAAACCACAATATAGTTGTATATCAGATTCCTTACCGCACGATCACTGGGATCTACAGCTTGTAGCATGTCGCTCAAGAGATCCATCACGTCTCTCATGGACTCAAGACTTGACAAGCTACAATTGACCAAGAAAAGAATACTGAAATTGTTGAAAATTTGTCCAAAATCTAAAACTGCTAATCCACATCAACAGCATACTGAACTAACAAACCCACTTACCTTAAGCCCTCAACCTCAGTTGCCATTGCTTCATCAAGCCTTCTCGACGAACCGCTGGGCATTCCATAACCCACTTGTGGTATGCCATAACCTGCTTGAGGTACTCCATAACCCGCTTGAGGCACTCCATAACCCGCTTGAGGCATTCCATAACCAGCTTGCGGTATTCCATAACCCGCTTGAGGCATTCCATAACCCGCTTGAGGCATTCCATAACCAGCTTGGGGTATTCCATAACCCCCCTGAGGCTGTCTTAACGCTGGATGACTCACTGGTGGCGTTATTATAGGGGACGCATCAGGTGAACGCCGGGGGAACTCAACTCCAGAACGCTGCAACATGCAACAACCTTGAGAATATGAATATCATGCAAATGAGCATCTGCGAAAAATGCAAAGCAAATGGCATATCTGTATAGATTTGTAGTAGATAAAAAACACGGAGTAACATGAGTTATGTAGAACATGATCCAACAACTATAAAGCTAAACTCTCACATATAGCACAGGGCAAAAACCTAGAAGAGATGTAGCAACCAATACTAGACCTGTTACCAATTTACAGTACTTTTAATTTAGAACAAGAGATGACCGAAAAGTAATCTATCACAAGCAAGTCTACGATAACTGACCAAAAAATTATTCAAGTATAACAATTACAGTTCAAGCGAGTTACTCACCCTTAACTCATCGTATGCCCAATAATACTGCGGGTATTTTCCCTCTGGACCTCCAAAAGCCTGCTGCCAAGAGTCCAGCATGACCAATATTTTATCCCTTACTTGCATATCTGCCTATAAAGTCCACTGGTTCATCAGAAATATGAAGAATCACCACTATGGAAACACACACATAGAACCCTGAACAAGAAACTACCTTCTTTTTAACAATTTTGACCATTTCCCCCAATAAGTTTTTCTCAGCAACTTGATGGTGCAAATAATCTCCACAGTTCTTTACCAACGTCTCCAAAAGCTAGCACAAAACAAGCAGTAGAGAGTCAACGCAACTAGAGTCGAAAATAAGCGCAGAGAAGAATTGGCCAAAGAGAAAGAAAAAGGTCCCAAATTTCACTACTACAAACATCATACCGTCAAAGCAAGCTGTTGAACTCTCGGGCTCTTATGCTGCAGCCTCTTTTTAACAGCTTTAACAACATCTTTCGCCTGCCTGCGCAATTCAATTACGCACAAACAAAACAGTTAATTCACATATATAACATGTTCCAACTCCAATCAATAATCAAAATTGTTCGATATATAGCAAACCACAAACCAAATTCCCAATTTTGCATGTGATTGTAAGTTTCTGTAGACACCAATTCTTATCAAATCCAAGGTGTGTATATGTATAAGAACGTCAACAAATTCAAAGATAATCGAACTAAGTCAACAATTCCAAAGGAAACTAGAATCTAAACCACAATTCCAAACACTAAATTCGAACGCGGCTGATTCGAAATTTACCAGTGAAGAGAATTGACAGAATCGCAGATTTCCATGTTCGTAGTCCAATCAGGACCTAAGAGAAGATCGCTGGTTGCTTTATCGACCGCAACCGTCGCCGAAGCAGACGACGGCATATCTTCGCCGGAAAAAGCTTAATAACACGATCGGAAAAATCGAAAAACGAATAATAACTCTCCGGGTCGAGAAAATCAACAAGAAGAAGAAAACCCTAGAAAAAAGCTTCGCCTCTATCTTCTTCTTCTTCTTCCTCCCCAGCGCAGAGAAACGGAGTCAGCGGGAATCTTTACTTTTCACCTTTCTTTCTTTCCTTTTCTCTCTCTCAAGAAAAGAAGATTTTTTTTTTTTCTAATTATTTTGATCGATCCATTATAAAAAGTGTTTTTTTTTCTAAGGACGGCAATTTCCCGCTCCACGCGTTTGTTTTCTGCGTGAGACCACGCGCTGTACTATGTGGTCAACGTTTACAACTAAAGTAGAACTAATTTTAGGTGGATAATTCCTTTTTAATGCATGTGATTTTGTTGCTGTTGATAATAGAGATGGGATTTGTTATTTATACGATTACGTTTTATCTAGACACGTAGGTTTTTGATTGGTGCTATACATAGAAAAATATGAAAAGGAATTTAGTGTTTCTTTTTTTATTTTTCAAAAACTTATATTAATCATGTAGATTCCATCTGATCTCATATATACAAATGTGTTTCTTATGAATAATTATAGAAATAAAGACATCAGTATTTTTAAAGAGTTTAAAACCAGATTTTATGATTAATTATTTTTATGATAGCATTTTTTGTATCCTAATTAATTTCAAAATTTATGTAGGATTTATAATTTTTTATACTGATTTTAAAAGTTCAACAAATGAATTTCAAATAATAAAGTTTGTTTTACTATGTAATTTTCCTATTTTTAACTCGAAAACAGTTTCAAAATTTATCTGAATTTTATTTTTTTAACCGGTGTTTAGAAACCATCGATTATTATTTTGAAATTCACATGTTTTGTATATTTCGTCAATTTCCTCTGCACTGGAGAAGAAGAAACTTTATGAAACTGTCTTCCATGGCTTCCAGATTTCCGGTCTCTGTCTTCTAATTTACGCCGACTGTACAATCAACCGATCGATTTGGAAATGGTAAGATCTTCATCGTGGCACCGAATCTCAAATTTCCTGAGAAAATTTCGAAAATTCCCTCACTCTTCTTTCAAAACCAAATGGAACGAAACTCTCAAACAAAAATCCGCCATGGAAGAGCTAAAACACGGTCTTGTCGTCTCAAATTCAAGCTCGATCGAGAACGATGGTGTTATACGAACCCTAATAACCTCATTCCAACTCCATAACTGCGAACCCACTCCTCAAGCTTACAGCTTCGTCATCAAAACCCTAACCAAAACCTCACAGCTCGGGAACATCGAATCTGTTCTCAATCACCTCGAAATCTCCGAGAAGTTCGATACACCTGAATCCATTTTCAAAGATGTAATCTTTGCTTATGGGTTTTCCGGTAGAATCGAAGAAGCAATCAATGTGTTCTTCAAAATCCCTAATTTCAGGTGTGTGCCTTCTGCGTACACGCTTAATGCTTTGCTAATAGTTCTTGTGAGGAAGAGAAAAGGTCTCGAAATGGTACCTGAGATTTTGTTGAAAGCTAGTAGAATGGGTGTTAGGTTAGAGGAATCGACATTCGGGATATTGATCGATGCTCTTTGTCGAATCGGCGAGGTAGATTGTGCCACTGAGTTAGTGAAATACATGAGTGATGATTGTTTTATTGTTGATCCAAGATTATACTCTCGGTTGCTGAGTTCTGTATGTAAACACAAGGATTTTTCGTGTTTCGATATCATTGGATATATAGAAGAACTGAGAAAAACTCGGTTTTCTCCAGGTTTACGGGATTATACAGTCGTAATGAAGTTCTTGGTCGAAGGAGGTAGGGGAAAAGAAGTTGTGAGTGTACTTAACCAGATGAAATGCGATCGAATAGAGCCTGATATTGTTTGTTATACGATTTTATTGCAAGGGGTTATTGGGGATGAGGATTACTCGAAAGCAGACAAGTTGTTTGATGAGTTGCTCTTGTTAGGTTTGACTCCTGATGTTTATACCTATAATGTGTATATCAATGGCTTATGCAAGCAGAACGATATCAAAGGTGCCATAAAGATGATGTCTTCTATGGGAAAGCTAGGTTCTGAGCCTAATGTAGTTACATACAATATATTGATAAAGGCATTGGTTAAAGCAGGGGATATGAGTCGAGCTAAGACTCTATGGAAAGAGATGGAGACAAATGGGGTTGACCGGAACAGCCACACATATGATATTATGATTAATGCGTTTATTGAAGTAGACGAGGTTGTTTGTGCTCACGGTTTACTGGAGGAAGCGTTTAAAAGGAAGTTGATGATTAAGAGTTCAAGAGCTGAGGATGTCATTTGCAGGTTATGCGAGAAAGGTTTAATGGATGAAGCGGTGGAACTTATAGCACACCTGGTTTAAGGTGCTCGAAATGACCTGCTTTTTATAGCTACGGACCAAGTCTAAATACATGCAGTTTTGATGTATTTGGTCATATGGTTCTTTATTACATAATGTAAGCATCGCAATGCAGGAAGTCCCATATGGTTCCAAGAGCATCTTTAAGCATTCCTAAAACACAACCCTTCTCAATGTTCTGCTCCTAGAAGACCACAAGTGCAATAATCAATCACTATAAGTCTCACTTCCAGTAGAGTTTCAAAGAATGCAGAAAGAACAATAAATTTACTTGTAACTTAGTATTGATGTCTTTAAGCATCAAAGCCACCTCACTCTTGTTTTCCCCTGTTCCAATCCTCTCATTGAATCTATCAGTCTTTTTAACCCTTAGCCTTAGAGTTTGGCTTCTGTAGACTGTAGATTTAACATGACAAGCTTTAAATATTCGGTATCCACGTCCGGATGAAGATTTACCAGGCGGCCACCTTAAACCGCCTTTCACATTTGGATCAACAGTCGCTGAATCCAGTAGCCCTTTGATGATACTTATCTCTTTCTCCTGCCCATCATAGAAATATTTACCCAAGTTAAGTTCAAGAGAATCATAACTTATCCAGAAGAAACACAAATATCCTCACGGTGAGAGTCGCCTTTTTCCTTTTGGCAGCAAGCATCAGCCTCATGTCGAGATTCTTATCAATGCACGACATATCGACAACCAAATGCCTAAGAAGATTAAGCTCGACCTGTGCAAAAGCAAAAATCAAGCTTCATTGTAAGATGTTAGAAGGCAAACCAAGTAAAAGTATGGCACATATCAATGAACATATGTAAAAGTATGGTAATATCAATGGTGAGATGAATCATATGTTCTCAGAACAATATTTCTCAATGAAGTTAATGGTTTGTTATGTAAAATAGGAGATAAAGTCTTGTTCTTTACTCTAGTTCTTATCACATTTATACAAAGAACATGAGACTTGCCTTGTACATACTGAGCCGTCCATCTTCATTAAGGGTACATTAACAGTTGATGGTTTCATTGGCACGAGTAGAATGCGATACCTGAGAATATAAGCCAGGCACAATCAAAGCATATTCGAATGAAATCCGAACAATAGGTCCTAGAAAACAGAACCAGTACCTTCACAATGTATCTTTCCTTTTCCACTTCAATACAGAATCCATGGTTTGGTACAACCGTAGACTTAATGTATTGTATGTAAGAAGTTGGGACATCAGTAGAAAACATCTTACTCGAATTTTTACGTGAAAATTCAACCGCAGGACTAGCTCTACGCCTGGTTTTTAATTAAGTTGTACTTGCATAAGTTATTAGAGAAACAAAGGGCAACAAAATGATGATGCTCCTCCTCCATTGAATCACTTACCTATAGAAGAGAATTTTACCAAACCTAGCAACCAATCTCAATACATGATGATGCTCCTCCTCCTCCATTGCAGCAACCTTAGCTCGCTCATATGCCAACAAAAGATCCTCCTCGACCTTCTCTGCTACTAACGAAAGCCACCGAGTTCTCTCTTCTTCTTCTTCGCTCTCTCCAGTGTTCATATTCACTGAAAATAAACATATACAAAACCACACTCAAAATGACATCTTTTGGCATGACAAAATAGTCTCTTTACCTTTTTGAACATTGTTGTTCATCAGTATTGAAGGCTTTACTCCATTTCTGCTTTCGAGAGAATCCAAGAACACAGGCACAAGATTAACCGAGGACAAGGGCACAAGATTAACAGATGGAGGAAGCTCATCCTCAATTCCATTTGAACCAATAAGAAACCATTTTGAAATAGAATCTCCTGAATATACAATACGGTCGAGTTTATCATCGCTTCTCGTAAAGTTGAGGTTCTTCTTGGATTTGGTAACAGGGGAAGGTGTGTTCGGATCCTCTCGCTCATGTGGAGGAATATAAGACATGTCTAAACCTGAAACTATCAAAAAAAAAACTTTCAAGATCAAGAACTCAGAGAGAAAAGTGTTTTTCAAGAGAGAAGGAGAAAAGTCTTAGGCTATAAATTCAACAGTTGAATATTAAAACATTCAACGGGTTGAATCAGCAGAGAAGGGGACCAAAAACTTGAAGAATCAACTCTCGACTTTGTTTGAAATTATCAATTATTGAGTAGAAGAAACAAAACAAATCTGCTTGTTAACAATGATTACTAATCTCACTGGTGGCTTTAGATTGTACTCCTGAATCTTGCATAATCTGAGTTTACATACATGAAAATGACCGGTAACAAAACACAAGTTCTGTTTTCTATTGGTCAACACACACCACAACCCAACACAACCTCTTAAGTCTTAACATTATTGTAGCTAAAAACAGCAGAAAGTAAAAGAAAAAACACAAAAGCAACATAATATGGTTCTTTATCAAGTAAGATAAGCATCGCAATGCAAGAAGTCCCATAGAGTTCCAAGAACATCTTTAAGCATTTCCTTAACACAACCCCTCTCCATGTTCTGCTCCTGAAAGACCACAAATCTAATAATAAGCACTATAAGCCTCACTTACAATAGAGTTTTCAAAGAATGTAAAAAGTACAATAATTTACCTGTAACTTAGTATTCATGTCTTTAAGCATCAAAGCCACCTCTCTCTTGATTTCCCCTGTTCCAATCCTCTCATTGAATCTATCAGTCTTTCTAACTCTAAGCCTTGAAGTTTGGTTTTTGTAGACTGTAGATTTAAGATGACAAGCTTCAAATACTCTGTATCCATCCCCGGATGAAGATTTACCAAGCGGCCACCTTAAACCGCCTTTCACATTTGGATCAACAGTTGCTGAATCTAGTAGCCCTTTAATGTTACTTATCTCTTGCTCCTGTCCATCAAAGAAAGATTTACCAAAGTTATGTCCAAGAGAGGCACAATTTATCCAAGTAAAAATGCTTATATCGTATTCAACTCACGGTGAGAGTCGTCATTTTCCTTTTGGCAGTGAGCATCAGTCTCATGTCAAGATTCTTATCAATGCATGACACATCGACAACCAAATGCCTAACAAGATTAAGCTCGACCTGTGCAAAAGCACAAAAAACACAAGCTTCAATGTAAGATGTTAGAACAATATTTCTCAATGAAGTAATTGGTTTCTTATTGTTACATGTTTCATTACTCTGGTTCACATACACACAAATAACACTAGACTTGCCTTGTACATACTGAGCCGTCCATCTTCCTTAAGGATACATTTACATTGGATGGTTTCATTGGGACGAGTATAATGCGATACCTGAGAATAGAAGCCGGACACAACAAAGCATATTCAAATGACATCCAAATGATTAAGTCTAAGACAACAAAACAAGTACCTTCACAATGTATCTTTCCTTCTCCTCCTCAATACAGAATTCATGGCTTGGTACAACCTTAGACTTGATGTGTTGTATGTAAGAAGTTGGGAGGTCTGCAGAGAAAACCTTTGTCGATTTGTTTCGCGAACATCCAGCCGAAGGACCAGCTTGACGTCTGGTTTTAAGTTGCATATTTTAAAAATGTAAAAAAAAGAGTTTTGTTTCTGTTTAACAAAATATTAAGATCAGATAGTGAATCACTTACCCATAAAAAAGATTTTTACCAAAACTAGCAACCAATCTCAATACACAATGATTCTCCTCATCCATTGAGGTCTTAGCTCGCTCATACGCCAACAAAAGATCCTCCTCGACCTTCTCTGCTACTAACGAAAGCCACCAAGTTCTCTCTTCTTCTTCGCTCTCTTCAATATTCATATTCACTGAACATAAACATATAAAAAACCACACTCAAAAAGACATCTTAGGCATAACAAAATAGTCTCTTTGATTCAGCATCTATCTTATACTATTAATTTTGTTTAAAAAAAAAAACACAGCCAAATTCCAGATTATGCTTGTTAAGACACTAAGAAACACAGTCTCTTTACCTTTTTGGACATTGCAGTTCATCAGTATAGAAGGTTTTTCTCCATTTCTGCATTCGACAGAATCTGAGGACAAGGGCACAAGCGTAACAGATGGAGGGATCTCATCCTCGATTCCATTTGCACCAATAAGAAACCATTTCCAAATGGAATCTCCTGAATATACAATACGGTTGAGTTTATCACTGCTACTATTTAAGTTTAGGTTTTTCTTGAATTTGGTAACAAGAGAATCTGGAACAGGTGAAGGTGTGTTCGGATCCTTCGAATTTCGCTTATGTGGAGGAATATAAGACATGTCTGAACCTAGAAATCCAAAATACAAAACAAAAAAAGCTTTCAAGATCAAGAACGATCAGAGAGAAACAGCTTAGTACGATTGTAGAGCAAACAACGACAGATTTTTAAGTGATTTTCAAGTTGAGAAGAGAGGAGGAGAATCATTACCTTTCGTCTTCTGATGTTTTGTGCAGAAAAGTTCTTACAGGAGAATGTAGTGAAGACCAAAGAGACTCTTCGCTCCCTTTTTATCTTTCGATTGACTCATTGGTTTCTTGAAAAAATTGTGTTTGGTTTCGATGACTTTTTTTTTTTGGTCAACGGTTTATTTTTTGTTTCGATGACCATCATGGTACATGTCAACAGGTCTTATTTTTATTTTATTTTTTTGCTTTTGTAATTACACTTATTAAAGAAGTTAAGTTTGATTAAGAGAAAATTCCAATGCGTCGTTCCAACCATTAAATGTTCACACCATATCAACTTACCAAGCTTTCCCACCCAAAATATTAACATCACCTCGTACTACTGTGCCGAACTAGTTCTCTCTCATCTTGAGGGTATAACTGTCTTTCTCAGTTATACGAATAGTGAATTGTGGTATCTTTCGAAATATTTTTTGATTTATGGTTTTTTTCAAAACAACTTTTTGAGATATGGTATTTTGGAAAAATTTCCCTTTGTTTAATTGATTGATGAATGAACGTTCTTGGTTCGTGAGTTTTAAATTGATTTATAAATTTTTTTTTTAAACTTTATAAATCCATTTGAGACTTGGAAATCCTTGCAAATTTTAAAATGTGACATGAATTATTATTATGAAACAATAAGGTTATTTTTTGGATTTAATTTTTTTTTTTTGAGAATTTTTGAGAAATGCCACTTTTGAAATACCACTTTTCAAAAATACCACTTTTTCAAAATCTTTGCAAAAATGTCACTTTTCAAAATTATTTATTTAATATAGCATTTATGTTTGGGTTAACTATGTTGTATTATGGTTTAGTTTTTTGGGTTTAAGATTTGTTAGGGGTTTAAAATTATTAGATTTAAGATTTAAAAATTCTTAATTAGTGGTATTTTTTAAAATGGACAATTTATAGTGGTATTTTTGAAAATACACACACCAAAAGTGGTATTTTTACAATTGTCCTTTTTTGGGTATTTTTCAACTTAAAAACATTTATAATTCCGTCAAAATTCAATGTAGATTTTGAAAATCAATAACAAATCATTAAACAAACAACAAAGATTAAAAATTAGTGAATGAATAAAATGTGATTGGATTTTATCTCAATAACTAAAAACTAATAAAGCCGTGAGAGAAAAAAAAGAGATTTTTTTGGTCAGCAACTTCGACGGCTTTCATAGCGCTGGAATTGTGTCTATATTAGTTTATTTCTTCTGTGGTTTTGTTAGTTACAAATCGAAGATTCTCTAGTGATCTTTGCCTTTTTTGTCCTTTTTACGGTAGGTTTTCTTCTTTACGAGTAGACACTAAGTTGACGAATAGATTAGTGGGTTAGATTTGGGAAAGTGATGAGGATAGTATTCGTTTTCTCTATTTTATAAGATTTTTGCAGTAGATTTAGTTGTTTTGGAAATTGTTAAATGTTCAAAGGCAGGCGGAACCCTATGGATGTTGATCGAATAAATGAAATTCTTCAAGATAGTTTCATATCTCCATACGGCTGTTCAGGCAATGAAGATGATAAATCATCTTTGATGAACTATTATCTTCTACATTCTATTGGATTGTGTTATGTTTTTAATTAATATCTAGTTAGAACATTTCCAACCCAACACCAAATCTCATTTTGATGTAAAATCCTCTCCAATCCAACACCATTTTGGTGTTGAATTTTTTTATTTATAAAAAGGTCTTTCAAATTTTAGTCAACTTTAAAATTAATGAAAAACATATACAAATTATGATGGTTAAACCCAAAATCTAATATGTTTGGTGATAATTAAGCAAAAGTTTAATATATTCTGTTATTTTGTAAGTTGCAATGTATGTATTTTATATAATAAATGTTAAAATTTAAATTATTTCATAAACTTGAAAAAAATAAGTAGGTTAGTTCGTAAATTTTAAAGAATAGAGAAAAAGAATATGCTCATAATATTTTTTTGTGTAGAAAATTGTGTAATACATTAAAAAAAAAAAAACTCAACACAATTTTAGTGTTACACCATTTTTAAATGGTGTAATACATTGGAGATGCTCTTATGTGTTTTTGTTTCCTTTTCACAATCTTTTGATTCTTGATTTATTACCATAATCTTTATTGATGTGCATAAAATTATTTCGGTTCTTCTTATCCGTTATCCAAGTAAAAATGCTTATATCGTATTCAACTCACGGTGAGAGTCGTCATTTTCCTTTTGGCAGTGAGCATCAGTCTCATGTCAAGATTCTTATCAATGCATGACACATCGACAACCAAATGCCTAACAAGATTAAGCTCGACCTGTGCAAAAGCACAAAAAACACAAGCTTCAATGTAAGATGTTAGAACAATATTTCTCAATGAAGTAATTGGTTTCTTATTGTTACATGTTTCATTACTCTGGTTCACATACACACAAATAACACTAGACTTGCCTTGTACATACTGAGCCGTCCATCTTCCTTAAGGATACATTTACATTGGATGGTTTCATTGGGACGAGTATAATGCGATACCTGAGAATAGAAGCCGGACACAACAAAGCATATTCAAATGACATCCAAATGATTAAGTCTAAGACAACAAAACAAGTACCTTCACAATGTATCTTTCCTTTTCCTCCTCAATACAGAATTCATGGCTTGGTACAACCTTAGACTTGATGTGTTGTATGTAAGAAGTTGGGAGGTCTGCAGAGAAAACCTTATTCATGTTTTTCCGCGAACATTCAGCCAAAGGACCAGCTTGACGCCTGGTTTTATGTTGCATATGTTAGAAAACCAAAACAAAAGACTAAAAGAGTTTTTTCTTTGGTAAGCAACAAAGTATTAAGATCAAAGCTGAATCACTTACACATAGGAGAGATTTTTACCAAAACTAGCAACCAATCTCAATACACTATGATTCTCCACATCCATTGAGGTCTTAGCTCTCTCATACGCCGACACAAGATCCTCCTCGATCTTCTCTGCTACTAACAACATCCATTGAGTTCTCTCATCTTCTTCGCTCTCTCCAATACACATATTTGCTGAACATAAACATAAACAAAACCACACTCAAAATAGCCACTTCGTTTTCAGCATCTAGATATTAAACACATAGCCAGAGTCCAGATTCTGCATGTTAAGACACTAACAAACACAGTTTATTTACCTTTTGGGACATTGTTGTTCATCAATATCGAAGGCTTTACTCCATTTCTGCATTCGACAGAATCCGAGGACAAGGGCACAAGATTAACAGATGAAAGAATCTCATCCTCAATTCCATTTGTACCAATAAGAAACCATTTGACTATGGAATCTCCTGAATATACAATACGGTTGAGTTTATCACTGCTAGTATTTAAGTTGAGTTTCTTCTTGAATTTGGTAACAAGAGAATCTGGAACAGGGGAAGGTCTGTCTCGATCCTTCGAATGTCGCTTATGTGGAGGAATATAAGACATGTCTGAAACTAAAACTCCAAAAAAACAAAACAAAAAGCTTTCAAGATCAAGAACTCAGACAGATTTTTAAGTGATTTTCAAGTTGAGAAGAGAGGAGCAGAATCATTACTTTTCTTTCGTCTTCTGTTGTTTTGTGCAGAAAAATCTTAGAGGAGAATATAAGTGAACACCAAGAGACTCTTCGTCCCCTTTTTATCTTTCATTTTGACTCATCGGTTTCTTGAAAAACTTTAATAAATTGTGTTTGGTTTCGATGACCATCATAGTACATGCAACATGTCTTTTTTTTTTTTTACTTTTTTCTTTTTCTTTTTGCTTTTGCAATTTAAATTAACTTTAATTAATGAATGGCCGTTATTGGTTCGTGAGTATTTCATTTATAAATCCATGTGAGATTTGGAAATCCTTAAAATTTGACATGAATGTAACAAGGTTTACGTTCTTTTTGTGTGTGTGCTTTTAACTTAATAACATTTCTAAATTCATCAAAATACTTTGAAAATCAATAACAAATCATTAAACAAACAACACTGAATTTTAAAAATTATTGAATGAATAACATGTGATTTGAACTAGAATTTTTAAATTACTAATCCAATAAGAAAAAAGAAATTGCTTATAAATTTCTAAATCAATTAAAATCCATTGACCAATAACTCATTAGCTCTTTTATAAAAATGCATGAGAAAACTCATTTACCCCATAGACATAAGTTCGAACTGCACCAGACTATAATATAGTAGTAGTATACAAACCTGACAAAGTCAGACCAGACCAAAAAGACATGTGAGCTTTACGGGTGGGACAAGCCGGTCTAATTCGATTGACATGGATACATAACGCAAGTTCTGCTCTTCAACATAAAAGTTCAATCCTTCACAACACAACCATAAAAAAAAAAAAACTCATAAGCATTAATGTACAAAAACACAACAACAACATCATATGGTTCCAAGATTGTCATCGCAACACAAAAAGTCCCATATGGTTCCAAGAGCATCTCGAAGCATTTTCATAACACAACCCCTCTCAATGCTCTCCTCCTGCAGACCACAAGTGTAATAATAAACACTATAAGCCTCATTTCCAATAGAGTTTTCAAAGACGCAAAAGCACAAGAATTTACCTGTAGATTAGTGTTGATGTCTTCAAGTATCAAAGTCACTCCCCTATTGATTTCCCTTGTTTCAAATATCTCATCGAATCTATCAGCCTAAGACTCTGGTTTCTGTAGAGAGTAGCTCTAATGTGACAAACTTCCAATATTTTGTAACCATCTGCAGGTGAAGTTTCACTAATCGGCCACCTTAATCTGCCTTTTACATTCGGATCAACAGTAGCTGAATTCAGTAGTCTTTGAATGTTACTTGTCTCTTTCTCCTACTCATCATAGAAAAACTAACCCAAGCTAAGTCCAAGAGATGCATACCTAATAGCGCGCTATTATTCACATATCAAAATTCAACTCACCGTAAGAACCGTTTTTTTCTTTTTCTCGGCGAGCATAAGCCTCATGTCAAGATTCTTATCAATGCATGACACATCAACAACCAAATGCCTTACAGGATTAAGCTCGGCCTGTGCATTAAAAAAGTTAGAAGGCGAACAAAGTAAAAATGTATCATAACATCGACGTAACATCGACTTAATATCAATGATGAGATGTATCATATGTTTTCATAACAATATTTCTCAAAGAAGAGACTTGCCTTGTACATACTTAGCAGTCCATCTTCCTTCATTATACATTTACACCTGATGGTTGCATTGGGACGAGTATAATGCGATACCTTCACAATGTATGTTTCTTTTTCCATGTCTATACAAAATCCATGGTTTGGTATAGCCTTAGACTTGATGTTTTGTATGAAAGAAGTTGGAACATCTGTAGTGAATATCTTATTCGAGTATTTTTGCGAATAATCAGCCACAGGAGCTTGAGGCCTAGTTTTATTTTTCATAGTATGTGTTAGAAGTTAGAACTAAAACGAGGGAAAAATATATAATTGAAAAAAAAAAAAACAAAATCCAAGACCAGAATATGAAATGCTTACCCATGAAAGATAATTTTTCCAAACCTAGCAACCAATTTCAGTTTAGAATTATCTTGAAGATGATGATGATACTCCATTCCCTTCTTAGCTCGCTCATATGCCAACACAAGATCCTCTTCGACCTTCTCTGCTACTAAGAGCCACCGAGTTCTCTCTTCTTGTTCGCTCTCTTTAGTTATCATATTCACTGAACACATAAAACCACACACTCAAAAAGATTCACTATACTTTTGTTCGTTTTTGTCAAAACACATTACCAAAAATCCATATTCTCTTACCTTTTTGAACATTGTTGTTCATCAATACCAAAGCTCCATTTCTGAATTCAGCAGAATCCGGAGACACACGCACAAGATTAACAGATGGAGGAACCTCTTCCTCGATTCCATTTGAACCAATAAAAAACCATTTTGAAATAGAATCTCCTGAATATGTAATACGGCTGCCATTAGCTCTATTAGTCTTCTTGAAGTTGAGTTTTTTCTTGAATTTGGTTACAAGATAATCTGGAACAGGGGAAGGTGTAACCGGATCCTTAGCATGTCGCTTATGTGGAGGAATATAAGACATGTTTGAACCTGAAACTCCCAAAAAGAAAACAAATACTTCAAAGGGGTAGATTTTTAAGGTAAGAAAGAGAGAAGGTTAAACGTACACAAGAGTGTTATGTGTCTCCAGAAAAATATCAATGAACTCCAAGAGACTCTTATCTTTTTATCTTTAAATTGACTCGGTTTCTTCAAAACCATAATTTTATTAACTAGTGAAATGGTTAAAATGATTGTCCTCGCTCTGCAATGCAAATTTTCAAATGATTACATTTTTTTTTTTTTTTTTTTGCAGTTGTGGTTGAAAAAACCAAGACCATCCACAAGCCTTGATGTATGATTTGGTATATTTCTTATGCTGAAGCATCACATAGCGTGAGGCGCATGATATCGTCTACATATTTAATTTCAAATTTGTTCTCTAATGTGAAAAAAAGATAAATGTATGTATTTTTCAACCAAATAAAAACCCGTGTAGAAGCTATGTAAAACTATGTAACAATTGCAAAGACCCTAACAAAAACGTTTTGATCTGCAAAGCCCTCTACAAAAGTTTAAAAGTAGTATCAATATGTGCAAACTACTCAATTCTACCCTAATAATAAATGCTTTCGTTGAAAATGTTTGGTAATTTTTACTTACTTATGTCAATTTCGAAAGAGTAATTCGAATAGTTTCATGAAATTTGAGCAATTTTTTAGAAATTTAAAATATTTTTTGTTATTTTTTAATAAAAAAATCCCAAACGGATAATTCAGATAAGCCTATTGTCAAATAGAGTATAAATTATTGTCATTTTGATTTTCTCAAATCACTCTTGCTTAGTACCCTAACTACTCGAGTTATCATTTTATTTTTGGTAATTATTTTCATCAATTGTCTCAGTTTCTAAAAGGAAATTAGACTATTTCTCAAAATTTTCTAAAGTCTTTCAGCTTTGAATCTTCGATTATCAGTCTTTGGTTGAAATTAGTTTGTTATAAATACAAAGAAATTAGAGGTGGTGTGTGGTCATTTCGAATAGCCAATGGGAAATACCAGAAAATGTTTGGGACTGGATAATTTGAAAATCAAACAACATTACTCAAAGTGTTTCAGTTAAAGAAAAGGGACGAGAGAAATGAATGGCGTAACAGATTTGGGTAGCTAAAATCCCTTTTTCCTAGATGATGAGATACAACTCAAGGAAGAAGACGACATGGTATGTGTTTACTTCCCCACGTAGTAGTTAGTTTAATCTCTTTAATTTTTGTATTTAAAGATCAATAATAGTTAAATGAAGGATAAGAGAAAATTGCAGCAAACTCGTCTAAAATCTTGAGAATCAAAGTGTTCTTGTCTTTATTTTTGATCAACATTGGTGGAACCTTTAATGGGATCTCTCGGTGGGAGAATCCATGAAGCTCTACAACAAGATTTATAGAGCTCTAATCTTTAAGGTCTACGACGACGAAGAACCAAGAATCAATATCCACAATAAAACTGATCTAATCTATGATATGTGGAGAATCTATCTACGACATGGATGTTTTTAGTGATAACTTGGTCGTTCTAGGCTTTGAGTATTTTGAGAAAAATATTTGTCATGAATTCAAGGATTACAAAAGACATTGGTTCATTTAGTTGTGTTATGGATGATTCAATTTCAAGCACAACAAATCATTCAAAGAAGTTATTGACGCATCTCATGTTCATACCTTTATCAAACTATTTTTTTTTTTTTAAATCAAACGATATTGTAGGTCTGGGCATATAAACCGAACTTGTACCCGACCTAAAAACCCCGAACATGTAGCCGACTCGAAACTTTACAAATATCTGTATGGGTATAAAATTTTTAGACCTGATAGAACTTGTACCTGATAGGATCCGACCCGAACCCGACCCGAATCCGACCCGAACCCGATCCGAATCCGACCCGAAAACTTGTATGTCGAGGCTTAGGTACCCTTTGTCACATTTTTAACGAGTTTGAATTTTAGATTTGACATTTCAAATGTTTTGCATTATTTTTGCTTCACATATTTTTCATTTTATAGGTTTTATTTTAGATTTCAAAGAAGAAAAACAGTTTTAAGTGCAATTGAACATAAAAAAACCTGTACCCAAACTTGTACGGGAATGTTTTAGATATTTATGGGTATAATTAATTGTGATCCGACCCGAATTTGTACCTGTAAGACTCCGAAGCTGTATCCGACCTGAAATTTTACATGTATCTGTATGGGTATAAAATTTTTAGACCCGACAAAACCTGTACCCGATAGAATCCGACACGAATCCAACCCGAATACCCGTATGTCCAAGCCTACGATATTGGATTCGAAATCACTTCTCATACATTCTGAAACTCTTACTAATTTATCTAAACTTCAAAAGGGTAATTCGAATAATTTCCGATAAAGTTTAAATACTTTTTGTTTTTTTTTTAATTAAAAGAAAAACCTAAACGGATAATTCGGCTAAATGCATTGTCGTTTTCTTAAATAGAAATATAAACCATTGTCATTTTCTCAAATCACTCTTACTTATTACCCTAACTACTCGAGTTATCATGTTACTTTTGGTTATTTCACCAATTGTCAGTTTTTTTTTTTTTTTTAATTTAGACTATTTCTCAAAAATTTCAGCTTCGATTATCAGTCTCTCTCTCTCTCCGTCTCCACCATTCGCCGCTCGAATCAAATCCACACAGAAAGTCCGTTTTGGTTCCTGAAAGTGATTGCGTCACACACTTTTGTTAAAAAAGATCTAACGTGGACACTCACAAATTCAATGGAGAGAGAGAGATAGAGAGTAAGCTTTGGTAGGGTTTTTCTTCTTCATCCTCTTGTAAACTCCTTCACTATTGAACAAGCGAGCTGATCAGAAATGCCGTTGACGAGGTACCAGTCTCGTAACGAGTACGGATTAGCAGATCCGGATCTGTATCAAGCCGCCGATAAAGATGACCCTGAAGCTCTCCTCGAAGGAGTCGCTATGGCTGGTCTCGTTGGCATTTTGCGTCAACTCGGTGATCTCGCCGAGTAAGTTTCTCTAATCTCCATTGGTTTGATTTCCTCTTGAGCTTAAATCGGGTCCAATTCGGGTCTACTGTTTCTGACCCACGAGATTTAAAGCAAGAATTGTCGAATTGTTTGACGAATCTGAGGGTTTTGTCTCTGGATTTGGTAAAAAGTTTGGATTTTTTTTTAATGGAATTTTGACTTATTTTGTGATGAAGGTTTGCTGCTGAGATGTTCCATGACTTGCACGAAGAAGTAATGGTAACTGCTTCTAGAAGCCACGGTCTTATGGCTCGTGTACAACAGCTTGAAGCTGAATTCCCTTACGTAGAGAAGACATTACTGTGCCAGACCGATCATTCACCCTTTTTTTCTAATAAAGGTCGGACCTTCTTTTGTGGTATTAGTTTGATTCTAATTGATAGAAAGACAATAGAAGATAGCTTGGTTTTCTTATATACTGATTTGCAAGGTTTTATGCCTTGGAATTATGTCTTCTAGATTCACACATATTTGTTTTGTCTACATGTCATAGAAATAGTATTAAGCTTACATTTTGTGCTCAATGGGCGAGTGTTATCTTTCCGAAGCATTATATCTTGCGAGTGTTGTTTTTTTCATATGGTCTGGTTAGCTATGCTGTTCGATTATTTCAAGCGACTCTACAACTCTATTTCAGGTGTGGAATGGCATCCGAATCTACAACTGGAGCATAGTGTTGTTACACGCGGTGACTTACCCCGCTGTGTAATGGATTCTTATGAGGAATGTCGGGGTCCCCCAAGGCTGTTTCTTCTGGACAAGTATGATTCACCTTGTTTAATAATCTTTTTTTTTTCTCTAGTCGTTTGTGGGAGCTGAGAGTTTAACATCTTTTGTGTTGTTTCGATTAGATTTGATATTTCGGGAGCTGGTGCATGCTTGAAACGCTACACTGATCCATCATTTGTTAGGCTCGAAACATCTTCATATGAAGCAACATGGGATGATATTAAAAGAGAGAAGAAATCACAGAAAGCAAAGGTAGTTGTACTGCCAAAGAGGGAGCTTCTTAGTTAGAGATGTAGCTTGTGGGTTGCAATGTGATGATTCTTGGTTTTATTTTTGTTTCCGTTACATGGTAGATTTGCTGAAAAAAGTAGAATTTTTCTTTTACGTTCTTGTCTAAGCGTACCAATTAAACTTAGACAGGTCCAATGGGGATGCTTATTCCCCTGGTGTTTTGAATGTGTAATATTTATCTTCTTCTGTGGACTTCTCATAGTTTTTCCTTCTAATTTCTTGCAGAGGAGAGCATCTCATTGGAGGAATGGAGGAACACCCGAAAATGCAGTAACATCACATGCCAAGTGGGTATTATTTATTTTATGGGTTGTATGTTTGTCATTTCCATTAAGCTATACATTTAGTTCCCTAAGTTTCTATATTTGCATTTAACTGTGAGCGATGATGGTTGCTTCAAATCATTCAAATGGCACAGATTGCATGAATTATTTATGGAGGAGCATTTAGAGACTCATCATTCAGATCCAGCGCGAGTTGTGAAGTTGAAAACTAGAAAGCTGGATGGGTATTCTCTGATTTCAAAATCAGGAGAGAGCTACATGGGGAAATTTGTGCGGACTTCTGTTGATAATAAAACAGGTTATGATTTATATTCCCCAAACCCCGAGTTGTTTACATGGAATATGGATAGTGCTAGAGACGGAGTAACCGATATACCTGAAATCAATATGGTGGATGCTCGGGAAAAGTCTCATGGAAGAAGCAGAAGAGATGTATCATTGCCAAATGAGCAGGAAAATGTGGCAAATTCTAACTTAAATGTAGGTTTTATTGAAAAAGACATAGAGACAGTGCCTGAATCTACTCGCAAGGAGGTCTCTGGTACAATTATTACAAAGGACTCACGGACTAATATGAATGGAAAGCCAGGATTTCTTCAACATAGGAGTTATTCTGAAGATTTAACCAGTGAGGCTGACAATTATGTGGATGCACCAGCCACCATGGAGTCGGAAACAGAAACAGAGGATGAGTGTAGACCTAAGAATAGATCAGAAGCTTTGAAGGATGGGAACCATCATACATATTCTGATGTAGATGAAGAGAGAATGGAGGACCCGTCTCAGTTTTCATTTTTCCATTCAGTTGAAAATACACCAGTGTCAGAAAATGGGCAAAACTCGTTTGGAAAGCAGAGCACTAGTTTTTCTTACTCGGACACTGCAAGCATATCTATTGATGATCAATCTGATGGAGAGAAATTTTCTGGACGTTTACCATCTACTTCTAGTTATAAAAGTGAGCTGGTGGATTCCACGTCTCACGCAACTCCTGAAGCCAACAAAGTATCTCATGATTTTAATGTTCAGGAATCAGTTAGTAGCAGCAATGCAGATGGCCAGACATCATTTAGTTCGACTGATAAATGTTCAAGTCCAAGGCCAGTCTCTCAGAATGCTGAATCGTGTTCACTCTCTGTTCAACCTTTAGCACCAGAAGTTGTTGAAACTTCTCCAGAATATGTTAGACTTGATCTGAGTAAGGGATGCGATGCTGGAAGCGAGGTGGATCCAATCAATCCTTCAAGATCCGGTGCAACTTTTGATGTTAAAAACTCTAACTTTCCTTCTGAAACTTCGTCAATCAGTTCAAATTCTGAAGGAAGCAGATACGAACCTACCATTGAGAAGAGCTGTATGGTTGATTATTCTTCAAATTTAGTAAACTCCGTCACTAGTCCTCAAGTGTTTGTTGATAATCAAACAGGTAAACAGTTACCTGTTGCAGATAATGATGCTGAATATGAGACCAACTCTCCAATTGCTTCTTCCAATGTCTTGGCAAACTCAGGTAGTGATACTAAAAGCTGTGATGGTAGTAGCCTAACAGGAACAGTGTTACCTTGCTCACCTGGGATGGGGATGGAAGTTTCACCTGATATGCCCTCTAAAGTCAGTGGTCCTAGTACAGTAGATGCAGTTCACTTAGAAGATACTCTTGATGATGAAAACGAGTGTGTTGCAGTGACTAATGCAGTTGCTGACGTTGATTCTCCAAATTCAGTTGCTGATGTTGATTCTCAATGCTCAGTTGCTGATGTTGATTCTCAAAGTTCAGTTGCTGAGATCTCCAATGAACATTCATGCGCCTTTGGCACCACTGCTGATATATCTGTTTCAGAGTCCCATGAAGACACACTCGAGAATGGAATGTCCATGCCTGCTGAGGTTGATAGTAAACTGACTTCTGATTTTAACTCAGGAGGAGAGAAATTGGTGGGAGATGCTTCACCTGCTTGTAGCAAATGCGATGAACAGATCTCTGATATACCTGTTGAATTTCATTCCAGTTCTGTGCATGATGAAGGCATTCATGACCTTCCGGGGTTGGACAATGGAGCCACAGATATTGTCCCAAATCTAGAGCCTGTGTCTGATAATGACTCTGAAACTTCCAGTGGTGATGTTAACCATGCTTTCAGCCTGTCATCTACTAGTTTGGGAACTTCTCTGCCTTGGATTTCGACTAATACTCATAAATCGTCTTCTGAAGCTGGAGAGATTTGCCAAGATATAGTTGTGGAGTCCGACGGGGCACTACAAGCAGAAAATAATCCAGAGTCAGAGATAAAAACGCAGGAGAGCTCACTGGAAGTGTCTTTAGAAGGTCTGGGTAGTGCCCTAGACAATAATGACGTGGAAAATTGTGAATCTTTAAGTCCCATGACATCTCTGGATCAAAGTGACAGAGACACAGAAACCAAATCTCCTTGTAAGAGCATTCTCGATGATAATGGCATTGATTCTTCGTCAGTGAATAATCTGAACCTTTTAGAGAGTGTGACGAGTGAGCAGTCAGTTAAAGTGCAAACATCATTTGCAGATGAGGAATTGCTGCTGTCAAGTGTTTCCAGGGGCTTAGAGTTTGTACCACAATCAGCAGGCATAGAATTGAATAGTCCTGTGCAAGACTTGAATCTGGATCCTACTTTTCCTAGCTTTGGTTTGATCCCTGAGACTACTCCCGACCAGGAGGACATGCCACCGCTGCCGCCCCTTCCTCCTATGCAATGGCGTGTTGGGAAGGCTCCACATTCTTTTTTTCCTACCTTCATGGGAGAATCAGTTGAAACCAGTAGTTCTGCTCCTTCAGCGGCACCACCCTTTGGTTCTAACTTCAATATTCCAATCGGCTCTAAACCATCAGAGTTCTCTGTATCTCTAGGAAGTGATAAATTAGAAGTTCCTGAAGAGTTTGTGAACAATGCGTCAGAAAGGCCGTTGCAATCATCCATTCAGTTCCCAATCTCTGGCACTGATTTGAGTAGTCAATATGACGGTTTTGGCTCTCAGAGAACTCAGTCATCGGATCTTTCTGCTAATCTCCCTACAATGCCTAATCAGGGACGTATAGAGGATTTTGCTTCTGAAGAGAACAATCTTTTGGCTGACCATGCAGCTCAGAACCAAGAGGTCGTTTATTCGCAAGAGTCGTCATCGCAGCTACCTCAAGAACCAGTAGCGAAATACGAAGATTTCAAGGACGACACAGAAGTGCATGTTTCACAAAGCTCAGGAGGTCATTACAATTGTCCTGAAACCAAAGACTCGACGTCAACTCAATCAACAAAGGTGGAAGATAATGGCCATTATGTTCCTGATGCTTCGAATGCAGAAACAGCAGAACCATCAAGCTCATCTGTTCAGAAGATAATTCCTGTTTCAGTGGGAGATGCTATGTGGCCTGTCAGTGCGTTCACTGTTGCACCTACCTTGGACACAAATAAACCAGAAGAGGTCCCTATGGTTAAGCTTCCTCGGCCAAGAAGTCCGCTTGTTGATGCCGTTGCAGCTCATGACAGACGCACGGTAAGAATTACATCTTGTTCTCAGTACCATGTCTTTGCTAAGATGTGTCTCTAATCCCTTGTTCTGATGTTTTGCCAGATGAAGAAAGTCTCTGAGAGGGTCCAACCACCAATCAAATCAAAGCAAGATGACAAGAATTCATTGCTTGCACAAATTCGAAACAAGGTAGCACACATTGTTCTTACCTTACACATGCAATTTCTAAATGTTGGTTAACAGAATTTTAGATTTCGAGTTTTATGACCTTGTCTTCGTTTATGCAGTCTGTCAATCTGAAGCCTGCAGTAGCGACACGGCCCAGCATTCAGACTGGTCCTAAAACTAACTTAAGGGTAGCTGCAATCTTAGAGAAAGCAAACACGATACGCCAGGTCCGTTTACTCTCTTTCCACCTCTTTTTAAGATAGTAAATGTTTTTAGAGTTTTTGTAGTGATCCTTGCTAGACCTAGAGGACTCATGTCAAAGCATTTTGATTTCACACACTTAAGTGGAAACACTGAGTTAGTATCTTAAACTCGATCGCACTCACATCTGAACTGGTGTTACACTGATGCAGGCAATGGCTGGCAGCGACGAGGACGAAGATTCAGATAGTTGGAGTGATTCTTGAAATCATGGTCGTTGCCTTACACAGTTACTTTTACCTTTGTGTTCGTTCTTGTTACATGGTGAGTGCAAAAGCGCTCGGAGTCAGGTAGGTTATACAATTTCTATTTCAGACATAACATCAAATACGTACTGTCATGGCTTATATATGTATGTATGTATATGGTATACTGTTTTATAGGTGTGTGCATGTTGTTACTTGTAAGTAAATTCCGGAATTTGCATTAGTTTTACGGAAGTTGTGTGGTTTTTAAAAAATATATATATATATTTCCCACAGGACATTCTTGTAGTGAAATATATAGTAATGTGCACACATTTCAAATGTAATATTTTGGTTACTAATTTGGAAAGTGAACATGTATATCTATTGAATTGAAATGATATGTATCTTTGTCTTTCTCTCAGTAAATCTAAGCTAATTTTTGACTAGAAAGCTCTTTAAACCGAAATTTATTTATTTATTCACCCGAAGCTAGCCAGTCTAATGTGGATTTGTTTAAACGGAACCAAATTACTCCGAATACACTGACCGATAAAAAAATGCATAGAACCAAACCAAATTTAAATACAAATACTGAAATACAGTGTTGTTTGATTTCAATTTCCGTCCTCTCTGGATGTCTTCCCGAGTATCTCTTTATTTCGGAATATGGATTTCCTATTCTTGCGAACGAATGAGATTGGTTTATCCGAGTTTCAAAAGGAATTTTTTCCATGGATCCTCTAGTATATCTGGAAGGCCAGAAATGATAAGGTGTTCAACGGAAAAACAATATCCCCACGGTATACTATCTAGACAGCGACCGTCGAAACAGAGAGTTGGAGTATTGCTAATCGAAGAGAAGAAGAAAAAGAAGCAGAAGATCTACGTCAATAGGGTGATTCACATGATTTATTTTCCTGAGACCCTCAAATCTCGACATGCCAGATCGATGCATCTTGGATTGATCATGGTCTACTGAGTGGATTAGGATGGTGCCTAAGAGACTATACGGGCTTTCTTACTTTTGGCATGAGAGGATGTAGACGAAGCATCTCGGCACTTTATGCTGAGTTCGACGGGTTGCTTTGGACGATGGAGTGTCTAAGCGAAGGAGACTATACTCTGTGAGGATTGAGAAGGACTATGCAAGCCTGATTTCTATGACCACGCATTCACTTGATTGGCCATCATTCAGTGTGGTGCTTGACTAGTTCACTATACTTAGATAATCTTTTGTATATGTTAGTTTAGTTCATATCCCACGTAGTAATGTGCGGGCCGACTCCCTTGCAAAGGGAGTTCGAGCACGAAGGTATGTATTTTTACATGTAAGTCAGACATTTTCCATGTAAATCAAATATTTTCGTTTGGGGTGATCCGTTAGAGAAATATTTTGATCGGTAATAACTTGATTTAATATAAGGGTGATTGTTGGAAAAAAAAACGATAAAATCGTAAACCAGATAAATTGAAATGAAATCAAACCGTAAACCGGATAATTCGCTTAAACCCCCAGCAAAATCGGTTCAGTGTATTCGGTGGACAAAATCGGAATAAGAGAAGCAAATAATAAAATCGAATTCTTTCTTCGTCTTCTTCCTTTTTTATTTTTATTTTATAAATTCATTAAAAAATGGGAAAATCGATTCCCATCAAAACAGGGCTAAGAGGAGCGTCCATTGCAGCAGGTAGATTCATCAATTCATCAAAACCGATCCGACCCATTTCCTCCAACACCATGGATAGTCCCGACAAAGATTCTTCAGCCGCCGGCGAAAGTAGTAGTAGTAACCGCCGCTATGTCCCGCTTTCCTCGGTGGTCTCCGATTGTGCGAAACGGTGGTTCAAAGACACTCTCGAGGAAGCTAAAGCTGGTAACATCACTATGCAGGTTTTGTTGGGTCAGATGTATTACTCTGGCTATGGAGTCCCTAAAGATTCTCGAAAGGTTTCTTCTTCTTTATTTAGGGTTTTTTCACTTTTGGTGTGATTAGAAAAATCACTAATTTTTTATAGCTCGGATTTAATTCAATTTAACGCAGGGGAGACTTTGGATTACGAAAGCATCAAGAATTCGTTCTTCAGTGTGGAAAGTGAAGGATAAACGACCAGGTTACAACGCGAGTGATTCAGATTCTGATTAGCATATATCAATATACTCATCAATGTTTATCGAAAGTGCTTGTCATTTGGATCTGTTTTTGTATCATCTTTGGATTTTCCAAGTTCCAACAATAAACAGTTTTCTTGTTTGATGCTTGCTAATCATTTCGTAGCTTCTATTGCTCAAGTCCAATTTAGTTTGATAGAGTTGGGTAGTCGAATTTTGGTGAGTTTTGTTTCAGGAAGCTAATGAAACTAAACTCTGAATGTATAATGTACCTAAACGGTAAGAAACACATTACCACTATGTTAAGAGACGCAAAAAAACACATCAAATGGATATTAGATATCGATTCAAGACTCACATCAGAATATATGTCACATAAAAGACATCTAATGGATATTAGATATCAATTCAAGACTCACATCGCAATATATGTCACACAGAATATATCAAACGGATGGGTTTTGTTTTTTTTTTAGTGTCGTCATGCTTGGTTTGGTTTCTTAAACCAATTTCAAAATCTAAACCATAAAATTGTAATCGTGACATTTTTTAAATTCCTCTCTTTCTTTTCCAATCACTCATTCATAGCTACCACTCTTTTAACACCAAAGTGGGCATATGTTGTCCCTCCCAACCAAAAAAAATTCACTTTTGATATCAATATCACTAACAATTATTCCATTAGCCTAGAGAAAGAAAAAAAAGAAGAAGGTAATTCTGAGTTCTTCGATTCTGTTTCCATCATTAATTCTCCCAAAGGTCAGGTTTTTGTTTTCATAGTTTGTAACGTCAGTTGAAGAGTCAGTCATTAGCGTTTTCTCGTTTTTTGAAATAGAATTTTCTGATTAATTTTAGAATTGTTGGTTTTGTATTTTGGATTTTGATTATAGTATAGATGTGAAAAATTCATATTTATTGGTTTTTTGATCGATCTTCTTCGACGAAGGACTTTGTTGTTACACACTCACGCTCACACTCACACTCACACACATGCAAAATGTTGTTTTCTATATAGACTCCAAAATAACAACAGATTTTCACTTGCAATTTTTTGTTTTTTTGGTCTAGTGAACATTGATCGATGTTAAAATTTTGAAATTTTTTTCAGCAGCAGAAAATGGAGAATGAGACGGAAGCGAGAGTTGTTCAAGAGAAAGAAGAACAACCACAAAACCAACCACCAGCATTACGACGTCGTTTTGTGATATCTCTATACGTTGGATATTTTCTTGCAAGATGGAGTACCAGGTTTATTTAATAGAAATCTTCATCTCCAATAATTTTTTTTTTATTCTGAGTTTGATAATCGATTTGAAATGTTGCATAATTTCACAGTAATTTTTTTTTTTTGTAGAAGACAAATGTTTTTGAAAATGATGAATATTTCATTTTTGTTTTGTTTTAAACTTAGCTTACAAAATGAGTTTCTTGATTTACTGATTCAGAACTTGGGAATTCTCAGTTGCTTTGTATATGATCTACTTGTGGCCAAACTCTCTGCTTCTCGCAGCGATTTACGGTGCGATAGAATCTGGTTCTACCGCGATTTTTGGCCCCATTGTAGGGCGATGGATCGAGGGAATGGACTATGTTAAAGTTCTTAAACTCTGGCTCATCTCTCAGAACCTCTCCTACATTGTTGCTGGTGGAGCAGTCGTAAAGTTGTTGCTAGTTTCCGATCTCAAGTCCCACAATTTCCCGGTTTTCGCAATCTTGGTTGTGTTGACAAATATTGCTGGTGCCATAGGGGTACTTTCAACTCTTGGTGGCACCATTTTGATTGAGAGAGACTGGTAACGTTTAGATTCACATTGGCAAAAGTGAAAGATTGTGCAACACTTAATGCCACTTCATTCAAATTTGTTTTTCTGTTTCTTGTATTGATTAAAGGGTTGTGGTTATGTCGGAAGGTCATCCACCAGAAGTATTGACAAGAATGAATTCTGTCATTAGAGGCATTGATTTGAGCTCGAAGCTACTTTCTCCAGTCATCACTGGTCTGATCATCAGCTTTGTCTCTCTGAAGGCGTCAGCGATTACTTTTGCAGCTTGGGCTACTATAACCGTTTGGGTCCAATATTGGCTCTTCATATCTTTGTATAGCGGTGTTCCTACGATAGCACGAAGCAATGAGAGACGGATCTTACGTTCCTGGACAAGGCCAATAGAAGGAACAAATGCACCAGTTTCTGTTTCTATTGTTCCAGGAACAGAGGAGGGTTCTCATGGACACACACCATGTAGAACCGGAATGCGGAAGATTCTGGATCGAATATCTGAGTCCTCTTTTGTTGGCGCGTGGAGAATTTATTTCAATCAAGAAGTTGTACTCCCCGGTGTTTCTCTAGCTCTCTTGTTCTTCACTGTCCTCAGGTTTTCTTTCTCTTTCTCATTATTGTTTTGGATTTTGTTCTCATTAATGGTTCTTAAGTGAGTGTCAAGTGGATAGTTGCTATGATTTATCGGATATATTGACCCCTTTGACACATAGCTTTGGAACATTGATGACGGCTACATTGCAATGGGAAGGGATACCTACATATATAATCGGTATAGGCAGAGGAATAAGTGCAACAGTTGGACTAGCAGCGACAATCGTGTATCCTTTAATGCAATCCCGTCTCTCAACGCTAAGAACCGGCATCTGGTCCTTCTGGTCTCAGGTATATTAAACTAATAATCCATTTTGATAGAGTTATATACCTATGGATCGCTTTTCGATTCAATGATTGGTTATATCAAGTTTTTTTTTTGTATTCTTCGTTAGATATAGTATTCGTTAAGTGTATCTATGTGGAAGTTGAGTAATCAGTCCTATAGAAGAATCAAAATTGTGTATGAGACATGAAAAACAAAAGGGTCACAAGAGTAAGGTCCTTGTTTTTGCAGTGGAGCTGTCTTTTGGTATGCGTGGGATCGATTTGGGTTAAAAAGGATAAAATAGCACCTTACATGCTAATGGCTGGAGTTGCTGCTTCCAGGCTTGGCTTGTGGATGTTTGATCTTGCTGTCACTCAACAAATGCAGGTATGTTATCATTTAATTTGGTTATAGTACGTTTGTTTTTAAAGAGTTATAATAACCTTTGGTATATTTGGTCTTAATTAGGATCTCGTTTCAGAATCTGATCGTTGTGTAGTTGGAGGCGTTCAAAGCTCGTTGCAATCGGCTCTTGACTTGATGGCATATATATTGGGTATAATTGTATCCAACCCGAAGGTAAATTAAATCTTACATTTTTAAGGATCAAATTATGATTGTTACTCCTTTTCTTACATCAAACACAACTAATTAGGCTTCAATTGTTTGTGTTTGTGGTTACGTTATATTTATTCGAATGAATCCACAATTTAAATACTTCCATCCTTTGTAGTCCGGAGTCCGGACTCCTGAAGTTTTAAGTTTAATGAAATCTATGGTTGCACACACAAAAAAAAATAATAATAATAACTTTAAGCAAATAATATTGGTTACCAATTTTTTTCCCTGTCTGCATTTGATGGTATGCGTTTTCACTTTGCAAAACTTTTTCAGAAAAAAAAAATGAAAAATGTTTCGATTTTAAAAGGGAAAAATTGTGGGTTTTTTTTTAACATCTAAAGATAAATAAAAACGTTTTTAATATGCCTCTCGTTGCTTGAGATTACATTACACCAACCGTTCCCATTATATTCAGAAATTTCTACATCCACTTCCAAAATCAGCTTTTTTTTTGCCAGTGAACATAACCAACACATTTTTGGTGTATATTTGTGTCTTTACAATTTGTGTTTTGTCTTTTCATATTCGTTATAACAAGACACATGAGCTGTGTTTGAAGCAATCGAGGTCATAATATAATTTGAATTGTTTGTGATTTCAGGATTTCTGGATATTGACGATGATTTCATTCTCGACGGTTTCATTAGCAGGATTACTCTATACAATTCATCTCTACCGCATCCGAAACCATATCTTTCACTTTGAGAAGATACCTCTATTCAACAAATGTTTATTCGAGTTACTCTCTTCTCGTGGTAACATGTAATGTTATTGAAACACGTTGTGTTGTGTAGTTGATAATTTTATGCGTGTCGACAAACGTACGTAGTATTTTCTCTTTTAACATCATTTGTTTAAAGAAACACAAAAATTAAGAAGACATTATAATTAATTAGTGAAAAGAAGAAAGTAATAATAACTAAAACATCAAGAAGATTGATGAAGCTTCTTCTTGGCATTTTCTGCTTCATCAGTTGCTTCAACTTGCATTTTTGTCTCCGTTAATTGAGCATCCGTAGCTTCCTTCTCGTTTTTTGCTGTCAACTTCTTTGTCTTCCAAACCAAATATTCAATAATCAAGATACAAAATAATCCCAAAAAAAAAAAGCATTCATAACTGCGCTGCGCTAAATCAAAATCAAAGTTTAGTCAGGTAATGCGTACGTTAAGTTAAATTTTTGCTAATAATAAACATAAAATAAAAAGTTTTGAACAGGTTTATAGTATTTGACCATACCAATATGAAACTATTTAAAGCTTTATACTGAGTAGATAGCCACGCGGAATGTAACACAGGAATATGACATATGAATATTTAACTGATTAATATAAAATAATTAGAATAATGTGAAATAAATCAACTAAGCAATTCTTTATCAAAATAAATGAATCAACCATGAGTCACCTTTTGAATAAATATCTCCGTGGGATCCTAACATGCTTTTTAAAAGATATGCAAAGGAAAAAAAACTTATCGTTTTTCATAAAACTAACCAAAATAATACGTCATTTGATCATTCAAGAATCAAGACCCATGGTTCAGTGGCTCGGACCACAAGCTCCACAGAAGCTGAGTAAATTTAAGAACAATAATCATTTCAAAACGACGTCGTCGTTTCATATACGTACCTGACCGACAAAAAAGGCTTTGACATAGCTGAACCCTTCCTGAAACGTGACTACCATAGATAAACAGCTCGTCTTCACCCGATCCATCAGAGAATTCGACGACCGTCGCGATGAATCGGCCTCCTCTTGCATCCGAACCTTATAAAATGTTGGCGTTTCAGAAGAGAGATACTGTCTTTTGTTTCTTCTTGAAAGCAAATAAGCAATGCTACTATACATACATATCACTTTCTTGTGCCAAACAAAGATTTTTAAATGATTATGGAAGCAAAACTTGCCACGTCTGTTCACGTGTTGGACGTAGAGGTACTTCACGTGTATGCAAATAATAGGTCTTTTTACCTTTGGGCTTTCTGGGATAAAATTGTCATCGGATCATAGTCCATAGTTTTGCAAGTAAGCGACAGTGCGACACAAATCCATGACCAGACACAACTCCGAGCCACATAAAATTTATCAGTTTCGAATTTTTTTTATAACCTTAAATGATGTAGAAACTTTTACACTTATTTATTCCAATTGAATCCAAAATTTGGACAACCAAACTGAGTTAGCTTTAGTTAAATATATATAGAATTATACTACATTTCTTTTAAAAGTGAGCTGAATTAAAGAGAGAATCTATTTCTCAAACATAATTTTGGATTTAAACTTAGAGCCAAGTAAGATAAACACTAACATTCTAATGAATAGACTGAAACTAATATAAGTTTAAATATGAAGGTTTCTATTTAAATAAGAGAATCTCATATCAAATCCCATATTAATTTCTCAGGTTCTTACCATGTGGCCAAAAATGATTGAAATCGTATTAGGAGAAGAATCGAACTCTATAAAAAATGATACTAAAAATTAATCTTTCAACCAGAAGACCACGATTTCTTAGTTTAATACAAAAAAAAAAAAAATTATATACAAACAAATATTCTGTGTGTGCCAAATTCTACATAAACTCGGATACTAGAGATAATTTGAACAAAAATGGAAAATATTAAAGATAACTTTTACATGAATTAACAAAAATTAGTAAAAATCTATATTGGTCTATAGACGTTAAAAGTCAACATTCAAATTTCTTTCTTTAAATCTGTTTGTTATAATAAAACATTGTCCTTCGACTAACATATTAACTCTCAACATCTAGATCAAATTTGACCAATTTTTACTACTTCATATCGATATTGTTTCCAATATATGAGTTTGTATAAAAACTGACATGAAATCTTAGTTCGTGTAAAATAATTTACCGTTTTTCCTCACAAACTCACTCCTAATCTTTACCCATGTCATATTTGTTAAAGAAATAGAGGACCTTTCTACAACTTTACTAAAGACTAAAGAGTCAAAAAATTCCAAGATTCCCAATTGTTTCATAAAAAATATTGTATTTTCTTTATATCAATATGAATTCAATAACAAAAATTCCACGTGGCAGATAGAGAGAACATCCAGTGATGATGAAAGCGTGAAGCCGCCTCTCTCACAAATCTGTTCAACGTATTTTGAGAGTCAAGGCCACAAGGTCTGACCATCTCTTCTTCTTCTGCTTCTACTTCTTCTTTTTATTTTTTTCAACGGTCAAACTTTCACTCACCTTCTCAGAAACTTACAATTTTTATTTCATTTTTTTTTCCCATTTGTTATTAACAAAATAAAAATAAAAAATAAAAGTCACCAATTAGACCGTGCAATATGTTTTTATATATACAGACATAAACATTACTATAATTTAACAACAATCACATCTCTTTTTTTTTTTTTTCTCTCCTTCTTCTTCTCCAAGCTCTCCTCTTAACACTTTCTATAAATATCTGTCTTTCATAAGAGTAAGAAGAAAACTTCCATTTTTCGTATGGCTGCTTCTTCTTTTCTTACTATGGACAATAGCAGAACCAGACAAGACATGAGTGGTTCTGCTACTAATTGGGGAAGAACATCAACAACAACATCTTTGGAAGGACTTGAGATCCCAAAGTTTAGATCTTTTGCTCCTTCTTCAATCTCAACCTCTCCTTCACTTATTTCTCCTTCCACTTGTTTCAGTCCTTCTCTTTTCCTCGATTCCCCTGCTTTTGTCTCCTCCTCTGCTCACGTAAGCCTCTCTGTTTTTTTTTTCTTTCTTTTGAGATAAAAACAAAAAATCGAACTTTTTGATCATCTGGGCTTGATAAAGATCATTGATTTACTCAATAAAAATGAAATTTGATAGGAAATAGTTAAGTCTTTAAAGTCAACGATTTCTTTTGTAATATTTTTCTTAGAGAGAGAGAGAGTTTCAGAGTTGTTGTTCTTGATTCTGTTTTCAGGTTATATTTCTTAATTATTGCTATTTGCCTTGAATTTTGAACAAACTAATAATGTTTTTTCTATAATTTTGTAGGTTCTTGCTTCTCCGACCACAGGAGCTCTGATCACAAACGAAAGTAACCAAAAAAGTATAAATGAGGAAGAGAAGAAGAAGAACAACAACTTTAACTTCTTCGATTTCTCATTCCAGACACAATCATCAGTAGTTACGGCTCCGACGACAACAACAACAACAACAAACAGTTCTTCTATCTTTCAATCACAGGTATGTTCCTTCCTTCAACAACTCAATCCTCAAACCCTTTTTTAGTTTCATAAGTTTTTCTGTAACAGAATTTTATGTTTTCAGGAACAACAGAGGAAGAATCAGTCAGATCAATGGAACCAAACCGAGACTCGTTCAAACAATCAAGCTGTATCTTACAATGGAAGAGAGCAAAGGAAAGGAGAAGATGGTTACAATTGGAGAAAGTACGGACAGAAACAGGTTAAAGGTAGCGAGAATCCTCGGAGTTACTATAAGTGTACTTTCCCAAGTTGTCCAACGAAGAAGAAAGTGGAAAGATCTTTGGAAGGTCAGATAACAGAGATTGTTTATAAGGGAAGCCATAATCATCCTAAGCCACAATCCACTAGAAGATCATCGTCTTCTTCGACTTTTCAATCAGCTGTTTTCAATGCCGGATTTGATCATTCTGATCAAACTAATTCCAATAGTAATGGCTATCATCACTCTGATTCGTTTGCGATCCAACAAGAGGATAATACTACTTCTGGTTCTGTTGGAGACGATGAGTTTGAGCGATCATCGGTTGTTAGTAGAGAAGAAGAAGATTGTGGTAGTGAACCTGAAGCAAAGAGATGGTAAAGATGATCATCACTCGCTAAATTCGCCGATTCTTTAAACAATCTAGAGTAAGAAAGTTTCTAAATGTTTTGTTTTCTGTGTGTTTTCAGGAAAGGAGAAAATGAAACAAACGGTGGAAATGGTAATGGAAGCAAGACGGTAAGAGAGCCGAGAATCGTCGTGCAGACAACAAGTGATATCGACATTCTTGATGACGGTTACAGATGGAGAAAATATGGCCAGAAAGTCGTTAAGGGAAACCCAAATCCAAGGTAATAATAACATAAACATTTGTGTTTCTCAATAATCACAATTTAAGGCTCTAAGAATCTGACCTTTTCGACTTGATGACTCTTAACAGAAGCTACTACAAGTGCACAACCATCGGTTGTCCAGTGAGAAAACATGTTGAGAGAGCATCACACGATATGAGAGCGGTAATCACAACTTACGAAGGGAAACACAACCACGATGTTCCTGCAGCTCGAGGTAGCGGTTACGCCACAAACAGACCGCCACAAGATTCTGCAGCAGTCCCAATTAGACCAGCTGCTATTGCTGGTCACTCTAATTACACTACTTCTTCACAAGCACCATATACACTTCAAATGCTTCACAACAACACTAATTCCGGAACTTTTGGTTACGCAATGAACAACAACAACAACAACAACAATGTTCAAACGCAACAAAACTTTGTTGGTGGTGGATTCTCTAGAGCAAAGGAAGAACCAAACGAAGAGACATCGTTTTTCGATTCGTTTTTGTCCTGAACAAAAAGGAATCTGTTTTTCCTCTTTGTACATTTCTGCTTCAAGGGTTAACTACACTTACTAGTGATCCTGCAGATAGTAAGACTATAGTCTACATAGAGAAATTATTTCATTTGTTTTTTTCCGCAGCTCAATCGAGCTTTCACACGCCTGTAATATCTTTAGTGTTTGTATCATAGAACTGGAAATAAAACCAATCAATTTTCACTTTATATAATGTGTCAAAGACCCAACACACACAGAGAGTCACAAAACCGAAGTAAAATGTGCTTCAATCTGTATCAGCTATATGCACACACAAAGAATGAGATTTACACGTATCAGAGAGTTTTCAAATATACTATTAAACCACATATTGCAGATTTTTAGATAAAAGATTGAGTGGAGAGTTTGTAACCAGAGAAGAGAGCAGAGAGAGCTAAAGAAGCGAAGGCGAAGATAGCCATGCTAATAGCTGAAGCAGCTGAATCAGTAAATATGTTATCTTGACCTTCTCTGAATCTATTTGTCAATGGAATTGCAGAAGATGCAGCTGATATGAGTAGATACGCTACAATCTATATAATCACAAAAAATGTCATGACTCAGTCACAATGTTACATCAAATTTGAAACAATCAAGATCGTATTTTTACCTGGTCGCCGGAGAAATCGACCAAAACACAAGTCCGGCGATCTAAAAACTCTCTTTTTGAGAAATGTACAAAAGTTTGCCAGGCAGTGTATAACATTGAAATAATCGCAATCGCCAATACATATCTGAGAGACGAAATAATAATCACAAATTTTAATAATTCAATATTTCAAAAACTCTAATTTGAGATTCTAAGTAATCAAAATTCCGGACCTGTACTCTTCGTAGTCGTCGAAGTTCCGACCGTATCCATGTTTGTTAGAAACCATGATTATGAATGTAAGGAGAGAGAACAAAAGACCCAATCCTCTCATAATCGGAGATGCTTTTTTGATCAAATCTTCTCTTTTCCATCTCTGAGTAATCGCTGAAAACGACGACGGTGTTGTTCCAGTCTCCGTCGTCTCCGCCGCCTCGACGTCGGAATTCCGATTGTCGGGATTCGTCATAGTTACAATAGATCTCCGTTCGGAATTCGTGTTTTGTTTCTTCTTCCTTAATAGTAGTTGCGAAGAATCTGGAGGAGGAATAACAAACTTGGAAGAAAAGGTAAATTGTGTTGTAATTAAGGTTTGGGTTTTATAGTAATGTTGATTAATTGAGGAAAGCGCGTGGTGGCGGGAGTGATTAAGGTAATAAATGTGATTAATACGTACTTAGGTTGAATAACAATGGTTAGTTAGACTTAATCGTGGTTTGCATTTATTGTTTTTCTGATACAGCGAATTCTGGAAGTTTCATTGGTGAGACTGAAACAAGAAGTTAAACAAACACATTTTCCCCAAGAAAAACGTCATTTTTTTTTTAAGAATTGAAATACTGTACAAGATATAACTTGTAAAAGAAGAAAATCATTGTTTAATCCAAAAAGATCATGATTTATGTTGAAGATACTTATTAAAATAAAAATGAAAATTTTCCAGTACCATAGCTGTCCAAAAAGATCGAGTGGGTCACTTAGGGTCTTTTTTTTCTTTTGGTATTATATCTTCCGATATCCGATTGGAAAAAAAAAGAGAGACCTTAATTGATTCATTCGATGTTTCTGGACATTTATAGCTTTTTTGGTATATATAATTTCCGGGATGCCATCATGATCCTAGACCATTAGGATCGGTTAGAGTTTTCTGGATCTCTTATTCTTGTTTTTTTCTTTTTCATCTGAACTATCTATATTAACTTGAGAACCAAACCAAAAGAAAACCAACGGTACACACATGATATGAAGGTTATTGGATCCTGCCACAAGTAGACTGTACTGGTGTGTGACAATCCAAAGCCAAAAACAAACCAGAGACAAAGCAAAGTGATAAAACCCAAAAACTCAAATCAACCAAAGGTAGCAACTCGCTCACGCTCAAGAAGCTCGTGTAACCAAGACGGAGGACCCAAAGCAACAAAGGAATGTCTCCGGTTGTCCCTAATTGCACTGTGAGTAATGAGGTGGGCCCTTTTGTTCATTGAGGCCTCCACTACCTCTAATCTCCAATGAAGGACTCCTCCTAAAAGATTCAAAACCTCCACAACCTCCGAAATGAAGGAAGGCCAAGCTCGTGATCTTAGCATTGCTCCCAACAAATCAACATCCTCCGATGCAAAAATCACATTATCAATGTAATGATCTGCCAAACTCTGTATCGCCCACAACAAGATCTTCTTTCTAGCCTAAAGTCTGGAGGCAAGATTTGTGAAAACCCGTTGGCTGTGCAGTAAAACCATTCCTTTGTGATCTCTCAAAATTCAAGCCCCACCACACAACTTAGACTTATTTGACCATTAACTAGCAACATTGCATTTAACCCAAAATTCCGGTGGTAATCTCCAAATTTTCCTCTTCTTAACCCCTTCTACCTCATGATGGGATAAGTCTGTATCCACCTGTTGAGCTAATAACTAATCTTCTGATGCCTCTCTAATCTTTCTCATTGTCTCTATTGGCCCATATCTCCTACCTTCCTAAAACAGAGAGTTTCTATTTTTTCAAATATACCATACCATCCATGGGATAATTCTCCTAATTCCCAAAGGGATGTCAAACCTCTTCTGCAAAGAGAGAAGATAGCTCATATTGGTGAACATGGAATCAGGAACAAACCCCATAAGTGGACCAGGAACATCAGACATTGCCCAAACCTGCCTTGCTGTAGTGCACATGAAAAGGGCATGGTTTATTGATTCACCATCCAACCCACATGTTTGGCATCTCTCATCAATGCGGATTCCTCGGGTCAATATCTTGTCCACCATTGGTACTGCTCCACTCATTGCTCTCCAAAAGAAATTTTTGATTTTTGATGGTGCTTTCATCTTCCAAATTTCTTTTATCATACCATTAATAGAAGGTTGTGCAGTTGCCTCTTGCAATAATACTTGATGCTTAATCTGATTGGCCTTCCAATTCCCAGACTTTACTGAGAAGACTCCATTTTTGTTATATTTCCATATCCAGAAATCCTTTTGACAAACAACTAGCTTCTTCTTGAGCATAAGATCAATATCTTGCTGATAGAAGAGATCCAAAAGCAGAGACATGTTCCAAGCTCCAGTTTGTTGAATCAGCAGATCACAACCCTTCAGATCAATGTTGACAAAAATGTTCTTCATTAAGGGAGTCCTCAGGTTGTCCTCACCCAACCATGGTTCACACCACACCCTGATGGATTCCCCATTCCCAATTTGCTTGATCAATCCTTGTTTGAGAAGTAATCTCCCGTGGAGTATGCTTTTCCAACCATAAGATGATCTGACCGCTTCAGTTGCATCCAAGAAGTCCTCCTGATCAAAGTACCTGCTTTTTAGCAGTCTGGCACATAAACTCTCTGGATTTTATAGAATTCTCCAAGCTTGCTTCCCCAATAGGGTCTGATTGAAGCATTATATGTCCCTAAATCCCATTCTTCCATTCTGTTTGGATAGACAAAGCTTGTCCAAGCTAAGCCAATGTACCTTCCTCTTGTCCTCAGAAGACTACCACCAGAATTCAGTCATAGCACTAGACAGAGAGGCACAAGTGGCTTTTGGCAGTTTGAAACAAGACATAGCATAAATAGGCATTGCCATGGCCACTAATTTGAGTAAAATTTCCTTGCCCCCTAGAGATAGAGTTCTAGTAAACCATCCTGACATCCTGGACTTCATTCTATCCCTAATATATTCAAGCATATCTACTTTTGAACCACTAAAGCATTTAGGCAAACCTAAATAGGTACCTGTATCTCCTTCAGCTGTGATCCCCAAAGACTGTTGAATACTTCTCTCAACCAATGGATCCACTTTCTCACCAAAGGTTATGGCTGACTTGTCCACATTTATGGATTGGCCCGTAGCTTTTTCATAAATACTCATGATCCTTTTGAATTCTCTGAACTGGTCCTCCTCTCCTTTGCATATGAAGAGATTGTCATCAGCAAACAGTAGATGGTTTAAAGAAGGGCCAAGAGTAGAGAACTGAATCCCGAGTAAACTCCCTTCCCTTATTGCCTTCATTAACATATGGGACAAACCTTCAGTGGACAACACAAAAAGGAAAGGGGATAGAGGATCCCCTTGCCTGAGGCCTCTTTGTGGAATAATCATACCATGTGGCTAATTGTTTAGAAGAACAGAATAGGTGACTGAGGATACGTAGAACATCACCCAACCCGCCCACTTGGCATGAAACCCCATTACTAGAAGTAGAGCCTTTAGATACTTCTATTCCACTCTATCAAAAGCCTTAGACATGTCAGATTTGATGGCCATAAAATTCTTTGAGATTTGGGGATGTGTTCTCAACCCATGTATAATCTCATGCGCCACCAAGATGTTGTCTGAGATTTGCCTCTCAGTAACAAAGGTAGACTGACAAAGAGAAACCAACTCAGGGAGAAAGGGCTTCAATCTCATTACCATGATCTTAGACAGAGCTTTGTAGATCACGGAACAGAGGCTGATGGGTCTAAGATCCTGCATTCTAGTGGCTTCCACTATTTTAGGAATCAAGCAGATGTGAGTATTAGTTTCACTCAACTGGGAATACACATGTTTCAAAAAAAGGCCTGTATCTCCTTTGTCACTTGATCACCAATTATCTCCCAGTACTCTTGGAAGAAAACCCCTGTCATACCATCAGGGCCAGGGGCTTTAAAAGGATTTATTGAAAAAATAGTCTCCCTAACCTCTTCTTTAGACACCCTTCCCGTTAAAGCCTCATTCATAGCACTTGATACCGTTGGTCTAAACCCGTCAAAAATCTCATCAAAGTCATCTGGGTTTGAAGAGGTAAACAAAAAGTTGAAATAGGCTGCTGCCAATTCTCCTTTTGATGCCTCTGATCTCTAAGCAACCCCTCTTGATTCTAGCAAGGTTTCAAGGGAATTCCTTGTTCTTTCAGCTTTAACAGAAGCATGAAAGTACTTGGTGTTCCCATCTCCATCCTTAAGCCATTTCTGTCTGCTTTTCTGGCTCCAATGATTCTCTTCTTCTCTATTTGCCAAGCACAAATCATACTTAATCCGGTTGATCTGAGCTGTAGAGGGACTGTTACTAGACTGCCAGCTCCAAATCCCTTTGTAATTGATGGATCATATCCTTAGCATTGGTATTGTTTCCCTTCTTCCAATTGCTTAGAGCCTTTCTACATCTCCTTATCTTTTCAGAAACTGTAGGTATCTCTCTATACCATTGAGCCTTCCAAGCCTTCTCTATACACTCCTTGACCAAGGGCTTTTTAAGCACCCTTTTGTCAAATATAAACAGTCCTTTGTAGGTTTCTTGAGAGGCCATGAGATTTACTAGAACTGGTCTATGATCAGACTCTCTCTTTTTCGGAAATCTTTGGTTGGTAACCGGGAACATTTTGAACCAGTTTTTGTTTCCAAAGCATTTGTCCAGCTTTGATTGTATGTACAAGTTGTGTCTCCAACCTCCCCATGTAAAAGCATTGCCATGGCTAGGCAATTCAATCATCCCACAATCTTTTATCATGTTGCCAAAAGCTTCAAAAAAACCAGTAAACCTTGCAGGTCCCCCAACTTTCTCTCCATTATGGAGCAAATCATTAAAATCTCCAAATTTACACCAACTTTCCTGTCTGTTGATACCTATCCTGGTTATTCTTTCCCAAACACTGCGTCTCTCCTGCTGAATTGGAGCCCCATACACATATGTCATGAAAAAAGAAAGGAAACCAAACTGCAGATAACAATCCAGGATATTCTTTTCTGCATACAAGATTTTCAGATCAACTGTCTTCTTCCAAAATAAAGCTACACCACCACTCAAACCCCTAGGCTCCACTGTATATACCCTAATATCCTAACCATTCTTGCAGGTCCATTAATACATTCCTATTATTCTTAGTCTCCATAAGAAATAATACCTTAGGGAAATGCTTTTTATGCATCTCCATGAGCATAGGAATCACCAATTTATTAGGCCGCCCCAAACCTTGGCAATTCCAACTGATTAGGCTCATTAGACGTTGAACAATGCCTCAATTGGGACTATCTCAGTTGTGCTAGTGATAATAGTTGGTACTTCTCCTCCCTCCTTTGTAACCATGATTTGTTTGTGACAGTGTGCTTTAAGCTCCTTGTCCCAAACTTCTTCTATGGCCTTTCTCTTATCAACTTTTCCCACAAGAATTCCTTTTTTCTTCTCATCTGTGAGAGCCATTTCATCCGTCACCAAAACTTTTGGTTTTCTTTTACTTTTATGTGGTCTTTTCCTAGGTTTCCTCTTTTCCTAACTGTCCCGGAAGAACCAGCCTCAGAGAAGCCGATTCTATAATCTGTTGGACTGCTATCAAAGGGGAAAAGCCTATCATTAGCTTCCCATATCCATCTTTAGAGTGACTACTTTCATACATGGATAACCTTGTGTTGGCCTGACCCCTTTGAACAACAACATGCCTTAATCTCACTTGTTCTGTCATTACTGTAGCTTGCTCTACATCCTTCTGTTGTAACTCATAGCTAAATATCAGCCTTTTCCCTTTATCCATATCCGAGGAAATGATTGGGCTTGGCTCAAGGGTAAGCAAGGCCTCACCATTTGGGTTATTCCTAAGACTTTCAATGGAGCTTTTAACTCTGCTTTCTTTCACTATCCTATCTATTACTGGGTCTGATAAGAGATAGATACGCATACCTTCTATCACATCTGGATGGATTCTTGGTCTGCCCGTAGAAGGGTTTATGCCAACTTGATCCTCGGACAGGACACCAAACAAAGGATCATCCTTTTTCAGCATTGGTTCCTTAACTCCTGATGTGTCATGCTTGCTCTGGTTATCACCTCCCGAAATCAAGATATTCTTATTGAGGAAGATGGGGCATGATTCTTGCTCATGTGTTAACTTCTGGCAAGTGTAGCATCTCTTTTGGAATCTCTCAAAGTCGTAAAATACCGTAGTTTGTCCTCCAGAGGGGAGATTCACTACTTTTGTTCGTCTCACTGGGTTGGAAACATCCAGCCGAACTCTTACTCTAACATTTTCTCTGCTTTGAGCTCTATGGGGATCAAAAGCCACCTCAATGACTCTTCCCGCAAAGCCCCCCAGATCTTTGATGGCTTTGAGCGTCCGATGATTCACTTGCATGTTTCTCAGCTGTATCCATACCGGAATACTCTGTAAATACCTTGTTGGAATCACCTCGACCCATCTCTCAATGACAATTGCCCACTGATTGTAAGTATGAACGCCTCTGTTCAATATATCTTCAAGGTCTTTCTAATCCTTGAAAATAAACTGAAATTTTTCAGTTGATAGTGCAATCCCACGCACCTTATCATAAAGTTGCCATTTTCTCGGCATATGCAGAATCAGAGTGGAGATGTTTTGTTTTTCCAGATTTAAAACCCTCCCAATAAAACTCAAACGATTTTCCTCCATTGAGCAGTACTCCGGATCATCTGGAAGGTCATACGGCACCTCAATATCATTGATTTTCATCTCCATAAGTATCCGATCTATACTAGATGACATCTTAATACTTCACTACTGTCCACAAACCAAAGAAAGATTTCGCTTTCCAACTTCCCGAATGAACCTCTAACCACTCTCTCTATCACGAAAAAACCTCCCACTTTCCGAAATTGAAGAAGAACACTAACCCTGAAAACCCTAAATTGCTGAACAGAAACAAATCACACGAACGAATACAAGTGTTTTTGCCCGATGCTCTTTTGACTAATGAGAAGCAAAGCCTCTGATAGCTAGAGAGAGTTATGTTCCCAAATGAGGGAGTTCTGAAAAAACGTAATGATCTAGCTAACTACGTGTCGTCTTTCAAAATTTCTGGATCTCTTATTCTAATTGTAAGTTTTCTATAAACTTCTAAGCAAAACGACAAAAAAAGATTTATGAATGAGAATTATGGGAGTATTTCTCTAATAAAAATTATGGGGAAACTATGAAATACCCGATTTATAGCTTCGATTTTACTTAGTCTCCAATCTAAGATTTTTTTTTTTTTTTAATTTTTTTTGAAATAGTTATCATTTTTTTTTATGCTAAACATGATTTCCAATTTTTCACCTTTTTTTTTTATCGTTTGATGAAAATAAAAACTACAATTATAGGCTTGTCCAGTTTGGGTTCGAAACAAGGCCGGTCTTGGGCTAAGACAAGTGAAGCATGGGCTTTGGACCCTCAATTTTTTTTTTTAATATTAAAAAAGTCTCAATTTTTTTTTTTTTTTGTAAAAATAGACCTCTAGAATTTTAAAATCTTGACATTTGTTCGCATTTTTAAAATATTTATCTAAAGATTTCAAATATTTATCCATGTTTTCAGTTTATTTATTTATTTTTTAAAACACAAAACTCAATAAATTTTAGTAAATTTGACAAAGAAAAAGAAATAAAGAAACACATAAACGCACAAAACTCAAGAAATATTGAAGATGAAAGAGGGAAAGAAACTAAAAATAAAATAAAAAATCAATAGTTGCTAAATAGAACGAGAGGTTAGAAACACAATGAGACTGCAATTGCAAAAACGGATTAAAGAGTTTTAAGGTATCCGATTCTCATCAAGAAACCTGTCTTCTAATCTCAGTGGCAAACTCTATTCTAATCTAAAGTTAAAATCCTCTTCAAGCCTAAGAAATCCCATTAAATTTAAGGCCGCTACTTAAAGAATCTTCCACAAGAGCTAATGGTCATTAGTCCAGGCTTTAACCATACTCAATCCGTAAGAATTTTAGAAATCAATAACACAAATCCAACAGAACATGCATTGCTTAAAACAGCCGATAATAAAAATTGAATCTTGAGGAAGTAAAATCAAGCTTTTTGTCCATTTGAAACCAACTACAGCCAAAACGTAAGTAAAAGAACAAGCTTGACCCAGAACCAAAAACAAGACGATCCAGAGCTAAAGCAGCCAAAAAAGGTAAACACAATAGAAACGAAACAAAAACGAACCTACAGAACGATTCTTCCTGTTTTTTCTTGAGAAAAAATGGTTCTTTTCTTGTTTCTCTCTCCATAAATGTGAAGATGAAAGAGGAAGAAACAAGGTTTTTGGAAATGGATTTTTGAAGGCGAGAGATTGAAATTGGTTCTAGCCTCTGATATAAAGTTTTGAAAATGGTTTTGTTTACGAGCAGGGACTGCATAGTGCATTCTGTTACACCTTGTGGGGTCCACGGCTGGAATACTTTCTAATTTTTTTTCCTGATTTTTTATTTGGTATATAAAAGTTGATCCAACATATAAAAGTATCCATATATATCTCTTTTAAGATGATTCAATTTTATCTACGGTTAATTTTCTTTTGTTATGATTTGAACGTAATTTTTTGTTTGTATAGTACAGTAATAAACATATACATTATATATATAGTTCTACTACATATAAACATGATATGATGATTAAACAACATCCGATGATACAAATTTAGACTATCATTTTACTAAACAAAAACATGAAAATGATTAAAAAACTAGTCTCAACGGAAAAAAAGGTGAAGAATGATATCGAATACTCAAAATTTCAACCGTAAAAATTGTCAATCATTTCCGTAAATATATTGTCTCACTTTTTTTTCACCGAATAGACCAATAAATCAATTAAAAATTAATAAATAAATAAATTAATCAAATAAAAGAACAATTGAAAACCGAATTCGACTCTAAATTATCCGAACCAAATTGAACCTTATTTTCTAAAATACTAGAGATTGCCCACGTGATGCGTGGATTTAAAAATTAAAATTATAAAATATGCAATAATATTTTAACTTATTGATTATTTATGAATTGAATATTACAAACTTTGATGTTTATACTATATAATTATCTACGTTCGAAAACTAAATATTTGTAGCAAATTATTAATACAATGTTATATGTTAAAAAAAGAGATTGTTCATTAATAAAAATTTGTATATGAATTGACATAAACTTGTAGGAGATATATATTATGTAAGTTAATAAAAATGTAAAGTACAGTTAAGAAATATGTTTAGTCTTCTTTTTTCTTGCATCAGACACGTTCGTAAAAAAAAATTTATTGATCCGACAAGTTGTAGTACGCTTGGCGTCTCTACCAAAACATATGCATCATCTCAACAGAAATGTTAGAACTTATCTCTATGTCTATTTCTTTAAAATTTTGAATCGTAAAAAGAGAATAATTATTGCATGATTGTATTTTTGTCTTTCTTTTTGATCGTTTTGATGTGATTTTTTATCTTTCACATCGACTCATTGGTAAATTATATTATGTTTTTCTCGTCGTGATTATAGTGTGGAGAAATAATAAAAATAAAAAAAAGTTTTTATGGATTCACAATTTGTGGTGGAGTTGGTTTTTCTTTCAAAAGCCTTGGTTAATACTTTCTCTAGTATAAATTTTTTTAATTGCACTAATTGTTTTTTATGTGTTATTAAGTTTTTTTGGTGTAGTATATTGTTGGGTTTTAATTTAATAATTGCACAAATTTTTTTTTATGTGCTATTAAGTTTTGTTGATGTAGTATATTGTTTGGTTCAATAAATAAATATATATTTTTCAAATTGTTTAAAATTTTATAATAACACATTTAATTTGGAATCATATTTTTTATGGGTACAAAAAAGAAAAGAAAACAATGGCTAATATATATTACAACTTATTGGAATTAACTAACATTAGAATTAGCTATTAAATTGTTTGAATTGATTGTCAAATTTATTAGAAAGAGAAAAATATATATAAATTTTTATTTTTCTCTTAAATAAATAAATTAAAAAAAACACATGTCAAAAGAGTAGGTGACACATGACAACCTCTCATAACTTTGGTTTGAAAAAACCTTACTATATTATATTAGATTAGTTAAAAATATATAATCAATAAATAATAGGTTTCTTGAACCACGTAAAATAAATAAAAATGGAAACTATTTTTGGAAAATAAAAGAAACAAAAGCAAATATTAATTGGATGTATACTCAATTTGCTAAATACTTTTTTATTTGTTAAAATTATTATAGTAAAACAAAATTAATTAGTACCATTTATTAAAACAAATGACACATCTCAAAAAGTTATGAGACACATAGCAGTCTCTCATAGCTTTAGTTTAGAAAAACCTTATTATATTATATAGTATTTTGTTTAGTTCAATAAATAAAATATATATTTTCGTGACAAAAAAAAAAAAAATATATATATATATATATATATATATATATTTTCCAAACCGTTTAATTTGGAATCATATTTTTATGGTACAAAAAAAAAGAAAGAAAAAAATGACTAATATATATTATAATTTATTAGAATTAATTAACATTAGAATAGCTACTAAATTATTTGAATTGATTGTCAAATTTATTAGACAGAAAAAAAAAGATATAAATTTTTATTTTTCTCTTAAATTAATAAATTAAAAAAAAACACATATCAAAAGAGTAGGTGACACATGACAACCTCTCATAACTTTGGTTTGAAAAAACATTACTTTATTATATTAGATTTGAGTGGTTCCTCAACACTTAGTACTGAAAAATTCAAACCGAAACCGGAACCAAACCGAAAACCGAATGGATATCCAAAATATAAAGTAACCTAAAGATATCTAGATTCTAGGTCTTGTATATTCAAATAGTTTGAATTATTTTTTTGAATTTTTTTTTGTTTTCACCAGTTAATTTAGATACAAAAAATACTACATATTTGTGTATATTATTTGAATTTTTCAAAAACAATATTGTCATTTTCGGATATTTTTGAATGATTTGGATAAAAAATAGTTGAATCTAACAAGCCCAATTTTTTTGTGTAATTATGATATTTTCGTGTAGTTCGGTAAAATAACCCAAAAATTGAACCCAAAAAAGAATTTGGGTATTAACAGGTTTCGAGTCTATAACTAAATCAAGCGAACCCGATTCAAAAACTATAAAAAATGGAATGATATTATGGTCTTGAAGCCGAGATTTTAAAAATTTGGGGAATTAATCCGAACCTGAACGGATAGTCGAATGGATAGTAAAACATTGATGCTTAAGCAAAACAGAAAAAGAAATGTATAAAAATTATTTGTAAAACGAAATTTAAATATTCCAATCAGAACAAAACAAACAAATTGTGATTGACAATCTATCTAAGATCGTGAATTTGTTTTTTGTTTTCTCACCCAAATAAAAAAAAAAAAAAAAATCGTGAATTTTTGTTGGTCATTAGGTTTTGCTACTTTTCAGATTTTTTGCATGGATCACATATATATACTCCTAATAGTATTGAGGGGTCCGACTAATATATTGTTAAGTTTTCTTGATATTCACAGTTCACCTCAGTTGTGGTTAATTATGTTCATGGAACATCTATAGTATGTGATCATTGAATTTCAGTGAATTTGACAAAGAAAAGGAAATAAAAAAACAAAAGACGATTACCACTAAACACACAAAACTCAAGAATTATTGAAGATGAAAGAGGAAGAGAAACTGAAAATAAATAAAAAATCAACAGTTGCTAAACAGAACGAGAGGTTAGAAACACAATGAGACTGCAATTGCAAAAATGGATTAAAGAGTTTTAAGGTAACCGATTCTCATCAAGAAACCTGTCTTCTAATCTCAGTGGCAAACTCTATTCTAATCTAAAGTTAAAATCCTCTTCAAGACTAAGAAATCCCATCAAAGTTAAGGCCGCTACTTAAAGAATCTTCCACAAGAGCTAATGGTCATGAGTCAAGGCTTTAACCAGACTCAATCCGTAAGAATTTTAGAAATCAATAACACAAATCCAATAGAACATGCATTGTTTAAAACAGCCGATAATAAAAATTGAATCTTGAGAAAGTAAAATCAAGCTTTTTGTCCATTTGAAACCAACCACAGCCAAAACGTAAATAAAAGAACAAGCTTGACCCAGAACCAAAAATAAGACGATCGAGAGCTAAAGCAGCCAAAAAAGGTAAACACAATAGAAACGAAACAAAAACGAACCTAAAGAATGATTCTTCCTGTTTTTTCTTGAGAAAAATGGTTCTTTTCTTGTTTCTCTCTCCATAAATGTGAAGATGAAAGAGGAAGAAACAAAGTTTTTGGAAATGGATTTTTGAAGGCGAGAGATTGAACTTGGTTCTAGCCTCTGATATAAAGTTTTGAAAATGGTTTTGTTTACGAGCAGGGACTGCATAGTGCATTCTGTTACACCTTGTGGGGTCCACGACTAGAATACTTTCTAATTTTTTTTCCTAATTTTTTATTTGGTATATAAAAGTTGATCCAACGTATAAAAGTATCCATATATATCTCTTTTAAGATGGTTCAATTTTATCTACGGTTAATTTTCTTTTGTTCTGATTTGAACATAATTTTTTGTTTGTATAGTACAGTAATAAACATATACATTATATATATAGTTCTACTACATATAAACATGATATGATGATTAAACAACATCCGATGATACAAACTTAGACTATCATTTTACTAAACAAAAACATGAAAATGATTAAAAATTTCAATGGAAAAAGGTGAAGAATGATATCGAATACTCAAAATTTCAACCGAAAAAATTGTCAATCATTTCCGTAAATATATTGTCTCACTTTTTTTTCACCGAATAGACCAATAAATCAATTAAAAATTAATAAATAAATTAATTAATCAAATAAAAGAACAATTGAAAACCGAATTCGACTCTAAATTATCCGAACCAAATTGAACCTTATTTTCTAAAACATTTGAGTGGTTCCTCAACACTTAGTACTGAAAAATTCAAACCAAAACCGGAACCAAACCGAAAACCGAATGGATATCCAAAATATAAAGTAACCTAAAGATATCTAGATTCTAGGTCTTGTATATTCAAATAGTTTGAATTATTTTTTTAATTTTTTTTTTTGTTTTCACCAGTTAATTTAGATACAAAAAATACTACATATTTGTGTATATTATTTGAATTTTTCAAAAACAAAATTGTCATTTTCGGATATTTTTGAATGATTTGGATAAAAAATAGTTGAATCTAACAAGCCCAATTTTTTGTGTAATTATGATATTTTCGTGTAGTTCGGTAAAATAACCCAAAAATTGAACCCAAAAAAGAATTTGGGTATTAACAGGTTTCGAGTCTATCACTAAATCAAGCGAACCCGATTCAAAAACTATAAAAATTGGAATGATATTATGGTCTTGAAGCCGAGATTTTAAAAATTCGGGGAGTTAAACCGAACTTGAACGGATAGTCGAATGGATAGTAAAACATTAGTGCTTAGTCAAAACAAAAAAGAAATATATACAAATTATTTATAAAATAAAATTTAAATATTACAGTCAGAACAACACAAACAAATTATGATTGATAATCTATCTAAGATCGTGAATTTTTTTTTTGTTTTCTCACAAAAAAAAAACAAAAAAAAATGAATTTTTTTTGGTCATTAGGTTTTGCTACTTTTCGGATTTTTTGCATGGATCACATATATATAGTCCTAATAATATTGAGGGGTCCGACTAATATAATGTTAAGTTTTCTTGATATTCATAGTTCACCTCATTTGTGCTTAATTATGTTCATGAAACATCTATAGTATGTGATCATTGAATTTCAGTGAATTTCAGTGAATTTGACAAAGAAAAGGAAATAAAGAAACAAAATACGATTACCGCTAAACACACAAAACTCAAGAAATATTGAAGATGAAAGAGGGAGAAAAACTGAAAATAAATAAAAAATCAACAGTTGCTAAACAGAACGAGAGGTTAGAAACACAATGAGACTGCAATTGCAAAAATGGATTAAAGAGTTTTAAGGTATCCGATTCTCATCAAGAAACCTGTCTTCTAATCTCAGTAGCAAACTCTATTCTAATCTAAAGTTAAAATCCTCTTCAAGGCTAAGAAATCCCATCAAAGCTAAGGCCGCTACTTAAAGAATCTTCCACAAAAGCTAATGGTCATGAGTCAAGGCTATAACCAGACTCAATCCGTAAGAATTTTAGAAATCAATAACACAAATCCAACAGAACATGCATTGCTTAAAACAGCCGATAATAAAAATTGAATCTTGAGGAAGTAAAATCAAGCTTTTTGTCCATTTGAAACCAACCACAGCCAAAAACGTAAATAACAGAACAAGCTTGACCCAGAACCAAAAACAAGACGATCCAGAGCTAAAGTAGCCAAAAAAGGTAAACACAATAGAAACGAAACAAAAACGAACCCACAGAACGATTCTTCCTGTTTTTTCTTGAGAAAAAATGGTTCTTTTTTTTTTGTTTCTCTCTCCATAAATGTGAATATGAAAGAGGAAGAAACAAAGTTTTTGGAAATGGATTTTTGAAGGCGAGAGATTAAAATTGGTTCTAGCCTCTGATATAAAGTTTTGAAAATGGTTTTGTTTACGAGCAGGGACTGCATAGTGCATTCTGTTACACCTTGTGGGGTCCACGGCTGGAATATTTTCTAATTTTTTTTCCTGATTTTTTATTTGGTATATAAAAGTTGATCCAACGTATAAAGTATCCATATATATCTCTTTTAAGATGGTTCAATTTTATCTACGGTTTATTTTCATTTGTTCTGATTTGAACGTAATTTTTTGTTTGTATAGTACAGTAATAAACATATACATTATATATATAGTTCTACTACATATAAACATGATATGATGATTAAACAACATCCGATGATACAAATTTAGACTATCATTTTACTAAACAAGAAACATGAAAATGATTAAAAAACTAGTCTCAACGGAAAAAAGGTGAAGAATGATATCGAATACTCAAAATTTCAACCGTAAAAATTGTCAATCATTTCCGTAAATATATTGTCTCACTTTTTTTTCACCGAATAGACCAATAAATCAATTAAAAATTAATAAATAAATAAATTAATCAAATAAAAGAACAACTGAAAACCGAATTCGACTCTAAATTATCCGAACCAAATTGAACCTTATTTTCTAAAATATTTGAGTGGTTCCTCAACAATTAGTACTGAAAAATTCAAACCGAAACCGGAACCAAACCGAAAACCGAATGGATATCCAAAATATAAAGTAACCTAAAGATATCTAGATTCTAGGTCTTGTATATTCAAATAGTTTGAATTATTTTTTTGAATTTTTTTTGTTTTCACCAGGTAATTTAGATACAAAAAATACTGCATATTTGTGTATATTATTTGAATTTTTCAAAAACAAAATTGTCATTTTCGGATATTTTTGAATGATTTGGATAAAAAATAGTTGAATCTAACAAGCCCAATTTTTTTGTGTAATTATGATATTTTCGTGTAGTTCGGTAAAATAACCCAAAAATTGAACCCAAAAAAAAATTTGGGTATTAACAGGTTTCGAGTCTATCACTAAATCAAGCAAACCCGATTCAAAAACTATAAAAATTGGAATGATATTATGGTCTTGAAGCCGAGATTTTTAAAATTTGGGGAATTAAACCGAACCTGAACGGATAGTCGAATGGATAGTAAAACATTGATGCTTAGGCAAAACAGAAAAAGAAATGTATAAAAATTATTTGTAAAACGAAATTTAAATATTCCAATCAGAACAAAACAAACAAATTGTGATTGACAATCTATCTAAGATCTTGAATTTGTTTTTTGTTTTCTCACCCAAATAAAAAAAACAAAAAAAAAATCGTGAATTTTTGTTGGTCATTAGGTTTTGCTACTTTTCGGATTTTTTGCATGGATCACATATATATACTCCTAATAATATTGAGGGGTCCGACTAATATATTGTTTAAGTTTTCTTGATATTCATAGTTCACCTCATTTGTGGTTAATTATGTTCATGGAACATCTATAGTATGTGATCATTGAATTTCAGTGAATTTGACAAAGAAAAGGAAATGAAAAAAACAAAAGACGACAAAACTCAAGAAATATTGAAGATGAAAGAGGGAGAGAAACTGAAAATAAATAAAAAATCAACAGTTGCTAAACAGAACGAGAGGTTAGATACACAATGAGACTGCAATTGCAAAAATGGATTAAAGAGTTTTAAGGTATACAATTCTCATCATGAAACATGTCTTCTAATCTCAGTGACAAACTCTATTCTAAAAAGTTAAAATCGTCTTCAAGACTAAGAAATCCCATCAAAGTTAAGGTCTCTACTTAAAGAATCTTCCACAAAAGCTAATGGTCATGAGTCAAGGCTTCAACCAGACTCAAACCGTAAGAATTTTAGAAATCAATAACACAAATCCAACAGAAAATGCATTGCTTAATTGACACGCGTTATGTCGATCAACACAGCTGGTGTGTGTCGATCGACACGAGTTGAAATTAGACCGACAGGTTCGGTTTAATTGTCCGGTTTGATGGAGGCGGTTTAGGGAACCCTAGTGTTCGTATTTAAAGGCTGGAACAGACGCGTTGGCCACGTTTTATCACAAGAACAGAGAGAATCAGAGAGGAAATTGAGAGTATTGAGTGGAAACAGGATTCATCGTTGAATTTCTTGTAATCTCGATCCTTAGAACTCGTTTGTGTGTGATTGGGAGGATTAAGAGTGGAGGATTTCGTGTTAAGGGAAAGAAATAAGAAGGGTTTGGTCTGTGTTCATTGAGTTCTTCACTCGTTCTTTGCGTTCTTCATCCTTTCAATCCGAAACCGAGGTGAGTGCGTGACCGTAGGCTTATATAGGTATAAGGAATTGATAGAATGCGATTGCTTGGTGGATTTTGTGTGTTTTGTGAATGGAATTGTGCAAGAGACTCGATGAATCGCGACAGGTTCGAGCCATGATAGGATAGGCTCGTTCCTGGGTTCTGCGACGTCGTGTCGATCGACACGGGGCATCATGTCGATCGACACCATGGTGGTGTATCGATCGACACAGTGCAGTCTGTCGATCGACACCTAGAGGTTGTGTCGATCGACACAGTGCTTCTGGACTGGTTCGTGTTTGATTGTTTCGTGAATGCTTGTGCATGCTCATCCTAGTATTGTATATATTGTTTATGCCTATGTATAAATAGCATGTAGACGGGATGACCGCGTCGCTGAGTTTTTATGATAATACTCACGCAACTTTTTTTGCCATTTGTTGTAGGTAAAGAGAAATTGTGATCGTGGAATCCTGGCCAGGAAGAGGAGATGATCTAGGGTCTCGCTTGTATGATTGTATTGTTAGAATTGCTAGGTTGCTAGTGAATTCTGGAAACCTCATCTTGTTATTGGATCGTTGAATTGAGATATTGATTATTGGATTGTTGTTGAGTAATTCATTGAATTGGAATTTGTTAGATTAATAAAGTATGAGATATATTGATTGTTTATTATTGTTTATGTTTTAATTGTTCCGCATTGCTGTTGTTGGCCCATTGAGGAATAATTATCTGATGATAGTAACCTGAAGGGAATTTTTTTTAAATTTTGGGTCGAGTTGTTTCATTTTGGTATCAGAGCCCTTATGGTTCTAGGGCGGATGCAATTGGTTGATTATGTGCGTTAATTGATTGATTGTTGTGTGGGTATGGAGTCCTAGATCATCTTTTCCGAGCCTTCAATGAGATTCCACGGTATATGTTATTTGACATTCTGTTTTTCTAGTACTTAGTAGTCTGCTGGTGCGTGCAGAGTAATGGCTAGGGGTGCTAGAGGCAGAGGTCGTGGGGGCCGTGGAGGCCGAGGTGGGTGTGGTGGGCACGGGCGAGGACTGCAGAGTGAGTCTGATGCCGCGAGTGTGGCCCAGGAGACCACGCAGGAGCTGGTAGCGGACTCGCAGGCGTTTCAGGAGGGGTCTGTGGGTGAGACTGCTACGAGTGACAGTGTGAGGGCTGGTGGGGCTAGTGTGGGTTCCAAGGTAGCTGGTCGTACGGGGGGCCCAGGTGGGGGTGCTCCCGCAGGTAGAGCCCAGGACCGAGATGATCGCTTGGCGGATTTGTTGCAGTTGATTCTGGCTCCGAGTCAGGCTCCAGGAGTGCAGCCAGTAGTGGCTGGTGGTCAGCCGGAAATGGTTGGGGTTCAGCCGAAAGTGGCAGGTGTGCAGCCGGGTGTGGCGATTGCAGAGGAGCTTCCATCTTACCTGAGGATGATGGAGCATATGCAGAGGATTGGCACCGGGTTTTTCTCGGGTAGTGCCAAGCCTGAGGAGGCCGATGAGTGGCGCCAGAGGTTGGAGCGGAACTTTTGCTCTATAAGGTGTCCAGAGGGATACCGGGTGGACCTAGCGGATCTTAGGAGGGTACAGGCCGAGATGGCTTGGGAGGATTTTTGGTTGAGTTTAATGCTAAGTATTTCCCACAGGAGACGGTGGATCGGATTGAGTCGAGGTTTCTGAACCTGGCTCAGGGAGACCGGTCAGTGAGGGAGTTCGATTTGGAGTTCAGTCGACTCTTGGTACATGCTGGTAAGGGCATGGAGGGCTAGCAGGCCCAGGTGAGGAGGTTCCTGGGGAGATTTCGAGCTGACTTGAGGACTCGCTGCAGGGCGAGTAAGTTCGCCACGAGGGCGGAGCTGGTTGAGACTGCTGCGGCGATTGAGGAGGACCTCAGAGAGCAGGCTGTGGTGGTTAGTCCACCGGTGCAGCAGAGGAGATCTCAGCAGCAGACGGGTTCGAGCAGGGGCGGCAAGCCTGCGCAGAGTCAGAAGAGGAAGTGGGAGAGCATTTCTAGGGCCAGTCAGGGTGGACAGGGTGGTCCAGGATGTTTTGGGTGCGGATGCTTGGGTCACAAGGTGGCCAGTTGTCTGCAGAGGAGTGCAGCACGGAGTACTCAGGTGTGTTACCACTGTAGAGAGCCGGGGCACATCAAGCCCAAGTGTCCAAAGCTTCAGCAGATGGCGGCGGCGGCAGTGCAGCTGTTGGCGGTGCAGCCTTTGGCTCAGATTGCGGCGATGCCACGGGTTTTCACGTCTGCAGAGGCGAGCGTTTCTAGCGCCAGACCGATCATAGTTATAATTTCAGACTTGTTCATTTTAAATTCTTGTGGTGATTGAATTTAGTCTGTTGGAATTATGAGTCTGCGTTAGAGTGTCGGATCTTAAAGCACATGGGATTATGCAGGGACCTTAGTTGTGGGCGGATGTGAATCCCACGTGTTGTTTGATTCGGGAGCTACGAATAGCTTCATTACTCTGGAGTGTGCGGAGGGCATCGGGATCCGGAGCAATTCCGGAGAGTAGCCAAGAGTAGTTAAGGTTGGTGGAGGTAGGACGTTGGCTACTTTCGGGCGGGCTCGTGGTGTGGATGTTCTGGTGGCGGGGGAGTTGATGCCAGCAGACCTGGTTATTCGCCCGGTGGAGTTGTACGATGTCATCCTCGGGATGGATTGGTTGGATCAGTACAGGGTTCACCTGGATTGTCATCGAGGACGTGTGGTCTTTGAGCGAGAGACAGGGAGGTTGGTATTTCAGGGTGTGAGACCGACTTCCGGGAGTCTAACGATTTCAGTGATACAAGCCGAACAGTTGATTGAGAAGAGCTGTGAGGCGTATCTGGTGACGATAGTGATGCCAGAGACTGTTGGAAAGGTTGCAGTTGGGGATATTCGAATTGTTTGGGATTTCCAGGAGGTTTTCCATTCGTTGTTGGGATTGCCACCGTCGCAGTCGGATCCTTTTACGATTGAGTTGGAATCGGGGACGGCTCCGATATCGAAGGCGCCTTACCGTATAACTCCAGCAGAGATGGCAGAGCTGAAGAAGCAGCTGGATGATCTGTTGCGGAAGGGTTTTATCCGGCCTATTGTTTCACCATGGGGAGCACCGGTGTTGTTTGTGAAGAAGAAAGATGGGAGTTTCCGATTGTGCATTGATTACCAGGAGCTTAACCGAGTCACTGTGAAGAACAGGTATCCTCTGTCGTGCATTGATGAGTTGTTGGATCAGTTGCGGGGGGCTACTTGGTTCTCCAGGATTGATTTGGCTTGGGTTTCCATCAGATTCCGATTGATGAGGCAGATGTTCGGAAGACGGCGTTCAGGACGAGGTACGGGCATTATGTGTTTGTAGTGATGTCGTTCGGGTTGACAAATGCGCCAGCAGCGTTCATGCGGTTGATGAACGGGGTATTCCAGGAGTATCTGGATGTGTTCGTGATCATCTTCATAGATGATATCCTGGTGTATTCGAAGAGTCCTGAGGAGCACGAGGTGCATTTGAAGTTAGTTCTAGAAAAGCTGCGGGAGCAGAAGCTGTATGCGAAGTTGAGTAAGTGCAGTTTCTGGCAGCGAGAGATGAGTTTCCTTGGCCACGTTGTGTCTGCAGAGGGATTTTCTGTGGATCCGGCTAAGATAGAGGCTACAAAGGTTGGTCCAGACTGAGGAGTGCCACCAAGATCAGGAGTTTTCTTGGGTTGGCAGACTATTAACAGAGGGTCGTCAAGGGGTTTGCGAGAATGGCACAGTTGATGACGAAGTTGACAGGGAAGGATGTCCCTTTCGTATGGTCTTCAGCTTACGAGGAGAGTTTCGGGATGCTGAAGGAGATGCTGACTAGTACACCGGTGTTAGCTTTACCCGAGCCGGGGGAGCCTTACGTGGTGTATACAGATGCTTCGGGAGTTGGTCTGGGATGTGTACTGATGCAGTAGGGAAAGGTTATTGCATATGCTTCGAGGCAGTTGAGGAAGCATGAGTGCACCTACCCTATCCATGATTTGGAGTTGACAGTGGTGATATTTTCCCTTAAGATCTGGAGGTCTTATCTGTATGGCGAGAAGGTGCAGGTATTCATAGACCACAAGAGGTTAGTACCTTGAGGTTGTGTGTGATCTCACAGGAGCCGTTGGGGTTAGAGGCAGTTAACCAGGCTGATTTGTTGAGCAGGATTCGAGTTGCTCAGGAGAAGGATCAGGGTTTGATCGATGCTTCTAAGGCGGCCGGTTCAGAGTATGTGGTCTCAGCAAGTGGGATGATACTTGTGAACGGACGGGTTTGCATACCCAAGGATGAGGATCTGAGGCAGGAGACCCTGAGGGATGCTCATTCGAGCATGTTATTGATTCATCCGGGAGCGGCCAAGATGTATCGTGATCTGGGTCGGGATGAAGAAGGATGTAGCTAACTGGGTTGCAGCGTGCAACGTGTGTCAGTTGGTGAAGGCTGAGCATCAGGTTCCGAGTGGTATGTTGTAGAGTTTGCCTATCCGGAGTGGAAGTGGGATATGATTACCATGGATTTCGTGACGGAGTTGCCGGTGTCATGGACATATGATGCTATTTGGGTTATTGTGGATCGTCTGACCAAGTTAGCACACTTTCTGGCCATCAAGAAGACCGATGGAGCGGCATTTTTGAAACAACCCAACCCAGAATTTTAAAAAAAATTTCCCTTCAGATTATTATCATCACAGATAATAATCCTCAATAGGTCAACAAGACAAGTAACGCGGAAAACAATAACAATCAACAACAAATTCCAATTCAATAAATCTCATACTTTATTAAATTACTAATCCAGTTCAACCATAACAAAGTCAACACCCCAACAAGTTCCAGAATTACTAACAACCTAGCAATTCCATAAAACAATAACACACAAACGAGTCTCTAAATCATCTCTTCTTCCTGGCCATGATTCCACGATCACATTTTCTCTTTACCTGCAACACATGGCAAAAAGAGTTGCTTGAGTATTATCATAAATACTCAGCGAGACGGTCATTCCATCTACTTGGCTATACACACATGCATAAGAAAATATCACAAATACCAGACGATCAAACAATAATGCATAACACAATAATCCACACGAGAATCACACATCAATCCAAACATCCATCAAATGCATTCTAACATTTCCTTTACCCAGATAAGTCATGGTCACGCACTCACCTCGATTCTGGATTGAAAATGAGGATGAACACGAAGAACATTCAAGCCTAAATCGCCCAGCCTCTGATTTCACTCTTCCAACCCGAAATTAACCAATGTACGATATTTCCTCCAAAAATTCACTAAACCGAAATACGATTTCAGAAAACAGGAACGACACGCTGACTTTGAAAGCACACCGAGAACGGAGATTACCTCAGAATCAGAATCGGAAACCTGATTTAGAAACTAGACAAAGAGAGCTTTCCACAAATAGGCTGATCGTCACCTAAGCCCTTCTGGTTCGACGGGAATCCTCCATCGAATTGGACTGATCGGAGACCCAAAACTGCAGAAACATCTCTTAGTAAAACGACAATAACTCTCGGAATACTAATCCAAAAGACAAACCGATTTCGCCCAAAGCTAGATACGAGAGTGGAGAACTTAACCTAGAAGTTTCACTCCAATCCGATCGGATTAGACTGTTCTTTCCTCTACTACTCTTGGGACGGCCACAACTGTCTCCAAAACGACAATCTCTTCTTCTCTCTCACAACCCACGAAAATCCTCTCTCTCCACTCTGATTTCTGAGTGTTTTCTGCCCAAAAACGCAGCCTAAACACGGCTGCTCCCTTTTTATACTGCCCTTAGGGTTTCCCTAACCAACACGCCAAACCGACGCTCAAAATCGAACCAACCCGGTTCAATTCAAGCTTGTGTCGATCAAAAACCGAACCTGTCGGTTCAATTTAACCCCGTGTCAATCGACATACAACCAAAAATCCTCTTTTTGATTCACGGGAGTTACAATTCTCCCCCACTAACACGGATTCGACCTCGAATTCTGCGACACCGTCACACTACGGTCTTAACTACCTGACCCGAACCCGGCAAGCACCCTTCGAGATCACACTCGAACCACACAACCTGTCCTACTAAGGCTAACTATCTCGTCTAAAAACCCGACCAGATTCTTCTGGAACTATCAACGATGCAACGCCCCTGGTCCGTATCAGGGCTGCCCGATTGATCGCCCAACAATCAAACAAGAATATGCACGACCAACCGTTGACCCCAATTGGACCAAATGATCGCACAACAATCAAACAAGAACATGTACGACCAACGGCGCTACATATGCTACCAGGATTGTCCAAACCAAGGTTCTAAACTTAAGTAAAAGACCCTAAACTCGACATCCACATACCCCATAACCCCACCTAGTCAGCACCACTGAGATCACTCCCAATCTTTGAAGCTCATCCAGCCTCATACTTACGACCACGCTTAGACGCAACTGCTCATAACTCATAACCTACTCGCAGGATCGTCACCCCTTGAGTTACGTAAGCAGGGAACCCACTATCCCCTGGAGAGAACCACCATCCCTCAAAGTATATGTAGGGAACCCACCGTCCCCTAGAGAGAACCACCAACTCTCGAGTATATGCGGGGAACCTACTATCCCCTGGAGAGAACAACCAACTCTCAAGTATGCAGGAAACCCACCGTCCCCAGAAGCAATACTCTGAAACGCGCATCATAAGCACCTGTCGACCGGAGTTGTCTCCGTGGCCCCATCATGACATTCCCAACCCGGAATATCATCACATCCATGACCCCCACTAGGTGTTTCCACTAGAGTCCCTGGAATAGACAAGTTCTAACCACCATAAAAACTCTGTTCCAGACTCTCCTTAGGAAATAGACAAGTTTTAACTCGCATAGAACTTCTATTTCTAGCCACTCCTAGAACATGGGCAAGCTCTAAAAGGCATAGAACTTTCATTCCTAGCCATCACATGACTCCACCAGTCATACAATATAAGAACTCACATCTTATAACACACATTTAATAAGGAAAAACTCATCTTATTAAATCTCAAAATATATACTCGTTACAACCACAAACGAAATACATAACAACAACATAGCAACATGATAATACAGACTCTGAAAACCAGAAAGACACTCAAGCCACCGCTTGCTTGTCGAACCACTTAAAGAACTTCCTATTCATCGACACTTCTGGTTCCCAAGTCTCCTCCTCAATACCGTCACAGTCCCACACGACTCTCACTAACGGTATACTCTTCCGACGCAGCACCTTGACTCTCCTCTCGAGAATCCTCACATCTCGTCGCCAACGTCATGTTGGGCTGAAGATCCTCCGGAATCCCAGCCAACACCTCCTCAGACTCATGCAGACACTTTCGCAGCATCGAAACATGGAAGACTTTGTGAAAAGCCTTCATACTCTGAGGTAACTCCAACCGATAAGCTACCGGTCCGACCTGCTCCACAACCTTGAACGGACCCATAAACCTTGGACTCAGCTTATTCTCTGAAATGGATCTGTTAGGACCCCTCAACATCGCTCCTTTGAGATACACCAGATCTCCCAGCTCAAACTCCAGCTCCTTCCGTCTTCTATCGGCATAACTTTTCTGCCGATCCTGAGCCTCTCTCATGTTCAGTCTCAAGACATGGATCTTCTTCGTCGTCTCTTAAACAAAATCTGCACCAAACATGCTCCTCTCCCCCACTTGAGTCCAGCATAATGGTGTCCTACACGGCCTCCCATACAGAGCCTCATATGGAGCCATCCCAATACTCGCCTGGTAACTGTTGTTGTACGAAAACTCAACCAGGTTCAGATGATCCACCCAATGACCACCATAATCAAGCACACACATTCTCAGCAAATCCTCCAAAGTCTGTATCGTACGCTCGGACTACCCGTCCATCTGAGGATGATACGATGTGCTCATATGCACCTTAGTGCCCATCTCAGCCTTAAATGCCCTCCTGAACTCTGAATTAAACCTCGGATTTATGTCTGACATAATACTCGCTGGCACCCCGTGTAGCCTCACTATCTCCCGCACATACTTCTTAGCCAAAACTACCACTCCATCGGTCTTTTTAATGGCAAGAAAATGTGGTGACTTGGTCAGACGATCCATAATCACCCAAATTGCATCATATTTCTGTGACACTGGCAACCCCATCACGAAATCCATGGTAATCATATCCCACTTCCACTCCGAGATAGGCAAACTCTGCAACATACCACTCGGAACCTGATGCTCAGCCTCCACCAATTGACACACGTTGCACGCTGCAACCCAGTTAGCTACATCCCTGTTCATCCCGACCCAGTGATAATACTGCTTCAGGTCACGATACATCTTGGCCGCTCCCGGATGAATCGATAACATGCTCGAATGAGCCTCCCTCAAGATCTCCTGCCTCAGATCCTCATCCTTGAGTACACAAACCTGCCCGTTCACCAGTATCATCCCACTCGCTGAGACCACATACTCTGAACCGGCCGCATTGGAAGCATCAATCAAATCCTGATCCTTCTCCTAAGCAACCTGAATTCTGCTCAACAAATCTGCCTGGTTAGCTGCCTCTAACCCCAACGGCTCCTGTGAGATCACACACAACCTCAAGGTACTGATCTTGCTCACCAGAGCCTCCATATCCCGCTCCTGATCTGAAGCAACCCTCTTCCGACTCAACGCATCTGCAACCAGATTAGCCGTATCCAGATGGTACCTAATCTCCAGGTCATAGTTCACAACTAACTCCATCCAGCGCCTCTGTCTCTGGTTCAGCTCTGGCTGAGTGAATAAATACTTTAGACTCTTGTGGTCTATGAATACCTGCACCTTCCCGCCATACAGATAAGACCTCCAGATCTTAAGGGCAAATATCACCACTGTCAACTCCAAATCATGGATAGGGTAGTTGTACTCGTGCTTCCTCAACTGCCTCGAAGCATATGCAATAACCTTTCCCTACTGCATCAGTACACATCCCTGACCAACTCCCGAAGCATCTGTATACACCACGTAAGGCTCCCCTGGCTCGGGTAACGCTAAAACCGGTGTACTAGTCAGCATCTCCTTCAGCTTCCCGAAACTCTCCTCGTACGCTGAAGACCATACAAAAGGGACATCCTTCCCCGTCATTGACTGCGCCATACTCGCAAACCCCTTGACGAACCTCCGGTAATAACCTGCCAACCCAAGAAAACTCCTGATCTCGGTGGCACTCCTCGGTCTAGGCCAGCCTCTAATAGCCTCTATCTTAGCCGGATCCACAGAAACTCCCTCTGCAGACACAACATGGCCAAGAAAGCTCATCTCTCATTGCCAGAAACTGTACTTACTCAACTTCGCATACAGCTTCTGCTCCCGCAGCTTCTCTAAAACTAATCGCAAATGCACCTCGTGCTCCTTCGGACTCCTCGACTACACCAAAATATCATCTATGAAGATGATCACAAACACATCTAAATACTCCTGGAATACTCCGTTCATCAACCGCATGAACGATGCTGGCTCATTCGTCAACCCGAACGGCATCACCACAAACTCATAATGTCCGTACCTCGTCCGAAAGGTCGTTTTCCTAACGTCCGCCTCATCAACGTTTCAATTAACGATTTATTATGTTTGGAAAGAGCGTAATTGTCATCGGCACAGAGAACAACTGAACTCTTCAATAGCTCTTATCAGGAATATCGATAAAGATATGCAAAATCGATTATCCACTATTCTAAGCACAGGAAACCAGACCTACGATGAGAGTCTTATGGTTTAGTCTTCACTCGACTTAGTTCAAATCATCAATTTTATGTTTTTATTTTAATTTCTAAATAAAGATGCACTATGTGTAAACAATATTTTTTTTATGTGAATAAAATTTAACATTCATTTCAAAAAAAAAAAAAACCTATAACCAAATTGGATTAAAACCCAACACTAAAAACAAAAACCAAACCAATTTAGAGCCAGAGCATAGCCCAAACTTGCACACAACCCTAGCTCGGGAAAATCTTTGATATGACAAACCGCGAAGACCATCAATGGTGATATATCATGGTTTTTACCCGTTTTCGACCATGATATAAATCCTTTTCATATAGTCTTTTTGGTATTTTTCGAGTTGTTTTGAGTCTTTGCAGGTTATTGGACGATTGGAGCTTTATGGGAGCTTTTGGAGCATTTTGGGAGCATCAAGGAAAGAAGAGCTAAAGTGATCAAGTCGGAGTCGAGTTTTTAAGGCTGTGTCGATCGACACGGACCTGTGTGTCGATCGACATGCCCGTCTGACACGTGAAGACTTCAAGTTTAGAAGAAATTCCAGTTTGGCCCAAAAAGCCCAGAAGTTTACACCGAAACCCAATCCGATTTTTAGACAATATAAATAGTTTTTCCTTAGGTTTTCATGTTTTTATCTTGTTTTCTATTGAGACTGAGAGAAGGAGATTTGGGGAGCTTCAGACTTTCAGAGATTTCAAAACCCTTTTGTATCTCTAACTCTATCTTTTTAAATGCAATTTATTTCCTTCATTATGATTTCATCATTTATGTCTGAGTAGTTTGCTTGTTAGGTTTTGGGAAGTTCTAGGGTTTGATGAGAAATTGATAGGATTGAAACCCTGTTAGGATTTATCTTTATGTTCTTCATCTAGATTGATTTAATTCTGATTTTAGGATTGATCAACTGAAATTGGATATCCTAGGTTGCTTTAATAGATGCGAAAGTATTATTAACAACCTGATACAATCTTAGATGAGCAAAATTATCTATTCGCAAAGACATTTGGCTTAGTAATTTTGTGAACAATCAAACCTGAATTTAATGCTTGTCTTTATTCACTAAGTTCGCAAAGAAATTTGGAATTTAGGGATTTAGTCATAGATAATCTCTGCAACGAAAGTTGATTGGTTTTACATTCGAGTTCTAGAACTGCACTTAACAAATCCTAACCGTAATTATCTCTGTGTCGATCGACATGGATACCTGTGTCGATCGACACGAATCAATTTCGAATCATTCCTGCGAACAACTCATTGCCTAACTCTTTTGTCCAATTGATTACTTGAAACTTTATCATCTCTTACTTGTTTACTTTCTGTTTTTTTTACTTCATTCATACACTTTTACTTAGCAAAGTTTGAATTCATTAGTTGATTGTGTTATTCGATTCTCTGTGGATTCGATCCCTAAGTACTACATCGATCTCTTAATTTGAGAGAGTAGCTCATGGCAAATTTGAGCATATCAAATGGCAAAGTAAACAACGTCAATCCTCCAATGGCAAATAAGTACTACCTCTCAGGATCCGAATGGTGACATTAAATTGTGCGGTGCGGAAAAAAAATTATACGGTGCTATTCAGTATAAGTGCGGTTCGGGTAGAAAAATACATTATGCAGAACAAGTGCGGTTCATATAAAAAAGCGGGACGAAACAATATTTGATTGGTGAAAAAAATAACTTGCGGTACAATACAATTGTTTGATTGGTGAAAAACGATATAAGGTGTTTGAGAAATATATTTTAGGTAATAGTTTTAAGAAATCATTTTGAATAATGTTTATATTACATAAATTAAAATTGTTAGTATACGTATCATTTCGTCTTAAATAGGAGTATACTTCAATTTACAATTAAAAATTGATTAATGATATCGATATTAGGGGTAATTGTAAAAATGATACTTTTAGTGTGTCAAATTTCAAAAATACCACTATACATTATTTATTTACAAAAATACCACTAATTAAGGATTTTTTTAATCTTATATCTTAAAATTTCAAACCCTAAAAACAGTTGAAATTTTTTGAGAAATGTCACTTTTGAAATATCACTTTTTAAAAATGCCACTTTTCCAAATATTTTGCTAAAATGCTACTTTTTAAAAGTTATGTATTCAATATATTATTTATGTTTGGGTTAACTTTGTTGTATTATGATTTAGTTTTGTTGGTTTAAAGTTTGCTAAGGGTCAATAAAATCCCAAAATTTTTGAACACTCATTTAACACATGTCTTTATGTGATTGGTTTATTATCTTTTAAAAATTAAATACATAATTAAACTATATTACAATGTAATATTATAATAATATAAATAAATAATAATCACATTTCTGGTCATATTTTTTCCTAATTAAAAAAAAATTTGGAACCGCACTTACCCACCCTAAACCGCATCTGAATTGGTGTGTGTTAACTGCTATATGCAGATTTTAATTTTAACTCATGTATTTGAACTCCACTTGATTAATTTTATTTTTTTCATTTTTTAATCAAGAACCATTTATACATAACTAGAATAGGATCCGCGTTAGTATGCAAGTAAATACTATAAAAATTAATGGAATAAATATTTATATATTAATTAGTATTCCGCTAAATTTTAAAATACTATTTAAAGTTGATCATAAAACCAGTAGAAGTCAATTTATATCATAATTCTCATGTTTTACATATCATACAAATTTAAAAATATATATTATCCGAATTTAAATCATATTCTTAATAACAAAGAAAATATATATTTAACCCATTATGAATATTTATGATATGTGATAGAAAATAAAAACAACTAAAATACTATATAGTTAAATCAGAAAAGAGTAAATTTTATGTTAGTTACCTCATAAAAACTATAAATAACGTTGTGAACTATCACATAAGTACATGATTGATAATTGTATTTTATTAATATCATCGTTTTATTTCTCATAGAGATTTATACTCACAAAACTTTATACAGTATTAATTTAATAGTAAATATAATATTATTATTTTTAAATTTTATAATTTTTAATATATACACTTGAAGAGTACCAATGGCGTCATAGGTCCAAATTTTCATTTTCTTTGTGATATTCTGTAATTTATATTGATAAAAGACAAATTTTGAGAAAACTTTTGAAGTGTCACTTTTCAAAAATACCATATTTTCAAAATCTTTGTAAAAATGCCACTTTTAAAAAATTATTTATTCATTATATCATTTATGTTTGGGTTAACTATATTGTATTAGGGTTTAGTTTTGAGTGTTTAAGAATTTTTAGGGGTCAATATATTTTTTAGGATTTAAAATTTTAAGATTTAGGCTTTAAAAATTTAGAATTTGTGGCATTTTTGCAAATATACAACCCATAGTGGTATTTTTGCAAATGTAGATACCAAAAGTGGCATTTTTGCAGTTATCCCTTTATAAAATAAGTATTCTTATAGATTTTATTTTTATTTTATTTTTGCATAGTTGTGTATCTTTTAAAACTTTTAAATGGAGGTTTCTATAACCTTTCTAACTTTTGTTTTTTCAATTTATATACATTTTTTATCATTCATCTTTTTATTTATTTAAATTGAGATTTTTATTCTATATATATTATTTATTTATTTTATGGCTTATGTTATGTATATATTTCATCTTAAACTTTGTTTCTTAATTATTATTGATAATATTAGAAATTTTACTTTTCATTATTTGATTAGTAACTTGACAATTACTTTCTATTTAAAATTTAATTTTTCTTAATTAATTTTAAGTTTTAATACATTCTTCATTTGATCAATATTATTAGATACATGTCATGATCTCGTGAGTTATAATTTTGTTTATGTGTCATGCTGAAATAAAAATGCATTGCGGTAAATATTTTTGATTTTAAAATTTATAACGCCTATAATTTGACAAATGTAATTAGATTTGTTATTATATTTTATTAAATAGTCAATTTATTATATTTATTTCATACTAAAATTGTCTCATACACGTTATTATATTAGCAAAATCACACTTATAAATATGACATTTTTTTGTCTTTAACTATTGGATAATTTATAATGGAAAATTTTATTTTGTAATATAAAAATTTAGAAATATTACATATTTTAATAGAACAATTTTTTTTTTCTTTTTCTTAATTAGTCTATAATCATTGTTTAAAATGTATCTTTTATTTTTTATTTTAATATTAGAAATATTATATATATTAGTAGAATTATTTTTTTTCTTAATTAGTCTATAATCTTTGCTTATAATATATTCTTTTTTTTTAAAATCTTTTTGTTAATATTGACATATGTCACAATCTAAATTAATAATTACACATGTCATGATCTCGTGAATAAGATTTTTGCTTACGTGTCATGCTCTCATCGCGCGTATTCTCCTAGAATTATAGTTGAATGATGATATATAAAACAGATCACAAAAAATGACAAATACTGCATATTTATATGTCTCCAATCATAACCTCATAATATAGGAGTTTTGACTTCTATGCCCGGTAAAGTAGAACATACGAGTTCTTCTTATAATTTTCCAGTAACGAGGCGAGTGTAAGATAATTATGTTGTAAAATTAGTATAATTTTAATTAACAAAATAATCGATTATAAATATTGTATGAATTATTATACGAAATTTCGTATTTATATATATATATATATATATATATATATATATGAATTTACAATTATCTTATATAGAAATGCACTTCACTTGAGGTAACTAAATACCTAAACCAAATCGAATTCAAATTCATAAATTAGAACCCAAATTGAAATATATAATAATCCAAATAAGCATAGAAATTTATGTTTTAATTTAGTTATCCGAACGGAACTCGAATTATATGAAACTGAATCGAAGTAACCAATCTAATAAATTAGTAAACATTATTACTTTTGTACGTATTTAATATTTTGTGAATTAGTTAGGTGATTTTCCAATGTTCTAATCATATTATTTTTAAAAGTAATAAGTTTTCCATTTTTGTCGAAATAAATATTCAGTTTTTGTTCAGTTTTAATGGTAAGATTTAATATTATAATCTTTGAATAAATGTATTAGGTAAGTTTATGAATGTTATAATGTGTTTGGCAATTGAAATTAGAGTAATCAAAACTTAGTTATTTAGAAATAAATATCTTTGACAATGAGTATAACCAAATTAAATAAAAATAATAATAATAAAGTAAAGAGTATTTATTCGTTTTTCTTGATGATCTAAGCTATATATGTCTTAAGTAAAGTGACACCAAATTCTAAGATTTTGAACGAGATTTTGGATACAAAATTCTAAGCAGATTTTTTTTTAACTAAAGTGATATACGTGATACATGAAAGTTGTCCGGAAAGAACAACATATTTCGAAAGAGAATTTTGGAACGAGAAAAACATATTATTGAAACAATATTACAGAGATACATTACACAAAAAATCTCAAATTTGAGACACTAAATCTTAAAGTATTAACAAATAAAATATTGTGTGAATTTATAACACAAAACTTGTTAATATTTTCATAATTCTTTAGAATCTAAGATGTTTAAACTTATTAGCATGTTTCTATTAATATCAGCATAAGATTACAGATGTTATGACTAATAATATTTTTAAAAGGGTATTTAATACAAATTCCGCTAATTCGTATGTATCTTAGTTAATTATGTTTAAACGATACATATATTTATTCTCACCGTTAATTCTATGTATTTAAATTTACAGTTTTAGTGTACCCGTTTCTATCACTTTGGACCATGTTGAAAAATAATTTAATCTATGTCTTTAGATTGATAATCTAAACAAACCCACCAATAACCGGTGAATCGCTATTCGGACGGATTATTTCACGATTTTATCGGTTTAGAAGAGAATTGTGCTAATCATTTGGTTTACGTGTTATTATGTCTTAAAACTTGCCACAAACACACATATTAAACTATGTTAGCTGTAAGAAAAGAAGAATAAAATAATTAAGTTTAATAATATTATTAGCTCTCTAAGAAAATCTTTCTTAAAACTTGGTTTAGGTGTTATTATATCTTAAAACTTGACACAATTTCTTTAAACACATTAACACACAAACATTATTAGAGAGCAGCTTTACTGGTTATTGTTGATCATCTTTGTATCTTTGCAGTATTTTCTTTTTCTTTACTACTAATTAATGTTGGTGATGGTTGTGATGAAAAACTATTGGCCATTTAAAATAGTTGTGATTGAAATAAGTTTAAGCTGGTTGCACAAAGTCTTGTCTGACTATTGCAAGTCTTTCTCAAGGTTAATTGACTGTAGGCTATAACTCCGTTTGGGTTGTGATAAGATGCAAAAAAAACACTTGAAAAGTCTTTCAGTTATTCTAGTAAACCATTAAAACACTTGGTTCATTTGAAAGACTCTCTTTGAATCTCTTTTTCAGAATTATGAAATCTCTTTTGCAGAATTGTGAATCTCTTTGTTAATATCTTTTGCATAGTTATGAAATTTATTTTGCAGAGTTGTGAAATCTCTTTTTCAGAGTTGTGAAATCTCTTTGTAAATATCTTTTGCAGAGTTGTGAATCTCTTTTTATTAGTATTGTGATAACAAAACAAGAGGAAGTATATAGTTGCATTGCTATGCTCAAACAGTTGCAAGAAATTTCTGCAAAGTTATGGTTTTTACTGAATTGGGTTTAGTCTTCTGGACACCATCACGTCCAAACACTTTTTGCTTCTTATAATCATCGGCTTTTTGTAAATCAACCTTCACCAAGAGCGGCGATTCCTCGTCGTGGGCATTTCTCTTTTGGTCCCCTTGCTCCGAATTCAATTTCTTATACGCTTAGGCTTTCTTCAAAGCGAGCTTCATGGGATCCACGGCGAGCTCAACCTCCGACGATCGGTTTGGCGAGGAGGAATTGGTTGCATGCTTTAGCTCAGTTTGGGTTGATCATCTTTATAATTTGGAACTGATAATCTCTTATGAAGAGTTATTTTGCTTTTGCCATTAGACAAAGACAAACATTCATTTCCTTTGTAATATTTTTTATACCAATGTTTGTTTATAGCATAACTCATGTATTTATAATATTCGTATTAGCCGAGACTTCAGAGAAACAATATAAGACTTTGACATCAAGAGTTCCTAACGATTTTGGAAGCTTTCGAGCTCTGAATCTTGTGATGATAAACAACTCACATTTTGCATTCATAATCACATTTTACAAGTCATGAGAACCTAAAATTTAACTTTGATTCATTCTTATATATTCACTTTTTTATTTTTTATTTTTATACTTTTTTACATGTGTTGTAACTTGTAAGTGCTCCATAAAGTTAAAAGAAAATAAAGTGATAAAATTAGAATAGATAAGATTGAAAATAAAGCAATACCTCCCAAATCAAAATGATAAATATGCCAATACACAATATTTATTTAACATATATAGTAAATAATTAACACAAAATTGATCATTGAATGTGATTTAATTAGAAAAAAAAAACAGAAAAATCCAAGATTATATTAAAAAAAAAAAAGATAGTAAAATTTATGTGTTTGGATAAACCTAAAAGGAAGGGGGCGCATGAAAGGCACCACCGACTAATAACAATAGGTTTGGGATGATATTAGACCCAGCCCCGGTTTTGTTCCCTTCTTCTTCTTCTTCTTCTTCTATTTTCATTTCTCTCATCATCATCGTCGTCATCAATCTCTCGTTCACGCTTTCTTCGCTGCCAAGAATCGAACGATACACACGAAATTGGATCCGAATCTCGAATCTGCACTCTCCAACTCCAATCACGAGCCCTCTTTTGCTTTCGCCGATTGTTTCCTTTTTGATATCGGTAAGTTTCCTTGTCTATCTCTCTCTCGAGTCATTCACATTGCACTTCGAGCTCGATTCCGAACTGGGTTTTCTGGTTTTCTTCGTTAATTGTATAAATCGAATCGATTTCTTTCCATTTGTGAAATGTGGGCGGTCTTCAATTTTTTTTATATTTCAAATGTTGTTCGTGCATTAGGTGTTTTGTTGATTCTTCAAGCCCTGATTTTTGCTGAAGTTCTTCGAGCTGGGACTAGTATACTTTAGATGGTATACAACCTTGAAGGAAGATTAGGGTTAGGGTTTTCTGTTCTGAGCATATCATCATCCCCTGAGTTGAGAAATTACTGAATCTAGGGTTTTTGATTTGATTCGGTCCTGATAAGAAGAAGAAGAAGAAGGGAAAAAGTGTTGGTTTGAGAGGATAATGTGTATATTGTGTGTTATTCAAAAGTGGTCTCGCCGGGTTGCAACGATGCTGCCTTGGTTGGTATTACCGTTGATTGGACTATGGGCTCTGTCTCAGCTTCTTCCACCAGCTTTTCGTTTCGAAATAACTTCTCCGAGGCTAGCTTGTGTATTTGTGCTTTTGGTTACTCTGTTCTGGTACGAGGTTTTGATGCCTCAACTCTCTACTTGGCGGGTGAGGAGAAATGCCCGTCTTAGGGAGAGAAAGCGATTGGAAGCTATGGAGCTACAAAAGCTAAAGAAAACTGCTACACGACGTTGTCGTAACTGTTCAACGCCTTACAGGGACCAAAATCCAGGTGGTGGGAAATTTATGTGCTCATATTGTGGGCATATATCAAAAAGGCCTGTTTTAGACATGCCTGTGCCTCCCGGGTTAGGGCTTTCTGGTTCTGGAATTTTGAAGGATCTTGTTGGAAGAGGTGGTAAGATGTTGAATGGGAAGGCATGGAATGAGAATGGATGGATGCATGGGCAAGAATGGTCAGAAAACAGCACATGGACTAGCGAGTCAAACTATTGGCGGAATAATACGAGTAGTACATTTGGAGAAGATGATAATTGTTTGGGGGAGAAATCATATTCTGGTGGCGTTGTTTTTGCTTGCCGGCGCTTTACTTCTTTTTTCATGAGCATTAGGTGGCTTTGGAGAAAGATTTTTAGCTTTAGCTCTTCAATTGATGATTCGTCAACTGATGCTGACCAGAGGCGTTTACTGGCTAGACAGGGTGAGAATGGAACCAGCTATCATGAGAGTAGGGTTGAGAAAGCGCGCAGAAAAGCTGAGGAGAAAAGACAAGCTAGGCTGGAGAAGGAGCATTTGGAGGAAGAAGAGAGAAAACAACGAGAGGAAGTTGCGAGACTAGTGGAGGAACGGAGAAAGTTGAGAGATGAGAAAACTGAAGCCGAGAAATGCAGCAAATCATCACCTGCTGCCAAGGAAAAAGATACCAAAAGAGAGGCAGAAAAGAAGCGTCAGGAGAGAAAGAAAGAAAGAGATAAGGCCTCTAGTAAGAGCAATTCTGATGCTGAAGAGCTCGACAAGAGAATAGGAAAGGAACCCGAGCATAAGCGTGAACTTGATAAGAATGATTATTTGGACCATCATAGACATGCATCTGATAATATCAGGGGTCCCAACATGGAAAGGAGACATGGGCATTCAGTAGATAATAATGCTACTAGTAACAATAACATGACAGGTGCTGGGGGTAGGTACTTTGATCGAGTGAAGGGTACATTTTTGTCTTCTTCTAAGGCTTTTACCGATAACCGGTTCTTTGGAAGAGGTGTCAATATGTCTGCTTCAGTTGCAAAAGAGAATAAGCCCATCGTTTCTGCAGATCATTCTCATGCATCTGCTCATACTAGGCATATTAATCCTCCTGAATTTGCTGGAAAACCTAGTGCAAATGGAGGGGAAAGGAATACTAGTCGTCCTGTAAGTATTCTTGCCAAATTTCTTATGCCTTTGTGATTCGTTTGAGTAAACTAGTCTACTGTGTATGCAGAAATAACTCTCTCCTCTCTTTTAAACTCATCTTGCAGTTTGTTATATGATTTCTCAAAATCGTTTTTGTTCTTGAAGTATATTCAACTTAATTTTTTGGTTTTAATTTTCTTCAGGATGTTTTAAAGGATACTTAGAAATATTATGATTTTCCCCTCAGGTTGTTTCTGAGCCGCAACCAAGTGGAGAACCTAAAAAGTCATGGCAGCAACTATTCGCTCGTTCGCCGTCTGTGCCTGCTTCCTCCAATGTTAATGTTATAGGTCGACCTAGTACAAAGCCTAAAGCTGTTCAGAGTTCACAGGTTCCAAATCAAGATCACTCAATACGAACCTTTGATAATCCAATCAGTTTTGGGCTTCCATCACCATTCACTATGCCAACATACTCTAGCGGATCGACTACCAGTAGCTTAGGTTTCTCATCTGCAAGAAATATCGTTCTTCCTCAGTCTGGGGAAAAGTCACGTGTTTTTATGCCTGAAGAAGAGCATTTTGAAGATCCGTGTTATGTTCCAGATCCGATATCTCTACTAGGACCTGTTTCAGAATCACTTGATCTAAGGGCTGAGTTTGAAACTGGTATAGGTCTGGAAAAACCCCACTTACTGAAGAATACACCTTTTTGTGAAGTCAGTAAGCCATCTCCGATCGAATCTCCTTTGTCAAGATTACGAGTTGCAGATGAAAAGCAGGTTAGTGATGGAAGCTGGCAAATGTGGAAGACCACCTTTGGCCAAGACCTCCTTCTATCTTCAGATAATACCAGATCTAACGAGGAAAATGGTGTGCATCATGTGCCTCATAATAGGACGTCATCGCTATTTGCAACAGATGACCCTATTCACAGTGCTTATTCACACAGAAAAGACTATTTTGAAAACGATCAGAGAAGTGGCACGTTCAGTCCCATTGCTGGTCCAAGCAACCATGATCCTTGGTCACAGAAAATGTTCCTCCCTACATCATCTGGCACAGAGAGTTTTTTGTCGATTAGTCGACCAGAAGAAGCTTGCTCCAATAATGTTGCATACATGAGTCCAACTGGGTTGGCTCCAGAAAATCCATTTGAACTCCCTTCTCCAAATCACTGGCTCAAGTAAGACTAGTTTCTTCTGAACCTTTTTATTTCTGTTTTTAGCTTAACAATGATCAAAATCATAGAGGGACATGGCTGTAAAATAATGTGTCCTAGGCTATAGAGCATCTTATGCATGTAACATGCTTAGAATAGTACTTTGCACTGTGAATTTTGATCTGGTTTGCATTGGTTATGAGAGATTGGAGTTTTACTAGAGTTGGGAACAAGTGCAATGAAGAGTAGTGTGTGAATGATTTTGGTGCTTTGTAAAATAATGTGCAGGAAAGTGAAGAAGACTGGGGATGGGACTGGGAGGCAGTTTGTGGAGGGTCAATTCCTAAACCAAGATGTACAGTCGTTTTGGTAGGGGAAAACGGTTTTTTTCGATTTCGTCGTGCCCTTTTATACTTGAATTTTAACACCTAGTTTATTTCAACATAAACTAAAAAAAATTATTCAAATTTACTACATGAATTGATATTTGTTGCGCCATAAACAACAATCGGAGTTACTCAACTGTTGATTATGTGCCGAGGTGGGATGGACTCGGCAAAGAAAGGTTAGTTTGTTTATAAGACATAAAACTACGTCGGTTTGGATTTAAGAATTAAAAAAAAAAAAACCTACATCAAAGAGCCATTTTTTAACCAACTCGCCGATATTTAATAAATCCAAAACCAATTTCCACCGTTCGATTAAAGTCTCTAATCTCCTTGTCCTTCTCCTTTCTGTTGATCAAATCTTTTTCTCTCTACTCTTCGATCCCTCTCTGTGACCTTCCCGCTTGCGTTTCTTCTTCTGAATTATTTCTCTCAGTTAAAAGGAAAAACGAAAAACGAAAAACGAAAAATATGATTCCATCGAATTCCGTTGAGAAAAAATGGAATCAAGTTAAACAAACGTTCACGAGCTAAAATGTAGAGGCTTTTCCCGGATTCAAAGTATGTTGGATTTTCCCGGAATTTTTTCTCGCCAGGAGACTAGAGTCTAGAGACTTAATGGAGATGCGATTGCGATTTGAGTGTGGGAACAATGCGATTTGGGAGCGATGCGATTACCCATATTTTTAAATGGCAATGCGATTTGAAAATCATTTGAGAGCGATTCAAAAACAAAATTACCAAAAAAGACATTAATTATATTATCATTTGTTTATATGTTTTATTCATATTATATTTTAAAATTTTCATAAACACTAGAAATAGCACATAAACTAATTTATATTATACATATTCGTAAATGTAAACTATAAACATGTAATAATGTTTTTTTTTTTTCTGTTAAAGGATTTTCATAATTCACAATTAAAGGTTTCTACCATTACAAAAAAAAAAAATCAACAGAGATGATGAGCTAACGATTGGACCAACAAAGCATCAAAAGAGATTCAAAGCACTACTTGTGTTTACACTGTCAAAGGCCAGTTCACGGTTAAGGCCTAATGGTAATAAAAATGAATACCGTCACTTACGTTCCATAGCAAAATCATGAACAACTTATACCCACAAAGCCATAACTGATCATCAATAACCAGCATCATTTCAACCTTTCTCCTGAAATCGAGAAGACAAGTTTTAAGAACAAGATTCAACCTCTGTAAATAGATCATTTAACTAATCTAAAGCATCGAATTCGAGTTATAAACCCAAAACAAAATGTCACCAACATGATTGAGAAAGAAATTAAATTAAATTAAACGTTCACTGAAGCATTTTAACAAACAGTTGTTGTGCATTACATATCTCCCCTCACAGATTATTAAATCATCTAATCATCTCACCAATGGATTTGTAATAAAGTGTAATCCTAATCTGTTTCACTAAATGTAGCAAAAGAAATGAACATACCACACAAATAATGTCGAGTATGATGATGGATGGCGATGAAAACAGAGTCGATGATGGTGAATGGTGATGGAAATCGTGATGATACTAGCAACGAGAGACACGAGAGAGAGACGTGGTGAGAGAGAGTTTTCGTCAGAACTCATCGATTCTAACTAAAAAAAACCCAGCGATTTAGATCTCGGTAAAAACAATAGCACGAGCTGCTCAGAAAAAGCAGATGAACTGTGCTATCCTCAAATCGATTTGGGTCAACGCACCGGAGCCGAATCGCACTCCCATGCAGAGACTTATAGAGACTTTGACCAACAGTTGCCGAGATCTCTCATAAAACATGAGTAGGAAGCTACAAAAGACTACAAAAAGTTAGTTGATGTGTGGTTTATCCGTCTTCCCATAGGATCAGCAAGTACATTTTGCAAATGGATCATCTGTTCTATAAAAAGTTTTTAGATTGGTTTCTGTATAGCACTATTTTGGTTGATAGATTATGATTTTGATATGAGTTCGGTAAACAGTTTCTTCCAACATTAGAAGTGAAAAATGACCAACACTATATAAAAGACAATTAACATGGTGCGCAATAAGTTCATTAACTGATCTAAAATAAAGTGGAAGTGTTTGAATTCTACATCACGATGTGAATGAGTCATCATATTTATTGTCGATTGATTTTGTAGTCACAAATTCAAGAAAAAACAAAAAACATTGAAAATCATTTTGGGGTACAACTTTTGTAGATATACCTCGTCTGTCTTTGTCTGTTTTTGTCCTCTAATTTTCATCAACCTATGATAAAATTCTTTTATGTATTAAAAGTTTTTAGTGGATAAGAGAGTCTTTTTACTTAAAAAGATGGTTAGCTTTGATAGACATACATTTTAACACGTAATTACTAACAACTACTATTGCTTTATAACATCTAACTCTCTCGTTTTCTTGATTTCGACTAATTTTCTTGACCGTAAGTTCTAGAAAGATCAATCCCACTCTAAATTTTATAGTGGTTGAATATAAGATGTGTTGTCGAAAAAAAGAAAAAAAAAATATAAGATATGTGTTGTCGACAAAAAAAAGAAAAAATCTAAGATATGTGTTTCTCTTAGACCATCAAATCAAAGTCTCAATTAGTTCAATAATAGTAGAAGTTGAGTAAACTTACATATAGGATTAGATTATCTAGATTTTTCACTGAAATTTATAAATGATGGAGATGTCAAAGGTATATGGGGTTTTGAATATGATTATCTTACATATGAAGATTATAGTTGGGAAATCTAACTTTACAATGTGGAGCACCAATTTCTCTTTATTCTCCTCCATTGTGATATAGTTAATCTACTATCCATATTACCATTATTCTTGTGTTTATGAACGTACGTTAAACTCTGAAGTGAGAAATGGCTAACACTATATAAGATACATAAACCATTATTTTCAATTGTTTTTTTAATTGAAAGCTTTCAAAATTTAACATGGTGCGCAATAAATTCATTAACCGATCTAAAATAAAGTGGAGCCATATTAAAGAAAGTGTGTGTTAAGATCCCGCATCAGAATGTGAATGAATCATCGTATTCATTGTCGATTGATTTTTAAAAGCAATTTTTCAAAAAAAAAATGATGGAAAATAATTAACATGAAATACATCAAAAAATTATTTTCAGTCTGTTTGTGATATTTTGAAGATCACCTACTCAAGGCGACATGTCTTAACATAACAGACCTACTTGCCGAAGTGTTCACCAAAGTTTTGGATCATGTTCAATTTAAGATATATTTTCGTCAATACTTAAAAAGTAAGTATTAAAGATATTTTATGAATAAGATTCTAACGAAATATTTTATTAATTTTCAGTGTGACATAGTTTTCTTTGTATCTATTTTACGTTTCTACATCAGATGGACACAATATATCTTTTCCACACGCTTTGATACAAATGTCTTAAATTTATTGTTATGGTCTTTTGTAGCGACATACTTAAATAACATTATGGGTGTGATCGGTAAACGTGGGGGTAAAATAGAGAGAAATAAAAAGATGAAAAAAGGAGGAAAACAAAATGGGTGAAAAACGAGGGAAAATGGTGGAAATGAGTAACACTTCCCTCTTCTATTCTATTATATAGAGTAAAAAATTACTCTACTTTTTGACTTTTTTTTTTCTTTTCAGCTGAAAAGTATTTTCACCAGTTTTCACTTGAATGGAGAAATAAGAGTTGAATTGGGAGTAAAACAATTTGTGTCTTTTATTTTCCCTCCAACAATACCACTATGTATTTTTTTTGTCGGTAATGTGGGCCACAACGGGTCGGTCCACTAGCCCAATCCTCACACAGGAGGAGTAGTAGGGGTTGAATCCCATACCTTTGGTGTCAGGAGAATGATACACAGACCACTCATACTATGAGTGCTCTGGCAAGCCTATGTATTTAAACTAGACCATATTTGTAAAACCTTTTATTTTGCCACATTTATATTTTACGTTTATATACAATTATATAATGTCTTCAAAAGTGTTGTATTTTAAAAATATAATATGTAAATTTTTTATTCAAACTCGAAGAAGCATTAATAGCTTAATACAATTATAAAAAAAAAAATAGATCCCGAATTGCTTCATGGATGCCCAAACACAAACAACAACTACTACAAACAGTGTGGTATGTCCCTTAGTAAAATAAACAGAGACCCAAGTTTGCAAACACACAAAGTCACACACAATACACATACAAAGACTTCACATTTCAAATTAGAATTTTATTCAAATCCTCCAATGAATAAACCAAATAAATTTTTGTGTTTGTTAATATACTCCCAAATATTATCTTCTTCTTGTCATTTGTATTTACAAAGAGACCGGATCTTCCCATGACTCTCTCTGATCCAATGTTAGACCAAACCGGTTCACCATAAAGCTTCTCGAATCCTCAACAAATTCTCAAATTAAAACCGGTTTACGAGGGGATTAGTTAAAAACTTCCGGGTAAATTCACGCGGGGATCATTGGTTTTATCTTGAAACCATATTTTTACGGTTTATCCCTATAAACCGGTTGGTTAATAGAACGACGTAGTTTTTGCCTGAGATTATCGGCCCAAACTAAGCCCACATCTCTTTGCTTGTTCATCATCTCCACCATCACTAATTCATCAGTTAACCTTCGAATTTTCACAACCACATTCGCTACTCCTTTTGGTCCTTCAAGCTTTATCGCTCTCTCTTTCTTCTTCGCAATCCTCAGATTCAACTGATTCGCAACTTCCACTACCTTACCCATAATCTCCGCCGGAGTTTCGTCGGAGACGAATTGATCACAATGATCCGGCGTCACGAAATTCCCGAACAAACCGGCGAGATTCGCCGTTGATGAAGATGCGATTAACTCAAACGCGTTTAGTTTTTTCCCGCTTTCTTCTAGATCGTAATCATCGGCTTGGATTCCGATGATTTCGCTTGGATCTACTCCGTGATTGAACCATGGATCTACTAGAATCTCCTCGACGGTGATCCTCTGTTCCGGATCTGGCTCAAGTAGACGACGGAGCAACCGTCGTAGATCTGACGAAGTCCAATCCGGCAATTTGTATTGAGCTTTGTGGATTTTCCGGTATAGTCCCATGATGTTTGGATCTCGAAACGGCAAGTAACCGGCGTTGAGAAGGAACAAAACGACGCCGCATGACCATATATCCGCCTTAGATCCGTCGTATCCTTTCTTCAATAGAAGCTCCGGCGCAACGTAAGCCGGAGTTCCACAAAGCGTGTGTAGCATCCCATCGGGTTGGATCTGCTCTTTCATCGCACTTAAACCGAAATCGGAAACCTTCAGATCTCGTTTCTCGTCGAGTAGAAGATTCTCCGGTTTCAAATCACGGTGGAAAACACCTCTTGCGTGACAATACCTCACGGCGGAGATCAATTGCCGGAAATATTTCCGGCTAAGACTCTCCGTGAAACGATTGCTTGTGACTCTGGAGAATAACTCACCGCCTTTGGCTAACTCCATGACGAAATAGATCTTCGTCTTCGTCGCGAGGACTTCGGAGAGGAGCACGATATGAGGATGACGTAAGCGGCGCATGACAGAGATCTCTCTCTTAACGTGCGCCGTGAGACCATCTTTCAAACGCTTTTTTTGAACCACTTTGATCGCAACGCTTTCGCCGTTATTGTGTAGATCTTCAGCTTGGTAGACTTTTGCAAACGCGCCGCTACCGAGAAGGTTACCGATGTTGTATTTTCCGAATAACGCCGATTGATTATCGTCTCCGACGACGTTAACGATGATCGAATCGGAAGAATTTGAATCTTCGGCCATTTAACAATAAAAACGCAAAGATTTATCAAAAAACAACAAAACGCAAAATAGAAACAGTCTAATACAAATTGAAAAGAACATGCGCGCGATGCCTCTTCTTATTGAAAACTCTTCAACTTGCCACGTAAGTTTAAGATTTAAATATTTATATTTGACTTTTTTTTTTGTTTTATTGGATTAAACAAATAAAACAAAGAAATAATCATAAACATTCATATAAGACAATTTCAATGAGATGCTTTTACAATTTTTACTAATCTTGAATTAGTTACAAATCCTATTACCTTATCAAATACACAATCATGCTTGCTTAGAGTATTTTTTCGTAAAAAAAAAAAGATTAAATCAATTGTATTTTTTTTGGGGTTTATTACTCGCGCCAAAAATATCTGCCTTGTGAGGTCAACCAAAAGGTTCTAATTCCATGTGGGATAAGATTCAAGTCTTGATTTATTTGTTAATATAATTTATATCACTTTTCCAATAATAGTATTTTAACTGTTTATATATGTAGCAGCGTCGACAATCCGATAGTAAAAGAAAAATACCTTCTTCGTTGACAAAAAAGTTCGATATAAAAAGAATTTTATATATAAAGAAAAGCTTTACATGATGTCGAAAAATACAACGTGGATTGACGTTGCTGTGTATTGAATGTTAAGCAATATTCATGAAGACGGTTTAAGCTATACTACTGGTTTAGATGGTTAGTCATTTTGGTCAATAGGTTTGGTCGCACAACTCATCTATTCAATTACAAAGAAAAATGACATTTGGTGAGTTGTGCGACCAACCTATCAAGTATGAAGCAAATGTGATTTTATTTGTAATTGAAATACCTCATGAAGATGATGAGTAGTGTTTGGGTTCTTTTTTGTGTTCTCTAAAATATATATTGGATACCTCATGAAGACGAGTGACGCATTGTTTTTTTCCCGGTTTCGATTTTTTTTTGTAATCTCACTTTGAAAGATCAATGGATTATTGAAAGGATTCTCGAGCCGAGATTTACTCTAGACATCTTGATTTTGAAGAACTCGATCGTGAAAAATTGTACAATTATGATTTGTGCAGTACGTACTTGCGGAGTAAGTAGGGTTTATATATTTTGAAACTAAATAAAATCACACATTATTTGAGAGGAAGAAGAGATTAATAATCTTCTCTATTGTAATGGAAAATGCTTCAATCGTCTCCAAGGAGTGTACACCAAGAATCTCTCACAAATGTATTAGGCTAATAGAGAATTATAAATTCTTCCAAATTAAAGCGAGTCGGATGCCAAGTAAACCAGATAAGATCTTATGAGTGATTTGGGTTGAATATGTGAATTAGATCTCATAACATGCAAAAGAGCGAGGATCGGTCACTTCCAATAAAGACATAACATTGTGGTTGTTCATTTGGAGGAGCGATTACTCGATGTATGATCGATGGAACACGATCATATCCTTTGAAGACAAAACTCTCTTAAGTGACAACAATCACTTTGTGGGGGAGGAGCGGTCACTCCTATAATAGCCGGAGCTACTGGTTTGTTTGACCCGCAAAATTTAGTGACAAATTATTGGACCCACTAAAGATTGTGCGTTTTTAAGGTCTTTAGTTTGAGTTTTGCTTGTGAGAGGCAAACAAATGTTTTTTTAGGAACCCAAATATACCTAAACATGCACATAAAGACGTTTTGACACGATGATATTAATGTATGATCTATGGATCTCATTCTAATAAATGTGTCAATTTGGGATACATCAACTACCCGTTACAATGTTTGTACCATTCGTAATTTATGAAGCTAATCCGTCTCTAATTGCTTCCTACGTTAGCCTACCAATCAAACCAACGACAATTTTGCTGCCTTCAAAAAACCAAAAATTGAGTGATAAATAATAGTAACATTTAAATTTGAAGACTGTTGAAACTTCAATGTCAACATAATATATTGACTTTTAGTAGCTGGAAATAAACTAAAATAAGGATTAATACTGGGTGAAGTTTTTTTATAATAATTGATTTGAAGTTGGATTCGTGGATCCAAGTCATTTGTGTGTGGAGTAAAATCATACTAGTATCCCTTTTTCGTGTTGAAAAAGCCAAAATTTAATCCTTACACGTGAACTTGTGCAAAAATATCATATAAAGAATTCTGTAAAGCAAAATTAAATAATAAATTAAAAAGATACAAAGGCAAAAACTCGACAAAGTAAAGAAACAAATAAAAAAAAAAACTCTTGCTCATTCATGGTTTCCATTATGTATTAGCTTTCGTAACGGAATTTACTACTCCTATTTACATTTTAATTTAATGACTTTATCAATGTGGAAATTACACCTACTACTAGTAACAATTTGGGAAGTTCATTTCACTGACGATTCTGAATTTCTGATATTTAAAAGGTCTTAATAAAAATATTGGTCTTGTTTTTTCGGAAGTATAAAATTTTACACAAACATAACAAAGATATATTTATATATAAATTTAGTGTTGTTCTGTTTTTTTCTTCAATTTTTTTTTGAAATTCAATCATTATTTGATGTAGTAAACACAAAATTTTAAAAAAAAGAATCATAGCTAAAATAATAAAAAAACATTAAAAAAGCATAAACAAAAAGAGAATTTTTGAAAAATGCCACTTTTGAAATGCCATTTTTCAAAAATAATATTTTAAAAAAATCTTTGCAAAAATGCTATTTTTCAAATTTATTTACTTGATATATCATTTATGTTTGGGTTAACTATGTTGTATTAAAGTTTAATTTTGAGGGTTTAGAATTTGTTAGGGGTCAACATATTTTTTAAGATTTAAAATTTAAAAATCCTTAATTAGTGGCATTTTTAAAAATGGACAATCTATATTGGCATTTTTGAAAATGGACACACCAAAAATGCATTTTTGCAAATTTTCCAAACAAAAAAACAAAAAAAAAAAAAAATTTAAGAAAAATGTAGTTTAAAATAAAATAAATACCTCTTGTTAAAGCAAAAAGATTATGAATTAAATTTCTTTTTATTTAAGGAATTAATAACTCTATAAATAAAATAAATATCATATTCCTAATATTATTAATTTATAGCGTTTTTACTGTATATTTATTTTCAAATATATTAATGCAAATGAGAAGCGGAGAGAGAAATCGAGAGGAGGACTTGATCTGGTCGGAGAGGAGAAAGGGCTTGTTGGAGAGAGAAGAAAGATCGAAATTTGGTTCTGGTCGGAGAGGAGTTCGGACGATAATTTCTACTTATTCTTCTATCAATTCCATCGATCGGACGTTAATGTTTCGAAAATTGATTAGTGAATTTACTGAATTTGGACATTTCTTTAAAAAATTGGTAAGTGGTTTAGTGAATTCAGACGTTTAGAAAATTGGTCACTGGTTTTAGAAAATTGGTTTTATTAGTGAATTCAAACGTTTATATGAATGCAAACTTGTTTTGCTGTTGTTGGGTTTTAGGGAATGAGAATCTTATAAGATCTTATGAGTATTCCTTTTCTTTGTGTGTCATTTTATCTCTTTTCACTTGTTTCAGTGATGAAGAATGATTCGGTTGGCCATGTTTCCGTCTTTGATGGTGTTAATTTCTAGTGAAGAAGCATGCCAAAGGCAATGTTGCGAAACATATATACAATATCCTTTTGGCATTGGAAAAAATTGCTATATGAGCAAATTCAATGCAAGACGGGTAGAAAAGATGGTGAGTTTGTGGCATTCTTCCCAAGGATCAACAAGACATACCCATTGCTTATGGTTCCATTCGCATTGAAGCACACCTCAACATGATGCTCACGAAAATTCTCTGGAAAGTCCAATATTTGGCTTAGAAGCGATGGGAAAGAGCTTGGCAATCTGTTAAAAACAATATGGAAGTTAATTTCATTGACAATTTTTAATTTCTGATATTCAAAAGGTCTCCACAAAAATGTTAGTCTGGTCTTTTCAGAAGTTTAATTAGTCTCTTTTTTTATGATCATCTTTTACATTCGTTATTAGATATTAACATTTTACAAATATCTATCTATAGATCAATGACGCTCTAGCTTTTTGAAAAGCTAATGGACACGTAAACCTCCAAAAAATTTAACCATCTACAATATTTTTCCATGTACTTAGATGTGTGAATTTGAATTGTGGTTTAACGACATCATGATCACTAGTACAAACAACGTATGATATTTTCCATAAGTTGGATGTACATCTCAATGATCAATTATGTTAATTACAAATAAAATAAACACTACCACACCAATTCAAACTCATCCAAAGTTCTGGAATCTCCCCACATATAAATTTCTCACAGGTTCAATCTATATTGGTATCAGTTAAAATTAAAACATAACCAAAAAGACGTCTTGTTTTATGACACTGGTCAATAGGTCGTGGATACACGAACAATCATGTGGTGCTTACTTTATAGGAAAATAGACTCCTTGTTTAACTGGACTTTTGCTTTACAAAGTTTGGAATGTACTAGCAACGTCGAAATAGACCGAGAAGGAAGAGGACGATAATTAGTAAGTCGTGCATAAACCTTTGAATTAACAGGTTCGACCCTCTCTTGCCTTGAAATTTATCGATTTGATTTCCCTTTAATATAAAAGAAAACCTGTTAAAACGGCCTTCATTGCAGTGACCATGGGGCTTATTATATCTGACAGTTGTTTAATTTGTCATTAAATGGTAATTTTCTACTGTTCATTGCTTAGATCTAATGACACTGACACTTGAGAATTCGAAGACTGAATCGTTTTTCTTAAGGGATTTTGTTTTTCTTGTATTTTGGGTCGTCACATTCACAGATTATGTTGGGAAGAACTAATTTCACTGCTCGAGTCTGACATCTTTTAAAATCTTCCAATATTTAACTTTCGTTTCATATAATCAACACTCAAATTTGATTTTGGGTGAGTTTCACAGAGAGACACTTTTCTTAAGACACCATAAAAGTGTGGATGAATCCACATCTCCTTTTCTCCAATAACTTTAACAAGCTTAATTAGTTGATAAAATTAGGAAAGTGTAATACTAACAAGTTTCAAAATAGGGAAAAAACACTTATATGACTCATATAAAAAGTTTGGTACATCGCTCGTTTAAGGTTTTCCTATTTTAATTATACATTAAATTGTGCCTTGTGTATGCTTATAAATCAAGTTCCTTTTGCACTCAAAGTAACCATCATAAAAGGATCTGTGTGTGTGTGAATCAAACTCCATCTTCCAATGGCTTCAATAAGTTTATTTGAAGCTTGCATAGCCATTCTTTGCTTTTTCATATTTTCTTCCTCGTCAAGAAACCCCACTCTTACTTACTCATCAAGAAAACTCGTAAAAGCTATCCTTGGAATTGGCCGGTTCTCGGCCGGGTGTTCTCGTGCGGCTTGACCGCATCTATGACTGCAGTATCGAGGTCTTTGAAAACTCCAACTTGACGTTTCCATTCAAGGGCCCCTGGTTCGCTGGAATGGATACATTGGCCACGGTCGATCCAGCTAATATTCATCATATAATGAGCTCAAATTTCTCAAACTACATCAAAGGACCGGAGTTCCAACAGGTTACGTAAACGCGGACTCAGATCAATGGAGGAATCTGAGGAAGTCTGCTTAGAAGTCAGATCATGTTCAACCACCAAAGACGGGCTTTTTCCTTTCTTCAATCATTTTGAAGAGGAAGGGAAGATCATGGACGTTCGAGAGATTCATGCTGGATACAACCTTTATTCTTGTAACTGGTTCGGATCCTGTACGCCAAAAGCTGACTACGCAAAAGCTCTTGACGATGTTGGAGAAGCGCTTCTTTATAGGCATACTTTACCGGCAGCCTTGTGGAAGTTGCAAAAATGGATGGAAATCGGAAAAGAGAAGAAGATGATAAAAGCTTGTGCCATTCAAGTTTTTGCGTTTATGGCCGATCCAAGAACTTGTCTTGGTGAGAATTTAGCTATGAATTTGATGAAGACATTGGTCGTGGAAGTATTGCTGAACTATAACTTTAAGATCGTCCAAGGTCAGAACATTGAGCCAACTCCTGGTCTTATACTCTTCACATGAAGCATGGGCTTAGAGTTACAGTTTCTAAGAAATGAAAATGCTCAAGATGTCTAAAGACTGAAAAGTCATAAGATAACTCCATCTATTAAAACCTTTATGGAGTTTCTCAAACAAAAAATAAAATAATATTTTAATAGAAATTAGTTGTATAGTTGAATTTAATATTTAAAAAACAAATTGAACCAATTATTAAATGACAAATGTCTCATGAATTCTTATGGAGTTTTTCAAAGTTATCATTTGAAAATCTCATTTTTTTTCACTCTCTTTATTTTCTATTATTTTTCTTATTTTAATAGTAAAAACCTCTTTTTAGATACTTCCAATAGAAATGGTCAAATATGCTTTAAAATATGCTTGTTATATTCCTATCTCATTTTACTTGTTTGATTGTGTTTTGCCTAAATTTATGTAAACGTTTTTGAAATTTAGAAAGAACGATGTTTAAATTAAATTACTTCATCTTAAGAATATAATTCCCTAAATTAAGATAGATTCAAATCTATATATTACATTCGTAAAATATATAATTCCCTAAATCTATGACCAGATTTTTGTGATTTCGGTTGAACTTGGTTTTTACTCTCAGTAATTGTGCCTAACATCCTCGGCAAGCTCATATGTGGTAAATATAATTGGACATTAACGATCCTTGTTTCTTTCACATTGGCTATAAATCCGGCCACATTCACAATTATATATCTACTTGCCGGGTCAATTTTTTTATTTTTTATTGTGTTCTATCCATCTAGACATCAATTCTTTCGAGAAAAGATACATCACCAAAATAATTATTTATTGATCTTCTCATCGTTATCGTCATCACGAATAAAAATATCTACTTCAAAAGTTCAAAGAGACACCGTCTTTAACAACGTGGGTGTACGTACGTAAGCCATCGTCCGTACCATCATAATCACACATACGGTCACTCTTAATCTAGGAAGTTTCTTCTTTGTCAAACATCATCATGTGGTTTGATTTCTTTAAAAGAAGAGTAATTAAAAAAAATCGACGAAGCAAAGTTCGAAAAATAAAATACCCAAAAAGTCAAGATAAGGACGCTTCTTCTTGGATTACAATAGAAATTTAATGGTTAAAAAACAACAATTTTACAATGATTATTCAATCAATATTGAGAGATTGGTTTTGCAATTTTTTTGGAGTTCATTTTTGCCGGCTTCTCAAAGTTTAATTACGAATTTACATAAACATTTTTCTATGACAATATTATCCCAAAATCCATCAGAAGAGAGGAGCAACGTATTCAATAATACACAAAACGATATAAACTCTGCATTACAGATTGCTTAAAACCATAATTTACGTTTCTAAAAGTCAATCAATCTGAGTCCAAACGAAAAAACAAGGAATAAATTCTACATTGACATTTCTTTTTTAAAGCAACAAATTTGTGTGTTGGGTTAATTTTACATATACAACCGAAACGTTCACCTAATAGATAAACACACTTTACCTTTCCATAATTCAAGTGTACAACCACAAAATATATTATATATATATGAGGATTCTAAGTGGCCGTATAGGATCCATAAATCCAAAAAGATTGGAAGAAAAAAAGTAAGAGTAACGCAGTGAAAATCTGATGGGTTAAAGAGAACGTTTTTGAACTTGTTGCAATAGAAGCATTTGATAAGAATAGAGACATGCACTTGAGCTCTACGGAGAAGGAAGTACGTGAGCCATACGCATCTGGATGATAAATGATTTCGCCTTGACGACATTTGAATTCTCCTAAACTCCATTCCTAGTTTCATAGATTTATTATACAAAAATATTATATAACAAGCTTTTAATTTAGGTGAGATATATATAGTGTTTAAGTGGTTCATACATACCTCAAGCTGACGACCAAAAGTGACAAGAATAGTGTCGGGATCAGCGTGGAAAGAAAGTGGTCCTTTCCCTGAGTTGACACGGAATTCGCAGTTCTTAGCCGGAAGGTGAAGGCTGAGTGTATAATGAAGCATTTCTTCGGTCTTTTCTTTTGGCAAAGGAGGGCTTTGCTCTGTTACGTTTTCATGGTTGTACCTGTAAACACTGAGCACAGATTCTCCTCTTTGTATCCTTTTATCAGTCTGTCTCCTTGAGTTTTCCACCATGATTTGCCCTAGTTTCCTTGCTATTTCCTCGAGTTTATCCGCTACATTCTCCATTTCTTGGCTGCAATAAATCGATTAACAAAAAATCCAAGGTTTCTAAAACATCACTCTACCATTTATTTATCATTCATAACATTCACCAAGTTTTTTTAATGAGTGATTTCACTGTTAAGATCTCACACAAGAAGTTCAAAAAAAACATAAATAATATATAAGTGATACGAACCAATCTAATAATTACCAATTAGTTTTGTATCGGAAACCCCTGAAACTTTTACATACTAATCGCATGCTAGCAAATTCAAACAAAACTTTATTCATTTACCAAAATAAATGTTTTAGCCTTCGTATTTTTTTCGAGTAATTATTCCAAACATTTGGCTTATAATCTTCTTTGCGAACCAAGAACTAGAGTAGGTTAATTAGTCATTTCTTCATTGCCGAGATTCGAACTATTCAAACTTGTGAATTTGAAGACTCTCCAACTTTTTGTGGCCAACTAGGTTACCTATAGTTCTAACGCTTCGAAAATTGTTACTAAGCTCTGCTTCTACTGTTATATTCCGTAACTCGTTTAAAATACAACCATTCACGTATCAAAATCTCAACATGATAATACACTACCACAATCAACCACAAGAGTAGGGTCCAAAATTTTTATAAAGCTTGGCCCAATAACGGCCCAATACCTGAAACAGCGATACCTTTCCGGTCCGATATACTCGCGCGCCCATTCCATCCGCTCTTTCCACGACCGGACCCAAACGATCTCGTCTCTGTTTCCGACAACACTCCGGTGAAACCCTGTGTCTCTCCCTTCCAAAACTCCGAATACCCGACCCGATTCCCTCACAAGCGACCTCAACTCCTCGCTCGATATCCCATGGTAGCTCACGCGAAACGCCCCGAACTCTCTCGCCGATCGCACCAACCGATCCACCGACCCTTCTCTCCTCGACGTCAATAACCGGAAATCAATCTCCGCCGGGATCAAATGGCGTGAAGTGGACGATTCACCGCCGGAATGCGATTCCGGGAGGGTGAGTTCTGGGACCTGAACCGATCTTTCAATGATCTCGGTGAGAATCTCGCTCGCTGCGGAACGAGATCCTCTGGCTCGAGGGATCGGAGACGGAGGTGGTGGTGGTGGAGTCAATGAAGATACGTTTAATTGGCTCCTTGTTCGCATCAGAGCCATTGGAGAGAGAGAAAAGGATTGGACGTTTCGGGGAGGTTTTTTCCAATTATGACCAAAATGATTTGTTTCGATTGTTAGAGGCACATTCGTGTCGTGTTTATTTCTTTAATTGTTCTTTTTTTCTAAGAGAAAGTGAGGGTCCATTACTAAAATTCGAATGAAGAAAATTAATTTTTTTTTTGTTGTTGTTGTAATGTATGTATCAATGTATGATTGATGATGATGATCGTCTTGACTCTTGTTATAATGTTATTGACTTCATTATAGTAGATGTGAAGATTTGAACATGTTAGATCATGTAAAAAGCTTGGAGATGTTGTCACGTTGACTTGGCCCAATATGTGGGCCGTATTGTATGTTTGATCCGGTCCACATGTGCAATTCTTTCAAAAGATGATGGTCTCAATAGACAAGGCAGGTAGATATATCTTTGAAATTTTACAATGGAAACTTCTCCTCATAGCTTTTGAAAATCGAAACACTATCAAAACGGAATTGACGCCTCCAATTTGATTATATTTTTAGAAAACTATTAGAGTGAATAAACCGGTTATGTAAATTAGTGTCTTATTTACTTTGGTTAATGACCAAACCGAAACCTTCCTCGTATAAAAGAGGGTTTAATGTAACAAACATTCAGAAGTTGAATAACAGAATTTTAAGATATCAGAAAAGACAATGTGATAGACTGATGAGAGTTTAGGTAAAAAAAAAAAATTCTTTTTAAAAACCTTGGAAATTCCGAACATTTGGCTCGTTTCTCTTTGATATTCGGAGTCAGCCTTTAGATATTCTGATTTAAAGAAAAACTCTCCGTACCAAAGAATGTTTGAACCCAGGGCACAAAAAACCAACTTCCTTATGTTACCACTAGGCCACCATCTTTGGTGAGAGTTTAGTAATTATAAAAATGTGTTATTCTCTTATAAGAATAAATATACAGAGTATATAGAATTTGAACTAACCTAAATACAATACTAATTAGAATACATTAACATAAATATATATTCCTAAACTAAATATTACAATATTTTCATTAGTGTTATGGACCTCTAGATCCTTCTATACATGTGATTGGATCAAATATTTTAATATCATCACTTTCCTTACTTCCACTTTTAGTAATCTATATTTATAAAATAACATTTTCTCACTTCTTCTTAACCTATATCACATCCACATCATAATTTTTTATTTAATATCTATATCTATAAAGTAACATTTTCTCATTTCTCCTTCATCATCCACATCATAATTTCTTATTTAATATTTTTTATAATTTCAAATTCAATATACATTCTAAATTTGATTCTAATGAAATGAAAGGAATTTGAAAAGTCATAATGTTATACTAATTTATATATATATATAGTTACTGAAAATAATAACATGTTTAATAAATTTGATTATACACTTATACTTATCTATTTCGCATTTCATATATCTTTAATTTAGTTAAGTTGTATCGCAAATTTTTTATAAAAAAAAGAAACTAAAATATCAAATAAATCCTAATAGTTAAACAAATAAGTTGATCTAAAACTAAATTCATATAGCAAAAATATAAGTTGTTAAGTCTTACATTTAATAAAATATAAGGTATACTTAAAATAATAATTGCAATTATCGATAGCAAAAAAAGAGGAATAAACAATTTTTTTAAGTAATATAAAAATGTATTTACACTAAAATATAATAAATTTAAAATCAATGGATTTTGTAATTCTATTAAAAAAAAGTTCTAAATATAACTATAAAAGGAGAATAAATCAAGTATATATCATATGATGTAAATGCAATTAGTATCGTTAAAATATAGAGTTTGAGAAAAATACAAGATGAAATTTCAAAGTCAATGTATGACATAAAAAAAGTATACATTTTTAACCTTACATATACTTTGTATTTTAATTTTAAAATTTAGATTTTTTGTTTACCCAATAATTTAATGTCATAAACGTAAATGATAAAAAAGGCATTATAAAAGAATATATTAAAAGAAAATAATACAAACTTTAAAATATATAACTAAATTTAAATTTACATTAAAAATGTGATGTATTTAGAATATTATAAGAAAAAAATAGACAGATTAACTTAAAAAAATAGAATATTGAAATGCTAAAATGTCATAACTTAACCAAAATATGTATATAAAAAAGAATTTCAAAAACATATATTGAGTAATATAGTAGTTATAATTTCGCGCGAAGCGCGAACAAGATTTTAGTAGTAAATACAATTAAGTCCCATAATCTACAATTTTCCAACCAAGAAATTTATATCGAAAGAACACTAGTTACCCCGAAGGTGACACGAATGATCAAATCTAATAGAAACAATAACTATAAAGTAAAGTTAATAAGAGCCCCAAGCTAGTCGAAGGGTCGTTATTACTAATAGATATGGATATATATATTACAAGTTTATATCATTATAGCTATTGGCTGTCTCTGAGTGTTAATTTTCGTGTGCGTACTTCAAATATATATATATATATATAAAATTTGTACCAACCAAGTCTCGCTTTTAAAATTTTAGATAAGTGGAACCAACTAACTTAACAAGTGTTTTTTTTTTTAAAGCTAACTTAACAAGTGTTAAGTTTACATTTTAACATACAAAATAAGAAAAGTTGATAAGTGTGGTTGTGTGTGCATAATTGAATTTGAAAGGCATGCATGTGATTATACACTAATTGGTTAGTCATAGCATCTTCCGTACATTAGTAAGCTCCGATTATGGTCCCCGTTTGATTACTCTTTTATAATTTGCTCCATAAGATTTTGGGCAATAAAATGCCAAATTTATAACTATTGAAAAAAACGAGTAGGAAGTAGAACTTTTTTAACGAATTTTTTTTTATATTAAATCTAATACATTAAAAACTGTTGTTTATTACAAACAATAAAATTTTATGTAGGTGTCGCAATAGGGAGACATGGGACAAGTTTTGGTGACATCGAAACTGTCCCTATCGAAGAAGATGTAATGAAAGTATCAAATAGCTTATAAACTCTTTGCATGGGTAAGAGTAGACAATCCCCACCTCCCCTAATGATTTTGTATTTGAAAAATCTTGCCTTTATCGAAAAAAATTACTATTATCTTAAAGAGAATTGCAACTAAAATGCCTTTAAGATGACACCATCATTGATTTTGTTTTTCAGAATCTTTTATATTATCGAAAGTACGTTTATAAAATGTATATTGCAACCGGAGAAGCCCTTAATCACCATTATTGATTATTTGGTTTTTCTTTTTCAACAATGTATGATGATTATGTTGTTTATCCATATGTTAACTTCTGGCAAAATGATTCAAAATAACAATCTTTTTGAGTCGTGTAGTATTAAAAAAATTTCTATTAAGGATACATCACGTATACATGGTTTTATCCAAAAAATAAGGCTAAGTATTTAAATATTGTGCAAGAAAATAAAAACAAAAATATTTTTTTTAAATGGACAGTTGAAATGGTGTCATGTTTTAAGCCTATTAGAAAATCTGATGAATATGGTATTCGACTGCTACACTTATCGTCGAAGAATTGGTCGGATAGTAAGAGTCCAGATTATCTCCTGATTTAAAAAGAAAAAAAAAAGGAAAAAAAAAAAACAAGAAGAAAAAAAATTGTTGGTAAAAAGAATAATTAATGTAAAAGAGCATCTAAAACTTACCTCGCATATACCTAAATAACTAACCTTGGTCAAAACTACATTAAACCTTGTGTTTGTTTGTTTGTTTCTTTATTCAAACCGTGGAAGCATAAAATGTCACACAAGGTATTTTGGAAATTAACAAGTACAAGAACACTTTTGAAAATAAAATTTAAAAATAAAAAAACTCAACTAGAAAACATGCATAAGAAAGCTCTTTAAATAAGGAAAAGACAAACTTTAACCATTAAAACATGTAAAAAACATAAGAAATCGTTTGAATTCGATCCGAATTTTAAGAGATTTCTCTTTTGAAGAGGAGATGATCGAATGGTTTACTTCACAATCAACCCAAGGATCATAGGTTCTTTGTTCTAACACTCTTCGGCTATGTTTTTTTTATAGATTTTTTCAACTTTACAAAACACAGTAATATCTATTGTAACTAAGTTTTGTTTGAATAATATTTTACATTCATTGAAAAACACATGTAAAAAACAAAATAGCTCAACACACAACGTCAGATGTTTTCTTATAAAAAAACATGATTATCATTGTATTCTTGGTCTTTTTATTAGTTACCGACAACATTGTATTCTTAGTCTTATAATTTTCAAACATCTTAGATTGTTTGTTAATCGAACACCTTTTTGTTAAGTTAAATGTTATATTACTGCCGACAAATAAGAAATATTACATCAACATCAATATAAGAGAAAAGCTCGGTTTAATGATGAAAGTTAAGTTTTGATGGACTGACGATCAACTTCAAGGCAACATCGTAAAAAAATTGGATGCAAACAGGATTGAGTTTTCTAATATAATGTTACTACTCAAACATTATTCCCACAAGAAAAAAGGTACCTAACATTAGTTAGAATACGGTCTATGCATAAGATGTGATAACCTAACAATAAGGGAGTGTGAAGTGAATCTAAACTATAGTGTAAGTCACAAAGATAGAGGTAGACAGCATGAAGGGATAGTGTTTTCCGATTTCTAGATAGACAAATTGACCACCACAATTGGAATCTAAAGGAAGATGTAAAACTAGCATCCAATGATGAAGTTTATGATGGTATCTGTGGATGATGGCGAACCTATACATCTAATATTTTAACTAACAAACTCCCGTGATTTAGCTAAGCTAACTAAACTAATCATTTTTTTTTTTATATCTTGTTGATTTTGTTGGATATTGAAACAATGGTTAGGGTAAAAGGGTCCAAAACCCTAATGAGAATCAGTTTAATTACCAAGAGACAAACCCATCAATTGATCTTCAAGTTTGAAATCAATAAAATACGTGACTCATTCATTTGTTAGTGACATAAAAATCGATTTTTCCATTAAACTTCAAATATGAACATTTATTTGATTTTACATTTAGTAGTTAATACTTAAATAAAATTGTTGTATCCAAATATTTTGTAGAATATCACATTAGATCGGACTGACTGCAAAGCCAAATTATATCATCTCATTTGCTACATCATATAGATATTAATAATAATTTAATCCTAGCAAGTTTTCTCTCTAGATGATATACGCAGAGTTCTTAAAGCTGTTTACTTCTCCACTTTCATCATGAATGGCATTTTAATTGGATTGGCACTTGATCTTTTTTATATATATATATATATAACTTCTCAAATAATATATGAAGGATAATTGCACTTGACCTGTTGTCTTTTCTCTTCATTATCCGGATCCATCTACCATTACATCCTACGTTTTCACCAAATTAAACATATAGCCCACATTAGTCATAACATCCCTACGATTTTTTTCAAAAAAAAAAAAAAAAAATTCTTACGATAATAGTAAAATCTCCATAAATTAATAATTTTTTCTGGTCTCGAGTCGGGTCCATGTAAAAATTCACAAAATTCGATAAGATAATAAGATAATAACTTTTTTTCAAAATTCTATGTAAAATATAGTTCCGATAATACCATAAACTAATAATAATGTATAATGATGCATATATAAGTATAAGTATAACTATGATAGTATACTAAAATATGGTTTCAATGATTTTTTATTTTATTTATTACATCAAAAACTTTTATGATTGTTTTTTCGGTATCCAAAACTTGTGAAAATTATAGATACGACAGTTGATTCTTTACTAAAAAGGATGAGCTTCAAGAGAATGATTCGAAGTTCTTGAAGAGCGGAACCATGCAGTACCAGAGACGAGATAGGTCTTCCAAAGAACAAGGCTTTTTTAGAATAAGCCAATTCATTTGGGACCTCGCAGATCCACTCTTTTTCCTATTCAAAGAGCAGCCCTTTGTCTCTGTGTTTTCACATCGAGAATTCTTTGCAGATGAAAAAATGTCAAAGGGGCTTCTTACTTCCCAAACAGATCCTCCTACATCTATATATAAACGCTGGTTTATCAAGAATACGCAAGAAAAGCACTTCGAATTGTTGATTCATATAACTCTTGCCAAATTCATCGTAATATATATATCGTTTCTGACTTTATCATCAACATTAAGAAAAATAACCATGCTTTATTTTAAATGTTGTACTTAATAACATGTATCATTTTTATATGGATAATATATTATGACATTAACATTCATTCTGTTGCGATAACTAAAAGTATAAATTATAATTTCAAGTTAATGCATATTATTTTTTACAAATTGATTTAATTAAATTCTTTAATATAACATCGTTTTTACGAGAATTATTACCTAAAATATATTTTTCTCTATAAATTAATAATTATTATTTTATCGATTAATTAATATCTCTCTAAATTAATAAAATTTTAAAATTCCAATATTATTAATTTATAGAGATTTTACTGTACTTGGTTAGATCCAACACATTATAATAGCACTACATCAGGTGTGGGATATATAGCTTCTACACAAATTTGGTCTGAAGACAAGGGGGCTAGGCAAATGATCGATTAGGACCATCAATTTTGTTTTTGATTTTTGAGTCATCTTATTTTTTTTTTTTAGGATGATATATATCTTTACGGCCACCAAATAGATTGTTTTTGTCTACTAAAACAAATTTATAAATATAATTTCGCACATTTTAAAGCTATTATTATAAAAAGTGTCACATTTTTTTTTATTCTGACCACTATTTTCATTGGACCGGCCATGCTTCTACATATCATTGTCATTCTTCGAAAACCTAGCTCCCATTTCTACACTAATTTTGCAAAAAAACCCTATATTAACCAAAGCGGACCAATTATACTTTATAGACCAATTTGTATTGTAAGGCTAATGAAATTGAAATTGCGTTTGGTGATGCATTTGATGAGTATGACCCAGTCATGGAGACATTAATTGTTCTTTACTTATAATTATGACGTTTATGCTACAAAATTTTAAATATTCTGTTGTTTATTGAAAAAAACAAAAAAATACTCTATGGTTCAAATCTAAATTATTATTTTTCGTATAAGCTTTCATATTTATTATTTTAATATAGTGTTGCCTTTTGTTTATTCATAACTAAAGGAAAATTAATCTTTGAAGTATTTAACTATTTCCATATGTACTTGTAAAATATCTAAAATGTTAGTCTTATCAAATTTAAAGTGAAGGAAGTAAATAATTATAACAAAATTTGTAAGAAAGTTACATATATAGGGAAAATTTATATTCAAACATCAATCTCAAAGACAAGAATATAATTAAAAAGTAATAAGAGTTGGCAAATATTTTATGCTCGGAAGAACCATCAAGGTGTGAAGTCATATTATATTTGATTTTTTACTATAAATGTCAAGCCTTTCCATAAGTGGAAAATAAAGTAAAAAGGAAACACTTTAGTTAATTGGTTCCGTGACAGATAACTATGTGGAGGTATTTTTTTTTTTTTAAATAACTTAACTGGTTACATAAGATTTTTAATAAATAAATTTCCTCAACTATCTTCGGATCATAAAAAATTCTCTCAACTATTTTTTTAGTTAAAAAAATCACTCAACTATATTTCGTTAATGAAATTAACCCTGTGTCTACAATAACGTTTAATCCTAATAAAAATTGTTGTCTTTTGTTACAAAAACGACAAAACATCTCAAATATTGACCAAAACATCAAGTTGTTTACAGGAAAATAACACAAAGTGAATATTATGACAAAAAATAAACGTGATCGTGGGTGTACTGTAAATCGTAATTAATGCTAAACTCATTCAAGAGATCAGCTGCAATCTTAGGCACTGTAGAGATTCACTATACCTATTGAGTAACATATGTGAGTTTTGTTGTCGGATCTCACAACCATAGACCAACTGTTTATTGAAGCATATAATCTCTTGTCAAAGCGATCTTGAACGCAAGTTACAACTAATTTTTTCTTTGCGCACTTCTGTTATTTTTCTATAAACAACTTGATGTTTTGATCAATAGTTAAGACGTTTTGTCATTTTTGTAACAAATGACAATAAATTTTACTCGGATTAAACGTTATTGTAGACGGAGGATTGATTTCACTAACGAAATATAGTTGAAGAATTTTTTTACTAAAAAAATAGTTGAGAAGATTTTTCAAAATCCGGATTTTTTATTAAAAACCATCTGCAACGAAAAAACAAGTTCCAAAAGACTCAATATAAACAAAATAAAAAATGACCTCTAAATACTTTAAAATATTAGAAAGGCGAGTAAATAATTTAGATTAATTAGAGTGGACTAAAGGAAAGCGTACATAAATACGAGAAGAAGGAACATAAACATTCTTCTCCTCTCTCTCTCTCTCTCTCACACACACACACACACACTCGTTGTGAGCTTCTATGGAAATCATTTTTCCCTAGTCACCAACATATATCGTATTGTTATAATATAAGTGAAGTGTGACAATATATACAACTATATAAAAGAGCATGTGCAGATTCAACATGAGAAGCAGTGAATCTGGAGAGATTGTAAACGGAGAATGCGATGTTTCAACGTCCGTCAAAGAAGAAACTAACGCCACCTTCAAATTCTCCGCTCGTCTCCGTCGCATCCCTTTTAATGAGGCTTGTTTCTTTTTCCATTTTATAGTGTTTTTTTCACATTATTCTTCCATGAATATTCCTGAGAGCCTGATTAGTTTTGACAATTCGTAGTTGTGTAATTTCATACTTGTTTTTGTGATTTAGAGTCCAATTAATATTACGAAGATTGTTTTCTACGAGGTTTTTTTTATATACTTTTCCTACGTTTTACAAGTGAACGTTTTTATTTTAGTTCCGGTTTTTTTTTTTTGGATTATTATTTTCAGTCACTTTTACAGTAGTTTTGGGGGTTGTAAATAATATGGAATTCTTGGAAATTGATCTTATACTGGATTGAATGCTGCTTTTGACTGTTTTTATAGCATTTTGATGGAAAGTAATGCATCAATTCGTTTAGCAAATAAAAACAATGTAATGCATCTATTCTAAAATAATACTCCTAAGCTTGAAGAAAACTTTAATTTTTTTTACGTGGATTGACATCCATTATATGTAACTATTGTCTATGATATTTGTTTGTGTATATATGTTCATGTGTATGTCTAAAAGCGTCACTAGTATGATGATGCATCCTCAAATTTATAGACCGAGAGAGATGCTGTTTTTTGGGTCGTACTTGCATAGGAAAGTTTTCTATATATGTTTCTTCTCATTATAGATTTTTTTATTACTAGTTCCTTTAGTTAGTACAAAGTTCACTATCTTATTAATTCCACTTTTTATATAATATCTACTTACTTTCCAATTTATTTTCTTCAAATCCTTATTTAATTATTCTTTATGAAATCTCAATAGTACGTATAGTAGTAGTTCATGATATTTTTACAAGTTAAAGTATTTATATTTCTAGTGAAATTCATGAAATGGAAGATGTATATCTAAGCTGATTTTGTTTTTTCAAAAAGAAAATAAAAAAGGTGAGCTTTTTAACAACCCATGATGTTTTTTTTTTATTTAAAATGATCCTAGAATGTTGGTACAGTTAGCCATTCGCTTTTTCTGTCACTTGTGAATTTGATTATTCAGTTCTAAAAGTTATAGAATTTAAACTTTTTCTCTTCTTTTTCAACTTTCTCATCCCAGTGGCCATGTGATGCGACCATCTTCCTCGTGCTTACAAATTGCTCTTAATTTATTTCAGTAATATATCTTTTTAGTATCCTTCTGTTTCACAATAAACATTATTTTAAGATTTTTATTTTACTTCACGTAAATATCATTTATATTTTAAGTGTAAAAAACCATTTTAATACAATTTTATACAATTTATTATTAGAAAAGGAATATTTTTTAATAACTAAAAAAGAATCTTCTTTCGTTGTGTTTAGATAATTGCAAGTATCATTGAATAAAATAATGGATAACAATTTTAGGTGTTGTATATAATATATTCCAAACTAAATCATAATGTATTATACCTTATCTCGCGCTTCTTTCTATATAAAATGCGCTTTGCTGCTATAACTAAGCCTAAAGCAATAAAAATAATAAATAGTTGTTCAATAATTTAAAAACCTAGCAAACAAAATTCACATAAATTTTGTTTTTTTTTTGTCTTTTTTTTGTCCCATGCAGATGGGAGAAGAGATGGCGTCACTCACAAAAATAGCTTGCCCAATCGTAATGACATCACTCCTCATTTTCTCGAGATCAATAATCTCAATGTGGTTCTTAAGTCACCTCGGAAAAGTCGAACTCGCCGGTGGTGCACTCGCCATGGGCTTCGGCAACATCACAGGAGTATCCGTACTCAAGGGTCTTTCCGTTGGTATGGACCCAATATGTGGCCAAGCCTTTGGAGCCAAACGTTGGACCGTACTAAGCCACACGTTTCAGAAAATGTTTTGTCTCTTAATCGTCGTCTCTATTCCAATCGCCATTGCATGGCTCAACATCGAACCCATTTTCCTCAAGTTAGGTCAGGACCCTGATATAACCCGGGTCGCCAAAACCTACATGGTCTTCTTCGTTCCTGAGCTCCTGGCTCAAGCCATGCTTCACCCACTCCGTACGTTCCTTAGAACGCAAGGCTTGACGTCACCACTAACCATATCAGCCATTGTCTCCATTCTTCTTCATCCTCTCTTCAACTACGTCTTCGTCGTACGTATGCGTTTAGGCGTTAAAGGCGTTGCGGTCGCAATGGCTTTTAACACTATGAACATCAACGTGGGACTGCTTGTTTATACTTGCGTCTCGGATTCTCTAATCAAACCATGGGAAGGGCTCGCTTTGCGGTCGCTTTTTCGCGGTTGGTGGCCGTTGCTTTCCCTAGCCGCACCAAGTGCTATCTCGGTGTGTTTGGAGTATTGGTGGTACGAGATAATGCTTTTTCTTTGTGGGCTTCTTGGGAACCCTAAAGCGAGTGTAGCGGCCATGGGTATACTGATTCAGACCACGGGGATACTTTACGTAGTCCCCTTCGCAATCAGTAGCGCCATCGCAACCCGTGTAGGTCATGCGCTCGGAGGAGGCCAACCTACAAGGGCGCAATGTACGACCGTGATAGGTTTGATACTCGCAGTAGCGTACGGTTTAGCAGCTGCTGTTTTTGTGACCGCGCTTAGGTCGGTTTGGGGGAAGATGTTCACGGACGAACCGGAAATTCTCGGACTGATTTCGTCCGCTCTTCCGATCTTGGGGCTTTGCGAGATCGGAAACTCGCCGCAGACAGCTGCTTGCGGAGTCTTAACTGGCACGGCAAGGCCTAAAGATGGGGCACGCGTTAATCTATGCGCGTTCTACATCGTTGGCTTGCCTGTGGCAGTCTCGACCACGTTTGGGTTTAAAGTTGGGTTTCGTGGACTATGGTTTGGACTGCTTGCTGCGCAAATGACTTGTCTAGTTATGATGCTTTGTACGTTGTTCCGTACGGACTGGACTCACCAAGTGAAGCGAGCGGAGGAACTTACTTCCGCTGCAGCTGACAAAAGTCATTCGTCTTCGGACGAAGAAACCGTCACTGAAGTAGAAGATTATGATGATGTTGGTAGCAACGATCTAGAGATTGGTTTACTACAAAACACAAATAATGACTAATCTAGATATGTTAAAATTTTCAATCGATAATTTTAATGGATTGATAATGAGATAGGAATTTTTCTTCTTTTTTTTTGGCAAACTAAAATAACGAAGATAGATTTGTGTCGTAATTATTAGCCAATATTTTGGGGAAATAGTCCCAATCGTTTAATTGGTTGAGCTTAGTTTGATTAACATGTAAGCTAGTTTATTGATAATTTAATATTTTTCCCATGTTTTTCTTTATGTAAGTCAGAAGTATATGTAGAAGACCAATTATGACAAAGTTGGATGTTTTATCGAAATGGTTTTGAATTGTGTACACAACAAGCAACAAGCCCGATTAGCCCCCCAAACCCAATAATCTATAATATACCTGCACACCGTTGCTGATTCTACTGTTTGACACATTTATTCTCACCGTACAAATGATCAAGAATATTTTTAAATATTTATAACAATTACCCCCAAAATCTGTATGATTCTACTTTTGAATAACTTAGGTAATTGTGTATATCCTCTTAACTATCTAAAAGCAAGGCTAATAGGTACTGGTCTAGTGGTTAGCTTGAATGTATTCAAAATCACTATTTCAAATCGATTTTGAAAGAGTAATTTACGGTTTAAAACAATATATCGATGGCTGGCTCCAAGTTTCAGAAAATATTATGGATTAAATGTTCGAGACTTTTATGGTTAATAAGAAAAAATACATACAGTAGAAATTTTATAAATTAATAATGTCAGGGCTATAATATTTTATTAATTTATAGAGTTATTAATTTACCGAAAAAGAATCTTTCTATAGTCTTCCAATTTTTTTTTTCACTTTAAATATTTTATCTTATATTAAACTATATTCGATCTTAAATTAGGTTTTTCTCTTTGTATGTGTTTATTACATCCAATAATAATTGAGTTATAATTTTTTTTAGTTTTAAAAAAAGAACAAACTAAATTAAAATCATATATAAATATAACTTAGTTGTGTATGTATAAAATTTTATATACCAGATATTATTGGGACCATATATTTACATAGGATTTTCATAACTTTTGTTATCTTATCGAATTGTGCTATATTTTGCATTGGTCCGACTCATAACTGACAACATTTATTAGTTTAGCGAATTTATTAATTTATCGAGTATTAATTTATATTGTTTCTACTAATATCAATTTGTATCATGGAGAGGGCGACCTTTTGATAATGCTAGTAAAGCATACTCCCTCCGTTTTTCAAAGAGTGTCATTCTACGACTTTATTTTTGTTTCATAAAAAGTATCGTTTTATATTTTCAATTCAGATTTTTGAATAAAATTCCAATTTTAACTCTACTATTTTAATGTATTAATTAGAAAGAGAAAATTATTTAGTATATGAATAAGAGTTAAAATAGAACTTATAATATATATTTTTTTAATTTGTATGAATATGGTTAAAATGACACTTTTTCATAAACATGTTTTAGAAGAATTATGTTTTGGCCTCTAAGTATATGATTATTTATTTTGGGCCGTATGTTTGGAAACTCACTTGGAAGAGATGGTTGTGTGAAATGTTCTATCAAGTCGACTAGTATTCTAATTAGTGCAGGCCTCTAAGTATATGATTCATGTACATACAAATTCTCATGAAAGATTTTATAAAAGAAAATTCTCATGAAAGACCCATAATGTTTTTTTTTCGGTCGAAAAGCTTTGATTACTATATTTGTATGGTAACATAACCTCGCGTCTTTCGAACCTAAAATACTATATTTTTATTTTCTTTCCTATTTGTTATTTCTCTCCTAAAATTTGTTTTCAACCAACATTTTCGACTCGAATCCATCTCAAACCGAATTACAATATATGATTGGCAATATATATTATTTGGATGATTGTATTTTGATCAAACTTAGATTCTAACACCGTAATAAGTTTTACAGATTTTGTGACAAAATCAATTAGCAATCAAGAGATTGGTTTATATATATATCACATATACAGTTATAAGTCCATGTGCACTTTTGTGAGAACTGAGAAAATTATTCATCACAATATGTTTCATAAAATATAGGGTTTTCTGAAAAAAAACCTTCACAATAATATTTTTTGCAAATTTAACTCTCAACTAAAAAAAATACAAGTCAAACTATCCAATTTAAAAGTAACCCGCAATATAGCCCTCCGTGTATATATTTCTTAATTTGTATAAGAACGTGTATATACCATCAAAACTATGCCGTTTTGATAGTTTTAAATAGAACAAAAAAATGCATTATACTAACTAATAGGGACTAATTGAAGTCTCTTAAGCTATCCACGTCAGCAAAAACAAAACTTTAAAAAGAAGCCACGTCAGCATGTAAATCACAGAAACTTAAATGAGATACTTTAGACACTCTCTCTACTCTTCTGAGAACTCTTCTAATATTTAACTATTATTTTGAGAACCTCTATAATATTTTAGAATCCCTTGATGGAGGTAGTCTTAGCTTTCTCCCATAAAAGTCATGATGATCCATCTTCCCCACATCTACGTTTTCTTGTACCCTTTTAAATTTTTTTTTTGCTAAAATCCTTTACTTTCTTTCAATAGGTCTTCTGGTCAATCTCTTCTATAAAGAGCCATAGATGACCTTTTCGTATTACTCCCAACGTGTTGATACTTTGTATTTATCTCATCTTCATCAATTCTCCAACACTAATGTCAAAGAACAGCAAGAATATCCTTTTATTTCAAGCTCCAAAATAGCCGATGGGTTAGCTCAGTTAAACCGTATTACCATTGCTCTTGTGCCGAAATTGTAAGCAGAGGAACTTCCAAAAATTAAAACGTCTATGGATCTTGCTAGAACCCCGCGGTTAATCCAGGTAAGGCTGGTGATGAAATTTCTCGGTCTTATTATTGCTTTATACTATATAGATTTATTTTCGTATGGTTTGCTTGATTAACTAAGAATGTTTTATACCATCTGGTATTAGAATCAAAAGCGGTTCAAAACTTTTTCTTCTACATTTGCAGGCCAAAAACATTGATGGTAGGAAACGAACTTCCAAATGGTCGAATACGAAAAAGAGCATCTATACATACCAATAAATTGAGGTGGGATCTTTCTTATTGCTTATTTTTTGGCCTATCTACTCCGATCTATGGTAACTTATTGTATATACCACTGCTTGTGAGACGTTATATTCCAACTGTTCCTCCATAAGTCCATGACTTGGTTTCAAAGTACTTTTAAGAGATGATAAATTATAATCCCAAGTTACAGATTGATGATAAGTGTAGTCTAAATCACAATGCAGGTCAAGCCTATTTTGCTACCATAATTTTACGTATTCCGCCAATTTATACAAAGATCTAATAGTTCCGAGCAAGTTGCTTCTTACACTCTCAAGCTTTTGCGCAACAGAGTCCCTCCGGCTGTCCCCAGAATCATGGTAAGTTCTCTCTTTCACTGTAATTTTTTGGCAGCTGAAGAAACTATGTTGATATTTGGATCAATGATTGATCTATGCATGTATGCAGTTCCTGTCTGGTGGACCGTCGGATTTGGAGGCAACCGTCAACCTGGACGCAATGACCAGGGACTGAACTCTTGGCACGTGTCTTTCTCCTACGCACGTGTCTTGCATAACACTTCTTGAAGACATGGGGAGGCATAAAAGAGAACGTGAACGTGATCAGAGCCAAAGCAATTCGCTGACGTAAAACCAAACATAACCGAGATCATAGATACTTTGATTTATGTTATTGCATACGGTTTAACTCTCTAATCCGTTGGAATCATGTAACCTTGCAGGAAAAAAAATCACATGGCAGGAGGTCCCCAAAGGTGGGGAGGAAAATCATGCAAAAAGGTGTTGGTGAGAGCGAAGAAAGTCAAGGACAACAAAGTATAGAAGATGTAGTAAAGGGCGAAAACAAAGTATAAGGGAGAGAGATAATCAAGTTACTCACCGGAGAAGACGGCTATGGAGGTCATAGGTCGGGTTGACATTTTTGGAAAACTAAATTTTGGGCTTGAGAATGAAACAAGGTTTCACTAGCGATGCATATATGGTTCTATGGAACGCTCAGAGAGGTCACCGATGGATTTGTGGCTCTTTGTGGGGCAAATACCGTATAGAAATCTGAACACAAGGTTCACTCTTTTCTAATCCTATAAATGAAAATTGGTCTATTTTTCTTTCCTTTATATTTTTGGCTATCAAGTTACCGTAACGATTTGTTTGTTCTTGCTGGCTAATTTGTCTCCAGAGTAAATTTAGGAGTTTAATATCTTCACCTGTGATTTGTGTTTAGATCCATAGCTTAACTTACTTCCAACCGGGAGCTACATTCTTGGATTTTTCATGGTTGCCGTCACATACGTAGTGATTAGATGCACATGCTTTGGGAATTTGGTGTTGCAATTCTACCAAGACCAGAGAGGATAAAAATGAAACCATTCTTCAGTTCAATCGTGGCTATTTCAGTATTAAACAATTTGAGATACGAAAAAGAATTTTGGCTCGAGCTACCTGCACATCACTTTTGGAAACAAAAGACTTTATCTTCTATATATCACACATATAAAAGATCATCTTTAAGAGTGAGTGGTGATTCTCTTCATTGAGTTTTCAGATTTTTATGTTTCATGGTTGTTGAAGTAGATATTGAAGTTTCTTCTATGGAAACTTACACTTTTTTAAAGCCATTTTGTCTTATCTTCTAAGTGTGTTTATAAGAACGTTCATGTAGTGGTAGCAATTAGCCTTATAGTTGATGTGTGGTTGTATTCAAACCAAGTTAATTGTATATATGTTTATTCAATATTGTTATTGATGAAGACTATTTTGATGACGTAAAAGAGTGAAATGAGGTCTAAGCATCTAAAAGTTAATCACGATTATATCCTTGCATTATTTCTAACAGTTCCTTGCATTATTTGTAACAGTTACTAAGAGAAGAAATAGTCTTCATCCTTAGAAATAGGATTGGAACTTCCATGTATTCCAGTTTTTTATATTGTAGGGATTATCCGTTTGTTTTCTTTATTGAAGAAGATGAATAACAAGAAAGAAAATAAGAGAAATTTGTCAAAGAAAGTAAGAGTTGGAACAAAAATTTAACAAAAGACATGCGTTCTTTTTTGTTGAACAAAGACATTTTTTTTTTAAACTTAGCATCAACAATTTACGAAAGTAAATGAAACAATCCGATCCAAAAATTTAAATTTTTTTTTTTTTTTGAATTACTATCATCACAGATAACAATTCTCAATGGGCCAACAAAACAATGCGGAAACAATAAGAATAACCAAATAACAATTCAATTAATAAATCTCATACTTTATTAATTCATTAAACCATTCAATTCAATAAATCAATATCAGTAACCAATAAACCAATATCTAAGAACAATAACCAATTCAATCTGTAACGCCCGTGAACCTAAAAGTGGATTTTTGGTGGGTATCGATCGACACAGGGTGGTGTATCGATCGACACGTGTGTTTTGGACTTAGGAGAAGTCGAGTTTTGGGCGTTATGTCGATCGACACGGGTGGTGTATGTCGATCGACACGTGGTTAAATTAGACCGGCAGGTTCGGTTTAATTGTCCGGTTTGGTGGGCCGGTTAAGGAAAACCCTAGGTTTCGATATAAAAGGCAGAAACAGTGTTCTGGCCATTTTTGTTGATCAGAAATCAGAAGTTTAGGGATTTGGAAGAGGTTTGAGAGAGAGAGGCTTTGTTCTTGAGAGGTTTGTGAGTGAGAACAGCTTCTGTTCAGAAGTTTGAGAGGGCAAACGGCTGGGTTATTCGAGACGGATTGGGGTGAAACTTGGTGGGTAAGTTCTCCGATCTCTTCCCTTGATATAGGCGAAAACGGTTCGTCATTTCGTTGATTATTCATCGAGTTATGGCCATTTGAACTCCTTGGGTCTGTGCATATTAGTTGTCTGCGATCAGTCGGCTTCGGGGTCGATTTTCGATCGAACCAGAAGGATTCTGGAGGCGATCTGCATACCGACGCGTAGCTGTGTCTGTCTAGTTTCCAGAACAGTCGTCCATTTTGGTTTTGGACCAGTGGTTCGTCGTGTACGAGTCTTTTTGTAACCGTTGGTCCCATTCTCATTTCGATTCTTCGAGGTGAGTGCGTGATCGTGGGTTTGTGTGGGCATAGGGATTGATGGAATGCGTTTGCTTGGTGTTTTGTGTGTTTTGTGGTTGGAATTGTGCAGGTGACTCGACGAATCGCGACAGATTCGAGCTACGAGAGGATAGGCTCGTTTCTGGATTGTCGCGTCGATCGACACCATGGTGGTGTGTCGATCGACACAGAACGGAGTCATGTCGATCGACACCTAGTGGCTGTGTCGATCGACACAAAGTCCCTGATTGGTTGTTCTTGTTATTTGCTTGTGTGCTCATCATGGTATTTCTATTGATTGTTATGTCTATACTTAAATAACCCGTAGACGGGATGACCGCGTCGCTGAGTATTTGTGATAATACTCACGTAACTCTTTTTGTCATGTGTTGCAGGTAAAGAGAAAATGTGATCGTGGAATCATGGCCAGGAAGGAGAGATGATCTAGGGTCTCGTATGGCTGTGTGCGGTTGTAGAATTGCTAGGTGGCTAGTGAATTCTGAGTTGTAGTTAATTGGTTTATTGGTCATTGGTTATTGGTTATTGTTGGATTGTTATGGAATTGAATTGGATTAGTAATTTAATAAAGTATGAGATTTATTGAATTGGAAGTTGTTATTGATGGTTATTGTTTTCCGCGATGCATGTTGTATTGGCCCAATTGAGAATTATTATCTATGATGATAATAATCTGAAGGGAAAATTTTAAAATTTTTGGGTCGGGTCGTTTCAGTTTGGTATCAGAAAATTTTAAAATTATTATCTTATGGTTCTAAGGCGGGTGCAATTGATTGATTGTGTGATAATTGATTGATTGCTGTGTGGGTTTAGGGACGTAGATCATCTCTTCCGAGCCTTCAATGAGATTCCACGGTAAGTGTTGTATGATTTCTGTTTTTGTTCTAGTACTTAGTAATATGATGTGAGTGCAAAGTTATGGCTAGAGGTGCTAGAGTCAGAGGTCGTAGGGGCCGTGGTGGTCGTGGTGGGCGTGGGCGAGGACTTCAGAGTGAGTCAGATGCCGTGAGTGTGGCCCAGGAGACCACGCAGGAACAGGTGGCAGACTCGCAGGCGTTTCAGGAGGGGTCTGTGGGTGTGACTGCTACGAGTGCCAGTGTGAGGGCTGGTGGGGCCAGTGTGGGTCCCGAGGTAGCTGTTGGTGCGGGGGGCCCGGGTGGGGGTGCTCCCGTAGATGTGGCTTAAGACCGAGATGATCGTCTGGCGGGTTTGCTGCAGTTGATTCGGGAGCGGTTACCAGGTGGGGTACCGGCTCCGGTTTAGGCTCCGGGAGTTCAACCAGGTGGGGCTGGTGTGCAGCCAGTGGTGGCTGGGGTTCAGCCGGTAGTGGCTGGTGTGTAGCCGGGTGTGGCGGTTGCGGAGGAGTTTCTATCCTACCTGAAGATGATGGAGCAGATGCAGAGGATTGGCACCGGGTTTTTCTCGGGTGGTGCCAAGCCTGAGGAGGCCGATAAGTGGCAGCGGAGATTGAAGCGTAATTTTCGCTCGATCAGGTGTCTTGAGGGATACAGAGTGGACCTGGCGGTTCACTATCTGGATGGTGACGCGCATCTCTGGTGGAGAGGCATCGAGGCCAGGAGAGTGCAGGCCGAGATGGCTTGGGAGGATTTCTTGGCTGAGTTCAGCGCCAAGTATTTCCCGTAGGAGGCGGTGGACAAGATGGAGTCGTGGTTTCTGAACCTGACTCAGGGAGATCGGACTGTGAAGGACTTTGATCTGGAGTTCAGCCGATTCCTGGTGTATGCTTGTAGGAGCATGGAGGGCGAGTAGGCCCAGGTGAGGAGGTTCCTAGGGGGACTTCGTGCTGAGTTGAGGACTCGCTGCAGGGCGAGTAAGTTCGCCACGAGGGCAGAGCTAGTCGAGACTGTTGCGGCGATTGAGGAGGACCCTGTGGAGCAGGTTGTGGTGGTTAGTCCACCGGTGCAGCAGCAGCAGCAGCCGAAGAGATCTCAGCAGCAGACTGGTTCGACCAGGGGCGGCAAGCAGGCTCGGGGACAGAAGAGGAAGTGGGAGAGTACTTCCGGGGCAAGTCAGGGTGGACAGGGTGGTTCAGGATGCTACGGGTGTGGTTGTTGGATCAGCTGCGAGGGGCTACTTGATTCTCCAAGATTGATTTGGCTTCGGGATACCATCAGATTCCGATCGACGAGGCGGATGTCAGGAAGACGGCTTTCAGGACGAGATATAGGCACTACGAGTTTGTGGTGATGCCATTCGGGTTGACGAATGCGCCAGCAGCGTTCATGCGGTTGATGAACGGGGTATTCCAGGAGTATCTGGATGTGTCCGTGATCATCTTCATTGATGATATTTTGGTGTATTCGAAGAGTACTAACGAGCACGAGGTACATTTGAGGTTGATTCTGGAGAAGTTGCGGGAGCAGAAGCTGTATGCGAAGTTGAGTAAGTGCAGTTTCTGGCAGCGAGAGATGAGTTTTCTTGGCCATGTGGTGTCTGCAGAGGGGGTGTCTGTGGATCCGGCTAAGATAGAGGCTATCAGAGGTTGGCCTAGACCGAGGAGTGCCACCGAGATCAGGAGTTTTCTTGGGTTGGCAGGTTATTACCGGAGGTTCGTCAAGGGGTTTGCGAGTATGGCGCAGCCTATGAAAAAGCTGACGGGGAAGGATGTTCCTTTTGTGTGGTCTTCAGCTTGCGAGGAGAGTTTCGGGAAGCTGAAGCAGATGCTGACTAGTACACCGGTATTGGCGTTACCCGAGCCGGGTGAGCCTTATGTGGTGTATACAGACGCTTCAGGAGTTGGTCTGGGTTGTGTACTGATGCAGCAGGGCAAGGTGATTGCGTATGCCTCAAGGCAGTTAAGGAAGCATGAGTGCAATTATCCTACCCACGATTTGGAGTTGGCTGCAGTTATCTTTGCACTTAAAATTTGGAGGTCTTATCTGTATGGCGGGAAGGTGCAGGTATTCACAAACCACAAGAGTCTGAAGTATTTCTTCACTCAGCCGAAGCTGAATCAGAGACAGAGGCGCTGGATGGAGTTAGTTGCAGACTATGACCTGGAGATTGGGTACCATCCGGGTAAGGCTAATCTGGTTGCAGATGCATTGAGTCGGAAGAGAGCGGCTTCAAATCAGGAGCGAGATATGGAGGCTTTGGTGAGCGAGATCAGCACGTTGAGGTTGTGTGTGATCTCACAGGAGCCGTTGGGGTTAGGGGCAGCTAACCAGGCGGATCTGTTGAGCAGGATTCGGGTTGCTCAGGAGAAGGATCAGAGTTTGATTGATGCTTCTCAGGCGGCCGGTTCAGAGTATATGGTCTCAGCGAGTGGGATGATACTGGTGAACGGGAGGGTTTGTGTACCCAAAGACGAGGATCTAAGGCAAGAGATCCTGAGGGAGGCTCATTCAAGCATGTTGTCGATTCATCCGGGAACGATCAAGATGTATCGTGACTTGAAACGGTATTATCACTGGGTCGAGATGAAGGGAGATGTAGCTAGCTGGGTTGCAGCGTGCAATATGTGTCAGCTGGTGAAGGCTGAGCATTAAGTTCCGAGCGGGTTATTGCAGAGTTTGCGTATCCCGAAATGGAAGTAGGATATGATTACGATGGATTTCGTGACAGGATTGCCAGTGTTACGGACCTATGATGCGATATGGGTTATCGTGGATCGTGTGACGAAGTCAGCATATTTTCTGGCCATCAAGAAGACCGACGGGGTGCCAGCATGATCGTGTGATTAGTTGTTCTTGTTGTTTGCTTGTGTGCTCATCCTGGTATTTCTATTGATTGTTATGTCTATACTTAAATAACCCGTAGACGGGATGACCGCGTCGCTGAGTATTTGTGATAATACTCACGCAACTCTTTTTGCCATGTGTTACAAGTAAAGAGAAAATGTGATCGTGGAATCATGGCCAGGAAGGAGAGATGATCTAGGGTCTCGTATGGCTTTGTGCGGTTGTAGAATTGCTAGGTGGCTAGTGAATTCTGAGTTGTAGTTAATTGGTTTATTGGTTATTGTTGGATTTTTATGGAATTGAATTGGATTAGTAATTTAATAAAGTATGAGATTTATTGAATTGGAAGTTGTTATTGATGGTTATTGTTTTCCGCGATGAATGTTGTATTGGCCCAATTGAGAATTATTATCTGTGATGATAATAATCTGAAGGGAAAATTTTAAAATTTTTGGGTCGGGTTGTTTCACAATCCAATTCCATTCGAATAACAATAAAACAGGGTTCCAGAATTACTATATCCTAGCAATTCTAACGCAAAGCCACGAAACCAAGACACTAGATCATTTCCTCTTCCCGGCCATGATTCCACGATCACATTTTCTCTTTACCTGCAACACATGGCAAAAAGAGTTGCGTGAGTATTATCACAAATACTCAGCGACGCGGTCATCCCGTCTACAGGTTATACACACAAGCATAAGCAAGAGATACAATACCAGAATGAGCATACAACAAGCATACAAGAACAATCAAACAATGAACCAGTCCAGGAGCACTTTTTTTATCGACACAACCACTAGGTGTCGATCGACATATTGCACTTATGTCGATCGACACACCACCATGGTGTCGATCGACATGATGCATCTGTGTCGATCGACACGACATCGCAGAACAAAGAGCGAGCCTATCCTCTCATGGCTCGAATCCTAATGCGATCCATCGATCTCCTGCACGATTTCACCCACAAAACACACGAAATTCAATCCAAACAACCACAATCAATCATATTCCATCTAATCCTTTACCCAGATAAACCTACGGTCACGCATTTACCTCAAAAAGGATTGAAAAGAGGAAGAACGACGAAGAACACCACGAAGAACACACGAACAGCCTCTGATTTCGTCCTCCCAGACCCGAAATCAACCACAGTAAAATCCCTTCTCGTTCTAACAACCTCTCGAAACAATCACAAGCCTCAGGATTGAGAATTCATGGGAAATCAACAATGATTCCTTCACAAAACTCAATCCACTCAAGAACACTCTATTCTCTCTCAATCTCTTCTGATTCCGGCCAAAAGAGGGACAAACGGGACTGTTCACGCTTATATATGGAACCATGAACGATAAACGGGACTGTTCCCTAAATCGATCGCTAAACCGTGCGATCAAAAACCAAACTTATCGGTTCAATTTTAACCCGTGACAATCGACACAGACCACCTGTGTCGATCGACACAGCACCCAGAACACGACTTCTCATAAGTCCAAAACAATCGTGTCGATCGACACACACACACTGTGTCGATCGATACACCATCCAAAATCTACTTTTTGGTTAACGGGCATTACAATTCTCTCCCACTTACCCGGATTCGACCTCGAATCACGTGACCCCGTCCCGCTAAGGTTAAGACTCATGTCTAAAACCTGACCAGATTCACCTGGAAACATCAACGATACAACGCTCCCTGATCCAGAATAGGGCTGCCCGATTGATCGCACAACAATCAAACAAGAACATGCACGACCAATCGTTGACCTATAATTAGACCAAAATCACCTCTCGTGGTCATCCGAAACAACCCAATCACCAGGGTGTTTCCACAGAGTCCCTGGAAAGACAGTCCTAACTCACATAAGACTTCAATTCCAGACTGGCTCTAACTCACATAAAACCTTTATTTCCCAACGCCATGTAGGGAATAAACAAGTCATAACTCATATAGAACCTCTATCCCCAGATAATTCTCCTAGAACATGGACAACCCTAACTCAAATAGAACTTTCATTCCTAGCAACCCTAGTCGATAAACAAGTTCTAACTCTCATAGAACTCTATCGCTAGACCATCCACATGACCTACCAGTCATCACCACACATGACTCCTCCGGTAATACCGTAAGAACACACGTCTTATAACACATTTAATAAGGAAAACTCGTCTTATTAAATCTCAAAATGTATAATCGTTACAATAACATCAAAATGAAAGATACATACATCTCATAGCCACAAGCTAAAACAGACTCTGAAAACCAGAAAGACACTTATGCCTCTTCTTGCTTCTCGAACCACTTCGAGAACTTCGTCTTCATCAACACTTCTGGTTCCCAAGTCTCCTTCTCAATACCGTCACCATCCCACACGGCTCTCACCAATGGTATACTCTTTCAACGCAGCACCTTGACTCTCCTCTCGAGAATTCTCACAGGTATCGTCGCCAACATCATGTTGGGCTGAAGATCCTCTGGAATCCTAGCCAACACCTCCTGAGACTCATGTAGACATTTCTGCAACATCAAAACATGGAAGACTTTGTGAAAAGCCTTCATACTCTGATGTAACTCCAATCGATAAGCTACCGGTCCAACCCACTCCACCATCTTGAACGGACCCATAAACCTCGGACTCAGGTTATTCTCCGAAATAGATCTATTAGGACCCCTTAACATCGCTGCCTTGAGATACACCAGATCTCCCAGCTCAAACTCCTGCTCTTTCCGTCTCATGTCGGCATAACTCTTCTGCGGATCCTGAGCCTCTCTCATGATCAGCCTCAAGACACAGATCTTCTCCGTCGTCTCCTGAAAAAAATCCGCACCAAACATGCTCCTCTCCCCCACTTGAGTCCAGCATAAAGGTGTCCGACATGGCCTCCCATACAGAGCCTCATATGGAGCCATCCCAATACTCGCCTGGTAACTGTTATTGTACGCAAACTCAACCAGGTTCAGATGATCCGCCCAACGACCACCATAATCCAGCACACACATTCTCAGCAAAACCTCCAAAGTCTGAATCGTCTGCTCGGACTACAAATCCGTCTGAGGATGATACGTTGTGCTCATATGCACCTTAGTGCCCATCTCAGCCTGGAACGCCCTCCAGAACTCTAAAGTAAACCTCGGATCCCGGTCTGACACAATACTCGCTGGCACCCCGTGCAGCCTTACAATCTCCCGCACATACTTCTTAGCCAACACCATCGCTCCATCGGTCTTCTTGATGGCAAGAAAATATGCTGACTTGGTTAGACGGTCCACAACAACCCAAATAGCATCATAAGTCTGTGACACTGGCAACCCCGTCATGAAATCCATGGTAATCATATCCCACTTCCACTGTGGAATAGGCAAACTCTGCAACATACCACTCGGAACCTGATGCTCAGCCTTCACCAAGTGACACGCATTGCACGCTGCAACCCAGTTAGCTACATCTCTCTTCATTCCGACCCAGTGATAATACCGCTTCAGATCACGATACATCTTGGTCGCTCCTGGATGAATCGACAATACGCTTGAATGAGCCTCCCTCATAATCTCCTGCCTCAGATCCTCATCTTTGGGTATACAAACCTGCCCGTTCACCAGTATCGTCCCATTCGTCGAGACCACATACTCTGAACCTGCTACGTTACAAGCATCAATCAAACCCTGATCCTTCTCCTGAGCAACTCAAATCTTGCTCAACAAATCTGCCTGGTTAGCCGCCTCTAACCCCAACGGCTCCTGTAAGATCACACCTAACCTCAACGTACTGATCTCGCTCACCAGAGCCTTTATATCTCGCTCCTGATCTGAAGCAACCCTCTTCCGACTCAACGGATCTGCAACAAGATTAGCCTTACCCGGATGGTACCCAATCTCCAGGTCATAGTCCGCAACTAACTCCATCCAGCGCCTCTGTCTCTGGTTCAGCTCCGGCTGAGTGAAGAAATACTTCAGACTCTTGTGGTCTGTGAACACCTGCACATTTCCGCTATAAAGATACGACCTCCAAATCTTTAAACCAAAAATCACCACAGCCAACTCCAAATCATGAGTAGGGCCATTGCACTCGTGCTTCCTCAACGGTCTCGAAGCATACGCAATAACCTTCCCTTGCTGCATCAATACACATCCCAGACCAACTTCCAAATCATCTGTATACACCAATATGGCTTATCCGGCTCGGGTAACGCCAACACAGGTGTACACGTCAGCATCTCTTTCAGCTTCCCGAAACTCTCCTCGCTGGCTGAATACCACACAAAAGGAACATCCTTCCCTGTCAACTTCGTCATTACAGAAACTCTCTCTGCAGACATCACATGGCCAAGAAAACTCAGCTCCCGCTGCCAGAAACTGCACTTACTCAACTTCGCGTACAGCTTCTGCTCCCGCAACTTCTCCAGAACCAATCTCAGATGCACCTCGTGCTCCTAGGACTCCTCGAATACACAAGAATATAATCTATGAAAATGATCACGAACACATCCAGATTTTGAAACACCCCGTTTATCAATCGCATGAACGCTGCTGGCGCATTCGTCAACTTGAACGGCATCACCACAACTCATAATGCCCGTACCTCATCGTGAAGACAGTCTTCCTAACATCCGCCTCATCAACCGGGATCTGATGGTGTCCTGAAGCCAAGTCGATGTTAGAGAACCAAGTAGCCCCTCGCAAGTGATCCAACAACTCATCAATGCGCGGTAGAGGATACCTGTTCTTCAAAGTGACTGGTTAAATCCCTGGTAATCAATGCACAACCGATAAATTCCATCCTTCTTCTTCACAAACAACACCGGCGCTCCCCATGGTGAAATACTAGGCGGGATGAAACCTTTTTCCAACGGTTCATCCAGCTGCTTCTTCAACTCTACCATCTCTGCTGGAGCCATACGGTAAGGCGCCTTGGATACAGGAGTCATCCCAGGTTTAAGCTCAATCGTAAACAGATCCGACCGCGACGATGGCAATCCCAACAATGACTGGAAAACGCCCTCGAAATCCCGAACAACCCGAATATCCCTAACTGCAACCTCTCCAACAGTCTCTGGCATCACTATCGTCGCCAGATACGCCTCACAGCCCTTCTCAATCAACTTCTCGGCCTGTATCGCTGAAATCACGAGACTTCCGGAAGTCGGTCTCACCCCCTGATAAACCAACCTCCCAGCCTCCCGCTCGAACACTACTCGTCCCCGATGACAATCCAGATGGACCCTGTACTGATCCAGCCAATCCATACCAAGGATGACATCATACACCTCCACCGGACTGATGATCAGATCTGATGGCATCAACTCTCAAAAGTAGCTAACCTTAACTACTCCCGGCTGTTCACCGGAATCGCTCCGGATACCGCTACCCTCCACACACACTGGAGTAATAAAGCTATTCGTAGCTCCCGAATTAAACAACACGTGAGACTCACATCCGCCCATGACTAAGGTCCCTGCACAAATTCCATGTGCTTTAAGACCCGACACTCTAGTGCAGACTCGCAATTTCCAAACAGACTAAATTCAGACAACACAAGAATTTTAAAAAAGGTCAAGTCTAAAATTTACCTGTGATCGGTCTGGCACTAGAACCGCCCGCCTCCGCAGAAGTGAAAACCCGCGGCATCGCTGAAATATGAGCCAACGGCTGCACTGCCACCACCGCCATCTGCTGCAGCTTCGGACACTTGGCCAATGATATGCCCCAACTCTCTGCAGTGGTAACACACCTGAGCACCACAAGCCTCACTCCTCTTAGGATAACTGGCCACCTTGTGATCCAAGCTCCTACACCCGAAGAATCCTGGACCAGCCTGCCCTCTTTGAATCGGTCGTGAAGTCCTCTCCCACTTCCTTTTCTGTCCCAAAGCAGGCTTGTCGCCCCTTCTCGAACCCGCTTGCTGCTGCGGTTTCCTCTGCTACTGAACTGGTGGACTAACCACCACGGCCTGCTCCATGAGGTCCTCCTCAATAGCCGCAGCCGTCTCAACCAGCTCTACCCTAGTGGCGAACCTACTCGCCCTGCAGCGAATCCTCAAATCAGCTCGAAGTCCCCTCAAGAACCTCTTTACCTGGGTTTGCTCGCCCTCTATGCTCCTACCAGCATTTACCAGAAGTCGACTGGACTCAAGGTCGAACTCCCTCATTGTCCGGTCTCCCTGAGCAAGGTCCAGAAACCTCGACTCCAACCAATCCACCGCCTCCTGCAGAAAATACTTGGCATTAAACTCAGCCAAGAAATCTTCCCAGACCATCCCGGCCCGCACCCTCCTGGCCTCAACACGTCTCCACCAGAGATGCGCATCACCATCCAGATAATAAACTGTCAGATCAACCCTGTAAACCTCAGCCACCACTCATCGGCCTCCTCAGGCTTGTCACCACCCGAGAAAAACCCAGTGCCAATCCTCTGCATCTGCTCTATCATCCTCAGGTAGGATGGAAGCTCCTCTGCAACCGCCACACCCGGCTGCACACCAGCCACTCCTGGCTGAACCCCAGCCACACCTGGCTGCACATCAGCCACACCTGGCTGAACTTCTGAAGCTTGACCCGGAGCTCGTACCCCACCTGGTAACCGCTCGAGAATTAACTGCAGTAAACCCGTCAAACGATCATCTCGGTCCTGGGCCACACATACGGCAACACCCCCACCTGGTCCCGCTGCACCACCAGCTACACCGGGACCCACACTAGCCCCATCAGCCCTCACGCTAACACTCGTAGTAGCCACATCCACGGACCCCTCCTGAAACGCCTGCGAGTCCGCCATATGCTCGTGCGTGGTATCCTGGGCCACCTTGCGGTATTAGACTCACTCTACAGTCCTCGCCCGCACCTACAACGACCTCCTCGGCCTCCATGACCCCCACGACCTCTGCCTCTAGCCACTCTAGCCATCACTCTGCACTAACCAGTAGACTACTAAGTACTAGAAAAATAGAAAGTCATAAAACACATACCGTGGAATCTCATTGAAGGCTCGGAAGAGTTGATTTAGGACTCCATACCCACACAATAATCAATCAATTAACTCACATAATCAATCAATTGCACCCGCCCTAGAACCATAAGGGGCTCTGATACCAAAATAAAACAATCCGACCCAAAAATTTAAATTTTTTTTCCCTTCGGATTACTATCGTCAGAGATAACAATCCTCAATAGGCCAACACAACAATGCGGAAAGAATTAAAATAACCAAATAACAATCCAATCAATAAATTCCATACTTTATTAATTCACTAAACCGTTCAATTCAATAAATCAATATCAGTAACCAATAAACCAATATCTAAGAACAATAACCAATTCAATCCAATTCCATTCGAATAACAATAAAACAGGGTTCCAGAATTACTACATCCTAGCAATTCTAACTCAAAGCCACGAAACCGAGACACTAGATCATCTTCTCTTCTCGGCCATGATTCCACGATCACATTTTCTCTTTACCTTCAACACATGGCAAACAGAGTTTTGTGAGTATTATCACAAGTACTCAGCGACGCGGTCATCTCGTCTACAGGTTATACACACAGGCATAAGCAAGAGATACAATACCAGAATGAGTATACAACAAGCATACACAAACAATCAAATAGTGAACCAGTCCAGGAGCACTTTGTCGATCGACACAACCACTAGGTGTCGATCGACATACTGTATTTGTGTCGATCGACACACCACCATGGTGTTGATCGACATGATGCATCTGTGTTGATCGACACAAAGCAATTGTGTTGATCGACACAAAGCAATTGTGTCGATCGACACGACATCGCAGAATGAGCCTATCCTCTCATGGCTCGAACCCTAATGCGATCCATCGATCTCCTGCACGATTTCACCCACAAAACACACGAAATCCAATCCAAACAACCACAATCAATCATATTCCATCTAATCCTTTACCCAGATAAAACTACGGTCACGCACTCACCTAAAAAAGAATTGAAAAGAGGAAGAACGACAAAGAACACCACGAAGAACACCACGAACAGCCTCTGATTTCGTTTTTCCAGACCCGAAATCAACCACAGCAAGATCCTTTCTCCTTCTAACAACCTCTCGAAACAATCACAAGCCTCAGGATTGAGAATTCAAAGGAAATCAACAATGATTCCTTCACAAAACTCAATCCACTCAAGAACACTCTATTCTCACTCAATCTCTCTGATTTTGGCCAAAAGAGAGACAAACGCGACTGTTCACGTTTATATATCGAACCCTAGGGTTATCTAAACCGATCGCCAAACCGTGCGATCAAAAACCGAACCTGTCGGTTCAATTTTAACCCGTGTCGATCGACATACACCACCTGTGTCGATCGACACAACACCCAGAATACGACTTCTCATAAGTCCAAAACACTCGTGTCGATCGACACACACACTTCGATCGACACACCATCCAAAATCTAATTTTTGGTTCACAGGCGTTACAGTAAAGACAATTGAGCAATCAAAGTTTGCTAAAAAAAAATTTCCTCTTTTGGAATTGTGATTGTGAGGGTAAATCCTTTGGGTTTATATGTGACCAAACATAATAGTTCACATGTAACCAAGTTTAAGATATGAAAATTTAAATGTTTGCAATTGATTAACATGATTAACCTTGCTTGACATATATTATTACGAGCAAACATAAAAAGTGAGGTAAATAGTTGTCAATATATAATATAACCAAAAATGGTTGACAATATTATATTCGTCTTATTTCTATGATTTGTTTTAATGGTTTTTTTCACTGAAAGTACTGAAGAATATCAAAAATACTACCGGAGAAGTTGTTGAAAAATAAAAAATTATGATCACATTTGGAATAGAATACAATAGTTCCATTTGCATAAGCTTTCTTTTGAAGATGGTTATTAATATTGGTTTTTGCCATTTCTTTCAGATTCTCATTCGAAGATATATTAGACATAAGCAACTTTGTTAAAATTGGAGGAGACTCACATAGAGTAAATGAGGGCTTAGCAGAGGTATTTGGTCTTCACGAGACAAGGCCAACATGTAAAAACCATTGTATATTTTGCTTTCAACATTTGGTACAATTTCAGTGTTTTGGTTTAACGATAAACAATTAAAATTTATTTCTTTTCTAAGCTATTGATGGACAGTAGTCATTTGATGCGATGCACTTGAAATTGGGAAAAAAGTTTAAGAGAGTTTTTTTTTCGTACACTTTTCCGAGAGAATGGTTGAATTATTATGAACATATGCCCATGAAATATAAAATAATAGACTAAAAGGAACAACTTAAATAAAATAAAAAATCGAAAATTTTAACTTATAAAAGGTTTGTGTGTAAACAAAAAAAATTCACATTTTCGTATCAAATTCCAAATTGTCGATGAATCAAAGTGCTTTTGGAGAAAACAAACATGCATAAACATATGCAAACAATTATACTAAATTAATTTAAAATCTATTAGTAAAAAATGAACTAAAAGATAACTAAAATATATGTCGCTAAATCTTAAATTATGTAATTATGTTGTATATGTATTTCATATGAATAAATTCTCAAATACTTAAGTCAAAGTGATCAAACATATCATTTAACTATTTTTATATATGAAAAACATATAATTTTTTTTTTTGGGATCAACAAAATTACAAACATTACCATAATACAATTTTATTCATACAACATACGGGGACGTAGTCTGGGACATCTCCTAGTTATTATTTGAGAAGAATCAAACCCATGATATCTAAGTATTACCCATGTACACACGACCACTTTGCCATCACATTTTTTGTTGGAAAAACATATGAATACATATAAATATGTGGATCCATATATGTGAATACATCTAAGTATATATATATTAACACTACTCAATTTCTCTCTTTTCTCCTACACCAAAAACCGCAAGATTGCAATTAGCCCTTGGCCATCGATGACAGGAGCTGGATCCACACATGCTTTTTGGGCTGCCACCGGATCACAAAAAGTCACCTGGAAAAAGAAAAAAAAACAGTACCGTGAGCTTGAAGCTAAAATATCCGAGATCCCGGAGCGACGCCGGTGCCGGGGATGTTGATCGTGACAAGAGAATCGATAAATAATTTTGTATAATCACAAAATTTTCAGAATATGAAAATCAAATTCAAGCTATATCTTCTCTAATCTATTGCCAATTTAGTCAAAGACTGGTCATATATCACTTCATTCACAAGCCCTCACACACCAAACCAAACCAGAAATTCATCTAAATCGATTTCGCATACCCCACTTTTGGGAATCAATCAAAAATCTTCCGACTATAAGAAAAGGAACCAAGCTCAAACCAAAAAAAACACATAGCGAAAGAAACATAGAGTTGTACATACCTAATAGGAGAGATTGTCTTTAGAGGAGAGAGAAGAGAAATCAACTAATTTTATATCTATGCATCTTTGTTCGTCCAATAAAAATTGTGTTGTAAATGTGGTCGTGTGTATCATTATTTTTTCTATTTAAAATTATCAAAACGACGATGGTAGATACATGGTTTGTTACAGATTATACGAACAAGGACTATATTACGAATTACTTTTGAGTTGGATATGTTGACTTACATTTTTTTTCAGTTGAAAGTTAAATTTCAAAAAAAGAATTATTGTAAAAGGTTTTTTTACAGAAAACCCTAAAATATATATGTATTGGAATTTCTAACACGTACACAAATTCTTAGCATTTGTAGTTATATCGTGTGTATTTATTGCAAATGTATTTCATGCTCACACGTGCAGTGGGTACATATAATGTTAGAACATTTACAATGGTGGAGTTTCTAAGATGAGTTTCTAATGTATATAATATCAATATTTTAATAAAATTTAATTATTTTATTAAATTTTAACATTTAGAAATAAATTAACCAATAACAAAAATCCATGTGGCATAAGAGTTTCTAATGGTTTATACATTAACAATTTTTTTTTTTTTATTACTTAGATTCCTACATGGTATCTAGTAGATACCATTGGAGATGTTGGAATTTTAGATACCAGTGGAGATGTTAACATTTTCGGTGCCTAGTTTCAGGGAAAATAAAGAAAAAAATGCACAAATCATATCCCTTTAGGCACCGACATATTTAAAACAGTAACTAATATTTTTTCCCTTCTAAAAAGGTAAATAGGATTTATGTGTAATATTATGTACTGTTTAGGAAGAAAAAAAAAAACAGTAAAAAAAAATTACACATGAATGAAACTTAAAAAGAAAAATGTTTTGACGTGTTCCACAGCCAGTTTTTTTTTTTTTTTGAAACTTTTCCATAGCCAAATTGAGAACACTTAACACATAATCCGGAAGAACACCCAATTAAAAAAAAATACAATTAATAAAATTACAACATTTCGTTCTTATCAAATATATTGTTTTAAAGTTAATTTTAAAAACGAACAATGTTTTATAATTTTAGTGTAATTTCTTACGAACAATATCAGGTTTATCTTCAGGATGATTTGCAAAAAGGAGCAAAGAAGTTAAAACAAAATGAAATAAAAAATGGGAGGAACATGAACATCAGCACAAAGGAGAAGATATTGGCGATTTACACATATAATAAACAAAACATATTTTTTGATAGGTTAAAAAAAAAAAAATTATATGTTCGAATAATATGCTACTCCCTCCGTTTCAAAATAATTGTCATTCTGGAACTTTTCACACAAATTAAGAAAACATATTAAAAGTTTGTTTTGTCCCTAATTAATATAATATTTTATTTGATATGAGTAATTAATAAACTGAAACGTAAGAATAAAAATGAAAAAATTAGTCATAAATGTGCATTGAAATTGCAGAATGACAAATAATATGAAACAAAAAATTACGGTTAAAATGACAACTATTTTGAAACGGAAGGAGTATTTATTATAAGCGTGATTTCTATATATAATATGCTATGTTAAATTTTATGTGGTTTTTAAAAAAAATAAATCGCATGCACAATAAACAAATACTATGTTATACAAATGTGTGAGCTTATATGATAGTATATAACTATATAGTAGAATTATATGTTTGTACATAATATCCATAAATAAGATATTATGTTGAAATAATTTATCTTTAATTATTTTTTTTTGAGAATTTTTTTAAAAATACTTTTCAAAAAAACCACTTTTCAAAAATGCCACATTTTTGAAAAAATGCAACATTTTCAAAATTATTTTTTCATTATATCATTTATGTTTGGGTTAACTATATTGTATTAGAGTTTAGTTTTGAGGGTTTAAAGAGTTTTAAAGGTTAAAACATTTTTAGGATTTATAATTTTAAAATTTAAATTTTAAAAATCCATAATTAATGGTAATTTTGCAAATGGATACTTTAAATACCATTTTTACAAATATACACCCTAAAAATAACATTTTTACAATTGCTTTTTTTTTTTTTTTTGGAAAACATGGCCGTCCCATGTTAATTAGCGTTGTTTTGAGACGTTTTTTTCTCTTTTGTCACACTTAGTTTATTTTTTCTTATCAAACTCCCATACTGCATTTAAAAACAAAAATAATCGATTTCGATACATCCTGATAAAATTAAAATGTACCTCATAAAAATCTAAATAGTATTGTACTAGTAAAAAAACACCTAGTTTACCAAAATAAGACTAGAAATAGTAGTGATAGGCATTGAAAACAAAGGCAATAACTTCAAAGTTGAGGCAACCGACAGTGACTCCATCCTACCCATGTGTCAGTGCATTCAATTTTGTTATGTATCACTCAATTTTTCGCATAATGATGAACCATCACAAACCGACATGTTCTTGTGTATGTCCATCCCTTCGGTGAAAAAAACTAAACTTCATGGAAACAAACAAAATATACATATGAATAAAATTTTTTTTATTAATTGTATATTTGAGAGAAGCTTCGTTTTGATCTTTAGATTTAGACTTTAGAGATATCATAAAAGAAAAACCTCTATTTCAAAATACTAAATTCGAAGAAAAGAAAAAAGAAAATAAATGTTATGAATAAGAGAAAGAGAGAATGAATTGTGTTGTGTATTATTGCATGAGAATTACAAAGTATATATAGGGATACAAAACTTGGAGAACAAGTACAACTTCGAAAACAAGTAATTCTAGAATGTTCAAGAACATGAGTCTATAATGGACATCCACCTAATGAGTTTATAACACTCCCCCTTGGATGTCATTATAGTAAAAATAATCCTAATGCGCATAAGATGTTGCTTCATTAAAAACTTTACCAGAAAAACCCAATTGGGACAAAACCATGGCTAAGGGAAAAAGAGTGCAACGCGATATTTCTCTCCTTGATGAGTGCATAACTTGATATCTTTATGACGACGTACCCAAAATGTTGAACTTGCATCTTGAAAGTACTAACTGCAAGTGTCTTGAAAAATAAGTCTGCCAAAGTTTCACTTGAACGAATCTGTAGAACATATACATCGCTTTTCTTCTCCAACTCATGGGTCTTTCAGATGATTTATCTTAATCATTCTTTTTTTTTTCTCTCGATATCATCAATGTATGATATACATTTGGGAAATTGATAAACTTTCATATATCATTGTAATGATAATATTTCTCTTTAAGTGTCTATCATTTGCGTGTTCTTTGATGTCTCGTTAAAAATCTTTTCACAGAAAAATCTTATGGGATAAAAACTATGATAAGAAAAAAGAGTACATCCACGCTCATCATTATATATCTCCCCTTCGGAAAAATCTTCTTCGGGAGATGAATTCCGATCTTTCAAAATTACTATAAACATAGCCTTAAAACTCATATAATTGTCATATGATATCTCAGATGATTGGACTTCTGGTCCATACCATCTTTTCCTTTATCATACAAAATCTCGTTGCATTTTATGTATGGTACTTCAGGACCAAACATATATGAGCATTTTCTGTAAAATCCTCTAAGGATTTATTGAGATAACATCTTTTGCGCTAGATGTTCAACTTAAGATATCTGAAGATAAATTTATCTTTCCAAAGTATATTCTCAAATCCTTTCTTCAGATATTAATCTCTTAAAGAGTTATAGTGGTATTCAAATCATCACATACATTGCTATCATAGCAAATCATTTACGAAATCTCCTTACATTGAAATTTTCTGGGACTTTCATAAATATCATTATCCAGTGATCTTTTATCATCGTACTAGTTGTGATAACTCTGCTAGAGTTTCGATGATCTTTAATTAAGAATCACTTTATCAAAATCTTTTGATAAATACATGATTATACCCCATGTTACATATTTTCTATTCATTCGATTGAGTAGAGTTCTCGGGAACATAATTCCGATACCCTTAATCATTCGGGGATTATATCTTTCACATCTTTCAAGGATTGCAATCATAAGTAATTATCCAGTGTTTAATAACATATTGACAGACTTATAAATATTGCATCCACCACAAGAGAACATATCCCTTCATAAAATATTTTTTGTCTTTGTGACAATTTCACTATTGTTTCACACAAAGACTCATTTATCTTCCACTGGTGTTACACTTCACGTGCATAGACTACTAGTCTAATTATCTGCAAGAGATTATACGTCTATTTGATTCCATTCCATTTGTCCAATCATTACTTTATGTACACTTTCAATAGACTTTTCTTATGATCTTCTTTTTCATAATATCAACTGCTTACTGCATGCAAAATATTACGACGTCGATTTGCTTTTCGGTTCCATCTTATTTCAAACATGACATAGCTAGCTAGCTCTCTTCATTGTCAAGTACTTGAATATTTTTATTCGTCATGTTTATGTCTATTCTAGAGCTCATTCGATCTCTTCTGGAGATCATTTGAAATCTTTATTTCCTCGATCTGGTCTAATAATTATATGCTCTTTTTCTTTTACGAGGATTCTTATATTTGGAACCAAATAGGTCTATCACGCTTCATGCGATCTTTAGACTCACTAGCCGTCTCATATTGTCCTTCTGGGACATTAATTCTAATTAGAGCATATACAGCTGGTATAGGTGATTACATAACTTTATTTGGGTCAGTAAATGCATCTGGCAATCAATACGCTAAACTTGGAATTATCTTTTGGACTTCTAATTCTCATCATTTAGTCCAAGGATCATTGATAATTCATAGATACTTATATATTTTTCCAGCTATTTTACTTTCTTCCCCTAATGCTGGAAAAACTAACTCATTAAAATGCAGTCTACGAGTCGAGCCTTAGATAAATCTTTTTGGGATTGCTTTAGACACTTACTTATCATTCTTATCCAACATATATTTATATCCTCTTTTGAGGTCCCATCTTAAAGCATTGTGGTGGAGCACTTTTCATACTTAAAGATTCTCATATGGGAACCATTTCGGTTTCTGACCCTAAACCAATATTGATGGGGAGAACTATTATTTATTCATTGGCTTGATGCGAATCAATGGTACTTGAAACAATCCGACCCAAAAATTTTAAAATTTTCCCTTCAGATTATTATCATCACAGATAATAATCCTCAATTGGGCCAATACAACATGCATCGCGGAAAAATAATAACCATCAATAACAACTTCCAATTCAATAAATCTCATACTTTATTAAATTACTAATCCAATTCAATTCCATAACAATCCAACAATAACCAATAACCAATAACCAATAAACCAATTAACTACAACTCAGAATTCACTAGCCACCTAGCAATTCTACAACCGCACACAGCCATACGAGACTCTAGATCATCTCTCCTTCCTGGCCATGATTCCACGATCACATTTTTTCTTTACCTGCAACACATTGCAAAAAGAGTTGCGTGAGTATTATCACAAATACTCAGCGACGCGGTCATCCCGTCTACGGGTTATTTAAGTATAGACATAACAATCAATAAAAATACTAGGATGAGCACACAAGCAAACAACAAGAACAACCAACCACGAACAAGTACAGGGACTCTGTGTCGATCGACACAGCTACTAGGTGTCGATCGACATGACTCCGTTCTGTGTCGATCGACACACCACCATGGTGTCGATCGACGCGACAATCCAGAAACGAGCCTATCCTCTCGTGGCTCGAATCTGTCGCGATTCGTCGAGTCACCTGCACAATTCCAACCAAAAAACACACAAAACACCAAGCAAACGCATTCCATCAATCCCTATGCCCACACAAACCCACGATCACGCACTCACCTCGAAGAATCGAAATGAGAACGGGACCAACGGTTACAAAAAGACTCGTGCATGACGAACCACTGGTCCAAAACCAAAACGGACGACTGTTCTAGAAACTAGACAGACACAGCTACGCGTCGGTATGCGGATTAACTCCAGAATCCTTCTGGTTCGATCGGAAATCGACCCCGAAGCCGACTGATCGCAGACAACTAATCTGCACAGATCCAACGAGTTCAAACGGCCATAACTCGATGAATAATCAACGAAATGACGAACCGTTTTCGCCTATATCAAGAGCAGATATCGGAGAACTTACCCACCAAGTTTCACCCCAATCCGTCTCGAATAACCCAGCCGTTTGCCCTCTCAAACTTCCGAACAGAAGCTGTTTTCACTCACAAACCTCTCAAGAACAAAGCCTCTCTCTCTCAAACCTCTTCCAAATCACTAAACTTCTGATTTCTGATCAACAAAAACGGCCAGAACATTGTTTATGCCTTTTATATCGAAACCTAGGGTTTTTTTTAACCGGTCCACCAAACCGGATAATTAAACCGAACCTGCGGTCTAATTTAACCACGTGTCGATCGACATACACCACCCGTATCGATCGACATAACGCCCAAAACCCGACTTCTTCTAAGTCCAAAACACACGTATCGATCGACACACCACCCTGTATCGATCGATACCCACCAAAAATCCACTTTTATGTTCACGGGCGTTACAGTACTAAACCATTTTTGTGTATTAACATGAAATTCGAGATGTTCAACACTTATTCCAGTGGACATAGAATAATCATCAAAGACTTGAGATGTGAATTCACCAACATTATCAAATAACCTTGCAAACTTCAGGTTGTAGTTTGCTGACAAGACTAAATATGAATATCTTGTCGATGCATCCATCGACTTTATGCGTCAATCGAGTCAATGCAACCACTGAATCGATGCGTCTATTATAACCATAAGAAAGAAAAATTTCACATGGTGAGTGATCAGCCCATAAACATTTCCTTGTATATATTTCACATTACCGTTAGATTCCAAAATATTTTTATTTAGTGAAAGTCACATTATCATATTGCTTTTTTAGCAAGCAACCTATGTTAAAGCATTAAGAAGAAACTTCTAGTTCTTCATGGAATGTCCACATAATTTTTTTTTTTCGCATCATCATTAAATCAGGATGACCAATCTGGTTAAGCCAAACATATAAATTTTTGGTAAACATCTGGTTTACTTTTCATTCTTAGTAAACTTTTGTTTACTTTGTATCGCTAATCACTTACTCCATCAAAGTCCAAACCTAATGTTGGGAGTTGTCAGAGAACAGAAACTGAGGCTATCACTTAGTAATCACTTTCTCGGTGATTTTATCTATTTGGTCTTTATCATATTCACTTCAGGGAATTGATAAAAAATAGTCATACATGAGTCATAAATTCTCATCAATAACTCAGTATTTTTTCAGCCTTAGAATACTAGATATAGTTTAGTATACTTCTTAAATTTCTTGTTCACGACTTTGTGTCTACAAGACAACATCATCGTATGACTGCTTTTCAATTTTTCGCATTAAAGATATTCTCTCAATATAACTGAGTTGCATTCACTTACAGACTTTCAAGTCTTGTAATCTTAAATATCAAATCTGGTGATCACACTTTTTCTTTGAGAATTGGTCGAAGAACTTAGTGAACATAACTTTCTGGATATGTCACTTATTGTATATGTGAGATTCTCTAATTCTCTCTCTCCTCCCCCCCCCCCCCCTCCATCGAGATGGTGAAACTTCAAGTTCATCAATCTCGAATTGCCACTCTATAATCAACAACATTCTTTAATACTTAACTTTTAAGATTTGGGAGAGTATAACGCATCAATGATTTTAATTTGCGTTCTCATAGGAAAATTTTATATCTGCTCTTCAGGAGATTTCACTCAGCTTTTGCACTTCTTAATATTGTATTCACACTGGATTCTTTCATCTAGAGAAATCTCTCTTATCTCTTACCATATTTATCCTGTAGGAAATACTATTTTGTACTATTTTGGAGCATTCATATACATATATTCTTCTTAAGCATTCAATATGTTTCTTGTACTATCTTGTATAGTACCATCTTTATTTTCTTACTTTTGGTGAAAATATGAGTTCTTGATAGAAACTCTTTGATCTCAATATTGACCATTCACGACAATCTTTATAGCCACATTCTTTGGCTTAGTGCTATTAGTGTGATCTTATGTATAAGACATCACTTTCACTTTAGAGAATGGGACCATAATCAACTTGTTATTATTTTCTTTTCACACTTCTAGTGAGAATTTAATTTCTATCAAGAAATATCTTGGTCTTGACCACCCAAGACAACTTTTATAACCATTTCTTTGGCTTAGTGTGTTAGTGTGATCCTCTCTTTTCTCATATAAGATGTCACATTCACTTAAGAGAATGGACTATGAGATGTGATTCATTAATTTTGTTGTAAAATTCCAACAATTTCTACCATTCATATCGTATAATCACCTCATCATACTATAATCGATTAATTCATTATTCAAAACAGTGGACGATGCACTTCACAAATCATGAACTAAGACATATAGATCAATAAGAATGGTTATTGCATGTCTATTCTAATCAATCAAACGAATATGCAATCATATATCAATCATATGACAATCGATTATGTGTTTCATAATTTTACTATGAATATATATACTATCAAATTGATCTCAATTATCCAGCATAAAACGATTTGCTATAAAATAGTTGAATGCAGCAACAAACTTTATGTAAACAAATCAAGTCTAATACCAAACCGATGAACAAAGCAGATCCTATTATTATGTATTAATGACATAACGATTTTAGTTATGATAAAATCTTACCAATTTCTATCAATCATCAAAATTCTAGTTTTTTTTATTTCATATTTCCAGAACTCCAAAATAATTTTAGCACAAATCAATCACAATTAACAAAAGGCTACACATGATTATAAAGTAAGTCACGATGTCATATGATTTGTGAAAAAGAAATAAGAACTAACGAATTAAGTAAAACCCATCATAATTTCCAAACAATCAAACCAACGATTCTATATCAAATTCTATCTGATGATTTTCATTCTAGGAAATAAAACAAGTAACATCGAAGCATGTGTCGATTATTATATAAAGTATGGTTCAATTGTAATGTAACTATGCCATTAATTCTTTGATAAAATAATACTTATCTCGATGGTTGGGGACAGATACAACAGAGATGACATCGGAGTATAGAGATGATGTCAAAGTATGTTGGATTAAGCAAGAGTCAATTCATCTGTCATCAGTCGATAAATAACAAGAATCGTTAAAGACATATACCAATTTTTTAATGATTAAAGAGTAAATAATGCATTCGGATTGAGAGAACTAAAACGAACTATACAACTAAACCACAAGAAATTCAATTAAAATAAATTGATAATTCTAGTCTCCCACAACCGTCTATGGCTTTGAAATTAGTGATCTATTAGTTTATTTGTTCTCATAACCAAATTAAAGACTAGAACGAATAGAAAAACCAAATTAAACCACAAAGCAATAAACGATCAACAAACATATCTCATAGTATAAAGCATGAATACTTATCTCATAAGATGGTGGTGAGATTGGAGATTGGAAGCGGAGAGAGATAAGAGATGTCGGCTAGAAATTTTGGCAGTTTTTTATGTTAGCTCAATCGGCTAGGATTTTTACTCAGTGGTTAGGGTTTCATGCTCAGACGGCTTGTTATGAATGAGAGAAAGAGAGAAGAAATTGTGTTTTGTATTTATTCCATGAGAATTACAAAATATATATAGGGATACAAAACTTGGAGAGGAAATATAACTTGGAGAACAAGTAATTTTAGAATGTTCTAAAACATGGGTGTATAATGAACATCCACCTAATGTGTTTATAACAATAAAAAAATAATTTGATGAGAATCGGAACCATGAGAAACTCCCTTCATGCACACATGTTATTATATAGAGAGATTCTTAAGAGTTTCTAACCAATATAATATGAATATATTTGATAAACATTAGTATAAAAACTCACCTAAAATTTTCATCTCCAATGGTGAGAAACTCAAATGGGTCTTTTATCAATATAATTCTAATATAACAATATTTTATTAATTATTTTTAAACATATCAAATTATATATCAAACCATCTATAATATATAAATAAATATAATAATACATGATTTTAACAAAAATGTCAAAACATATTTTTTAGTTTTCATATTTCATAGTTTTTTAATTAATATTTGGGACAATTACAAAAATGTCACTTTTTATGTGCATATTTGCAATAATGTCACTTAGGGATGTTCATTTGCAAAAATACCACTAATTATAGATTTATAAGGTTTATATCTTAAAATTCTAAACCCTAAAAAATATTTTGACCCCTAAACCCCCCTAAACCCTCAAAACTAAACTCTAATAGAACATAGTTAACCCAAACATTAATAATATAAAAAATTTTTTTTTTTAAAAAGTGGCATTTTTGCAAAGATTTCAAAAGTATGACATTTTTGTAAAGTGACATTTTTTGAAATTTCTCTTAATATTTACTATTATTGTATTAGTTAAACAATACTAATTTCATATAATTGTATTAACCTTAATTATTATAAATAAATTATAATATTAATATATAATTAAAACTTATGCATAATAAAACTTGATAGATAGAGACTTTTATTTTATGATTTATAAAGATAATATAAATTCAAAATTACAATATATAAACTATTTAATTATTATTTTAAATTAGGGGTAATTGCAAAAATGCTATTTTTGGTATGTACATTTGCAAGAATGCTATTTACAGGTGTGCATTTGCAAAAATACCACTGATTATTAATTTTTAAATACTAAATCTTAAAATTATAAATATTAAAAAATGTTTTGACAGCTAAAACTTCTTAAACCCTTAAAACTAAATCCTAATACAACATAATTAACTCAAACATAAATGATATAATGACATTTTTTTTAAAAAAAGTGATATTTTTTTAAATTTCTCTTTAAATTATGATATATTTAATTTATCTTACAAGAATATAAACCACTCATATAGTGACATGTGTGCATGAGAAGAGTTCATGATTCTATATTTAGAACCGATTCTCGTCAAATTATTTTTTTTATTTTTTTACTTTTTTTAATAGAAAAAACTCACATAGATACCCATATAGAAACCGCCATTAGAGATGTTCTACCAATTCTTACGTTAAAGAATCAAATCGTCGGATTTAGATACCAGTTTATTATAAATAGATTTTTTTGTGTTTTCGTGTTATCGTCTATGCAATTGAAAAAGAAGTAAATTATTAAAATATGTGTTGACATCAATTGTTTTTCAACAACATTGCCAACACAACACCACTATATATATGCTACATGTTTTAGTCTATTTATCTTTCTGATCAACCAAAATTAAATCGCGTGGATCGGTAGGTGTCAAGATATAACATATACAGTTCGTAAAACAAAGACTGAGAAAAGAAAATGAAAAGAAGAGAGTTAGAGAAACTCATCTTATGCGTTTTCTCTTTTTTTTTACTTGAAGAGTTAAATAATTTGTCGTACCAAATGGTCCACATCTATAAAAATTTAAAGTCTATAGAAACAATGAAAATGTGTCGACCAAAAAAAAAAAAACAGAAACAATGAAAATGCAAAAAAAAAAAAAAGTGCACGTAGTAGGTTGTAGAAGTTTCAGAAAATACAAAATTTTAAATATAAATTGTCAAACAAAATAGATGGGTGGTCCTACATAATTAGGACCTAACATTAAATGAAACCAACAACCAACTACTAGCTCTTATTTTTTTTTTCTTTCTTTCTTAAACTCCATTTCTCTATCGCATTCGCATTCACATTCACAAACCTAAACTTTTCTTCTCTATATAAACACTACCACTCCCTCAACACTCTTCATCACTCAAATCATTACACACATCTCTTTTTGCAAACCAAACACAAACCCTAAAAACAAAGAGAGAAATGGCTGGAGTCATGAAGCTAGCATGCTTGGTCTTGGCCTGCATGATTGTGGCCGGTCCAATCACATCGAACGCAGCTTTGGGTTGTGGCCAGGTTAACAACGCCGTGGCACCTTGCATTGGCTACATACTCCGAGGTGGAGTCATTCCCTTAGCGTGCTGCAACGGCGTTAGAGGCCTTAACAATGCGGCCAGAACAACCCCAGACCGTCAACAAGCTTGCCGTTGCCTTAAAAGTGCGGCTACAGCCTTAGGCTCTGGTCTCAACGCTGGTCGTGCGGGTGGACTTCCTAGGGCATGTAGAGTCAATGTTCCTTTCCCAATCAGCACTAGCACCAACTGCAACAAGTATGTCTTAATCTCTCACTCTCTCATCAGTCCTCATATATATAAATAATAAAAAGAATTTATGTCGTAATTCTATATACGAAAATAAAAAGCACAATTTGAGGTCTTACGCTTACCGATCCAAACTTATGTTTTAACTGAAATTTGAGTGTTTATATAAATGCAACGTACTTACAAAGTATATATTATAAAAGATTAGGGAAATTGTTATAATAAAATTATTCTAATGAAAATTTGAGTTTAGTGTTTCTCGGTCCAACCCATTTTTTTTTTTTTTGGTAAAGACGGTCCAATAATGTTTTTATAGATATTTTGAACTTTGTATTAATGCAAAAGATATATATGTAAAAGGGGTTTACTAATAAGAAATTTGAGTATTTTATATTAACAGTGTTATCTTTGATTTGGATGCAGCGTGAAATGAGCGACGGGTGGAATGAAGCTTTAGCGGACGTTTCGAATGCTATAAAATGGATGAGAGAATATTAAAATAAGATGTTCGAATGGCTGTTTTTAGAGTTGTTAATTTCCTGTCTTTTTTAATATGCGATCCTATTAATTGGTCGTTTGTACTATGTTCGTAAACATCGTTATATGAATTTCAGAGTTGAAGTTTACGCTATTCTATTTCGTAGTAGTTAGTTTCATCGATATGAAAAACAATCACTAATACAGTTGGGAAGTAACGAAGTATTTTAATACTCGTATAACATAAAATAAAATATAGTGGGGCATTCTCTAAAGTTTGTACTGTTTACTTGTTTTAGATAACCGTGAAATGATTGATTGTTTTCTCAGTGTTAAGCACAATTTAATGCTTGTATATATCAAAATTTTGAACAAAAAAATTAAAGTTAGATTATAGACATGCACGTGTCGAAAGAAAACTATTGAGTATTGACAATGAAATTTTAGTATTTATGGTGTTTGGTGTATCTGCATTTCTCCATTACCTTACAGGGAGTTTTGTTAGATTCTACTTTAAATGCTTCAGTTCTGGTTCTGCAAGCCGTAATAAATTAATATGGATGGTAGATAGACGGTAGTAATCATCTTCATCAATTAACATATAAATATGGATAGTAGCTTCTTAATGAAATTAATCTAATTCAAATTAATATGTTAGAGTTACATGATAGGTGTTAGAGTTTTTTTTTTTTTTTTGATAAAGAGATAGGTGTTAGAGTTACATGATGATACAAATGATTTTTGGATTTTCAAGGTAATCGACGAAGTCTCTTACTTTTACACACGAAATTATACGGTTTGCTTTAGGCCATGAAGGACCCGACAGACGACACGAAATAGGCAAACAATTTTCTCTTTCATGGACACTTTTGTTGGTTTAAAGATATAGATAATTTATTTATCTAATCGATAAAAATTTAAGTGCACCCAGACAAAAATTTTTTTAACTTTTACCGAAACTACAGCGACCATAAATTCCGTAGTTTGAGATATCATCTCAAGATTTCAAAAGCTATCAAAATTGTAGTCTAGCAGTAATATAAAAAGATTAATTTTTTGTGTTTTAGATTTAAATTTTTTTTGATATGGAGGATTATTCTCTGAATTAAAATATCCACATACTGCATTTGAGTACCGAAAAGATTATGAACCAAAGGTTCGAAATTTATACGGTTTATAAAAAAAAAAATTTCTAAAACTAATTCTTCTAGTGTACAAAGAAATACTTTACTCAATTTTCTCTTTGTTAATACATAGCATAATGAGTTTAGCAAAAAAAATATTAAAACTTCTTTCATTAATATTTTTTTAAAACATATCAAATTACAATGAGTAATTTCCTATTACTAATTTTGTATTATTTTACCAATTTTAATTAATATCAAGTAAAAAATAATATTAATATATAATTTAAACTTATGCATAATGGAACTAAAATTTCATTTTAAGATTTATAAGAGACAAAAAAAAGAACAACATAGAAACTATTTAATTATTGTGTAGTTGATTTGTTACTAAAAAAAGTGAACCAATGAAAAAATGTCATGTGCCTAAGAGATAAGTTTTTCATGGCGCTCTAAATGAAGAACCGATACTCCTTTATGTCTTAATTTTTTTTTTATTAGGAGAAATTTCTTTAGAACCCTATAAAACGGTGAAAACCAAAGATGAAGATCGTATCAGATCAAATGCGATGTGGAAAGAAAATAATAAAGTTACTATTCTATTAGCGAGTAAGACTTTTTGGATAAAAGCATCGCTAAAAATCACTTCCTTTGTCTTTTATAATTTTAGTTATGTACTTAGTTGTATTTTTCTTATTTTATGTATAAATTATGTAATCCAGAAATTTATATAAATTAATAGTTAGATGTTAAAAAAAAAAAATCTCCCACTGGAAATGCTCTTATTATCCGATGCGCATATACGTCGTAGAATCAGACTTATATATATGCAGAGATAGTATAGTTGGATAATTTTTGTCTTATGGTGGGTAATACTATAACATCAACTTCGTTTTTCTTGATTTTTTAGAAGATACTAGGTGATTCCTCACGTTATACGCGGTTAAATATTTATTAAAAATTAAATAAATTAGAAAAATATTATTTTCTTGTTAAAAGTTGCTAATGATGTTTAATTTAGATTTCAGTTCTATTTTTGTATGAAATAATATTTTTTTCGTTGTTAGCACTAATTCTAATTTTAAGAATATAAATTCATTTACAATTTTTTTGTATGTGTCAAACTTCATTTACGATTTAATTATTAAAAAACAACTGAACTGGTCTTTGGGTCCAATTTTATAAAGTAATAACCAAGTAAAATTTTATTTTTTAAAATTTTTTTTTCTATCTCCATTGATGTTGTTGTTGGGCAAAAATAAATCATCAACCTATCAATGGTCAACAGCTGTAAGATGATGTGGATAGTTGTTTCAGGAACCTAGAAGGTTGTTAATATGACTTACATGCTTCCTAAAATGACCCGCGAAGTTCCTAAGAGAGTTCGCAAGGTTTCTAGAAAGATCTACAAAGTTCTTAAGAAAGCCTACAAGTTCCTAAAAGAACCCATAAGCTTTCTAGAAGGTACATAACGGCCTTCCAAGGACAGTTAATTACTTCTTTAAAAAGCCTTAACTGCTTAAGCCGTAAAGAAGGCCCAACCTCTTATGATAAAGGGATAACGACCGACAGTATAACTAAACCGACTAAAAGACAAGATTCGAAGCGATCAAGGATCCCGAATATTGAGGAACAAAGTTCCTATCTCTAAAAGGAACTAGGTTAAACTATTTCATATAAACAGGCAGAAAGCGACCTAGCATCTACTATTTTTGATTAATAAAGAGACAGTTTCCATCTTGTTCCGTAGTAATGTCAAGCTTACGAACCTGGTTAAATTTTCCCAAAACAGTTTGGCGCTAGAAGGAGGGCACAATTTTAACTACGTGAGATGACAAGAGACGGAATAGATTCAACCCCGACAGAAACAAGTCCTGACGTCGTTGCTGAACTGGCAACCTTGAAAGCTAAGCTGAACGAGGCTACGCAAAAATTGGCACAGACCGAAGCAGACAACGCAAAACTGAGAGACGACAACGCTTCGCTTGCCACGGCAGGAAAGGTCCTTAACAAAACATGATCTAGGTACCGTGTACGAATCAACCCGATGCAAGACCTCAACGTGACTCTAGCATCTGGATCTGATCGTCAAACTTCTATAACAGTGGATGAACGACGTACTTTCCGTCGTGATCAAGACATGTCAGACCATGCTGGAAATCATATCCTCAGAGGAATCGACAACTTCATGCCCAATGACGTTGAGTCTGAACCATATGTCAAAATTGCGGAATACCTTGATTCAAGGTTCTCCAAACGATTTAGGGAAGTAGAGACCATGATAGAGAGGTTACTTGGAGTAGCTCCGCCAATCCGAAAAAATGCTCCACACTTGTACGCCGACAACCCATTCTCTGATGAAATCGCAGTTACCGAGATGCCAAGGAAGTTTGCTTTTCCATCCATGAAGATGTATGACGGAACAACGGATCCCGATAACCATGTTGCTCAGTATAAACAGAGGATGTTCACTGTGGCTATTAGGAAGGAATATCGCGAAGCCATGATGTGTAAAGGCTTCGGTTCAAGTCTCACTGGGGATGCTCTCCAATGGTTCACAAACTTACCAAACGCTTCAATAAACTCGTTTGCATCACTGACCGATCGATTTGTTGAACAGTTTGCCAGTAGTCGGAACTTGGAAAAGACAGCCGACGACTTGTACGAGATAGTTCAAAAGAAAAGAGAGTCGCTGCGCGACTATGTAGGACGCTTCAATAAAGAAAAAGTATCCATCCCAGGTTGCAACACATTTACAGCTATATCTGCTTTCAAAAGAAGATTACTTCCTGACGGTGACCTTTATAAGGAGCTAACAAAATATCAGTGCAAAACTATGGAAGACATACTTTCTAGAGCTTGGGCGCAAATAAAATGGGAAGAAGATTCAGCGTACCATCGACGACGTTCTCCTAGGTCTGATTCACAGGTGGTGAGGAATGAAAGAACGACAGGGGATGATAAACCCTACCAAAGGACACGTAACGAGCATACAAATAGTAGGAGCGATAACCGAGGCATTCATCGACCATTCAACATAAACGAGAGTGAGAACCAACCATCTTTTACATGGCCAGATATCAACAACCTCTCAATTTCTCACGTAGAAATTGTTAACGCACTGAAGGAGATGGGAGAAAAAGTAAGGTGGCCTCAAAAGATGAGAACACCAGATGACAGGCGTGATTCCTCGAAGTGGTGTGAGTTTCATAGCGATCATGGCCATAGAACGGAGGACTGTATCACGTTAAGGATGGAGGTGAACGAACTACTAAAGAAAGGTTATTTAAGAGAGTTCTTGTCTAATAGGGCCCGAAATCGACTTGATGGAAAGAGTGATCAGGGAACGGACAAGGAAGCTCCTACTTCGCCTAGAAAGCACGACCAGGTTGTTAACGTGATCTCAGGAGGCTCGGAAATCAGCGGAATAACTCACTCTACCGCTAAGAGAGATACTAGAGCTATTAGGAGTATAAAAAACAATGCCAAAACCATGCAGGAAGATGTGCCTACGTGCACAATAAGCTTCACAACAGAGGAAGGTGTTGACATGTTAACTCCGCACCATGATGCCCTAGTTGTATCTCTAACAATTGGTAACTGCTTGGTGAAAAGGGTACTAATCGACAATGGCAGTTCAACAAACATTCTCTTTTCGGCAGCTTACAAGGAGTTGGGTTTAGAAGAGAAGGACCTAACGCGAAAATCCACAACCTTGATAGGGTTCAGCGGTGAAGTGAAGCAAACTGTAAGAGAAATAACCTTACCAACCTATGCGAAAGGAGTCAATAAACATACTAAATTTCTGGTTGTAGATTGCACTTCATCTTACAATGCGATCATGGGACGACCATGGATTCATAATATGGGTGCAATTCCTTCAACCCTACACCAAACCATCAAATTTCCCACTCCTTGGGGAGTAAAAGAAATAAAAGGAGAACAGGATAACTAGCGATCGTGCTACCAAACTACGTTGAAAGGTAAAACTAACCTGTTATAGCAATTACAGAGTCCATCACCGGTTCCTCACACCGAAGAACCAGAGGTGGAACAACTTGACGAGGTTCCACTATCAGATGATGAACCTGACAAGAAGGTAAATATTGGTTCGAAGCTACCAGCTAACACACGACGGAGACTCATTGATTTTTTACGATCCAACGCGGACTGCTTTGCATGGTCACATGATGACATGCCCAGAATCGGCCTTGACATCATCCTACATAAGTTACAAGTTGATCTTGATCATCAACCAGTTAGACAAAGACGAAGGAAGTTTGCTCTAGAACGTGATTTGATCATCAACACCAAGGTCCATAATCTTTTGAAGGCAGACTTCATTCGCGAAGTACACTATCCGGAGTGGTTGGCAAACGTGGTAGTAGTTCGTAAAAAGAACAGAAAGTGGAGAGTCTGCATCGATTTCACTGACCTCAATAAACCTTGCCCAAAAGATCTTTTCCCGCTACCTCACATTGACAAGCTCGTAGACGCTACAACAGGACATCAATTGAGGAGCTTTATGGACGCATTTAGTGGTTACGAACAGATTTTAATGCACCCAAACGACCAAGAGAAAACTTCTTTTATGACCTCACGAGGCATATATTGTTACAAGGTGATGCCCTTTGGGTTGAAGAATGCAGGTTCCACTTATCAAAGGCTTGTAAACATGATGTTTGCAGATCAAATAGGTCATACCATGGAAGTTTATATTGACGACATGTTCGTGAAATCCTTATTTGCGGAAGATCACATCACGCATCTACATCAAGCTTTTGATACTTTACAGAAGTATAACATGAAGTTGAATCCATCAAAGTGCTCGTTCGAAGTAAGTTCTGGAAAATTTCTGGGTTACATAGTAACTTACAGAGGAATAGAGACAAACCCGGATCAAATAAGAGCGATTCACATTATTCCCTCACCAAGAAACGTGAAAGAGGTACAGAAACTGACTGGGAGGATGGCTGCACTAAGTAGGTTCATTTTAAGGATGTCCGACAAGTCACATACATTTTTTGCTACCCTGCAAAAACAGAAAGAATTCATTTGGGATGACAAGTGCGAAGAGGCGTTGAAGGAATTGAAGAACTATTTAACATCTCCTCCTCTTTTGTCAAAACCAAATGATGCAGAAGTACTACTTCTTTATCTAGCGGTCTCGGAACATGCAGTAAGTGCGGTACTGGTTCGCGAAGAAGATAGCAAGCAACACCCGATATATTACGTTAGCAAAACATTGTTAGACGATGAGACGAGGTACACCCACTTAGAAAAACTTGCTTTAAAACCTATAACTGCAGCCAGGAAGTTACGACCTTACTTCCAAGCCCATCCCATTGTGGTTGTTAACTCAGTTCCTATAAAAACAGTTCTACACAAGCCTGAATTGTTAGGGAGGTTAACAAAGTGGGACGTTGAACTTAGAGAGTATGACGTAATCTACAGACCAACCACATCCATTAAATCTCAAGTACTAGCAGACTTTGTGGCAGAGTTCTCACCAGGCGTGTCTCAAGAAACAGTTGAAGAAGTTAAGACTCTGGAAGAAGGAACACGGGAAGGAACATGGAAGTTGCATGTTGACGGTTGTAGCAATATGCGAGGAGCAGGCCTTGGCATAGTCCTTACATCTCCATCAGGCGAGGTTGCTTCAACAGCGGTGAGATGTGCCTTTAAAGCTACTAATAACGAGGCTGAATATGAGGCGTTAATAGCAGGATTGGTGCTGGCAATTGACCTTGGGGTCAAACACCTAGAGGTTTATAGCGACTCCAAGCTCATTGTTAACCAAGCACAAAGAGGCTATCAAGCGCGAGATTCTAAGATGGCAAAGTACCTGAACATTGTGAAGTTACAGATCGATAAATTTGAAAGTTGTAAACTTTCTCAAATCCCTAGGGATAAAAACAATCAAGCGGATGCACTCGCCAACCTTTGTTCGGCTCTCAAAACCGAAACTTCAACCAACGTCCCGTTGCTTATTCTACAATGGCCCTCTACGAAAGAAGATGCGTCACCAACCGAGGTTGCAACCATAGAAGAAGGATCATGTTGGATGACACCCATTACAAACTACTTGTGGAACAACCTGCTCCCAAGTGATCGTGGTGAATGTAAAAAAATCAAGCAACAAGTAGCGCATTTCTGCCTTATTGAAGATAAGCTATATCGCAGATCCTTTTCGGGTCCTTATTTGCGGTGCATAAATCATTAAGAAGCAAGACAAGTTCTACAGGACTTGCATGAAGGAGAATGCGGAACTCACTCGGGAGGAAGAAGCCTCGCATTAAGATGAAAGATAGCTGGATACTATTGGCTATCTATAAACCATGATTCCATGCAATATGTAGTTCACTGTGATGGATGTCAAAGACATGCTCCAGTTGCTAAACTACCACCAGCGAACCTGAAAACAATCAGCTATCCTTGGCCATTTATGAGGTGGGGAATGGATATAGTAGGAAAGCTACCTACCGCACCAGCCCAAAAGGAATACCTCTTAGTAGTCACTGACTACTTCTCTAAGTGGGTAGAAGCAGAGGCACTCAGTAAAATCAGAGACATTGACATCATGAGATTCATATAGAAGAATGTCATTTGCAAGTTGGGTGTTCCACAGAAGATTGTCACTGACAACGGTTCTCAATTCATGAGTGCTAACTTCAAGGAGTATTGTAGCAACTGGGGAATAAAGCTAAGCTATGCGTTAGTAAGGAAACCAATGTCGAATGAGCAAGCAGAGTCTACCAATAAAACTCTAGTCGCTATGCTTAAAAATAGGTTGGATAGAGCTTATGGACGTTGGGTAAAAGAGCTGCCTGGCGTGTTATGGGCATACCGCACTACAACTAAGAGAGCAACTGGTGAAACACCATTCTCGTTAGTATATGGTATGGAAGCTGTAGTGCTTTTAGAAGTGAATGTTAGAACAATGCAAACTGAACATCTCCAATACGACGACAATGAAGAGTTAATGAGCCTCGACCTCGATATATTGGACGAGAAGAGAGAGTCTGCAAGAATCCGAAATTGGTGTTATCAACAAGAGGTCGCTAGAAACTATAACAAACGAGTTCGAACCAGGACGTTCCAATAAGGGCAGTGGGTTCTCCGACGTGTTTTCCAAAACACGTCGGTGCAAGGAGCTGGAAAACTCGGACCCACTTGGGAAGGTCCCTACAAGATAGTAGACGTGCGTGAATCAGGAGCGTACAATCTACAAGACAGGGAAGGCAAGAACCTACCTAACAGCTGGAACGCGCTACACCTCAAAGCATATCACTTCTAGGTTTTTACAATACCAAAAAAGGAACTACGTGTGGCTTGATCCCTTACGAGGGTACGTAGGCAGTTTCAAAGGAAGCGCAACTACAAAAAAAAAAAAAAGAACCACGTGTGGCTTGATCCCTTATGAGGGTACGTAGGCAGCTTCCAAGGAAGCGCAGCTACACAAAAAAAAAAAAAAAAAAAGACAGGAACATACCTAGTAAGTAGGATGCTTTACATCTGCAAAATTATTTTGATTTTAAGAACTGATTTTCGGATTTATAAAGTTGCGCGCGCATTGTTTTTATTTTTTTTGCACCATGTTTCTTAACTATTTTTCTTGCATCGTTATGTCTAAGGACATGTGTTTTAAGAAAAATGGTTGTGCATATTAGTTTAATCAAGACTAATTTAAGCAAAGTCACATTGTTGTAGACGCCACAATGAACCTAAAAGTTAAACTCTTGCCATGAGCAAATAACTAATGTTGCTAGAAGCCACAATCATAAGAGGCATCTTGATAGGCTCAAATTTGCCCTGAGCTACTCACTCAAATTAAGAGATCGAT